>CM059780.1:25845952-27140952 GCA_030435695.1 Brachymystax lenok tsinlingensis
TGACTTTTTAATGGCGGTTTTGGAGCAGTGGCTTCTTCCTTGCTGAGCGGCCTTTCAGGTTATGTCGATATAGGACTTGTTTTACTGTGGATATAGATACTTTTGTACCTGTTTCCTCCAGCATCTTCACAAGGTCCTTTGCTGTTGTTCTGGGATTGATTTGCACTTTTCGCACCAAAATACGTTCATCTCTAGGAGACAGAACGCGTCTCCTTCCTGAGCGGTATGACGTCTGCGTGGTCCCATGGTGTTTACACTTGCGTACTATTGTTTGTACAGATGAACGTGGTACCTTCAGGCATTTGGAAAATGCCCCCAAGGATGAACCAGACTTGTGTAGGTCTACAATTTTCTTTCTGAGGTCTTGGCTGATTTTCCCATGATGTCAAGCAAAGAGGCACTGAGTTTGAAGGTAGGCCTTGAAATACATCCACAGGTACACCTCCAATTGACTCAAATGATGTCAATTAGCTTATCAGAAGATTCTAAAGCCATGACATCATTTTGTGGAATTTTCCAAGCTGTTTAAAGGCACAGTCAACTTAGTGTATGTTAACTTCTGAACAGCTAGAATTGTGATACAGTGAATTATAAGTGAAATAATCTGTCTGTAAACAATTGTTGTAGAAATTACTTGTGTCATGGACAAAGTAGATGTCCCAACCGACTTGCCAAAACTATAGTTTGTTAACAAGATATTTGTGGAGTGGTTGAAAAACGAGTTTTAATGACTCCAACTTAAGTGTATGTAAACTTCCGACTTCAACTGTATATCCCAAAAATACACAAAAAAAAAATATATATATACCCAACAAATTTATAGGGGTTTGGAAATTATGCAGACAATTACTTTGATGGAAGCTACAATCTATCCGTATTATTAAAGCTGATCCACCACCTACAAAATCAATAAAAAGACTCTTCCTAGAGCTGGCCAAACTGAGCAATCGGGGGAGGGCCTTGGTCAGGGAGGTGACCAAGAACCCGATGGTCACTCTGACAGAACTCTAGAGTTCCTCTGTGGAGATGGGAGAACCTTCCAGAAGGACAACCATCTCTGCAGCATTCCACCAATCAGGCCTTTATGGTAGAGTGGCCAGACGGAAGCTACTCCTTAGTAAAAGGCACATGACAGCCCGCTTGGAGTTTGCCAAAAGGCACCTAAAGGACAAGATTCTCTGGTCTGATGAAACCAAGATTGAACTCTTTGGCCTGAATGCTAAGCGTCACATCTGGAGAAACCTGGCGCCATCACTACAGTGTGGGGATGTTTTTCAGCGGAAGGGACTGGAAGACTAGTCGGGATCGTGGCAAAGATGAACGTTGCAAAATACAGAGAGATTCTTGATGAAAACCTTTTCCAGAGGACTCAGGACCTCAGACTGGGGCGAAGTTTCACCTTCCATTAGAACAACGACCTTAAGCACATAGCCAAGACAACACAGGAGTGGCTTCGGGACAAGTCTCTGAATGTCCTTGAGTGGCCCAGCCAGAGCCCGGACGAGGCTGTAATCACTGCCAAATGTGCTTCAACAAAGTACTGAGTAAAGGGTCTGAATACTTATGTAAATGTAATATTTCCATTTTCTTTTATAGATTAAAAAAATAAATTACAAATGCGTTTTTGATTTGTCATTATGGGGTATTGTGTGGATTGATGAGGATAAATAATTGAATCCATTTCAAAATAAGGCTGTTACGTAACAAAATGTGGTAAAAGTCAAGGGGTCTGAATACTTTCCGAATGCACTGTAAATCATTGGTACAGTGCCCCCTTGCTAGACAAGTATAGCCCTATAATTTGTAGGGGGTCACCACAGAGCCTTGAAAATGTGGATGGTCTGAAATCTTCATTGGTCATTAACAAGGAAGCCAATCTTATACAGGGTGATTACATCAATCGTTCATAGAAACGAGATCCATTGCATTTAGCTCCATATGAATTAAAAAATGTATTAATAGAACTGAACTTGAATGAACCCAAACCATGTATTGATAGAGATTAAATGTAATCGTCAAACATTCATGCATATGATAATTAGTGTCAGATCCACTGAATGGGTCAAACTAAATGAATTGGTGCAATTCGATTGACTAAATTGACAAACAATTTTTTGTGCATGTGATGGAGAAACGTTTCATGTTACAAGGCTGGTGAAGCAGAAACCCGAATTGCCAAATTTCTACTCCCTATCATAAATCATCATGTTTGTTAACTTTTTTGGAATTTGGAATGATCAGAACAGTCAGATTTTATATGGAAAAGCCCTCCTGCGATAGCTGCACCCTACTGAATATTATGTAGAAAATGTCAACATCCAGTGAAGGGCAATTCCACGATGAACGAGTGACGCTGAGACTTTACTTTTTCATATTAAAATGTATGCCAACCAAAAACCATTGCCTGCAAAGTTGAACAAACCACACACCAATATGCAAGATGTCTACTTTTAACAATTGCCGCTGACTATTTTACAAAGACACACTTACTTGAGGAACAGTGCATATGCAAAGTTTGGTTACAGAATGACGGTAAAATCTCCCTCAGTTTTTGATGAGACCACATTTTCCAAGAACTCTATTAAAGGTCCAATGCAGCCGTTTTTATCTCAATATCAAATCATTTCTGTGTAACAAGTAAGTTACCTTATTGTGATTGTTTTCAATTAAAATGGTAAAAAAGAAACAAAAATAGCTTCTTAGCAAAGAGCAGTTTCTCAAGCAATACTTTTTCTTACATGAAACGGGCATTGTCATAATTTTCACAGTATTATTCCAACCTCATAGTATGGAAATATCACTGGACAGTTTATTTAGTACACCGTGTCAGACCTCACTTTGCCGCCAGAACAGCTCCAGAGTGGTGCAGCGGTCTAAGGCACTACATCGCAGTGCAAAAAGGTGTCACTACAGTCCCTGGTTCGTATCCAGGCTGTTTGACATCCAGCCGTGATTGGGAGTCCCATAGGGCGGCACACAATTGGCCCAGCATCGTCCAAGTTTGGCCGGGGTAGGCCGTCATTGTAAATAAGAATTTTAGAGAATTTGGCAGTAAACCAGCCTCACAACTGCAGACCACGTGTAACCACGCCAGTCCAGGACCTCCACATCTGGCTTCTTCACCTGTGGGATCGTCTGAGACCAGCCACCCGGACAGCTGATGAAACTGTGGGTTTGCATAACCGAAGAATTTCTGCACAAACTGTCAGAAACCATCTCAAGGAAGCTCATCTGCGTGCTCCTCGTCCTCACCAGGGTCTTGATCTGACTGCAGTTCGGCGTCGTAACCGACTTCAGTGGGCAAATTCTCACCTTCGATGGCCACTGACACGCTGGAGAAGTGTGCTCTTCACCGATGAATCCTGGTTTCAACTGTACCGGGGCAGATGGCAGACAACGTGTATGGCGTTGTGTGGGTGAGCGGTTTGCTGATGTCAATGTTGTGAACAGAGTGCCCCATGGTGTCGGTGGGGTTATGGTATGGGCAGGTATAAGCTGCGCTCAACAAACACAATTGCATTTCATCAATGTTAATTTGAATGGACAAAGATATTGTGACGAGATCCTGATGCCCATTGTCGTGCCATTCATCCACTGCCATCCCCTCATCTTTCAGCATGATAATGCAGAGCCCCATGTCGCAAGGATCTGTACACAATTCCTGGAATCTGAAAATGCCCCAGTTCTTCTTCTGGCCTGCATACTCATCAGACATGTTACCCATTGAGCCTGTTTGGGATGCTCTGGATCCACGTGTACGACAGTGTTCCAGTTCCAGCCAATATCTTGTAACTTCGCACAACCATTGAAGAGGAGGGTGTTAACATTCCACAGGCCACAATCAACAGCCTGATCAACTCTATGCGAAGGAGATGTCTTGCTGCATTTGTCAAATTGTGGTCACACCAGATACTGACTGGTTTTCTGATCCATGCCACTACCTATGTTTTGTATTCCCAGTCATGTGAAATCCATAGATTAGGGCCTAATGAATTTATTTCAATCGACTGTTTTCCTTGTATGAACTGTAACTCAGTCAAATCTTTGAAATTGTTGCATGTTTGCTTTTATTTTTTTTCAGTGTTGATAAGTATGTACTCAATATTCAGGAGTAGGCCTAGGCTATAGAGGAGTTCAACAGAACCCCTTGTCCATTGATAATGTAAGTTTAATTTTCTTTCGGCTCCATTCTTCTTGCACCAGACAAAAACATGCAACGACACAGCCAGCACACATATCCCGACAATGAATATGCTATTTGTTATATTGTCTTTGGGCAAGTTCAGTTGCAATGCTGTTTGTAAAAATATTTGGGCGAGTGCAACATCAGTTGTACAAAGCACTTTTCATTTCTGATCAAGAAGCCTAAATTACATTATCACTCCATAGGTGCTTGATCAGTTTGTGGACACCATTTGGAAAAGATAGAGTGCTTTATGGCATAATATTATTGATCTCAAAATCTGTTAATATATCACTTATCTTCTGGAATGTTACTTTTTTTTAGGTCAAGACGTATGTTTGAGTCAATACTATCAGAGAAGATAGTATATCTTAGTATCCGGTTGTACATCAAACTTTGTCTAAAGCCTACAGGTATAGTCAGCTTTAAATGCTTTATAACTTGTTATGCATGAGCCTCTTATTAGGCTTATAGTTATGTCAGAAATGTTAAACTTACTCAAAATGCCTGGTCTTTAGTCATAATCATTATGATATACATTATTTTGATGATATTGCATTAGAATGGGGTATATCTGGCCAGACAGCCTATTGTATGTAGCCTAGTCTTGACTCTAGTTATATTGCGAAATAGATTGACTCACTTTGATTATAGGTCCAAAATACGCCATTTAGTCTTTCCCTCTATGACAAAACCCAGGACCATATAAATACATTTCTATTTTTGGGGAATTTATTCCTAGTATGACAATTCCCCTAAACACGAAAGTAGGCGAGCGGTTTGAATGTGTCCTTCTATTCAGAATAAAAAATAACTACTAAGAATGACGCGGTTATTAAGTGATCATAGTGCATTAACATACTCATAAAATAAAATAGTGCCGCCCTCGCGATGAGTGGTCAAAGACACCTGAGCCATTAGTATTCACACAACGAGGAAGACCACCTGGCGACGCACCTAGAACTCGTCCTATTTATCGCCTGTCGCCGTTTTTTGGCCTGAAGAAAGTTTTTCCTTTTAGTAATTTGATTTCATGAGCTGAGCAAGATGTTCGTCGTTCGACTTATTCTCTTCTTATGCCTTGCAGTGGCCGTTTTCGGACAGACATCAAGTGAGTTTAACTGTCTCTCCCCCATTTTGGACCACAGGTTGTCATTATATAGTCTATTGAATGTCTTGTCGAACAACACGTTTCAAACCAGTTTAGTTAGTCTTAAAGCTTGAATCCTTAATCGAAACAATAACAAAGCGAATCCCTGCCTCTGTTTTGCTAAAACAAAACTGAGGGATGGGCCTGGAGAACTCTCTCAGATGTATAGACTGAGCAATGGATGAAAGGACTGACCATCCATGATATCAAAATGTGAGTTTAACCATGTTTTGAGGCTATACAGTGTTTGTTTACGTTTACATAGTTCACAAACATAAATGTATAAGTCGAAAAATGGATGTAGGAACTACTGATTCTAGTTTTAAAGAAACGATAAGGGGCTATGGGTTATGAGCGTAAACGCATTTTTTTTTTTTTAATCTGTAAAAACTATAATTAAATCATAAGACTGATGCACTGAGTAATCATTCCATTCTCATAAATCAGGAGTAAGACTGAAGTTAATGAAAGCAGGCTATCATTGGTAAAAGGCTGTAATGTTTTCAAGTTGCCTCTGAAGAGTGAGCACTCAATCTGCTGTTCAATGGTCACTTCTAACTTCCAATACTAATTTACTCACACAAATTCAAACAAATTAGTAGGCCTATAATTGTTGAAACATCTGCATTTGCTTATTTGTCAACATGTTAGTGTTTTTAATACCCTCCTGTGCATATTTGTATAGTTCAAAGTTAATATGTAATTCTGTATCTCTGCCATTGAAGACAAGCAGTAGGCTACAGTAAACATTAACTAGCTAGTTTTCACACTATCAATTTGGGGAAGAGTTCTGTGTGCCAAAGAACATCTCTATAGTCACTGTAATATCTCCTCTTATCCATAATTGGCTTGCATTCATACATGTCTAAAAGCATCCCCTCTATGTGTTGTCTTGTGGACCAGTATGGGAGATTAAGGAGTGCTACTTGAAGTATTTCCCCCAGGAACTTCCCACTGTAATTTAATTTCCCCCAGATGGTACACTGCCATACAAATTAGTTGGGAGTCTGGTTAGCTAAGCTGAAATTGTATTGGCGAATGCAACATTTTTATTATAAAGACATTTGTTTTGCTACCGCTGTAGGTTTAATCCTTACCATGGAAAGAAACAAATAGTTTTTATCAAATCCATGCGTATACAGTATTCATTTTGTAAAGGACCAGTCTGCCTTTGCTCCTGAAGAGTCATTTGTGTGGCCTTAGGCTTTTGAATAGATATTTTGGCTAATTCTCAGTGTTTGCAACTGTTGCAGATGCCACACTGATTCCATGTCAGTCAGGCTGTTTAGTTCCTATATATGAGTCTGGTCCTTACAGAGTTTGGCTGATCTGGGATATGCTAGCATGCCAGGCTGAAGAGATGGTGCTAGCTCAACCACTTCACCATTAGATTTATTTTAAATTGCTGAAATGCCGTTGTGTCATATTTGAACCTTTCCAATTGTTTGCCTTCACACTTTGATCCTGGTCTACAGTATTTACTACTGTATAGGAAGTGGTTACTCTTTTTTTATGGTGGAATGCCATCTGAAACAATGTTTTTAATAAGGAATGCTAATTTAAGTTGGTTCTTCTTCGCATCTATAAGAAAAGCCAGTTTTTAACCCCCAGTTTATCATATCAAGAAATTGCATTGAGTTGGTCATTGAAATCTTCAGCCAACCCGTAAATGTCAAACTGGGATGTTCTGTCCTGAGAGGAGATGATACAGCTGTGGCCCACTGATTGCCCATCTCTGTTTTTTTTTGTAGTCTAGGACTGCAACCTGCACTGCTTGATGGGATAATGACTATTTCAGGAATGCGCCCCTAATCCCCCTGAGTAAGCGGGAGATGTTACCACAGTAACTCAGGAGAGCGATGGCTAGACCCTCCATCTTGTTGTTCGGCTAAAACTCAAATGACTCTGCACAGTGAAGACCCCTGAGTTTCACGCTCATTGGGATATCAAATGACTTGGCTTGATTGAGACTTAGCACAGAAAATACCCTTTTTTTTTTGCTCAGTGAGGACTCAAATGACTCGGCACAAGTGAAGAGTCCAGTGTTTCAGGGAATCCAATGTCCTGGCATAATTCCGACTCCATTGACTTTGCACAGTGAGGAATCATACTGCTTGATTCAGACTCTAATTATCTAATTCAGTCTGGAATGAGTCAATTTAAGACTACTATGGATGACTATACTCAATGAAGGTTCTTGTTGTGATGAGACAAATATGACCTGAGACAGTGAACCCACTCACTGTAGTCAACAATGTAGTGTACCTTGGCCTTTTTTTGTGATGGTTTCTTTCTAGAGAAACTAAAAGGCAAAGTCCATGAACTCATAAATACCTAGGCTTCAGGAACATTATGTTCTTGTCATGCTGATAGGCGTATATTTTCCTCATCGTTTTGATGATCCGTTGACCTTAGATAGCAGAGTTGATTCATATGCATTGCTTTTATAACTACTCAATGACACTGATGTGTGTTGTATAACAACTACTCCCTGACACGGATGTGTGTTGTATAACAACTACTCATTGACACTGATGTGTGTTGCCATTAGTGCCCTGATAGAAAACATTTTGATTATGAGACAGGGACTCAGAAAGTTGGAATGGGACCCCACTGTGTTGGTCTTCTTGATACACTTTCAGTGGGGATGTGCAAGTACGACTGTGCATGTGAAGGTGTGTGTGGGTAGGAGAGGAGAGTGTGGGGTGGGTTGCTGGAGGTCAGATGTGAGGTTTCAACGGGGATCTTCCAGAAACCAGTGGGATTATGTTTTCAGGTATGTCCACACACACACACACCCTGTCTTATCGGCCCTGTCAATTAATAACGTTTTAAGTGCTCTCGGTTGCAAGTCATGACGTGATAAAAAGTCTGTTAAAGAAATGTCTCAACAAGACGGTCAATTTTACGTCTGTAAAGATAGAATGTCTGGATAATGTAGGCCTCTGACCTAGATGTAAATTTGAGTACATTCAATTCAATCATAAAACTAGACTAATTGACATAATATGAGAAAAAAACAACACGTCACGTAGAGGAATTCAAACTTGGCAAAATATTCCCTTTTAGTTAATATTCTATCCATCTGAGAGGTGGAGATAACGGCCAGTCAGTTACTTTCTCATGGGTCTTACAATCACTAACTTAAACTCTTTTATCGTGGTTTTTGTGGTTCAACTGAGTTCTCAACGTTTGTGTGTTTCCCCAACCATTGTGTTGGTGGGCCGTCCCTCCTATCCGGATCAGGCTCTATGGAATAGTATTGTAGCATGTCCGAAAACTTGCTTTGGTGATGAAATGTCACTCCCTTACCAAGACATGATTATTGATCTTCTGAATCGTTTAGTGGGGTCTTTCTCTAACGTACATTATATGGCCAAAAGTATGTACAGTAGCAAGAAAAAGTATGTGAACCCTTTAGATTTACCTGGATTTCTGCATAAATTGGTCATCAAATTTGATCCGATCGTCATCTAAGTCAAAACAATAGACAAACATAATGTGCTTAAACTAATAACACACCAATTATTGTATTTTTCTTTTCTATATGTAATACATAATTTTAACATTTAGAAAAAGTATGTGAACCCCTAGGCTAATGACTTCTCCAACAGCTAATTGGAGTCAGGAGTAACCTGGAGTCCAATCAATGAGACGAGATTGGAGATGTTGGTTAGAGCTGCCTTGCCCTATAAAAAACTCTCACAAAAATTGAGTTTGCTATTCACAAGAAACATTGCCTGATGTGAACCATGCCTCGAACAAAAGAGATCTCAGAAGACCTAAGATTAAGAATTGTTGACTTTCATGAAGCTGGAAACGGTTACACAAGTATCTCTAAAAGCCTTGATGTTCCTCAGTCTGGAAGGAACACAAAACACTATGTGAGGAGAAAAAAATGCACAGCACACCAACATCAACCTCGTCCCAACTGTAGTATGGTGGAGGGAGCATCATGGTTTGGGGCTGCTTTAGCCACAATGGGCAATCAGGGCCTGGACAGCTTGCTAACATCGATGGAAAAATGAATTCCCAAGTTTATCAAGACATTTTGCAGGAGAATGTTAGGCTATCTGTCCGCCAATTGGAGCTCAACAGAAGTTGGGTGATGCAACAGGACAACGACCCAAAACACAGAGGTAAATCAACAACAGAATGGCTTCAACAGAAGAAAATACACCTTCTGGAGTGGCCCAGTCAGAGTCCTGACCTCAACCCGATTGAGATGCAGTGGCATGACCTCAAGAGATCAGTTCACACCAGACATCCCAAGAATATTGCTGATCTGAAACAGTTTTGTAAAGAGGAATGGTCCAAAATTCCCCCTGACCGTTGTGCAGGTCTGATCCGCAACTTCAGAAAAAGTTTGGTTGAGGTTATTGCAGCCAAAGGAGGGTCAACCAGTTATTAAATCCAAGGTTCACATACTTTTCCCACTCTGCATTGTGAATGTTTACACAGTGTGTTCAATAAAGACATGAAAACGTATAATTGTTTGTGTTTTATTAGTTTAAGCAAACTGTGTTTGTCTATTGTTGTGACCTTGATGAAGATCAGATCAAATTTTATGACCAATTTATGCAGAAATCCAGGTATTTCCAAAGGGTTCACATACTTGTTCTTGCCACTGTAGATACTCTTATTTCAGCTAAACCTGTTGCTGACAGGTGTATAAAATCGACCACACAGCCGTGCAATCTCCATAGAGAAACATTGGCAGTAGAATGGCCCGTACTGAAGAGCTCTGTGCATTTCAACATGGCACCGTCATAGGATGCCACATTTCCAACAACTCAGTTCGTCAAATTTCCTTTCTGCTAGAGCAGCCCGGTCAACTGTAAGTGCTGTTATTGTTAAGTGGAAACGTCTAGGAGCAACAACAGCTCAGCGGCCACACATGCTCCCAGAACGGGACCGCCGAGTGCTGAAGTGCGTATCGCGTAAAAATTGTAATAAAAGAAAGATGACAAGTTCAACAGGAAAGTGAGCCTGTCAGGTAACCAGTAGCCAAAATTCTTGCACAGAATCCAGCCTAGCTGTTGCGATGCAATTTTCCAGATTTTTGAACACTTTTTTTCTCTGGCCTCCATTGATTTAGTCACCCTAATTCTGGCCATCCTACAAGGTTTAAAACTCCAATATCCTTTGAACGGATTATGTTAGAGGAATGAGGATTGGTCAAAAGATGTATTTTTGATTGTACACGCTAAGTATTGTCTAACTTTGCACCATTTTCCCAAGACGATTTCCCAGAAACAAGCTATGAACTGCCTCATATAGAAAATACAATTAAATTAGAGTTTTGGCGCCTCTTATGGTGTGGTGTGCATTTTCCTGGCAGTTTGGAACCACCAAGACTCATCCTACACTTTTTCCTTACCAAACTGAGCAATTAGGGGAGAAGGGCCTTGGTCAGGGGTGACCAAGAACCCGATAGTCACTCTGACAGAGCTCCAGAGTTCCTCTGTGGAGATGGGAGAACCTTCCAGAAGGATAACCATCTCTGCACCACTCCACCAATCAGACCTTTATGGTAGAGTGGCCAGACAGAAGCCACTCCGCAGTAAAATACATATAACAGCCCGCTTGGAGTTTGCCAGAAGGCACCTAAAGAACTTTCAGACCATGAGAAACAAGATTCTCTGGTCTGATGAAACCAAGATTGAGCTCTTTGGCCTGAATGGTGGCAGCATCATTCTGTGGGGATGTTTTTCAGTGGCAGGGACTGGGAGACTAGTCAGGATCAAGGGAAAGGTGAACGGAGCAAAATACAGAGAGATTCTTGATGAAAACCTGCTCTAGAGCGCTCAGGACCACAGACTGGGGCGGAGGTTCACATTCCAACAGAACAACGACCCTAAGCACACAGCCAAGACAACGCAGGAGTGGCTTCGGGACAAGTCTCTGAATGTCCTTGAGTGGCCCAGCCAGAGCCTGGACTTGAACCCGATCGAACAACTCTGGAGAGACCTGAAAATAGCTGTGCAGCGACGCTGCCCATCCAACCTAACAGAACTTGAGAGGATCTGCAGAGAAGAATGGGAGAAACTCCCCAAATACAGGTGTGCCAAGCTTGTAGCGTCATACCCAAGAAGAGTCGAGGCTGTAATCGCTGCCAAAGGTGCTTCAACAAAGTACTGAGTAAACGGTTTGAATACTTTTTGTTTTATTCATAAAAAACTGTTTTTGCTTTGTCATTATGGGGTATTGTGTGTAGATTGATGAGGGAATTAAAAAATAAATCATTTTAGAATAAGGCTGTAATGTAACAAAATGTGGAAAAAGTCAAGGGGTAAATGTGATATTTCAGTTTTTTTATATAAACTCAGCAAAAAAAGAAACTGTCTTTCAAAGATTCGTAAAAATCCAAATAACTTCACAGATCTCCATTGTAAAGGGTTTAAACACTGTTTCCCATGCTTGTTCAATGAACCATAAACAATTAATGAACATGCACCTATGGAACGGTCGTTAAGACACTAACAGCTTACAGTCGGTAGGCAATTAAGGTCACAGTTATGATAACTTAGGACACTAAAGAGGCCTTTCTACTGACTCTGAAAAACACCAAAAGAAAGATGCCCAGGGTCCCTGCTCATCTGCGTGAACGTGCCTTAGGCATGCTGCAAGGAGGCATGAGGACTGCAGATGTGGCCGGGGCAATACATTGCAATGTCTGTACTGGGAAACACCTAAGACAGCACTACAGGGGGACAGGACGGACAGCTGATCGTCCTCACCGTGGCAGACCATGTGTAACAACACCTGCACAGGATCGGTACATCCGAACATCACACCTGCGGGACAGGTACAGGATGGCAACAACAACTGCCCGAGTTACACCAGGAACGCACAATCCTTCCATCAGGGCTCAGACTGTCCGCAATAGGCTGAGAGAGGCTGGACTGAGGGCTTGTAGGCCTGTTGTTAGGCAGGTCCTCACCAGGCATCCCCGGCAACAACGTCGCCTATGGGCACAAATCCACCGTTGCTGGACCAGACAGGACTGGCAAAAAGTGCTCTTCACTCACCAGGGGTGATGGTCGGATTCGCGTTTATCGTCAAAGGAATGAGCGTTACACCGAGGTCTGTACTCTGGAGCGGGATCAATTTGGAGGTGGAGGGTCCGTCATGGTCTGGGGCGGTGTGTCACAGTATCATCGGACTGAGCATGTTGTCATTGCAGGCAATCTCAACGCTGTGTGTTACAGGGAAGACATCCTACTCCCTCATGTGGTACCCTTCCTGCAGGCTCATCCTGACATGACTCTCCAGCATGACAATGCCACCAGCCATACTGCTCATTCTGTGCGTGATTTCCTGCAAGACAGGAATGTCAGTGTTCTGCCATGGCCAGCGAAGAGCCCGGATCTCAATCCCATTGAGCACGTCTGGGACCTGTTGGATCGCAGGGTGAGGGCTAGGGCCATTCCCCAGAAATGTCTGGGAACTTGCAGGTGCCTTGGTGGAAGAGTGGGGAAACATCTCACAGCAACAACTGGCAAATCTGGTGCAGTTCACGAGGAGGAGATGCACTGCAGTACTTAATGCAGCTGGTGGCCACACCTGATACTGACTGTTACTTTTGATTTTGACCCCCCCTTTGTTCAGGGACACATTATTCAATTTCTGTTAGTCACATGTCTTTGGAACTTGTTCAGTTTATGTCTCAGTTGTTGAATCTTTGTTATGTTCATACAAATATTTTCACATGTTAAGTTTGCTGAAGATGAACGCAGTTGACAGAGAGAGGACGTTTATTTTTTGGCTGAGTTTACATTTGAACAAAAAAACACTTTTTCTTTGTCATTATGGGGTATTGTGTGTAGAAAAAAGGTCTGAATACTTTCTGAATGCATTGTAAACTTAGTATTACTTTCTTAGCTACAGTATACATATCTGCCTGGCACATTACATCATTTATGCAGCAGCATTCAAGATGTTGTTGTGCTCTGCTCATTTGAACAGGAAGGTGGTGCGGTGGACCTTCGTGGGCAAATTTTGTCATCAGGCTTTGCCATCAAAGTCTGTCATTCTCTGGATTTATGGTGCTTTCAAGACAACTGGGAACTCTGAAAAAAAATAAGGTTGAATCATGACGTTAGTGATTTTCAGGTCGGAGCTCTAGAAAGAGGCCCAAGTTCCCGACTTGGAATTCCGAGTTGGATGACAGTTCAAAATGTATTTTCCCAGTCGGAGCTTGTTTTTTCTCCAGAGTTCCCAGTTGTCTGAGATTTCCCAGTTCCGATTTTCCAGTTGTTTTGAACGCGTCAGAAGTCATGGCAGCATGGCCAATGTTGAGTGTTTATCCTTTTAAGCTTGGAAAATAGACCCTAAACACAGACTACACATCCACTCCACTGAATAGCAGGCTAGTGATTGCTTTGCAATGTTTGCAGTTAGCCACTGATACTTTCCAAACCACTCAACTTGTTGTGTAATGTTTATGTCCAATGGCCGATGAGCACCGATACGTTTTATCTATAATTTCTCGGTATATACCTCTGGCTGACCCACCACCACAGAAAGCACTGAGCTAGGCTTAAACACCTGCATTACTCAAGAAAGCAAAAAAGAGACTGTTTGTATGCGGCTTTATTAACTCAAATATGTTTTTGTTTTTTTCATTGTTTGCAAACTGATACGTGACACGTATTAATGTCAAAATATCATGCAAAACAGACCTGCACTGAATGAAGGGTCGCCACTGGTCGTTTAAAGGAGTTGGCAAAAGCAGTATAGGAACTTATCAGAAATATTTAAGTGCAAGTTCCATGAATATTTAGCAATTTACTTCCCTAACCATTACAAAGTCGTTTCATTGTAGGGAAAATTCATGTCCCAAATTGTCTTGTGTGTTTTATGGGTGGACGTGAATCATTATATAATTTTACTGTAACACTAAAGAGGAAGAGACAGTGATATTCAGCCCCTTTCCTGGCCGCTCACTCCCCAGTGAACACTGGTAACCAAGCGATAAATCTATTTAGTCACACGACACAAAGTACAGAGCAGGTTACCTACCTACAGTACAAATAATGGCATTGTCTACGCCTAGTAGTTATGGCTTTGGACAGTGGACTCTTGTGTATTTTATTACATTACAGTAATACCTGTAAATATGTTTCCTCTGACAGAGTAGGCATATACAATGTAGAGTGAAACTTTAGCCAGGTGCTTCAAGCGTTGCTGGCTGGATAGCTTTGTTCTCTTTCAGGGGCCCCTGTAGTTCTCTTGGGACAGGGTTGAGCTGTATACAGTCAAGGGCTGAATCCGCAAGACTCCAAATAAAGACCCTATTCTTTGCTGCTGCTATTCTGCAAGAGCATCACAGTGGACAGTAATTGAAAGGATGTGGGTGTTTGTGTCTGCATTGTCTGTGTGCAGGGGTTGGTGTCTGCTTCAGTTATGAAATATGACCGTTTAATCAGTGTCTATCTATTTTGGTGAACTTGGATCTGTCTTATCCTGCCAACTACAATTATCCAAATGAATGGCATATTATAGATTTTATCGTAGCATTAAGTAGCAATGGCTTAAGTCGCAGAGGGACCTAGCCTATACTGTCCATGGGCTTAGTTTGTCGTGTTAACTGTACATCCCCAATGCTGCATTTTTATTTGTTCACAGCTTGCTGTTACGTGCCCTGGATTGCACCTGAAACTTAAACATAACGCAATGTTTATCATCCCGATGGTCTTATGATCAAGGTGACGCAGTCTGCTGAAGTGGACACATCCTGTGTTTGGCAACCCTGTTATTGACGTGCTATATTATGAGTTTCAGGGTTGGTGGAGGGAAAGATGGTGGGGAGGGTGGAGAACTTTTCTGAATTCCGAATTGACCCCTAGGCCCTACCCTTAGCCACTTCATGTAGATCTGAAATGATTGGATAGGTATAAGCAATATTGTACTTTTACCTTTTCCTCTGATAGACTAGGTGGAATTTTCGACCGAGTTACACCTCTCCAAGCCTTTAGCTCTACAGAAATACCTAAGGGACAGGGGATAAGGGTTCTTCCCACACCCCTTCTCCCTGAAGTGTGCACTCATTCAAGTGTCTACCATATTCATTACACCAGTCCAGTTCTTTGAAATCCTTGAGGGGTAGTGAATGAATGTATACCGTCACCTCAGGAGAAGTGGGAGAAAACGTATTGGTGTAGGGTGGACCGTAGAGGAGAGGAAGACTCAATGTTTTTCCAGGGCCCGTGCCAGTAGGTTGTGGGAGTCTTCCCAGCTGGGCTGAGTAGAGAGGGGAGGAAGAGAGTCTGGCTGTGGCAGTACAGCCTTCTTTCCATTGTGTGACAGTAAATAAAGAATTAACTGTCTTCTCTACCCGTCACAGTAC
This sequence comes from Brachymystax lenok tsinlingensis, assembly GCA_030435695.1. Classification (NCBI taxonomy): domain Eukaryota; kingdom Metazoa; phylum Chordata; class Actinopteri; order Salmoniformes; family Salmonidae; genus Brachymystax; species Brachymystax lenok. Next base: position 25,861,637 of record CM059780.1, read on the forward strand.
TTGACCAGTGGAAATATTTCCTGTACAATTTAATTATATACAATTCCTTAGATTGAAAGTGTTTGTAGCAGATTGTGTTTAACATTTTAATTCTATGAGGAAGAAAATCTTAGCTGCAGTAAAAACTACAGTGTCAACCTTTTTATGGGACACAGACATTTCAGTTAGCCACTGAATGTTGTTTTTGCCACCATAGTTATCTTAAAGGGCAATTCCACCATTTTTCAACCTTATATTCAGGACCTTTCTTTTTAACCACAGAGCACTGGTATGCTACTGGAGATAATGAATATGCGGTTGGAAAGTGGTGGAAATGCCTTTTTAAGACAACTACTGTAGCAAAAACAACATTCAGTGGCTGACTGAAATGTCCGTGTCCCATAAAGTTGACACTAGTTTTTACTGCAGCTAAGATTTTTTTTCCGCTACTGACACTCCCCCAATTACTGGTGAACCCCCAGTAACCACTTCCAATAATGTCCCTACAGCACCAACCAATGCTCCAGCAACGAAGGATCCTGTGGAAACACCAACAACAAAGGATCCTGCAGCAACACCAACAACGGAGGATCCTACATCAACACCAACAACGAAGGATCTTACATCAACACCAACAACGGAGGATCCTACATCAACACCAACAACGAAGGATCTTACATCAACACCAACAACGGAGGATCCTACATCAATACCAACAACGAAGGATCCTACATCAACACCAACAACGAAGGATCTTACATCAACACCAACAACGGAGGATCCTACATCAACACCAACAACGAAGGATCCCGCAGAAACACCAACAACGAAGGGTCCCGCAGAAACACCAACAACGAAGGGTCCCGCAGAAACACCAACAACGAAGGATCCCGCAGAAACACCAACAACGAAGGATCCTGCAGAAACACCAACAACGAAGGATCCTGTAGCAACAACGAAGGGTCCTACAGCAACAACGAAGGGTCCTACAGCAACAACACCAACAGAGGCCTCTACAACATCATCAAAACCAGGTAGGCTCGTTAGTCATCCATCTAACCTTCTTGTTTTTCTATGACTAGGGGTGTCAAACAGCAGGTCCGATTTCATATGGGCCGCCATGTTGGCTTGGTAAGATATTTTCTTTTCATGGTTTTTTTCTTTTGAATGACTAAAACCGTATAGAAGCTGTGTAGAAATAATAAAGGATGGCATCCCGAGTGGCGCAGTGCTAGCTAGAGATTCTTAGTTTGAGTCCAGGCTCTGTCGCAACCGGCCGCGACCGGGAAACCCATGGGGCGGCGCACAATTGGCCCAGCGTCGTCCGGGTTAGGGGAGGGTTTGGCCGGCAGGGATGTCCTTGTTCCATCGTGCACTAGCCGGGCGCAGTGCACACTGACACGGTTGCCAGATGCACGGTGTTTCCTCCAACACATTGGTGCAGTTGTCTTCCGGGTTAAGTGGGCATTGTGTCAAGTATCAGTGCGGCTTGGTTGGGTTGTGTGCCGGAGGACGCACGGCTCTCGACCTTTGCCTCTCCCGAGTCCGTCCGTACGGGAGTTGCAGCGATGAGACAAGACTGTAACTACCAATTGGATACCATGAAATTGGGGAGAAAACAAAGTAAAAAAATATATATAATAATAATGGATGATGGAAAATTATTAAACTATCAATCACTGAAACAAAAGCTAGACAGTCAGGGAACATTATTGAAAGAGGAGTAATTGTTTTGCAGATTCTGACGGCAAAACAAAAGCTACAATCTTAGAGCATCAGAAACTCCAAAGATGATGGATAGAGGACTATATTTTGACAGCAAGGCAATACAACCCATTTTCATTGCGTCCCTCTAGACCTCAGTGAAGTCCCTCTGGGCGAAATTACTTTGTTGTTTAGATGACAGAATGGCAGTTCCCTAAGTTGACTGGAATAGGGTATGGATTGGGTTAACACCATTAGCAGACTTAGAAAAGTTATCTGGTGACATTATTTGATTTTAGGGAATTATTTCAATGCGCATACAGTCAGGTTCATATATATTTGGACATTGACCAAGTTATTATTATTTTAGCTGTCTGCCACAGCATATTGGAGTTGAAATTAAGTAATGAATATGAGCTGAAAGTGCAGACTTTCAGCTTTAATTTGAGGATATTTATTTAGATCCATATCGGGTATTTATTTACATCCAAATCAGGTGAATGGTGTAGGAATTACAGCACTGTTTAAGAGACCAAAAGTACTTGGACAATTGTCTGCTCAGCTGTTCCATGGCCAGGTGTGTGATATTCCCTCATTTGGTTCATTTACAGTGAGGGAAAAAAAGTATTTGATCCCCTGGTGATTTTGTACGTTTGCCCACTGACAAAGAAATGATCAGTCTATAATTTTAATGGTAGGTTTATTTGAACAGTGAGAGACAGAATAACAACAAAAAAAATGTTATAAATTGATTTGCATTTTAATGAGGGAAATAAGTATTTGACCCCTCTGCAAAACACTTTTTTTTGCCTGTGCTTAGCTCCATTCAGTAAATTTTTTTATCCTGAAAAACTGCCCAGTCTTTAAGAAATGCATCGTGCTACGTGTGTTCTAAAGAACTGTTTCTCTTTGATTTGAAGATCCCTGTGCCACAAACCCATGCAATGGTAGCAGCAGCTGTCAGCCAGGCTATGGCTCCCACTTCACCTGTCTCTGTCTGGCTGGCCAAAGGTACTCTGAGACAAGAGGACAATGTGAGGAAGGTGGGTTTCTCCTGTCTGCCACCACTAGTGGGTGCTACAATACCATGGATGATACTGCGCTAAAGGCCTACATAGCTCTGATTGATAGGGAGGAGAGCGTCATCATCTGCATTGAACATTTAGGAACTTTAGAAACTATTCTGATTTAAGACCAGTTGAGAGTTTTTTGTCCTGAGTATAGTTAAGTGTGGATAAACTGGTTCTGTATTTGTATTTATCTTCCACGTGTAGCAATCGGATGGGCTTAGGTTTTGATTAATAAATTGATACATTTATAAATGTATGAATACATAAATGAGAGCAACCTAGATGACAGTGGCTCGAGGAGTCAAACTCAGGATCCGCCCCCTTTTTAAAATTTTTACCTAAAATGACATACCCAAATCTATCTGCCTGTAACTCAGGCCCTAAAGCTAGGATATGCATATTCTTGATACTTCTTGTAAATGTGAAAGAAATGAAGGAGAATATAACCCAAAAGATCTGGTAAAAGATAATACAAAGAAAAAAACAACCGTTCTTTTGTATTTTTTTTGTACCATCAAATCAAATTTATTTATAAAGCCCTTTCTACATCAGCCGATGTCACAAAGTGCTGTACAGAAACCCAGCCTAAAACCCCAAACAGCAAGCAATGCAGATGTAGAAGCACGGTGGCTAGGAACAACTCCCTAGAAAGGCCAGCACCTAGGAAGAAACCTAGAGAGGAACCAGGCTCTGAGGGGTGCCCAGTCCTCTTCTGGCTGTGCCGGTTAGAAATTATAACAGAACATAGCCAAGATGTTAAAAAGTTGATAGATAACCAGCAGGTTCAGATAATAATAATCACAGTGGTTGTAGATGGTGTGAAGGTTCAGCACCTCAGGAGTAAATGTCAGTTGGCTTTTCATAGCCAACTCATTCAGAGTTAGAGACAGCAGGTGCAGTAGAGAGAGAGAGAGTCCAAAACAGCAGGTCCGGGACAAGGTAGCACGTCCAGTGAACAGGTCAGGGTTCCATAGCTGCATGCAGAACAGTTGAAACTGGAGTAACAGAATGACCAGGTGGACTGGGGACATCAAGGAGTCATCAGGCCAGGTAGTCCTGAGGCATGGTCCTATGGCTCAGGTCCTCAGAGAGAAGAGAGAGAGAGAGAGAGCATACTTAAATTCACACAGGACACCGGATTAGACAGGAGAAATATTCCAGATATAACAGATTGACCCTAGCCCCCCGACACAAACTATTGCAGCATAAATACTGGAGGCTGTATGAAATGGAAGAGAAAGGCCATAATGTATTGTATTTATCCACTAGATGGCAGCAGTGTATGTGCAATATTTTAGACTGATCCAATGAACCATTGCATTTCTGTTCAAGATTTTGTGTCAAGACTGCCCAAATGAGCCTAATTTGTCTATTAATAATTGTTCATGTTCAAAACTGCTCACTCTCCCCAAACAATAGCATGGTATTCTTTCACTGTAATAGCTACTGTAATTTGGACAGTGCAATTAGATTAACGAGAATTTAAGCTTTCTACCAATATCAGATATGTCTATGTCCTGGGAAATGTTCTTGTTACTTACAACCTCATGCTAATCGCATTAGCCTACATTAGCTCAACCGTCCCATGGACGGGACACCGATCCAGTAGAGGTTTTAAACATATATTATATTAGCTATAGCATCTATACTTGCATATTGGATCTCATGTACCATCTCCTCTGTGGTCTTTTTAACACAACGCTACACCCCCACCATTTTCAATAGGTGCTTATAATTCTTATTTGTCATGTTACACCACCATGTGTTGATTCTGAATCTCAGCCCAGGTCTTCCCTGGATCTCTGCTCCTGCCTAAAATGCCCTTTGATGAAGACATGACCAACCCACAATCAAACATTTTCAACGCCACAGCTGACAGCTTAACTACTTTGGTAAAATAGATATTATACTTTTTACACTGTATCTATGTCCGGCTGTAGTTCAAAATCACAACCTTTCTGCTACGTCACATAGGTCAAGCTGTTTGTGACGTTTTGACACTGTGTGAGCTGGGTAACAGCTGCATTACACTTGTGTCTAAGTCCTTGGAAACTGTCTCAGTCAACCCAGGTCGTAGAAGCTGTAGAATTTTTCCAAATAGGTATTTTCAGAACAGTTAGTGCAGTAATTCAGAGGAGACAATTTGGGTTAACTTGATCTTCTAAGGAGCATCCATGTTGACCCGTTCAGTCAGTGAACGTACATCTACTGTAGTAATATGAACATTCTCATTTACTTACTTCATCTCACATATGAGATGAGGTTGTTACAGAAGTGCCTTCTATTTTAAACATTTTCTACTTAACATGATGGGATACAATTGAATGTGTGTGTGGGTCTCCTTCAGTCAGTATCAGCTACTGTAATGGCCTCGAAAGATGCTAACAAAGATGAACCCCCATGGAAAAATACGATAACGACGACTTTAGTACAGCATCTAGGGATTTTACCCTCTTGGTTTAATGGATCAGGTTTTAGAATGGCAGTCACAGGGACTAGAGTTAGGGTCCTGGTCGGGTTAAGTACATTGGTGTAGGAAGGGGTTAGTACCATTGGAAGCTTTACCCTAGCAAGTCTGGGCCACAGTAACGTTTTCTGAAGCATAGCTATTTTTGGTTATTAATTAGTGTGCATGCATTACAAAGTAATCAGACCTATTCTCACTATATTGAAATGCCTTAGCCACTATTCAGCTTGAATTCTACATTTAAAACTTCTCTCACAACTATAAAAACAAACAAGAAAATAATTTTTTGCAGCTGAAGCAAGCACACACATTTCTTCAGGAAATGTACCATTTCAGTAATATTTATCTTAGAAGTATTATGTCAGTAGTGACGTCATCTACCATAAGCCCATGTTTACTTTGCAGGCTGACTAGCATATATTGAGTGATGGAATGTCCCATAAATGTAATGCTCAAATCAATTTATACAAGACATGCTTTGCCGCTATATAATTCAAAAGAAAGCTTGAGATATTTTCTGGAAGTCTGAGAACATTTTTGCTGTTATCTTGCAACTTTTCAGTAGGCTTATCTTTTTCCTTTTGCTGTTCTCAATTCACAAATCATTATTTTAATTCAAACTATTTGATTCACCATGATCGAACCATACCCCATCTACAACAATGTTTGTAACAAACAACAGCCTCCTTTATTTAGCTGTACTAGGCTAATAATGATGAACTGTCCAGTAAAATTATATTGTGAACTGATTAGCATTTGTCTGTCCAAAATACAGATGAGGACCATTTTGTGCAATCAATCTGGCTACATTGATTCCACAGTGCTGAAGCTCAGGTCAGTGTTAATGTATTTACTGTGGTCCCTGTTTTTACCAATAAAATATATTTTTTGCATACCACTCACGCAATAGGCTACACTACAATTGTCTTGTTGTTGGTTTGATTCTAACAAACTACCTTCATTCTTGGATTTCAAAGTTAATGTCTTCTTGATTTTTTTTTTTTAACCTCATTTATTGTGTCAGTCCAGATTATTATAGCCGTCATGATAATGTATAGTTTTGACTTGGAAGATATCACATGCCCAAGACAACTATTGACAGAAGATTGATGCTGTAACTATCACTACTTGAGCATGTGATAGTTCCATGATGATCATAATTCTAAAAACACTGATACTAATTTGCCTCCTAGCAAAATGCCTGGGGGTTCGGCTCGTACCTTCCGGTCACAACCAGGTGGCGTCAACGTGACCATGGAGAACAATTTTGAACTCAACACCATCATCGAAGAAGGCCACATCAATGCAACGATACAGGATGCTATTAAAGCCTGTGCCAACAAAACGGGTGCCCCATGTTTAGATGATCTACTTAACAGTGCAACATACGAAGGTATGTCACCTATAGCAATAGTAACACACTATTCCCTTGATGTATAATGACTGTGGTTTAACATAAGCTAGGAGGCAATCTTGTGAGCATAGCTACAATGAATGTCAAGGGGAAGACAGAGAACCAGTGGTGGAAAAAGTACTCAATTGTCATACTTGAGTTAAAGTAAAGATAACTTAATAGAAAATGACTCAAGTAAAAGTGAGTCACCGAGTAAAATACTACTTGAGTAAAAGTCTAAAAGTATTTGGTTTTAAATATACTTAAGTATCAACAGTAAATGGAATTGCTAAAATGTACTTAAGTATCAAAAGTAAAAACTTCTTTATATTAAGCAAACCAGATGGCACCGTTTTCTTGTTTTTACTTTATTTACGGATAGCCAGGGGCACACTCAGACATAATTTACAAAGGAAGAATTTGCGTTTAGTGAGTCCACCAGGTCAGAGGCAGTAGGGATGACGAGGGATGTTCTCTTGAATTGGACCATTTTCCTGTCAAAATGTAATGAGTACTTCTGGGTGTCAGGGAAAATGTATGGAGTAGAAAGTACATTATTTTCTTTAGGAATGTAGTGAAGTAAAAAGTTGCCAAAAATATAAATAGTAAAGTACAGATACCCACAAAAACGACTTAAGTAGTACTTTAAAGTATTTTTACTTAAGTCCTTTACACCACTGCAGAGCAAGAACTAAGTATGCAATCAATCACAATCATGATGTTGTCATATGACATTGGTAGTATGATGTAACTTGGTAGTATGATGGTAGTATGATGTAAAACTAGAGTAGTGATCCTCCTAAATCCTGCTGCTGGAGAGCCGTACCTGTATTTTGTTCCGTGATTCAACTATTCATCTGACCTGCAGTACTGCAGCTCTCCAGGAGCAGGATTGAGGATTACTCTTCTAGGAAAATATGTAAAAGAGGAGTTGAACAGTAGAAAAAGGTTTGTCACTGTAACTCCCATTGATAGACATCTGGAGAATTCAGTAGACTAGGCAACTATATTGTTAACTAGTCAATGAATTCTGAACACTGTCCACATTACTGTCACTGTAATGTTTGTAATGCTTAGTCATGTCTTTTGGATGTGATGCATTCAGGCCTCCACAGGGGGTAATGAAGACATGATGGGGGGGACAATTGCATCTCATCAGGCAATTGATTGAATTGATTGAATTGATGGAATTGAAAACTATTTGCCCCATCCACAATGCTGAATGGAGGTGCTTACTTACAGTATATAATCCTCTCCCTGTGGCACTGTCTATACAGAAACCGATCTGTGTCATTCGTATCGGAAACCTTGTGAGGACGCGACAACTACTTGTAAATCTAGCAATGGTAGACCTGAATGTACCTGTCAGGACAATTACGTGAAATCGGAATACTCTATCAGAACATGCAAAGGTGAGTGGCACTGATTGTTCCTCTTACAATAGACTCTGGGGGTTTGTGTAAGAGAGGGTAAAAAGAGATTGGGGCTTGGCGGTGTGTGTGTGTGATAGACTTAGTTCACCGTCTCTGTCTGCAGCTTGTGAAAGTGGGAAGAAAGCAGTGAACGGCGTGTGTATTGAGTAAGTACTTAAAACATTTAATCAATTTAGTCATTTTCACATAAACAATATCTTTCAACTGGGAGTTTGGATACTGTGCAATGATTACCTTGCATAATTGGTCTGTGCAAAGATTTTTAAAAAATAAATGTTTTTCTTTCAGTTGTTCATTTGGTTATTCGGGATTAAACTGCAATGAATGTGAGTATAACATACTGTATTATGGTATGATTCTTCCTTCCAGGTATTTGACACTAGGGTGCCTCTGGCCATCGCAATAGGTGTTGTTCTCTCCTTTCATGTGGTGTTTCCTGTAATAGTGGTATTGAGTATACTGGTGTTTGCAGGTTTTTTTTAACATCTCTCTCTCTCTCTCTCTCGCTCTCCCCCCTCTCTCTTCCTCTCTCTTCCTCTCTCTCGCTCTCTGTCTCTCTGCAGCATGGAAGTTGACGCTGGTGATTGTCGGCACCGTTCTTGGTGCACTGCTACTCATCACGCTAATCATGCTGCCAGTAGTTGCACGCAAGTGAGTCCCGCACACACGGAGAACAATGTTTCACACCCTAATATTTTAATCACATCAAATACAATTAAATATATACCTTCATCTTTAATCTTGTTACGATTCCACGATTGACCCTAATGGAGTATAATATGTAGTTGTTAAATCTTATGTGTATTGTCATCTTCTATAGGACGTCCAAGAACAGCTCCTCCAAGAAGTCCTCGAAGAACGCTGAGGTTCCTACCTACACCAGCCCCTATCCCACCAAGGACTTCAGGGCATCGACCTTAACCAATGGGGGGGTGACCAATGCCAGTTCAGGTTTTGCGGGTGTACCCAAGATCCCCCGGGCCGTGCACAACAACAACAGCTGGGACCGTGGCAGCAACCTGGAGATGACGGAGAGCGGTAGCAGACAGGCACTGGTGACCAAGGGAGACAAAGGAGGGGTAAGAACCTCGGGAGGGAGAGAGGAAGAATGAGTGAGAAAGAAGGGTGGGAAAGACACAGGGGTTCATCTGGCCAGATAACTACCAAAATATGACTTTATGTCTAATCTCGGACATCCAGAACTAACATCTTGCGTAATTGTACCAGATGCTCGATTAAGTTCTGGGGGTAAACGTGTTAGAAAATCTACTAACGAGACTAGCGAAGTCTCCACCTCTAAACCGAAAGGCTCAGCCAGTTTTAGGCAAGTCTATGGTCATGTCCCCTGATTTATCCATGTGAATAGTGACACAAAGTCAGTGTGGAATTCTGGGAGGGAAATGCTCATGCAAGGCTATTGCAGTTGTCTCATATTTAAATGTCAGTTATCATTTGATGCAAGTTGGCGATGAGTGTAACCATTATTTTCCAAACTACAAAAATGCTACCTCTTGGCAACATATATCATGTCTTGAAGAAGTACCTTCATGCCCTTATGCTGCCACTTACTATAAGATAAGTGACAGAATTATTTAATATAAAAAGGAATACTTTTATTTGATCAACCAAAGATTTTCTTACCAATAATTTGAGGAAATGTTTAAAATGTGTTTTTTGTTCTGTGTATCCATTAATTATATTAAATAATAAAAAATATGAACAAAAAGTATATTCAGAGTGAAGTAAGGTGTGAAGTACATATAAAGTACCAAATAGTACAAAGACCTGGGCCAATTTAACCCCACAAAAAACAATTTATTGAAGAACATTTCAAGCACATACATTCAACATTAATTATGCATTAAAGTATACAAAAAAATGTATATTTTTATAAAAATGTTTATTGGTTGTAATATGATGTCTTCTCAACCAGAACACTAGTTACAACCAGAAAATGACATCATTAAAATGTCTGGTGCCAAATCTTTCCCGCTGGGTAAAGACCAAGACCCCCAGGACTGAGACTGTTAGATACAGATGTTGTTTTGTGTTTTAGATTGGCGGCTACCAGAACCCTGATGACACAAGGAACTTCAACGACAGGAAACCCTACCAGAGCGGGGGTCAGGGCAACAACCCCTACCAGAGCGGAGGTCAGGGCAACAACCCCTACCAGAGCGGAGGTCAGGGCAACAACACCTACCAGAGCGGAGGTCAGGGCAACAACCCCTACCAGAGCGCAGGTCAGGGCAACAACCCCTACCAGAGCAGACTCCAAGACAACAACCCCTACCAGAGTGGAGGTCAGGGCAACAACCCCTACCAGAGCGGAGGTCAGGGCAACAACCCCTACCAGAGCCGAGGCTAGGACAACCCTTACTTTACACACGACAATGGAAGAAGAAACTGAAGACCCACTGGAACAGTCAACTAAGGATACCATTTTCTTCAGAATGCAAATGCTTAGAAATCAGAAAGCAATAACAATGGTTTTTAAATAGTCCTACTTGTGATTCTTCACTCAACTTTTATGCACTGTGTATCAATCTTTTTTTTGTACAATAAATTATAGTTGAGTTGCAGTGTCCATTCTGTCCAAGAGTGGGCGGTGTATCCAAGCTCCTGAAATTGATGTAGCCAAAAGGCTACTAATTTATTGGTGTGGTTCGCCATTATCTCTAGGAACATCTATGAATTTGCTGATATTCAATCAGGGTTTAGAAATAGCAAATAATGCCTTTTATCCTTAATGTGCCATCTTAATACATATTGTATATGTAATATAAATATAGTCAAATATAAATAAACAGAATGTGTAAAATTGTTCAGTGATACACATAGTTCAGTATGATGACTTTTACACAATACATTTTGTAAATGAGACTGGCTTCTCGATGTTAAAGAAAAGGAAAATAAATCCATTTTGATTGTACAACTGCATTTGGGTATTAATTCAGACAGACAGAGTTTGCGTGTTTTTGTACATAATGGAATTTTAATAGTGAGTGTATCATATTTCAAATATGTAACGTGTGCTGTCAGAAAGCAGTTTTGTATTTTAAGATTAAGATCACTTTATTCAACAATTGTGCACATGGTCCACCCGAAATGCTCAAGGGCGCAATGGCATCTAAGATTTTATACCAGCAATCCTCTCGTTGCCAGCTCAGTTCCCATCAGAATTTTCCCATCAAAGGCTCGCTTCTCTATCCGCTAGGCTAGCTGCTGCAATGGTGCATCAGTGATGGTAATCAAGAGTTTGTATAGTCCCATGTCATAACATTGTTTCTTCCCAGTGAATATTTAATATGGCATTTGAAAAAACACTATAATATATTGATTTGGAACAAAACTAAAATGTACTGTTGATTCTGCAACTACGTAGCCTATACCACGTTTCACTTACCAGTGACATTGAATAATAACGTCAACCATGTAGATTGGCTAAAGTAGTTCCATTTGATAAAAATATGGACAGGAATAATCATCTTAAACTTGTGTAATTCATTATTTAGAATTGTACATTTTGTAGCATATTAAATGTAAATTATATTTCCAGTTTTATATGAAAAACTCCATTTGATATATACCTAGACCATGACTTTACAGTGTTGTACATACAGTTTAAAGTACAGTTTAAAGTCATGCTTTTATTCAATGCAGAGTTACATACATACAGTATGTGTATGTATACATAACTACATAATAATTTGCCTTCTTTTGATTGATCCATTTCTGTATTCCATGTTTTCATTTGTACAGTTTGCCTGAATTTTGTTTGCTCAAGTTTCTCATAGCAAGTTGCAAGTATCACCTATCACACTTGCTATTGAAAATGTCAATGTGGAATTGGTTTGAAGGCATATTAATGTTATCAAGACAGATTACACACTCTTAGTTTAATGATGTACATAAGTACATATTTACTCTTAACTAATAAGTTAACAAAATAAATAAATATCCTATCTAATTGTTTTTTCTTTTAAAGCTTTTAATATTTCATAATTTTTATTAACCTATACCAGTTTGATTTTACCTTTTACATTTCATGAATTTCAGTAACAAACAGGTGCCAATTTGCGCTAGCTATTAATCATTTGTGTCCAATAACACTTCTGAGTAATGTCTGTAAACTGTAAAGTTACATGCTTCCATCTTAGAAATGTGTTTAAAATTATGCTTAGGTGGAATTATTACTATTTCTGTAAAAATAGCCTGTGGGTACATAACCTAGGCTACGTTTGAGTTCAGCAGGGGAGTTTGTAAAGGTTGCCATATTTCAACCTTCCTCTACCTTTTGACGTCTCAGATTTGATATCTATTCGTATTCCCAAATTCTTGTTTTTCCCAATGTGTCTTTGTAACTATATTTATGGTAGGTTTTCAGAAAAAAGTCATTCTTCATCAGATTTCAGCATGATTTGAGATTGTGTTTAGATAAAAGTAACATTGCTCTCATAAAATGTAGTTCCTTGAGCACTACAAATAAAGTTGAAGTCGGAAGTTTACATACACCTTAGCCAAATATATTAAAACTCAGTTTTTCACAATTCCTGACATTTAATCCTAGTAAAAATTCCCTGTCTTAGGTCAGTTAGGATCACCACTTTATTTTAAGAATGTGAAATGTCAGAATAATAGTATAGAGAATGATATATTTCAGCTTTTATTTATTTCATCACATTCCCAGTCGGTCAGAAGTTTACATACACTCAATTAGTATTTGGTAGCATGCTACCTTTTAATAGTTTAACTTCGGTCAAACGTTTCGAGTAGCCCTCCACAAGCTTCCCACAATAAGTTGGGTGAATTTTGGCCCATTCCTCCTGATAGAGCTGGTGTAACTGAGTCAGGTTTGTAGGCCTCCTCGCTCGCACACACTTTTTCAGTTCTACCCACAAATTCTATATGGTATTAAGGTCAGGGCTTTGTGATGGCCACTCCAATACCTTGACTTTGTTGTCCTTAAGCCATTTTTCCACAACCCTGGAAGTATGCTTGGGGTTATTGTCCATATGGAAGACCCAGCTTTAACTTCCTGACTGATGTCTTGAGATGTTGCTTTAATATATCCACATAATTTCCCTTCCTCATGATGCCATCTATTTTGTGAAGTACACCAGTCCCTCCTGCTGCAAAGCATCCCCACAACATGATGCTGCCACCCCCGTGCTTCACGGTTGGGATAGTGTTCTTCGGCTTGCAAGCCTCCCTCTTTTTCCTCCAAACATAATGACGGTCATTATGGCCAAACAGTTCTATTCAGACCAGAGGACAGTTCTCAGAAAGTACGATCTTTGTCCCCTTGCAAACCGTAGTGTGAAATTTTTTATGGTGGTTTTGGAGCAGTGGCTTCTTCCTTGCTGAGTGGCCTTTCAGATTATGTCGATATAGGACTCGTTTTACTGTGTATATAGATACTTTTGTACCGGTTTCCTCCAGCATCTTCACAGGGTCCTTTGCTGTTGTTCTGGGATTGATTTGCACTTTTTGCACCAAAGTATGTTAATCTCTAGGAGACAGAATGCGTCTCCTTCCTGAGCAGTATGATGGCTGCGTGGTCCCATGGTGTTTATACTTACTATTGTACTATTGTTTGTACAGATGAAAGTGGTACCTTCAGGCATTTGTAAATTGCTCCCAAGGATGAACCTGACTTATGGAGGTCTACAATTTTTTTTCTGAAGTCTTGGCTGATTTATTTTGATTTTCCCATGATGTCAAGCAGAGGCACTGAGTTTGTGGAGTGGTTTGGAAAACAATTTGTGGAGTGGTTGAAAAACAAGTTTTAATGACTCCAACTTAAGTGTATGTAAACTTCCGACTTTAACTGTACATCAACCCAATGTTATTTGTGAGAATTGCTCCATTGTTAAATATTTTGTTGGTGACCCACTCTTTGATGGTATGTACAGTTAAAAATGGGTCTTGAATGATGGGATCTGATCTTTCAAAACCAGGATGAAAATAACAATTCCTGTCTTCCTGTTGCACAAAAATGACCGGGGATGTTTTCTTGCTGATGTGGACAACATGTCCACCGGTACAAGTTAATCTTAGATGAATTTCATGTCAAAGAGAGTCATAAAAAGCTGTATACTTTAAATTGGACCCTATGCCATTTGGGTTTAGAAAACTTCATCCAAAAGACACTCTGATTTACACTGGGCTTAGAGGGAAGAGAGGTGATAGTTAAGATTGAGTGTGAATCCATTTCGTTCATCATACTAATTTATACCCAAACCAAAAAAATAGAGTATTGACTAAACAGAGAGGGTGCTTGAAGATGGACCTTTTAGGTCTAAATGTTCTGTCTCTCTTACTGCTCTCTCGAGGAATTCAGCTTACTCAAGGTACGTATGATTTTTAAATGTGTCTATTACTATTTGTTTTAATTTACTTTAACATATTGTTATAGTACACGTATTGCATTTATGACACAGAGATAATGCATGATTTTTGTTTTAATTGAATATATTGAATCATTGTCTTTCTACACGATTTGAAAAGTGTCCTCTTAGTTGAACAGCTAGATGTTCAATATGCTTTCCAGAATGCGACGTGCAGCCAAATGCCCAAGCCCCCAAACATTTAAAAAGAAAATGTTTTTACCACAGGCCTAACCAAGATCCATAGGTGTGCTGACATTATTCTATTATACCACAGGTTCCTTCAGCAAAGAATGTCCTGAGATATAATGTGCAATCGTGTAGACATGTTAAGTTGTCTACACGATTTTAGGGGGGATCCAAATATGTTTTGAAACATTTCTTCATTGTTATTTTTATAGACGAACAGTATGAGTCGTTATAATTACTGAAAACTGCACAAATTTTGTTTGATACGAATGTAAAATATGTCTGCTTTAGAGCTGCACACATTTAGATTGATCTGAATGTAAAATATATCTGCTTTAGAGCCCTACAGGTTAAAGAAGTCATCAAATTATTATTTTTAAACGGAGTAGCTGATTGATTATCAATATGTAGGAATATGTATTCCCTTTGAAAAGTATTACATGCTGACATGATTTGGTCATCTAAAACCAGCTATATGATCAAGGACTCATCTCTCATGAGTTTCAAGGTCATAGGATGTGCCCTGACTGCATTTATGGACAATAATTAACTCTATTTTTATGCGGTAGGGTTCAAATGCCGTACAAAGTAGACAAAACAGTAGCTGTAGTTGTCATAAACCCTGTTACTTATTGTTCAGGGAAACAGTCAATTCTACCAGATGAAGAAATTCAAAGATGTGTTATTAACAGATAGTCCATCTCAATGTCAGTTTTGTTCAAATGCACTGAAGCCTATCATTTTTTATTTCACATGTCATTTTGTCTGTTGAAAAGTACAACAAATCATTAGTACTAGACATGAAATGATAAAGGTTCTCCAGTTCTGTAGACTATCCAGGAGTGTACAATTTGATATTCTAATGGTTAAGATAAGTGATGGGGTGGGGGTCACAAACAATCTGAACTCAGTGGCCACAATGGCTCGCGGGTCTGCGTACCCACATCCAGTCAGAGCTGGCCCTAGCCTTTTGGGGGCCCTAAGCTATTTATTTTTTAACAGGTCAACCATACTGCAGTTACCACACTAACTGTGCTACTGACCACTGCACTCTCTTTTTTGAAGGCCAATGTGACAGTGGTAAGTTTCAGTGTGCCAACGGTCAGTGCATTGACTTAGACTGGAGGTGTGATGGAACCAAGGACTGTTCAGACGACTCTGATGAGCTCAACTGTCGTGAGTATCACCGGTACCATGAACTTGGAATTCCTTATACTGTACATGGCTTCAGGTTTGCTCTTATAAATGTTGAACATGATGCTAACTGTACCAGATAAAATTCTATTCAAATTTGATTGAGTGTATTTGAAAACGCCAGACACTGGGTTATAGGTTTTGATTGAATAGTGCCCTATGCATAACTTGTCCTGGGCCTTATTCATGAAGTGTCACAGAGTAAGAGTCCTGATCTAGGATCAGGTCTTCCCTGTCCATATAGTCTTTGTATCAGGGCACAAGGCAAGACCCAGATGCAGACACAGGAGGCAGATGGTTAGAGTCCAAGATGTTTATTAACAATCCAAAAGGGGTAGGCAAGAGAATGGTCATGGACAGGCAAAAGGTCAAAACCAGTTCAGAGTTCCAGAGGTACAGAATGGCAGGCAGGTTCGAGGTCAGGGCTGGCAGAATGGTCAGGCAGGCAGGAATGGAGTCCAGAAAAACAGGCAAAGGTCAAAATCGGGAGGACTAGTAGAAGATAATAGAAAAGCAGGAGCACGGGAAAAACACGCTGGTTGACTTGAACATACAAGATGAACTGGCACAGAGAGACAGGAAACAGGAATAAATACACCAGGGGAAATGAGTGACACCTGGAGGGGGTGGAGACAATCACAAGGACATGTGAAACAGATCAGGGTGTGACACTTTGCCATTGTAATTGAAAAGGAAAAACTGATCCTGAGACGCTTTGTGAATATTGGCCCTTGTGTATTTCTGTGTGGAAGCACCTCCATCCTGTAGCTCCCAGCAGTTCAAGTGTGTGACGGGAGGCGAGTGTATCTCCCTCCAGTATGTCTGCGATGGGGAGGAGGACTGCACTGACGGCTCAGACGAACAGAGAACCTGCAGTACGTACAAGTTCACAAGGCTTCACTTCAGGTTACATGGAGTGCCTGCATTGCTTGCTGTTTGGGGTTTTAGGCTGGGTTTCTGTACAGCACTCTGTGACATCAGCTGATGTAAGAAGGGCTTCATAAATACATTTGATTTGGTGCCTGTTTTCTCTGGATATCACTCACTTAAGACCAACATTTTACTTTGAGACGCTTTATACATACAGGCCCTGACCTCAAACAGCTTGGTCTCATCTCAACCTAGTCTCAGAGAATTTCGTATTATTCTGTACATAAATCTGAGACACTCCATTAGGTATGATATGTTACGTTATGTAGGTTATGTATTAATTTGTGGATGTCCATCAACCGTTTTGTATGATAAGTTAGGAATGAGCAAAACGTGTTCTATCTTATGAATATGAAAACCGTGCAATATGTTACGAATTTGCAAAGCGTATTGGGGTGGTACACATGCATCACGATTTCACATCACGTGTCAGGAGTAATGTGTCTTATAGCTTGACTTTATTTAAAAATAACAAGGCAGCAGAGTTTCTGCATCTCAACAGCTCAAATATTCTCAAGTGTAGTAATGTCTTATTCCTGGGGATTGACACAGCTGTTGCATATCTCCCTCAATGTTTATAATCCTGAGGTAAAATGTGTTTATGTTGGATATTCGGTTTTCTCTCATCAATAGCTATTGAACCAAGCATGCCATGACTATGAAAAGTATATATATATATATATGTATGTGTGTACAGTACCAGTCAAAAGTTTGGACACAGCTACTCATTCCAGGGTGTTCCTTTATTTTTTACAATTTTCTACATTGTAGAATAGCCCTATTTGGTAAAAGACCAAGTCCATATTATGGCAAGAACAGCTCAAATAAGCGAAGAGAAACGAAAGTCCATCATGACTTTAAGACATGAAGGTCAGTCAATATGGAAAACTTCAAGAACTTTAAAAGTTTCTTCAAGTGCGGTAGCAAAAACCATCAAGCACTATGATGAAACTGGCTCTTATGAGGACCGCCACAGGAAAGGAAGACCAAGAGTTACCTCTGCTGCAGAGGATAAGTTCATAAGAGTTCAAGTAACAGACACATCTCAACATCAACTGTTCAGAGGAGACTGTATGAATCAGGCCTTCGTGGTCAAATTGCTGCAAAGAAACCACTACAAAAGGACACCAATAATAAGAAGAGAATTGCTTGGGCCAAGAAACACGAGTAATGAACATTAGACCAGTGGAAATCTGTCCTTTGGTCTGATGAGTCCATATTTTAGATTTTTGGTTTCAACCGCCATGTCTTTGTGAGACGCAGAGTAGGTGAACGGATTATCTCTGCATGCGTGGCTCCCACCATGAAGCATAGAGGAGGAGGTGTGATATGTGGGGGTGCTTTGCTGGTGACACTGTCTGTGATTTATTTAGAATTCAAGGCACACTTAACCAGCATGGCTACCACAGCAGCGATACCCTATCTCATCTGGTTTGCGCTTAGTGGGACTATCATTTGTTTTTCAACAGAACAATGACCCAACACACCTTCAGGCTGTGTAAGGGCTATTTAACCAAGAAGGAGAGTGAGGGAGTGCTGCATCAGATGACCTGGCCTCCACAATCACCCGACCTCAACCCAATTGAGATGGTTTGGGATGAGTTGGACTGCAGAGTGAAGGAAAAGCAGCCAACAAGTGCTCAGCATATGTGGTAACTCCTTCAAGACTGTTGTAAAAGCATTCCAGGTGAAGCTGGTTGAGGGAATGCCAAGAGTGTGCAAAGCTGTCATCAAGACAAACGGTGGATACTTAGAATCTAAAATATAGAGTATATTTTTATTTGTTTAACACTTTTTTGGTTACTACATGATTCCATATGTGTTATTTCATAGTGTTGATATCTTCACTATTATTCTACAATATAGAAAATAGTAAAACAAATGGAATGAGTAGGTGTGTCCAAAACTTTGACTGGTACTGTATATGATATATAAAAACTAAATTTGAATTGGAAAAAAAGCTGTGGATTTTTGTCCATCCTCCCATGATTCTGAATATATTATTTTCATAGTCATGTCACAATGTGTGTAAGAGCTATTGAAGATTGAAAGCAAAAAAATTAACAAAGAAATATATTACAAAAAAGAAAAAGCCGTGGAGTTTTGTATCTCCACTGATTCTGAACATGTCATTTTCATAGTTATGTCATGCTTTGTCTAAGACTTTTTTATTTTTTATTTTTTTATTTCACCTTTATTTAACTAGGTAGGCAAGTTGAGAACATGTTCTCATTTACAACTGCGACCTGGCCAAGATAAAGCAAAGCAGTTCGACACATACAACAACACAGAGTTACACAAGGAGTGAAACAAACATACAGTCAATAATACAGTAGGAAAAAAAACAAATCTATATACAATGTGTGCAAAATGAGGTAGGATAAGGAACATAAGGCAATAAATAGGCCATGGTGGCAAAGTAACTACAGTATAGCAATTTAACACTGGAATAGTAAATGTGCAGTAGATGAATGTGCAAAGTAAAAATACTGGGGTGCAAAAGAGCAAGATAAATAAATGACTATGGTAGGGGGATGAGGTAGTTGGTTGGGCTATGTACAGGTGCAGTGATCTGTGAGCTGCTCTGACAGCTGGTGCTTGAAACTAGTGAGGGAGATAAGTGTCTCCAGTTTCAACGATTTTTGTAGTTCGTTCCAGTCATTGGCAGCAGAGAACTGGAAGGAAAGGCGGCCAAAAGAGGAATTGGCTTTGGGGGTGGCCAGTGAGATATACCTGCTGGAGCGAGTGCTACGGGTGGGTGCTGCTATGGTTACCAGCGAGCTGAGATAAGGACTTTTGAAGATTTGAAATCCGAAATCTTATTATTTAAAAAAATGAATGTGAAAAAGAATGTGAATTTTTCTCCATCCACGCCTGATTAATAATATACCATCTTCATAGTTATGTCATATTTGGTTCAATTGCTATTGACGAGAGAAAACCAAATATCCATGGAATATCCAATATTAAATTAACTTTACCCTGGTGTTAATGCATTCGGAAAGTAATCAGACCCATTGTATTTTCCACATTTTGTTTACATTACAGCCTTATTCTAAAATTGATTAAATCATTGTTTTCCCTCATCAATCTACACACAATACCGCATAACGACAAAGCAAAACAGGTTTTTAGAAAGTTTAGCAAAATGCTAAAAAAGAAATATTCAACTGAAATATTTACATATTTATTTAAGTATTCAGACCCTTTCATCAGTACTTTGTTGAAACACGTTGGCAACGATTACAGCCTCGAGTCTTCTTGGGTATTACGCTACAAGCTTGGCACACCTATATTTGGGGAGTTTCTCCCATTCTTCTCTGCAGATCCTCTCAAGCTCTGTCAGGTTGGATGGGGAGCGACACTGCACAGCTATTTTCAAGTCTCTCCAGAGATGTTCGATCGGGTTCCAGTCCGGGCTCTGGCTGGGCCACTCAAGGACATTCAGAGACTTGTCCCGAAGCCCGAGTGTTTAGGGTTGTTATCCTGTTGGAAGGTGAACCTTTGCCCCAGTCTGAGGTCCTGAGTGCTCTGGAGCAAGTTTTCACTTTTTACTTTGCTCCGTTCATCTTTCCCTCGATCCTGACTAGTCTCCCAGTCTCTGCCACTGAAAAACATCCTCACAGCATGAGGATGCCAGCACCATGCCTTACCGCAGCGGCCAGCTCCAGGAAGAGTATTGGTGGTTCCAAACATCTTACATTTAAGAATGATGGAGGCCACTGTATTCTTGGGGACCGTCAATGCTGCAGACATGTTTTGGTAACCTTCCCCAGGTCTGTGCCTCAACACAGTCCTGCTTGTGAGCTCTACGGATTCTAATTTCTTCGACCTCATGGCTTGTTTTTTTCTCTGACATGCATTGTTATCTGTAGGACCTTATTTAGACAGGTGTGTGCCTTTCCAAATCATGTCCAATCAATTAAATGTACCACTGGTGGACTCCAATCAAGTTGTAGAAACATCTTAAGGATGATCAATAGAAATAGGATGCACCTGAACTCAATTTTAAGTCTCATAGCAAAGTGTCTGAATATTTCTGTAAATTAGATATTTCTGCTTTTTAGAATAAGGCTGTAACGTAACAAAAATGTGGAAAAGGGAAGGGGTCTGAATACTTCCCGAATGCACTGTATATACTAAACAAAAATATAAATGCAACGTAAAGTGTTTCATGAGCTGAAATAAAAGAACCCAGAAAATGAACATGGGCAAAAAAAGCTTATTTCTCTCTCAAATTCTGTGCACAAATTTGTTTACATCCCTGGTAGTGGATATTTCTCATTTGCCAAGATAATCCATCCACCTGACAGGTGTGGCATATCAATAAGCTAATTAAACAGCGTGATCATTACACATTTTGCTGAGGACAATAAAAGTCCACCCCAAAATGTGCAGTTTTGTCATACAACACAATGCAGGAATGTCCACCAGAGCTGTTGCCTGCTAATTGAATGTTCTTTCTCTATCATAAGCCGCCTCCAACGTCGTTTTAAGGAATTTGGGAGTACGTCCAACCGGCGTCACAACCACAGACCACGGTGTATGGCTTTGTGTGGACAAACGGATTGCTGATGTCAACATTGTGAACAGAGTGCCCCATGGTGGCGGTGGGGCTATGGTATGGAAAGGCATAAGCTACGGACAATGAACACAATTGCATTTTATCAATGGCCCTTTGAATGCATAGAGATATCTTGACGAGATCCTGAGGCCCATTGTCATGCCATTTATCCGCCTCTGTCACCTCATGTTTCAGCATGATATTGAATGGCCCCATGTCGCAAGGATCTATACACAATTCCTGGAGCTGAAAATGTCCCAGTTCTTCTTCTGGCCTGCATACTCACTAGACATGTCACCCATTGAGCACGTTTGGGATGCTCTGGGTCGACGTGTATGACAGAGTGTTCCAGTTCCTGCCAATATCCAGCAACTTCACACAGCCATTTAAGAGGTGTGGGACAAAATTCCACAGGTCATTGATCAACTCTATGTGAAGGAGATGTGTCGCACTGCATGAGGCAAATGACGGTCACAGCAGATACTGAGTGGTTTTCCGATCCACACCCCTACCTAAGGTATTTGTGACCAACAGATGCATACCTGTATTCCCAGTCATGTGAAATCCATAGATTAGGGCCTAACTAATTTATTTAAATTGACTGATTTCCTTATATGAACTGTAACACAGTAAAATTTTAGAAATTGTTGCATGTTACGTTAAAACTTTTGTTTAATAACGCCTTGCCCCCAAAATAAGATATTTGTCTCCCGTGTGTCGCTGTGGTCTAAGGCACTGCATCGCAGTGCTAGAGGCGTCACTACAGATCTGTGTTCGATCCCGGGCTGTGTCGCAGGGATGCCTTTTGTCCCATCGCGCTCTAGCTACTCCTTGTCTTTGTCCCATCGCGCTCTAGCTACTCCTTGTATTTGTCCCATTGCGCTCTAGCTACTCCTTGTGGCGGCCGGGCGCATGCACGCCTGGCTTCCGGGTTAAGCGAGCAGTGTGTCAAGAAGCAGTGCGGCTTGGCGGGGTCGTGTTTCGGAGGATGTATGGCTCTCGTCCTTCGCGTCTCCCAAATCCGTACTGGTGTTGCAGAGATGGGACAAGACTGTAACTACCAATTGGGGAGAAAAAGGGGGTAAAAAGTACCAATAAATAAAACAAGACATTAACAATAAAGTGACAGGAATGTGAATTCCCTCCTGATCCATTTGACATTACATTGACATACCTTCTGTGCTCGTGTTCTCCTACGTTTTCAGGAGAGCAGACTTGTGGACCACACCAGTTCACGTGCCTGGAGGGCCAGTGTATTCCCAAAGTGTACCGATGTGACCGTGTGAAGGATTGCTTGGACAACTCAGATGAGAACAACTGCAGTAAGAATTTAAAATCCACATTCCTTAGTAAGATTGGTGTGTAGTTTACGGTTCTTAAACCTTGTCTGGTTAATTTGCAGTAGATCATTTCTGCTGCAATCAGAGGTGGTGGACATTTGTCTATTTTGACGATAACACATTTTCACATGATTGAGTGTTGTAGATGCTTGTGATGTACTGTATGATAGATGTAGGACGTATACTGTATGTTTATAGTGAATGATACTGCAGTTTGTGGGATTTGCAAATGTGCAAAGTCAGACTGTTCTATTGTACATGGGACTACCTTTACAACCTTTCTTATTAAAAATAAAAGCATTCCAGTTTTGTTACTGCTAGATACGCGTTAGTAACCAAAGGGTTTTATTTTTAATTACGGGTTGTTACGTTGTTAACTCAGATTTAATCTCCTATTACTGGCCACTGTTCATTTTAACGTGGCAATACAGAAGTAGACTTTATTCTCTATTCCTTTTTTAACAAGAAAGTTGTTAAAGTCCATCATAGTTAAACTATATAATCCTCAGTCACATTGTCACATTTAACTCATTGCTTTGACACAATTTTGTCCCCACAACCATTGTGAAACCTTATAGGCAATCTACCTTATAGCGTGTGTGTGAGTGTCAGGGTTGGGGTCATTTCAAGTTGAAGTCAGCCAATTCAAGGAGTGATTAAAATACAAAATGTTAAAACTATTGAAGTAAATTGCTTCTCCTTTTCAGTTTATTGAGAATTAATTGAACATAAATGGCCTTTTCTCACTTATTGAATTATAATTTCAGTTTACTTCCTGAATTGACTGATTCGAAATTGACCCCAACCCTTGTGTGTGTGTTATTCTCCAGACTACCCCAGCTGCACTGAGAAAACCTGTGCCAATGGAGCTTGCTACAATAACTCGCAGCACTGCAACGGGCTGCAGAACTGTCGGGACGGCTCAGACGAATCCAACTGCAGTAAGTCAAATGGGTTAGGGGAATCGAACTATACAGTGTCAATAGAGAGTCTGAAAATTCAACTGAAGATAACCATCACATAATGGTCTGTTTGAGGGAGTAGTCTTGACCCGAAACACCAAAGACACCTAACAGGATGATAAAATATATGGCCCAATTAAGAAATGATGGTTTGACATAATCAAATAGTTATGCATTTATGCCATTTCTTATGACAAATGAAGACACAAAATATATACTGAATATATGTCAGGCATTTGGGTTGACATAAGATTCATGAATTTATTACATTTTCCTATATATCTGCTCTTTAGCTGAGTTTATTACATTGTGTCTCTTAGCGACACAGCAATGTCCTCTGCACCAGTTCCAGTGCACCAATGGCTACTGTATCCCTATGTCTTTTATCTGTGACCACTGGGACGACTGCGGGGACAACAGCGATGAGCAAGGCTGTGGTAAGAAGCACATAGACCACCCACAGTACACAGGAATATCTTACCTCACAACATAAACACAGTCCTAAAACATTGGTGTAAATATGTGTTAATCTGAGATTGCTATTTCAAACAACTCAACAATATCAACCATACAGAATCTAATGGAGATTTCATTGTGCCTATTGTTATGAGCCCACATGCTTTTTTTTAATAGTATACTATGGTATAAATACCATAGTATTCATTGTTGTGTTTTTTGCGGACATTACTGTAGTATTCACTACAGTGTTTTTGCGGACATTACTGTAGTATTTACTACAGCGTTATTTTTGCGGATAATACTGTAGTATTTACTATAGTATTCTCCAATATACCACAAAATGCTGCAGTAAACACTGCACATGATCGAGGGATACTACAGTGTGTAGTATAATATTCTTCAGTTTACTACAGTTTACTATAGTAAGTACTGTAGTATTCTATAGTAAACTGTAGTATTTTTTCATGTTGGGAGCAGCCATTCAGATTTGATGGTTAGTCATGGCTTTGTAAAATGACAGAAAGACAGACGCACACACACACACACACACACACACACACACACACACACACACACACACACACACACACACACACACACACACACACACACACACACACACACACACACTGTATTGTTTTGTATTGTATTGCATCATATTCTTGCCCTTAGAGTACCAGAGCTGTAGTGGAACTCAGTTCACCTGCCCCAGTGGCCGCTGCATCCCTCAGAACTGGGTGTGTGATGAGTTCAACGACTGTGGGGACTACAGCGACGAAAACGGATGTGGTGAGAAATTCACTAGGAAATCCTGGACAGTTTATTATGTCACTGACTACGAAGATTGAGACATTGTTGATTTGGAAATCTAAACGGTAATATGTAATAAGTGACAGAGAGGAACATAAAAGAGGAACAAATAACATTGTAGCTATATGTGTAGCAAAGTAAATATTCAAAGTAATGGTCATACTAAATTAAGTGAATGGAAACAACGTTTTTTAAGCATACTGTTTCATCAGCCCTAACACATTGACGAATGAATGAATAAATGATGAATGAATGAATGAATGAATTACATTTTATTTTCATGTCAAGTCGCCAGTTGGCAACCCATTCCTTACGGGATTAATTGACACATAAACAAACGTTACAATAATTCACTGTGATTATTCAGTGATAATTCAGTGCCCGCTGCATAAAGAGTGAAAAAGAAATCAGTACATAATAGTAAATAAGGTTATCCAAGAAATAATTATATTGACATTTTAGTCAAAGCTGAGTGAAATGTATAATTATTGGATTAAAAATAACTGTGTCGTTGAGGCCTACCCAGCAAAAGGTGGTAAATAAAATGTGTTGTCTTTGCTCTTTCAGATAGTAACTCCCGAGACTGTTACCCTGGTGAGTGGCCTTGTCCAGGCTCCTCCATGTGTGTGCCAGTGGGCAAGGTGTGTGACGGCAAACCAGACTGCCCCAGAGGAACAGATGAGACCAACACCACCGCACAGCAAACCTGCAGTGAGTCTCTTCTTCTATCTGACATGTTTTACCTCAGGGCACACCTTTGTACTGGGTTTTATGAGGTTAACAATTTGGTCAGCATGACCTTTCTCGAAATGTGTCCGGACGTGGACATGGACAGGCATGCACGCACATGCTCTCATACTCTCGCATTTACTCCCTAACACAAACACACACACCCACACACCAGATCTGGGTCCAAATACTATTTCAAATATCTCAATTACTTTTACATACATTCGAATTATCTTTCATTTGAAAAGACAAGTAGTACATTTTCATGTATTTGGAAATACACTTGGAAAACTTTTTGAAAATGTCAAATACACTGACTCAATTACACTCCCATGCGCAAAACCCAGGTATTTGAAAATAGTATTTAAAATATTCTCAGGAAAAAAAGAAACGTCCTCTCACTGTCAACTGCGTTTATTTTCAGCAAACTTAACATGTGTAAATATTTGTATGAACCTAACAAGATTCAACAACTGAGACATAAACTGAACAAGTTCCACAGACATGTGACTAACAGAAATGGATTAATGTGTCCCTGAACAAAGGGGGGGTCAAAATCAAAAGTAACAGTCAGTATCTTTTGTGGCCACCAGCTGCATTAGGACCTGCAGTGCATCTCTTCCTCATGGACTGCACTAGATTTGCCAGTTCTTGCTGTGAGATGTTTCCCCACTCCACCAAGGCACCTGCAAGTTCCCAGACATTTCACTATGGCTGGTGGCATTGTCATGCTGGAGGGTCATGTCAGGATGAGCCTGCAGGAAGGGTACCACATGAGGAAGGAGGATGTCTTCCCTGTAACGCACAGCATTGAGATTGCCTGCAATGACAACAAGCTCAGTCTGATAATGCTGTGACACACCGCCCCAGACCATGACGGACCCTCCACCTCCGAATTGATCCCGCTCCAGAGTACAGACCTCGGTGTAACGCTCATTCCTTCAACGATAAACGCGAATCCGACCATCACCCCTGGTGAGACAAAACCGCAACTTGTCAGTGAAGAGCACTTTTTGCCAGTCCTGTCTGGTCCAGCAATGGTCGGTTTGTCCCCATAGGCGACGTTGTTGCCGGTGATGTCTGGTGAGGACCTTACAACAGGCCTACAAGCCCTCAGTCCAGCCTCTCTCAGCCTATTGCGGCTAGTCTGAGCCCTGATGGAGGGATTGTGCATTCCTGGTGTAACTCAGGCAGTTGTTGTTGCCATCCTGTACCTGTCCAGCAGGTGTGATGTTCGGATGTACCGATCCCGAGGACGATCAGCTGTCCGTCCTGTCTCCCTGTAGCGCTGTCTTAGGCATCTCACAGTACGGACATTGCAATTTATTGCCCTGGCCATATCTGCAGTCCTCATGCCTCCTTGCAGTATGCCTAAGGCACGTTCACGCAGATGAGCAGGGACCCTGGGCATCTTTCTTTTGGTGTTTTTCAGAGTGGAAAGGCCTCTTTAGTGTCCTAAGTTTTCATAACTGTGACCTTAATTGTCTACAGTCTGTAAGCTGTTAGTGTCTTAACAACCGTTCCACAGGTGCATGTTCATTAATTGTTTATGGTTCATTGAACCCTTTACAAGGGTTTAAACCCTTTACAATGAAGATCTGTGAAGTTATTTTTATTTTTATGAATTATCTTTGAAAGACAGGGTCCTGAAAAAGGGGCGTTTCTTTTTTTTGCTGAGTTTAAGTACTTTAAAATCCTCTTAAATACAATTTGTGTTGACTAGTTGTTTTTTACCAATAACCATTCAAATACGCAAATAAAAGTACTTGTTTTGGGCTGGGAATTTGAATATACTCAAATACACAGAAAAAGTATTTTCAACACCAGATACATAAAATACACATGTATTTAAACCCAGGTCTGACACACACACACACACACACACACACACACACACACACACACACACACACACACACACACACACACACACACACACACACACACACACACACACACACACACACACACACACACACACACACACACACACACACACTCTTAAAGGACAGTAGCATACACAGTCAGTTCAATGACAGTGTATGTCATAGGCAGCCAGTAGAAGTTGGATTGGACTTTCAGAGACAGTTTCCCCCAACAGAGATTAAGCTTAATCCTGAACTAAAAAGCACTTTTTAGAATCTCCATTCAACATTCTTCTTAGTCCAGGACTAGGCTTGATCTGTGTCCAGGAAACGGCCCCTCAACGGCTGCTACCCAAATGGTACCCTATTCCCTATTTACTGTGCTACTGGTCAAAAGTAGTGACTATAGGGAATAGGCTGTCATTAGGGACGCACAATCTAAAAGTGTTTGAAAACTAAACGTGTTAGTACAGCATTGTGTTGTGTAGTAGATAATATTTCCTGTTGCAGTCCGGCCCATTTCCACCACTAGTTGTATCCCCCATCTCTTTTCCCTCTCCCAGGCCTGGACAAGTGCTCAGCGCTGAGCTGTGAGTACCTGTGTCACTTCACCCCACAGGGCGGAGCCTGCTACTGCCCAGATGGCTTCATCGTGGCCAATGACAGCCGCTCCTGTGTGGGTGAGTCTGAGTGTGAACGGTTTGATTGGTGGAAGTAGTAAGGACAGAAACCGCTGAAGAGAGTGAAGAAGGAAACAGGGCCACTAGCAGTGATGTGACAAACACTATGACTGAATCCACATTCACTCCACACTCTCACAAATACAAGTAGTGATGAAGTCAGTCTCTCCTCCACTTTGAGCCAGGAGAGATTGACGTGCATAATATTAATGTGAGCTCTCTGTGTACATCCAAGGGCCAGCCATGCTGCCCTGTTCTAAGCCAATTGCAATTTTCCTGAGTCACTATTTGTGGCACCTGAACAACACGACTGAACAGTAGTCCAGGTGCGACAAAACGATGTCCTGTAGGACCTGCTTTGTTGATAGTGCAGTTAAAGAAGGTAGAGCAACACTTTATGATGGACAGACTTCTCCCCATCTTAGCTTGGAGGGTATGCGACTCCATTCTTCCACAATAAATTCCATAATTTGGTGTTTTAATTGATGGTGGTGGAAAACGCTGTCTCAGGCGCCGCTCCAGAATCTCCCTTAAGTGTTCAATTGAGTGGAGCTCTGGTGACACACACACAGACACACACCCTTCAGACTCCCTATGCTCCTTTTGAAAATTCTCCTTTCAACGTCACTGAGATCTCTTCTTCTAGCCATGGTAGCCAAAATAATGGGCAACTAAGCATTTTTATGCAGGACCCTAAGCTGAGTGGAAGCACCTGCTTTCTATATACCTTGTATCCCTCATTTACTCAAGTGTTTATTTTATTTTGGCAGTTACCTGCAGGTTTAACCTTGGATGAAGGCTACATGACAACACTGTGGTTGTGTTCCCCAGACTATGACGACTGTGACATCTGGGGGATCTGTGACCAGCTGTGTGAGGACCGCCCCGGGACCCACCGCTGCAGCTGTGCAGATGGATACTTCCTGGAACAGGGCAACCACTGCAGGGCCAACATCTCAGGTACAGGATGTGACACCACTAGCGTCACTCGTGATCACGTGGGAGCACTACTGTATTTTTGTTCAGGTTCAAGTTAATTGAATTCATTCACATGCAGAATATAATTGATATCTTAATTGTGTGATGAATAAAATAAACATAAAACAAACAAACATTCATGAAACTTACATTTAGGGAACTGTAGTTTTTGTGATAAGTTGTGGTGCGGTGTGGCTAATGAGCTAGCACGAGTGAGCATTGTGTGAAAGTGATGTCCTTAATTGTGGGAGTTCCATTGAAGGTCGTTATTCCAAAAGGGTCATTGTGAAAATACCTTTCTTGTGGGCATAATTGTGCTTAAGTAAACTTACAGTAAGTGTACCAGTTATCATTCCAAGATATAAAATGACTGTCCTATCTAGGGTCATCTCCGTTATGATTAAGTTCAAGGACCTGGATGTAAGCCCTGTTTTATTTTCAATTATCTTCTCAGAAAACATGTTCACTTGAACTCAGGTCTTTCTGCCTAATCCATAGATAATAACCTAACATGGTGTCAGAAGTAGGATCAGAATGAACCCTTTACAGCAGGGGTGGGCAATTCCTGTCCTCGAGGGCCTGATTGGTGTCACAGTTTTGCCCCAGTCTCAGCTAACACACCTGACTCCAATAATCACTTAATCATGATCTTCAGTTTAGAACGCAATTTGATTAATCAGCTGTGTTTGCTAGGGATGGAGAAAAAGTGTGACAGCAATCAGGCCCTCGAGGACTGGAGTTGCCCACCCCGGCTTTAAGGATAACAACCTATGCTTTATCTCTACCCTGTAGTTGGCTTGCCGCAGCTCATCTTCACCAACGGTGGTGACGTGATGATGGCAGACATTCATGGGCGCTTCATCAGAACCCTGGTCCCTTCACAGGGCAGAGGTAGCTCGGTGGGTGTGGGGTACCACTGGCACAGTCAGAGGGTCTTCTGGACAGACACTAACACTCAGAAGGTGGGTTGCATTTACTGTTTGCGGGTGACATTTTCCTCACGCTAAAACAGCACTGCGCTGTGAACTAATGCACCGCAACGATCTAAATAAGAGGGGAGCTCCGATACCTCCGAGCGATTGCATTGGTTTTGGCGCATGTGGTGCACTGTTTACTACATTTCTGTTGTAAACAGTAAAGTAACGGAAATTGTCAAAGAAAAGTTACGACATAAATCGCTCACAGTGCAGGTGACTTTGCCAGAGAAAATGTTTTCCCATTGTCTGAAAAAGAAGCCGCCAATCAGGGGAGACCTAACATCTAAATGTGTGAACATTTGTATGAATATAGGCCCCCCAAAAAACATACTTGTGTGTCATGCCTTAAAGGAATAGCTCCTTTTTTAAATGTTAGAAAAATAAATGTCTCTGTTTGGTATCCAATAATGAAAATGTCACACAAGATTAATACAAGTAAGGGAGGGAACGTTATTTATAATAAGGGTTACATGGGGAAAATCGGACCTCTCTAAAATTAAAATTGATGTTGGCCAGAAGGGCTGCTGACCAGAAGCTTGTGGGTTCACAGACCACCCTGGACAAGAGTATGGGTGGAAAGATCTCCTTTATAGTAAAAGCATGGCATGAATCTATCATCATACTTGCAGGTCTTTTATAAACATTTCATGCAATTCTACATCATTTTACATATTAGCAGAATATTTATTAATACCAAATAAATTATGGATATAGGCCTATATGTTCATCTTGTCATATTTCTCCAATGCCAAATCAGTGTGTCTTGTTTGCAATGAAACTGTCCCTGTTTGCAAATAATTAAATCTGAGACATCATTAGGAATCTGAGCATGGTACTTTCAAAAGTTAGGCCTACCTTTCCACCCCAGACAGTGTAGGCCTACTGACACATAAACATTTAAGCTTTAACTGCTGGCTACTTATTCCGTGGCTTAACCCAATGAGAGAAGGTCACAAGTGTTTCCCTAAAAGCTGTCTGGGATTAAACATCTTCTATTGTACAGAAAGTGAATAGCTTAATCAATTGATGGTGACAGGAGGAGGAATTGGAGGTATTGGCAGACAAATCTATGGATATAGCAGCATATAGCCTAATTTTGTCTATCAAACAGGTAGGCTCCAACACAATAGGCCTCAACACTAAGTCCTCTTGTTAGTCAAGTCTAATTCAAATTAAGATGGTTGAAATTGCCTACTTTAATTTGGCTACTTTCAGCACCATGAGCTGTCCATTTCCCGATTGAATGTGCAGCAGTTGCTGCTTCTAGTTTCAGAGCCACACTGTAATCTGGTAAATAACTCTCATAAATACATCATGGGCAAAAACACATTGTTTTCATTCAAATTAATTACAGTGGTAGCAAGCTATCAAAGTTTACCTCCGGTCCTCCCTCTCATCTTCGGGTCCTTCTCAAATTGAAAAGCACATAGGCTATAAGCTAGACATAGATCCCAACATTTTTTCCGAATAATTATTTGACTCTCCTCCTGAACTTCCACTGTAGGCCTACATGGCACAGCATTGGTTAGGCAGCACAAACAAAAGTTTTGATCAGCAAGAGCAGAGCAGGCCATGGGCTCAGGGTTGGAATATCCATTGCAGTGTGTAATGCAGCCTAGTTTTATTTACACAATCCCAGCAGCGTTAAAGACTCAGGAAGGAATTTAATTTTCATATAATTATAACTTTGCTCTGTACTTCTCTGAGCATGCACTTCCTAGCCTATAGCCTATAGGCTATGGATAATTTGATTGAGACCACACTAAATAGCCTATAGGCGCACTTGATATTGTGCGCCCAGCAGAGAATCAGAAATGAGGGGCGATATATAGCCTAATGAGCCACTAATTCTAAAACAGATTGCAGATTGGGAAAAAAAATGAAACCCTCTCCTTTTAATGAAATTGAAAAAGCATCCCCCATTTCCCTCCCTAAGTCTAAATGTTAAGAGTAAGATTTCGACATATTTGCTATATGTAATAGACTCACAAACTAAAAACGCACGTCAAACCAGCTTTGTTTGTGTTTGCTGAATCAGACGTGTCTTTAAATTACCGTTGCAACACAATATTAATACAACAAATCAATTTTCTAACACATTTGTCATGCAATCATTTCTAGTATGGCGTGTCCCTTTTTTTTGCACTCAGGTTAATGGTGCAATCTGGGATATATGCAGCTGTGTTTGAACAATTGCAATGAATTATATACCTATTTATTCTTCAAGAATCCAAGATTGTATCTTAAATTAGTGTCACTCTCTCGATATAGGTGTACTCTGCCAACTTTGATGGAGGTGACATCCAAGAAGTGCTGAACGAGGCCGTTCACAGTGCCCAGAACATCGCTGTGGACTGGATCAACTTCAAGCTCTACGTCCTAGAGGCCAGGGTGGAGCGCATCGACATGTGTGACTTTGACGGAGGCAACCGGGTCACCCTTGTGGCCGAGAACCTTTTGACTCCCCACGGGCTGGCTCTGGACCCCACAGTGGGGTAAGAACTTTGAACTTTGAACGTCTCACCACCAAAGAAATGCAACATGGAACCCATCCCCTTTACATTAATATAACCCATTGACAAAGGACAAGGAGATTGCCAACTTTTTCAACTCTCCTTACATGTGTGTAAAACCAGCATTGTTTTTGGAGCACAGTTATGCTATCTTGGCCCTAACCAAGCTTGCATCATGCAGTTACTCTTCCACACTGTACTGCCCATAGTATTATTAATAACTGCTGCTAACTAGCACTGGCTAATGCAAGTTAATGCTAACCCTCAAAATCTAACTTTGCTCCTGCTTTTTGAAGGTACATGTTCTTCACGGACAGCGGCTACATCAGTGAGGACATGAAGCTGGAGAGGGCTTACATGGATGGTAGCAACCGTGTGGAGCTGGTGAAGACCAGGCTGGGGATGCCGACTGGCGTCACCCTGGATATTGTCACCCAAAGGGTCTATTGGTCCGACAGCCACTTTAACATGGTGGAAACGGTCACCTACAGTGGTCTGGAGAGGTATGCATGCAAGTCCTCAGGTCTCAGGCAAGGTCCTACTAGTTAGAGAGGTGGATCTGCAACTGGAGGGTTGCTGGTCCAAATCCCAAGTCAGACAGGAAAAATGATAGGTATCCTAGATGCCATATCCTGCCTGTATGTCCTTAACCCCAAAACGGCTCACACATTTGCATGAGCTCAAATTGACGATGAATAATAAATTATTATTCTTTTTTACCGAACCATCACCTTTACACTAGCATGCTTTTACATGGACAAATCATTGCTGTCTACAGCGTTATCCATGTTTGCTAATTCTCCACAGGAAAACGGTGCTCAACGGTGGCACCCAGGTTCCATACCCGTTTGGCATCTCTGTTT
This sequence comes from Brachymystax lenok tsinlingensis, assembly GCA_030435695.1. Classification (NCBI taxonomy): domain Eukaryota; kingdom Metazoa; phylum Chordata; class Actinopteri; order Salmoniformes; family Salmonidae; genus Brachymystax; species Brachymystax lenok. The sequence continues at coordinate 25,895,125 of CM059780.1, forward strand.
TTGAAAACCATTTGTTCTTCACCGACTGGACCAAGATGGGGGTAATACGGACCAACCGCTTCAACGGTAGCGACCCGAACCTCATCTACCGCACCGCAGACAGACCCGGTCACATTGTGGTCGCGCACCCTGTCCTGCAACCCATTGGTGAGTAGAAGAACAGCAGACTGCCTATCAATAAAGCGCATGGGTTTTCTCCAGTGTTGCAGTACTTTATAAGCCTGGTTCCAGACCTGTTTGTGTTGTATAGCCAACCGCTATGGTCATTTTCATGTTCAGGAGTTGGAAAAAACAGCACAAACAGATCTGGAATCAGGCTAGTATGTCTTACCAATGAATGTACTTTTGCTAGATTGGAATGTGCTCGATTCTGCCTGTCATGGACCTCTGCAGGAGGTTGAGAGCATGTTGCTTTGTCTGGTTGCAGTAAAGTCCATAGGCATTGTGAGATTTGATCACCACACAATGATACCCCGGTATACACAACCTTGGGGATATTTAAGATGGTTTGCATTTATGAATCTAACTTTTTAAGAGATATTTGATGGTAGTCAAAAGTCACTACTGAGTCCATCTTCGATATTTTTTTGTGGGCTTTTGGCATTGTTGTAATTGACCGTGTGCGGTCCTACTCTGCTCTCTCTCTCGCTCCCACAGTGATGAGTCCATGTGGTCGAAACAACGGAGGCTGTCAGCACATCTGCGTCCTGAGTCACCGCTCCGACAACGACGGCCTGGGCTTCCGCTGCAAGTGTCGCCTGGGTTACGACCTCCATGAAGACCGCCACAGCTGCTTCAGTGAGTGACTGGGACGGAGGGGGTCTCATAAACTCTTAAACGCCCAATCCTGAATTAATTCGTAAAACAACAAAACGACAGTCCTGCCACTTTGTAAAGAGTTTAATAATTAAGAGTTTCTGATTGTTCTGTCCCCCTCCAGAGGTTAGAGACTACCTCCTGCTGGCCACCCAATACGCAGTGCGTGGGATCCCCCTGAATGTGTCCCTCCAGGAGGATGTGACCCTGCCGCTGACCGGCCTGGGGGTCACCTTCTCCTCATCGGCCGTGGAGTTCGATGGCAACGAGGAGGCCGTGTTCTACAATGACCGCAGCAGGCAGATCATCTACAAGTCCAACACCAACGGCTCCAGTGAGTTTGTGGTCTTTCCGGGCCAGTGTTCACAAAGCGTTTCAGAATATGTTTCCTGATCTAGATTCAAGGGGAAAATGTATCCTAGATCAGCGCTCCTATTCTGAGCTACCCAGGTCTGGCTGAATGCGTTCTGTCATGTCCTGCCTTTACCACAAGGTGGCGGTAAAGATTGCAATGTGTTGTACTGCAATATCAGATCTGTTCCAATATTCACATTAGCATACTACTTAGAATGAAGTGATTTATTGGACATGCATTCTAAGTGAGATGTTAGTATAGACATTATGCACATAAGTGATTTACATTGCTAGTTTAAGTCTGCATTGCTACCTTAAAGTAATTTATTTCTCCAACTCACTAATTCTACTGTTTCATTTACTACAACAAGCTTTATTGAAGTTACTGATACGTAACATTCAACATATTTGTTTTGTTCTCTGGTATTAAAAAGAAAAAATACCACATCCAATTGTCAGGCGCTGGACAAAGAACACATAAGAGTTGTGGACATTACATTTTTCATGCCGGGAATTTTATGTTTTGTTCTCCAGACACAGAGATCCTGACAGGCCACAGGGTGGGCCATGCGGAGTCCATGGCGTACGACTGGACCTCCAAGGTCCTCTTCTGGACATCCAGCTCCTACAGGGTGGTGGTGGCCTTCAGAGTGACCGACAAGTCCAGACGGGACATTGTGACAGGCCTGAAGAACCCCAGGGGTCTCGCTGTGCACCCCAGTGCCGGGTGAGAACCAGAATTTTTTACTTAAATGTAATCTTTATTTATTCAAGTTAGTTTCATTGATAGAAAATCTATTTTTGAAGAGAGACCTGGTCCAACCAAGACAACAGCAGGGGGAATAATGTTTCAGATAAATCTCAGACATAACAACACACCATAAACAATTTAGGATCAGTTTTGCCTCGTAGACCACAGTGAATAAGAATACATGGACGGGGGGGGGAGGCTTTCTCTCTAGACAGTCCTATAACAAAGATATTGGCCCACAGATATCTGTTCTGGACTGACTGGTACCGGCCAGCAGTGATCATGAGGTCCTGGACTGATGGCAGCAACGCTGTTCCCCTCATCAACACCACATTGGGCTGGCCCAATGGACTCACTATTGACTACATGTAAGGAGGAAAACTATACACATCTGTTTGTTTAGGTGTTTCTACGCGTCCCAATTTTCCACCCTTCTGCTCAATCATATTCGACTCGAGTGTTTGCCGATGAAGACTTCCCTTCATGGATTTAAAAGGAAAGGACTGGTATAAGAAGTAAAGTGGAAACTGCCTTTAGCCCATGCCTTTACCAATCCAATGCTTTTTAATGTAAGGGGAAGAGTACACAAGTGCACACTTTTCAGAGAATTGCAGGTTGTCCCCTAAGATTTCACTCTAGCTCTTAAAGTAATGGGTGCTTCCTTCACAATTTTAGTCAGTTGACATGTTTTTTAAACAACTGGAATTTCATTTGGAATTGATAAGATCTCTGCTAGCGTGTCACAGGAATATTTGTCTCATCAATGGAAAGATGCATAGCTGATTCCTATGATGATTCGGCGCCTAAATACCAACCTGATCTCTTCTGACTTGGTTCCGGTTGGCAGGAATGACAGGCTGTACTGGGCGGATGCCCTCCTAGACCAGATAGGCCACGTGGGCATTGACGGGTACGACAGACAGATGTTCTCCAACATCGGGCAGATCACCCAACCCTTCTCCATCACTATCCATGCAGGTGGGCACATTCAGATGAACTAAAGGCTCTTATCTTTATTTGTGTCATTGTGAATTGAACTACATGTACATTTACGTGTTAAATGTTTGCATGTGGGTTACAAGTAACATCTTTTCATTTCGTTTATTGTCCCCCACGATGAAATCGGGGTGGATCTGTCTCCGTCCATTCATACGTACGTTAGTCACACACAATATCTCAGAGACCATGGCCCGATTTTGACAAAACTTGAGTGAATGGTGAGTCTTGCCATGAAGATCTGACATTTACAAAATTACACTGATTGGCCCAAGGGGGGTGCCATAGTAATCAACTGAAATCTTTGAACGAGCATATCTCCTGTCCCATTTGAGCTACAGACATGAAATGTTATACATATATGCAGAACACTCATGAGTAACACGTTCCCGTAAGGATCTACAGTATAAGTTTTAAGGCTCCCGAGTGGCGCAGCTGTCTAAGGCACCACATCTCAGTGCTAGAGGTGTCACTACCGACCCTGGTTCGATCCCAGGCTGTATCACAACCAGCCGTGATCGGGAGTCCCATAGGGCGGCGCACAATTGGCCAGCATCGTCCGTGTAAGGGGAGGGTTTGGCCGGGGTGGGTCGTCATTGTAAAATAAGAATTTGTTCTTAACTGACTTGCCTAGTTAAATAAAAATAAGCTCTGCCCATTAGATTTTCAGAAAATGTGACTTTTTGTCCCCCACCAAACTTTGAACAAACATGTCTCCTGCCCTGTTTGACCTACAGTCATGTAATATTTATACATATGCATCTCCTCATGATAAACAAAAAAGTTTCCCATAACGACCTATAAACTCTGCCTATTAGATTCCTGCTAATTAGACTTTTTGTCCAACACGATTGTGTGGGGGAATATATTTGTTTATAAAATGCTGCTACTTTTCCTCCCTATACAATTTGATGGCACTACATTACCACCTGGTCTTCTGTCACGAAACTTTGCACAAAGACAGAAGGTCACTCCAATTGACCACATAGTATCTTAAATGTGGCTATTGCGTGCTTGGCCCTCGGAATTGCTGCTTGCAGCTATATTTTTGGATAACTGATATTCAGATTTAGACCAAAAAAGAACAACATAGTACGATTTCGGAACAGCTCTGATGACACATCTACCTGTGAAATAAATGTATTTTCCCACATGCCACTAAGTTTGTTGTCTTTTTTTTATCCTGTAATGCATCTCCATATCAAGCGGTGGAATCCGTTCTCTGACATCCCATCCATTGAGAGCTATCAAGTTTTGATTTCCAGCGAGGGGAAAAAAAACTTTTTTCTCTCTCTCCCATTAATCCACACAACATAAGTTTTAATAATTGGCACTAATTGGCCCAAGGGGGAGCTGCATCATTCATGTTTACTGTTCCTTTGTTAATTTTACTCTTTCTCTTTTTCATCTCTCTACCCCCTCTCTTTCTTCCACTCTTCTCTTTCTCTCCTTGTTCTCCCTTTACTCTTTCCCTCTCTCTCTTACCCTTCCTCTCTCTACCTCTCTACCTCTATTTACCTCTACCTCTCTACCTCTCTACCCCTACCTACCCCTACCTCTACCTCTACCTCTCTACCTCTACCTACCTCTACACCTCTCTACCTACCCCTACCTCTACCTACCTCTACCTCTCTACCTACCTCTACCTCTACACCTCTCTACCTACCTCTACCTCTCTACCCCTACCTCTCTACCTACCTCTACCTCTACACCTCTCTACCTACCTCTACCTCTCTACCCCTACCTCTACCCCTACACCTCTACCTACCTCTACCTCTACACCTCTACCTACCTCTACCTACCTCTACCCATACACCTCTCTCTCTTCCCCTCCTATTTTTCCCTTTCTTCTTCCAGATTACCTGTTTGTGTCAGACTCGAGGACCAGGTCGGTGTTCCGGATGCGGAAGAGGGACGGGGGTGAAATTACCCCTATCCGAAAGGGAATCTCCGGAATCCTGAGTGTCAAGGCTTACACAGCTGACCTTCATGGCAGTGAGTGAAAAAAAAGCAATATTACAAACTATTTTGTTTTGTGAATAGAGTTTATGCACCTAGTACACAAAAAAAATCAATCAAATTTAAAAATCAACCGAGCCTCAAGTCACTCAAGTTAAACAAATGGCAAGTTAAACACAGACATTGCTGTATTGATTTGTGCTTACAAAAGCTTTTGATAGTGTTCTGAAGCATTTCATCTGGGTGTTATGAACCAGACACTATTTCTGTCTCTTTCTAATAATAAAATAATACATGGGTTTTAAAGACCAAAATATGTTTCTGCATGTCTTTTTTGCACATCTTTTCTCCACATATGTTTCTCGTCTTTCTATGTTATATTAATTTCTCCTCTCTGCCTCAGTGTTCAACAGCCGGTGCAACATGGTACCAAATGGCCGCTGCAGCCACTTCTGCTTCCCCGCGCCCTCCTCTAGCCGCGTGTGTGGCTGCCCCTATGGCATGAAGCTCCAGGAGAACCAGAGGGACTGCGTGAATGACGACTCAGTCCCCCCTATAGACACCAGCTGTGGAGACTACTCCTTCCCCTGCGACGGGGGCCGCTGCATGCCCAACTCGTACCGCTGCGACGGGGTTAAAGACTGCATGGACCAGACGGATGAGGCCAACTGCACTGACACAGGTGGTGGCACTAGAATGCACGTTTGCATCCTGGCAATGTGACTAAAATGGAGGCCATCTTGGTCAGGGATTCGTTTGTTTTATATCTCTATGAGTGGGGTCAGTGCAGGCATGTTGTGTTTGAGTGGGAGTGTGCTAACGTACATGTGCAAGATTGTTTGTGGTTTTCAGTAGTGTGTGGGTTTCTGTGAAATAACGAAAACTGTACGAGTGTGTGTCAAAGTGTTGTGTTAACATAGAAAACATGTTTGCGTGTGAGATAATCGGCATCATGTAACTGTATCCTATCGTGCTCCCAAAGTAAACAAACACAGACAACCCAACATGTTTTACCTATGTCCTCCTCTTCATGCTTCTTTCCTCTTCTCCTTCCTTTACCTGTTTACCAGGCATGACCTGCTCCCCATGGGCGTTCACCTGCGACAACAAGCACTGCATCCCGTCCGGCTGGCGCTGTGACGGCCACGAAGACTGTGGCGATGGCTCAGACGAGGTCAACTGCCCCACACGTCTACCCTTCACCTGCAGTTCAGAACAGTTCGCCTGCACTGACGGCACCAGATGCATCCCCAAAGCCTGGACGTGTGATGCCGACAAGGACTGCAGCGATGGCTCGGATGAGAGAAACTGCAGTGAGTAAAAGTGGGAGGGGGCAGGATTGTTAGGGGCGGATAGAGTTTTATGAACATACTGTTACTTTTAAGTGTATCCCTAGTCAAAAAACCCTTTAGGATTTTCAAATCGAATCCTATAGGATTTTGTAACATCTATCAGATTCCAATTGGAATCCTATTGCACTACTTTTTTGCTATTGGAAATCAAAAGTAATCATATTGGATCCTATAGGATTACCACAAACCTATTGGATTTTGGCACCTCTATCAGAATCCTTTTGGAATCCTCTTTGATTACTTTTTTCCTATTGGAAATCAAAAGTAATCGTATTGGATCATATTGAATTCTTGCAATCCTATAGAATTTTTATGTCAACTATCATAATCCTATTGGACTACTTTTTTCCTATTGGCAATCCAAAGTAATCATTTTGGATCCTATAGGTTTTGTAGGATTTTGTCACCCCAATCAGAAGTGTTTTCTTAATTTAACACATTAAGTTATAGATTGTTCTCATTTGTTCCAGTACAATACGATAATGTGATTGACAACATTTTTAGTTGATCGGAAACAACAGTTCTATATTAATTTCTGTTTTATTCACCCCCACAATATGGGAGAGATTTGAAGTATGACCACCGGTACAGTACACCTTTTTCGACAAAACACTCAGAGAAATATGAATCAGGTATAATCATATAGGATAGGTTCCAAAATATGATAGGATTTTGTATTGGATTCTAATAGGATTTTTTGACTAGGGATATGTTTACTTGCCTGACGACTCAAACGGAATTCTTCCGCTGCTATTTGTTCGCTACATACTTAAATCTGAGACTGCCGTCATTGAAGTCGTTTGTGTTGATGTCAAAATGAGGGGTGTTGTACAAAACAAATTAATCAGAGATTGGATCATCTCTAACCAATCAGTGCATCAAAGCCAATGATGAATTTTCTAATTGCTGCTTTACCTATGTGTGTTCAACTTCTGACTCAGTCCGAACCGATCGATTTCTGGGACCGGTCAGAATGGTTAGAATGTGTTTGCGTTGTAGAAATCGTCAGGGAGGTACTCAGATCCAGACTCATTGCGGACACGAAATTATCATCCGTTGGCGTGGCGTAGCGTTTGGCCAGAGCAAGGAATTTGGGTAGCCAGGAAAATATTTCACAGTATATGATTGCCTTGCGGAATTGTACTGAACTACATTGTTGATTTGTATGTTATTTTATTTGAAGGGGCAGACTCATCAAGTCCCAACTTCTAAGTCATTTCTCAAGCCTTTACCCTCTCATACATGTAGCAAACAGACATGATGTTAAAGGGATAGTTACATTTTTTTAAATAAACTAAAACGTGAACTATAAGGATTGACCTCTGTCGTAATAAATCTGTCAGGGATTGTTCTGCCATTGAAATCTGTGGACGGGCCTTTTTTCAGGTCGCCAAACTGTTTAAACTTTTTTGGGGCTGAGATTTTTCCCGGGATGGAAAAACAATTTTAATGTAAACTTAAAGCTGCAATATGTACATTTTGGAATCGACCCACCAAATTAACATAGACATGTGAATTATAGATCTGTCATTCTCATTGAAAGCCTAAGAAGCGGTAGATCTGTTCTATGTGTGCTTTTACTTTCGATTTTGTACACCAGCTTTAAACAGCTGAAAATGCTATATTTTTGGTTAGATGGTACAATGATTCTCTTCACTATACTTGCTTGTTTTGTCACATAAACTGAAATTAGTCAAACTATTTGAATTTTCGCAACCAGGAAATGGCAGACTATACCAGATATAAAGTATGCAGAAACTATAATGGACCTATATATTTTAACTCACAATCTCCACAATAAAAGCTAGACAGTCACGGAGTATTGAAAATTCCAAAAACAATGAATTTAGCAGTATATATTTTGTTATTATGTTTGAACAAAAGAACACGGCATTAGCCATGGCAAAATGCATGCAATGGCAGGAAATCTGCTTTAAAACTGCAACATTTTCTCTCAACTGCATGGCAAAATGTGTTGAATTGCAGGAAATAAGCTTAAAAATGCAAACATTTCTCTACACCACCAAGATTGGAGGCCTCTGAAATTTCTCTAAAATTCAGCCATGTCGATGGGCCAACCGTACCCCCTGCCACACCCGTGTCACGTCGACCACCTAAGCCCCTTTTTGATTCAGAAAAAACCCTGCTCTGTCTCTTCTGACAGACGGGACCATCGCTACGTGTGAGCCTGGGTACTTCTTCTGTCCCGACCACCGCTGCATCTACAGCTCCTACGTGTGTGACGGAGACCAGGACTGCATGGATGGCTCCGATGAGAAGGACTGTGGTACGATGAGTAATCTAAGACTATCCTCCTCCATGTGCTCTGTCACTGGGATGTATAATAGAGAATTTGATATATTCAATAAGATTCTATTTCTTTTTAATAGGCTTCTATTTATTTAACTACTCTTGTTAATCTAAGTTTTGTATTTTGTAATATTGTGCAATGTTCTTCCCCACCCTTTCTATTTCTCAACTATGTCTCTTTTTTGCCTCTCATTTTCCTACTCTCCCTTCTCCTCCCCTCACAAATCCCCCTTTCCCTCTTCTCCTTTACCACACCTCCTCTTCTCTTTCTCTCCTCTCAGAGTTCTCCTGCTCATCCTATGAGTTTGCCTGTGCCAGTGGGGACCATTGTGTCAGTAGCATCTACCGCTGCGACGGGGTCTTCGACTGTAGGGACCAATCGGATGAGAGCGGCTGTCGTAAGTCAACTCTACCTGCTTCCTGTACCATCATCCTGGGTTGACTCAGATTTCAAGTCATATGACGAATTCAGTTTTGTTTTTCCCGCGGGAAAAATGATTGATTTATACTTTCTAACTTTGAGTATGGCTGTGTTATAATTTTATTGCAAGGACTTGTCAAGCCAAATATTTATGCTTATCTGAGGTTTAATCATATATTAATTGTATCATATTCAGCCCTCCAATGTTCTTTGTGGACTCCTCAATCAATTTGTTAATTTCTTACGTCTGCAGCCACGCGAGGACCTGGCCTCTGCCACAATGATGAGTTCCAGTGCCAGACGGACGGATTGTGCGTGCCCGGCGAGTGGGAGTGTGACGGGCACCACGACTGCGAGGACGGCTCTGACGAACACAACTCGTGCCCGCCTGTAACATGCCCCATCAACTATTTCCAGTGCGCCAACGGCAACTGCATCTCTCCGAGCTGGGTGAGTGAGGGGGTGGGTGAATGAGTGAGTGAATGAAAGAAGTGAATGAATGAATTTGATTAGACAAATTCGAAATACACGGGAGTGTATCGACTTGTTTCCATTGTGGTCATTGTTATTATCAGGTGTGCGACGGCGACAACGACTGCAGGGACATGAGCGATGAGCAGAACTGCCCCACGCCTCCTTTCATGTGCCCCTCAGGCCAGTGGCTGTGCCCCACCGACCAGGTGTGCATTGTCCTAAGGAAGGTGTGCGACGGACAGCGGGACTGTCCCAATGGAGCTGATGAGTCACCCCTCTGCAGTGAGTGACAAGGACGTTTCTAGTTTAGAAGGAGTGTATGACATGTAATAACTTTCAGGAACACAAGTGAAGTCATTAAGAAAGAGACGCACACTGTTGAGAGCACCCGCAGTGTTATTGTGCAAAGTTTTTACCTGAAGGTAGTGCTGAGAGATTAATGCTTTTTGAGATAGATTATTAAAATATAAACATATTTTCTAAACATTAAATGCATTATGTGGGTTGAATGCTGTAACAACACAGAATAAAAGTATGAATTAAAGTCCCATGAGGGTAGTGACAGCCCATTACTGCTTATCACTCAGTGATATGACTTTAATATTGACCATCATTTATTCACATTACTTTTATAAAATATTTCAGTTGTGTGCATTCAATTAAATTTGTTTTATTTGTGCAATCTTCTGTCTTTTCTCTCCCTCTATGTGTCTGCCCCACACAGACCGCACAAGTAGACTCGCAATGGAGTATGGTCATTGTAGTTAATTCAATTGAAATCCAATCAAAACTACCACGTTTTCTGTGCTGAACTATGTAGAATATATGCCTGTTGCCCACTACACTGAACAAAAATATTAACGCAACATGTAAAGTGTTGGTCCCATGTTTCATGACCTGAAATAAAAGATCCCAGAAATGTTCCATATGTACAACAACAACAAAAATTCTCTAAAATGTTGCACACAAATTCTTTACATCCCTTTTAGTGAGCATTTCTCCTTTGCCAAAATGATCCATCCACCTAACAGGTGTGTCATATCATAAGAATCTGATTAATCAGCATGATCATTACAAAGGTGCACCTTGTGCTGGGTTCAACAAAAGGACACTCTAAAATGTGCATTTCGGTCACAACACAACGCCACAAAGTTTTGAGGGAACATGCAATTGGCATGCCGCAGTAGTATCCACCAGAGCTGTTGCCAGATAATTTAATGTTAATTTCTCTACCATAAGGTGTCTCTAATGTAGTTTTAGAGAATCACAACCGCAGACCACATGTAACCACGCCAGCCCCGGACCTCTACATCTGGCTTCTTCACCTGCGGGATCGTCTGAGACGATGAAACTGTGGGTTTGCACAACCAAATAATTTCTGCACAAAGCCGTCTCAGAGAAGCTCATCTGCGTCCTCTTCGTCCTCCCAGGATCTCGACCTGACTACAGTTCGGCGTAGTAACCAACTTCAGTAGGTAAATGCTCCTCTTCGATGGTCAATGGCACACTGGAGAAGTGTGCTCTTCACAGATGAATCCCGTTTTCAACTGTACCGGGCAGATGGCAGAAAGCGAGTATGGCATCGTGTGAGCGAGCGGTTTGCTGATGTCAACGTTGTGAACAAAGTGCCCAATGTTGGCAGTGGGGTTATGGTAGGGCAGGCATAAGCTACGGACAACGAACAAAATTTCATTTTATCTATGGCAATTTGAATGCACAGACATACCGTGACGAGATCCTGAGGCCAATTGTCGTGCCATTCATCCGTCACCATCACCTCATGTTTCAGTATGATAATGCATGGCTCCATGTCTGTGCACAATTCTGGAAGCTGAAAGTATTTGCCTGCATGCTAACCAGACATGCCACCCATTGAGCATCTTTGGGGTTCTCTGGATCAACGTGTACGACAGCGTGTTCCAGTTCCCGCCAATATTCAGCAAATTTGCAAAGGCATTGAAGAGGAATGGGACAACATTCCACAGGCCGCAATCAACTGCCTGATCAACTCTATGCCAGTAAGATGTGTCGCGCTGCATGAGTCAAATGGTGGTCATACCAGATACTGACTGGTTTTCTGACCCACGCCCCTACTTTTTTAAAAGATATCTGTGACCAACAGATGTATATCCGTATTCCCAGTCATGTGAAATCCATAGACTGGGGCTTAATGAATGTATTTCAATTGACTGATTTCCTTAAATGAACTTTAACTCAGTAAAATCTTTGAAATTGTTGCATGTTGCGTTTATATTTTTGTTCAGTGTACATCGCATAGTTCGGGCTTGATCTGATTTATCTCTAGAGAAACTGAGCATTGAGCTCACAAAAAAAATAAATGGTAGTCAAAATTAGTTGTTTAGAAATGCTCAGCACTACCTGAAGGTCTTAGTCAGGCTGACAATGATGTTACACGCAGTTGTCTCTGACTCTGCCTGTCTGTTTCGGTGATTGAAGTTTTATTCATTTGAACAGGAAAAATACAAAATGAAAATAAATTGCTCAACAAGACTAGTGATGGGGTGTGAATAGACATTGCTGACCTGTCTCTTGAAAGGTCACGTTATGTGTTCGCTTCCCTTCCTAGGGTATATTGACTAGCACCTTCATATGATATAAATGTTTAAAATGGTCATGGATGTTGAGTGAAGACTTGTTTTAGTCTTTCCATGTTAGGTGAGGGCGCCATTCAAAAAGTAGTAAGTGGTACTGTCGTGACTTTAACATGTCCACATCTGTGTGGAAGAACTTGACTGGCCTGCATAGAGCCCTGACCTCAACCTATATTGACTAGCACCTTCAGTGTTGATGTTAAGATTGACATATGATATAAATGTTTAAAATGGTCATGGATGTTGAGTGAAGACTTGTTTTAGTCTTTCCATGTTAGGCGAGGGCGCCATTCAATAAGTAGTAAGTGGTACTGTCGTGACTTTAACATGTCCACAACATATGCAGAAGTATGTGGACACCCCTTCAAATTTGTGGATTTGTCTATTTTACCCGTTGCTGACAGGTGTATTAAATCGAGCACACAACCATGCACTCCCCATAGACAAACATTGGCAGTAGAATGGCCTTACTGAAGAGCTCAGTGACTTTTTCAGTGACTTTTCACCGCCATAGGATGCCACCTTTCCAACACGTCAGTTCGTCGAATTTCTGCCCTGCTAGAGCTGCCCCTGCCAACTACAAGTGCTGTTATTGTGAAGCGGAAACTTCTAGTAACAACGGCTCAGCCGCAAAGTGGTAGGCCACACAAGCGCACAGAACGGGACTGCTGATTGCTGAAGCACGTAAAAATTGTGTCCTCGGTTGCAACACTCCCTACCGAGTTCCAAACTGCCTCTGGAAGCAACGTCAGCACAATAACTGTTCGTCAGCAGCTTCATGAAATGGGTTACCATGGCTGAGCAGCCGCACACAAGCCTAAGATCACAATGCCAAGCGTCGGCTGGAGTGGTGGAAGCGCATTCTCTGGAGTGCTGAATCACGCGTCACCATCTGGCAGTCTGACGTAAGAATATGGGTTTGGCAGATGCCAGGAGAATGCTTAGTGCAAACTGTAAAGTTTGGTGGATGAGGAGTAATGGTCTGGGGCTGTTTTTCATGGTTCGGGCTAGGCCCCTTAGTTCCAGTGATGGGTAATTTTAACGCTACAGCATACAATGACATTCTAGACGATTCTGTGCTTACAACTTTGTGGCAACAGTTTGGGGAAACCCTTTCCTGTTTCAGCATGACAATGCCCCTGTGCACAAAGTGGGGTCCATACAGAAATTATTTGTCGATCTGTGTGGAAGAACTTGACTGGCCTGCATAGAGCCCTGACCTCAACCTGATCGAACACATTTGGGATGAAGTGGAACGCCAACAGGGAGCCAGGCCTAATCGCCCAACATCAGTGCCTGACCTTACTAATGCTCTTGTGACTGAATGGAAGCAAGTCCCCGCAGCAATGTTCCAACATCTTTTGGAAAGCCTTCCCAGGCTGTTAGAGCAGCAAAGGGAGGACCAACTCCATATTAATGCCCATGATTTTAGAATGAGATGTTCGACGAGCAGGTGTCCAGACACTTTTGGTCATGTAGTGTATCTCTAACATTTAATATGTTTTAAATATTACGTTTATTTAACAGGGACACACATACTGTAATTAGAACATAACTCTCAAGGAGAAATGTGATGCATTGTACTAGATTTAGCTAAACAGGTCATTTATATCTACTGTCCCTGAGCAGGTGAACAATAAACATGCCTCCATGTTTGTTCCTCCATAGACCAGGAGGACTGTGCATTGAACAACGGGGGCTGCAGTGACGGCTGTATCCAGGGTCCTTTTGGCGCAGAGTGTACCTGTCAACCAGGCTACCAGCTCCTCAACGACTCCAAGACCTGCGACGACATCGACGAGTGTTCCATCCCAGGCTGGTGTAGCCAGCAGTGCTACAACGAGAGGCTCCTTCCGCTGCTCCTGCTCAGACGGCTACCTGCTAGAGGCCGATAGTCGCTCCTGCAAAGCCACCAGTAAGGGTGCAACCGAACATTTTAGCTGTTCGTCCATTGCTATTTGGGGGGGGGGGGTTGCACTTCGAAATAATATATTTAACTTTCAAATGTTGAGGTGAAACCGATGTGATTATTTTGGCATTACAGTAAAAAAACGAATCCCAATCGTTTTATTGGCGAATACAAGTAAGTATTGTTATAGAAACATTTTAGCCATGTAGCAAATACTTTTATTACAATATATTTGAATTAATCTAAATACTAACTCCCTCAAATCTACTGTGAAATACTTTTTTTGTATTTACTGTTTATTTGTTTGGCCGCAGACCCCACAGCAGCCACGCTCCTAGTTGCCAAGCGCAGTCAGATAGTCTCCAACAAAGTCAACCTCCGACCGCCCCTCATCCACCCTGTGGTCAGCGGTTCCGACATCGTGACCGTTGACTTTGACCGCTTGACCAGCAGAATCTACTGGGCCGACGCCTCGCTGAAGAAGATCTTTACCTCCTTTCAGAACGGCACGGACATACGAGAGGTCTGAGAACATACGTTAGGAACACGCTGAGTGATGGTTATTTTTTGGTTATTGCTCCAAGAAAAAGCCTTTGTCCAGTTTTTAATAACAAATATAGTTATTTAATACACATCAGAATTCTGTGCCTTATTATGCTTCTTAATATTTCATCCATATTAACACAATATTACAGTATGACCTATATAACATGCTGAAACTCCAAAATACAGTGTGTTGTAATGGCAAGAATTCAAGTACATGAAATTGAACTCCACTATGGTCTATGGTGTTCTAATATACCGCACTTTGTTCTTCTGTGGTTCTAGGTGTTCTCCACTGGTCTAATGGTACCGGAGAGCATAGCTGTGGACTGGGTGGGTAGGAACCTTTACTGGACCGACTCAGTGATGGAGAACATCGAGGTGTCCACTCTGGACGGCCGCTTCAGGAAGGTTCTCCTCACCAAGAACATCACCAGCCCCCGTGGACTGGCTCTGGACCCCCGAAACCAGTAAGGCCTTTCACTGCTAACCATAGCAACACAGCAATGATTGAATGATCAGTAACACTGAAAAGGTACCTACATAAGGACTTTATAGCACATTCATGAACCATACATAGCACATTCATGAGCAGTAGACAATAATCAATTAAATTCCAGTCAACAAATGCTCAAATTATTAATTACTTAATTAAGTTACTTAATTACTGCTTATGAATGTGTTATGCTGTCCCTTTTTAGGAACCCATTGTTAAATGATCTAGCACCACTGCATTTTACTTTACATGTTGTTCTTTGAATCATTGTTGTGCGTTATTTATCCACTGCAAAATCACAGCACAGCGATGGTACAAAATAATAATACTTGATTTGGCATTTGACCTTTCCCAGCACCAACATAATGTTCTGGTCAGACTGGGGTCAGAACCCGAGAATAGAGACGGCCTACATGGACGGCACCGGGAGACAGGCCATTGTCACCACCAAGCTCTACTGGCCCAACGGTCTGGCCCTGGACTACACCACGCGCCGGGTCTACTTTGCTGACGCCTACCTCAAGTACATCGACTACTGCGATTACAACGGCAACAACCGCTTCCAGGTCATGGCCAGTGATATGGTGAGCAGGGGTAACACTTAATGCAGACAGTAATGCATTGTAATGCTGTTATAATGCATCGTAAGACTTAAACATAAGCATTTATGACCCTTTATAATGTCTTAGTATCATCTCATGTTTGTGGCTAAATAACTGCTATATAAATACATGATAAGTTGTATAATAAGACAGGCTCAAACAACAAGGCTCAAACAATAACATGTCATAAAGGATTGAACACGTTGGCTTTAAGTAAAGTGTCACCCTTTTATCATTTTTAAATCCCAGTTTCTCCACCTCTCTGTCCTCCCCCCTGCCTCTCTGTAGGTTCTTCAACACCCCCACGGTATGACCATCTTCGAAGACCACATCTACTGGTCGGAGCGCTATACTTACCAGGTCCTGAGGACCAACAAGTTCCACGGGGGAAACACGACCACCATGATCACCAACGTCTACCAGCCCATGGGCATCGTCATGGACCACCCCATCAAACAACCAGCAGGTAACGTTCCAACAACGTCCAGATAACATTCAAACAAACAGTAGGGGCTGTTCCAACAAACTCTGGATAACATTCTAACAACCAGCGGGTAACATTCAAAATACATCCATTCAAACTTACCATTTGTTTATAGTGGATAGTGCTGAACATTTAAAATAAATTTCGGTTATTGAATGATGTCGGTTAAATTATTTGAATTCCATTTCTTTTTTTTTTTTTGTGTGAGCGCAATGCGCAGTTTCTCTACAGATAAATCAGATCAAGCCTGAACTGTGCGATGCAGTAGGAAGTTCTACGTAGTTTAGCACAGAAAATAATTAACTATAACCATAGCCCATTGCGCACCTCATTGTCCGGTCTGAGATGGAGAGAAGTGACAGAAGAAGGCGCAATCGAGAGGGATAGAGAGCTTCGTGAGGTATCTTTACCTGTGGTTGATAGTCGGTATTTAGCCTTATTTACTTTGAAGAACTACTAAAATAGGGATTTTGTCAGACAGCTTAGGCAGCTCTATAGAGATGAGATGATGACTTGGAAATTAAATAATAAGTAATCAAATAAGCCTAAAACAAATGTAATATACACAACAACTGAAATATGTTATTAAAGTAATATGAATAAATGATGGTTAATAAGTAATAGGCAGTAATGGGCAGCCACTACCATCATTGGACTTGTATTAATTGTTTTATTCTGTGATGTTACAGCATTCAACCGACATAAATGTAATGCATATTTCAAGTTTAAAAGAAATGTATAATCAAAACCGAAATCGAAAACCGTGATTATTTTTTGATAATCGAACCGAAACCGAACTGACCTCAAAAAGCACTAATCGCTCAGCACTAGTAGTGGATAAAGCATGACTTTATAGTTCCATTGACATTATTGTTCCATTGTTTTCCACTATGCAGCAATCAACCCCTGCGAGGAGCACCTGTGCAGTCAGCTGTGCCTACTGTCTGGCTTTAGGCCCAGGTACTACACCTGCCAATGCCAGTCTGGCTGGAACCTCAACAGTGATGGGCGCACCTGCATCAAAGGTACCCTAACAGCAGCTCTAATGATAGGCTTGTAGCATCTCTCTTAGCACATCTATTTGACGTGATACATTTTTGCTGTCGTAGTACAGTACAAGGGATTTTTTTCTGTTCTTAATCAATTACATTTTTTTCTATACCATTTATACTATTCTGTATGAAGGCAAATGTGTTATGTATTTGTCATAACATGATAAATGGAGATAACGATATCGCAAAGGCCAATCAGAAAAAAACAATGGTTGATTTTGCTTTTCTGTTTTGCTTGTCTCTTTCATATTCTATTCAATTCTATTCTATTGCACTCCACTCCACTCCATTCCATTCCACCTCATCCCTTTCTATCCTACTCTGTCTCTACCTCAGATGACACTCCGTTCCTGATGGTGGTGAGGGAGACTGTGATCTTCGGCATCCCTTTGGACCCGGCCGACACCTCCAACAACGCCATGGCACCCGTGTCTGGCATCACCCAGGGGCGGGACATCGACTTTGACGACCAGGAGCAGTTTGTCTATTGGGTGCAGGGCTCGGTGAGTGACAAGTTGCTCACAGTAAATAAGTCACTACTAAGTCACTAATAAGTCACTAAAATTCTGGTTTTGCAAAATTTCCAGGTTTTCCAGAATTCCTGGTTATAAGATTCCTGTAATAGGGCAGGGATAAGCAGAGAATCTGGAATCCTCCAACCAGGATTTCTGGGGAAAAATAGGGGACGGTTACTGGAATTTTGCAAATTTAACCATTTTGAGTGCTGTAAGAGCGGAATCATAGCTTAATATGCACACACTTAACTAGACTCTTGGTTAACTCACACATTGATGTCAGAGGAAGATTTACCCCTGCTAGGTTCTGACAAACAAAATAAAAACTCAAACACACGACTAGGAAAAAGCTCAAACCAAGTTTATTCAACCACTGGGTCCAACAGCTGAAAAGACAAAGACATGTTAACACAAGTACATATATATTCATATTTTATACCCTCTACTGGGCAGAGTCAACTTCTTGCACATCTAGACAGCCAATACATCTCTGTTGCTAGGCAGGAACTTTAGTGGTTCCTCTCATGGGTGTAGTCATGGCCTTGCCTCCTATGTGTGTATGTCATAGGACTGTTCCTGCTCACTACATCTGACCTGACCTCAGCCCACATTCCTCACTCCTCCCTAATCCACGGCTATACAACCTTATCAATGACTGAAACCAGACTGTTACTCTTTCCCTCCGTCCATAGGATGCATGAGATTTGACAATAACATGTTCTGACAGAATGTAAACTTTCTGCGCTCCACTTTCTCGCTTAGTAGATTTCCATACACCCAGTTCTAATATGGTAACATGAATAAGGATATTTCAAGTTGGAAGCCAACACCCCAAACTCACATATTTCAAGTCTGGATTCGAGTCTAATAGAAGTTCATTGTTTGCTGTCTCCCTCTCAGAGCTCCATTTACAGGGTGAAAACTGATGGAACCAATAGGACTCTGTTTGCTCCATCTGCGATCATTGGCTCGCCCTCTGGTCTGGCTTTTGATTGGATAACTCGCATGATGTACTACACTAATCCAACTAATAAAGCAATAGAGGTAGCGTATCATGTCCTCATTGTAAATGATGTATAGACTATATCTTATTTGCTTTTGTAGAAATACAATATCATTACTAGGCTCAAGCTGTTATTGGATCCAATATAGAGATGATAACTGAGTAGTTTCATGCTAATTGTGACTATATCTCTTTACTTCATGCATTAGTAGTAACGTGGTTATATTGTATTTATTTAACATGATATAGCAAGTTTCTCATCTACTGTAGGTCATTCGTGTGGATGGAGACCAACACTACAGGAAGACCCTCATCACAAACACAGGGAAGCCAGAGGGAGCAGGGGAGCCTATTGGAATAGCCCTGGACCCAGCCAGAGGGTAAACACTCATCTGTGTGTCATTATTACTAGTTACAAAGGATACAACTAAATAAATGTAATGCTCACAAACAAGTAGTACTGTATGTGTGTGTGCCGTCCTGCGTATGTAGTGTATGTTTAATTGTCAAGTAATAATACTGTACAGTTTGTTGGATACTGATCTATTTAGGAAGTAAAATAATCAATGTGACTTTATTCCAACATTGTACCAAGCATTTCATAACGTTCTAAGGAAAATCAACGACAACACCAGACATATTTTGAATTGTTAGTTAGTCTTCATTCCATGTCATCATCAGTGGATTAATACTAATGCTAATACTAATGAATACTAACCTTTCTGACTACCTGCTTGATAGTAAGTTGTTCTGGACAGACCGGGGGACAGACAGTAGCGTACCTCCTAAGGTTGCCAGTGCTGACATGGATGGAGGCAACCTGAGGAACCTCTACACCATCAACCAGGGGAACATTGGGTTCATCACCGCAGACATCGCTATGAGCAAGCTGTACTGGGGCGTGGCCAGCACCGGAGTGGTGGGTACCAAGTTACACGGAAACAAATATATCAAATACAATTTGATTGGTCACATACACATATTTGCAGATGCTATTACCGGTGTAGCGAAATGCTTGTGTTCCTAGCTCCAACAGTGCAGTGTTATCTAACAATTCACAACAATACACGTCACGACTTCCGCCGAAGTCGATCCCTCTCCTTGCTCGGGCGGCGTTCGGCGGTCGACGTCACCGGTTTTCTAGCCATAGCCGATCCATTTTTCATTTTCCATTGTTTTTGTCTTGTTTTACACACCTGGTTTCAATCCCATAATTACTTGTTCATTATTTAACCCTCTGTTCCCCCATGTTTGTTTGTGAGTGATTGTTTGTATGTTGATACGGTCCGTTATTGTGGGCTCGATGATTATTGAGTTGTATTTTGTGAAATTATATTTGAGTAAATACGTTTGTTACTCATATCTGCTGTTCTGCGCCTGACTCCGCTACACCAGCTACACACAGGATCTATCACAACACACAAATGTAAAAGTAGAAGAATGGAATTAAGAAATAAATGAATATTAGGACGAGCAATGTCGGAGTGGCACTGACTAAAATACAGTGTAATAGAATACAGTGTATATACATGAGATGAGTAAAGCAGTATGTAAACATTATTAAAGTGACTAGTGTTCCATGATTAAAGTGGCCAGTGATTCCATGCCTATGTATGTGGGGCAGCAGCCTCTAAGGTGCAGGGTTGAGTAACCGGGTGGTAACCGGCTAGTTATGGCTATTTAACAGTCTGATGGCCTTGAGATAGAAGCTGTTTTTCAGTCTCTCTGTCCCAGCTTTGATGCACCTGTACTGAGCTCGCCTTCTGGATGATAGCAGGGTGAACAGGCCGTGGGTTGGGTGGTTGATGTTCTTGATGATCTTTTTGACCTTCCTGTGACATCGGGTGCTGAAGGTGTACTTGAAGACAGGCAGTGTGCCCCCGGTGATGCGTTGGACAGACCGCACCACCCTCTTGAGAGCCCTGCAGTTGCGGGCGGTGCGGTTGCCTTACCAGGTGGTGATACTGCCCGACAGGATGAGCTCAATTGTGCATCTATAAAAGTTTGTTAGGGACGAATTTCTTCAGCCTACTGAGGTTGAAGAGGCACTGTTGCACCTTCTTCACCACACTGTCTGTGTGGGTGGACCATTTCAGATTGTCAGTGATGTGTACGCCGAGGACCTTGAAGCTTTCCACCTTCTCCACTGCGGTCCTGTCGATGTGGATAGGGGCGTGCTCCCTCTGCTGTTTCCTGAAGTCCACGATCGGCTCTTTCATTTTGACGACTTTGAGGGAGAGGTTATTTTCCTGGCACCCCTCCCCTCACATCATCCCTGTAGGCTGTCTCATCATTGTTGGTAATCAGGCCTACTACTGTTGTGTTGTCTGCAAACTTGAGGAGAATATATGCCATTTAGAAGACACTAAAGCAACTTATGTGTGCATATATTTTATGTATGGGTGGTCCTGGGAATCGAACCCACTACCCTGTCGTTACAAACGCCATGCTCTAGCAACTGAGCAACAAAGGACCAGACGGACGGACGGTCAGACATACATGCACGAACACTCACAACCACTGTCGTATTCATTTCTCATTTAGTGCACACAACTTTATTGCATATCATATACTGATGTGTTGTTGAATGTGTCTGAAACACCGCTAGCCCTAGTAATAATTACCCTAAGGGGACAAATAAGGTTGTACTGAATTGTATTGAATAGTGCCGCAACTGAAATATTCATCTCTAAATGTCCCTGACTCCCTCTACTCTCCCTTTCCCTGTGAACAGATTGAGTGTGGTACGATGGACGGGGTCAGCAGGGTGACCATAGTGAGCCAGCTGTCCCACCCCTGGGGCCTCACAGTGCACCAGAATTACCTCTACTACACCGACCTGGACTACGAGGTCATCGAGAGGGTGGACAAGGGCACCGGGGCCAACATGGTGGTGCTGAGGAGTGGGATGACAGGAGTCCGAGCCCTCAAAGTCCACGCCCGAGACAGTGAGTGTGGCTACCTACAGCTAACCTTCTAGTCTTCATCTGCTAGTCTTTTTTCAACAGATAGCTACAGTTTGTTGAGTATGATACTGAACATTTTACTGATCTGATATTGGGTACATTTGCCACCAAGTAGATTGTCAGTAGATTAAAAGGTCCTTGAATTTGTAATCATGCAAGTTAGTGTCAGTGGGAGATTTTTGTGAAAAAATGTGTTCCACACAGGCATTATATCTCAAGTTAATTTCTCATCCTTTCTCTTCTTCCCCAGACTCGGCCGGCACCACCAACGGTTGCAGCACCAACAATGGGGCCTGTCCCCACCTGTGTCTGCCCAAGCCTGGGGGCCAGAAGACATGTGTCTGCACCACGGGCTTAGTGCCTTCCCAGGATGGCACCACCTGCGTGCAGTATGACTCCTACGCAGTGGTCTCCACCCCCAGACTTATCCGAGGCTTCCACATCAACAGCTCCGACCACTCGGAGGCCATGGTGCCTGTTGCTGGATGTACGTAACCCTAACTCTAACTATAAAGTAACCAGACCTAAATGTAACCTAAGTCTATGTCTGAAACACATCTTGTCATGAATCCTCTTTCATGAATCTATACCCAACTACGTTACTAACTTATACTGTAACTGAGTATCTAGATAAGCTAACATGTCTTTACCCACTGCAGACTCCTACTCTGTGATGGACAAGTTGGATCTCCACGTCGCCTCTAGGTACATCTACTGGATCGACAACAGCACCTCCAGCTCTTACAGAGGGATCTTCAGGGCCCAGACAGACGGTGGAAGCTTCACTCCCGTCGTCAACCAAGGCATCGGCCGAGGAGGCATACAAGGGATGGCTGTGGACTGGATCTCAGGTTAGGAGTGGAGAGACATACTCCAAGTTGTAAATAGTTCTGCTACAGACCCTCATCTATAAACCACATCAAGCAGGCAAAACTGGTTGAAATGACTTCCGGACTAAATGTACGCAATTGTTACCTGGAGGAAAATGTGGGACGGTTTAGTATTTAACTATTTAGTCCAGGGGAGGGTCGTGTAATTTGTAATCGATTGAATGTTAGTATTTGTCAGCATTTTGGAATTGACGTATTGAATTCGACTATGTGTAACTTTGACGTACAACACAAAAGAACTGTGGCGTATTCATTACGGTGGTTCTGTTGCAAAGCCTTTCTAAAACGGAAGCAAACGGAACGAAACGGGTAGGGACCTACCTGAACTTGGCAAATAGAAACTGTTTTGCTCTGTTTGTTTTCGTTTGGCAATGTTATTTGATCCACTCTAATCAGAGGGCTAATATCAATACTATGCATGCCAGTCTCTCTTGGCTAAAAGTAAAGGAGAGACTGATTGCATCACTTTTAATTTTAGAACGCTAGCCTCTCTCTTCCAGCTATTCCCGGGCCCAATAAGCTATAAGCTACGGACGCAAGCCTCTGCAATTTCTCTTCTCGTGAAATCCCAGGAAAAGCTATGGGAGTTTTTTTGTTGTCGCATTTTTTATACTAGGTCTAATAGGCTTTTTGTGGTGAGAAGCAGGCTTTCTTGCTACTGCTGAATGTAAAGTAGGCCTTGGCTAAGTGAACTGTCAGGGAAGGTTGCGGAGAGAGAGTGCAGTGATGATAACATTGTTGCACAGAAGTAGCCTATTAAATGGTTGCACAGGACAGATAGACAGTGAGAAAGAAGATCCAAATGAATTTACATCCAGAAATTTGGAAATCACTTTCAAACCACATGAGCAACGAGGCAAGCAATGACATGGTGTAAAAGATGTGCAGGCTAAACAGCGTTTGTTGTTGAATTTCTACATTTAATTAACATTTTCATTCGGCTACATGTTGCCTACATTGAAGTATTACTTGCAGTTGTCACTATAACAATGAACACACTTTGAAGCACTGAATGGTCTGTGTTATCACCGTATTAATAGGCCTACAACGTGCAGTAGGATGCGTTGATAGTTGACTGACAGGTGTAGGCTACTGTAGAACGAAACATTCCTCTAGTGTGGATGCTCGACAACGTTTTATAGTTATGTGTAATTTATCGTTATATTTATCGTCCTTGGTGTGGATGGCCCTTAACGCTTAAATTGGTAAATGCCCCCCTATAGCGGATAACATGAATATGGTATGAATACAGCGGTGGTTCTCAACCACAGGTTGATTTGATAGAAAGCATGTCTGCAACATTGATAGCCTACTAAAAAGGGATTTAATATTCCCTGCTATTTTGTTTTATAATCATTTTTGGAGGGGGTACGCACGCTCAGGGAGGGCCAGGTAAAAAGAAATTCCTCAGGGGGAGGGCCATCCATTTTCATTTCAAAGAGGTCCGATTACCTCCAGGTATCCCTCAATATATAATTGTGGGACACATATATAATTGTTCACTCCCTAAACTTTCTTTCTCCCATCCCCTCCCCCTTAGGCAACCTCTACTTCACCAACGCTATTGAGGCCCAGACCTACTTGGAGGTGACCCGCCTCGAAACCCCCTACCGCACGGTCCTCCTCAAGTCCACTGAGGACCGGCCAAGTGACCTTGCCGTCAGCCCCAAGCTCCGTTTTCTATTCTGGGCCGATGGAGGCCAGAACCCCAAAATTGGTAGGTAGTCCAGAGGTTATAAAGGTTGACCAGTAACCGAAAGGTTGCTGTTTCAAGT
The DNA here is from genome assembly GCA_030435695.1 of Brachymystax lenok tsinlingensis. Classification (NCBI taxonomy): domain Eukaryota; kingdom Metazoa; phylum Chordata; class Actinopteri; order Salmoniformes; family Salmonidae; genus Brachymystax; species Brachymystax lenok. The sequence continues at coordinate 25,919,405 of CM059780.1, forward strand.
CCCGGGCTGGGATGAGGACAGTGACCTATGGTGGTCTAGCGGTCTAAGCTGCTGTCTCCGGCACACGTCTAAAGGGTCGGTTCTGAAACCGCCCAATTGCCCTTTGACACAACCTCTCCCTATCTTTCCCCACTCACCCTCTCTCTATCTGTTCAATAAAGTCAGAAAACACCTTACAATATATGACAGGAAAAGTGGGAACTGAACTGGCTACTGGAGGCCTGCTGGTGTCATTACTACCACTACCGTTATGCCCTTGAGCAAGCCCTTAACCCCCAAAATAGCTTTCCATCCAGTGATGCTGCATCCTAAACCTGTGCCTATACCCTGTGCCTTTCAATGTGTGTGTAACAAATGTATTGTTTTCTATTCTAGAACGTGCCCAGCTAGATGGTGCCAACCGTACCGTGTTAGCCTCTGAGAGCCTGGCATCGCCACGCGGCCTCACTGTCGACTACACCAACGATTTCCTGTACTGGACAGACGATGTGCTGGATATGATTTCGCGCATGGCGCCCGATGGGACACAGAGGGAGATTGTCCGTTATGGGAGTCGATACCCGGCTCCGTACGGATTGTCAATATTTGGGAATTCTATGTTGTGGGTGGATAGAAAGCTCGGGAAGCTTTTCCAGGCCAGCAAGGATCCAGCGAATACGACCCAGCCAGAGGTGATTATGAAGTAGCTTTATTTTGCCTAGTATCTTTCACTTTTTGGAAAAATGCCTTATCAAAGTAACATAACAAAATAATGATAATGAATGTATGCAACAATGTATGCAACGGGCAAACCCACAACATATCACTCCTAGATATTGATACAACAAGCTGCACAAAAGTAGCACAAAATCACAAAGCACAAAATAGTGTCTTTCACATTCAAAGACTGAAATAACAACATCACTGTCATCACCAGGTGATCCGGGACGGCATTGACGGGCTCACGGACGTGGTGGTCTTCAACTCCCACGTGCAGCCCACCGCTGCCAACCTGGTGGGCTTCAACCCGTGCCAGGAGGACAATGGGCGCTGCCAGCAGCTCTGCTTTGCCCTGCCCGAGCAGGAGAAACCCACTTGTGCCTGCGCCCACGGTTCGCTCCTCAACAATGGAGTGTCGTGCGGCTATGGTCTGGACGAGTTCCTGGTATTCACCACAGACTACACCATGAATAGTTTACGTTTAGACCCCTCCGATCACACTAGCCCATACCCTACTATCAACTTGGGCTATAATGTGGGGGCGCTGGATTTCGACTTTTCAGACAAGAGGATATTTTTTACTCAGTACATGGGGATAGGCCGAAGCAGGATAGGCTATGTCATCACCACGGTTACCGGTGGACCTGTCATCATAGCCGACAGTAAGTGTTGTGAATCCGAGGGTTGGGGGAAGACAATGTATAGTGTGGTTTTTCCAGTTTTTGTAATGATTGTGAAAATGATGAAATTGTGAAAATTATGATAAAGCCTTTTTTGTGGAAGAGTTTGAAAAAAATGGAATTTCAGCCTGCTCAGGTGGGATGGAGTTTTTTGCCCAGATCATGACATCACAATCTGATTATTCTGATCAATGACCAGTCATCCTTTATTTGCATATGTATCCTCCTACTTTTAAGGGTAAGCGTTAGGCTGAAGAGTCTAGACCAGTGGTCGATCTACAAGGCATTCCTAGTCAATCACCAAACATTTATGTTAAAACCAAACGATAAAGCCTTGCCTTCCTATTTGCCTTCCTATTTTTTTCTTTGTTTCGCGCTCTTGGCGATAGGCGCACTTGATTCAGCAGCCATAACACCGGGAAGGCAAAGTATTCCCACTTTGAACCATTTCATGTGTCTGAAGGTAGAACTCTGCCTACCCGGCAGGCCAAGAGAGCAAATCAAGTGCACCTATAGGTTTACTTCTGGCCAATCAGATAGCTCAGATCACCGTGTCTGCGCAGTTGCACAGAAACCTTGAAAGCACAGCAAAGTTGATACTGTGACATTTCGAAACATTTAAAACCATGACTAGAGAGAGACAACGAATACAGCAAAGAGCTGCTGTTTTTATGAGTAAGTTCATGTCAACACTGCTCAATATTTTATAAGCCATAAAATGCGCGTTTCTCCCTACTTCCATTTACGCTACAACCAGTACTGCAGCTGCAATGAATGAGTATAGCGAAGTGCTTCGATAAGCTTGCATTGTTATTATTAGTGGCTTATGTCTTTTTTAATATCGAGGAATATTTCACGTTCTCTGGTCATAGGAGTGGCATCATGAACTGGTGCATTAGGCAGAAAAAATGAAGTGTGACTTGACTTTCGCCATCAGCTGTAAGACTGTGTCCCCTTTTCTCAGTGGAGGGAGGGAGAGCAAAGGGACGGTGAGTCAGGTGAGAGGCAGCCTCACCATTGCTCCCTCCCCTCAGACTATCAATCCAGGCCCATCAGTCTATTAAAAAAAGTGAATTATTATGCTCATTCAGGTGTGCCTCACAAGTAATACTACAAATTGTCTATTACCAGTGTGATCATATACCATTTAAATATATATATAATTTCAAAATTGTCTGAGAACAACAACATTGGCAGGGCAATTCAAGCATAGCCAATATGCAGTGATAACATATTCGGCATATAGCCTACTGCACAAACCTCATTGATACGTAAAGGTTTTTAATTGGTTAATGGTATAAAGGCTTAATACGTTTTTTAAGTAATGATCTCAGCTTCCGTTTTGACTCAGAAAGCGATCTTGACTCAGAAGAGTTTGGTGACCACTGGTCTAGATGATCCTATCCGCGAATCAGGGCTGTGTATGTGTATATATATTGAAATTTGTATCGACACGCCCACGCGATCAGACTGAGCATTTCAATGGCAAAAGGAGTCTCAGGGAAATAAATGATAACAAATATGTTTGGAGTTATTTTTATGAAATAAACACACACAGTGATGTATTAGATATACTGTGATGATTTGAACATAAAATTAAAAAAGGGCCAGTACAGTCAAAATTCAGTTTTTCCTTATTTTGATGAAATGAACACTGTAAAAGTGTGTAATAATTTGATCATTGTTATTTCCTGATATTTGCTGGTAGAAAATACAATCTACACTGAACAGAAAATATATATACGACATGCAACATTTTACATTTTTTTACAGTTCATATAAGGAAATCAGTGAATTGAAATAAATAAATTAGGCCCTAATATATATCTCTCTCTCTCTATATATCTCTCAGATTTGAATGATCCACAGGGGCTGGCCTATGACTGGGTTCACAAGCGCCTCTACTTCACCGACTACTACAACAGGAGTGTCCAGGCCATGGGGGTGGACGGGCAGAACCGCTCCTTGATAGCCCATGCCAACCGCCCTCTTGGCATCATTGTGGATCCCTGTTATGGGTAAAACCAACTGAGATGTTTGCATACACTGATCGCTAATTATACAAACCCCTCCAAGTCTTCCACATTGTCCTGGAACACTAATATCAATTATTTTGATTACTGCTGATATCTGGAAATATGCATGTACACCCTGGCCCATCTACTGTTGCTAGCCCCAATTCTGATTTGTGCTCTGATATCTGCTTCACATATTTCTGCTCTCGTAAAAGCCGGGGTTTTCTGCATGTTAACACTAGAAGCTTATTACCTAAAATGGATCACAGCTCCAATCCAGATGTGTTGGTCATTATTGAGACATGGTTAAGGAAGAACACTGATGTTGACCTTTTCTTGTTATAACCTTTTTCGGAAAGACAGATCTTCCAAAGGTGGTGGAGTGGCAATCTTTACCAAGGAACACCTTCAGTGCTCGGTTGTCTCCACCAAGTCTGTCCCCAAACAATTTGATTTGCTAGTTTTAAGCATTAAACTTTCAAATAGCTATTTGTTGACTGTTGCTGGTGTTATCGTCCTTCATCAGCACCGGCCTGTACCCTACCTGCCCTGAGCTCTCTCCTGGCCCCTTACCTAAGTCTGAATTTGTCCTGCTAGTTGACCTAAACTGGGACATGCTTAAACCACCTGACCAAGTCCTAAAGCAATGGGACTCCCTAAATCTTTCTCAGATTATTACCAATCCCACAATGTATGACTCCAAACACCCAGAAAAGGTTACTCTTCTGATAGGTATCAATCTGGTGTTTTCTGTAATTACCTTAGTGATCACTGTTTCACTGCCTGTGTTCGTAATGGATGCTCAGTGAAACGACCTCTCCTGATTTGTCATAGACGCTTCCTAAAGAAACTATGGTGCTGACAGAGATGGTTGCCTCGCTTTCGCGTTCTTAAGAAACTATGCAGTATTTCGTTTTTTTATGTATTATTTCTTACACTGTTACCCCAGGAAATCTTAAGTCTTATTACATACAGTCGGGAAGAATTATTGGATATAAGAGCAACGTCAACCTACCAACTCTTACGACCAGGAATACGACTTTCCCGAAGCAGATCCTCTGTTTGGACCACCACCCAGGACGATGGATTGGATCCCAGTGGGCAAGCAAAAACAACGGCGCCGCAGAAGGGGGAGACGGAGCGGTCTTCTGGTCAGGCTCCGTAGACGGGCACATCGCTCCCGAGTATACTACTCGCCAATGTCCAGTCTCTTGACAACAAGGTAGACGAAATTCGAGCAAGGGTTGCCTTCCAGAGAGACATCAGAGATTGTAACATTCTCTGTTTCACGGAAACATGGCTCACTCTGGATGCGTTACAGCCGACAGAAACAAACATCTCTCTGGTAAGAAGAGGGGCGGGGGGTTGTGTATGCCTTATGATTAACGAGTTGTGGTGTGATCATAACAACATGCAGGAACTCAAGTCCTTTTGTTCACCTGACCTAGAATTCCTTACAATCAAATGCCGACCGCATTATCTACCAAGAGAATTCTCTTAGATTATAATCACAGCCGTGTTTACCCCCCCAAGCAGACACCTTGACGGCTCTGAAAGAACTTAATTGGACTCTATGTAAACCCCATATCCTGAGGATGCATTTATTGTGGCTGGGGATTTTAACAAAGCTAATCTGAAAACAAGGCTCCCTAAATTCTATCAGCATATTGATTGTGCGACCCATGCTGGCAGCATTCTGGATCATTGCTACTCTAACTTCCGTGACACATACCAAGCCCTCTCTCTTCCTCCTTTCGGGCAAATCTGACCATGACTCCATTTTGTTGCTCCCAGCCTATAGACAGAAACTAAAACAGGAAACGCCTGTGCTCAGGTCTGTTCAACGCTGGTCCGACCAATCTGATTCCACGCTCCAAGATTGCTTCGAGCACGTGGACTGGGATATGTTCCGGATAGCCTCAGACAACAACATTGATGTATACGCTGATTCGGTGAGCGAGTTTATTAGCAAGTGCGTCTGTGGTGTTGTACCCACATTGACTATTAAAACCTTCCCCAAACAGAAACCGTGGATTGATGGCAGCATTCGCGCAAAACTGAAAGCGCAAACCACTGCTTTTAATCATGGCAAGGCGACCGGAAACATGACCGTATACAATACAGTGTAGTTATTCCTTCCGCAAGGCAATCAAACAAGCTAAGCGTCAGTATAGAGACAAAGTAGAGTCGCAATTCAACGGCTCAGACACGAGAGGTATGTGGCAGGGTCTACAGTCAATCACGGATTACAAAAAGAAAACAAGCCCCCGTCACGGACACCGATGTCTTGCTTGCAGACAAACTAAACACCTTCTTTGCTCGCTTTGAGAACAATACAGTGCCACTGACACGGCCCGCTACCAAAACCTGTGGGCTCTCCTTCAAAGCAGCCAACGTGAGTAAAATATTTAAACGTGTTAACCCTCGCATGGCTGCCGGGCCCAGATGGCATCCCTAGCCGCGTACTCAGAGCATGCGCAGATCAGCTGGCTGGTGTGTTTACGGACATTATCAATCAATCCCTATCCCAGTCTGCTGTTCCCACATGCTTCAAGAGGTCCACCATTGTTGCTGTTCCCAAGAAAGCTAAGGTAACTGAGCTAAACGACTATCGCCCCCGTAACACTCACTTCCGTCCTCATGAAGTGCTTTGAGAGACTAGTCAATGATCACATCACCTCCACCCTACCTGACACCCTAGACCCACTCCAATTTGCTTACCGCCCCAATAGGTCCACAGACGATGCAATCGCAAGCACACTGCACACTGCCCTAACCCATCTGGACAAGAGGAATACCTACGTAAGAATGCTGTTCATCGACTACAGCTCAGCATTTAACACCATAGTACCCTCCAAACTGGTCATTAAGCTTGAGACCCTGATTCTCGACCCCCGCCCTGTGCAACTGGGTCCTGGACTTTCTGACGGGCCGCCCCCAGGTGGTGAGGGTAGGAAACAACATCTCCAACCCGCTGATCCTCAACACTGGGGCCCCACAAGGGTGCGTTCTCAGCCCTCTCCTGTACTCCCTGTTCACCCATGACTGCTTGGCCATGCACGCTTCCAACTCAATCATCAAGTTTGCAGACGACACTACAGTGGTAGGCTTGATTACCAACAATGACGAAATTGCCTACAGGGAGGAGGTGAGGGCCCTCGGAGTGTGGTGTCAGGAAAATAACCTCACACTCAATGTCAACAAAACAAAGGAGATGATCGTGGACTTCAGGAAACAGGAGAGGGAGCACCCCCCCTATCCACATCAACGGGACAGTAGTGGAGAAGGTGGAAAGTTTTAAGTTCCTCGGCATACACATCATGGACAAACTGAAATGGTCCACCCACACAGACAGCGTGGTGAAGAAGGCCTCTTCAGCGCCTCTTCAACCTCAGGAGGCTGAAGAAATTTGTCTTGTCACCGAAAAACCCTCACAAACCTTTACAGATGCACAATCGAAAGCATCCTGTCGGGCTGTATCACTGCCTGGTACGGCAACTGCTCCGCCCACAACCGTAAAGCTCTCCAGAGGGTAGTGAGGTCTGCACAACGCATCACCGGGGGAAAACTACCTGCTCTCCTGGACACCTACACCACCCGATGTCACAGGAAGGCCAAAAAGATCATCAAGGACAACCACCCGAGCCACTGCATGTTCACCCCACTATCATCCAGAAGGCGAGGTCAGTACAGGTGCATCAAAACTGGGACGAGAGACTGAAAAACAGCTTCTATCTCAAGGCCATCAGACTGTTAAACAGCCATCACTAACATTGAAAGGCTGCTGCCAACATACTGACTCAAATCACTAGCCACTTTAATAATAAATAATTGGATGTAATAAATGTATCACTAGTCATTTTAAACAATGGCACTTTATATAATGTTTACCTGTGTCATGCACAAAGTAGATGTCCTAACCAACTTGCCAAAACTTTAGTTTGTTAACAAGAAATTTGTGGAGTGGTTGAAAAACTAGTTTTAATGACTCCACCCGAAGTGTATGTTAACTTCCGACTTAAACTGTATGTACTGTACATACAGGTAGGGGTAAAGTGGCTAGGCAACAAAATAGATAATAGACAGTAGCAGCAGCATATGTAGTGTGTTTTCCCCATTTTGTTACGTTACAGCCTTATTCTAAAATTGATTAAATATAACATTTCCCTCATCAATCTACACACAAAACCCCATAAGGACAAAGCAAAAACAGTTTTTTTATGAATAAAATAAAAAGTATTCAGACCCTTTACTCAGTACTTTGTTGAAGCACTTATGGCAACGAATGCAGCCTTTAGTCTTCTTGGGTATGACGTTTCAAGCATCGCACACCTGTATTTGGGGAGTGTCTCCCATTCTTCTCTGCAGATCCTCTCAAGTTCTGTTACGTTGGATGGGGAGCGTCGCTGCACCGGTATTTTCAGGTCTCTCCAGAGATGTTTGATCGGTTTCAAGTCCGGGCTCTAGCTGGGCCACTCAAGGACATTACCGGGGCCACTCCTGTATTGTATTGGCTGTGTGCTTAGGGTCGTTGTCCTGTTGGAAGGTGAACCTTCACCCCAGTCTGAGGTCCTGAGCGCTCTGGAGAAGGTTTTCATCAAGGATCTCTCTGTACTTTGCTCCATTCATCTTTCCCTCGATCCTGACCAGTCTCCCAGTCCCTGAAAAACATCCCCACAGTATAATGCTGCCACCACCATGCTTCACCATAGTGGTGATGCCAGGTTTCCTCCAGATGTGACGCTTGGCATTCCGGGCAAAGAGTTCAATCTTGGTTTCATCAGACCAGAGAATATAGTTTCTCATGGTCTGTGAGTCCTTTAGATGCCTTTTGGCAAACTCCAAGCGAGCTGTCATGTGCCTTTTACTGAGGAGTGTCTTCCGTCTGGCCACTCAACCATAAAGGCTTGATTGGTGGAGTGCTGCAGAGATGGTTGTCCTTCTGGAAGGTTCTCCCATCTCCACAGAGGAACTCTGGAGCCCTGTCAGAGTGACCATTGGGTACTTGGTCACCTCCCTGACCAAGGCCCTTCTCCCCCGATTGCTCAGTTTGGCCGGGCGACCAGCTGGTTCCAAACTTCTTCCATTTACAAATGATGGATGCCACTGTGTTCTTGGGGACCTTCAATGCTGCAGACATTTTTTGGTACTCTTCCCCAAATCTGTGCCTCGACACAATCCTGTCTCGGAGCTCTGCAGACAATTCCTTCGACCTCATGGCTTTGGTTTTTGCTCTGACATGCACTGTCAACTGTGGGACCTTATGTAGACAGGTGTGTGCCTTTCCAAACCATGTCCAATCCATTGAATTTACCACAGGTTGTAGAAACATCTCAAGGATGATCAATAGAAACAGGGTGCACCTGAGCTCAATTTCGGGTCTCATAGCAAAGGTCCTGAATACTTATGTAAATAAGGTATTTCAGTTTTTTTTTTATACATTTGCAAAAATTTCTAAAAACCTGTTTTTTGCGTTGTCATTATGGGGTATTGTGTGTACATTGCTGAGTGAAAAATAATATTTAATCAATTTCGAATAAGGCTGTAAGGTAACAAAATGTGGAAAAAAGGAAGGAGTCTGAATACTTTGCGAATGCACTGTACAGTATGTGTGTGTTGGGGTGTCAGTGTAAGTATGTGTGGGTAGAGTCTAGTGTGTGTGCATAGTCAGGGCAAAAAGTGCAGGTAATCATGGTAGCCATTTGATTAGCTATTTAGCAGTCTTGTCTAGCAGTCTCATGGCTTGGGGGTAGAAGCTGTTCAGGGTCCTGTTGGTTCCAGACTTGGTATACCGGTACCGCTTGCCGTGTGGTAGCAGTGAGAACAGTCCATGGCTTGGGTGGCTGGAGTTTTTTGGGGGCCTTCCTCTGTGATGTACTGGGCATTACTCACCACCCTCTGTAGCGCCTTGCGGTCGGCAGTGGTGGAAAAAGTACCCAATTTTCCTACTTGAGTAAAAGTAAAGACACCTTAAAAGAAAATGACTCAAGTAAAACTAAAAGTCAGCCAGTAAAATACTACTTGAGTAAAAGTCTAAAAGTATTTGGTTTTAAATGTACTTAAGTATCAAAAGTAAAAGTATAAATCATTTTAAATGTCTTATATTAAGCAAACAAGACAACACGATTTTCTAGTTTTTTTTATTTACGGATAGCCAGGGTTAACAGATCATTTAGAAACTAAGCATTTGTTTTTAGTGAGTCTACCAGATCAGAGGCAGTAGGGATGACCAGGGATGTTATCTCGATAAGTGTGTGAATTAGACAATTTTCTTGTCTTGCTAAGCATTCAAAATGTAACAAGTACTTTTGGGTGTCAGGGAAAATGTAAGGAGTGAAAACCACATTCATTTCTTTAGGAATGTAGTGGAGTAAAAGTAACAGTTATCAAAAATATAAATAGTAAAGTAATGTACAGATACCCCTTCATAGGGGCCTTAGCTAAGCTAAGATGCTAGGATAACATATATCTCTTACTCTCTCTCTCTCTGTAGCTACCTATACTGGACTGACTGGGGGAGCCCTGCTAAGATAGAGAGAGCTACTCTGGGTGGAAACTTCCGGGTGCCCATCATCAGCACCAGTCTGTCCCAGCCCAACGGACTTTCCATAGACTACGAGGAAAGGATGCTCTACTGGGCCGACTCTTCCCTGTAAGAACATGATCATTTGTAACATTCTGTAATGTTTCAGCTGTTGTTTGTTTTGTGTTATAATGTACAGTACAAAACATGTTTGTACCATAGTTTGAATGAATCTCAAAGAAAGGTAGTAACTCCTAGGTAATTACCATTTAACCGTGCAATTTCTTAGAATATACCTGGTCGTTTAGTTGGAAATTAGGTGGAATCAATAAGTCCAAATCATGTGCCACTTGTGACACAATAGATTTTTTTACCCAGAAAAGTGTTGAACAATTCTCCACTTCCTTAAATATTTAAGAGCAGTAGGCTACACTGTTTTTCTATGCACCCATTTCTCATGATCTCGTATCATTCCAACTCTCTATCCATCCATTCATCCTTCCATCCATATATCCATCCATCCACCGACCCACTCACCCACCCATCCATGATTTTTCTCCATCTCGAATCCCCTCCCTCTCACCATCAGAGATAAGATTGAGCGTTCCACCCTGACCGGGGAGAGCCGCCAGGTGATCATGAGGGGCGTCCAGTACCCCTACGCTATGACCGTGTTCCAGCAGGACATATACTGGACCGACTGGACCACGCGAGCAGTCTACCGTGCCGGGAAGGACGACGGGTCAGGGTTCACGGTCCTGGCCCAGGAACTACAGTACAGGCCCAACGACATCCACGTGTACGCCGGCTCCAAGCAGGAGGCTTGCTCAAGCCCCTGTCAGCAGTTTAACGGAGGGTGTAGTCACGTCTGCGTGCCAGGTCAGGAGTTTGAATAACAAAACATTTGCTTTTAGTGTCTAGGAGTTCTTACAGGGCTTGAGATCCACATTCTAAACTCAAATTTCTCGTCTCTCATTGACATCAATTAATGATTCAGGTGAAAGTCTGAGAACAACAATACCCACTGGGCACACCACGTTATTTCAACATGTATAATTTCGTAATACAGTATTTGGTTGAGGCGTTGATCATTGAGATTACAACCTATATTCACCCACTCAAAAAGACAGCCAAAAGTTATGTCAATTTCCAATCACTATGCTTTCAACCATCTAAAAGCACAACCACATTTTTACGGAAAAACAATGTCTGATTTTTGGTTTAATTGTCACCCAAATGTCTATCACTGCGCTTTCAACCATTTAAAAGTACAGCAAAGTTCAAATGGGAATACAATGTCAGATATTTTGTTTAATGTGCTATCACTGTGCTTCATCTAATAGCAGAATCAAATGACCTGGATTGCAGTTTAGATTACATTAAAAGTACATGGTGCAAGTGATCAATGCCGTTCCAGATCCTGCACAGATTATTACAGCAATTGTGAAGATCTTCACAGACCTGCGACGACCTGGACCCACTCCAATTCACATATCGCCCCAACTGATCCATAGATGACACAATCTTTATTGCAGTCCACACTGACCTTTCCCACTTGGACAAAAGGAACACCTACTTGAGAATGCTATTCATTGAGTACAACTCAGCATTCCGCACCATAGTGCCCTCGAAGTTCATCACTAGTTCATCACATCACTAAGCTAAGGCAACAACACATCTGCCATGCTGACCCTCAATATAGGGGTGCGTGCTTAGTCCCTTTCTGTACTCCCTGTTCACCCACGACTGCGTGGCCCTGCACGACTCCAACACCATCATTAAGTTTGACGACGACACGATGGTGGTAGGCCTGGTCACCGACGATGATGAGACAACCCCTAGGGAGGAGGTCAGAGACAGTGCCAGGTGCCAGAACTACAACCTCTCCCTAAACGCCAGTAAGACAGAAGAGCTGATCATGGACTACAGAAAACTGAGGGTCGAGCACACCCTCATTCACATCGACAGGGCTGTAGTGGAGCTGGTCGAGAGCTTCAAGTTCCTCTATGTCCACATCATTAAGGATCTATCATGGTCCAAACACACCAACAAAGTCGTGAATAGGTCACGACAATGCCTCTTCCCCCTCAGGAGGCTGAAAAGATTTGGCATGGGCCCTCATATCCTCAAAAGGTTCTACAGCTGCACCATCTAGAGCATCTTGACTGGCTGCATAACCACTTGGTATGGCAACTGCTTGGCATCCGACCGCAAGGCGCTACAAAGGATAATGCGTACAGCCCGGTACATCATCTAGGACCTATATACCAGGCAGTGTCAGTGGAAGGCACAAAAAATTGTAAAAGACTCCAGCCACCCAAACCACAGACTGTTCTCTCTGCTACCGCATGGCAAGCGGTACCAATGCACCAATTCTGGAACCAACAGGACCCTGAACAGCTTCTTCCCCCAAGCCATATGACTTCTAAACCAGATTGATAAATAGCTAATCAAATGGCTACCCAGACTACCAGCATTTACCCTTTTTACCCTTCGCTTGCACTGACTATGAACACACACTGGACTCCACACCCACACATGCTTACACTGACACCCCAACACACACACATACTACATACGCCCACACATACATAAAATGCACACACATGCATACTGGTGCCACACACACGATCACCAAATACGCTGCTGCTAGTAACTTTACCCCTACCTACAGTATATGTACAGTACATAGCTACCTCAATTACCTCGTACCCCTGCACATCGACTCGGTACTGGTAACCCTTTTTACAGCCATGTTATTTTCTACTCCCTATATACTGTATAGCCATGTTATTTTTACTTGTTATTTTTATTCGTTATTCACTGTAAATTATGTATTTTGTATTATCTTTAACTCTGCATTGTTGGAAAAGGACCCGTAAGTAAGCATTTCACTGTTAGTCTACCCCTGTTGTCTACAAAGCATGTGACCTAAGGTATGCATGCTATCTTGAGCATGCATGCTTCATATGAGTACATAAGACATTTATAGTTACAGTAACCACAAAATGAGGCCATTTTAAGGTTGAATGTTACATTAGTTTGTAAGATAGCCTTAACTTTAGGCAATTTACGGTATTACAAAAGTAATATCAACATTTCAAGGAGCTGTATCTACTGCTTGGATAGTTCCGTCTGAGCAACTGGCTTAATCCCATTCTTTAACTTTTATTTTTGGTTAAATTGGAGATGAGAATCCAACATCTAATTGGTTGACTTGTTGACAAGTTAATAGGCTATTTATTATATTTAAAATGTGATATTGAATTGTGTTTGGTTGTCAACGCAACCAAATATCAATATTTGAAGATTTATTTTCTGTTTTGATAGTTCCATCTGTGCCACTGTCTGGCTTTAATTCCAGTTTGTCTACAAATTGATATGTTGGAATCATGTTTCCATTTCAACCAAAAATCTAAGTTTAAGAATTGGACTAAATCAAATCAAACTTTAAATGCACTTTAAATAAAGTTTGATTTGATTTAGTCCTATTCTTTAACTAGATTTTTGGTTGCGATGGAGACTTGAATTCAACATATCAATCAATTAAGGCCAGACAATGGCACATATGGAACTATCCAAGCAGAAGATAGAGGTAACTGCCAAAATAAAGGAAACATTTGAGTTGTTTGAGCCCTCATGGTGTGGGGTGCATTTTCCTGGATTGGTTTATGTCCACTCAACCCCTTAGAGGGAGAGGTAAACACCTATAAATACACAGCCATTCTGAGCGATCAGCTTCAACATATGGTGAAGAATATCTATCCTGATGGGAGTGGTTTCTTCCAAGATGACAATAACCCCATCCACAGGGAACAAGTGGTCACAGAATCATTTGATGAGCATGAAAACGTTGTAAACCATATGCAATGGCCGTCTCAGTCACCATATCTCAACCCAATTGCAAAACTTATGGGAGATTCTGGACAGCGGTTTTCCACTGACATCAACAAAACACAAAATTATGGAATTTCTGGTGGAAGAATGGTGTCATCCCTCCAATAGAGTTACAGACACTTGTAGAATCTACAGTGCATTCCGAAAGTATTCAGACCCCTTGACTTTTTCCACATTTTGTTACGTTACAGCCTTATTCTAATATGAATTCAATTGAATGACAAAGCAAAAACACTCTTTTAGACATTTTGGAAAACGTCCTCCAGGCGTGACGGTTGGTATTCAGGCCAAAGAGTTCAATCTTGGTTTCATCAGACCAGAGAATCTTGTTTGTCATGTTCTGAGAGACCTTTAGGTGCCTTTTGGTTCCAAACTTCTTCCATTTAAGAATGGAGGCCACTGTGTTCTTGGGGACCTTCAATGCTGCAGACATTCTTTTGCACCCGTTGCCAGATCTGTGCCTCGACACAATCCTGTCTCGGAGCTCTACGGACAATTCCTTCAACCTCATGGCTTGGTTTTTGCTCTGACATGCACTGTCAGAGCCTTATGTGGGACCTTATAAAGACAGGGGCGGCAGGTAGCCTAGTGGTTAGAGTGTCGGACTTGTAACCGGAGGGTTGCAAGTTCGAATCCCCAAGTTGACAAGGAAAAAATCTGTCGTTCTGCCCCTGAACAAGGCAGTTAACCCACTGTTCCCCGGCGCCAAGACGTGGATGTCGATTAAGGCAGCCCCCGCACCTCTCTGATTCAGAGGGGTTGGGTTAAAAGCGGAAGACACATTTCGGTTGAAGGCATTTGGTTGTACAACTGACTAATAATGGTGACTTTGACTTTGAGGTGTGTGCCTTTCCAAATCATGTCCAATCAATTGAATTTACCACAGGTGGACTCCAATTAATTTGTAGGAACATCTCAAGGATGATCAATGGAAACAGGATGCACCTGAGCTCAATTTCGAGTCTCATAGCAAAGGGTCTGAATACTTATGTAAATAAGTTTTTTTTTTTTTTTTTTTTTTTTATACATTTGCTAACATTTCTAAAAACCTGTTTTTTGCTTTGTCATTATGCGGTATTGCGTGTAGATTCATGAGGATTCATTATTTGAAATCAATTTTAGAATATCGCTGTAACATAACAGAATGTGGAAAAAGTCAAGGGGTCTGAATACTTTCGGAATGCACTGTACGCCAAGGCGCATTGAAGCTGTTCTGTAGGATCGTGGTGGCCCAACTCCTTATTAAGAAACTTTATATCGGTCTTTCCTTTATTTTGTATGTTACTTGTATATCTCCTTCAAATGTTGATTTTTGGTTGCGTTGACAACCAAACACAATTCAATATCACTAAATATCATTACATTTGTAATTAGCTAGAGTTTGAAACCCTAGGCCTATGTATTGCCTATTTATTGTTGAATCCTGGGTTGAATTGAAACAATAGCTGTTCATGACTTTGCAAATGGTATATAGTCCTAAATAGCGTCATTGATGATTTTTTAGGTATAAAGTATATGGTTACATTTCATATGCTGTTAAACCTACCCTTCGATAGCACTACATCTATTTAGTTTTTAAGTGGAGATTGCTCAACTCACTATAGCACATTAGTAATAGTCAGTGACAAATATTATAGCTAAGGAGGGCTGGGTTAGAAGCCTGGATGGGAGACCAAAGGGTAGCTGTAGATAGATCACATCTCCAGTACAGCTCAGCCTATTTATATATTATTTGATAGTGGCAGTGGTGGAAAAAGTAACAAATTGCCATACTTGAGTAAAAGTAAAAAATACCTAAATAGAAAATGACTCAAAAGTGAAAGTCACCCAGTAAAATACTACTTGAGTAAAAGTCTTAAAGTATTTGATTTTAAATATATTTAAGAATCATTTCAAATTCCTTATATTAGGCAAACTAGACAGCACAATGTTCTTGTTTTTTTTAATTTACAGATTGTCAGGGGCAAATGAAGCATTTGTGTTTAGTTATTACGGCTCAGGCTAAGACCCTAGATCCAGAAACAGGAGGCGGATAGAATGAGTCTTAGTGTTTATTACAGTACAAGGGGCAGGCAAAAGGTAAGTCAAGGCAGGCAAAAACATGCTGGTGGGACATGACAAACTGGCAACAGACAAACAGAAAACGCAGGTATAAATACACAGGAGATAATGGGGACAAATGGGAGACACCTGGTGGGGGTGGAGACAGGTGAAACAGATCAGGGTGTGACATTAGTGAGTCTGCCAAATCAGAGGTAGTGGGGATGTTCTCTTGATAAGTATGTGGATTGGACTATTTTCCTGTCCTGTTGTATTTTTTATTTTTTTATTTTACCTTTATTTAACTAGGCAAGTTGGTTAAGAACACGCTGTTAAGCATTCAAAATGTAACGAGTACTCTGGGTGTCAGGGAAAATGTATGGTGTAGAAAGTACATTGTCTTTAGGAATGTAGTGGAGTAAAAGTAAAAGTTGTCATAGATATAAATAGTAAAGTACAGATACCCCCAAAAAACGACTTAAGTAGTACTTTAAAGTATTTTTACTTAAGTATTTAAGTGGATATAACATTGAAGATCTGACATTGTTTTAGAGCTATAAATTCAACAAATTCAAGGTTTGTCTATGTGGAAATGTTGTTACCATGATGACATAATCCTGTGGTTTAAATGTCACCCTCAAAACAAGTGTACATTGATAACTTTTTTTCAAATCCAATATATTTTCTAAATTTACTCACAGTACCCCAGTGGGTAGTCACACACCTACTCACAGTACCCCAGTGGGTAGTCACACACTTACTCACAGTACCCCAGTCGGTAGTCACACACTTACTCACAATAATATTGAGCAACTAAAGCAACATCTACTAATGTCCATCATGCCAATGTCTATCACCCCTGACCCTGATGATGGTTCCCTCTGCCTATAGGTCCCTCTGGTCCAGAGTGTCAGTGTCCTGTAACGGGTAACTGGTATTTGGCCAACAACGGCAGGGACTGTATCCATGACAACGGTAACCGTTGCCAGCCCGAGCAGTTCACCTGTCTGAACGGTGGCTGTATCTCAATGGGTTTGATGTGTAACGGCTACAGTGACTGCCAGGACAACTCAGACGAGCTGGAGAGAGTGTGCGGTGAGTGTATTTACCACAGTCTGTTTTTTGCCGCCATTTTAGTCAAGACCCAGCAACAGCAAAGCCAAATGCTCTTAAGTTTTGAATCTTTCAAACTCAGCAGTCATGTCAAAAGTGTGCTCCCTGTACTGTCATTTCCCTGCACCTAGCAACCTTGTTAAAAAGACTCCATCATTAGTGGTATTTCCCCCATAGATTTCCCATAGATTTCCACACTTGCTCAATCAATTAAATGTATTTATAAAGCCCTGTTTAGATCAATTGTCACAAAGTGCTTTACAGTAACCTGGCGTAGACCCCAAAGACTAACCGGTGCCCCTGCATATTGACTCTGTACCGGTACCCCCTGTATATAGCCACGCTATTGTTATTTTACTGCTGCTCTTTAATTATTTGTGACTTATTTCTTATTCTTATTTTTTTGAGGTATTTTTGATTTATTTTTTAACTGCATTGTTGGTTAAGGGCTTGTAAGTATGCATTTCACTGAGTATTCAGCGCATGTGACAAATACCATTTGGTTTGAAAAGCACAATGGCAAGGACAAAACTTAAAGAGAAACCAGTTGTGCTCACCCTCTCTTACTTCCCCTCTCAGCCTTCCACGAGTGCTCGGCCCAGGACTTCACTTGTGACAACGGCCGCTGTGTGGCCCTGTCCTACGTTTGTGACTACACGAATGACTGTGGCGACAACAGTGACGAGCTGGGCTGTCCGTTCCCCACCTGTGCCTCCGCCACAGAGTTCACTTGCGCCAATGGACGCTGCATCTCCGCCGCCTTCGTCTGCGACGGCTACAATGACTGCCGCGACAACGGCACCTCAGACGAGATCAACTGTCGTGAGTGATAACTGCTGTGAATAGAGTTGATTTGAGTAGAGTCGAAACAAAGATATTAACAAGAGTGCCAAAAAGAGACCACTAGTCCACAGATACTGTTAAGCATCTGCACATGTGCTTAGGTGTTCACTCAATCCTGCAACATATTAGCTGTGTGCCATAAGTAAAGTTTGACCTCTTTATGCAAACTCTCTTTGCTTATGTCAGAAGTTGCCCCGCTACTTATTGTAACGTCAAATCGTTGAATTTACCTTTAACCCTCTGAAACCTTTTCTACTTTACTCTGTTCCCGTAGCGCCCAGAACGTGTCCCTCCGGACAAACCAAGTGTGACAGCACCAACATCTGCATCTACGCTAGCCAACTGTGCGACGGTTACAACAATTGTGGGGACAACAGTGACGAGAACCCTTTGTTCTGTGGTAAGTCTAGCTATGATGTGTGTTTTGTTTTATACACTGAGTGTGCATCCTCTTTCCATGACTTAGACCGACCAGGTGAAAGCTATGATCCCTTATTGATGTCCCTTGTTAAATCCACTTCAATCAGTGTAGATGAAGGGGAGAAGGCAGGTTAAAAAGGTTTTTTTAAGCCTTGAGACAATTGAGACGGATTGTGTATGTGTGCATTCAGAGGGTAAATGGGCAAGACAAAATATTTAAGTGCCTTTGAACAGGATATGGTAGTAAGGGCCAGGCACACCGGTTTGAGTGTGTGAAGAGCTGCAAAGCTGCTGGGTTTTCCACGCTCAACAGTTTCCTGTGTGTATCAAGAATGGTCCGCCACCCAAAGGACATCCAGCCAACTTGACACAACTGTGGGACGCATTGGAGTCAACATGGGCCAGCATCCCTGTGGAACACTTTCGACACCTTATAGGGTCCATGCCCTGAATTCAGGCTGTTCCGAGGGCAAAAGAGGGTGCAACTTAATATTAAGGTGTTCCTAATGTTTTGTACACTGTACATCATGCCTGTACCTGCTGTGGTTTTGGACAAGGTAGTCTTTTTATCCCTGACTTGTTTGCACATGTATGTTTTTTCAGTTTTACGTCACTCTCCAGTCTGTTCACTATATACTGTGCCGTGTGTGTGTTTGGGCATACATGCGCGTTTGTGTGTGTGCATGCACGTTTGTGTGTGTGTGTGTGTGTTACAGGGGGCCGGACGTGCTCACCGGACCAGTTCCGTTGTGACGAGGGGAAGTGTATCCCCAGCTACTGGGTGTGTGACTGGATCAGAGACTGTGCCGACGGGACCGACGAGCCCCCCTCCTGCCGTGAGTACTACCAAACCTGGGCCATGTTCAGGCACCAAAAGGCAAGAAAACAGACTGAAACAGGGAGAGATTACCTGGACTTTTCCAATAAGAAATGAAAATGTTTGTTTTCCGTTTCAAAATGTTTTGCAACAGTGCACCCTAGATCATGGCCACGGGCCACATTCCGAAGGCAAACTTTGTGGAATGTTGCAAATAATGTCATTTGTCAAACTGTATTGATTCCTTATTCTACAAGACAGAGAGGCATATTAGTTTTATGTAACATATTTATATCTGAATATTCAACAATGTAGGGAAAACAACAACTGTTAAATTGTCCCCCTCTCTCTCTCTCTGCTCCAGAGGACCAAATAAACACCTGTCACCCTGACCAGTTCACGTGCACCAACGGCAACTGTATCCCCATGTCACTGACGTGTGACGGCAACAACGACTGTTGGGACAATAGTGACGAGGCACTGGAACTCCAATGTGGTGAGACATTACAGTATACAGTGCATTCGGGAAAGTATTCAGAACCCTTTACTTTTTCCACATTTTGTTAGGTTACAGCCTTCTTCTAAAATGTATTATTGTTTTTTTGTGTGTAGATTGCTGAGGATTATTTACTTCATCCATTTTAGAGTAAGGCTGTAACGTAACAAAATGTGGAAAAAGTCAAGGGGTCTGAACACTTCCCGAAGGCACTGTAACTCAGAAACTACACACCACAAACATAAGCGTGACACTATTGGTCTATCAACTTATAATGGGGATGCTACACCAGAAGCATGTCACGGAGGCAGGAAATGAAAGCAATCATTTTTGTAACAATTGTGTATGCTTCAGAGATGCTTCACAGTGCGTAAAAACACTTGAAATATTCTTAAAGCGTAAAAGGACGGTTCAGCAAAGAGAGCCATCTGTTTTGCTTCACTGACTTGCAGTTTCTGTGGTCAATGCTTCAGACGTCTCATTTGGGGTTTGTTCCAACTCTGACTGACTGGCGCAAGAAAAATATTGTGTGTGCATCTTTATTTACCTCTCCCATTTCAGGAGAGCGGACATGCGCTTCTCATCAGTTCACCTGCCCCCCTCCATGGCGTCCTGGCCACCCGCGCTGTATCCCCTTGAACTATGTGTGTGATGGGGAGAAGGACTGTGCCGATGCAGCTGATGAGCTTCAAAACTGCTCCAACCGCACCTGCCACATGAACGAGTTCGCCTGTGCCAATGGCCTGTGTATCCTCATCCCCTTCCGGTGAGTGTGTGTGTGTGTGTGTGTGTGTCAGTCATATACTGTAAAAATAAGGTGTGTTTGTGTGTTTTTTGTTTTTACTATCCTTGTGGGGACCAGAAGTCCTCACAAGGATAGTATAAAACAAGGAACATTCAGAAAAGTGGGGACATTTCACCAGTCCCCACAAGGAAAAAGGCTATGTTAGGATTAGGGGTTAGTGTTACAATTAGGGTTAGGGTAAGAATTAGCGTTAGGGAAGATTTTGAATGGGAATCAATTGTTTGGTCCCCACAAGCGTAGTAAAACAAACGTGTGTGTTTTGTGCAAATTTGCCTCGATATCTGTGTAAAAAAGGCCAGCCCTCTCAATCTGACTGGCCTTCAGCTCTATAAATCACTTATTCATCCCATCCAATCAGGGCGCTTGGACACACTCTAGGGCTCCGCCTCCTATCACTTCACGTTAGTGCCCGGCATATACCATCCTGAGAACAAGCAAGTTGTGTGTTGCAGACGGACCTTTTGACATGCTGATTCCTTAACTGAAGTGTCCATTGACAAGTGTGTGTTGGGAATGTTATCGTGCTAATAGTAATAGTAGTGCAGTGTACTGTAACTGCGTAGATAAGTTCGCAAGTAAGAAGTTGCAGTGTTGTTTGCTAGGTCTCGGGTTAATGCTAGCTCCAGTTCATTTGTATGTACCCTGTGCATGCTACTTCGTCTACTATCGTTATTCGTTGCTACAAGTGTGTTTATTGAGTGCGACTAGCCTGCTCATTAGTAAGTATTAGCAATGTTTTGTATTACTTGCATGCCTCCGCTGCATTATGTTTATATTATATGCATGCTACCACTGCAAAATGTTTATGTCTGCAATATGTATAGCCTCTTGTGTTACTTGAATAGTAGCTGGTGTCATTCTACAGATTCTAGAAGTTCCCAGAATGTTCTAGCTATTTCTGTGCTCCAGCACATGTGCAGTAGCCCTAAGTTAAGATCTCAGCCAGGCCAGAGAGAGATCCATAAAGCTCCATGGCCTTAGCCTTCTATTTTGCTCTCTCTCCATGTACAGTGCCTTTGAAAAAGTATTCAGACCTCTTGGATTTCTTCACATTTTATTGTGTTACAAAGTGGGATTAAAACGTATTTGTCATTTTTGTCAACAATCTACACAAAATACTGTAATGATTACCGGCCCGCAGCACTCACGTCGTAGCCATGAAGTGCTTTTAAAGACTGGTCATGGCTCACATCAACACCCTAGACCCACTCCAATTCGCATACCGCCCCATCAGATCCGCAGATGGCGCAATCTCAATCGCACTTCACACTGCCCTTTCCCACCTGGACAAAAGGAACACCTATGTGAGAATGCTGTTAATTGACTTCAGCTCAGCGTTCAACACCATAGTGCCCACAAAGCTCATCACTAAGCTAAGGACCATGGGACTAAATACCTCCCTCTGCAACTGGATCCTGGACTTCCTGACGGGCCGCCCCCAGGTGGTAAGGGTAGGCAACAACACATCTG
The DNA here is from genome assembly GCA_030435695.1 of Brachymystax lenok tsinlingensis. Classification (NCBI taxonomy): domain Eukaryota; kingdom Metazoa; phylum Chordata; class Actinopteri; order Salmoniformes; family Salmonidae; genus Brachymystax; species Brachymystax lenok. The sequence goes on from CM059780.1 coordinate 25,941,223, forward strand.
CCATGCTGATCCTCAACACTGGGGCCCCTCAGGGGTGCGTGCTTAGTCCTCTCCTGTACTCCCTGTTCACCAATGACTGCGTGGCCAAGCACAACTCCAACACCATCATTACATTTGTTGACGACACAACGGTGGTAGGCCTGATCACCGACACATTGAGACAGCCTATAGGGAGGAGGTTCCTGGCATCAACGAACTACAATTAAAGTCATACATTTACATAAACTTAGGTTGGAGTCATTAAAAGTCGGTTAGGACATCTACTTTGTGCATGACAAGTAATTTTTCCAACAATTGTTTACAGACCGATTATTTCACTTATAATTCACTGTATCACAATTCCAGTGGGTCAGAAGTTTACATACACTAAGTTGACTGTGCCTTTAAACAGCTTGGAAAATTCCAGAAAATGATGCCATGGCTTAAGAAGCTTCTGATAGGCTAATTGACATAATTTGGATGTATTTCAAGGCTTATCTTCAAACTCAGTGCCATCATGGGAAAATCTAAAGAAATCAGAAAAAGAAATGGTAGACCTCCACAAGTCTGGTTCATCATTGGGAGCAATTTCCAAACGCCTGAAGGTACCACGTTCATCTGTAAAAACAATAGTACGCAAGTATAAACACCATGGGACCACACAGCTGTCATACCGCTCAGGAAGGAGACGCGTTCTCTCTCCTAGAGATGAACATACATTGGTGCAAAAAGTGCAAATCAATCCCAGAACAACAGCAAAGGACCTTGTGAAGATGCTGGAGGAAACAGGTACAAAAGTATCTATATCCACAGTAAAACAAGTCCTATATCAACATAACCTGAAAGGTCGCTCAGCAAGGAAGAAGCCACTGCTCCAAAACCGCCATAAAAAAGCCCGACTACGTTTTGCAACTGCACATGGGTACAAAGATCGTACTTTTTGGAGAAATATTCTCTGGTCTGATGAAACAAAAATATAACTGTTTTGCCATAATGACCATCGTTATGTTTGGAGGAAAAAGGGTGAGGCTTGCAAGTCGAAGAACACCATCCCAATCGTGAAGCACGGGGGTGGCAGCATCATGTTGTGGTGGTGTTTTGCTGCAGGAGGGTCTGGTGCACTTCACAAAATAGATGGCAACATGAGGAAGGGAAATGATGTGGATATATTGAAGCAACATCTCAAGACATCAGTCAGGAAGTTAAAGCTTGGTCGCCAATGGGTCTTCCAAATGGACAACCCCAAGCATACTTCCAAAGTTGTGGCAAAATGGCTTAAGGACAACAAAGTCAAGGTATTGGAGTGGCCATCACAACGCCCTGACCTCAATCCTATAGAAAATGTGTGGGCAGAACTGAAAAGGCGTGTGCGAGCAAGGAGGCCTACAAACCTGACTCAGTTACGCCAGCTCTGTCAGGAAGAATGGGCCAAAATTCCCCAAACTTATTGTGGGAAGCTTGTGGAAGGCTACACAAAATGTTTGACCCAAATTAAACAATTTAAAGGCAATACTACCAAATACTAATTGAGTGTATGTAAACTTCTGACCCACTGGGAATGTGATGAAAGAAATAAAAGCTGAAATAAATAGTTCTCTCTACTATTATTCCGACATTTCACATTCTTAAAATAAAGTGATCCTAACTGACCTAAGACAGGGAATTTTTACTAGGATTAAATGTCAGGAATTGTGAAACTGAGTTTAAATGTATTTGGCTAAGGTGTATGTAAACTTCCAACTTCAACTGTATATACTAGGCGGTGTCAGAGGAAGGCCCAAAAAATGGTCAAAGACTCCAGTCACCCAAGTCATAGACTGTTTGTTTTCTCTGCTACCGTACGGCAAGCAGTTCCGGAGCACCAAGTCTTGGACCAAAAGGCTCCTTAACAGCTTCTACCCCCAAGCCATAAGACTGCTGAACAATTAATTAAATTGCCACTCTGACTATTTACACTGAATTTCACACAGAATTCAATCCATTGAAATCTCACTTTGTAACACATTAAAATGTGAAGAAATCAAAGTGGTCTGAATTCTTTTGCAAGACACTGTAAATTCTTCAAGGATGTCTAGATGCTATACTATTGCATTCATTAATATGTTTATATTATGCCACAGTTTGCTCATATGCTCCTTGATATTTTGCATGTGTATATTTAACCTTAGTACCTTCTAATGGATACTAATGATTGTATTGTTTCCCCTTTTAAAACCACACAACAATATAAATAACCTCTAATGGAATCATCTAATAACCTCTAATGTGTGTGTGTGTGTGTGTGTGTGTGTGCGCCTCAACATCATGTTCTGACCGGACCGCACTAGGGTTGTGCAGTATGCAGATTTTCATACCATCGTCCTCTCATCCCGGGATTTACGGTATTACCGGCTTGGTACACAAGGGGGAACCAAAAACAGCAAAAAAGCCCATTGGGCGTCTATTACCAGAAGGCTAACGAAATTAGAAAAAGTAATAGCGAATTCCCATGGAGGCTGCTAGCTAAAGATGCTATCGAGCGCAAACGAAAATAAACAAATTGCAAATCCATGAAGTTATACGTATAATATATAGGTAGGAACTACCTAATGTCAGAACTACCTAATGTCAGAATTTTTCGCAGGATTTTCTTTTTGCTGCGCTTTGTAAATGCAAATGTAAAATTCTTATTGTACTTTCTGCTCGGCATCAGACAAATTTTGTGCTTCAGTTGCACTTCTCCACTTGGATGAGAATTCATGAACGGGGGCATTCTATCAGCAAACAGCGCTCTGACTGATGTGTACATACTTTCTTCAGTACTTTTCTCTTGGTTTAGCCAGCCGACTTTTCTCTGGTCAAATTAAAGATTAACTTCAAACTAAACATTAGAAAATGTAGCTGGCTACATTCTTTCTATGATAAACATTTGAAATAAAAAAAAAAAAATCACTAGCTAAGTCAGTTATGAACAAATTCTTATTTACAATGACGGCCTAGGAACAGTGGGTTAACTGCCTTGTTCAGGGGCAGAACGACAGATTTTTGACCATGTCAGCTCGGGGATTCGATCGGTTACTGGACCAATGCTCTAACCACTAGGCTACCTGCTGCCCCAATATGTGATGGCCGTGCATCGTTTTAGCAAAAAATACCAGGCTTTTCATTGTCAGCTCATTTACTTGTGACTGCCAGCCAAAAAGCGTTGCACATCTGTTAGCTTCATTTTCATCAGATGACATTTTTGGACGAATGTCATGCGCTAATGTATTTTCTGTAAAGGAAAACTATAGTTGCAAAAAAACATGTGACTTTCAACATAAAACGTGACCCCTGTCAATACACAGCTGGACTCACCTGCCCCTGATTTCTCCTGTTGTGCTAGTTACAAACTGGATCAACTGTTCAGGGAAACTATGGTAAGCTTCATAATGTAAAATCATGTGATGGGTGAAATGAAGGTTTTCATCAAAGATCTCTCTGTACTTTTCTCCGTTCATCTTTCCCTTGATCCTGATTAGTCTCCCAGTCCCTGCCACTGAAAAACATCCCCACAGCATGATGCTGCCCTCACCATGCTTCACCGTAGGGATGGTGCCAGGTTTCCTCCAGACTTGACGCTTGCCATTCCGGCCAAAGAGTTTAATCTAGGTTTCATCAGACCAGAGATTTTTGTTTCTCATGGTCTGAGAGTACTTTAGGTGCCTTTTGGCAAATTCCAAGCGGGCTGTTGTGTCTTTTAATGAGGAGTGGCTTCAGTCTCGCCACTCTAGCATAAATGCCAGATTTAGTGGAGTGCTGCAGAGATGGTTTCCATTGATCAAGGATAATCAATGGAAACAGGATGCATCTGAGCTCAATTTTGAGTTTTAATAGCAAAGGGTCTGAATACTTATGGGGTATTGTGTAGAATTATTATATTTTTAGAATAAGGCTGTAACGTCACGAAATATGGAAAAAGTCAAGGGGTCTGAATACTTTCCGGATGCACTGTGTTTTTGTTGAGCGTCTCTCTCTCGTACATTGAAGAGTAGGGGTACTTACACAAAGACTTCATAACCCATTGTTTAAATCCCCTCCTGTTAGCTGTGACCGAGTCAACGACTGCGGGGACGGCAGCGACGAGTTGGGCTGTTCCTACGACCCCTGCACCAGCTACCAGTTCACCTGCCAAAACGGCGCCTGCATCCCAGCCACCTTTGCCTGCGACGGCGAGGTTGACTGTCTGGACGGTTCTGACGAGGCAGAGCGTGTGTGCAGCACCCCCCAGCCTACCTGTGCCCCGGGAGAGTACTTGTGCAAGTCGGGCGAGTGTATTGACACCCACAAGGTCTGCAACTCGCAGAAGGACTGCTCGGATAATAGTGATGAGAAGGGATGCGGTAAGATCTCTCTTACAGCGAAGGATGTAATTCAATGGGGAAGGGATGGATTTATTTTCTTTGAGTGAATGGAGGTTGTGGCAGTTGTACAATAGGTATGCGAATGTAACCACACTAAATCTATGATATTTCAAGAAGTACACTGTATTTGGAGTAGGAAATAGTGTAAGTATGTGGAGTAGGAAATTAGTATTTGCAGTAAGAACATTAGAATTTAGAGTAGGAAAAGGGAACTTTGATTTGGATTCTTAGACTAATCTTACAGCACATCTTAATCTTACAGAAGTCATCCTACCTCTACCTCCTTCCCTCTCTACTCTGTGTAGGAATTAACGAATGCCAAGACCCGTCGGTCCACAAGTGTGCCCAGGTCTGCACCGACACACTGACAGGTTACTACTGCTCGTGTAATGCCGGCTACCGCCTCATGCCTGATGGTAAGGCGTGCGCAGACCTGGACGAGTGCCGCGACACGCCCGCCGCCTGTAGCCAGATCTGCGAGAACTCCGCCGGCTCCTTCCACTGCAAATGCGCCCCGGGCTACGTGCGTGAGCCAGACGGGCGCACGTGCCGCCAGAACAGCGCCATTGCCCCTTATCTGCTGTACAGTAATCGCTATTACATTCGTAATTTGACGACAGACGGTTCGCAGCTGAGCGTGGTTCTGCAAGGGCTGACAAATGTGGTGGCGCTGGATTTTGACCATTATGAAAAGAGGCTGTACTGGTTGGATGCGGGAATGGTGCGGATTGAGAGGATGCGATTCGACGGCAGTGAGAGGGAGACTATAGTGGATAACAACGTGGTAGGGGCCGAGGGGCTGGCGGTGGATTGGGTTGGCAGGTGAGTGAAGGGAAGGGGCATCAGCGCTTGATTGTAATTGTAAAATCATTGGCCTCATGGCGACGCAGTTTCCTTAATCTCCGGCACCTCAATTGGGAAAGACCGGTGAGGGAAAACTGTGAGTGTGAATAATTTCACTATGCACTATGTGTTGTGTTCAAAAGCTTAATAAATCTTTCTCACAATTCACATTTTGATTAGAGCCTACAGTTTGCTTATAATGACACATTTGTATCTCCTTACAATTAAATGTAGGTCTTACAATTAAAAAGTATGTGAACCCTTTGGAATTACCTCTATTTCTGCCTAAATTTGTCATAAAATTTGATCTGTTCTTCATCTAAGCCACAACAATAGACAAACACAGTCTGCTGGAACTAATGACACACGAACAATTATACATTTTCATGTCTTTACTGAACACACTGTGTAAACACTGTGTAAACACAGTGCAGGGTGGAAAAAGTATGTGAACCCTTGGATTTAATAACTGGTTGACCCTCCTTTTTGCAGCAATAACCTCAACCAAACATTTTCTGTAGTTGCGGATCAGACCTGCACAACAGTCAGGAGGACTTTAGGATTTTCTTGGGATGTCTGGTGTGAACCATTCTCTTGAGCTCATGCCACAGCATCTCAATCGGGTCTCTTGCTGGGCCACTCCCAAAGGTGTATTTTTTTCTGTTGAAGCCATTCTGTTTTTGATTTACTTATGTGTTTTTTGTCGTTGTCCTGTTGCATCACCCAACTTCTGTTGAGCTTCAATTGGCGGACAGATAGCCTTACATTCCCCTGCAAAATGTCTTGCTAAACTTGGGAATTAATTTTTCCGTCGATGTTAGCAAGCTGTCCAGGCCCTGAGGCAGCAAAGCAGCCCCAAACATGATGCTCTCATGAACACCATTCTTGTTTATTTTTTTACGTATCGTAGACTCGTCAACAGAGATGTTAGCATGTTCCAGAGATTTCTGTAAGTCTTTAGCTGACATTAGGATTCTTCTTAACCTCACTAGGATTCTTCTTAACCTCATTGAGCATTCTGGGCTGTGCTCTTGCAGTCATCTTTGCAGGATGGCCACTCCTAGGGAGAGTAGCAGCAGTGCTGAACTTTCTCCATTTATAGATCATTTGTTTTACCACGGACTGATGAACATTAAGGCTTTTAGAGATACTTATGTAACCATTTTCAGCTTTATGCAAGTCAACAATTCTTAATCTTAGGTCTTTTGCGATATCTTTTGTTCAAGGTATGGTTCACATCAGGCAATGCTTCTTGTGAATAGCAAACTCAAATTTTGTGAGTGTTTTTTATAGCGCAGGGCAGCTCTAACCAACATCGCCAATCTCGTCTCATTGATTGGACTCCAGGTTAGCTGACTCCTGACTCCAATTCGCTTTTGGAAAAGTCATTAGCCTAGGGGTTCACATACTTTTTCTAAATGTTTAAATCATGTATTACATATAGACAAGAAAAATACAACAATTTGTGTATTATTAGTTTAAGCACACTGTTTATCTATGGCTGTGACTTAGACGAAGATCAGATCAAATTTGATGACCAATTTTTGCAGAAATCCAAGTAATTCCAAAAGGTTCACATATTTTTCTTGCCACTCTATGATATTGTATCTATGCATATGCCCATAGTCATTCTTGTATGTTTCTGTGTGTATCCCAAAGGAAGCTCTACTGGGTAGACAGTTACTACGGCTCTCTCCACGTGTCAGAGCTGGATGGTCGTTTCCAGAAGAAGTTGCTGAGTGGCTGCATGGGGCCTAACGCCACCTACTGCTTTGTCCGGCCCCGTGCCGTAGCCGTCAACCCCAAATATGGGTACTAACCAGTGGAGGCTGCTGAGGGGAGGACGGCTCATAATAATGGCTGGAACGGAGTGAATGGAATGGCATCAAACACATGGAAACCATGTGTTTGATGTATTTCAAATCATATTTTATTAGTCCCATGCGCTGAAAACAACAGGTGTAGACCTTACAGTGAAATGCTTACTTACGAGCCCCTAACCAACAATGCAGTTAAAAAGTAACAAGTAATTAAAGAGCAGCAGTAAAATAACAATAGCAAGACTACTGGTACAGGATCAATGTGCGGGGGCACCGGTTAGTTGAGGTAACGTGTACATGTAGGTAGAGTTATTAAAGTGACTATGCATAGATGATAACAAAAGAGAGTAGCAGTGGTGTACGAGGGGGTGGGGGGCAATGCAAATAGTCTGCGTAGCCATTTGATTAGGTGTTCAGGAGTCTTATGGCTTGGGGGTAGAATCTGTTTAGAAGCCTCTTGGACCTAGACTTGGTGCTCCCGTACCGCTTGCCGTGTGGTAGCAGAGAGAACAGTCTATGACTAGGGTGGCTGGAGTCTTTGACATTTTTTAGGGCCTTCCTCTGACACCGCCTGGTACTGTATAGAAGTCCTGGATGGCAGGAAGCTTGGCCCTAGTGATGTACTGGGCCGTTCGCACTACCCTCTGTAGTGTCTTGCGGACGGAGGCCGAGCAGTTGATACCATTCCACCTATTCTGCTCCAGCTATTACCACAAGCCCGTTCTCCCCAATTAAGGTGCCACCAACCTCCTGTGGTACTAACATACACATGCACACGCACAAACACAAACGTACAAGGATCCACACATCCCCACCTGTATGATAGAGGAAGAGTGGCCATTCTTTATTGAGGCATTTTTCGATAATCATTTTATTTTTTATGTATTATTGAGTAATACCAATTAACAAATTACATCTAATTCTTTGTTCTCTTCTAATTTACTTTCCATTTTATTCTCTCTGCCTGCAGCTGGCTGTATTGGACAGACTGGGGGGACACCGCCTACATTGGCAGGGTTGGTATGGATGGTACCAACGCCACTGCCCTCATCACCACCAAGCTAGAGTGGCCCAGTGCCCTGACCATTGACTACACCACCAACAAGATCTTCTTCATCGACTCCCACCTCAATTTCCTAGAGTGAGACATCAACACAACACTGTCGTCATAGATTAACTTAATAATTCACTCTAATTTCTTTTCCATGTAGTACTATCGTGCTTTATCATGGAAGTGTCATAGGGCAGGAAAATAAGGCATTATGACCCCATCATATCTATGCCTTGAGTATCAGGGTTGATTGAGAGCATGTTCAGTTGACGAAAAAAACACTGAGGATAAGTAAGTAAGATCTCCTAGTAGAGCAAGGCAATGGTAGCCTAGTGGTTAGAGCGTTGGACTTGTAACCGAAAGGTTACAAGATCGAATCCCCGAGCTGACAAGGTAATAATCTGTCGTTCTGAACAAGGAACCCACTGTTCCTAGGCCATCAATGAAAATAAGAATTTGTTCTTAACTGACTTATTGGGTTAAATAAAGGAAAAACCTCTTTAGTTAGGAAGAAAGCAAGGAGCCCGGCCCCTTCCTTCTCAAGCTTGTCTGTTTGGAGACCAGAGATCATGATCAATGAGGTCAGACAGAAGCTACCCTACAGAACTTTGCATTGATATACATTTTGTTTGTTTATTTGGATCCCCATTTAGCTGTTACAGAAGTAACAGCTACTCTTCTTCGTGTGCACAAAAAAACACATTTAAAAAACAATAGACAAGAACAAAATAAAGACAACAGAAAATTACATTGATTTAAACACTAAAGTGTGTGCCCTCTCTCTAAAGTTTTGCTGACATGGACGGGGAGAACCGCCACCGGGCCATAGCAGGCTCCCTGCCTCACCCCTTTGCCATCACCCTGTTTGAAGACTGGGTCTATTGGACTGACTGGAACACCCACACCGTTGAGAAGGCCCACAAGTACACTGGCACCGGCCGCGTCGTCATGGGCAACAACACACACCGGCCAAATGACATCCATGTATACCATCCCTACAGGCAGCCTCGCAGTATGTATAGTACTGTGCCCTTTGACCTTTTGGAATTCCCATACATTGCTTGCTTAATTTTCATTTGTCTACACTTTTCATTTGTCTACTGTTGTACTTGTCTTTCAACCACATTTGCATTTACACTCATATTTGCATTTTCTTACTGGCCCTGATTTTGCAGATAGCAGCTTATTTCAAATATATTTTTTACTTGCAATGACTTTGATATGTGGTTGTTTTCCTCTACCTTAGTTGAATGCACTTACTGGATAACAGCATTTGCTAAATGGTTTGAATGTCCATCGAGACAATATTATTAGCTTTCCATCATAGATGCGCCCATTCTTATGGCTGCTGATTGGTGTTTCCTAGGCGATAACCCTTGCGCAACACACCACCTAACCTGTAGCCACCTGTGTCTGATTGGTCCTGGTGGGACCAGCGCTACGTGTGAGTGTCCAGACCACTTCATTGGCCTCTCCGTGGGCTTCAAGATCCAGTGTGTGGCCGACTGTTCCAGCACCCAGTTCCGCTGCGGAGACAACGAGAAGTCAGTTTGAATTTATGTCACTTATGTCACTTATCAGGAATATTTGTTTGTTTTGCATGTAGTATAATTTGAATCAGGGTTTTTTGGGATCAGATACTGACACAGCCGTACAATTTAGAGCTTTTCACACTACCGAGCGGAGCCAAACTAAGCTGTACTAAGCTTGCATGAAAAGGATCATGTGAAATACTTGAGCAAGCACAATTTGGTTCGGTAAGTGTGAAAAGGGTATTTGGAGCCATGTGACTATTTGCTTGATAACTTGTGTGTGTTGCACAGTTGTCTAAATTCATTAAGTGAATGAGTTAACTCTTTACTGTCCCACCTCCCTCCATCTCTCCTTCTAATCCCCTAGGTGTGTCTCTATCTGGTGGAAGTGTGATGGTCAGTCCGACTGTGGTGACGGGTCCGACGAACCCCTCACCTGCCCGCCCCGCTACTGTCCAATGGGTCAGTTCCAGTGCCAGGATGGGAACTGCACTTATCCTGGCTTCCTGTGTGACGGACACGCTGACTGCCGTGACAGTTCAGATGAGGACGCTGCCCTCTGCAGTACGAAAACCCTATTCTACCTTATTTTGACCATACTACTTCCATCCGTCAAACAATGTAGCGCTCATTTTCTACTAGCGTCAGAAACCCACAGTGTGAATGTTCAACTGCTCCAGAGTCCTATTCATGCCCTCAAATGCATGCTCTCGTTGCTCTCTCTTTCTGTTGTAGTGTCTTTAATTGTGATCACGAACAAACATGGGAGGGGGAAAGGGCAACCCAGTCTGATCCCTCAAGATGAACAAAAACTTTCAGAGATGTGGCCTTAGAATCAAAACACTCAATCCTTCAATCCCCTAGGTGACCACAGGTGTGCAGAAAATCAGTTCCAGTGTAAGAACAAGCAGTGCATCCCTGTGTCATGTCACTGTGACGGCGTCATTGACTGTTCTGATGGGAGTGACGAGGACACTGATGGCTGTGCCCAGAAGACATGCCGACAGGGCCAGTTCACATGTGCAAACGGAGTGTGTATCCCACCCAACTATGTGTGTGACGCTCAGGACGACTGCGGAGATAAATCCGATGAGCCCTACGAGATCTGCAGTGAGTTTGCTATATTTGTATGGATTTTTCGTTTGGTGCTAATTATGAATTTATGTTTTATGTACAGAAACAGTGGCACTTCTAGGATCAGGAGGGAATTGGGCATCGTCATCTGCATAGTGCTTAATAAATAAATAAAAAACACTGTCTTGCAGAAACACTCACTGCGTCCATCATTTTTCTCTATCTATCCCTTCATCCCTTTGTCTCCTCCCTCTGTAGTGGGGCCAGAACATAACTGCGACGAGCACACGGAGTTCTCCTGTAAGACCAACTACCGCTGTATCCCCACCTGGGCCGTATGCGATGGCTCCAATGACTGCATCGACAACAGCGACGAGCAGAACTGCGGTGTGTGTGTGTGTGTGTGTGTGTGTGTGTGTATGCTTGTGATATAAGGGCAAAGTTACATTGTCTGAATATGGATACAGAAAATGTATAGTAGGCTACCAATCATATTTCCGTAAGCTCCGGGTCCTGCTTTTTCCTTCACATTCCACTTTTAAATGCTGATCTTGTTCTGTTTTTATGCTTAGACACACAATAAAGGCCTTGAGTAGACTAAATTCAAGTCATTGATGGTTGACCAAGTAGTCAGAACACCAAAACGCTGCTAGGAAGTCTACACTAAATAGTATCCTTACATTTCACTAAATAACTTCAAATAGATCATTTCAAACTATTTGACCCCTCATTAACCTGACCCATTCACAGAGACATTGACATGTGACCCCCTGGGAGACTTCCGTTGTGACAATCATCGCTGTGTGCCCATCCGCTGGAAGTGTGACGGCAGCAACGACTGTGGTGACGGCTCTGATGAGAGGGACTGCGGTGAGTAGAGGTCAACCACATAACCATCTAATAGGGATCAACTTCGTAGCCCTCTCATGCGGTTCAAAGAAATGATGCAAAAAAAGGTGGGAAACAAGTCCGACTGTTCAGCTGATTTAGTTTACATACTGTCAATTGAGAAATGTTGTGACTAAACTTAACAAAAAAATAAATGATGTTACCAAAACAAGATAAACAACATAAACAATGGGGAAAGACTTGAGCACCTTAAATTATATTATGGGAAGGCAAATGTATCTCCATTGTTCATTGAAGTTGATGGATAATTATAACAAAACGTTTTGATAAAGCCAATCATTAGCAGACTGTATTGGTACCCCTATTTGCCATGTCTTTAACCAAAGCCTAAAGGAGTGTGTGTCCACAGGTGTGGAAGGAAGCTAAAGTAATTCCACTACCTAAAAATAGTAAAGCACCCTTTGCTGGCTCTAACAGCCGGCCAATTTGTTTGCTGCCTGTTCTTAGTAATCTAATGGAGAGAATTGTGTTTGAAGGGAAGGGCACTCAACTTGTACTGCACTGATTCAAATAAATGTATAATAAGATGATAGTTGAAGCTGTATTGTTAGATTTCAGTGCAGCCTTTGATGTTATTGATCATAATTAGTTTTAAAAAAACGAACTTGTTATGGCTTTACATCACTTTCCATCACATGGTTGGAGAGTTACTTATAGAACTCAGAGAGTATTCTTCAATGGAAGCTTCTCTAACATCAGATATGTACAGTATGGTATCCCGCAGGTAGATTTAAAAATCTACCAGCCACTCAGATTTTTACCTGCCCAAATATATCAAGAATAAGAATATGCATATCCTTGCTTCAGGTCCTGAGCTACAGGCAGTTAGAGTTGGGTATGTCATTTTAGGTGAAAATTTAAAAAAGGGTACGATCCTCATGGTGTTACAATTGAACAAGTTGAAGAAGCTGAACTCCTAGGAGTAACATTGGATGGTCAGTTGTCATGGTCAAGTCATATTGACCAAATGATTGTGAAGATGGGGGGGGGGGTACCGTATGTCTGTTATAAAAATGTGTTTTTGACACAGATCAACTGTACTAATTGTTCAGGTTTTGACCTTGTCCCATCTTGATTACTGTCTGGTAATATGGTCAGGTGCAGCAAAGATAGACCTAGCAAAGCTGCAGCTGGCTCAAAACAAACCAGCACGCCTTGCTCTTAATGAGGTATCTTTCTCAAACTAGACACTAATGTACTTGTCCTCTTGATCAGTTGTGCACCGGGGCCTCCCACTCTTTCTCAGTTTGCGCTGTTCTGTGAAGGGAGTAGTACACAGCGTTGTACGAGATCTTCAGTTTCTTGGCAATTTCTCGCATGGAATAGCCTTCATTTCTCAGAACAAGAATAAACTGACGAATTTCAGAAGAAAGTTCTGTTTCTGGGCATTTTGAGCCTGTAATCGAACCCACAAATGCTGATGCGCCAGATACTCAACTAGTCTAAAGAAGGCCAGTTTTATTGCTTCTTTAATAAGGACAACAGTTTTCAGCTGTGCTAACATAATTGCAAAAGGGTTTTCTAATGATCAATTAGCCTTTTAAAATGATTAACTTGGATTAGCTAACAACGTGCCATTGGAACACAGGAGTGATTGTTGCTGATAATGGGCCTCTGGGGATATTCCATAACTTGTTTTTATTTTCTATTTTAAAATCAGCCGTTTCCAGCTACAATAGTCATTTACAACATTAACAATGCATTTCTGATAAATTTGATATTTTAATGGACAAATAATGTGCTTTTCTTTTTTTTTTTAAAGACATTTCTAAGTGACCCCAAACTTTTGAACGTGTGTGTGTGTGTGTGTGTGTGTGTGTGTGTGTGTGTGTGTGTGTGTGTGTGTGTTTGTTACATATACGCCGGGTGTCAGAAAGCAGGTGCAGAACGTGAGTTTAATACGGAACAGATACAAAAGAACAAACATGGGAAGCGTAGTGAACGTGAGAGACAATCAATAACACCTAAGGACTGATGAACACAGAGGGCTAAATAAAGGGGAAGTAATCAGGGAAGTGAGGAAGTCCAGGTGTGCCTAATGATGAGGTGCAGGTGTGCGTAATGAAGGTTGCCAGGTTTGCGTAATGATGGGTTGCCAGGACAGGTGGTTAGCAAACCGGCGACGTTGAGCGCCAGATTGGGAGTAGACGTGACAATATAACTCAAATTTATTTTGGGGAATTTATTGTAATATCTTATGTTGTTCTTGTCTATTACTGTTTTGTATTTTGTCATGTATTTTTACATTTTATGTGGACCCCAAGAAGAGTAGCTGTTGCATGTGCAATAGCTAATGGGGATCCTAATAAACTAAACTCCATAACCATCTAATAGGTTTCACCTCCGTAACCATATAATCCTTCAATATAGAGTGTAAAGAGACAAACAGTGAAGAGTTCCTGTGTCTGCGTGTGTGTTCATTCACAGTGCCAAGGCCGTGCTCGGAGAGCGAGTATCGCTGTGACAACCAGCAGTGCATACCTGGAAACTGGTTGTGTGACCATGACAACGACTGTGGGGACAACTCAGATGAGCGTGACTGTGGTGAGATGGACCACTATATCTCTTCTCTCCTCTCTCTTCTCCCACTTTCTTGCTTTCTTTTCTCTCATTCTATGTCTCTCTCTCTCTCTCACTCACTCACTCACTCACTCACTCACTCACTCACTCACTCACTCACTCACCTGGTCACTCTACCTTCCTCTCACACACAGAGTTGCAGACATGTCGTCCTGGGTATTTCCAGTGTCTCTCAGGTCACTGTATCCCCGCCGCTCTTCAATGTGATGGAAGACCAGACTGCTTGGACATCTCTGACGAGAGCTCCTGTCGTAAGTCTCTACAAATGGAACTGTTTCAGTTAGCGAGCCATTTCGCTACCCCAATACTAGCCGTTTCGCTATTTTGCTTAACCAATGCTAGCCGATTCACTACACTTTTACCAGCCATTTTGCCACACCAATGCTAGCCATTTCGCTATTTAAAAAATATATATATGCAAATACATCTCTCATTCCCTACCTTTTCCCCAAACCATAGCGACCCGTTACCCAGGGGGCCGCTGGTGTCCCAACCACCAGTTCCAGTGTGCGAACAAGCTGTGTGTGTATGAGAGCTGGGTGTGTGACGGCAACAACGACTGTGGAGACCACTCCGACGAGGAGCTCATCTTATGTTGTAAGACACACACACACACACACACATGCAAGTACTCTCTCTCACACACACACACACACACACACACACACACACTCTCTAACATGATGGCATTCATTTGGTTATGTTGTCTTCTGACTACTTAAAGGACTATTCCACCACTTTTCAACCGCCTATTCATTATTTCCAGCACCATACCCGTGTCTACATAATATGTACTGTACATGTAATGTGAAAACGGCACGTTTCTACTTTCTTTGGTTAAGAAGAAAGGACCTTAAGTCCTACTCTATGACATCATCGAGTAGGATTAAAAGTAAAAAAACAGTGATTTTCAAAACCTGCAATGAGTTTTTTTGCCAGCGGAAAGGCATTTTCACTGTTTTAAAAATGTTTTTACTTTTGATAACATCAAATGGCACTTTTACTTTTTTAATACAAATTGTAGAAATATGCCACTTTCACATATGTAGACACTGGTGTGAGGGAAAAAAGTATTTGATCCCCTGCTGATTTTGTACGTTTGTCCACTGACAAAGAAATGATCAGTCTATAATTTTAATGGTAGGTTTATTTGAACAGTGAGAGACAGAATAACAACAAAAGAATCCAGAAAAAACGCATGTGAAAAATGTTATAAATTGATTTGCATTTTAATGAGGGAAATACAGTGAGGGGAAAAATGATCAGTCTATAACTTTAATGGTCAATCAGAAAGATTCCTGGCTCCCATGTGTCTTTTATACAGGTAACGAGCTGAGATTAGGAGCACACTGTTAAAGGGATCTCAGTTTGGGATCTCAGTCTTAGGGATCTCAGTCTTAATCTCAGTTTGTTACCTGTATAAAAGACACCTGTCCACAGAAGCAATCAATCAGATTCCAAACTCTCCACCATGGCCAAGACCAAAGAGCTCTCCAAGGATGTCAGGGACAAGATTGGAGACCTGCACAAGGCTGGAATGGGCTAGAAGACCATTGCCAAGCAGCTTGGTGAGAAGGTGACATTAGTTGGTGAGATTATTGGCAAATGGAAGAAACACAAAAGAACTGTCAATCTCCCTCGGCCTGGGGCTCCATGCAAGATCTCACCTCGTGGAGTTGCAATGATCATGAGAACGGTGAGGAATCAGCCCAGAACTACACGGGAGGATCTTGTCAATGATCTCAAGGCAGCTGGGACCATAGTCACCAAAAAAACAATTGGTAACACACTACACCGTGAAGGACTGAAATCCTGCTGCGCCCGCAAAGTCCCCCTGCTCAAGAAAGCACATATACATGCCCGTCTGAAGTTTGCCAATGAACATCTGAATGATTCAGAGGACAACTGGGTGAAAGTGTTGTGGTCAGATGAGACCAAAATGGAGCTCTTTGGCATCAACTCAACTCGCCGTGTTTGGGGGAGGAGGAATGCTGCCTATGACCTCAAGAACACCATCCCCACCGTCAAACATGGAGGTTGAAACATTATGCTTTGGGGGTGTTTTTCTGCTAAGGGGACAGGACAACTTCACCGCAACAAAGGGACGATGGACGGGGCCATGTACCGTCAAATCTTGGGCGAGAATCTCCTTCCCTCAGCCAGGGCATTGAAAATGGGTCGTGGATGGGTATTCCACCATGACAATGACCCAAAACACATGGCCAAGGCAACAAAGGACTGGCTCAAGAAGAAGCGCATTAAGGTCCTGGAGTGGCCTAGCCAGTCTCCAGACCTTAATCCCATAGAATATCTGTGGAGGGAGCTAAAGGTTCGAGTTGCCAAACGTCAGCCTCAAAACCTTAATGACTTGGAGAAGATCTGCAAAGAGGAGTGGGACAAAATCCCTCCTGAGATGTGTGATAACCAGGTGGCCAACTACAAGAAACGTCTGACCTCTGTGATTGCCAACAAGGGTTTTGCCACCAAGTACTAAGTCATGTTTTGCAGAGGGGTCAAATACTTATTTCCCTCATTAAAATGCAAATCAATTTATAACATTTTTCACATGCGTTTTTTGTGTCTCTCACTGTTCAAATAAACCTACCATTAAAATGATAGACTGATCATTTCTTTGTCAGTGGGCAAACGTACAAAATCAGCAGGGGATCAAATACTTTTTCCCTCACTGTATGTTCTTACCTAAGGGGTATACTACGAATCAAGCTAGATGTACTCAGGCTTTTCTGAAATTAGCTAACTTCAGTTACAGGCTTAATCCATGTTACGAAGGTAGATATTGATTGTTCACCCGCCTCTTACTCAAGCCTGCTCGAGCTGGGCATAAAACTGCACATGTCGCATTTGGCTATACAAACGCCAAACTCTTCATTGAGACAATGCTGAAACATCAATTCATGGGCAAGTCAGTGCCACATTAAAAATGTTGCCAAAATGAAAGAAAAGTTAACCTGCAAGTTCATCAGGCTATGGTGTGAAACGGGCTATTAGAAGTGCTGTCTGTCTTACACATATTGTTTGTTTGGTTTGCTTATCAACGAACAAGTCCCTTTTTCCCCATAATTGTATTAAGTTATTTGAAAGTTTAACTGTGCGTGAATTTTTTTTAAATGCATCCTGTCATTACAGGTGGCGCCCCACCTGCGAAATTACAAAAGTAGTAATATAAAACATTCATGAAAATACAAGTGTTGCACACTTCAAAAGCTTAGAATCTCGGTAATCTCACAGCATTGGGAGATTGCAAAAGGCTTTACGGCAAAAGCATAACATTTGATTGTCAGAGGACAGCGCCCTGCGTAATTCCTGCATTAGCATAATTTCATAACCAGCAGTGGTGTCACAAAACTCAAAAATAGATCAAATAAATTGATTACCTTTGAAGATCTTCCTCTGATGGCAATCGGAAGGGTCCCAACAATACAATAAATGTTCCTTTTGTTCGAAAAAGTCCCTCTTTATGTCCTAAAAGCTCTGTTTGGTTGCGCGTTTTGTTCAGAAAATCCACCGTCCACTCGTTCATTATATAAGACATACAAAACATCAAAAAAACATACCTATAAACTTTGTCCAAACAACTCAAACAACGTTTGTAATCTATCCTTAGGTACACTAAGTATATAAACAATAATATTTCACACAGATAATATCCTGGGTGATAGAAAAGGAAAAAATTTGGCGCGCGATCACGGTCCCGCGCGTCAAAGAGATAAGTGACTTCTTTAGTCCACTTGCCAAAACTCCTTGATTTTTCTAGATAAACGCATGAAACCTTGTCTAAAGACTGTTGACATCTAGTGGAAGCCATAGGTACTGCAACCTGTGAGCTGGATTCCCCTCCTTTCAATACCAAGTCAATGGGAAAAGAGTCACTTCTTAGAATCACATTTTTCCGGATGGTTTTTTGCCTGCCAAATCAGTTCTGTTATACTCACAGACATTATTTTAACAGTTTTAGAAACTTCAGAGTGTTTTCTATCCAATACTACTAATTGTGTGCATATCCTAGTTTCTGGGCCTGAGTACCAGGCATTTTACTTTGGGCATGCCAGACTCTCCAAAACTCTGAACACTCCGAGCACGCTCCCTAATAGGTTAATTTGAGCTGGATTTTGCCGGAACTGGATCCGGCACCTCTCAGATTTGACTTTGTTTGTTCCGGTGCCTATTTGCCCAGATCCGGTACCTCTCGCAGCATGATTTATTAATTAGCTGTCTACATACCACCACAGTCCGATGCTGGCACTAAGACCGCACTCAGTGAGCTGTATTCTGCCATCAGCAAACAGGAAACTGCTCAGCATGATAAATGTGCAACCAGAGGGGAAAAAACTCTAGACCACCTTTACTCCACACACAGAGACGCGTACAAAGCTCTCCCTCACCCTCCATTTGGGTAATCTGACCATAATTCTATCCTCCTGATTCCTGCTTACAAGCAAAAATTAAAGCAGGAAGCACCAGTGACTCGGTCAATAAACAAAAGTGGTCAGATGAAGCAGATGCTAAGCTACAGGACTGTTTTGCTAGCACAGACTGGAATATGTTCCGGGATTCTTCCGATGGCATTGAGGAGTACACCACATCAGTCATTGGCTTCATCAATAAGTGTATCGATGACGTCCCCACAACAGTGATTGTACGTACATACCCCAACCAGAAGCCATGGATTACAGGCAACATCCGCAATGAGCTAAAGGCTAGAGCTGCTGCTTTCAAAGAGCGGGACTCAAACACGGAAGCTTATAAGAAATCCCGCTATGCCCTCCGACGAATCATCATCAGGTAAAGCGTTAATACAGGACTAAGGTCGAATCGTACTACGCCGGCTCCGACGCTCGTCGGATGTGGCAGGGCTTGCAAAACCATTACAGACTACAAAGGGAAGCGCAGCCGAGAGCTGCCCAGTGACACGAGCCTACCAGACGAGCTAAACTACTTCTATGCTCGCTTCAAGGCAAATAACACTGAAACATGCACGAGCTGTTCCGAATGACTGTGAGTAAGACCTTAAAACAGGTCAACATTCACAAGGCTGCAGGGCCAGACGGATTACCAGAACATATACCGCGAGCATGGCTGACCAACTGGCAAGTGTCCTCACAACCTCTCCCTGTCCGAGTCTGTAATACCAACATGTTTCAAGCAGACCACCATAGTGCCTGTGCCCAAGAGCACTAAGGTAACCTGCCTAAATGACCACCGACCCCTAGCACTCACGTCTGTAGCTATGAAGTGCTTTGAAAGGCTAGTCATGGCTCACATCAACACCATCATCCCAGAAACACTAGACCCACTCCAATTTGCATACCGCCCCAACAGATCCACAGCTGATGCAATCTTTATTGCATTCCACACTGCCCTTTCACACCTGGACAAAAGTAACACCAATGTGAGAATGCTATTCATTGACTACAGCTCAGCGTTCAACACCATAGTGCCCTCAAAGCTCATCAATAAGCTAAGGACCCTGGGACTAAACACCTCCCTCTGCAACTGGATCCTGGACTTCCTGACGGGTCGCCCCCAGGTGGTACGGGTAGGTAACAACACATCCCCCACGCTGATCCTCAACACAGGGGTCCCTCAGGGGTGCGTGCTCAGTTGCCTCCTGTACTCCCTGTTCACTCATGACTGCACGGCCAGGCATGACTCCAAAACCATCATTAAGTTTGCCGATGACACAACAGTGGTAGACCTGATCACAGACATTGACGAGACAGCCTATAGGGAGGAGGTCAGAGACCTGGCCATGTGGTGCCAGGCACGCCCCCATTCTCATCGACAGGACTGTAGTGGAGCAGGTTGAGAGCTTCAAGTTCCTTGGTGTCCACATCACCAACAAACTAACATGGTCCAAGCACACCAAGACAGTCGTGAAGAGGGCACGACAAAACCTATTCCCCCTTAGGAGACTGAAAAGATTTAGCATGGGTCCTCAGATCCTCAAAAGGTTCTACAGCTGCACCATCGAGAGCATCCTGACTGGTTGCATCACAACCTTGTTATGACAACTGCTCGGCCTCCGACCGCAAGGCACTACAGAGGCCAAGCTTCCTGCCATCCAGGACCTCTATACCAGGCGATGTCAGAGGAAGGCCCTAAAAATGGTCAAAGACTCCAGCCACCCTAGTCATAGACTGTTCTTTCCGCTACCGCACGGCAAGTGGTACCGGAGCGCCAAGTATAGGTCCAAAAGGCTTCTAAACAGCTTCTACCCCCAAGCCATAAGACTCCTGAACATCTAATCAAATGGCTACCCAGACGATTCGCATTGCCCCCCCCACCTCTTTACGCTGCTGCTACTCTGTTATTATGTATGCATAGTCACTTTAATAACTCTACCTACATGTACATATTACATAAATTACCTCGACTAACCGGTGCCCCCGCACATTGACTCTGTACCGGTACCCCTTGTGTATATAGTCTCGCTATTGTTATTTTACTGCTGCTCTTGTAAGTAAGCATTTCGCTGTATTCTGCGCATGTGACTAACATTTGATTTGATTTGAAACGAATATGCGTTTGACACTTGCGCTTCCTACCGCCAGCCAAAAATAAAGCCGTCAGTATATAAATATATAAATACATTTTAGTCTTTTCTGCTCGTCTTTATCAAGGCTGTCAATGATTTTAGACCCCACTGAATATTTATATTTTAAACACACAAAAACATTTGATTAATGAAATATTTAATCAGTCGTCTAATGGGATGATGATGCACTCTTTGCAAGAGGGAGGGAATCTAATTTGATTGGACCACAACTCACAGCTCAAACCCTTCATTCAGAATAATTGGAGCTATCCAAGAGATAGCCTGCCCCGGAGCAGGTTAGTTCTGAACAACGTTACCTCACTAACTCCTCAAGCCAAATTCGTAGTATAGGGCTCAAGGCAACCAATATAACCGTAGAAATACAGTTGTGTGTGTGTGTGTATGTTTGGCAAATTAATTAATACCCATTTCCTCCTTTTGGTGTTATTTGCCAGTGAACATCACCTGTGAGATGCCATCGAGGTTCCGCTGCGCTAACAGCTACTGCATCTACTCTGGGAATCTGTGTAACCAGAAGGACGACTGTGGGGACGGAAGTGATGAGAAGGAGGACCTCTGTAAGCAACGCACCCCCAACGCAACATTTGTGAATGCTGCCCTAATGCAATATGTTGTGGAGGTTAGGTTCAGTAAACACAGAAATAATGCAACCTGTAGTGATGTTTAGTGAAGTGAACGTAGCCCTAGTGCAACATATTGGTGTTTATCTATGTTTAGTTAAAGTAGCCCTAATACAACCTGTAGTGGGGTTTAGGTTTTGTGACTGTAGCCCTTATGAAAATAGTATTATGGTTATGTTTGAGTGAACGTATCCCTAACCCAAATATTCATTAGGTTAAGGTTCAGTGAACACAGCCCTTATATTTGAAAATGTATTGCAATATGCACTGAGTGTACAAAACATTAGGAACACCTTAATATTGAGTTGCATCCACTTTTACCCCCAGAACAGACTCAATTTGTTGGGGCTTGGACTACAAGGTGTTGAAAGCGTTCCACAGAGATGCTAGCACATGGAATATTCCATGGATAATGTTGGGGGGTATAACAGGATGAGACAAAATATAAATTAAGAGTTGAATGCACCTTTGATTGTGTTTATATATTTGTGTGTGTGTGCCAATGTGTTTGCGTTCATGTTTGTGTGTGTGTGCTCATCTCAGTGTGTGTGTGTGTGTGTGTGTGTGTGTGTGTGTGTGTGTGTGTGTGTGTGTGTGTGTGTGTGTGTTTCCTTACAGGCCGTGAGCCCACCCTGG
Organism: Brachymystax lenok tsinlingensis; assembly: GCA_030435695.1. Lineage (NCBI taxonomy): Eukaryota > Metazoa > Chordata > Actinopteri > Salmoniformes > Salmonidae > Brachymystax > Brachymystax lenok. Next base: position 25,963,226 of record CM059780.1, read on the forward strand.
CTCCTTGCACGCTCCAGGAGTTCAAATGTACCAATGGACAGTGTGTAGCCCTGCCCTATGTGTGTGACCACAATGACAACTGCGGGGACCGCACTGACGAGATGGGCTGCAGTGAGTTCAACATCACTCTCTCACAACATGAATCTTCTGAGAGAGCAAAACCCATTGCACACAATTATTTGTATTACATTATTGATACGTTACAAATGAGTAACCATCATCTGCAATGTACAGTTGAAGTCGGAAGTTTACATACACTTAGGGTTGGAGTCATTAAAAGTCGTTTTTCAACCACTCAACACATTTCTTATAGTTTTGCAAGTCGGTTAGGACATCTACTTTGTGAATAACACAAGTAATTTTTCCAACAATTGTTTACAGACAGATTATTTCACTTATAATTCACTGTATCACAATTCCAGTGGGTCAGAAGTTTACATACATTAAGTTGACTGTGCCTTTAAACAGCTTGGAAAATTCCAGAAAATTATGTAATGGCTTTAGAAGCTTCTGATAGGCTAATAGACATAATTTGAGTCAATTGGAGGTGTACCTGTGGATGCATTTCAAGGCCTATCTTCAAACTCAGTGCCTCTTTGCTTGACATCATGGGAAAATCAAAAGAAATAAGCCAAGAATTGTAGACTTGTAGACCTCCACAAGTCTGGTTCATCCTTGGGAGCAATTTCCAAACGCCTGAAGGTGCCACGTTCATCTGTACAAACAATAGTACGCAAGTATAAACACCATGGGACCACACAGCCGTCAGGCCGCTCAGGAAGGAGACATGTTCTGTCTCCTAGAGATGAACGTACTTTGGTGCGAAAAGTGCAAATCAATCCCAGTACAACAGCAAAGGACCTTGTGAAGATGCTGGAGGAAACAGGTAAAAAAGTATCTATATCCACAGTAAAACAAGTCCTGAAAGGCCACTCAGCAAGGAAGACGTCACTGCTACAAAACCGCCATAAAAAAGCCAGACTACGGTTTGCAACTACACATGGGGACAAAGATAGTACTTTTTGTAGAAATGTAATCTGGTCTGATGAAACAAAAATATAACTGTTTGGCCATAATGACCATCGTTATGTTTGGAGGAAAAATGGGAGGCTTGCAAGCCGAAGAACACCATCCCAACCGTGAAGCATGGGGGTGGCAGCATCATGTTGCGGGGTTGCTTTGCTGCAGGAGGGACTGGTGCACTTCACAAAATAGAAAACTATGTGGATATATTGAAGCAACATCTCAAGACATCAGTCAGGAAGTTAAAGCTTGGTCGCAAATGGGTCTTCCAAATGGACAATGATCCCAAGCATACTTCCAAAGTTGTGGCAAAATGGCTTAAGGACAATAAAGTCAAGGTATTGGAGTGGCCATCACAAAGCCCTGACCTCAATCCCATAGAAAATTTGTGGGCAGAACTGAAAAAGCATGTGCGAGCAAGGAGGCTTACAAACCTGACTCAGTTACACCAGCTCTGTCAGGAGGAATGGGCCAAAATTCACCCAACTGATTGTGGGAAGCTTGTCTAAGGCTACCCGAAACGTTTGACCCAAGATAAACAATTTAAAGGCAATGCTACCAAATACTAATTGACTGTATGTAAACTTCTGACCCACTGGGACTGTGATGAAAGAAATAAAAGATGAAATAAATCATTCTCTCTACTATTATTCGGACATTTCACATTCTTAAAAGTAGTGATCCTAATTGCCTTTTTTTACTAGGATTAAATGTCAGGAATTGTGAAATGTATTTGGCTAAGGTGTATGTAAACTTCCGACTTCAATTGTATCTGTGAAGGAACTGGCCGTACCCATGCACACTAAGACGTTAATTAAAATAGTAACAGGACTGGAAACATTTTCTGAATCTGTAAATAATTATTATAAAACAGATGGGTTAAAAAAGAGGTTAAAATACAGACGATTGATCCAAGATGGCGTAGCAGTCGGACTTGTTTGTCTTGTCTTGTGTAAATAGTTGTTTTTTCGTATATATTTAGTATATATTTTAATCTGACTTTCCATCTACGAACTGAATATACTTTCCTGCAATGTGGTACGGATCTGCTATTTTTATACTTTAGAATGGGAACCCCCGTCAGAAGCTACTAGTTAGTAGTCAGTTAGCCACTGCTAGCGGTCTTCACCGTTAACTCGGACACCAGCCAGCTTCAGCTTGGTCAATACCTGCCAGTCTGCACAGTGCGATATCAACCCAGAGCATATCGGACTGCTTTTTCTCTACCTCATCACCGGATTCCTGCCGCAAGCCCTGGACCATTACACCGGATTGTCGCAGCTAGCTAGCTGCAATCGAGTGGCTATTCCTGGCAAACACCTCTGTCCCGAAGCAAGCACCATTTAGCCTTGAGCTAGCCTCGAGCTAGGCCTTCTCCCGGCTAGCCAAAGAGGTCTACCAGCTAATTCTTGGGCTACAATACCTCCTTTGCCAATTGGCCTGGACCCTTTATTGCCAACACGGAGCCCCGCCGATCCATCACGACTGGTCTGCCGACTTTATCGTCCGAGGTGGTTTCACCAGGCTTTTCCGATGCAACGTCGCCGAAGGCCCATCTGCTAGCCCCGGCCCACTAGCTCTCTGAATCGTCCTGTGTCCAGCTCGCCTAGCGTAATAGCGACTACCGAAGGCTCCCTGACTCACCTATTGCTGCTCATTGGACCCTATGATCCCTCGGAAACACATGCCTCTCCCTAATATCAATGTGCCTTGTCTATTGTTTTGTTTTGGTTAGTTATTATTGTCTTATTTCACTGTAGAGCCCCCAGCCCTGCCCCACATGCCTTAGCCCTTTTGTCCAACCCCAACCCCGCCACACATGCGGTGACCTCACGTGGCTTAACTGGTGCCTCTAGAGACCAAACCTCTCTCATCACTCAATGCCTAGGTTTACCTCCACTGTACTCACATCCTACCATACCCTTGTCTGTACATTATGCCCCAAATCTATTCTATCACGCCCAGAAATCTGCTCCTTTTACTCTTTGTTTCGAACGCACTAGGAAACCAGTTCTTATAGCCTTTAGCCGTACCCTTATCCTACTCCTCCTCTTCGTCTGGTGATGTAGAGGTTAACCCAGGCCCTCCAGCCCCCAGCACCACACCTGTTCCCCAGGCGCTCTCATTTGTTGACTTCTGTAACCGTAAAAGCCTTGGTTTCATGCATGTTAACATCAGAAGCCTCCTCCCTACGTTTGTTTTATTCACTGCTTTAGCACACCCCGCCAACTCTGATGTCCTAGCCGTGTCTGAATCCTGGCTTAGGAAGGCAACCAACAATTCAGAAATTTCCATCCCTAACCACAGCATTTTCTGAAAAGATTGAACCTTTACCCCTTTTGGCAGTTCTATCTACTGCAGAGAGAGCCTGCAGAGGTCTGTCATACTATCCAGGTCTGTGCCCAAACAATTCAAGCTTCTACTTTTAAAAATCCACTTTTCCAGAAACTAGTCTCTCACCGTTGCCGCTTGTTATAGACCCCCCCCCTCAGCCCCAAGCTGTGCCCTGGACACCATATGTGAATTGATTGCCCCCCATCTATCTTCAGAGTTCGTACTGTTAGGTGACCTAAACCTGGATATGCTTAACACCCCGGCCGTTCTACAATCTAAATTAGATGCCCTCAATCTCACACAGATTATCAAGGAACCTACCAGGTACAACCCCCTAAATCCGTAACCATGGGCACCCTCTTAGATATCATCCTGACCAACTTGCCCTCTAAATACACCTCTGCTGTCTTCAACCAGGATCTCAGCGATCACTGCCTCATTGCCTGCGTCCGTAATGGGTCCGCGGTCAAACGACCACCCCTTATCACTGTCAAACGCGCCCTAAAACACTTCAGCGAGCAGGCCTTTCTAATCGACCTGTCCCGGGTATCCTGGAAGGATATTGACATCCCATCCGTAGAGGATGCCTGGTTGTTCTTTAAAAGTGCTTTCCTCACAATCTTAAATAAGCATGCCCCGTTCAAAAAATGTAGAACTAAGAACAGATATAGCCCTTGGTTCACCCCAGACTTGACTGCCCTTGACCAGCACAAAATCATCCTGTGGCTTTCTGCATTAGCATCGAATATCCCCCGTGATATGGAACTTTTCAGGGGAAGTCAGAAACCAATATACACAGTCAGTTAGGAAAGCTAAGGCTAGCTTTTTCAAACAGAAATGTGCATCCTGTAGCACTAATTCCAAAAGGTTTTGGGACACTAAAGTCCATGGAGAGTAAGAGCACCTCCTCCCAGCTGCCCACTACACTGAGGCTAAGAAACACTGTCACCACCGATAAATCTACAATAATTTCAATAAGCATTTTTCTACGACTGCCCATGCTTTCTACCTGGCTACCCATACCCCTACCCATACACCCCCACCCCCCACCCATATCCATCCTGCCCTGCCTTTATAAAATCTTCAAAAACCAAGTTAACAAACAGATCACTGACCATTTAGAATCCCATCGTACCTTCTCCAATATGCAATCTGATTTCCGAGCTGGTCGTAGGTGCACCTCAGCCACGCTCAAGGTCCTAAACGTTATCATAGCTGACATCGATAAAGTACAGTACTGTGCAGCCGTCTTCATCGACCTGGCTAAGGCTTTCGACTCTGTCAATCACCGCATCATTATTGGCAAACTCAATAGCCTTGGTTTCTCAAATGACTGCCTCGCCTGGTTCACCAACTACTTCTCAGATAGATTTCAGTGTGTCAAATCGGAGGGCTTGTTGTCCGGACCTCTGGCAGTCTCTATGGGGGTGCCACAGGATTCCATTCTCGGGCCGACTCTTTTCTCTGTATATATCAATGACTTCGCTCTTGCTGCTGGTGATTCTCTGATCCACCTCTACGCAGACACCATTCTGTATACATCTGGCCCTTCTTTGGACACTGTGTTAACAAACCTCCAAACGAGCTTCAATGCCATACAACACTCCTTCCATGGCGTACATCTACTTTTAAATGCTAAATGCATCCTCTTCAACCGATTGCTGCCCGCACCCGCCCGACTAGCATCACTACTCTGGACGGTTCTGACTTTTGTAGGTATTTGTAGGTGTCCACATATTCTAAGTGTCTGGTTAGACTGTAAACTCTCCTTCCAGACTCCACATTAAGCATCTCCAATTCAAAATTAAATCTAGAATTGGCTTCCTATTCTGCAACAAAGCCTCCTTCACTCATGCTGCCAAACATACCCTCGTAAAACTGACTATCCTACCGATCCTTGACTTCGGCGATGTAATTTACAAAATAGCCTCAAACACTCTACTCAGCAAACTTTGCCATCAGTTTTGTCACCAAAGCCCCATATACTACCCACCACTGTGACCTGTATGCTCTCGTTGGCTGGCCCTCGCTAAATACTTGTCGCCAAACCCACTTGCTCAAGGTCGTCTATAAGTCTTTGCTAGGTAAAGCCCCGCCTTATCTCAGCTCACTGGTTACCATAGCAACACCCACCCGTAGCACGCGCTCCAGCAGGTGTATTTCACTGGTCATCCCCAAAGCCAACACCTCTTTGGCTGCCTTCCAGTTCTCTGCTGCCAATGACTGGAACGAATTGCAAAAATCGCTGAAGCTGCAGACTTATATCTCCCTCTCTCTCTCTAACTTTAAGCATCAGCTGTCTGTGCAGCTTACCATTCACTGTACTTGTACACAGCCAAATAGCACACACACAGTAAATAGCACACACAACTACTGTGAGGGCTCTTGAATGCAGGTCTTCCGGAATCAATCGCAGGAAACAGAGTAGGGCAAAACTCCTTTAATAAAGGACACGAAAATACTACCCAAGTAGTCATACACCTGCTCACTCAACACAGAGCCACAATACAGGAAACAATCACAGACAAAACCCAGGCGGGAACAGAGGAATTAAATAACTCATACAATTAGGGTAATGTGAACCAGGTGTGAAATGAGACAAGACAAACAGAAAATGACAAATGAATCGATGGTGGCTAGAACTCCGGTGACGTCGACCGCCGGTAGCCGCTCAAACCAGGAGAGGGACCGACTTCAGTGGAAGTCGTGACAACTACCTTATCCCCATATTGTTATTTATCTTTTTGCTATTTTGCACCCCAGTATCTCTACTTGCACATCATCATCTGCACATCTATCACTCCAGTGTTAATGCTAAATTGTAATTATTTCGCCTCTATGGCCTATTAATTGCCTTACCTCCCTAGTCTTCTACATTTGCTCACACTGTACATAGATTTTTCTATTGTGTTATTGACTATACTTTTTTTTATCCCATCTGTAACTGTGTTGTTTTTGTCGCACTGCTTTGCTTAATCTTGGCCAGGTCGCAGTTGTAAATGAGAACTTGTTCTCAACTGGCCTACCTGGTTAAATAAAGGTTAAATTAAAAATTAAAATAAAAAACAATGCTAAAGGTTATAAAATCAACAAACTTTCCTGCAGAGCATAAAAGCATGTCTACCTCCTTTCATTAAGTATTTCTCCTACACTGTTCAAACAGACACCATTCTAAAGCAACACACAACAATTAAGATCAATAATTAACACAGTAATTAAAATCAACACACCTGAACACACTTAAACTGACAAGACAAACACTTGAAACTGTTGAAGGTGAAGTTGATGGTACATGCATAGCAAGGTTTGAATGATATGAAACACAATTTGGGCGGAATTAAACAACATATTTGACAAACTAACACATTTAAAATGTATAAGTGAAGATGCATTGTCCTTATGCAGATGCTATCTTCACAGTATCTATTATGTAATGTAAGTAGGTAATTTACCTCAGCCTTTCTCAACCGCAATTCCATGTATTTGATGTATTCAAACACCACTGAAACTAGTGAACTAATCAGCAAAGGGTGTGCAGGTGTTGGAGTACAACTAAATTATGGAATGACTTGGTGGGCCTCGAGGATTGGGTTGAGAAAGGCTTTAAATGATTGTTTATTACAGTGATATTATCAAAAGCTGATTTGGACAAAAGGAGAAAGTGACCCATTGTGTGCCCTGTTCCAGATTTTGGCCATGACCGGACCTGTAAGGAGAAACTGTGTCGGCACGAGTGTACCAACCTGAACGGGACCGGCTTCATCTGCTCCTGTAGACCTGGATACAGAGTGGACCCGGACAGCACCTTCAACTGCATAGGTACACACATATAGAGACATGCTCACTAGGGCTGACCCCGTTTAGTTGACTGGTCCATAGGCTGTTTGTTGTTTCGACCAAGATTTCTTTAGTTGAACAAAAAATAAATAAATCATGGTGTACAAGACACCTGTCTGAGTGGACTACTCCATTGTGGAGGCCGTGGAGATGGCGCAGTCCATCACGAAGGCATGTGCTATTGAAATTGTATATGGTTAAGGACAATGGTACAACACTAATACATTTTTATTATATTTTATAACAAATGTGCTTTCTCCCTCGTTTAGGTTAGGTTAATTACTTAATAAAACAGAGCGCTTAATGCACCAGACAAGCTCAGTGCATATAGTTGATTTGATTAATTTGATTTGTCTATATATATGGAAAAATACACATTTTAAAATGTCGACCAATCAACACACTCCAACATGCACTTAAACAACATTCAACTTACACTACACCCACACAGACATAAACGACATGAATATTGTTTATTAACTGGACCATTGCCTTCAGTCCATCTCTTCTTTGTAGAGTTGTTGTTCACTGTAAACAATGAAACACAATCAACGAAACGTAGATAACCCTGAAAGAACATGACTCAAGGTGTTTGCTGTAAAAAGCAGCATTAGTATGACTCCTTTTTGTGGTTACATACAGTATTGGTCAATTCTTTGTCTAAAACATGTTTTGCTCCGAAAATAACATTTAAGTCAATGTTTACAATATGGAGGGCAAACTCACTTCCTAACATCCACCCACCCCTACTTAGACCTTGCTACCCTATAAACAATAACAAGCACATATAGTTACTTAACTTTCTACCTACATTTTCCTCAGATATCAACGAGTGTGAGGTACATGGGACTTGCCCGCAGGTCTGCAAGAACACCAAGGGCGGGTACGACTGCGAGTGTGCCCCCGGCTACCGCAAAGTGGGTAGTGGCAACCAGTGTGAAGCTGAGGGTGAGTTCACACCTCCCTGTTGTACCTGAGACCTACCTGAGACCTAAAGCTTTGCTTTAGAAATATGCTAATTGCTAAGTATTTTGCTAATTAAAGGCCAGTTGTCTAATTTGCAAATTAACAGTTTGTTGGTTTTTATCTCATTTTAGTACTGTTTAGGCCTATAAATTGAGTGTTTGGGATTTCAAAAAAATCTCCATAATATTGTACACTATTTTGAACAAATAGTAACAATATTGTTGTTATTACAGTTGCTATTAATTTAGCAATGTTTCTGGATCAACTTTTTATGGGGAAACTGAAAGAATTTACTTACCAGGTGCTGGGCCTCTCCTGTTGCTCCCAGAGAATATCCGTATCCGTAAGTTCAACTTGCAGATGGAGGCCTACCATGACTTCCTCGAGGAGCAGGAGCACATCATGGCTCTGGACTATGACTGGGACCACAACAACACTGGACTCAGTACGTCACACAAACAAAATTAGCTGCCTCCTATGACCCAGACAAAATAGCTACGATTATAGTAAAAAAAAAAAAAAAAAAGGTTCTAAAGAAACCTTACTTATCAAAGTCAGGAATGCATATTCAAATACGTGTTTAACATGTTAGTTAAACTTACATGGAAAACCTTAAGTATCATCAATATCATAAAAAAGTGACTAAATAATACAACATAATAATCCTGACAAAAATAAGGTATCCATGTTAAAAGGGAGCTGACTAAACTCTCCATGTCTTCCTCAGGTATGGTGTATTTCACGGTGGAGGGAAAGGACAATGCGGCAGGCGCCATCAAGAGGGCATATATACCCACAGTGGACGACAATAGCAACAATATAGCCGCCGCTGTCGACCTGGGCATCAAATACATTACCACGCCAGATGGCATCGCTGTTGACTGGGTCGGAAGGTAGGATGGCATGGCTGCGCCTCTTTATTTATTTGTTTGTTTGTTGTTCAGCTTCCCTTGTAATGCAGAACTGGGAATACTCCCCTACTGTGCGGTTTTGTGTTTCATTCATATTCTGAGATGTTCACATTATGAAAATGTCATGTAATCTGTTAGCTAATATATCGATCATTGAAATTGTCATGGCAGTGGTTTCTACCCAGTACTTGTTAATGGCTGTGAATGACTTTGATATGCAGTGCTACAACATGTTTGGGACCTAACATGTTCTTTATTTTCCTGTGATTAGGAACCTGTACTGGACAGACTCGAGAGTCAAGAGGATAGAGGTGGCCATGCTGGATGGGCGCTACAGGAAGCACCTGGTCAAGACGGACATCGGCCACCCCTCGGCTGTGGCTGTCAATCCTCGACTGGGGTGAGAAGCATTGTAGGCTGCAATGAGTCTGGGGCTTGTATTGGAAGCTGTGGATGATGCTTTGAGAGGCTCACAATTGTTTTGTCCCAAGAAAATCATAAAAAAAATTAACTTGTTTCAACTACAAATTGATGGATCATCGCAGTACGACAGTTTCACAATTGATGTGCAAGCAGTCATGGATGAGACATGGTCATATTTGTTGTTGAAAATCTGGCATAATCTGAAAAGCCTCTTACAAAATCAATCTACTGTAGGTGAAACACTTATCCCTCGCTTTCCTTTTCCGCTTTACTTTCTTCATCCAGGATGCTGTACTGGGCGGACAGCGGAACCGCGGCCAGGATCGAGTACTCATGGTTGGACGGGCAGCACCGGAATGTCCTGGTACCTGACGGCCTGGGTTTTCCCACAGGCCTGTCAATCGACTATGCCAACGGTGACCGGGTCTACTGGTCCGATGCCAAGGAGAATCGCATTGAGTCGGTGCTACCTTCCGGAGAAGACCGCCGCACTGCACTGTATATTGGTGAGGGCGGAGTAATACACCATGGGGTGGAGCGAAAAACACGAGACCTGAAAATAGTCCATTTTTTTATTGTTTGCTTTACTTGTACAAAACTCTATCATACGATTGCCCTGGCTCTCTGTGACAGTCAGCTGACTTACTATTAATTTTGGTACTTTTTTTATTCTTTAAAAGGGGCATTACACTCAATCTAAGTTTGGAGAATTGGTTCGTTTTGACATTAGACTACTTATAGGTCTGAAATGATGGTGGTACATTACATGGTTTCTAACCCTGTTTTCTTCTCTAATCGGTAACCTGTCATTTCTAACCCCTGTGTTTGTCTCTGTGGGCCCAGATGTGCGGTACCCTTTCAGTGTGAGTGTGTTTGAGGACCACATTTACTGGAGCACGCAGGAGAAAGGGGAAGTGTTCCGGCAGAACAAGTTTGGCCTGGGTACCAAGACCAAGCTGCTCACCGCTGGGCCCTGGCTCACCCAGATCAGTGTGTACCAGCAGCAGAGATACAACTCAATAGGCAGTGAGTGACACTTCAAACATCTCTTGTGTTTCCTGGTTGAAATCAATCAAAATGCAGTCTAGGTTTTAGTGACATTGTTTACTTGTGTCTGCCAGTGAAAACCCCTTGTAAAGGGATCTGCAGTCACTTGTGTCTGCTCAGACCTGGAGGCTACACCTGTGCCTGCCCTGAGGGAACCAGCTTTGTCTCTGGCAGCAACACAGAATGTGATGCAGGTACCATAGCCTCCTCCATCTTGGTCTGTTGACTCTGTCTTGTATTCTAAATGTAAATTATCTGTATCTAGTTCCTCTTGGTTTGACTGTCGTGGTTAGCTACATTAGGTTTTTAATCTATTTTGTGTGCCACAACAAAATTGGAATAGCTGTAGGTGGGTCACCATACACATGTTTTTGAGAGACACTGTTCCAAACTTTAGTATTGGGCAGAGACAGGATATGATGTAATACCTTAAACTAATAGTACCACTTTGAAGGAAATTGTGCTCCATATATTGTAGTGTGCATTGTTGTAGTTAACTGATGTTGACCATGTATTAACCTTTGACTCTGACCTCTGTCAGGATTTGACCCCCCACCGACCATGCCCCCTCCATGTCAGTGTATAAATGGTGGAACATGCTACTTCGATGACAACAAGGCAATGTGCATGTAAGTTGGCTGTTACATTAACTTGTCCTATTAGTGTCATTTTTAAGTGTCCATGGGTCCTGAAAAAGTATTAAAGTCTTACATTAATGTATCTGATTTAAAAGCCTTAAGTCCTAAAATGTCTTAAATTCAGTCTTCAAAGGTCATAATTATTGTTGCCACCACGGCAAAAAAAAAAAATACAAAATTGAACATTTCAAGATGTAGAAGAACTATCCAACCACATGTCTGTGTGTGCACGTCAGGTGCTTGTGCCAGTGCGAGTCGGTCCGTTGCCAGAGGAGAGAAATAAGCGCAAGGTAGCCTAATAAGGCTATACAATTTGAAGACAACAACACTAACATTGCCCTCCTCTTATCGAAGCAAATTTGCTTACATCTGTAATTTCGGTGATTAGGCTACACAAATTCCTGCAGATTCTTTGGCTCTAAAACCATTATTTGGTCAACAATAATGTGATTTAATTCATCTGTTTCCTGCAATGAAAGTATGTATCTGCCCTGTCCTTGTTTTGTCCTGGCTCTCACTTCCGCTCACCTATTTAAACATGGAGTAAAGGGAGAGATGCATTCTGATAAGTGGAAGCATACTGACAGTTGAGCAACATTTCAAAATGTAATTGTGTGAAAGACAGTTTTTTAAATACTACTGATACTGTTGTTAAAAAAGAGGAGAGTTTCAGCTTTATGTGAGTATAACAATTATTTCTCAACTGTCAATACATAGGAAATAACTTCACTTTACAAACAGCGTATGTAATTGAGAGCAGGTAGCTGACTAGTGGCGGATATTCAGCAGCCTGATGGTCTGGGGGTAGAACCTATTGGTCAGTCTGTTAGTTTTAGCCATGATGCTCCTGTACTGCCCGAGTCTGAGTGATGGAAGCGGGGAGAACAGGCCGTTGCTCAGGTGGCTGAGGTCCTTGATAAACTTCTTGGCCTTCCTGCGACACATGGTCTGGTAGGTGTCTTGGAGAGCAGGCAGTGTACAACCAATGGTGCATTCAGCTGAGCATACCACCCTCTGTAGAGCATTGCGGTCAGCGGCGGGGGAGTCGTTGTACCAAGCTGTGATGCAGTCCGTCTGTGACAGGCCGAATTTCTTCAGCCTCTTGAGGTTAGAGTGGTCGTTGTTCCTTCTTCAAAATGGTTTGACCATTTCAGCTCCTTGGAGATGTGTACACTGAGGAACTTTAAGTTTTTGACAGTCTTCACAGCGGCCCCATTGATGAAGATGGGGGTGTGCCCAGCCTGGTTCCTCCTGAAGTCCACAATCGGCTCCTTTGATTTGCTGACGTTGAGAGTTTTTTTTACCTGGCACCACACCGTCAGAGTGCCTACCTCCTCCCTATAGGCCGTCTCATCGTTGTTGGTAATCAGGCCTACTACTGTCGTGTCGTCAGCACTCTTGATGGTGGAGTTGGTACTGTGTGAGGCCATGCAGTCGTGGGTATACAGGGAGTACTGGAGGGGACTGAGGATGTACCCTTGTGGGGCCCCCATGTGTAGGAGGTAATGTTGCCTACCTTCATCATCTGGGGGTGGCCCGTCAGGAAGTCCAGGACCCAGTTCCATAGGGAGGAGTTCAGTCCCAGGGCTGTGCACTTTGTGGTGCGCTTAGAGGGCACAATGGCGTTGAAGGCCGAGCTGTAGTCGATAAAAAGCATCCTCACATACAGTACCAGTCAATCTACTCATCTACTCATTCAAGGGTTTTTCTTTATTTTTGCAATTTTCTACATTGTATTGAAGACATCAAAAGTATTAAATAACACATATGGAATCATGTAGCAACCAGAAAAGTGTTAATCATATTTTAGATTCTTCAAAGTAGCCACCCTTTGCCTTGATGACAGCTTTGCTGGATCTATTGGGGCGGTAAGCAAATTGAAGTGGGTATAGGGTGTCCGGTAACTAGGCTCTCAAAGCACTTCATGATGACAGAAGTTAGTGCTACGGGGCGATAGTCATTACGTTCAGTTACCTTTGCTATCTTGGGTACAGGAACAATGTTGGACATCTTGAAGCAAGTGGGGACAGCAGACTGGGATAGGGAGAGATTGAATATGTTCGTAAACACTCCAGCCAGCTGGTCTGCGCATGCTCTGAGGAAGCGGCTAGGGATGTCGTCTGGGCCGGCAGCCTTGCAAGGGGTAACACACTTAAATGTCTTACTCACGTCGGCCATGGAGAACGAGAGCCCACAGTCCTTGGGAGCGGGCCGCGTCGGTGGCACTGTGTTATCCTCAAAACGGGCGAAGAAGGTGTTTAGCTCGTCTGGAAGCAAGACGTCGGTGTCCGCGACGTGGCTGGTTTTCCATTTGTAATCCGTGATTGTCTGTAGACCCTACCACATACATCTTGTCTGAGCCGATGAATTGCAACTCCATTTTGTCTCTGTACTGACGTTTTGCTTTGTTTGATTGCCTTACGGAGGGAATAACTACACTGTTTGTATTCAACCATATTCCCAGCCACCTTGCCATCGTTAAATGTGGTGGTTCACGCTTTCAGTTTTGCGCGAATGCTGCCATCTATCCACGGTTTCTGGTTTGGGTAGATTTTAATAGACACCGTGGGAACAACATCCTCTATATACTTCCTGATGAACTCAGTCACCGTGTCAATTTTTTTATTTTTTATTTAACCTTTATTTAACCAGGTAGGCAAGTTGAGAACAAGTTCTCATTTACAACTGTGACCTGGCCAAGATAAAGCAAAGCAGTTCAACACATACAACAACACCTAGTTACACATTGGAGTAAAACAAACACACAGTCAATAATACAGTAGAAAAAAAACAAATCTATATACAATGTGTGCAAATAAGGTAAGATAAGGAACGTAAGGCAATAAATAGGCCATGGTGGCGAAGTAATTACAGTTTAGCAATTTAACACTGGAATGGTAAATGTGCAGTAGATGAATGTGCAAAGTAAAAATACTGGGGTGCAAAGGAGCAAGATAAATAAATGAATACGGTAGGGGATGAGGTAATTGGTTGGGCTATGTACAGGTGCAGTGATCTGTGAGGTGCTCTGACAGCAGGTGCTTAAAGCTAGTGAGGGTGATAAGTGTCTCCAGTTTCAGTCAAATCAAATCAAATTGTATTTGTCACATACACATGGTTAGCAGATGTCAATGCGAGGGTAGCAAAATGCTTGTGCTTCTAGTTCCGACCATGCAATAGTATCTAACAAGTAATCTAACAATTTCACAACAACTACCTTATACACACAAGTGTAAAGGAATGAATAAGAGTATGTACATATAAATATATGGATGAGCGATGGCCGAGCGGCATAGTCAAGATGCAGTAGATACATATGAGATGACTAATGTTGCATATGTAAACATTATATAAAGCATTGTTTAAAGTGGCTAGTGATACATTTGTTACATCCAATTTTCTATTATTTAAAGTGGCTAGAGATTTGAGTCAGTATGTTGGCAGCAGCCACTCAATGTTAGTGATGGCTGTTTAACAGTATGATGGTCTTGAGATAGAAGCTGTTTTTCAGTCTCTCGGTCCCAGCTTTGATGCACCTGTACTGACCTCGCCTTCTGGATGATAGCGGGGTGAACAGGCAGTGGCTCGGGTGGTTGTTGCCCTTGATGATCTTTTTGGCCTTCCTGTGACATCGGGTGGTGTAGGTGTCCTGGATGGCAGGTAGTTTACCCCCGGTGATGCATGGGGAAGACCTCACTACCCTCTGGAGAGCCTTACGGTTGTGGGCGGAGCAGTTGCCGTACCAGGCGGTGATACAGCCCGACAGGATGCTCTCGGTTGTGCATCTGTAGAAGTTTGTGAGTGTTTTTGGTGACAAGCCAAATTTCTTCAGCCTCCTGAGGTTGAAGGGGCACTGTTGCGCCTTCTTCACCATGCTGTCTGTGTGGGTGGACCATTTCAGGTTGTCCGTGATGTGTACGCAGAGGAACTTAAAACTTTACACCTTCTCCACTACTGTCCTGTCGATGTGGATAGGGGGGTGCTCCCTCTCCTGTTTCCTGAAGTCCACGATCATCTCCTTAGTTTTGTTGACATTGAGTGAGAGGTTATTTTCCTGACACCACACTCCGAGGGCCCTCACCTCCTCCCTGTAGGCCGTCTCGTCGTTGTTGGTAATCAAGCCTACCACTGTTGTGTCGTCTGCAAATTTGATGATTGAGTTGGAGGTGTGCTCGGCCACGCAGTAATGGTTGAACAGGGAGTACAGGAGAGGGCTGAGAACGCACCCTTGTGGGGCCCCAGTGTTGAGGATCAGCGGGGTGGAGATGTTGTTTCCTACCCTCACCACCTGGGACCGGCCCGTCAAGAAGTGCAGGACCCAGTTGCACAGGGTGGGGTCGAGACCTAGGGTCTCGAGCTTAATGACAAGTTTGGAGGGTACTATGGTGTTAAATGCTGAGCTGTAATCGATGGGTTAGGGCAGTGTGATTGCGATTGCGTCGTCTGTGGACCTATTGGGACGGTAAGCAAATTGGAGTGGGTCTAGGGTGTCTGGTAGGATGGAGGTGATATGATCCTTGACTAGTCTCTCAAAGCACTTCATGATGACGGAAGTGAGTGCTACGGGGCGATAGACATTTAGCTCAGTTACCTTAGGTTTCTTGGGAACAGCAACAATGGTGGCCCTCTTGAAGCATGTGAAAACAGCAGACTGGGATAACGGTTGATGAAATATGTCCGTAAACACACCAGCCAGCTGGTCTGAGCATGCTCTGAGGACGCAGCCAGGGATGCCATCTGGGCCGGCAGCCTTGCGAGGGTTAACACATTTAAATGTTTTACTCACGTTGGCTGCGGTGAGCCCGCAGGTTTTGGTAGCGGGGCGTGTCATTGGCACTGTATTGTCCTCAAAGCGAGCAAAGAAGTTGTTTAGTTTGTCTGGGAGCAAGACATCGTGGTCTGCGATGGGGCTGGTTTTCTAGTAGACGTCTATGTTATTCTCTGAGGCTACCCGAAACATATCCCAGTCCGCATGATCAAAACAACCTTGAAGCATGGATTCTAATTGGTCAGACCAACATTGAATAGACCTTAGCACGGGTACTTCCTGTTTTAGTTTCTGCCTATAGGAAGGGAGGAGCAAAAGGGAGTTGTGATCTGTTTTGCCGAAGTGAGGGCGGGGGAGGGCCTTGTAGGCGTCTCAAAGGCAAGTAGCAGTGATCTAATGTTTTTCCTAAGCGAGTACTATAGTCAATGTGTTGATAGAAATTCGGTAGCGTTTTCCTAAAATTTGCTTAGTTAAAATTCCCAGCTACAATAAATGATGTCTCAGGATATGTGGTTTCCAGTTTGCATAAAGTCCAGTGTAGTTCCTTGAGGTCCGTCGTGGTATCTGCTTGAGGGGGAATATACACAGCTGGGACTATAACCGAAGGGAATTCTCTTGGGAGGTATCCTAAGTCGGGTGAACAAAAGGACTTGAGTTTCTGTACAGTCGTGGCCAAACGTTTTGAGAATAACACAAATATTAATTTCTACAAAGTTTGCTGCTTCAGTGTCTTTAGATATTTTTGTCAGATGTTACTATGAATACTGAAGTATAATTACAAGCATTTCATAAGTGTCAAAGGCTTTTATTGACAATCACATGAAGTTGATGCAAAGAGTCAATATTTGCAGTGTTGACCCTTCTTTTTCAAGACCTCTGCAATCCGCCATGGCATGCTGTCAATTAACTTCTGGGCCACATCCTGACTGATGGCAGCCCATTCTTGCATAATCAATGCTTGGAGTTTGTCAGAATGTGTGGGTTTTTGTTTGTCCACCCACCTCTTAAGGATTGACTGCAAGTTCTCAATGGGATTAAGGTCTGGGGAGTTTCCTGGCCATGGACCCAAAATATCGATGTTTGGTTCCCCGAGCCACTTGGTTATCACTTTTGCCTCATGGCAAGGTGCTCCATCATGCTGGAAAAGGCATTGTTCGTCACCAAACTGTTCCTAGATGGTTGGGAGAAGTTGCTCTCGGAGGATGTGTTGGTAACCTTCTTTATTCATGGCTGTGTTCTTAGGCAAAATTGTGAGTGAGCCCACTCCCTTGGTTGAGAAGCAACCCCACACATGAATGGTCTCAGGATTCTTTACTGTTGGCATGACACAGGACTGATGGTAGTGCTCACCTTGTCTTCTCCGGACAAGCTTTTTTCCGGATGCCCCAAAATGACTTCACCCCAGTCCTCAGCAGTCCAATCCCTGTACCTTTTGCAGAATATCAGTCTGTCCCTGATGTTTTTCATGGAGGGAAGTGGGTTCTTTGCTGCCCTTCTTGACATCAGGCCATTCTCCAAAAGCCTTTGCCTTACTGTGCGTGCAGATGAACTCACACCTGCCTGCTGCCATTCCTGAGCAAGCTCTGTACTGGTGGTGCCCCGATCCCGCAGCTGAATCAACTTTAGGAGACGGTCCTGGTGCTTGCTGGACTTTCTTGGGCGCCCTGAAGCCTTCTTCACAACAATTGAACCGCTCTCCTTGAAGTTCTTGATGATCCGATAAATGGTTGATTTATGTGCAATCTTACTGGCAGCAATATCCTTGCCTGTGAAGCCCTTTTTGTGCAAAGCAATGATGACGGCACGTGTTTCCTTGCAGGGAACTATGTTTGACAGAGGAAGAACAATGATTCCAAGCACCACCCTCCTTTTGAAGCTTCGTCTGTTATTCAAACTCAATCAGCATGACAGAGTGATCTCCAGCCTTGTCCTAGTCAACACTCACACCTGTGTTAACGAGAGAATCCCTGACATGGTGTCAGCTGGTCCTTTTTTTGGCAGGGCTGAAATGCAGTGGAAATGTTTTTTTGTGATTCAGTTCATTTGCATGGCAAAGAGGGACTTTGCAATTAATTGCAATTCCTCTGATCACTCTTCATGACATTCTGGAGTATATGCAAATTGCCATCATACAAACTGAGGCAGCAGACTTTGTGAAATTAATATTTGTGTCATTCTCAAAACTTTTGGCCACGACTGTATGTTATCACAATCACACCATGAGTAGTTAATCATGAAACATACACCCCCACTTTTCTTCTTCCCGGAGAGTTTTTTATTCCTGTCTGCATGATGAACTGAGAACCGAGCTGACTGTATGGATGGGGACAGTATATCCCGAGAGAGCCATGATTCTGTGAAACAGACTGTTACAGTCCCTGATGTCTCTCTGTAAGGAGATCCTCGCCTTGAGCTCGTCTACTTTGTTGTCCAGAGACTGAACATTAGCGAGTAATATACTCAGAAGCGGTGGATGGTGTGCTCGCCTCATGAGTCGGACTAGAAATCTACTCCGAATACCTCTTCTCCGTCGGCGGCGTCTTGGAGAAGCCTCTGGGATAAGTTAAATTGCCCTGGGGGGTACGAACGAAGGATCCAATTCGGGAAAGTCGTATTCCTGGTCGTAATGCTGGTGAGTATGTAATAACAGAAAAAACATGATGGGCTAATAATGTAAGCAATAACTTCCACAAGCTTCCCACAATAAGTTGGGTGAATTTTGGCCCATTCCTCCTGACAGAGCTGGCGTAACTGAGTCAGGTTTGTAGGCCTCCTTGCTCGCACACACTTTTTCAGTTCTGCCCACAAATGGTTGAAAAAGTGGTTGAAAAAAAGAGTTTTAATGATCCAACCTAAGTTTATGTAAACTTCCGACTTCAACTGTACCTTGCTTCAAAGTATAGCCATTTGATACCTGATTCACTGAATAAGGTAATTATTTTATTTGACTTTTTGGTTGTAGGCTAATGTTCTAATGGTATAGCATAATATCTCCAAGAGAGCTACTGGTTTTGTAGACTTTTGTTCCACCTTCTACTCTAACACACCAACTGCTCAACAGGACCTTGTTAAGCTGACTCAGGTGTGCTGGATCAAAAGCCTGCACACCCAGTGGCTTGGCTTTCCAGATGGAGACCACGTGTTTTATACAGTAACATAGCTGTATATTTGACTTTAAAGCATTTTTTTCACAGTGGTTTCGTTATGATATTGAGCATCATTATACTATGCTGATATTGGTATCGAAGCCACAATTCTGAACACTTAGGCCTAGAGTTTGTGATTTAGCTAATGATTAGCCCATTGGTGTAGCCTAAACAAATGCCGATGGGCAACCCATGCTTCAGATATCTATATCCTAGCTGCTATGCTACTACATCTGTTAGGCTACAGGAGAATGCACATTGCTAAAATAGCACACCTGCCTGATAATATTATGAGCCATGTACTGTAGGTTATAGACCTTGGTGAATTTCAGACATAAAAATATTACTTTTTGCCAACGTGGAGAGGAATATTAGCAGGTGTGTGGCGCTCGCAAACCTCAAAATTGGTATTGATTCAACAAATAACCTGAACGTAACGTGTGACTCTGTCCTTATTATGGATAGCGTACGAGCCCTGCCGGTGTTACCTCTCTCTGTATAACATTGGTTACATTTTTTCCTCAGATGTCCTCCAGAATGGCAGGGAGACTTTTGCGAGATAAACATATTTGGGGTGGTCGCATCTTCAGGTACATGCTACAATATATCCATGATCCATCGGTATTTTGTTCATACATATTTTTTTCCATACCACAAGATGTCAATGTCTTTCCGTCCCCCCTTTGTCTCGCTCTATCTTTCTCCCTTTCACCTCATATCCTTCTCTTCCTTTTCTTTCACCCCCTCTCATTCTCTCCTCTCCCTCACGCAAACCCTCTCTCCTTCCCTCCCTCCTTCCTGTCATTCCCCCTCCCTCCCTCCCAGTGGGTATAGCCATCGGGGTGACTGTACTGATAGTACTTCTCCTTGGGGGTCTGGTCTATGCTGCCCAGAGGAAGGCCAGTGTCAGGGAGACAATAAGCCACATCATGCCAAGTATGCCTAGCTTCAGGTGAGCCACAGTTCCACAGGTACTGCCACACTATATCTTGTCCACTAGCCCATTAGATTCTAAATGAATGCTAATACTAAAGCTAGCCCCCCAGCTCATTAGATTCTAAATATATAGAGATTCTAATGCTAAAGCTAGCCCAAAAACCCATTAGATTCTACATCTAAATGGATGCTAATGCTAAAGCTAGCCCAACAACCCATTAGAATCTACATCTAAAGGGATGCTAATGCTAAAGCTAGCCCAACAACCCATTAGATTCTAAAGGGATGCTAATGCTAAAGCTACGTTTCCTCATAATACACAGCTAATATCTGTATCCTAATACTTTAATTCATACCAGGTGTACTTTTATTGGATATTTTCAGGGGTGCCTCATATCAAAGCTCTGACCCATCAAAAGAGGAGGGGAGTGACCCGGGTCCAAGCCTCAAAACGGTTTGTCTAATCATGATTTGTTAATAATCCATAAAACAAAAACATTAAAGTATTTCAATCAGTATTTTCCAGCACACAGACTCCTACAGTACTGTGGTTAGCTTATGTTCATGCAAGGCGTCTCTTGACATAGTCTTACGGTCTATGTCTCATCTTTGTCTCATCAATGTCTCATCAGGAGCCCTGTACTGCTGTTCCTGTGGAGGAGGAAGGGGGGAAGAGTTTTGAGAACCCCGCCTATGCAGCTGAGGGGGTTGAGAGACCTGCCCCTAACGGTATCACAACTGCCATCCTTGTGCCCAATGGGACAGCAATGGTCAATACACCAAATATACTTTATTAGCTAATATATGTACTATGTAACCTTTATTTAACTAGGCAAGTCAGTTGAGAACAAATTCTTATTTACAATGACGGCCTACCCCGACCAAACCCGGACGACGCTGGGCAAATTGTGCGCCGCCCTATGGGACTCCCAATCACGGCCAGATGTGATACAGCCTGGAATCGAACCAGGGATGCAGTGCCTTAGACTGCTGCGCCACTTGGGAGCCCTATAATGTACTGTATTCTGTTAAATCATCCCAATGTGGATTTCAGAAGTTCTATGATTTTAGTTTTACTAAGACAACACTGGCTGGGTCACATCCAATCAGCTTGTGGGACAGATTTCACCCGTGGGCCCGCCAGTTGAAGACCCCTGTTTTGGAGTTTTAATTGAGAGCTAGTTAAAAGATGTATTATTATTGTTTTTAGGGACATGCACTGGGCAGTATGCCAATGTCATTCAGAACATAGAACATGAGGAAGACCCTGTCGACTGTATCTTGCGTGTAGTTCTGAACTGTTCTTTATGTTGTCCTTGGTTCTATAGGAGAACATTGAGAACCCGTTGTATGCTGAGGTTCGTGTGGTAGCTGAGCCTGACCGTGAGCCCGATGCTAGCGCCACACCTGCTAATACTGTATCAGTCGAGGTAGGTACCATTTCAAAATAAACACATTAAGGGGCTAGTTATAGTTCACAACTAAAATAGAAGCTGGTCTGCTTGTTTTCATTTTCATGGGATAGTTAACTTTTTAAAGTTTTAGTTGACATTTGACATAGGGTGAATTATCCCTTTTAAATGTGGTCTTAACTCAAACAGACTGACAAGTTTAGATTTTTTTGAGGTGAACTATCCCTTTAAAATATCAGACAATAGAGTAAGTTCTTTACAGTTCAGGCTTTTCAAACTTTTTTTTCTGGCCGCGATTTTAGGGGGCCTTTGAGAATCCAGCGTACTCTTCAGAATCAGATGAGGAACTGACTCCCCCGAGGAACCAGTCGCCGACGAGTCACTAAAGGTATCCATGGAGATGATAAAGGACAATTAGACATGGATACTACTCTGTACTTTGTGAAAATGATATATGATGAGTACTGTCATGTTTTAATTGTAGTGTACAGCTCTCTCTGTGTATACCATACTATGAAATTACTGTAAATGTTATGCGTACTTGAATATGGTCATATGATGTCTATGTTTGAGATATCAGTTCATGTTAATTTACCTGAATGCCAATAATTGTTTCTTTCACACCACCCTCTTCAGTTCGAACCCATTCCTGATGACAATGCCGACGACAGTTTCATAAACCCAATGTTCTCGGTGAGTGTTCAAGAAATTTGTGTGCAATCCATCGGTGCATTCTACAATAGAATGTGTTTTATTGTTTTCATATGCGCTTTGGTGTATTGATGTCTTCTTTATGCACAATGGCAGTGTAATATAAGTTGTAGACCTGGGTAGAATACTTAATAATACTTTATAGTTTCAAATAAACTCCAAGCTACATCGAGCACACCTCAAACTCGTTCAAATCTTTAAACACACAAGATCAAATACTGTCGGTCTTCATTCTAATGCTCTTTCGACAGGATCCCATTTACCCATCCACCCCGGCAGACTCCTTCATTTGACCTCCACACCAGGCAAATCAGTGGACAAAACACCAGGACTAAACACTGGACTAAACTGAGCACTAGGACTAAACACTGGACTAATCATACCTCCCCCACTTCTCCCTGGTTGGAAAATGGGTTGTTAAAGCAAACCTACTGTATATTTCATGATGTGTGCAATGATGTGCCAAAAAATGTGATTTAGTGGATTATTATTGGGTAAGCATTAGAATAAGCCGCCTCAATATAGGTGGTAATTTCTCTCTAGGAGCTGATCCATTGTCAGTATTGTGGAATACTTCTAATGTAAAGGTAAGATTTGAATGGAGAAAGCTGATCCGAGAGCAGTGCTGCCTTTCTTTTGATCCTATCCTAACACCGAGTGAACATTAACTCTACGTGGTGTTCTGGAAACGCACGTTACATCTTCAGTCGTTGTAAGAACAAGGCATCGTTAAAACACTAATAAGTTCCATCGCTATTGGGAAACTGGGCCCAGAGCAGTTAAAGGAAGTGATGCAATAGTGGGTGAACGGTAGAACGGATGTTTCTAGAATGATGTGCCTTAGTTATAAGTATTTATAACTAAGGCTATATTTTTATGATTACCATCTGTGATTAATTATATTTGATTGACTCGTCATGAAGCGAAACAAACTGTTGATTTATATGATGTTGTAAATTATCTTGTTTGATACTGTATGATTAAACCGTTTGTTGTAGAGTTTGATAAGTGTTCTTGGAGATGAACCTTGGCAACCAGGCCTTCAATTTCTTCATCCTATGTATTATGAGTAGGGCCCTGTGTATTGCTTAATAATGTCACATGACCTGGATTTTAAACTTTATTTAAAGCTTTTTTTATCAAACCATCCCCTTTTTATGTCAGACGTTCCAGCACCATCCTCAGACAGTTTCTAAAATCTTTGGTATAATTCAAATTGCTAGAAAAGGCTTTAAAAATTCAGGTCATGTGACATGATTAACCAAAACACAGGGCCCTAATTATGAGATCAATAAAAGTTTAATAATCTGACCAAAAAGGAATTGTCTGGATGAAGGACAATATGGATGGTAATTATGTT
The DNA here is from genome assembly GCA_030435695.1 of Brachymystax lenok tsinlingensis. NCBI lineage: Eukaryota > Metazoa > Chordata > Actinopteri > Salmoniformes > Salmonidae > Brachymystax > Brachymystax lenok. The sequence continues at coordinate 25,986,738 of CM059780.1, forward strand.
AGTATTAACAATAAGACATTGGCCAACACACCACAATACAGTAGGCTATATATACTCTCTCCTTCCCCTCATTCTCTGCATCCCTTTTTTGTGTTTGTCTGTCCACGCCACACATATTTGCCAAGCAATCAGCAAAGAGACTCACACTGGTATCATCTGAGTATGATGACCCTGATTCCCATGTAGTGTTTGCTGTGACCCACTGAACTTGTCTGCTGTGCTCCCTGCTCAGCCATAAAAGCCTACAGCCCTACACTAACCACATAGCCACGTCTTAGTGATTACTGATGGGGTAACAAAAGCAATGACTACAGCACCTTTCCTCTTCTCACCTCTCCTCCCTTGTCCTGCTCTCCCTTTCCCTCCTCTCATCCTGCCATCATAAATGTCTTATCACATCAAGGCTTCCCCTTTGAGTAGACTGTAACTACACTCCAAAAGGGTTCTTTGACTGTCCCCATAGAACCCTTTTTGGTTCCAAGTAGAACCCTATTTGGTTCCATGTAGAACCCACTGTGGAAAGGGTTCTACCTGGAACCCCCACAAAAATTATACCTGGAACCAAAAGGGTTCTACCTGGAACCACAAAGTGTTCTTCAAAGGGTTCTCTTATGAGTGTAGGGCACTAAAAGCGAGAGAGGGAGTAGATGGAGGACAGAGTGGTTGGTTAAGGGATAAGTGGAGTGATGGTGCGGTGATGGAAGAGTGGAGGGATGGGGGGCAGAAAAGGAGGGAAGTAGGGGGACTGGTAAATTTAGAACCAAAAAGGTGCTATCTAGAACCTAAAAGGAATTTTCGACTGTCCCCATAGGAGAACCCTTTTTATTTCCAGGTAGAATCCTTTTGGTTCCAGGTAGAACACTTTGGTGTTCCAGGTAGAACCCTTTCCAGAGGGTTCTACCTGGAACCAAAAAAGGTTCTCCCTATAGGGACAGCCGAAGAACCCTTTTGGAACCCATTTTTCTAAGTGTGTCATTTAGCAGACACTCTTATCCAGATCGATTTACAGGAGCAATTAGGGTTAAGTGCCTTGCTCAAGGGAACATCGACAGATTTGTCACCTAGTCGGCTTGGGATTCAAACCAGCGGCCTTTCAGCTACTGGCCCAATGCTCTTAACCGCTAGGCAACCTACCACCCCATAATGATTCATGGGCATGTTTTAGTTCTACTACACCCACATGTCAAATCTGCTTATCAGCTCAAGCATGTCACAATCAGCAGCATTGGTGAAGCAGCTATAGAAAGAGAGAGGGGAATGGGGTGGACCACGAGATCCTGCTTCTATGTGTGTGTGTGTGTGTGTGTGTGTGTGAGAGAGAGAGAGAGAGAGAGAGAGAGAGAAACGGAGTGAGTGATATAATGAAGATAGACAGAGAAGGGGAGGGAGGAGACTGAGCGAGAGATAGATTGAGAGAAAGGGAGGACCAGAGAAGTGCAGTGCTGCACGCGTGTCTGTGAGAAGGAGGAGAGAGTGATGCAGCTAGCAGGGAAGCTAATGGCAGGTTTACACAGGAATCAAGACACAGCATTAGGCACCAACCCAAAGGAGTAAAAGGAGGGATTGCCAATGCACACACGCCCACACAGATACTGAGCAGAGCATGAATAAGGTAAGGATCTTATTCTGTTCCATTTATAATTATTCTGGCAGACGTTGTCTCAGCAGGAGGGAAGGATTCAGCAATTAAAGGGACCCTGTTTTGTATGTGAAAGCTGCAGGGATGCTCAGCTTTGTGTGTGTTCTTGTGAAACCTGCTAGGATTCTCCAAATGCTGGATTGTACAAACACAAGTGTAGTGGATTTATAGATTGCCGTATGTAATCTTTAAATCCAATCTATTTAGTTTGCTATAGCTGCTTTATGTTTGATTTGATATTAGAGGTAGCATTGAATGCCATGGAACTGTAGGTTGAATGATACATTTAGTATGTCTTTGTGTTCTGTGTGTGTGTGTGTGTGTGTGTGTGGGGGTTCATGTTGATAAGCGTGTGCTGTGTTAATGCAAAGTAAACTTCTCAGACTAATTACATCCGTTTTATACAAATTGCATTTGAATTGCAAAGATGAGCATGCATTATGAAACATCAGTAATGGAATGACAAGGACACACATCGCATTCTTACCTTGCATGACCGCCCCTGCTCTCTTTGGCCTGGAATGATTCAATAAATGACCTTAGAGTGGCCTGGTCATCTCACTGTATTTCTTTTTTAAATACTACAGCATATTTATAAACCACTTGCCATAAGCCATCACATTGCTTACACCAACTCATTGCTTTTCAGACACTTTAAGGGACGGGGGAAAGAGGTTTGTTTGCAGACCAGGCAGTCAACCGTTACTTAAGGATAACAGGTGAGGCCATGGGTTGTGTCACGCACCAACACACACACACACACACACACACACACACACACACACACACACACACACACTGGGTAGAAGGGCAGATGGTGACAGGTCTGTGTTTTGAGTGACCTTACCTTCCCCCTCTCTGGCACCGCCCACAACAACAGATAAATCATCCACTCTTCATCCGACAGGCAGGCAAACAGGTGGTGAGGGAGAGAGAAGGGATGGCGAGAGAGAGGAAAGAGAGGAGAGTGCATGTGTGTTTGTGCGTGACACCACCCTTGGCATTGACAGAGAGATGGGGAATGGAGAGAGAGAGGGAGGAAGAGAGAGGGAGAGGTCAACAACAAGGGGTCAAAATCTGCTGAATGAAGACCGTGCTATCACATGATACTGTGACCTTAGATAGCATAGCTGAGGGGGTTCGCCATCTGTCATAGAGACAGGCACTATGAAAGACTATTGTATGTCTACAATGGCTTTTAACACTGTCGCAACCATGTCCATTAGCCCGATGCTTAGGGACTTGTCTAAAAGTACAGACCTCTTTGTCTAATGCTTAGTCTTCTGGACCAGATGATAATCCTCTCACCACCCTCACTACAAAACTACTGCGTGCAGCAGTATAGTACAGTGTGCATGTAACAGAGTACCATGCCACAGATGGTACTAACACATTGTAGTCCCACTACTATTCTATAGACCACTCTGTATTAGAAAGTACTACCAAAGGCATTCCTCTTGTCCCGGACCATATAGCCAGTAGGAAACCCCATATTGTTCAGTGGCAGGCAGACAAATGTCAGTGGGAGAAGGCTGTCCACTCTAAGCTCTCCTCCACTGCTTGTTATCAGAGTCCTGGAGAGCGGAGGGATGGAGGAATATAGGGGACGGACAGAGAAGATGGCGAGGGAGAGAAAGAGGGTGGGGGGGGGGCAGAGAGGATGGGAGGGAGTACGAGAGAGGGAAGATGTGGGCATGAAAGAAGGGTAAGAGGGAGAGGGGTAGGGAGGAGATGTAGGGATAAAGAGAGAAGAGCGATGGGGAGGATAAAGGAGGGATAAGAGGGAGGGAGGGAGGGATGGGTTGGGAGGTAACGAAGAGGAATGGAGAGGGTGAATGGAGGAGAGAGAAGGGATCCAGCTTTTGTCAAATTAATTTCAAAAGTAGAATTTTTAGCATTTCACCTAACCCTAACCCTTTCCTAACCTTAACCTAATTCTCATAACCTGCTACATTAATTTTCCAAATCTGCTGCGTAAATTCTAACCTGCTAAGAAAAGTCAAATCTGACGTTATTTTGACAAAATCTGGACCAGAGATTTTCTGAGCAGAGAGGTCAGGGTGTCATGGCCTGGTTTATTCAGATAGAAATGGACTGTCTAGATTGGAACAGACATGGCTAAATAACCATATTAATTTATTTTCTATCCCTGGCCGTTTTTATTTTACTCTCTAGCTTGTCATTGGTAGGCACAGAGTGATTTGTTACCTCTTCTAGGAATAGAAGTATCAAATCAAAGTTTATTGGTTGCATACACCAGTGGCGGTCAGTTCCGTTTATGATGAGGGAGGATGATATTTTCTTTCATGAGCATGACCTTATTTCTACTACAGCATGTTGGATGACTGTCATTCATATTCCATTCACCCAGTTCAAAGTAACATCGCTAGGTTTAGGCTACTACATGATACTCTAATTTTCACTATACCCATCATGAGGTTGCTACAACTTAGCCTATGAATGAAAGTTTACAATGTAGGTGCACACAGGTCAAGAGACAAATTTGAGATGACAGACAGTGACACATGGACAGACACTGACACATTCAATACCGCCTTGCACACTCTTGCCTGCATCTAACTTATCTAGGGTGTAATGATTAGTCCAATAGCTGCAAACAAGAGTTTCTATTGGACAAATTCTGGTATTTTTGTCCCCGTTTCGTTTTTTTCCGTTTAAGAAACGTTTTTCAACAGAATCGGTGGAATGAATACACCCCTGATCACGCATAAACAAGTTCACTTTCATAGCAGTCACGTTGAATTCATTCTAGCCTCTATGCACTCTCCTCCTCTCACCTTTTCTCTTCATTTGTGGACTTCAATGAACATAACATCAGCTATACGTGACCAGGTCAAAAAACCTTTCCAAGCCAAACCATGTCATAACTGCTACACACAGCCTACATCGTTGTCCCCATATTAGCTAAAGTAACGTCCTAGTCAACATAGCTATTAGAACTAATGCATTACTGAAACCCACTACAATCATGCAGTAACGTTGGTGTATAGTCAGTAAGCAGTTACACTGGCGGGCCCCAGTGGCAATAAATGAATAAAACCAAAAGTTTACCTTAACTTGACTTGGAAAAGTTCCAGTGTTATGTTGGATAGTCATAGCCAGCTAACTAACATAGCATCCCTTTGTTTGAGCCGGGTGTTTGAGTAACTAAACAAGCCAGCTGCATTTGCTAGCTAAGTAAGTGAAACTGAAAGTGAAAAATGATTCTCTCTCGCTCTCTTCTCCTTCATTTTTGAAGAAATTAATTTGTTGAAAACTGTTCAACTATTGTCTCTCTCTCTTTGAGTCAACTACTCACTACATTTTATGCACTGCAGTGCTAGCTAGCCGTAGCTTATGCGTTCAGTAATAGATTTATTCTCTGATCCTTTGATTGGGTGGACAACATGTCAGTTCATCCTGCAAGTTGTCATAATTACTGTGTAAGTCCTATGGAAGGGGGTGAGAACCAAGAGCCTCCCAGGTTTTGTATTGAAGTCAATGTACCAAGAGGAGGACAGAAGCTAGCTGTCCTCCGGCTACACTATGGTGCTACCGTACAGAGTGATGTTGAGGCTACTGTAGACCTTCGTTGCAAAACAGTGTGTTTTAATAAATTATTTGGTGATGTGAACATATTTTTTTAATAGTTTTATCTAAAAAATATTACTTTTTCAATGTTTTAACATTTTGATTTTCATGAAATTCACTGAGGAGGATGGTCCTCCCCTTCCTCCTCTGAGGAGCCTCCACTGGCGTACACAGATTTGCAGATGTTATTGCAGGTGCAGCAAAATGCTTGCGCTTCTAGTTCCAACAGTGCATTAATAATACCTAGCAAATAACAATTACTAAACAATACACAAATATTGTGAAATTATGAAATATCAGAGCGAGCAATTTCGTTTTGATATTTATATATATACACATAATACCCAAAATGACAAAGCAAAAACAGGTTTTTAGAAAATGTTGCTAATGTATACAAAATAAAAAAGCATATCTTATTTACATAAGTAATCAGACCCTTTGTTATAAGACTTGAAATTGAGCTTGGATGCATCCTGTTTCCAACCTGACAGAGCTTGAGAGGATCTGCAGAGAAGAATGGGAGAAACACCCCAAATACAGGTGTGCCAAGCTTTTATCATGATATCCAAGAAGACTCAGGCCTGTAATCGCTTCCAAAGGTGCTTCAACAACGTACTGAGTAAAGGGTCTGAATACTTATGCAAATGTCATATTTCCGTTTATTTATTTTTATAAATGTGCAAAAATTTCAAAAAAAATGGTTTTGCTTTGTCATTATGGGGTATTGTGTGCAGATTGATGAGGGGGGGAAAACAATGTAATCAATTTTAGTCAAGGGGTCTGAATACTTTCCGAATGCACTGTATATCCGTGTATATACACAGATTTTGTTTTTAAACGCAACACGTAAAGTGTTGGTCCCATGTTTCATGAGCTGAAATAAAAAATCCCCAAAATGTTCCATACGCACAGAAACCTTATTTCTCTCAAATGTTGTGCATCAATTTATTTATATCCCTGTTAGTGAGCATTTATCCTTTGCCAAGATAATCCATCCACCTGACAGGTGTGGCATATCAAGAAGCTGAATAAACAGCATGATAATTACACAGGTGCACGTTGTGCTGGGGACAATAAAAGGCCACTTTAAAATGTGCAGTTTTGTCACACAACACAATGCCACAGATGTCTCAAGTTTTGAGGGGAGCGTGAAATTGGCATGCTGAGTACAGGAATGTCCACTAGAGCTGTTGCCAGAGAATTTAATGTAAATTTTTCTACCATAAGCTGCCTCCAACGTCGTTTTAAAGAATTTGGCAGTACATCCAACTGGCCTAGCCAACGCAGACCACATGTAACCGCGCCAGCACCACATCCGGCTTCGTCACCTGTGTGATTGTCTAAGGTGGGGGGGGGGAGTATTTCTGTCTGTAATAAAGCCCTTTTGTGGGGAAAAACTCATTCTGATTGGCTGGGCCTAGCTCCCCAGTGGGTGGGCCTGGCTGCCAAATGGATGGGCCTATGCCCTCCCAGGCCCACCCATGGCTGCACCCCTTGCCAAGTCATGTGAAATCCATAGATTAGGACCTCATTTATTTATTTAAATTGACTGACTTCCTTTTATGAACTGCAACTCAGTGCAAAGCAGTCTCTAAGGTGCAGGGTAGATTACCGGGTGGTAGCCGGCTAGTTAAAGTGACTAAGGTTCAGGGCAGGGAACTGGGCGGAAGCCGTCTAGTGGTGGCTGTTTAACAGTATGATGGCCTGGAGTTATAAGCTGCTTAACAAACTCTCTGTCCCAGTGTTGATGCACCTGTACTGTCTCCTCCTCCTAGATAGGAGCGGGGTGAACAGTTAGGGTCAATGCCATTTCAATTCAGTCATTTCAGGAATTCAACTCAAATTCAAAATGTTCTCATTGAGAAGCTTTGTGAAATGTCAATTGACCTTCTGATTGTAAAAGGAATCGGACCCCAACTGGTAGCCACTAGCCATAACATTATCCAAACTTGCATTACTGTATTTCATGTTAGCATGCAAGCTATGTTACCTAACTTACGGGTAACACACACACACAGTTTGTTTTTCCAGGGAAGATAAAGTAAGATACAGTGTATGGTACCGGCATGCAATCATCATGTTGTTTGGATTAAACTTTTCATTTGTATTATTGTGTTGTTTAGGTTTGTAAGTTAATGGAGAAGATTGATGCGTGCTTTTGTTTATAGTACGGGATAATCATGTAATGCAGGTTATGCACGCACGCACACACACACACATACAAACACACACACACAAACACAGAGGCCTGCAGTCACACATATGCACACACACACAAACACACTCTCTCTCCCACTTTCACACACTCACACAGCGCCCTTCTGTTATTTATGCGTCATTTTCCATGGTGGGAAAAGATGCCATGGTGTCGTTTTCTACAGATTTGTTTCAGTACCAGCTATAGGATTACACACATGATTACCAAGGATAGATAACACATACAAATCAGCCTAAAACGTTAATGGGGCAATTTGGTATTTAGAGGACCACAATGGAAATAAGCATTTGGGCTTTATTGTATATTGTCGTAGTAAACCAGAGACTTCTATGTACTTTTAATGATCAAATAAATAAATAAAATACTATTAACAGATAAGAAAGGTCAACCATATATGTAACAGAGAATAGTAACAGTTTTTTGTCTCGTTTCCAGCTGAATTTATTTTGTTCAGCACAGGGTGGTGTCTCTCTCTCACACACACACACACACACACACACACAGTGTGAATCACTGCTGTATGATGGGGCATGGACTGATGTTTCCATGAAAGAAGGTGGTACGGGTTTTCTGACCTCACACTTATTTCTCAGATTGACTATGTCACGCGTGAGGAAATGGCTACGCTCCACTGTCTATATTAGCATACTACTTTGGATGCATGCACATTACATTATTTCATTCTAAGTAGTATGCTAGTGTGGATATCGAAACAGAGCTATTGTGCACCTATGCCTGTGAGGGATGAGAAGTGGGTCCTATACAGTATTTTAATTGGTGTGTCCATTTCAATCATAAGTCCATAACTATGTAGGCTATAGTGTCAACAGGGGCAGCCTTAGGGAAATGCTGTCCTCTCCCTTTAAGAAAACCCATACTACACTTCCCATGACTCCACAGTCAGCCATATTGGTGCACAGGTGTGGAAGTTTTCCCATTCCCGATCAGCTCTGCTGGCTCCACTTCATTAAGAAACTAAACACAGCACATTAAAGGCCCAGTGCAGTCAAATATTAGATTTGATGTATTTCCACACTGAGGGTGGAATAACACTGTGAAATTGTGAAAATAATGATAATGCCTTTTTAGTGTTAGAGCTGTTTTAGTGACATTTCAGCCTGTTTTGGTGGGATGGAGTTTTGGCCTTCCATGGTGACATCACCATGCAGTAAATTAATTAATAGACCAATAAGAGAGTTCCAAACCAAATGACTGCTTGTAAAGTCCCCTATTTTAGTGACCTGCGTGGTCGAGTACCAGTTCCCATCAACATTTTTGCTTATAAATCGATATGTGCATTGAGCAGTAGCCCTGATTCTCATGGACACGAGTATGTATCTTCTGCCTGTGTGAAGCAGAATGTGAAATCGGACACCACTTGAAGCTGGGATGTCCCTCCTACCATTTAATTTGCTCTTCCGACTGTCCATCAACTCCTGGCTGAAACCTACGTCATAGCCACTAAGAACGCATATTATTATTTTTTATTTTTATTAGTCAAGTCAGTTAAGAACAAATTCTTATTTACAATGACGGCCTAGGAACAGTGCCTTGTTCAGGGGATTCGATCTAGCAACCTTTTGGTTACTGGCACAACGCTCTAATCACTAGGCTATCTGCCGCCAGTTATGCCTGGAATCCTAACATCGTAACACATCAGGAGAGAGTGGTTTCATCACTAGCACTGTGGATCGATTTATAGCCAGTAATCAAAAATAATTAATAGATTTTAAACAAACACGTGGTTTAGTAGGTATTTCATTAGGTTCCCCATTAGCTGTTGCAAAAGCAGCAGCTACTCTTCCTGGGGTCCACGTAAATCATGACATAATACAGAACATGAATAGACATGAACAGCTCAAGGACAGAACTACATCAATGCCAGTCATTTGTCACAGACGGACAAGATTAATATGAGATGGAAGGCGAGTTCCAAACGAGTTCAGGAAGCCAAGCTTGAGCTCTGTGAGAAGTTCACAGCGATGGGGGCAGACTTTTTGATCAAGAGAGACCTTTAGAAAATATGCACATTTTCTCTAACACCAAAAATATACAAATGTATGTATTTTACAGGAAGGTGAAATATTATAGTTAGTCGTTTTATAAATTAATTATACTATATTTAGGAAAAAAATATTTTCAAGCCTAATTCATACAGTTTTGTTGAATAGGAAATACATCATATAAAATATTACATATTTTCATGATATTTGTACTGTGTACTTGAGCTTGGGTCCTCACAAATGACTACACCTCAGCAATTTATAACTTTTTTTTTTACCAGAAAGGTGAGATTTTAACCTTTCTTGGAGTATGCAGCATTACTATTGTTTTTGGCTCAATAATTACTTTGGGGATTTCCGTAGATTACATTTTCGATTACATTAGTTACATTTAAGAGGTTAAGGGAGACACATTAGAGAGCAGCAGGGCTTGCATTTGAAAGCCCCTAAGTTTGTTTAATCAAGTGATCTAAGTTCTGTTTTGCACGAAGACTATTTTGAGATGAATACCTTTGGTTTTGTATGTAAAATCTAATTTAATTAAATAAAGAAGAGCTAGCAGTTTGTTTAGTTGTTTTTTGTTTTTCTTCCTGTAGGATTGACAACTGGGGTATACATCTGGATAATAAGAAGGAGGCAGAGAAAGAAGCTCCAGCAACATTGTCTTTCTGTCCATCCTGAGTCTACACTAGCTGGCTCTTCCAGCTTCTAAATGATTGAAGCCATGCCTCACCTCTCTGGAAGCACAGGTAAGGACAGACACAAGGCTAAGACTCATGTATAGTGTTCATGTTTAATGTATGTGTTACTACATTATTTTTATTATATATTTAACTATTGGGACTCCCAATCACGGCTGGATGTGATTCAGCCTGGATTCGAACCAGGGACTGTAGTGTCGTCTCTTGCACTGAGATGCAGTGCCTTAGACCGCTGCACCACTCGGGAGCCCCCTGCCACTCGGGAGCCCCCCACATTGAATTTTCAACCATGTGATATTCAGAGAGGCATCTTTCTGTCTAGAATGCTAGTGCAGCTTAGCCTCCCTGTATGTATAAGCACATTCACACTTCATTTAGCCTAGGGATATGAACCCACTTGGCTAAGAGTGCTCTTCTTAGTACCAGCTTTAAGGGACCTGCCAATCACAGAGTTCTGTTGTCCCCTGATTTGAATATTCATTATGGGTAGCACTGGGATAATTGCATGTAATATGAAAAGGCCTATAAGGTAGTACAGCCTCTGCCAAGAGGTTCTAACCTTGATGACACATCAGGTAGTGTGCTTGCCCTGCAGTGGTGTAAAGTACTTAAGTCAAAATACTTTAAAGTACTACTTAAGTAGTTGTTTGGGGTATCTGTACTTTACTGTACTATTTATATATTTAACTACTTTTACTTTTACTTCACTACATTCCTTAAGAAAATATTGTACTTTTTACTCCATACATTTTCCTTGACATCCAATAGTACTCGTTACATTTTGAATGCTTAGCAGGACACGAAAAATGTTCTAATTCACACACTTATCAAGAGAACATCCCTGGTCATCCCTGCTGCCTCTGATCCGGCGGACTCACTAAACACACATGCTTTGTTTGTAAATTACAGTTAAAGTCTGAAGTTTACATACACCTTAGCCAAATACAATTCCTGACATTTAATCCTTATGACCCCTCTATGGAAAGATGAGAATGGCGTCCAAACGGTTTGGTAGCGTCCAAACGGTTTGGGCTACATGCTAATATGACCCCTCTGTGTAAAGGTGAGACTCCTGTTTTGCTCTAGGCCTCAAAAGACTTGTCTGAAGGTCCCAATGTACTAGTTGAAACAATTTATGGAAGTACAGTATATGGACACTGGTTAGTGACAAAAATAAGGGGTTAAATACAGTTGAAGTCGGAAGTTTACATACACCTTAGCCAAATACATTAAAACTCAGTTTTTCACAATCCCTGATATTTAATCATAGTAAAAATGACTTGTCTTAGGTCAGTTAGGATCACCACTTTGTTTTAAGAATGTGAAATGTCAGAATAATAGCAGAGAGAATGATTTTTCAGCTTTTATTTCTTTCATCACATTCCCAGTGGGTCAGAAGTTCACATACACTCAATTAGTATTTGGTAGCATTGCCTTTAAATTGTTTAACTTCGGTCAAACGTTTCAAGTAGCCTTCCACAAGCTTCCCACAATAAGTTGGGTGAATTTATCAGACCAGAGGACATTTCTCCATGTGCAGTTGCAAACCGTAGTCTGGGTTTTGTATGGCGGTTTTGGAGCAGTGAACGACTGAACAGCCTTTCAGGTTAGGTCGATATAGGACTCATTTTACTGTGGATATAGATACTTCTGTACCTGTTTCTTCCAGCATCTTCACAAGGTCCTTTGCTGTTGTTCTGGGATTGATTTGCACTTTTCGCACCAACGTACGTTCATCTCTAGGAGACAGAACGCGTCTCCTTCCTGAGCGGTATGACAGCTGTGTGGTCCCATGGTGTTTATACTTGCGTAGTATTGTTTGTACAGATGAACGTGGTACCTTCAGGCATTTGGAAATTGCTCCCAAGGATGAACCAGACTTGCGGAGGTCTACAAATTATTTTTTGAGGTCTTGGCTTATTTCTTTTGATGTTCCCATGATGTCAAGCTAAGAGGCACTGAGTTTGAAGGTAGGCTTTGAAATACATCTACAGATACACCTCCATTTGACTCAAATTATGTCAATTAGCCTATCAGAAGCTTATAAAGCCATGACATCATTTTCTGGAATTTTCCAAGCTGTTTAAAGGCACAGTCAACTTAGTGTATGTAAACTTCTGACCCACTGGAATTGTGATACAGTGAATTATAAGTGAAATAATCTGTCTGTAAACAATTGTTGGAATAGTGACTTGTGTCATGCACAAAGTAGATGTCCTAACCGACTTGTCAAAACTATAGTTTGTTAACAAGAAATTTGTGGAGTGGTTGAAAAACAAGTTTTAATGACTCCAACCTAAGTGTATGTAAACTTCCGACTTCAACTGTATGCCTGAATGTTGGAGTGTGCCCCTGGCTGTCTGTAAATAAAATACAAAACAAGAAAATGTTGCCGTCTGGTTTGCTTAATATAAGGAATTTGGAATTATTTATCCTTTTACTTTTGATACTTACGTATATTTTAAACCAAATACTTTTAGACTTTTACTCAAGTAACATTTTACTGGGTGACTTTTACTTTTACTTGAGTCATTTTCTATTAAAGGCATCTTTACTTTTACTCAAGTATGACAAATCGGTTCTTTTCCCACCACTGTTGCCTTGTAACGGGATCATGCTTTTCTCATTGTAGGGTTGCATGAGACTCTGGCCCTGCTCACCTCTCAGCTCCACCCTGATGCCAAACACAAAGAAGACCTGGTGTTCCTCAAGGATGTCTTCAGCGAGAAGAGCCTGGCGTATCTGATGAAGGTACAACCCTATAGAGTTGTCCCCCTTATGTAACCCACTGGGTTCAAAGTCATTTTAATGCTGTGTAGCCTAGGCTCTGGGAGCAAACTTAAGTCTTCAGGTCTTATAGGCAAGGCGGGCTGAATTTCATCTTCATACTATACGTGTTGCAGAGAAGGCTGGTGGGAGGAGCTATAGGAGGACGGGCTCATTGTAATGTCTGGAATTGAATTCATGGAACAGAGTCAAACGTGGTTTCCATGTGCTTGATGTGTTTAATACCATTTCAGCCATTACTCTGAGCCTGTCCTCCTATAGCTCCTCCCACCAGCCTATGATGTGTTGTACCACAGATCCATGAGAAGTTGCGCCAGTATGAGCGGCAGAGCCCTACTCCAGTTCTCCACAGTGCCTCCTGTCTGGCAGAGGATGTAAGTACATCCACGACCCACTGAGTTGAAAACACAGGACAGGTAAAGAAGATATGGTGGATGCCTCCTGGAACTTTGCTGTCACCTACCCAGTTAATAAATGTCAGTGAAGATGGAGGAAGATAGATTCAGTTGTGTTGAGTCACGAACAATATGTCTTAGGCCTACTTATGATGACATCCTCATGCTGTGATTGACAGTTGGCTGAGGAGATTCAGAATGGACCAATGGAAGGTGACGAGAGGGAACTGCTTCTGCTTCTGAGTGCTCCTCATCTCAAGGTACACATGTCTCACACACACACACTCTCTCTCTCTCGCTCTCTCTCTCTTGTTTTTTTATCTCTTCAACATCATCAAAAGCAAGCACTAAGCCTTTCTACAGCCCAGACACAGGCTGTCCCAAATGGCACCCTATTCCTTACATGATGTGAAAAGGTAGTGCACTATGTAGGGAATAGGGTTCCATTTCAGACGCAGACACAGACAGTCCTCTTCAGTCACATTAATCAAGGTCATTATGCTCAATTTAATTGTTTTTTGTGTCTGACAGCTAGGGAAGAAATCCCAGCTCGTGACATTAGTATAGCAATATCTTCATTATACCCGCTCGATTGCACAATAGCCTGGGGGGATTTTGTCTCTCTCTTTCAATCTCTTCTCAACGTTCTTCAGTCTCAATTTCTTTGTGCCTCTCTTTCATCCTTTCTCTCTTTCCGTGCCTTGCTCATTCAATTGATGGATTGTCTGTCCAACTCAGTTTCAGTGGAAACAAAATATTTATTATCATCGTCATTGTTTAGGATGTGTCCCATCTCACTATGGTCTGTCTCTCTCTTACCTCTGACTCCTATAGGCTATCCTGGCAGCCCATGACACGGTGGCCCAGAAGAACTTTGACCCCGTGCTGCCCCCGCTGCCAGATGAAGTGGACGACGAGCTTGAGGAAGAGTCTGTGAAGATCGTCCGGTTGGTGAAGAACAAGGAGCCCCTGGTGAGTCTTGATACGATATGATGTGATATGATACAATATACATTAGCTTACAATATACGATACAGTACAATACTTTATTGCGAGTGCATGAGATTCTGGCCCTCATTTCACGGAAATTCAATTTGAGAGGCCAGTGGTACATTTAAAATATAATATGCACAACCATACTCAACCAGTTAGAATTTGAAAGGCTATAAGTAGATAGGTGACATGCTTTGCGATTGTCTTCTGTGAGCTAGTTAAGTGTCTGCGAGATAGTTAAGTGTCTGCGAGATAGTTAAGTGTCTGGGAGCTAGTTAAGTGTCTGGGAGCTAGTTAAGTGTCTGGGAGCTAGTTAAGTGTCTGGGAGCTAGTTAAGTGTCTGGGAGATAGTTAAGTGTCTGTGAACTAGTTAAGTGTCTGGGAGATAGTTAAGTGTCTGTGAACTAGTTAAGTGTCTGGGAGCTATAATTAAGAGTATCACCTGGTGAAATTTTCCAGGGGGCGACCATCCGCAGAGATGAGGTGACGGGGGCTGTAATAGTGGCCAGGATCATGAGGGGAGGGGCTGCGGACCGCAGTGGTAAGAGAACAGCATGTGTAAGCACGTGTAAACACACAGTACAAACCCTCACTCCCACAACAATGCCCTACCCCTCATATGGTACTGTACCAACCATATCTTAGATCCTTCCCCATAACAACATCACCAAAGTACCCTACCTCCTCCATTTTTTATCCACATTCATACCCACCCTCATAAACTACCAACCTGGACTCAGGGGTAGACGTAACATAGTAAATATAAATCCAAGGCACTCCAATTAGTATGATTCGTATGGTATGTATTAATGTGTGGATGTCCATCCTATGATAAGTTACGAATTACAATTCGTATGATATGTTACGAATTGCAATTCGTACGATATGTTACGAATTGCAATTTGTACAATTTGTAACGAATTTGCAAAAAGTATGATATGTTACTAATTCCATTTTGTTGTGGCTAACATTAGCTAGGTGGCTAACGTTAGCTAGGATTAAGGTTAGGGTTAGGAGTTAGGTTAAAGGGTTAGCTAGCATGCTAAGTAGTTGCAAAGTAGCTCAAAAGTAGCAAGTAGTTCCAAAGTTGCTAACATGCCTAAGTTGTCTGTGTGGAGATTCAAACAATGAACCTTTGGGTTACTAGACGTTTGCGTTATACGCCCACCCATCCTGACCAACCAGCCTTAAGTAACCTTCTGTCTTATGTAACCATACTGATGGGTTCTGACTTCTAAACTTGAAATACTGTTAATCATCAGGTATCCTATGGAAATGAGAAGGGCCACAGTCTGGTTTCGACACTAAAAGTTAATGGTTAGGAATGTGTATGGTGGAGTCAATTAAGGTTGGATATGAGCCATGGGCTTGGAATGTACTGAGTAAAGGAAAGGCAATCACATGTTTGCGGTCACTGATAAGGGTGGAGAGCTGTGGATTAGTGGGGGCCGAGGTCAGGTCACATTAAGGGAGTTTATTACCCCCATCACTTAACTTCCTGCCTAGCAATAAATATGTAATGTTTAGAGGGAAGGAGGAGATTTCACCCAAATTAGGGTTTATGTACTTGTGCTGGTGGAAACATGTCTTTGTCTGTTCAGCTGTCAGACCCTTTGAGTGTATAAATTTGGTTTGAGATTTAATAATCGGCCGTGAGTTTTTACACGGTTCATTTAGAACCTAACAATACCAAACGTATCATATCATACTAATTTGAATATGCCGGATTTAAATTTACTATGTTAGGTCTATTCTATGAGACCTGGCTGAAACTACAGTTCCACTTTACTCAACTCAACCCTATCTATTGGTCAGCATCCCAACCTATTACAACATAATGAAGGTTATTCATGGTCATAAAGTCCTCACCCCAAAAGTCAAACTTCTTGGTTTAAGTCAACTGGATGACAGTGAATCCATCTCTCTCAACCATGAAAGTCTGAAGACAGAGAAGGAAGAACTTCAGATTTATACCCAAATTTGAAGTTTAACAAATATTGAAATGCCGATAGGAGAAGGGATTATATGTCATGGCCTTACAGAAATAAAACTAGTCACTACTGTATATAGACTAGACATCAAATCCTTGAGATTAGGCGTGTGCCACAAGATTGCATTTTGCAGATTATTACTGAGAGGGGTTGCAGTCAAAGCTGGTCACTGCCATTGCCGTGGAAATGTTGTCGACTGTGTCTGTGTTTAGTTTAGCTCACGTATTTTAGAAAGTAAATGCACATGTTGATGTTTGACTGACTGGTACTGCTTGTGTTGTTTCATGTCTGTCTGTCTGTCTGTCTGCTTGCCTCAAGGTCTGGTGCATGTGGGAGATGAACTTCGAGAGGTCAACGGAAACCTGATCATTCACAAAAGACCAGATGAGATCAGTCAGATTCTGGTAGGTGTAATGTTGTGCTCTATTGCGCTCTAATGTAGCTACTATACAGGCTATCATTGTTTTCATTGAAGACAATGAACTGCAGTAATTGATTATCAAGGTCATTTTACCCTCGTGCTTTATCCTTTTGACCGTCATTTAACCAGTCCCAGTCACAAGGCTCCATCACTTTGAAGATCATCCCTGCCATTGCAGAGGAAGACAGGCTGAAGGAGAGCAAGGTGAGGAGGGACACCAAAACATTACATTCGTATTGCCCCAGTTCAGGTAGTGTGAAAACGTTTTCTCCCTGCTGAGCACAACCCTGATTTGTTATGAGAGTATCCAGCCGTAGAATTACAATGCATACTTCTATGTACTATTCTGAGGAATGTTCATAGTCCATTAACAGTCAAAATGATATGAAGGCCATTAATGGCCAGAATGTTATGCTTTTATTTATTTATTGGCAGCTATAAAAATAAATAAAGAGTCGCACACATATATATATATAAAATTTATTGGGTAAAACACCAACTTGAAGGCACAGTGATGCCGAAACGTTGGTGCTTTACCCAATAAATTACTAGGAGTTTATATAGTCAAAGTCACCATTATTAGTCAGTTGTACAACCGAATGCCTTCAACCGAAATGTGTCTTCCTTCTGCATTTAACCCAACCCCTCTGAATCAGAGAGGTGCGGGGGGCTGCCTTAATCGACATCCACGTCTTCGGCGCCCGGGGAACAGTGGGTTAACTGCCTTGTTCAGGGGCAGAACGACAGATTTTTTCCTTGTCAGCTTGGGGATTCGAACTTGCAACCCTCCGGTTACAAGTCCAACGCTCTAACCACTAGGCTACCTGCCACCACTAGGCTAGTCAGCACCTCTGCACAAAATCATTTTCTCTGGGTGTGCGCCAGCTCATGCTATTTATTTATTGGCACACAAGAAAATACAAAACAATACAAAAAGAGGGGTGAAAACCCCATAGAGGCTTGTAAGGCACCTCCTCCTTTAATTTAAGTTCAAATAAAACAGATTTTATTTGTGGTGAGAGATGCACCAAGTCTTCTCTTTAGAATGTCTATGCCCCCTGTCATGATTTGAACCCTGCTCTTCCTGTACTAGGTCTACCTGAAGGCCCTGTTTGACTACACCCCGTTTGAGGACAAGGCCACGCCCTGCCAGGAGGCGGGACTTCCTTTCAAGCGGGGGGACATCCTGCAAGTGGTGAGCCAGGACGATGCCACCTGGTGGCAGGCCAAGAGAGTGGGCGACAGCAACCTGAGGGCCGCACTAATCCCCTCTACACAGTTTCAGGAGAGGTAGGCAAGACAGATTTTTTTAGAATGGTTTAAACTTTAAAGAGTACAAACTAATGGGCATTTCTCGAGGACAACTTACTTAAGGGCCCTGCTGTATATGATGTCATATTGCTGAATTTACCTTTAATTTGAGGAATAGATTTGTATGAGTATTCTGCATTTTCCAAACACTGTTGGGATATAAGTGCCAATGATATTGGGACGAGCCAGTAGTGTTAGCCAGGGCAGATTAGAATTGTATTATTGTTGATTTTCTGTAACCTGGAAGTCACCTCGCTGTGTATGATGATGTCAAATTGCTGAGTATACTTTAACTTTAAGGGATTCTTATCCCATCTACACCTCTCCCAGGCGTCTTAAATACAGAATAAAGATGGGCACTTACCAGGCGCCTGTGTCACCGAAAACACCCACATGTAAGTTCTCTCAATACACTGATCACTTATATTTTACACCATTAGTAATAAAAACCGTTTAGTCTGCATTGTATTATTTGCATTCTAGAAATTGTTATACTTTATGTAGAGAAAGAGAAAGAAAGATAAAGGATATCAAAAGAGAAGAGGGATTTTAGAATGATCCTCCAATGGTTAATCCTTTTATCCAATTCGGAACCAAATATGACGACAACATCTGTAGGTGGGAGAACAAAGGGTAATATGACTGTCCTCTCTTATTGACTGGGAGGTCTTACATTTTGATATGCTCTAATGTTATCTGTACCTTGACAAAAATGCATGACTTGTCATGTGGGCACTGCCTGTTTGAGTTGTGTTAATTTCCCCCCCTTACTTCTCACCTCAGATGATCCGGCTGAAAGAGGTAGGTGGAGAGAGCACACGCACACATGCAGAAACTTGTCAAATGTTATTTTCTTTGCCTACGTACCCTACCTTCCTTGACCCAATACTTGTAACGCACCTGCCTGCTTTGCTTACCACCCTAACTCCCCTCCTGGACTCGTTAGAAACCTCCACAGTCCACACCCCCCTTCCCTCCTTCCCCTCCCCCTCTCACCCTCCCCCTCTCCCTGCTTGCCTCCCTACAGCAGACTGTGACAGTGAGGGCTCTCAGAGTGGACAAGACATAGGTGAGGGCATCACGGACTAAGCTCCACTCACCAACACGCTTCATTTTAGCCCCGACGCTAAAGCTAAGCTTTACCTAGCCTCGCGGGCTAAGCTAATCCATTCACTGAAAGGTTGATGTGGGCTGTTGAAACTCATTTTGTTCAAACGAATGCATTATGACACCATTATTTACCCTTATGAGGTCTTTACTATGTAGCTCTAGTCCCTTTTTGAGAGTTTAAGTGAAGGTTTACAAGATCTCCATCACACCACATCTCCTTACCTTGATCTTTCACCTCCTTGTGACTAAGGCCATGTTCCAGACCGCCTGCAAAGCAGTCGCACTGCACACATTAACCGATGATTGAATACTACATCGTATCCATTGCAGTCGTGCGTCAGATTACATTATCATATTGAAGCGGTTACCTGCAATGTGGGTGGCCTCGAACGTGGCCTATATGACAACTCTGCTGCACTCCCCGGTCCTCAAACCCACATCCACCTTTCTAGCTAGTATATCTACTGCTTTGCTAATTGCTAATACAGGATCCACCTTTCATGCTGTTAGAAGTGTCTTACTATGGCTTAATGCTGCTGAACACTTTTGGCACCTCCTTTTTGGTTTCTTGAACAGAGTTGGGTCAATTGCGTTTCAATTCTGGTTGGTGGAATTCAAGTTGTGCTCCTGTGGGGAAAAAATCCACATCCAATTCAACAAACTGTTAGCAATGTGTTAGTGCTGTTAGCATTGTGTGCTTCTTGTCTACAGTCGTGGCCAAAGGTTTTGATAATGACACAAATTTCTTAATTTTCACAAAGTCTGCTGCCTCAGTTTGTATGATGGCACTGTGCATGTACTCCAGAATGTTATGAAGAGTGATCAGATGAATTGCAATTAATTGCAAAGTCCCTCTTGCCATGCAAAAAACATTTCCACTGCATTTCAGCCCTGCCACAAAAGGACCAGCTGACATCATGTCAGTGATTCTCTCGTTAACACAGGTGTGAGTGTTGACGAGGACAAGGCTGGAGATCACTCTGTCATGCTGATTGAGTTCGAATAACATACTGGAAGCTTCAAAAGGAGGGTGGTGCTTGGAATCATTGTTCTTCCTCTGTCAAACATGGTTACCTGCAAGGAAACACGTGCCGTCATCATTGCTTTGCACAAAAAGGGCTTCACAGGCAAGGATATTGCTGCCAGTAAGATTGCATCTAAATCAACCATATATCAGATCATCAAGAACTTCAAGGAGAACGGTTCAATTGTTGTGAAGAAGGCTTCAGGGCGCCCACGAAAGTCCAGAAAGTGCCAGGACCATCTCCTAAAGTTGATTCAGCTGCGGGATCAGGGCACCACCAGTACAGAGCTTGCTCAGGAATGGCAGCAGGGAGGTGTGAGTGCATCTGCACGCACAGTGAGGCAAAGACTTTTGGAGGATGGCCTGGTGTCAAGAAGGGCAGCAAAGAAGCCACTTCTCTCCAGGAAAAACATCAGAGACAGACTGATATTCTGCAAAAGGTACAGGGATTGGACTGCTGAGGACTGGGGTAAAGTCATTTTTTCTGATGAATCCCCTTTCCGATAGTTTGGGGCATCCGGAAAAAAGCTTGTCCGGAGAAGACAAGGTGAGCTCTACCATCAGTCCTGTGTCTTGCCAACAGTAAAATATCCTGAGACCATTCATGTGTGTGGTGGCTTTTCAGCCAAGGGAGTGCGCTCACTCACAATTTTGCCTAAGAACACAGCCATGAATAAAGAATGGTACCAACACATCCTCCGAGAGCAACTTCTCCCAACCATCCAGGAACAGTTTGGGGAAAAACATTGCCTTTTCCAGCATGATGGAGCACCTTGCCATGAGGCAAGTGGCTCAGGCGAAAAAAAACATATTTTGGGTCCATGGCCAGGAAAATCCCCAGACCTAATCCCATTGAGAACTTGTGGTCAATCCTCAAGAGGCAGGTGGACAAACAAAAACCCACAAATTCTGACAAACTCCAAGCATGTATTATGCAAGAATGGGCTGCCATCAGTCATGATGTGGCCCAGGAGTTAATTGACAGCATGCCAGGGCGGATTGCAGAGGTCTTGAAAAAGAAGGGTCAACACTGCAAATATTGACTCTTTGCATCAACTTCATGTAATTGGCAATAAAAGCCTTTGACACTTCTGAAATGCTTGTAATTATACTTCAGTATTCCATAGTAACATCTGACAAAAATATCTAAAGAAACTGAAGCAGCAAACTTTGTGAAAATTAATATTTGTGTCATTCTCAAAACCTTTGGCCACGACTGTACTTCAGTATGCTCTGTATCCATTTGTTGAGCGCCATTGCTGTGAACTTTTGTGGTGCTTGGTGTGTTTGCCTCACTGTGCAGAGGAGCAGCTTTCTTTGAACTCTATTGTGTACAGAGAGCGCTTCCTTTATTTTATACTTAAGCTATAGGTGCTTCTTGTGTTTTTGTCTATTGGTGCTTGCCTTTAAAGAGGCCTTGCGTTGGACTCATGGCTAACTCAACCAAGCTGATCTGCCCTTTTGCTGCACCATATCAGACACTGGGGCTGGTTGAATAGTGGTCTAATGCTAGTTGTAGTTTTTCCCAATACAAGTAAAGCGACCCCTGCTTCCTGTGGCCATGCTTTTTCCTGGGATTTTTACTCAGGTACCATTACAGACTTTTATTCACGTCGTAGTGTGTGTGCTATGTTGCTTTTTCCTTCCATACATTGTTTTGGGGGGAGGGTGAAATTGATCATTTTATCTGGAGCCCTTTGATCAGGCAACTAACGTTTTGTGATTGGAAGCCTTTTCTGAAAATAAGCTTCTCTCTCAATGATACTGTGAAGTTAGCCTGAGTGCTAGTTTGTCTCTGCTTTCGCAAATTATGAATCATCACTGTTGTGTTATTTAATTTTATAAAACAGTCAGGCACCCAGACTAAAGTGTTAAGTGCTCTTTCTTGCGTTTTGTATCTGTCTGTCCTTCATATTTGTCTGTCTTTTCGTGTGACTGTTACCTCAGCTGGTCTACGCAGAAGTTTCTGTCTGAGTAGAAAAGATCGACAGGGGTCCCCGGGAGAGCCTCGTACTCCAGACTCGGCCCTGCTGGACTTCCTAATCTATGAGGAAGTGACACGCTACCAGCCCCGCCCCAGCGAGAGGCCTCGCCTAGTGGTGCTGATAGGTAAAAGACATGAGGGTTCTGTAGGTTATTTGTGTCAAGCTGACTATGGTCTTGGGATATATTGAACTACAAGTATAAGATTTAGGATTTCTGGACTTACCAATCCATAATGTTAGCTAGTTGTGTTAAAAATAGACTCTCTATATATACAGTCAAAGGTTTGGACACACCCACTCATTCAAGGGTTTTTCTTTATTTTTACTATTTTCTACATTGTAGAATAGTAGTGAAGACATCAAAAGCTGGTTGAGAGAATGCTAAGAGTATGCAAAGCTGTCATCAAGGCAAAGAGTGGCTACTTTGAAGAATCTCATATATTTTGATTTGTTTAACACTTTTTTGGTTACTACATGATTCCATATGTGTTATTTCATAGTTTGGATGTCTTCACTATTATTCTACAATGTAGAAAATAGTAAAAATAAAGAAAAACCCTGGAATGAGAAGGTGTGTCCAAACTTTTGACTGGTACTGAATATATACTGCCATTATTTTAATCGATAAAACTATACTTAAAATACTCAAATGTCACCAAATATTTTTTTTTAAACACACAGTTTTGCAATGAAGGTCTACAGTAGCTTAAACAGCACTCTGTAGGGTAGCACCATGGTGTAGCCGGAGGACTGCTAGTTTCCGTCCTCCTCTGGGTACATTGACTTCAATACAAAACCTAGGAGGCTCATGGTTCTCACCCCCTTCCATAGACTTACACAGTAATTATGACAACTTCCAGAGGACATCTTCAAACCTATCAGAGCTCTTGCAGCATGAACTGATATGTTGTCCACACAATCACAGGATCAGTACTGAAAGCATAAGCTAAAGCTACCTAGCTGCTGCAGATCATAAAATGTGGTAAGTAGTTGACTCAAAGAGAGAGACAATAGTTGAACAGTTTTGAACTCTTCAAAAATGAAGGGGAAGCGAGAGAGAGAAAGAGAGAGAGAGAGCGAGCGATGGCATATTTTTTTTCACTTTCACTCAGCTTGCGAATGCAGCTAGCTAGTTTAGCCTACTCAAACACCCGGCTCAAAGAGAGAGGAATGCCATGTTAGCTAGCTGGTTATGGCTATCCAACACTGTAACTTTTCCAAGTCAAGGTAAGCTTTTCACTGTACACTGTACTGCATGATGGTAGCGGGTTTACTAACACGATAGTTCTAGTAGCTATGTTGACTATGACGTTAGTAAATATGGTGACAATGATGTAGGCTGTGTGTAGCGGTTAGCGGTTATGATATGAAGGTTTGGCTTGGAAACGTGTTTTTCGCCTGGTCACAGACAGCTGATTTGTTGTGCACTGAAGTCCACAAGCGAAGGGAAAAGGTGAAAGGAGGAGGAGAGCACGTAGATGCAAGAAGGAATTATGTGATCATGCTATTTGTACATGGCTGCTATGAAAGTGAACACTGTTTGTGTGTGATCAGGGGTCTATTCCTTCAGTTGATTCTGTTGAAAAACTTTTCTTAAACAGAATCAAACGGAGATAAACATACTTGAATTTGTCCAATAGAAACTCTCGTTTGCAACTGATGGACACATTTTTACACCCTAGATCAGCTAGATACAGGCAAGAGTGTGCAAAGCGGTATTGAATGTGTCTCTGTCACCTTGATTACTCACATTACTCACATGTCACCTTGATTACTCACATTCACAGTTTACGTTGTAAACTTTTGTTCATAGGCTAGTTTTTAGCAACCTCATGATGGGTATAGGGAAAATTAGAGTATCATGTAGTAGCCTAAACCTACCGATGTTACTTTGAACTGGGTGAATGGAATATGAATGACAGTTATCCAATATGCTGTAATAGAAGTAAGGCCATGCTCATAAAACAATAATCGCCCTCCCTCATCTTAAACGGCACCGACCGCTACTGACATTCACACTCCCTTATAGAGACATTTATAAAGGTAGTCCTGTTTCATGAGAGTCTCATTTACAAGGGAGGTCTCCCTACCTGGACCGGCCTCTACTGACCTGCACTATAAACATGTATGCCTATGTAATGTAGAGTTGACGACAAGTGTTCAGACGGTTGGTAACAAGGTCATTGTCTGCCTGGCCACAGGTTCCCTTGGGGCCAGAATTAATGAGCTCAAACAGAAGGTGATCGCTGAGAATCCTTGCCACTTTGGTGTGGCTGTACCGCGTGAGTCTCACGCACGCACGCACGCAAGTGACTTTATTTCACACACAGGCACACACACACACACACACCTCATTTCACTCAATCACACACACACAGACTACATTTCACTCAGTCACACACACACAAGTGACTTTATTTCACACACAGACACACAGGCACACACACAGAGTAAGTGGCATTGTGTTCATGTTATTCTTGGTATTATATCTGTGAATTTCCTTTCCACCCTAGACACCACTAGAGCCAAGAAGAGTCACGAGAGGGAGGGAGTGGAGTACAACTTCATCACTAAACAGGCCTTTGAGGCTGACATTCAGAGCAACATGTTAGTTCATACTTCTAACATTATATAGATTAGGAATAAGGGAAAGTTGTGTAGATAGATATAGGGCTCAATTCCATCTGCGGAAGTTCAGTGTTAAATCCTGATTTTAAATTTAAAGGCAATGTTCCCGCATTAGCTGAGACTGCATTCACGGTAAGCGCTGCATATGCCGGCTCAATTGGAAATTACCTTAACATTTCTATTGCGGAATCTGTAATGCTTCAGCGATACAGATTGAATAGAGCCCTTAGTATTTATCAATAATAAAGAAATGTGTTTCTACTGCATTGTGTTAGGCTCTGTTTTGTTTGTTCAGTTTTATAGAGTATGGGGAGTACAAGGATAACTTCTATGGCACCAGTCTGGAGGCCATCCGCAGTGTGCTGGATCGAAATAAGATGTGCTTGGTGGATGTACAACCAGAGGTATGTATGTATCTCAGCCAGTGGAGGGAAAAATGGGGACGATGGGCTCATTGTAATGGCTGGAATGGAACGGTCCTCCCCTTTTCCTTACTCCACCCTCCTCTACTGATCTCAACCAATAGATTCACATAAATATTGTGAGTACAGTGACATGTACACTATCGACTGCATAAAAACCAAAACTATTACTTGCAGTGTTTATACGTTATGTAACAAAAGTTTGTGACTATGGAACAACGTGCATGTGTCTTATGCTATTTCTGTGTAAACCATTTGAGGTCAACCAGAACCATGTGCATTGTGCCGTCCAGGATGACGATCATGATGAGTGATGTGTTCTGTTCTCCATCAGGCACTGAAGATCCTATGGACAGCTGAGTTTAAGCCTTATGTCATATTTGTGAAGCCTCGTATCCACGAGAGCCACTGCAAACGTCACGGCTCCTCTTCGTCACTCAGTGTAGGCATCACTGTGAGTTACACATTCACACACACAGGAGGGACAGGAGTTTTTTGCTGATCAGGTTGCATGGCCATGAAAAACTCATGGCCACACACATAGGCATAACCTTTTCCCCAGACACACTGCAGACTGAAGACATGATATCCATTTTAAAACAAACACATTCACCTTATCAATACACCAATCCTATAGACAACCCACACCTTAAAGTCAAACTCACCCTATGGACACACCCAACCTCGTATGGATAGCAGTCACATCCTATTGATAATACATAGGTATGTAGCTACAGTAAAACCAATGCTTTTAAAACATGATAGGGATAGTCCTGAATCTCTCTTTCCACTCTCTCTGCCCCATGGTTAGGAGGAGGACCTTCAGGAAATGAGGCAGTCGGCCGTGCTGATGGACGAGCGCTACGGCCACCTGGTGGACCGGGTACTAGTGAAGGAGGACTTGGCCAGTGCCTGTGTAGAACTCCGGGACATCTTGCAGAGGGTTGAGACGGAGGTTCACTGGGTGCCTATTTGCTGGGTCCGAACCACCTAGCATACACTCCCTGGCGCTACAGAGGGGCTATTGCATATAATACAATTAAAACCATGCCATTAGAAACTAGCGGGTGACATTGAGATAATGGGAATGGATTTGAACGTTTAAGTGTTTTACTGCCATTGTGTTCAACCACTACCATAATCTCACAAGCCAGAACCAAATCTCAGATGCGCTTATGTTAACAGTCACGAGAGATTACCACTGTCAGAGTGATGGTGTTGGTGGTGGCAAACGGACATTGAGATGAGTGGAGAACGAAGAGGGAACTTGGGAATGGGACCTTTCCACTAGGACAACGGCTATCGGTGGTGACTCAAGTGAACACAGTGGAATCATTTGAAGCAGTTTGGGTTGCCTGGCTCTTGACAGACTCTTAAGAGACTTGTTGCCGTTACATGTTGGATCAGAAGTAGTGGCTGACGTCACCTCAAGATCAAGTCTATTTTGCATTGCTGAATTGTGGACAGTTTAAACATTTGTATTATTCATTCATCTTCGTTGAAGGATCTTTTCCTATAGAGGCTATGTGCAATGGGGAGTTGTGGATACTGGCTGAACTGAAGCATAGTAATCAAATGTTGTTGATCAGTAGGCTAATATACTGTGAGTCCCAAATGGAAGGGTAACAGATTGTAGCCTCATAGACTCCACTGAAATCTGCCAAAATAAGCTCAATAACTCATTGCATCCACACACTCCTATTGAGCATTCACCTGTATTGTGAGTAGGCCTATGCCATCTTGACCTATAGTAGAGCATAATAATCTTAATTGGCAATGTGACAATGAAAGCCATGAAAAAGCATATAATACTTGCATGTGGGACTAATGGTCTTGAAAATGTATACTATTTATCAGAGCCATGCATTCTATAATAATCTAGAATGTGTAGATTAGTCTAGTAAGTACTGAACATCAAACAGAATGCAGTACACATATTGGTTGCAATGATACATAACAGATGTGGGCAAGATGGAGATATGAATTCATTATCAATTATCAATTGTGATTACTCATTGAATGCAAAATAACATTGAGGACTGTGTGCTTATGATAAATCTCTCAAATGTAATTCAATAAAATCTCTTCCATAAGATACAACGTGACCCTGTTGATTTTGCCTCACTCTTCATTGTCCTTCTAGCCCTGGTTACACCTGGCACCATCATGTGGTTTTGGGGATTTGATAAAGATGATCTGATCACAGTTTACTGCGTCTCCTCATGGTATTAAAATGTGTCTCTTATGCGTCCACTGTGTGCGCATTGTGACCAGATTTCCTGGTCCCTCTCTATACAAATTATTTGAATGATTTTAGTCAATGGTGCCAGGAGAGGACAAGAAATTGAGGAAAGAATAATTAAGAAAGAGCCCTGGAATTCTGCCCAAAGGGGTTTACCTCATTCAGTTATGTTCTGAGGGCAACTCCGTATCCAGGGCACTGGCAGATCAAATTTATTGTTTTGATGAAAGCTCAGTGGGCAGAGCTTAGAGTGACAAGTCAGTGAGTGGAGTTTACAGGTGAGCATAAGATAAAGAAAAGGCTGGCAGGGAGGTAGGCCCCTAAACCATTTCCCATGCATTGTCTATGGGGTTTCTTAACAAAACCGGGTGTAATATAATTCTGGCCACTGGTTGGTTTTGTGGCGCTAGTCTGTCTGATTACGCATAGGGAACACTGTAAACTGGTAGAGGTGCATATTTCATCGCCCAGCAATAGTCACAGAAATGTTACATTCAGCTTGTTAAATATTTCAGTCCGATTGGACTTATCTTACTAACTCAGCATGGCTTAACATAGTTTCTTTCGTTTTTGACCTCAACATTATACTGGATAGATAAAAGTTTTGACAAAGACACCATTTTTTATTTTCACAAAGTCTGCTGCCTCAGTTTGTATGATGGCAATTTGCATATACTCCAGAATGTCATGAAGAGTGATCAGATGAATTGCAATTAATTGCAAAGTCCCTCTTGCCATGCAAATGAACTGAATCCCCAAAAAACATTTCCACTGCATTTCAGCCCTGCCACAAAAGGACCAGCTGACATCATGTCAGTGATTCTCTCGTTAACACAGGTGTGAGTGTTGACGAGGACAAGGCTGGAGATCACTCTATCATGCTGATTGAGTTCGAATAACATACTGGAAGCTTAAAAAGGAGGGTGGTGCTTGGAATCATTGCTCTTCCTCTGTCAACCATGGTTACCTGCAAGGAAACACGTGCCGTCATCATTGCTTTGCACAAAAAAAGGCTTCACAGGCAAGGATATTGCTGCCAGTAAGATTGCACCTAAATCAACCATTTATCAGATCATCAAGAATTTCAAGGAGAGTGGTTTAATTGTTGTGAAGAAGGCTTCAGGGCGCCCACGAAAGTCCAGAAAGTGCCAGGACCGTCTCCTAAAGTTGATTCAGCTGCGGGATCGGGTGCACCACCAGTACAGAGCTTGCTCAGGAATGGCAGCAGGCAGGTGTGAGTGCATCTGCACGCATAGTGAGGCAAAGACTTTTGGAGGATGGCCTGGTGTCAAGAAGGGCAGCAAAGAAGCCACTTCTCTCCAGGAAAAACATCAGAGACAGACTGATATTCTGCAAAAGGTACAGGGATTGGACTGCTGAGGACTGGGGTAAAGTAATTTTTTCTGATGAATCCCCTTTCCGATAGTTTGGGGCATCCGGAAAAAAGCTTGTCCGGAGAAGACAAGGTGAGTGCTACCATCAGTCCTGTGTCATGCCAACAGTAAAGCATCCTGAGACCATTCATCTGTGGGATTGCTTCGCAGCCAAGGGAGTGGGTTCACTCACAATTTTGCCTAAGAACACAGCCATGAATAAAGAATGGTAACAACACAACCTCCGAGAGCAACTTCTCCCAACCATCCAGGAACAGTTTGGTGACGAACAATGCCGTTTCCAGCATGATGGAGCACCTTGCCATAAAGAAAAATTGATAACTAAGATTTTGTGTTTTTTGCAACTTACTTGTACATGATGTTTCTGCTACCGTCTCTTATGACCGAAAAGAGCTTCTGGATATCAGAGCAGTGATTACTCACTTCGGGAACTGGACAAAAGAAATTCGGTAATGAGTCTGACACAAAGGATATACTGTTGCTACTGGACCAGGCCCAAATCCAGTCATTCGCATGAAGAAAAGACAAATACAGGGGGCGCAGATCTGGGTGCCTTGTGAGAAATAGTCGGCGAGTGGGTAAACCACCTCTACCATCCGTTCCATTGGCCAAGGTGCAATCACTGGATAATAAACTGGATGAGCTCGGTTCGAGACTATCCTACCATCCGGACATTAAAAACTGTAATATCTTATGTTTCACCAAGTCGCTGAACAACGACATCGGCAAGACAGAACAACTAACTACGGTAAGACGAGGAGGAGTGTTGGTGTGTGTCTATTTGGCAATAACAGCTGGTGCGCAATGTCTAATATTAAGGAAGTCTGGAGGTATTGCTCGCCTGAGGTAGAGTACCTTATGAAAACCTGTAGACCACACTACCTACCAAGAGAGTTTTCATCTATACTTTTCATAGCTGTCTATTTACCACCACAAACTGATGCTGGCACAAAGACCGCACTCAATGAGCTGTATAAGGCCATAAGGAAACAAGTAAATTCTCATCCAGAAGCGGCACTCCTAGTGGCCGGGGACTTTAATGCAGGCAAATTTAAATCAATTTTACCTCATTTCTACCAGCGTGTCACATGTATAACCAGAAAAAAAACCTCTAGACCATCTTTACTCCACCCACAGAGACACGTACAAAGATCTCCCTCGGCCTCCATTCGCTAAATACGAAAGTGGTCAGATGACACGGATGCTACGCTACAGGACTGTTTTGCTAGCACAGACTGGAATATGTTCCAGGATTCATCCAATTTCATTGAGGAGTATACAACCTCAGTCTCGAGCTTCATCAATAAGTGCATCAGTGACTGTACAGTGACTGTACAGTGACTGTACGTACATATCCCAACGAGAAGCCATGGATTACAGTCAACATCCACACCGAGCTGAAGGCAAGAGTTGCCGCTTTCAAGGAGCAGGACACAATCAAACAGAAAAAGCGTCAATACAGGACTAAGAATGAATCCTACTACACCGGCTCTGACGCTTGTCTGATGTGGCAGGGCAAACTACTACGGACTACAAAGCGAAACTCAGCCGCGAGCTGCTCAGTGACGCGAGCCTACCAGACAGGCTAAATGCCTTTTATGCTCGCTTCGAGGCAAGCAACACTGAAGCATGCATGAGAGCACCAGCTGTTCCGAACAACCGTGTGATGTGAGCAAGACCTTTAAACGGGTCAACATTCACATTCATACTTAGAGTATGTGCGGACCAACTGGCAAGTGTCTTTACGAACATTTTCAACCTCTCCCTGACCGAGTCTGTAGTACATACATGTTTCAAGCCGACCACCACAGTCCCTGTACCCAATAATGCGATGGCAACCTGCCTAAATGACTACCGCTTTGAAAGGCTGGTCATGGCTCACATCAACACCATCATCCCGGAAACCCTAGACCCACTCCACTTCGCATACCGCCCCAACAGATCCACAAATGACGCAATCTCAAATTAACTCCACGCTGCCCTTTCCCACCTGGACAAGAGGAACCCCTATGTCAATGAATGCTGTTCATTGACTACAGCTCAGCATTCAACACCATAGTGCCCACAAAATCATCACTAAGCTAAGGACCCTGGGACTAAACACCTCCCTCTGCAACAGGATTCTGAACTTCCTGACGGGCCGCCCCCAGGTGGTAAAGGCAGGCAACAACACATCCGCCAAACTGATCATCAACACAGGGGCCCCTCACGGGTGCGTGCTCAGTCCTCTCCTGTACTCCCTGTTCACACACAACTGTGTGGTCAAACACAACTCCAACACCAACATCAGTAAGTTTGCTGACGACACAATGGTGGTAGGCCTGTTCACCCACAACGATGAGACAGCCTATAGGGAGGTCAGAGACCTTGCAGTGTGGTGCCAGGACAACAACCACTCCCTCAATGTGAGCAAGACAAAGGAGCTGATCGTGGACTACAGGAAAAGGAGGACCGAACACGCCCCCATTCACATCGACGGGGCTGTAGTGGAGCTAGTCAAGAGCTTCAAGTTCCTTGGTATCCACATCACCAACAAACTAACATGGTCGAAACACACCAAGACAGTCGTGAAGAGGGCACGACAATGCCTATTCCCCCTCAGGAGATTGAAATGATTTGGCATGGGTTCCCAGATCCTCAAAGGTTCTACAGCTGCACCGTCGAGAGCATCCTGACCGGTTGCATTGTCACCTGGTATGGCAACTGCTCCGCATCCAACCGCAAGGCGCTACAGAGGGTAATGCGAATGGCACAGTACATCACTGGGGCCAAGATTCCTGCCATCAAGGACCTCTATACTAGCCGTTCAGAGGAAGGTCAAAAAAAAATGGTCAGACTCCAGTCACCCAAGTCATAGACTGTTCTCTCTGCTACCGCACGGCAAGTGGTACCGGAACTCGAAGTCTAGGTCCCAAAAGTCTCCTTAACATCTTCTACCCCCCCGAGCCATAAGAATGCTGAACAACTAATCAAATGGCCACCCGGACTATTTGCATTGACACCCGCCCACCCCCCCTTTGTTATTGTTGCTTTTTTTTAACTTTAGTTTATTTAGTAAATATTTTCTTCATTTTATTTTCTTAACTGCATAGTTGGTTAATCGCTTGTAAGTAAGCATTTCACGCTAAGGTCTACACCTTTTTTATTCGGTGCATGTGACAAATACGATTTGATTTGAGAGTAGGCTATAATACAGCAACAGTAGCCTTCCTACTGTTCTGTTATTCGTTAGGTCTGGAAATTGTTGAATTAGCTAATATTATAGAGATATCACACATTCATGCAGCTGTGGTGGTGTCACATTGTCTTTATCCGTACCATAGCTACTGCTATGGATATGCCTTTTACTTGAGAGCTCTGCCCTCTTTGCCAGGTCTCCTTTGAAAAAAGTATGTTATTTTTGACCTGGTAAAATAAGCGGTTGTGTGCACTCTTACTAGATGGAATTGTGTGGTTCAGTGGTATATTTTCTACAGAAAATAGACTTAGACAGTATATCATCAGCGATTCTCAGTCAGATGAGATACACAGCTAACCCACATTGAATTTCATTCATTCATAAATGTGGGCACTAATTATTGTTCATATTCCAATTCTCTAGGCCTTCCATTCACAAACTTGAAGCCCCCTGTCCCCAGCAGGAAAGACCAGGAAAAAGTGTTGGCTTAAGGTACAACTTCCTATTGAGGAGATATAAGATAACTCAATGTCACATTTACAATTACTGACATGAATAGAAGCATATACAAGCAATCAATCACATTTATTTTATAAAGCCCCTTTTACATCAGCAGGTGTCACAAAGTAAAAACTCCCTAGAAAGACCGGAACGTAGGAAGAAACCTAGAGAGGAGCCAGGCTCCGAGGGGTGACCAGTCTTCTTCTGGCTGTGCTGGTGGAGATTAAAAAAGAGTACAGCCATTTACACCAGATTGTTCTTCAAGACATTTAAACGTTCATAGATGACCAGCGGGGTCAAATTATAATCACAGTTGTCTCTTCATAGCTAAGCGTTTAGAAGTTGAGACAACAGGTCCGGTAGAGAGAGACAGGATCAAACAGCAGGTCTGGGACAAGGTAGCACTTCCGGTGAGTCCTGAGCAGGCCAGGGTTCCATACCCGCAGACAGAAACAGGATCAGCAGCCCGACTAGGTGGACTGGGGACAGGGATAGCCAGGAGTCATCAGGCCATGTAGTCCTGAGGCATGGTCCTGCATCCTTTATTTCATTTGTGTAGACTAAGCCCTAGAGGTTTTGTAATTTAGCGTACTTGTCAATCCAGACCTGAATAATTTGAATCCTTTTTACTGTACACTGTTTTCTTTCCAAAGCTAATCACTGAATGTCCTACTACAAGGATGTGGTCAGGTTGACACACTTCTGAGTCACAAAAACACAGATCACACACACCACAGATTGTGAGGGCAAGCACAATGAGCAGTTGGGAAAATGAAGTCTGCTGTGTGGTTGTCCTACACACACAAACACACACTTCATTTAAGTCAGTGTGTAGTCAAGGCTTTGTCATTAAAATAATATTGTGCCTATTCAGATCTGCCAACCAGGCTTGGTGGGTGACATTTAAGCGTGTTTCCACCAAGCTGATCCAGGCTTGAAGTGGCACGCTGAAACTTCTAGAGGCTTGTAGACCTGAAGCAGTGAGATGTGGTCCAGGTAATTATCACACACACGTATACACACTCACTCACTTTGTTTTGTTGTATAATTATTTTAACTTAAGAAAATGGTGCATTTCTATGTTAGATCTGACACCCCTATTAGCTCAACCACAGCCTTCACAGCTGCAGTCGTCTGCCCCTGCACCTGCTACACCGGCCGCGACAGGTGATACAGATAATTAACACATACATGTATACACACATGCACACGCTCCCTCTATTTAATCACATCCGCTTTAGCCGACATCCACATAGCGGTTGTTTTGGCGGGGGTCTGAGGTGGAACTGTGTTAGAGCTGTCAAATGCACAAGCGGCTCCCGGCACTATACTTAAAGTCGCATTAACAGAAATCTCATGCAGCCCTGTTTACAAGTTTAAACACCGGAATGTGAGATGTAATCTACACTTTGATTGGGCTGATAGAAATCCTCATTATTTCATTTTGAATGATTTTGAATTTGAGTCCTTATTTCTGTATAGCCTACACTTTCTCGTTCTGAACTTGTAGCGCGAGTAGGACGGGTGTGGCTTCGTGACAATGATCAAAAGCACGGGTACACCTCTGACACCCTGCAAAACATCAGCTATGTGGATGTCGGCGGTTAACGCTTACACTCATTCTCTGTTTAGTTGTATGATTATTGTCAGATCTGCAGTCACAGCGTCCTCCGTGGTGGTATTTAATTTACCGGCCGCACCAGTTCCTAACACACCATGGAGGGAGAAACCTTTCAAGGATTCCCAGATGGATACAGGTCATTCAGAATTATATTACATACATATACGATCACTCACTCACACCAACAGATGTGTGCACACAAGCATGTTGGTGAGCTGTATACTTACTGTCAGTCAGATCTGCCATGCACTCCACCACTGCCCGACAGCCTTACTTAGAAGTGCAAACCCTGGGCCTATCAAGACTGACAAAGCAGAGACAGGTGGCTGATAAGGAAAAATGAAACACAACATGCACACACTCTCTCTGTGCCTCTCTCACACACACACACGATCCCCAATGTAAATACATTGTAATAACTTGTTTATTTTATGTATGCTACATTTTATTTGAGGATTGTGTGCAACAAAGTACATTCACAGTTAAGCAACAGTTTGGTTTATTGGATATTTATCTGATTAAAATGAATGACCAAAAGGAAGTTGGCAAACCTGCAACCCTCTGTGTGTGCAGGTTTTGTCTTCTGGAGCTGCCTGCCCTCACGTATGTACAGGGTTCCCAGGAGTGGGAGGCACATATGTTTATTGTCCTGCAAAATGATTTTTTATGTACCAAGGCCATTCCCTGGTTACCCATCTACATCGCTCCGGCCAAACTGATGTTGGTTCTCCACAATGAATGTATGTAGCGATTAAAATTCAGCGTGAGTCATCAGGCAACCAAGGCTAAGGAATGGAGAGAGAGGTGACCTGGAAGGAGTTCCAGACCTCAGCTTTTTATGAAGCAGAAAAGCATGCACACACACAGTCTGTAAATATGTAAATACATTGTAAGATATCTTGGCCTACTTTACTAGAGTGTAGTAAAAAAGGTTTATCATTAATATTACTCAACAAGTAATGCCTCAAGGTGGGATTGAACAGTGTCTCAAAAGCAGCAGAAAAGGTCAAATAAGGTCACACATTTCTGTTACAGCTATACACGTCTGGCCGGCCCCTGCTGGTATTTGTATTTATTAAGGATCCCCTTGGCAGCAGTTATTCTTCCTGGGGTCCAGCAACATTAAAGCAGTTATATACAATTTAAAATATTCCATACCACTTTTCACAACACAATGTGTTCCCTCTCAACCTGCTCCACTACAGCCCCGTCGATGAGAATAGGGGCGTGCCCTGTCCTCCTTGCCTGTAGTCCACAATCATCTCCTTTGTCTTGATCACGTTGAGGGAGAGGCTGTTGTCCTGGCACTACACTGCCAGGTCTCTGACCTCCTCCCTATAGGCTGTCTCATCGTTGTCGGTGATCAGGCATACCACTGTTGTGTCATCAGCAAACTTAATTGTAGTATTGGAGTCATGCCTGGCCATGCAGTCATGAGTGAACTGGGAGTACAGGAGGGGACTGAGCACGCACCCCTGAGGAGCCCCCGTGTTGAGGATCAGCGTGGCGGATGTGTTGTTACCTACCCTTACCACCTGGGGGCTGCCCAGCAGGAAAACTTACATGTAGAGATAAAAACAATTGATATACTGTAGGTCTACCGTAGGTGTTGTAAGTATTTTGCAGAGGTGTTTAGTCCCAGGGTCCTTAGCTTATTGATGAGATTTGAGGGGACTACGGTGTTGAACGCTGAGCTGTAGTCAGTGAATAGCATTCTCACATAGGTGTTCCTTTTTTCCAAGTAGGAAAGGGCAGTGTGGAGTGCAATAGAGATTGCATCATCTGTGGATTATATGGGCCATGACCAGCCTTTCAAATGCACTTCATGGCTACAGATGTGAGTGCTACGCGTTGGTAGTCATTTAGGCAGGTTACCTTAGTGTTTCTTGGGCACAGGGACTATGGTGGTCTGCTTGAAACATGTTGGTATTAAAGACTCAGTCAGGGAGAGGTTGAAAATGTCAGTGAAGACACTTGCCAGTTGGTCATGGCATGCTCGGAGTACACGTCCTGGTAATCTGTCTGGCCCTGCGGCCTTGTGACTGTTGACCTGTTTAAAAGGTTTTACATCGGCTACGGATTGCACAATCACACAGTCGTCCAGAACAGCTGATGCTCTCCTGCATGTTTCAGTGTTTCAGTGTTCCATGGCTTCTGGTTGGGGTATGTACGTACAGTCACTGTGGGGACGACATCCTCGATGCACTTATTGATGAATGCCAGTGACTGATCTGGTGTACTCCTCAATGCCATCAGAAGAATCCCAGAACATAGTTCAGTCTGTGCTAGCAAAACAGTCTTGTAGCTTAGCATCTACTTCATCTGACCACTTTTTTTTATTGACCGAGTCACTAGTCACTGGTGCTTTCTGCTTTAGTTTTGCTTGTAAGCAGGAATCAGGAGGATAGGATTATGGTCAGACTTGCCAAATGGAGGGCGAGAGAGCTTTGTATGAGTCGCTGTGTGTGGAGTATAGGTGGTCAACAGTTTATTTTTCCTCTGGTTGCACATTAAAATGCTGGTAGAAATTAGGTAAAACGGATTTAAAGTTCTCCTGTATTAAAGTCCCTAGGAGCACAGCAGTTTTAGTGCCAGCATTGGTTTGTGGTGGTAAATAGACAGCAACTACGAATATAGACAAAAACTCTCTTGGTAAATAGTGTGGTCTACAGGTTATAATGATATACTCTACCTCAGGCGAGCAAAACCTTGAGACTTCCTTAGTTAGTTCACCAGCTGTTGTAATATACATACAAATATACATAGACCGCCATCCCTTGTCCTACCAGAGGCTACTGTTCTTTCCTGCCGATAGTGTATAACCCGCCAGCTGTATGTTATTCATGTCGGTGAAACATAAGATATTACAATTTATAATGTCCCGTTGGTAGGATATACGTGCTTGTAGTTTTATTATCCAATGATTGTACGTTGGCTAATAGGACCGATGGTAAAGGCAAATTACCCACTCGACACCGGATCCTTAGAAGGCACCAGACCTTCGTCCTCGATATCTCCGTCTCTTTCTCCTGCAAATGACGGGGATGAGGGCATTGTCGGGTGTCTGGAGTAAATCCCTGTCATCCGACTCATTAAAGAAAAAATAGTCTTTCAATATGAGGAGAGTAATCACTGTGCTGATTTCCAGAAGCTCTTTTCGGTCATAAGAGACGGTGGCATAAACATTATGTACAAAATAAGTTACAAAGAACATGAAACAAAACACAATAGCACCATCGGTTAGGAGACCGTAAAACAGCAGCCATTCTCTCCGGCACCATCATTCAGCTTCCAGGTTGTGTACAGATCCTTGCTACATGCGATTGTCTAAAATGACATTGGAGGTAACTTATGGTAGAGAAATTCAATTCTCTAGCAACAGCTCTGGTGGACATTTCCTGCAGTCAGCATGCCAATTGCACACTTCCTCAAAACTTGAGACATCTGTGGCATTGTGTCCCTAGAAAAAGGTGCACCTGTGTAATCATGTTTAATCAGCTTCTTGATATGCCACGTCAGGTGGATGGATTATCTTGGCAAAGGATAAATGCTCACTAAGAGTGATGTAAACAATTTTGCACACAAAATTTGAGCTTTTTGTGCATATGGAAAATTTGAAACATGGGACCAACACTTTACATGTTGCGTTTATATTTGTATTCCTGAGCTCTCAAATATAGGATAGACACTTCAGAACAAATTTCCTTTAGATTTTTTGTTGACTATGTTCCATGTAGTGAATGTTATTCAATGCGTTTGTATGGGCTAATAGCAGTAAGGCCAAAAATAATTTACCAAATAGTTATACTTTAAGAGGTCTTACAATTCCAAATCAAATAGCTAAATGATCCTTGGTATGACCATCTTAAAACAATTACATATGTTAGCGTTTGACAAAATATGGTCACAATCGGAATGTAGACAAGATCAAGACAAAGGGTGCATGGTTTTAATAGGGTTTCTGTTCCAAGGTTTTCCACGTCTACACATAGTATTAAAATGTCTCCCAAATTAGATATTTTGCCAATCTGCTACCCATCTGAGCTTTTAAATAATGGGTAAGCAAAACGCCACATGGAATCTGGTCTTTTGAGTTCAGATTTATAACCACATTCATATGTGGATCTTAATCCTGATATAATTCTGATGTTGGATATGCCACCTCAGTCTGGACACTCGCATCAATTTTTGCTCTTAAGTGTTTTTTATTTTAACATGACCTCCCCGGTGACAGGAAATTAGCATTGCATCTGTGTGTTACTTTGGAGGCTACAGCAGTGTGAATGCTTAAATCTGATATAGGTCACAAAAGTTAGAAGAAAAAAATGTGGATATGAAAATAAATCAGAATTGTGTTCTCAGGGTGGCTGTGTATACACAGGCAGCCCAATACTGATGTTTATTGGCAAAGACCTGATCTGATACCCCCGGGTGCTGGTCAGGAAGATCTTGTCTATACCCATCTAAAAATGTGGGCACATGTTAGCACCAGGTATAAACAGGCCTTCCTTAGGGGTATACTACAATTAAATTTGCAAGTTGCTGAATCTCACCGGAGAAATCATCCGAGCGAAGGAGACACCGCCTCTGTCTCAGTATGTGTAGCCCATGCATCTGATGCTGTCTGGACAAAAAGAGGATAACATGTTGCCGCTGTAGCATTTGACTGATGCCAGCAAGCATTTGGCCTCCTTTGATAAAAGAAAATGTAATAATTAGCCAAATCAGCATCTGGTGCAGCAAAACACCAAGGGAGGCCAGTTTGGATTTGGCTTCAGACCAATCAAAATCACTTCCTAAGCAAAACACATTTTTCTGAAAAACTTCCTAAACCATGGATGGAGATGGGGTTTAGGACTTGTGGTTGACTTAATTCTCTGAACAGGCCAATGATTATGACAGTGATTCTGATCTAACCATCAATGAACATGTGCCACTGGCCTGAGACGACTGAAATTCAATACAGTGGGGAAAAAAAGTATTTAGTCAGCCACCAATTGTGCAAGTTCTCTCACTTAAAAAGATGAGAGAGGCCTGTAATTTTCATCATAGGTACACTTCAACTATGACAGACAAAATGAGGGAAAAAAATCCTGAAAATCACATTGTAGGATTTTTAATGAATTTATTTGCAAATTATGGTGGAAAATAAGTATTTGGTCACAAGCAAGATTTCTGGCTCTCACAGATCTGTAACTTCTTCTTTAAGAGGCTCCTCTGTCCTCCACTCATTACCTGTATTAATGGCACCTGTTTGAACTTATCAGTATAAAAGACACCTGTCCACAACCTAAAACAGTCACACTCCAAACTCCACTATGGCCAAGACCAAAGAGCTGTCAAAGGACACCAGAAACAAAATTGTAGACCTGCACCAGGTTGGGAAGACTGAATCTGCAATAGGTAAGCAGCTTGGTTTGAAGAAATCAACTGTGGGAGCAATTATTAGGAAATGGAAGACATACAAGACCACTGATAATCTTCCTCGATCTGGGGCTCCACGCAAGATCTCACCCGTGGGGTCAAAATGATCACAAGAACGGTGAGCAAAAATCCCAGAACCACACGGGGACCTAGTGAATGACCTGCAGAGAGCTGGGACCAAAGTAACAAAGCCTACCATCAGTAACACACTACGCCGCCAGGACTCAAATCCTGCAGTGCCAGACGTGTCCCCTGCTTAAGCCAGTACATGCTCAGGCCCGTCTAAAGTTTGCTAGAGAGCATTTGGATGATCCAGATGAGGATTGGGAGAATGTCAGATGAAACCAAAATAGAACTTTTTGGTAAAAACTCAACTCGTCGTGTTTGGAGGACAAAGAATGCTGAGTTGCATCCAAAGAACACCATACCTACTGTGAAGCATGGGGGTGGAAACATCATGCTTTGGGGCTGTTTTTCTGCAAAGGGACCAGGACGACTGATCCGTGTAAAGGAAAGAATGAATGGGGCCATGTATCGTGAGATTTTGAGTGAAAACCTCCTTCCATCAGCAAGGGCATTGAAGATGAAACGTGGCTGGGTCTTTCAGCATGACAATGATCCCAAACACACCGCCCGGGCAACGAAGGAGTGGCTTCGTAAGAAGCATTAAGGTCCTGGAGTGGCCTAGCCAGTCTCCAGATCTCAACCCCATAGAAAATCTTTGAAAGTCCGTGTTGCCCAGCGACAGCCCCAAAACATCACTGCTCTAGAGGAGATCTGCATGGAGGAATGGGCCAAAATACCAGCAACAGTGTGTGAAAACCTTGAAGACTCACAGAAAACGTTTGACCTCTGTTATATACCCTTTGTTGGCAATGACAAAGTATAGAGATAAACTTTTGTTATTGACCAAATACTTATTTTCCACCATAATTTGCAAATAAATTCATTAAAAAAAAATCAGGCCTCTCTCATCTTTTTAAGTGAGAGAACTTGCACAATTGGTGGCTGACTAAATACTTTTTTCCCCCACTGTATGTAGCCTAGATGTAGCCTAGTAGGCTCATGTTAACTTCGCTGGTTCATTGTTGCCCATGCCAGGAAGTTAGGCTAGCAAGCACTTTAGTTAGGTAACCTATAACAAAGTGTACTGTATGACAAAGCCATAAACCGTTTTGCCAACATGAGAGGATGGCATTGGCATTCAACTACTTTTTATTATTTATTTTTTTACTTACACCACCATACCATTGACAGCCACATGATACTTATCAAACAATTTTGTTAAATCAATGTTGCCATCTTCCTCCTTGATGTGAGGTTTACATTTTTAAGTTAAAATGGTCCTGGAATTGCAGAGGCAGAGCTCCTGTTGTCTTTGTGCTGACTTGCGCTAACTCAGTGTTTCTAAATTAGTTTATTTAGTAAACTGTCGAAAACATTAACTTGCTTGACCAGGTTGCAGGTCATAATTGCTGAATGCAATATTTGCTTTGTGGACTTCAACGGACAGATATTGCTCTCCGACTTTGTGAGGAAACAAACGTATGTGTAGTTTAATTAATTCCG
The DNA here is from genome assembly GCA_030435695.1 of Brachymystax lenok tsinlingensis. Lineage (NCBI taxonomy): Eukaryota > Metazoa > Chordata > Actinopteri > Salmoniformes > Salmonidae > Brachymystax > Brachymystax lenok. Next base: position 26,027,886 of record CM059780.1, read on the forward strand.
CCACTGTGTGACTTGTCGTTTTGTTGTCTCTGCCTTATTGAATTATCATGGTGGCGTATGAACGAATGGGTTATAGAGCAAACACAATTATCAGAACATAGGTAATAATATGGCTTTTTTACTGGCTTGGCTTCCTCAGTTATTTTACCCACGTATTGCTACTGGATGTTTATCAAAGTTAGCTGATCAACTCTGATCCTGTTTGTAGTATACCCCTCTGGTCTTGACTTACGAAAAAAATACACAATACTTATTATATTCAAGACTCAGGAGAGGTAGCCTAGTGCCAGATCAGTGTGTTCTGTATAGACAACCCCCTATGGTCTTGTTAGGTATACAGCACAAAAAGATCTGGAAACAGGCTACAGCGGAGAAAAAAATAAATAAATGGGGGACTTGTTTCTCAGTGGGGAGACAATTTATTTTAGAATTTACTTTAGGTAACAATTATAAACGAACCCTAAACAAAAGAGGAAAAATATACATATGTGACTTTGCGGGTAAATATCTGCGTTGGGGTCCAAACAATCACAAAGTTCTACTTCCAGAGTTTCTTGATGGACATGTTCTTCTCGCTGTCCTTCTGCATCACCTGGAAAGACAAAGGATAGGGGTCATTAGCCAGTGATAATTGACCTTATAAAGGAGACATTCTCACACCATCATCCCAGACACCACGGACACAGTCCAATTGGCATACTGCTCCCAACAGATCCACAAATGACAATCCCTATTGCACTCCACACTGCACTTTCCTACTTGGACAAAAGGAACATTACATGAGAATGCTGTTCATTGACTACAGCTCAGCGTTCAAAACCATAATGCCCTGCAAGCTCATCACTAAGCTAAGAACCCTGGGACCTGACGGGACTCCCCCAGGTGGTGAGGGTAGGCAGTGTGGTGCCAGGACAACAACCTCTCCCTCAATGTCGGCAAGACAAAGGAACTGATCGTAGACTACAGGAAACGGAGAGCTGAGCACGCCCCCATTCACGTCGACGGGGCTGTAATGGAGCAGGTTGAGAGCTTCAAGTTCCTCGTTTCCACATCACTAATGATCTATCATGGTCCAAACAAACCAACAGGGTCATGAAGAGGGCACCACTTGGTATGGCAACTGCTAGGCATCCGATCACAAGGCGATACAGAGGGTAGGGTGGACAGCCCATTACATCTCCGGGGCCAAGCTCCCTGCCATCCAGGACCTCTATGCCAGGCAGTGTCAGAGGAAGGCCCTAAACATTTTTCAAAGCCTCCAGCCACCCAAGTCACAGACTTGCCGTGCGGTAGCAGAGAGAAGCGGTACCGATGCACCAAGTCTGGAACCAACAGCACCCTGAACAGCTTCTACCCCCAAGCCATAGGATTGCTAAATCATTAACCAAATAGACAATCTGAATTGACCCTTTTTGAAATAACTCTTTTTGACTTGTCGCATATGCTGCAACTGTTTACTATAAGTAACCTTATTCCTAGATATACAGTAGCAGTCAAACGTTTGGACACCTACTCCATTTTAAATGACAAGATACAGATTTAAGTTTGTCTGGCCCAAAAACAGACAATGACCACAGTAGTTGGAAAGACAAAGAGATCTGAGAACAGTATAGATATAAGAATGTATACCTAATCTCTGATCAACACAAGTTAGTAACAATATATTAGGAATGTGGGGATAAAAGGAATATGGTAAGAGCGAGAGCGAAACAGGACAGAAGACTAACCTTGGCAACAGCCATCTCAAAGTCCTCCTGGTTGACGTGCACTCTCCTCTCCCTGAGGGCGTACATCCCGGACTCTGTGCACACACCCTGAGACGTAAGAGGGAACAGAAACACACATACAGGTTTTACCAAGGTGAAATAACACAATGACCCACGGTGACAGTCATTAAAACCCACAGTGGTCGAACACATATGCACTCCAGAAACAGGGTCACAAATTCCTAGGCTAAGGGAGGTTTCAGGATGGCTAATTTTACATGCTCTGACCTTGTGCATATGCAAGCCCTAATGTGGTGGGCCCCATTCTATAACTTGGGGAGCAACAAGTCAGTGGGTATTCTCTTATAATATTCTAGTCATACCTTGTAATGTAAAACCCTGTGGGAGGTGTCCACTACATTGAACTACACAAAATGTAAAATGGTGAAACAAACAAATCCACACAACTGCCTAAGGCAGTGGTTCTCAAACAGGGACCCGACCCAGAAGGTTTTGGGAGGGGTCGTGAGTGTGAAACTGAATGTATTCATACACATAATATGCTACACCATTTGATATGCCTTTGCCAATTCGATCTAAAACAAATCTAAAATCTTGAATCTGTGCTTCAAAAACTAAAAGTTGAGCATCTTGACTGTTGACCCAATGACCAGCAAGCACTCACTTCATCTTCTCCGGTTTTGCCTGGCAAAAACAGAGCATATGTTTGTACTATCCATATACAGTATTCACACACCAACTTTTTCCACATTTTGTTGTTACAAAGTCAGATTAAGATGGATTTAAATTGTCATCATTTGTCAACGATCTACACAAATAGATAAATAAAATAAAACACTAATAAAGAGAGTACAAAACATTAGGAAAACTTGCACTTTCCATGAAAGACTGGCCAGGTGAAAGCTATGATCCTTTATTGATGTCACTTAAATCAGTGTAGATGAAGGGGCAGAGACAGGTTAAAGAATGTTTTTTTAAGACTTGATACATTTGAGACATGGTTTGTGTGCAGTACCAGTCAAATCTGGACAAACCTCATTCCAGAGTTTTTGTTTTACTACATTGTAGAATAATAGTGAATACATCAAAACTATGAAATAACACATGGAATCATTTAGTAACCACTAGTGTTAAATCAAAATATATTTTATATTTGAGATTCTTCAAAGTAGCCACCCTTTGCCTTGATGACAGCTCTGCACACTTGGCATTCTCTCAACCAACTTTATGGAGGTAGTCACCTGGAATTCATTTCAATTAACAGGTGTGCCTTGTTAAAAGTTACTTTGAGGAATTTTGTTTATTTTTAATGCATTTGAGCCAATCAGTTGTGTTGTGACAAGGTAGGGGTAGTATACAGAAGATACCAAATAGGGCTAAAAGACCAAGTCCATATCACGGCAAGAACAACTCAAATAAGCAAAAAAAAAAAACGACAGTCCATCATTACTTTAAGACATGGTCAGTCAATACAGAACATTTCAAGAACTTTAAAGGTTTTTTCAGGTGCAGTCGCAAAAACCATCAAGCGCTACGATGAAACTGGCTCCCATGAGGACCGCCACAGGAAAGGAAGACCCAGAGTTACCTCTGCTGCAGAGGATAAGTTCATTAGAGTTCCCATTCTCAGAAATTGCAGCCCAAATAAATGCTTCAGAGTTCAAGTAACAGACACATCAACCTCAACTGTTCAGAGGAGACTGCGTGAATCAGGCCTTCATGGTCTAATTGCTGCAAAGAAACCACTACTAAAAGGACAACAATAAAATAAGACTCGCTTGGGCCAAAAAACAAGCAATGGACATTAGACCGGTGGAAATATGTCCTTTGGTCTGATTAGTCAAAATCTGAGATTTTTGGTTCCAACCACTGTCTTTATGAGACGCAGAGTAGGTTAACACATGCGTATTTCCCACCATGGAGGTGGTATGATGGTTCTTTGCTGGTGACACTGTCTGATTTATTTAGAATTCAAGGCACACTTAACCAGCATGACTTCCACAGCAATACGCCATCCCATCTGATTTGCGCTTTGGGTCAATGACCCAAAACACACCTCCAGGCTGTGAAAGGGCTATTTGACCAAGAAGGAGAGTGATATAGTGCAGAATCGGATGACCTGGCCTCCACAATCACCCGCCCTCAACCCAATTGAGAAGTTTTGGGATGAGTTGGACCGCAGAGCGAAGGAAAAGCAGCCAACAAGTGCTCAGCATGAGGGAACTCTTTCGATACTGTTGGAAAAGCATTCCTTATGAAGCTGGTTGAGAGAATGCCAAGAGTGTGCAATAAACTGTCAAGGCAAAGGGTGTTTTGATGTCTTCACTATTATTCTACATGAGGTGTCCAAACTTTTGACTTGTACAGTATGTGTGCCATTAAGAGGGTGATTGGCAAGACAAAAGATGTGCCTTTGAACGAGGTATAGTAGTAAGTGCCAGGCGCACAGGTTTTTCACGCTAAACAGTTTCCTGTGTGTATCAAGAATAGTGCACCACCCGAAGGACAGCCATCCAACTTGACAACTGTGGGAAGCATTGGAGTCAACATGGGCCAGCATCCCTGTGGAATGCTTTCGACGCCATGTAGAGGCCATGCCCTGACGAATCGAGGCTGTTCTGAGAGCAAAAGGGGGTGCAACTCACTATTAGGAAGGTGTTCCTAATGCTTTGTACACTCAATGCATCTTGATTATATAAGTATTCAACCCCCTGAGTCAATACATATTAATCACCTTTAGGAGGCAATTACAGCTGAGTCTTTCTAGGCAAGTCAGAGCATTGCACACCTGGATTGTACAATATATATATCTAAAAACATATCTGCTAAGCTCTGTCAAGTTGATTGTTGATCTTTGGTAGACAGCCATTTTCAAGTCTTGCAATCAGTGGCGACCCATCAATCAGGGCAGAGCAAAAAAAAGGCTTGCCTGTTTTCATGTTATTTTGGCATTAATACATGTCACATCAGTTTGCAAACAATGTAAAATATAATATATATCATTCAGTTAATAAAGCCACATAATCAATAAAGCAAAAAAGAGATTTGTAAGGGAGCTCCAAAATGCAGGTGTTACAGACTAGCTCAGTGCTTTCTGTGGTTGTGGGGCAAGCCAGCAGAAAATATGGAGCGTTGGGCCGTGATTGGCTCAGTGTTCTTACACTTGGCAGTGACGTAAAGTCCTCATGAGTGAAAGAGAAACATTTCAGCCCTTCGGCTGCTGCCATGGAAGTGCCCATGCAAGAAGGCTCAAGGTCATTGGACCCAGAAAATAACATCAAATCACGTTGTATGTACAGTAGCTCTGATTGGACTGATCATGTCAACATCATACTTTCACACTCTTAGCTATCAGTCATGAATAAAGTTGACAATCTACTGGCAAATCCTTTTAAATCCTTGTCATATGAAGATAAATAATGGAGTAATTATAGAGAAAACATATAGGTGCTCTTTGGCCATAAACATTACACAACAAGTTGGAAATCGCAAATTCAACGAATGGCGTGGAAGGAATCAGTGACAGTAGCTGTGTGGTCCCAAATCTGGGATTAAGGGGCTCTTCTCCAAGTTTAAAATAATAAACATTCAACATCTGCCATGCTGTCAATGAAGCAGACCAGGGAATCTTGTTTCTCATGGTCAGAGTCATTTAGGTGCCTTTTGGCAAACTCCAAGCGGGCTGAAGAGTGGCTTCCGTCTGTCCATTACCATAAAGGCCTGATTGGTGGAGGGCTGCAGAGATTGTTGTCCTTCTGGGAGGTTATCCCATCTCCACAGAGGAACTCCGTCAGAGTGACCATCGGGTTCTTGGTCACCTCCCTGACCAAGGCCCTTCTCCCCCGATTGCTTAACTTGTTCGGGCAGCGAGCTGTAGAGGATTCTTGGTGGTTCCAAAATTCTTCCATTTAAGAATGGAGGCCACTATGTTCTTGGGGACATTTAATGCTGCAGAAATGTTTTGGTACTCTCCCCCAGATCTGTTCCTCGACACAATCCAGTCTCGGAGCGCTACGGTCAATTCCTTCGACCTCATGGCTTGGTTTTTGCTCTGACCTGCACTGTCAACTGTGGGACCTTACATAGACAGGTGTGTGCCTTTCCAAATCAAGTGGACACCAATCAAGTTGTAGAAACATCAAGAATAATCAATGGAAACAGGATGCACCTGAGCTCAATTTAGAATATCATAGCAAAGGGTCTGAAAACTTAAGTAAATAAGGTAACTATTTTTAATAAATGTGCAAACATTTCTAAAAACCTGTTTTCACTTTGTTTTTATGAGGTATTGTGTGTAGATTGATGAGGAAAAATTACTTTAATCCATTTTAGAATAAGGCTGGAATGTAACAAAATGTGGAAAAAGTCAAGGGGTCTGAATACTTTCAAAACCATTCATGCACTGTAACATGAATGGCCATTAGCTCAAAATGCAGGTGTAAAATGCAGTTTATTTCTGTAAATGCGTCACCGTTTATGGATGGAATGACAGGCTTCACTGGAGCAGGGATTGTGCGAGGGGTCTCGAGATTTAAATCACTCAATTTTTGGGGGGTAGCGGGTCAAAAAGTGAGAACCACAGGCCCAAGGGGTAGAGGCTAAAAGACTTCCCTACTAGCCCTCATACTCTGAACCCTGTTCCAAAGTGTCTCAGCCCTGTGGTAGCCTTCATATGGTTGGCCCCATTCCAAACCATGTGTTTCAGTCGCTCACCTTAACCTCAGCCCCGGAGGCTCCTGGCATCAGCTCTGCAATCTTCCTCAGGTTAATACCACGCGTCAGGTTCATCTTCCTTGAGTGGATCTTCAGGATGTCCAAACGAGCCTGAGGAAAATAAATAAATGGGATGGGGCCAGAATTAAGACACTGTAGCAGCAAGCTGCTCACATGAAACTGAATGAGTGTCAACGCAACACACACATTTCAGAGTGTGAGGAGAGAGTGAGGATGCTGGACTGGACTCATGGTATAAATCCATTATATAAAAATAAATCACAATATTTATTTAATAAAAAAATTGTGCCAGAATCCAGCACTTTGTATTCCTGATGAAATTCTAATAGGGATCTGACTAAGATATTATCATGATAATTAGGTTAAGATATGCATTGCAATTAGATACAGATTTTGCGATTCAATGTACCAAACATATTGCTCATCATATGTCTGCTGCAGAGGTACAAGAGAGCCATGAAGAAACGAGTTTTGAACAGTAATGGAAATAAAATAGGTGAAAACAAATTGCCTCCCGATTTAAAAAAAGATGGAGAACTACAACAAAGGAAAAATACTGGAGTTTTGGTGCAGGTACAGCCAACTATAGTAAAAATAATATTGCGCTATTTTCAAAACCATAAGATATCGTAAAAAATTATATCCCGATATGCAACTATCGTTTTTTTACCGATCAGCAAAGAATCTGCGTTATATCACTCTGAATTTAAAGGTAATTTCTGATTGACACGAAACATTCCCTTTGAAAAAAGTTGCAGAGCTGACAAAGCACAATCCGATAGAATCTCAGACCAAAGGCAGATTTTTACTAGTTGCTTATTATTCATATTTGTTTTATCATAATATTTGAGGGCCAAAAAAAAAAAAAACATGCTGGAACAGGACAGACCTCTTCATTGGGAGGGGGGAACTCTATTTTCCTGTCGATGCGGCCGGGCCGGAGCAGGGCAGAGTCCAGGATGTCAATACGGTTGGTGGCCATGATGACCTGAGAAAGCACAAACACAAATGAACACAAAGAATTAGTCCTTTTGGTCTTATTCAGCCTATTCCATATAGGCTTCTTTGGTATGAACTTTTCTATATGTTAGCCTGTTCGGCTAACCCTATGTGGTCACCTTTAAAAACATGTTCAATACCTTACTTCACATAAAAGGTCAGGTCACATTGGGGAGAAGGAACAGGTTTATGGCCCACATCACTTAATTTCCTGCCTAGCAAAAAAATATGTCATGTTTAGAGAGAAGGAGGACGTCACCCAAATTGTGGTAATTATACTACCACTAGTAGAATCATGTCTTTGTCTGCACAGCTGTACGACACAATGGGTGAATAAACTTGGTTTGAGCTTTACTAATCTGTGACATTTTATACGGTTCACTTAGAAACTAACAAGAGGAAAGTGATACAATGAACAGTAGTCTATTCCAAGAGAATGTTGACATTTTAATCACATCATGGACCTACAAACATGTAACCCGTAAAACATTTGACCCCAAGATTTAAACTTAGCATTATCAAATGGGCCTGTACATCTGCAACAGTGAATCTACTCTAGAACTGGCATCCATACTGCAATCCCCAAATTAAACCTTTGGCTTCTACTTGCTTCAGTGCCTCTTATGACAATTAAACTATTCATTACTTTCTCAAAATTCCAGGCCCACATTATTTCTGTTTCTAGAACTCATCCACAACATTAAAAGGTATATTTAAATAATTACTTTGACACAATGAATACTACAGTGCCTTTGGAAAGTATTCAGACCTTTTGACTTTCCACATTTGTTACGTTACAGCCTTATTCTAACACTCCACCCCCCCCCACTCAATCTACACACAATACCCCATAATGACAAAGCGAAAACTGTTAGACATTTTTGCTAATTTATTGAAATCAAAACAGAAATATCACATTTACATAAGTATTCAGACCAGTTACTCAGTACTTTGTTGAAGCACTCTTGGCAGCAATTACAGCGTAGTCTTCTTGGGTATGACGCTACAAGCTTGACACACCTGTCAAGCAGGTCCTCTCAAGCTCTGTCAGGTTGGGTGGGGAACATCGCAGCACAGCTGTTTTCAGGTCTCTCCAGAGATGCTCAATCGGGCCACTCAAGGACATTCAGAGACTTGTCCCGAAGCCACTCCTGTGTTGTCTTGGCTGTGTGCTTAGGGTTGTTAACCTGATGGAAAGTGAACCTTCGCCCCCAGTCTGAGGTCCTGAGCAGGTTTTTATCAAGGATCTCTGTACTGCTCCGTTCATCTTTGCCTCTATCCTGACTAAAAAACACGGTGGCAGATTTCCTTCAGACGTGACCCCTTGGCGTTCAGGCCAAAGATATCAATCTTGATTTCATGAGACCAAAGAACCTTGTTTCTCATGGTCTGAGTGTCTTTAGGTGCCTTTTGGTAAACTTCAAGCGGTCTGTCAAGTACCTTTTACTGAGGAGTGGTTTCCAACTGGCCACTCTACCGTAAAGGCCTAATTGGTGGAGTGCTGCAGAGATGGTTGTCCTTCTGGAACGTTCTCCCATCTCCACAAAGGAACTCTGGAGCTCTGTCAGAGTGACCAACAGGTTCTTGGTTACCTCCCTGTCCAAGTCAATTCTCCCCCAATTAAGCAGTTTGGCCGGGCAGACAGCTCTAGGAAGAGTCTAGGTGGTTTCGAACTTCTTCCATTTAAGAATGGAGGCCACTGTGTTCTTGGGGACGTTCAATGCTGCAGAAATGTTTTGTTACACTTCCACAGATCAGTGTCTCGACTGACAATTCCTTCAACATCATGACTTGGTTTTTGCTCTGACATGCAAATGTGGGACCTTTTATAGACAGGTGTGTGCCTTTCCAAATCATGTCTAATAAATTGAATTGACCACAGTTGGACTCCAAAAAGTTGTAGAAACATCTCAAGGATGATCAACGGAAACAGGACAAACCTGAGCTCAATTTCAAGTCACATAGCAAAGGGTCTGAATACTTATGTAAATAAGGCATCTGTATTCCCTTTGTCATTACGGGTATTGTGTGTAGATTGATGAGGAAATGTTTTTATTTCATTCATTTTAGAATAAGGCTGTAACAAAATGTAGATAAAGTTTGGGGGTCTGTATAGATCTTTGTAACATTTGAATTTGTATCCTTCAAAAGGTATGGAATTTCAATTAAAGGTATATAAATTTGAGAAATATTTATCCTAAAATCTAAGAGCAGCTTCATTTAAATTCTTCACGAACCATGGACAAGTACTGCCTCAGTAGTGTAGCTCCTCTAGGCATGGGGTTGACTACTGTGAAGGGTGCAAGCCTCTCCCGTGGGAAACATTACTAGCTGACCAGGCAACAGTGTGAAATAAGGTAGAGCTTTGCTCACTTCCTCCCAGGAGTCTCTTCCCTCTCTCCTGTTAACGAAAGCACCACTGGGTCCTCCAGCCTATTGCCACGCAGCAGCGGAGAGGGTGAAGTCACCACCGTTGAGCCACTGGTCTGCCAGGTCAAAATACGCCAGTGACTGAAACAGGTTCGGCCCCGCTGCCACCTTGAGGCCCAGCATGGAGACCAGGCATCCCACATCGCCCATGGTCACCAGGCTGAGGGCACCTGCTCTTGACCAGGGAGACGACGACAAGGTGAGGCAGGGAAGGGGTGAGGGAGAGCGCACGTCCCCAGGCCCAGCTCCAATTCAATTATTATTCCTTATTTGTAAATTTTCTTGATTTCTAAATGCACAAACTATATTAGAACCAATGTCTTAAGTAGCTGAACATGTCATTTATTGCTCCAACCTCTTGAAAAGTATGGTTGGGTGGTATCCAGATTTCAATACCTTCATACCGTGCATGGGCCATCCCTGGATATACGGTATTACCGGTAGTGCACACAAGGGGCGCTATTTTTAAAAGCCTAAAAAACATCACTTACCAGAATGACAAAATGCTAACAAGTACACTACATGTCCAAAAGTATGTTGACACCTGCTCGTCGAACATCTCATTCCAAAATCATGGGCATTAATATGGAGTTGGTCCAGCTTTGCTGCTACAACACCCTCCACTCTTCCTGGAAGTTTTTCCACTAGATGTTGGAACACTGCTGCAGGGACTTGCTTCTATTCAGCCGCAAGAGCATTGGTGAGGTCGGGCACTGATGTTGGGAGATTAGGCTTGGCTTGCAGTCAGTGTTCCAATTCATCAAGGTGTTCGATGGGGAAACAGGAAAGGGCCTTCCCCAAACTGTTGCCACAAAGTTGAAAGCACAGAATAGTCTAGAATGTCATTGCTGTAGCATTAAGATTTCCAGTGATGAAAAACTGCCCCAGACCATTATCCTTCCTCCAAACAGGTGGCACTATGCATTGGGGCAGGTAGTGATCTCCTAGTGTCGGAGTACCAGATGGTGATGCGTGATTGATCACTCCAGAGAACGCTTTTTCCACTGCTCCAGAGTCCAATAGCGGTGAGCTTTACCACTCCAGCCAATGCTTGGCATTGCGCATGATGATCTTAGGCTTGTGTGCGGCTGCTCGGCCAGGGAAACCCATCTCATGAAGCTCCCGATGAACAGTTCTTGTGCTGACGTTGCAGTTTGGAACTCGGTAGTGAGTGTTGCAACAGAGTACAGAAAATATTTACGCACTGCAGGCTTCAACAATCGGCGGTCCCATTCTGTGAGCTTATGTGGCCTACACCACTTCATGGCTGAGCCGACGTTTCCACTTCACAATAACAGCACTTAGTTGCCCGGGGCAGGTCTAGCAGGGCAGAAATTTTATGAACTGACTTGTTGGAAAGGTGGCATCCTATGACAGTGCCCCGTTGAAAGTCACTGGGCTCTCCAGTAAGGCCATTCTACTGCCAATGTTTGTCTACGGAGATTGCATGGCAGTGTGCTTGATTTTATACACCGGTCAACTATGGGTGTGGCTGAAATTGCCAAATCCACTAATTTGAAGGTGTGTCCACATACTTCCATATATATAGCTTGCTAAGGAATTCTCATAGCAGATGCTAGGTAAATATATAGTACCGGTAAGCTTCATAATGAACAATTATCTATCGGGATAAATTATGAACTCTATCTGCTTTATCTATTACCTAGTGCACAAGTTAACTGCAGGTATTTATTTAAAAAGCACTAATACTCAAAGCCGCAAAAAACATCACTATCCAAGAATGCTAACAAGTACTAAGGAATACTCAGAGAATACTAACTAAATCCTAACAAGCGCATTGCAAACATTTTGTATAGCTTCTTTATTGTACTTATACTTATTTTCCACCATAATTTGCAAATAAATTCATAAAAAATTCTACAATGTGATTTTCTGGATTTTTCCCCCTCATTTTGTCTGTCATAGTTGAAGTGTACCCATGATGAAAATTACAGGCCTCATCTTTTTAAGTGAGAGAACTTGCACAATTGATGGCTGACTAAATACTTTTTTGCCCCACTGTAGATGCTAACGTCAGCTAGCTAGTTAACCTTAATAACGGCGTGTGTAATAATTTGCGCTATTGAAACACAGATGCAACTGTAACGTGCTTCTGATCAACTATAACGGAAGCATTACTTCGAACACAGGTTGCTTATCTCGAGTTGCATAGCAAATAGCCCAGTCAGGAACAAAGTTTGTTACGTGGAGTGTGCGATGACACAGCCACCAGAGAAGGTAACATTAGTGATCACACAGGGAGAAGATTTTTTTGTGCCTCTCTTATATAGCTCATTGGCTGATACACTTTCGGCCATACCCCTATTCTGAAATCAACACGGCGAATATAGCCGAAAAATCCCTGTATACTACTCTTTCTTACAGTTTATTCTTATTTAGAGATGAAATATGTTCTTTCTCTGCACTTATTGCTCATTTCTATACAATCTTAAAAAAAGAATACTAGTTCTGTCTGTTTATAGCATCACAGAGAACATGCAAATACAGATTGATAGGTTGCAGAGGGCTAGAGTGGGTGGGAGGACAGTGAGTAGAGGATAATAGAGTACCTATAGTGTGATTGATGGTGAGCATAGAAAGAAAGTGCTGTCAGACAGTACCCACAGGAAAATCAATCAGCAAAGAGAAGCCACCGAGGAAGTGGTGTCAAGAGTGTTATAGCGGAGGAATAGCATACACATTAAGGGGCAGAGAGGGTGTGTGGTGTTATATAGAGTGATAGTGTTGTTGTAGATTAGGCCACATTATAAAGCATAAGACGACAGTGATGTATCTGTGTGTACGTTTCACCCACTTTGATGTTCTTGGTGGCCTCGAAGCCGTCCAGCTGGTTCAGCAGCTCCAGCATGGTCCTCTGCACCTCGCTGTCGCCCCCGCTGCCTCCCTCCAGACGTGACGAGCCGATCGAGTCAATCTCGTCCATGAAGATGATAGAGGGCGCGTGCTCGCGGGCCATGACGAACAGCTCGCGCACCATTCGAGCGCCTGGGATGGGGAAGACAGAGCTGAGTTACAGCCAGCAGTGTGATGTTAGTGAAAAACAAATAACAGCTTCTGTTTCACCAATTGCATGGTGAGAAACATTTAGCATACTATCACTCAGTGCTCCATGAATATGGACTGAAATGGGCTTAAACGTGCTGGAGCTGGCTAAACAGCAGCTATTTGGAGAACGGAAGTAGCAAAATATCTCCCTGATTCTGGAAATTCCCTGACATTACGAAATTAATAGACGCTTGGGAACCCTATTGAATGGTAACCGAAATGGCTGACTGAATGATCGTTGATGACTCACCTTCTCCAATAAACTTCTGCACCAGCTCCGAGCCGGAAACCCTGATAAAGGTGCAGTCGGTGTGGTGGGCCACGGCTCTGGCCAGCAGGGTCTTCCCTGTGCCTGGGGGTCCGTACAGCAGCACGCCCTGGTGGTGAGACACACAAGTGAGGCTAGACATTCCAAAACATGACAGAGTGCATCTCAAATGTCATGATGTATTTTAGTATAATTGTGCTATAATTAGCTGGTGTCACTTTTTTCTGTTCCTTCTGGGAATCAAGACTGCTGAGGTTAATATGTGATAAATGCTGTGTGGCATTGACAGAACAAGACCTTAGGACAACCCCAACACAGTATGAAAAAGTCTGACAAACGTTTGGTTTTGGGAGTGTTGTATCCTAAGACAGTACAAAGTCAACTCAAATGGAAAAAGTTGTTGTTTGAGTTTACCTTCTAAGCTCATAGTGCGTACTGGGTAACATATACAGTTGATATGACCTGTGAATTAACCAATAACCCAATTAAGGGCTTATCCATTTTGGGCCACCCACCTTGGGCTGTGCAATGCCGAGGGCCTCGAAGAGCTCTGGGTGCTTGACTGGCAGCTCGATCACTTCCTTGATCTCCTTGATCTGCTTGTCCAGGCCACCAATCATTTCATAGGTGGAGTCAGGTACCTTCTCCACCATCATGAGTGAGACCAGCGGGTCCACCTTGTTGGGCAGGATCTTGTGCAGGGTGTAGCTGTCGTTGCGCAGCGCCACACGGCAATTTGGAGTCACCTGGTAGGAATGGGCAGCGGGGTAAATCAGTGTGATACAGTCCTGAATAATGCGGTTTGTTGCATTTATTCTTAATTTCAGTTGTGTTTTCATGTTTTTTTCTTTCTGTCCAGCCACCTGATATTTGTTTTTTCAACTGAATTTTGTTTCCTTAACACTCAAACCAACTTGATAAAAACAACATTTTATAGTTAAATTATTGGTTGTGTGATACTAATCTGTATGCATACAGATAAATGTACCTTTGTACATATAAACATTAAGTTCATCGCATTGGGGTCAAATATCAACAAAGTGTCCATACTTACATCATTGATGTCAATGTTCTTATCCACATCCACCACAAATTTCCCCTCTGGATGGACCTGGAGACAAGTAGTTACAGTAGTAGACTGTCAGTGTCATCTAGATGCAGCTATAGTATAACACAGTAAAAGTGTGTGTTTGGGTTAGGCCTACATTTCAGCAAAACAAGGCTACTTTACACACCTTGACCAGCACTTTCTTTTTTGTCCATGGCCCTCACCACCTCTCCAACATAGGAACCTTGCTCCTGTAGCAACTGCAGCTCCTCACGAAGGAGACGCACTAGGGACAAAGCAAATAGATTTGAACAATGACTGCCAATTCATAAAGTGCATGTTTCCAAGTGCCATTTTGTTTGAGTGCAGTCAAGTTACTTAGTCCGACAACATTAACATTTTATAAGCGACACAATCACTGCTACAATTAAGTTGTCACAATCATGTACTAGCTAGCTACACTGTTTAGAGAAGTTCAGCTGTTGGTTTTTTCAAGAAAAAAAGGTGCTGATAGCTAACAATCATTCCTACCTTTTGCATTGAGTTCATTCCTCTGTGCCTGTAGACGTCTGAGATTCTGACTCTTGTCATTCACTGTCAACTGGAGGCAGAGAGACCAGTTACTTCTTATCTTGACAAAGGATATTAGCAGTGCCACTATGGTGTCAATAGGCGTGTAGCTAACAGTCAATTTAATGAACATCTGTGTTTGCTTACCTGTAACTCTTCTATTTTAGACAGGTAGTATTGCCGGAGACCAGAACCACCTTTACTGTCCTCCATCTCCATCTGCCAAACACAGACAGATATTCAATAACAGGGAGATCTTTGTTGCAAAGTAAACGTAGCTAGCTAACGTCAGCTTGCTGGCTAATTAGCTAACATCATGGTGGC
Organism: Brachymystax lenok tsinlingensis; assembly: GCA_030435695.1. Lineage (NCBI taxonomy): Eukaryota > Metazoa > Chordata > Actinopteri > Salmoniformes > Salmonidae > Brachymystax > Brachymystax lenok. The sequence goes on from CM059780.1 coordinate 26,043,052, forward strand.
TAACGTCGTAGCTAGCTGTACAGGCCTAATTATATAGCAAAACCCGAAACTAACCTAACGTTTTCCAAATACTCCTCTTGGAAAAAGATTTACTACAGTTACCTGACATGGCTAATACTGGCAGCTAACGTTTGCTACAAAACGTAACGTATCTTTACTAAAGAAGCTAACGCGTTAGGCGTCATAGCTAGCTAGCAATACTTTTGTCGATTTTATTAACTTATGCAGAGTTATTTACAGCCACAAATAAGGAATGTCACTGAAACAAACGATCAATTCGATTAGCTAACGTTAGCTAGAAAGCTAGCTATCTAGCTTGCTAAGTCGATAACCAGCTAGCTAGTTTACAATGAGACAGCAAACCGTCAGGATTCTCTATTTTGACAACCGTTTTGGTCTCTTCAAAACGGTTATAAAAACTTCTGGCAAGTACCAACTTCACAGAACACATTGTTAAGTGTCTCTATCCAATGCCGCATCTACAGCATTGCCCCAAGTGTGAACAATTCATAATAAACTAAGGACAAAAAAAAAATCACTTACATGATGGTCCATTCCGTCCAGCGCCATCTTATAACTCCAAACTTCCGTTGGACGAAAGCGTACTTCCGAAATACGAATCTCTTCTTCAGTAAATGTTTGACCATTAAAATTGGAGCCTACTGCCGCCTGCTGTACTGGAGGTATAGTACAGTCAAAAACAAAGCAAGTTTATGATCTATTTCTGTCCCTGTTGCAAATACCATAACTATTTCGAGAAGAGGTGCCAGTCAGATTTTCAAATCAATTTCCATGGTCCTTGGAGTGGGCCTAATGTACCATATTAGCTATATCAATACTGTGCAATATACATACACTGAGTTTACAAAACATTGGGAACACCTGCTCTTTCCATGACTGACTGATCAGGTCAATCCAGGTGAAAACTATGATCCCTTTTTGATGTCACCATTTAAATCTACTTCAAATCAGTGTAGATGAAGGGGAAGAGACAGGTTAAAGAAGGAATTGTAAGCCTTGAGACATAGATTGTGTATGTGTGCCATTTAGAGGGTGAATTGTCAAGACAAAATATTTAAGTGCCATTGAACAGGGTATGGGGTAGGTGCCAGGCACACCGGTTCGAGTGTGTCAAAAACTGCAACACTGCTGGGTTTTTCCACACTCAACAGTTTCCTGTGTGTATCAAGAATGGTCCACCACCCAAAGGACATCCAGCCAACTTGAAACAACTGTGGGAAGCATTCGAGTCAACAAGGGCCAATATCCCTGTGGAATGCTTTTGACACCTTGTAGAGTCCATGCCCTGAGGAATTGAATTCTGAGCGCAAAAGGGTGTGCAACTCAGTATTAGGAAGGTTTTCCTAATGTTTTGTACACTCAGTGTATATTATAAATAATGATTTAAGTTTTGAATGCATTTCAAAGAGACTGGCACTGAGTATATGGTCTTCGACTGGCTTGTCTATTCCAACAAGTTTGTTCAAGCCAACTCCTAGCAGCACACAAGGATATACATGTGTGGTTAGTTTGGCCGTTATTGAAGAGTAATAAACAGGAAAGACCAGCCATACCGGTTTAAGCAGTCCTTTTCTGTAAACGGCAACGGGCTTCTTAACCAGCCTGAACACGAACACAATCGGCACGCGTGAGAGGCCAGCTCTTAAGCCTCCTCTGTATAGCTTAAAACATAGCCTGGTCCCAGATCTGTTTGTGATGTATAACCAACACGTTTAAAAAGGTTTACTATTTATTCAATTTTTTTTACAAACAAATCTGTATTTTGGATGTAAATGGCGTGTTATGGAAGTGTCCAGACACTTTTTTTTTGCAATTTCACATGTTTTTGAGAAACTTACACCAACCAACAATATACTTCCTCATCCTACAGTATGGGTCTTGAATAAAACAAACAAAATCACAGTGGCGCTGACTCTAGATGTGGGGCAAGTGGATCTGTCTACTCTGGGAACACTATCAGTATAGTGATGCAGATGTGATACACATGAAATTGTGTTATTCCGAACTTTAAATCGGCAAGTTGCACAAAATGGAATTTAACGTTGCGGATAACGTTCGGAATGAGACAATTTCACATGTACAACATCTGAATGACCTGCATCACTGTACTTTCCATTTCTAAAATGACTTTCGTTAATGTTTTATTTGAGCACTCATTCGGCAGAATGAGAAAGTAAATCGCTGGTTGGGGTAAGTTTAGTAAAAACAAATGAAACAAAAAAAAAAAAAAACGTTTGGATACTTCCACAACATGCCATTTACATCCCAAATTCCGACTTGGTTGTAAAAAAAGTAAACTTCTTTAAGTTCATTGCCATGCTAAAGTTTGGCAATGACAATATGAGTTTGCTGTACAAACAGATATAGGACCAGTTAGAAAGTTAGAGGCATAAATACACTATATATTCACACAAAAGTATGTGGACACATCTTCAAATTAGTGGATTCGGCTATTTCAGCCACACCCGTTGCTGACGGGTGTATAAAATTGAGCACACAGCCATGCAATCTCCGTAGACAAACATTGACAGTAGAATGGCCTTACAGAAGACCTCAGTGACTTTCAACGTGGCACTGTCATAGGATGCCACCTTTCCAACTAGTCAGTTCATAACATTTCTGCCCTGCTAGAGCTGTCCCGGTCAACTGTAAGTGCTGTTATTGTGAAGTGGAAACATTGAGGAACCCACACAAGCTCACAGAATGGGACCGCCGAGTGCTGAAGCGCGTACAAATAATTTGTCCTCGGTTGCAACACTCACTCCTGAGTTCCAAACTGCCTCAAAGCAATATCAGCACTAACTGTTTGTCGGGAGCTTCATGAAATGGGTTTCCATGGCCGAGCAGCCACACACAAGCCTAAGATCACCATGCGCAATGCCGAAGTGCCGGCTGGAGTGGTATAAAGCTTGCCGCCATTCGACTCTATAGAGCAGTGGAAACGCGTTCTCTGGAGTGATGAATCACACTTCACCATCTGGCAGTCCGACAGATGAATCAGAGTTTGGCGGATGCCAGGAAAACACTACTTGCCCCAATGCAGATTGCCAACTAAAGTTTGGTGGGAGGAGGAATAATGGTCTGGGGATGTTTTACGTGGTTCGGGCTAGACCCCTTAGTTCCAGTGAAGGGAAATCTTAACTCTACAGCATACAATGACATTCTAGTATCTTTGCTTCCAACTTTGTGGCAACAGTTTGGGGAAGGCCCTTTCCTGTTTCAGCATGACAATGCCCCTGTGCACAAAGCGAGGTCCATACAGAAATGATTTGTCGAGATCAGTGTGGAAGAACTTGACTGGCCTGCAGAGCCCTGACCTCAACCCCATCGAATACCTTTGGGATGAATTGGAACGCCGACTGCGAGCCAGGCCTAATCGCCCAACATCAGTGCCCGACCTCACTAATGCTCTTCTGGCTGAACGGGAGCAAGTCCCTGTAGTAATGTTCCAACATCTAGAGGAAAGCCTTCCCAGAAGAGGTGGAGGCTGTTATAGCAGCAAAAGGGAGGACCAACTCCATATACAGAGTTCTTTCATTTCTAAAAAGGTAAAACATGTATGAATACACACAAATAAAAAAAGGTGACATTCTGTACTGTCGCCTCATAAAGCATTTGATCTCAAATCCAAAATGCTGGAGAATAGAGACCAAAAATGTTTAAGGTTTACTGTCCAAATAAATACATAGACATGTTTCTTCAAGTATATTTATTTTACGAAATATTCCAAAAGGCACCCCCAAGTATAATTGTATAAAAGCTTTCAATTGAGGATACAAAACATGCAAACTTTTACAAAGATGTCGTAGAAAATCAAGCGGAACAGGCACAGCAGTGAGATTCCTTGAAACGTAACTGCTCTCTTTCACAAGAACAATTTTGGCACTGACAAAAATCAGATTTTTGGAACGTTCATAGGCATTTAGACATTTTTCTAAAGTAAAAACCTGCATATAAAACATTCAAGCTACACAGAACCAAAATAAAAAATGCAACAAGTGTTTCATTAGCTTGAAAAAAAAAAAAAAAGTTCTATATACACAAAAAGCTCATTTCTCTCAGTTTGTGCACACATTTGTTTACGTCCAGGGTTAGTTAGCATTTTTCCTTTGCCAAGATAATCCATCCATCTGACAGGTGTGGCAAATCAAGAAGCTGATTAAACAGCACGATCATTACACAGGTGCACCTTGTGCAGGGTACAATAAAACACCCCTTTAAAATGTGCAGTTGTCACACAATGCCACAGATGTCTCAAGTTGAGGGAGCGTGCTGAGTGCAGGAATGTAATGGTTTTTTTTTTTAGATCATTTGGCAGTACATCCAACCGGCCTCACAACCACGTGTAACCACGCCAGCCCAGGACCTCCACATCAAGCTCCTTCATCTGCAGGATCATCTGTAATCAAGCCCTCCCCAGTGGGTGGGCCTATGCCTTCCCAGGCCCACCCATGGCTGCACCCCTGCCAAGTCATGTGAAATCCATAGATTAGGGCCTCATTTATTTATTTCAATTGACAAATTTCCTTATATGAACTGTAACTCAATAAAATCTTTGAAATTATTGCATGTTGTGTTAACATTTTTGTTCAGTATAGAATAAAGGGATAATCCAACCCCAGAAATTAAAGTAATGTAAAACCTGTCAATTTGGGGAAACCCTGTTCTATCAGTGGGTAAAATAAAAATGGCCCCATGATATGACTTCTAAGTGGTCAGTCCGTGAAAATCGTGTAGGAACGTATCATAGCTACATTGTTCTTGTCACTGGGGATAGTGTGTTATCCCCCATTACATTTAATAGCGCTTTTAAAACAAATACCTGCACTCCAGATTGCCAAATCTGCCAATAGATGGTATGGGCATAATTCTCTAGAACACATCCATCCATTTATACCGTCACCACAAAGTACACATTTCACTTAGATTTGCTCAATCTAAATAGTGTACCAAATTATTCAACCCAGTTTCTCCTTCAAGTACCATATCGCAATGCACCCTGTGTGTCTGTGGGAAAGGGCCATAGTTGCCATAGCAACACACTCTGCACTTGCTGTGGGCCAATGACTGTATGAAGCTCTGGGCAGAGACAAACTGCAAGTTAACTCTGTGCAAGACTCCTAAATTGACAGTGCAGTTTGTCTAGGTCATTTACAGCTAGCTAGCTACTTCACATTCTGATATTGACTGGCATTATTTTTCTTCCCAGTGTTATTTTACTGTTAATCATAGGAATTTGTGGTGGATTATCCCTTTAAGACTTACAGTAAAATACAATGAGGGACAACCATATGCACATTGTGAAGTACTACTATGGTTTGGATTCGTATTAATTCAAATAACAGTTTCAGACTTCCTAAATTAAGTTAAAGGGATCATTCAGGATTTTGGCAATGAAGCCCTTTTATCTACTTCCCCAGAGTCAGATTAACTCGTGGATACCCTGTTATGTTTCTGCGTGCAGTTTGGAAGTTGCTAACTAGAGTTAGCGCATTTACTAACTAGCGTTAGCGCAATGCCTGGAAGTATATGGAAACTATTAGCATACTAGTAGATACCATAGACTTCCAGTCATTGCGCCAACGCTAGTTATCACTGGCTCGCGATACTACCTCTAACTTCCTTATACTGGATGCAGAGACAAACGGTATCAATGAGTTCATCTGACTCTGGGGAAGTAGAGGGCTTCATTGCCAAAATCCCAAAGTATCCCTTTAATTCCTTTTAGGGAGACCCCTTGCACCCACCCAAACTGCCAATCCCCGCCCCCTGCTGGAATTCAGACAGTGAAATACCCTAACAACCAATCAAAACAGCATGTAAACAGAAAAACACAAATTGACTGCAACAGCTGGACAAAGTGGGCTCTTTTTCTAGCGAATAGAACAGCCCCTATCCATGATTTACCAGCACCACGATTTCCTGAGTGTTCTGTCCAAACGTGGATTCTAGGATATTATTCTGTATTTCTAACAAGCGTTGTTTGTTTAAAGGCTACTAGGCTTTAGGTACTTTCCCCTAACTAATCATCTCCATAGCTTTGAAAAACTAGGTTAAAAACACACAAAAAAATGGCACATAAGCATTGGTACAGTCAAGTTGTTTTGACTCAAGTTAAGACATAAGCAAATGTGGGAAGAAAGCTACAAACTCATTTGTAGATCTTGCAAAATTATAAGGTAAATATTTGAATCAGCTGGCAGTCAAACAGTATCCCTCGTAATGTGGAGAAAGACGAGACTATAAGCAAGACCATGTAAATCATCACTTTGGTCTTAAAGTAACTACTTTAAAAAAATGCTACTAACAGATACCAGCCAAGTACTCAAAAGCCTTTACCCTGCTGAAACCATGGCACCAAACCATTCCCATAAGGACATAAAGCTTTGTGATTGAAAGACCACATTAGCTGCAATAGTTATGGAATAATATATATAAACATATGCTATTACAAAGTGGTTGAAAAAGGCAATGCGGATTGATGGAAGCTGATTCCAGTTCTGTGGTTGTGTTTTGGATATGATTAAATGTAAAACTGGGAGTTTAAGACAAATCTTAAAATGTTCCTTGTTTTGTTTTTGTGGATTGGGGAGCTACGCTCCGCTCCATAAGGACTCAGGTGAGTCGAATTCCCAGCACCTGCTCCAACTCCTGTCTTCTCTGCTGCACCTAAGACACAGAAATGTGTATATTTTTTAAGTGAAAGTTCACCCAAATATAAAAATGACATTGGTTTACTTACCACAATTAATTTTAGATACTTCTGGATGATTTGGATATGAAAAACACTGATATCGGTACCATGACTTGAATGGGATTTGTGCCACAAATGCTAAAACGATCCATTTTTGGAAACAGTGCCACGGGAAAAAAAACCAAAGCATGGATTGCGGTCATACCTTGTCCATAGACTACATACAGGGTAAGGAAATCAATGTGTAATTTGGATGAACTATTCCTTTAACAGTGAAACGGCATGGTAAGCATTTCTTTATAAACGTCGACCAGCCCTACCTATATAAAACATCCTAAAAGTATTCATACAGGTGTGTCAACCTTGTTCCCTTTTAGTGATAGACTAATACAAAGCGCACTGCACAGATCCAACAAATATAGCCCTAATGAAAAATATTGCGACCCATCACCCATCCCATTGCGACCCATCACCCATCCCTGGATGCCTACCTTAGAGTAGACGTATCGGCCCACAGCTTCTGGTACCCAGGGGGCCTGGTAAAACTCAGTCCTCCTCTCCTCCTCTGGGTTACCCGCCACGTCAGTCATCAACTGAGAAACAACAATACATTTACAGGTAAGTGTACAACACTTCAATTACTTGGTCCACCATCTCAGTCTCCACTACACAACCCGAGAAGAGGATATGCATGTGTGTACATTACATTCAAGGCAATGGATTCCTATACATACCTTTTATTAAGTAGGACAGATACACAAGTCATTGGATTTGCATTGTGAAAATATTTGGCTATGGAAGTGTGCGGGAAGAACCAAAGCGAGCGAGGGAAGGGAGCAGCATTTTGGAATGGAATGCAGCTCTCGATGCCAAGCTATTTACAGTCAGTCAGTACCTTGAGGTCTCGACTCTGGGACTTGAGCCAGTCCTGGATGAAGTCCTGCGGGTTGTTGCTGAAGCTCAACATGAAGTCTCGCTGGGTCTTCAGCTGGTTGATAGACTCAATGGTCTCGTGGATCTGAGAACAGTCGAGTGAGGACATGCCTGATGAGATACAGCTCTTCATGTCACTTGTAGTATGTTTTTATAGTTGGAAAGGCCAGCACTAATAAGCCTGGACCCAGATCTGTTTATGCCGTCTTGCCAACTGTCTTGGCTATACAGCACAATCCTATCTGGGACCAGGCTAAGCACTAGCCATGTTTGATTCAATGACTTCTTCATCCATCACCTAATAAGAGAAATGGGCAGACATTGCACTTCAAACTAAGACCTGAGCAAGAGAGGCGCTCCCAATTTACAAAGATATCTACTCACTAGTTCCGTCATGGAAGTATTATTAGTCACTCAATGAAAACAAAAACAGACACTGCTGGCTGCAGCCACTCAAAAGAAAAGGGTTATTGCCAAAAGATTCCACTGACTTAAAGCAAGGGTCTGAAACATTCAGGCATTACAGTGGGCAAGGTTTCAGACCTCTAAGGATCAATAAAGTTCATTCAATTCAATCAACCTTCATCTCCAGCGCGGCAATCTCCTGCTGATTGGTAGTTGAGGACAGGAAACTATTCATCTGGGCCTTCAGAGGATCGTCCACCTCCACGTCAATATCGTAGCACGCCGTCTTCTTCTGGTCGTTCGGGTCCACGCTACAGAGTGGTGAGAATAGAACAGAGAAGTATTAATAAGACAGTCGATCGGTTTTAAGGGATGAACATAGAAAAACCACGTAGGAAAAAGTTACCGTACATTAAATACAGATGTAAGAAATGGTATCCCAGATTTTAGCCTGACTATGATATTACTAAGCTATATTAATAAACTATGAAAATGGGTTTAGGATCACTTCCAATAGGGCCTGATTCCAATAGGTTTTAGATATCAGTATGGGGGCCACAACAAGAAAGCAGTTTGTGGGCCGCAAGTTTGAGATCCCTGGCATATTCCCATCCATTCCGCTCAGATCTATACAAGCACAAGGGGTAAGTGTCGATTTGGGATTGGTTATTAGCCACTCATACACACCTGATCATGTGATTGATGATGATGGGGTCAGGATGCTGCAGCAGGCCAGCCAGCTTCATGGGAATCTCAGAGAACCGCATACGTGTGCAGCCTAAAATCTGCAGTTCAGACAAGTTAAAGGGATAGTTAACCGTTTTGAAGTAAAGCTTATTTTTGATTTACAAAAAAAATAAAAACATTCCTTTAGGACAAGGGTGTCAAACTCATTCCACGGAAGGCAGTTTGATGTTTTGTTATTTTAATTTGTGTGCAATTATGTGCCGAACTGATCAGGGACCTTAATTGCTCATTCAAGTACAAGGCAGGAGTGAAAACCCGCAGACACTAGGCCCTCCATGGACAAAAGAGTTTGATACCTGTGCTTTAGGACAGTGATTTTTTTAAATCTCTTCTCTGGGACCCCCATATATTTCACACTTATGTTGTAGCTCTGAACAAAAATATAAGCGCAACATGTAAAGTGTTGGTCCCATGCTTCATGAGCTGAAAGAAAAGATCCCAGAAATGTTCCATATGCACAAAAAGCTTATTTCTCTCAAACTGTTGTGAACAAATTTGTTTACATTGTTAGTGAGCATTTCACCTTTGCCAAGATAACAGCATATCAAGAATCTGATTAAACCGCATGATCAATACACCGGTGCACCTTGTGCTAGGGACAATAAAAAATGTCACTAAATGTGCAGTTCTCACACAACGCCACAGATGTCTCAAGTGTAGAGCGAGCGTGCAATTGCCATGCTGACTACAGGAATGTCCACCAGAGCTGTTGCCAGAGAATTAAATGTAAATTTTTCTACCATAAGCCGCCTCTAAAGTCGTTTTAGAGAATTTGGCAGTACGTCCAACTGGACTCAACAGCAGACCACATGTATGTTTGCTGACGTTAACGTTGTGAACAGTATGCCACAGGGTGGCGGTGGGGTTATGGTATGGGCAGTCATAAGCTAGGGACAAACAACACAATTGCATTGAATCAATGACAATTTGAATGCACAGAGATTATCATGCCATTCATCCGCCGCCATCACCTCATGTTTCAGCATGATAATGCAACACCCCATGTCGCAAGGATCTGTACACAATTCCTGGAAGCTGAAAACATCCCAGTTCTTCTAATGCCTGCATACTCAGACATGTCACCCATTGAGCAAGTTTGTGATGCTCTGGATCGACGTGTAAGACAGCGTGTTCCAGTTCCCGCCAATATCCAGCAACTTCGCATAGCCATTGAAGAGGAGTGGGACAACATTCCACAATCAAATGCAAAGGAGCTGCATGAGGAAAATGGTGGTCACACCAGATACTAAGTGGTTCTTTTTTTTTTTACCCCTTTTCTTTGATATCCACTTGGTAGTTAGTCTTGTCCCATCGCTGCAACTTCCGTACAGACTCAAGAGAGGTGAAAGTCGAGAACCATGCGTCCCTCGAAACACGACCCTGCCAAGCCACACTGCTTCTTGACACACTGCTCGCTTAACCCGGAAGCCAGCCACACCAATGCGTCGGAGGAAACACTGAACAACTAGCGACCTTGCAGGCGCCCGGCCCGCCACAAGGAGTCGCTAGAGCGCAAGGACATCCCGGCTGTCAAAACCCTCCCCTAACTCGGCGACGCTAGACCAATTGTGTCCCGCCTCATGGGTCTCCCGGTCGGCTGTGACACAGCCTGGTATCGAACCCGGGTCTGTAGTGATGCCTCAAGCACAGCGATGCAGACCTCTGCGCCACTCGGGAGGCCAACTGGTTCTGATCCACGACCTGAACTTTAAAAATCTGTATTCCCAGTCATGTGAAATCCATAGATTAGGGCCTAATTTATTTATTTCAACAGACTGATTTCTTTATATGAAATTTGTTGCATTTAGATTTTTGTTCAGTATAGCTCACCTGACTCAAGTAGTCAAGGGCTTGATGACAAGTTGAACCAGGTGTGCTAAAGGCTGGAGGTCCCCGCGGAGAGGCTTGAAAATCCCTTCTTTAGGACAACTGTTATCACACACATTCTACCAACCTAAATGGGATCTACGTAGGAGTTTCATTCATTGTGGAGTTGTTTTTGTTTGCTGGTATTTCTGCATGTTTGTGTTGTATTTATGTCAAGTTGACAAATGGCTGAGAGCTTTCACAATTGCTCTCTAAGGCTACATGACAAGTAATGTTTCAATTACAGTTCACCCCCCCAAAACATTTATTGTTTTAATCCCACAAAAGTCAAAATGTGAGCTGTAATCTATTTAGGACAGTGTGGTTTGTTGATCATGCTATATCTACATTAAGATAATTCTGCAGACCTCAAAAAAACATTGGCGACATCCAATTCAACACTGACAACGTTCAATTTAGATGAATTATCCCTTTAAGACATGAAGCCCTTTGCTCCACTAGGTGCCACCATGAATAAGTAAGTCATCCTTTTAAGCCTTAAGGGGTTGCACCTGTCTGAAGTAGCGGTTGCAGTTGATGTACTCCTTCTCGTGGCTGTCCTGCAGCTTGTTGTTCTTGATGTAGAGCCACAGCGCCTGCATGATGCTAGCCCGTGTCTGGGTGTGTACACCTAGCAGCCGGGCCAGTCTTGGGTCCAGCTTGTACTGTGGGGGCTGTGTGAAGAGGTGGTGGTGAAAGAAGAGGTAAGGAGGGAGGGAGGGGAGAAAGATGCAGAGGATGAGAAAAGGAGGAGGGAGATGAAGGCTTAAGGTCAATAGCCAATTGGAGAACAGATACACACTTCCCATCACATCGTCTCTGTGGGTTACTGGAAATGTAAACATCACTATTCAACCCTCAAAATTAACAAGCAGATATTAAACATGTGTTTGGAAGTATAGTACTGCAAATGTGGTAATGCCACTTTGGCTTTAAAAAAATTGGCACGCCTCCACTCCCTTAAAATGAAATAGATATTGCGAAAGGGCTGACATGCATGACCGATGTATGACTCCTTCAGTTGACCTTCCCCCATATCTATTATCAGGATCATGTTCATTACGGAAAGCAACGGAAAATCTTTTAAAACATTTAGCAACGGAAAACAAAAATGAGTGTTTCTTATTGGACAGTTATAGTCTCTCCCTGTTTGACAGTTTTCTTTGGTTTGGTGCCTAATTAATAATAATTATTGATTGGATTTATATAGCGCTTTTCTACCAACTGAGGAACTCAAAGCGCTTTACATAGTAGGGGGAAACTCACCTCATCCACCACCAATGTGTAGCACCCACCTGGGTGATGCACGGCGACCATTTTTGTGCCAGAACGCTCACCACACATCAGCATTCAGTTGGAGAGGTGAGGAGTGATCTGCCAATTAGGAATGGGGGGGATGATTAGGTGGCCATGATGGAATGGGGCCAGGTTGGGAATTTAGCCATGACAACGGGATTAACACCCCTACTCTTACGGTAAATGCCATGGGATTTTTAATGACCACAGTGAGTCAGGACACCCATTTAAAGTCCCATCCAAAAGATGGCACCCTACGTAGGGCAACGTCCCCTTCACTTCCCATGGGTGATTTGGATCTCCTTAGACCAGAGGTCTTTCAACACCACTTCCAGCAGCATCTGGTCTCCCATCCAGGGACCTACCAGGACCGACCCTGCTAAGGTTCAGAGGAGAACCAGTAGTGGGATACAGGGTGGTATGCCGCGGGCAAACATGACCCTGATAACGTCTGAGTGACTACGTAGTATTAACAGTCAAAACATACGTCACAATTTTATGAACAAACTTGTCATCACCCCATGATAGCATGCAATATTTCACCATAGCTACTCTGGTTTATTGGCACTGTAATGTGTAAGTGTTACCTTGCCGTATTACAGACACTAGAGTCTGTCAGTATTAACTTAGTTTTTGGAGAGATTGAGATCTTTTCAGTGACAAGCACAATTAATATTAGCAGCACAGAGGCACAGCGCCGATCTGTTCAACAGTGGGAAGGATACTCTACAAAGCCTAGAGCTAGTGAGCTGCGGGGGAGAGCAAGGAATGAGTGTGGGCAGACAGGCTCTGCTCCGGCGCCACCTCTGATCATACTCTTGCTTCCCCATAGCTAACCAGTCACCACCAGCCTTCTATTTAGCTACCATGACTGGTTAAGGAACAAGCTGCTTTACAAAACAAAAACAACAGCAGCATTGAGTTTAATAGTTAACAGTCTAGCTATGTTTCTCTCACCCATTTTGAGTTTAGAAAAGTAGTCTGGCTTTGAATTTGTAGTCTCGCTCAACCCTCCCCCTTTCCCCACTGCATTTCATAGCCAGGTTCGGTAGCCAAGTCTCCCTCTTATCCTCAGAAAACAGCTTGATTCTAGCCCTTACCGTTCAAAAAAATATGACCAATAACATTGGCAGGACGCATAAAGCATAGCGCGGACCGTTCTAAAACTAGGCTACTTGCGGACTGGACCGTTAACCATTTGTTTAGGCTACACCTTGTTCAGTCATGCTCTCATTAGCCAACTATAAATCTAAGAATTTTATTTGTCACATGCGCCGAATACAACAGGTGTAGACCTTACCGTGAAATGCTTACTTACAAGCCCTTAACCAACAATGCCGTTAAGAAAATAAACATTTACTAAATAAACTAAAGTAGATATTTTTTTTTAACACAAAATAATAAGGAGACTATATACATGTAGCAAGTCAATGTGCGGGGGTAAAGGTTAGTTGAAGAAATGTGTACATGTAGGTAAAGTGACTATGCATAGATAATAAAACAGCAAGTAGCAGCAGTTTAAACAACCTAGGGCTTGTTCAGCAGGAGACAATGTTTAGGAACTTTCAGATAGCATAGTTACAAGTAGAACAATGCAAAATATACTTCACCTAAACCCTCCCCTATACCCAAAATAATAATGAAAACAAAGTGGATAGCAGAGAATATACCCTCACTTCTTGGACAGACCGGAGACTTGGATATGCCGTTTTACAAACGGTTCTTCGTACTGGAAGCATTTTATAGTGCACAGGGCTGCGGGCCAAAAGGGCGTGGGTTCACATACCACCGTGGACAAGAGTAGGGGGAGGAAAGATCTCCTTTATAGTAAAAGCATTGCCTGAATCGATCATCGTATTTGCAGGCCCGAGAATCTTTGTCTTTTATAAACATTTCATGCAATTCTACAAAACTTCACATATTAGTTGAATATATTTTTAATACCACACAAAGTTACATGCTAAGAATGGAGAGAGATATAGGCCTGTGTTCATATTATCATATTTCTCCAATGCCAAATCAGTGTGTCTTGTCTGCAGTTAATTTAATCTGAGACGTCTTTATGAATCTGAGCATGGTACTTTCAAAAAGTCAGGCTTACCTTTTCACCCCAGACAGTGTAGGCCAACCTACACAGATAAACTTAAGCTTTAACTGCCGGCTACTCTTCTTCTGTGGCTTAACCAAATCAGAGGTCACAAGTGTTTCCCAAAAAGCTGCCTGGGTGAATAGCTTAAATCAATCCAGTGACAGAATTAGCAAAGTCAGCCTCTGAACGTCAAAGAAACTAGCTTATTGGGAGGTCAATAACATATTGTTTTTAATAAAATCCATTATAGCAGTAGCACACTATCAAAGTTGACCTCCGGTACTCCTCATCTTCACTCTCTCCTTCTCAAACTGAACAGATTTTTTTGTGTGAATTTTTGGGACGAGGTCTAATCAAAAATGATTTTAGGAAGAAAACTTTGTCTCTCCTCCTGAACTGGCACCGTAGCCCTACACAGCAGAGTCATTGGTTAAGCAGCACACAAAAAAGTTTTGGATAAGCAATAGCAGAGCGAGCTGGGGCTCAGGGTTGGAATATCCATTGCCGTGTATAATGCAGCCTAGTTTTATTTACACCGTCCCAGCAGCAATCTTAGAAATATAACTTCTCTGAGCATGCACTTTGTAGCCTACAGGCTATGGATCATTTGATTGAGACCACACTAAATAGCCTTATACGCACACTTGATATTGAGCGCCCAGTGGAGAATCAGAGATGAGGGGCGGCATCGGCACACATCGATATATAGCCTAATAAACAACAAAATCTAAAACACTGAGAAATATCAACATTTCAAACACATGACCCTCCCCTGCCTGGACTTTAGGTAAAGAAATAACAGGACAATGACCCAACACACCTCTAGGCTGTGTAAGGGCTATTTGAGCACTTTTTTGGTTACTACATGATTCCATGTGTTATTTCATAGTTTGATGTCTTCAATATTATTGTACAACGCAGAAAATAGTACAAATAAAGAAAAACCCTTGAATGAGTAGGTGTCCAAACTTGACTGGTACTGTATATGTCATATTTTTCTTGTTGTTGTTGTTGGGAAGACAATAGGATGTTATGCAGAAAAATGTTGGTAGGATAAGGCTATGTATGTTTGTGCACATCAAAGTCAGTGATTTATGTTTACTATAGGTTAATGAGGCAATACAAATGTGATGGGACTAAAATTAAAAGGCATTTATAGTAGACTAAAATGGCCAACTGTCATTTTGACAATAATTAGACTAAAATCATTATTCAAATGACAAATGTGACTTAAGACTTAGACTAAATCAAATTTAAAGTGCACAAAATATACACTTGTGTGTGTATACCTGGTGGTCCAGCATTAGTAGCAGGGTGCATTTCACGCTCACATCCCCTGGTCTCTTCACCTGGAAGCCGTCTGTCTCCTGGGTGGTGGGCATCCTGTGCCACTGAGAGAATACAGAGAGTTTAGAACCATGGGTCGTATTAATTAGTGCAAAAATGTTTTGCAAACTAAATTAAAAACAAAATTGGTTATTGGACAAGTTTAGCGAGTCCCTCCACATTGCGGCTTGTTTTGTGCCTATTGAATACAACCCGGAGTCATGTTCATTAGGTACCAAATGGTAGAAAATTGAGAAACAGGGAGGGTCTAACTGCACTTGTCCAATAAGAAACTAATTTTATTTTTCCCGATGCAAAACATTTTCTGTTGTGTGCCCTAAAAAACTTGACAAGGTGCAAAAACAGCACACTGACATCTAGTCTTCATTAGTGTGGTTTTATTGAGATTTTCTTCATGCAATCCGTTCTCTACACAAGGACCAACACCATTCGTAGGATCAACATGGCTGTGTGTTACATGTGTTATTATATTGGAGTTTCATTAAGGTAAGCCTTTCATTACCCAGGCTTTTTTTTGTTAACGTTTGACCAATTGAACAATGATGGCAATTTGAACGCTTGTTCAGGGGTACTATTCTAAAAACGTTGTCAATGTAGTTGACAAAGTATGTATTGGGGTCCTTCATACCTCTACCAAGTGGTTATCAGGTCCGTACAGTTCCTTATCGAGCTCAATGACCAGACTCTTAAAGAAAGACGAAAACTTCCTCTTCTGTTTCCCAGGCTAGGAACAGCATGTGAGGAAAGAATAGAAGAAAACAAATCATTCACACTGTGGTATTTTTGTTTTACAGTGTTTTGCTATAGCTGCATTGTTTGGTACCTACCACATCAGGGGGCTGTGGCAGGCGAAAATCTAACATTCTGGGAGAAGTTGGCAAAGTTTTTACCCCCCACCAAAACTCACCCCTGCCAACGACTGTTTGCGCAACATGTCCCCTCTCACCCCTTCCCTCTCTCCTTCCTACACACGCTCTAACCACTGAGGCAATGGAAAACAAGAAAAAATATCCCCCCCCACCTTTTTTATGTTGCTGCAGCCAAGCTACTCATTGGGTGCGTTCCAAATGGCACCATATATAGCACACTTCTAACATAAGGCTCTGGTTAAAAGTAGTGCACTATATAGGGAGCCGTTTGGGATGGAAACAATAACTGTCAGCTGGAAGAGGAGAAGTAGGAAGGGTGCATGTCGACTCATGGCATGTAACAGAAAGAACGAGCCATGGTTTCAATTCCTTGTTTCGGGGAGAAAAGAGGAACATGAGAGAAAAACTGAAAAAACATCTGGCCTGGTAGTGTAAGCCAAGTACACAGGCCAACAGAGTTGGAGAACGCTGAAGTGCCTAAAATACTTTTAGAGACAGGCTCAGGTAGTAAATTGTAAAAAATGGGCATTAGATTCAGATGATGAATGTGGTGGAGAAAACAATATTTCTGAGCAGTGAGCATACACTCAACACCATACGTATTTGGATAGTTATGTTAAAAATTGTGAATTTGGCTCTATGCTCCAGCATTTTGGATTTGAGATCAAATGTTTCCTATTGCCATTTAGAAATGAAAGCACTTTATGTACTTATTACTTCTTCATATGGGGGGGGGACTAAGTATTAGGTCAAATTCACTGATAATGTGAAAAGTTTAGTATTTGGTACCATATTCCTTACACGCTGTAGCTAGGTTTCCATACAATTGGCGACAGATTTTCATATTCAAAATTCTGCATGTAAAGAAAATTTGGCAAATTTGTTCCATCAAACAGACTTTTTGCAGAATAAGGTCATATGTACTAAAATAAAGCTGGAACATATTTTCTAAAATGTATGTATTACAACAGTTAATGGTTTTTGATCATGGCTGCAGCTTTAATGTGCTTTTGTCTAATCGCTGCAGACTCATATATACGGACAATGTGCCCAACAGAAAATTCTGTGACACTATTTGGATAGTCCATCTGTAGATAGTCTATAGATGCTCAATTAAACTATTAACAAAATGTTAAATTACTATCAACTAATCCCTATCTGAGATATCTACATACAACACCCATTCTGCCATTCACATTCTGCTAAAGGTTACCAAAGCACATATCCCTGGGTCACTCCTCTTTCCAATTCGCTGCAGCTAGTGACTGGAACGAGCTGCAACAAACACTCAAACTGGACAGTTATATTTCCATCTCTTCATTCAAAGACTCAATCGTGGACACTGACAGTTGTAGCTGCTTCGCATGAGGTCTTGTTGTCTCTACCTTCTTGCCCTTTGTGCTGTTGTCTGTGCCCAATAATGTTTGTACCATGTTTTGTGCTGCTACCATGCTGTCGTCAAGTGTCGCTACCGTGCTGTGTCGCTACCGTGCTGTGTCGCAAGCCCCCGTCCCTGCAGGCCTTTTGGTAGGCCGTCATTGTAAATAAGAATTTGTTCTTAACTGACTTGCCTAGTTAAATAAACTTTGTTAAATAGTTTGTTGTGGTTGCGTTTCAAATAATGTTTTGTCCAGTAGGAACTGAATGGTGAATAATGTAGTGTCATTTTGGTATCACTTTTAATGTTAGAAAGAATAGAAGAGGTTTCTGGACACTCCTACATGAATGTGGATTCTACCATGATTATGGATAATCATTAATGAATCATGATGAGTGAGACATTTAGAGGCACGAAGATCATACCCACTGAAAAATGCTTACCACCCCTGTTATTGGTAATGGTGAGAGATTAGCATGTTGTTGTAGGCCAACCTCACGCGTCATGATTTTTCTTAATCATGGCATTATCAAGGTTTATTTAGAAGTGTTCAGAAACATCTTATCTACTCACTTAGAAAGACAATTACTCTGGTCTTCAATCACCATTCAGCTCCTATTGGGCAAAACATAACTCAAAACACAAACCACAAACCTAATCGAGTTTGTTGAGTCAGAAGCTTGAGGTTTTCATCAATAATCTCTCTGTACTTTGCTCCGTTCATCTTTCCCTTGATCCTGACTAGTCTCCCAGTCCCTGCCACTGAAAAACATACCCACAGCATGATGCTGCCACCATCATGCTTCACCGTAGGGATAGTGCCAGGTTTCCTCCAGACAAGACGCTTGGCATTCATGCCAAAGAGTTCAATCTTTGAATCATCAGACCAGAGAATCTTGTTTCTCATGGTCTGAGAGTCTTTAGGTGCCTTTTGGGAAACTCCAAGTGGGCTGTCATGTGCCTTTTACTGAGGAGTGGCTTCCGTCTGGCCACTCTACCATAAAGGCCTGATTGGTGGAGTGCTGCAGAGATGGTTGTCCTTCTGGAAAGTTCTCCCATCTCCACAGAGGAACTCTAGAACGCTGTCAGAGTGACCATCGGGTTCTTGGTCACCTCCCTGACCAAGGCCCTTCTCCCCGATTGCTCAGTTTGGCCGGGTGGCCAGCTCTAGGAAGAGTCTTGGTGGTTCCAAACTTCTTCCATTTAAGAAAGAAGGAGGCCACTGTGTTCTTTGGACCATAAATGTTTTGGTCCCCTTCCCCAGATCTGTGTCTGTTTTCCCTTTGTCATTTTGGGCTATTGTGTGTCGATTGCGGAGGACTTTTGATTTAATCAATTTTAGAATAAGGCTGTAACGTAACAACATTTTTAAAAAGTCAAGGGGTCTGAATACTTTCCGAAGGCACTGTATAAAGTGCTTTAATTTCTAAACGGTAAAACAGTATGTATGAAAATCCCCCCTCGAATGAAAAGGTGACATTTTGTACTGTCGCCTCATGAAATCTCAAACCGCTGGAGCATAGAGCCAAATGTTAGGTTCTCTGTCCAACTACATATGGTGTTGATTGTACATCGCAAAAATAACGTGGTGTTACACGAGTATAACAAACAAGCACTATGGATGCAGTTTTATTCAGGTATCGTTTCCTCTGCTTAAAAAAAAATCCCTACATGGTGGATGACGACCAGTACCTACTGGCTTGTGACTTACGACTAAGCTTTGCCTAGAAATATCATTTAACTGGTCTTGTGTCGTTTTAGGTGGGTGACGTCACAAGTTTTAGGCTAGCTACCACTGCCATCAGATAAACAAACAGACACAGTTGGGTCACTTACATCCTCAAGGAGTTTTCCCTCCACCCTTAGTTCCCAGGAGGACACTTTTTCTGCCTCTTCGCCTTCTGGCTTGCCGGGTGTGTAGGTGTTCGATATGTAGATCCTCAACTTGCGCTTTTGCTGAGAGGGAGAGGTAAACAAGAGCACACATCACAACCTTACAAAGAGGTTTCCCATACCTATACCAATGTTGGGGAGGCCACCCTTCCTAGTTCTCTTGCCTGACAGATCTAAAATAATCTTTACAGATCTAGACAGACTGAAATAATTTGGCATAAACTGGATGTTGCCCTGGATTTTGCTTTGGGAGCCTTTGTATACTGACTGAAGGGGAATCTAAGGGAAACACTGGAAAACCAAATTGTGTTAATTGGTCAATGTATGATCATTATCTTACAATACATTCAAATGAGTTTGAGCTGTACCGTAATGGGCTTTTTGATGGCTTCCTGGATCTCCATGCGTTTGCGGGCGATGGTCTGGTCCAGCTTCCTCTCAAAGGCCAGCAGGTCCATATAGGCCTCAGACTCTGGAACCAGGTCTCGGATCTGGAACAAGGAGGTTTCAATATGTGGGGGGTTATGGGGTCTTCCTCCCCATTCGGGAATAAATGGATCTATCCAGAGCCATATACTGTATGCATATCTATGGTTTTAGATCAAACTATTATTTTTCAAGGGGGCAACGTTTATACTCACCCTCTGTGGTAGCACCTTGTCGGCCATCCTGCGCCTTTTGCTGCAAAAACACAAATCGAGACAAAGTGTTAGATCTTCACGAATCTTTAATGGCATATTGTAAGGCGCTTAGAATGTTGCCTATTTAAACAGCAACACCTTTATGATGATAGCTACACTATTCCATACAGGGAAAAGCTAGAGGATTGGGTTGTGTTCATTCAGGTAAAACGTACCAAAATGGTTTGCAACAGAAAACGAGTGTTTCTTATTGGACAACTTCAGATGGTACCTCCACGTTTCAATATGTTATCTTTCGCTTAGTGCCTACTGAATATGACCCTGATGCCTGTTCAGGCTCACAACTCTTTGGACCCAAAGGCTAATACTTACCACAATTGAGTCAACAAAACTTTTGTTTTCTTTGATTGAATTAAACTAGCTCCCCCTTGCTTAACAAGTAAATCCAATTATTCAGGGCCTTGGAGAGCCTTTGACTTTCAGGCCTTGGTGCGACTCCCTAATCGACTCCCTACGCAACACGTAAAGTGTTGGTCCCATGTTTCATGAGTTGAAATAAAAGATCCCAGAAATGTTCCACATGCACAAAAAGCTTATTAAACACTAGAGCTGTTGCCAGAGAATTGAATGTTCATTTTTTTACCATAAGCCGCCTCATTTTAGAGAGTTTAGCAGTACGTCCAACCGAACTCACAACTGCAGACCACGTGTAACCACGCCAGCCCAGGACCTTCACACCGGCTTCTTCTCCTGCGGGATCGTCTGAGACCAGCCACCCAGACCGCTGATGAAACTGAGGAGTATTTCTGTCGGTAATAACAGCCCTTTTATGTGGGGGAAAATGTATTCTAAATGGCTGGGCCTAGTGGGTGGGCCTATGCCCTCCCAGTCCCACCAATGGCTGCACCACTGCCCAGTCATGTGAAATCAATAGATTAGGGCCAAATAAATGTATTTCAACTGACTCATTTCCTTATATGAACTGTAGTATTATTTTTGTTCAGTATATTTTGAAAACTACATTCAAAAACACAAGACCCTTGTGGTAAATCAAAATGATAGAAATAACCACCAGACATCCATCCTCCCGAACATTTACAAGCAGATGACCTCATTCCGTTTTGAGGTAAAAAATATGCCCTTGTTCACGAGGCTCTGTCTGGCAGTGGGGCATGGTCATGGGACGTCTTCTTTGTTTTTAACTCCTCTGTGCAGCAGTGTGGAGCAACAGACAGACCACTGACTGAGAGGACAGGGGTACAAAAGAGTCTTTCAGTAGTGTCCCTACACCACTGTTACTATCAAAGACCCTGGAAGGTCCCTAAAGGCTGTGACCTGTCTAATGTGTCATTAATGCACCACCACACGCCTGACTTCTAGTACTGTGGTGTACACTTAACGGTCATAAAGGGCTTGTACTTGTTTGTGGAGGAATCACATGTTGCTCTATAAGTTGTGGTTACCAGATGCATTATCATTGACAGTAGTGCAGTTAGGTTGCATGACTTCAGGACATGAAGTATTCAGCATTCAAACTCTGCATCATTATTTCAAAATTTACTTTGCCTGAGAATTCACCAACAAAGATAACCTGGTATAGACAACAGGATGTTATTTTCCTTTCTAGTAGAATTTGCTGCACCTTTTTGAGGAAGAAAATAGTATTTCCAGACTCACGTGTGTGTGACAACAGCTGATAATCAGCTGATAATGAGATAAGGGCACACTTTGTACCCAAATGAACAAATGAGGGGAATCAGCGCAATTTCACATTAGATGATGCATTCTCAGGATGGGTAAGCCTAGTATGTTGATATTTGTTGCTTACTGCATTCATTTTTACTAAGCAGTATGTTCTAAATAGTATGTAGTTCGATTAGTAAACATTGTGTTGTTTTAGTAAGTAAGTAGTAGGCATGACAGATTTCAGACAAGGCCAACGTCTGGCAAGACCAAATATATTTTTGTACAGCCATAATACTTAGTCATGGTGCCCCACAAATCCCACAACAACCCCAATGCCCCCTTTAAAAACAGACTTTGTGCCCCCCTAGATAGTCCACCCAACCCACCCCCTAACTCACCCACGCCTTGGGCCTCCCAGCCCCCCCTGCGGTTGCTGTTGAAGGTATCGCTTTCGGGAGGCATCCATGGCTGATTGCCCCATTCCTATGCGTAAGGGTATAGTCCCGCCCCCATAAGAGGGTCCAGGGCCCCCGATTGTCCCCATCGGGATCCCCCTGTTGGGTGGCATACCAGGGTGCTGGAAACGGAAAGCACAGGGGGGACAGAAAGGTGTTACATTTATGGCAAACTGACAACTTTCTTCCTCACTGAAGTGATCAATGTTTGTTATGATATCTTTCAAAGAGGAACCATGTATTAGTAATAAAACTTTATGCAGCCTAACACATTGCGCATGAACTAGCTACATATAGTCATGCATACGGTGGTGATGAAAGAGCTTGCATTTCTGCTGCCTGTTAATTTGCAAACATTGTTTTCCAACAACTGGCAGTAGCCAGCAAGCAACCACGTGATGTATGATTAGCTGAAGCTAGCCATAATAAGGATTAGCCACAATAGTTTAATTTGCGGTTGGCCTTTAAAATAAAGTTTCCAATTGAAAGTAATTCAAACGGATAGAAAATAGTGATATCATGTCATATTTGGACTAGATAATGCTAAACAAGGCCAGAATATTTTGAATATAAATTAAACAAAAGACAATTAGTTAATTTGAAATCACACTGTGGATGTATTAGACTTTAGAATCGCATTGGGGCATATTTACATGCAACGCCTAACGTATGGACTGTGGACTGATACCCATTAAATGGGGTATCAGCCTACTCAGCGGCATTCACACAACACAACTGTGTAGAGTTTACACAAATATAAGCTTCCTACCTCTTACTGTGCGATTTCGACTGTGGGAAATCACCTTTCCAGTCAGTCTATTGTATGTACTGGACATTCATATTGCACTGTACAGCAGAGTCCCACAATAAGAGATAAGACACTCAAATTTGAGTATAATTGAGTAGGCTGATACCCCATTTCATAGATACAACATCCATAGGTTAGGCTGTACAGTGCACATGAGTATGCCCTAATGCAATTATAAAGTATAATAGAGTTAGTGCAATTAACAGATTTGTACTTGTGTAAAATGAACTAATTGTATTTTGTTGAATTTATATAAGATTCCGACTTTGTTTAGCATCGTCGAGTCAAAAACGGCATTGTTCCACTATTTGTATCCGTTTGAATCACTTTCAAATGGGGGGACGTTTATTTTGAAGGCGAGACGCAATTTGCACTATTGTGGCTAGCTTCACACAGGTATGATCAACTACTCGTGCCGCGGTCAGGTTCTCACTTTCTTGAAATGCGGAAGTTGACTAATTAAATTAAGTCAATATACCACAGATGAATATGGAACGATAATTAACTTTCTAACTACAGTAGCTGCATTGCCACTTGTCTAACACTTACAGCAGTGTCTCGCTAACTTTACTAGCTAGTAGTTAGCTTAACCCAAAACTTTTTTTGGAACATGAGTCATGACTTGTAAAACGCGACAACGTTACACAGTAAAGTTCCCTAAATAGTCACTAAGTAATATTACTTGCCATATTTTAGCCAATAAAGCAAAAGGTATCACGGTAAATTATATACAATTAGTTACAAGTTAGCCGAGGGGAAACCTCTCGACAAGTTACCTGATGGTACTGAGGAGTGGCATTCATGGCTCGGAAACCCGAATTCTGTTGGATTCCTGGCATCCTCATTCCACCGCCTGCATGTCCAGCGTTCATGGGGTTAACACTGGGGTTCATCTGAGTAGCCGGAAAGCCCCCTCTTGAAGCCATCTTCGGAGCTACAAGGGGCGGTAGGTCGCCGTGAAGTTTTCGGTGTTGAGAACAAGCTGTCTTGCTGATAGTGCACAGGCCAAACGTTTATTCTCCACGCGTGTTGACAGTTGTGTAGCTAGCAACCAACGCCAGCAAACATTGCCAATAAAAAGCCAGCCAGCTGAGCGTAACGTTACTAACGTTAGCTCGCTAACCAGTTCCGGGGTGTTTATTTGCGAGTGATGACCGACGGTCGCTTTACTCCTTCCTACAAAGTGGTATATTTGTATCCTCCCCTTCCCAAAATCGTTGAATTTGTCAGGCCAGTTTATATTAATGGTCACAAGAGCATGTTGAAGAGTCTGTCCAATGTCTGAAGAAATGTGTGCGCCGCGTCAACTGCCAGTGCCGCCTCCTACTAGCTAGTTGTTGCCAGAGTGGTTGAAACCATAGAGGATGATAGAGGCCTCTAGTGGTCAAAAGGCCATGTTAGCGCGGGCTTCCACTGCTTTAATTTAGACAACTGGGTGAGACTTCCAACTTCATTGGCTGATCCCTCCTGGTGACCCTGTTGGAGTCATGTCCCAACCCAGTCAGCAGAAGGGATCAGCCAATCGTGAAGAATAAAATGGACTACTTAAAAATGGAGATGCCCTGCCCATGCAGTCACAGACGCTGTAACGATACAAAGATGAGGCCAATCTCTACGGCTGAAACTTTTGAAAGCTCCCGTTCTGCAAGAATGGGGGAATGGGTTTTATTTGTCACTGTTCGACTGTAGATTTGTCACTGTTCGACTGATACTTTAATCTGAGACTGAACCCTCATGCCAAATACAAATTCGGAGTGTATATGCTTTAAAATCAAGACATTTTCAAAAACACATAGCAAGCTAAAAGCCCTACTAGCTACATCACTTTGGGCACACACCAAACAGCAAAATGTTGAATTTCCACAACAGGCAATCAACAGCCTCCCCTGCTCACGACTGAGTGCACTACAGGCTGGGGAGGCTTAGGGCATGTTCAGGTTCATTCAACAGAAAAGTGTTTACTAAAACTTGGCTTTGTGGCAACCCCCCTAGATGTATGCATCAGCCCACGTCAAGCAAAACATAATTTAAATTCCTATACTCACAGTTCAAATAATTATTACAAATCGACAGATGACAATCATTTATTACTTGACAGATTAACAAATACAAAGCCATGATAGCAGCATTTCATCTTTTTAAATATTTACACTATCACAACACTGACCACACATATAACCTTTTACAATGTAAACAAATAATAAAATATGTTTTGAACGCTAGAAAACAAGCCTAACTAACTACCCATCTACAATGAAACATGTTCTACTGCAAGGAGTTTGCAGTCTATTTCAAAACCTATTTCCACAGGTAAATGACAAGTGACGGGAGTCCTTTCAGCATATGTTGACAGGGTAAATGTGGAGTAAGAAAATAAAATGACAAACCATTAATTATTATTGTCTGTAAGTTGTGACTTCTGATTTTAATTGTCCATAATTATGTTCTTGTCAAAAAAAATGATAGTTGAAGACTTCTTGACTGATAATATCATCAAAAAGTCAGTGCATAATCAAATGGTCCTTAGTATCCATTGCTCTGACCTCGACTGCCTCTGCCTAGCCACTGTACGACCTCACTCCTTGTCTGCATTGACAGATTCTAACACAATGTTTTGTAGAGGCCAGCCAAGAGCTACCTAGCGATAAAATAATGTATGATATAAAATAATGATTATTGGTGCAACGATTCGGTGGGGGGAAAAAAACGTAAGAGTCACAAACTGTGCAGGGGGTCTCTGGACTGCTTCAGCAGTGTTGTGTTCATTAGGGCACACAGTAACAAAACATTTAAAAATGTTTCACAATGGAAAACAAACAAGCATTTCTTATTGGAGAAGTTCAGTCACTACCTCCCTGTATCAGTCAGTTTTGTTCAGCGTGGTGCTTAATGAACACGACCCATTTAGCAACAGTCTACTACACATCTGTCACAGTCCATTGAAAAACAAAAGGACTCTGAATGGTCTTCCTGTGTGTCTGTCACTGAGGGAAGGCCTCGTCTTTCATCAGCATGCGTGGGCTCTCCTGGTTGTCCATACGCCGTCTAGGGCCCATCATACCTGTGGAGACAGACTGACTAGATTTATCAAAGTCATCTCCATTCTCCACTCCAAGCAAATTATACTGTGGCTGTCAAATTATGACTATGGGGACGTTCCAGGATGTTTTTATTTTAGACTCTGCAAATGATCTCTGGAACCACCTTAATATAAAATAGCAATATCTTCTGAGATGCACAGCGCAACTGCAAAACATATGACCTAAAACTCCACCATTATCTGTAGGATAGCTTATATTTCATATGAGCCACAGTCCACACCTTACTTAATCTCTCAGTCTCAATGACCAAGAACTAGGGTAGAGCGACTCAGGGACAACTTACATACAGTATATCCTTTGTCATAACACTGTCATACTATTGAATTAATGCCAGAGTGTGTATTAGGCCTATCCAAAGAAGGAGGCCTACAGCAATCGCTCCATTTGTCACAAATTACCATGCATTTAGTAGTTATAGACTAATGATGATGACTTACCACTCTTATGTTTAAATGATTTGGATCTCCTGGGTGAGTTTGGATTCTACAGTAAAAAAAGGAAAATATATTTATTTAAAAAAAAGAGTTTACACAAAACTATAAGAAATATGTAATTTAATTGTCTTATTCGATTAAAATAATATGGTCTGTTTAACAGAAAGCTTGACAATCACAACCATTAAAATTGAAGAAACCGAAATTTGGTCTTGTCGCCTTTCAGGATCATGCTGCATACTGTTGGAAACTTTACGAACATATTAAGATAACTTTATATTCATGGTCTGTTTTGGTCGTCTTTCCTGTAGTAATTTTATTAGATTGGTTACATCTACACAAACCCCAAATACCAATCAACATTCTCCCTTTGATTTCTCCCTTGAAATACAGCTGTGGCACTGGATTCTATTCAGATAAAGCATCAAGAAAAGCAGAATGATCAACTAGTGGCAAAAATATGTTATTACAGAAAATATGAAATAGTTGTTTCAAAGAAAGTGCAAATACCTTATCTGATTTTCTCTTCTTCGCTGCAAAAACAAGAGCATTTTATAAGACACTTGGACATAATTTACATGATATCACAACGTACAAATACACAAGAGAACCAAGCACACTGATAACACTTCAAAGCATATTTTTTTACTACTAGATATCAAGTGAAGATCTAACAGATACAACTACATTTCGGATGCATGTGCACACAGTTGAAGTCAATTCTGTTTCAGTTCAAATTAATGTAGAGATTGACTACTGGTATTCACCATTCTAATTTCCATTTGTCTACTCTTGTGAGTAGATACATTTTATATAAATGTCAGTCACCAGGGTTGTGTTTAGTAGGGCACACTGTAGGAAAACGTTTTGCAATGGAAAATAACAAGCAAGCAAAAACTAAAGCAGGAAGTACCAGTCGCTCAATATGGAAGTGGTCAAATGACGCAGATGCCCCCCGATGAACCATCAAACAGGCAAAGCATCAATACAGCACTATGATTGAATCCTACTACACTGGCTCCGACACTCGTCAGAAGTGGCAGGGCTTGCAAACTATTACTGACTACAAAAGGGAAGCACAGCCGTGAGCTGCCCAGTAATACAAGCCTACCAGACGAGCTAAATGATTTCTATATGCGTGCATCTGGGCAAGCAACACTGAAGTAAGCATGAGAGCACCAGCTGTTCCGGACGACTGTGATCACGCTCTCCATAGCCGATGTGAGTAAGACCTTTAAACAGGTCAACATTCACAAGGCTGCAGGGCCAGACAGATTACCAGGGCGTGTACTCCGAGCATGCGCTGACCAACTGGCAAGTGTCTTCACTGACATTTTCTACCTGTCCCTGACCGAGTCTGTAATACCAACATGTTTCAAGCAGACCACCATAGTCCCTGTGCCCAAGAACACCAAGGTAACCTGCCTAAATGACTACCGTCCCGTAGCACTCACATCTGTAGTCATGAAGTGCTTTGAAAGGCTGGTCATGGCTCACATCAACACCATTATCCCAGAAACCCTAGACCCACACCAATTTGCCTACCGCCCCAACAGATCCACAGATTATGCAATCTCTAATGCACTGCCCTTTCCCACCTGGACAAAAGGAACACCTACGTGAGAATTCTATTCATTGGATCACTAAGTTAAGGACCCTGGGACTAAACACCTCCCTCTGAAACTGGATCCTCGACTTCCTGACGGGCCGCCCCCAGGTGGTAAGGTAGGTATTAACACATCTACCACACTGATCCTCAACACGGGGGGCCCTCTGGGGTGCGTGCTCAGTCCACTCCTTTACTCCCTGTTCACCCATGACTGCATGGCCAAGCACGACTCCAACACCATCATTAACTTCACCGACAATGATGAGGCAGCCTATAGGGAGGTCAGAGACCTGGCCATGTGGTTCCAGCATAACAACTAGAGGTCAACCGATTAATCGGCATGGACCGATTAATGAGGGCCGATTTCAAGTTTTCATAACAATCGGTAATCAGACTTTTTGGACGCCGATTACATTGCAATCCACAAGGAGACTGCGTGGCAGGCTGACCACCTGTTACGCGAGTGCAGCATCAAAAGGACCTGTGGCTGCAAGGAGCCAAGGTAAGTTGCTAGCTAGCATTAAACTGATCTTATAAAAAACAATTAATCTTAACATAATCACTAGCTAACTACACATGGTTGATGATTTTACTAGGTTAGTCCTGCTTTGCATATAATCAATGCGGTGCATGTTAATTTATCATCGAATCACAGCCTACTTCAATTTCGCCAAACAGGTGACGATTTAACAAAAGCGCAATCGTTGCACAAAAGTACCTAACCATAAACATCAATGCCTTTCTTAAAATCAATACACAGAAGTATATATTTTTTTTACTTGCATATTTAGTTAAAAGAAATGCATGTTAGCAGGCAATATTAACTAGAGAAATTGTCACTTCTCTTGCATTCAGTGCAAGCAGAGTCAGGGTATATGCAGCAGTTTGGGCCGCCTGGCTCGTTGCTGTGTGAAGACCATTTCTTCCTAACAAAGACTGCAATTCATTTGCCAGAATTTTACATAATTATGACATAACATTGAAGGTTGTGCAATGTAACAGCAATATTTAAACTTAGGGTTGCCACCCGTTAGATAAAATACGGAACGGTTCCGTATTTCACTGAAAGAATAAACATTTGTTTTCGAAATGATAGTTTACGGATTTGACCATATAAATGACCAAAGGCTCATATTTCTGTGTCTTTATTATATCATAATAAAGTCTATGATTTGATATTTGATAGAGCAGTCTGCCTACCACCGTTCAGTCAGCAGCAGGCTTGTAAGCATTCATTCAAACAGCACTTTCCTGCATTTGCCAGCAGCTCTTAACAATGCTTGAAGCAAAGCTGTTTATGACTTCTAGCCTATCAACTCCAGAGATTAGGCTGGCAATAGTAAAGTACCTATAAGAACATCCAATAGTCAAATGTATATGAAATACAAATGGTATAGAGATAAATAGGCGACGCGTCATAATGCCTATAATAATAACTGGGAATATTGAAGACTCATGTTAAAAGGAACCATCAGCTTTCATATGTTCTCATGTTCTGAGCAAGGAACTTAAACGTTAGCTTTTTTACATGGCACATATTGCACTTTTACTTTTCTTCAACACTGTATTTTTGCATTATTTAAACCAAATTGAACATGTTTCATTATTTATTTGAGACTATATTGATTTTATTTATGTTTTATATTAAGTTAAAATAAGTGTTCATTGTTCATTGAGTATTGTTGTAATTGTCATTATTACACACATATAAAAATATTACAAATATATATATATATATATATATATATATATATATATATATATATATATATATATATATATATATATTTTTTTTTTTTTTTTTTAAATCGTCCGATTAATTGGTTTCGCCTTTTTTTGGTCCTCCAATAATCGGTATCGGCATTGAAAAATCAATAATAAACAACCTCTCCCTCAACGTGATCAAAACAAAGGAGATGATCATGGACTACAGGAAAAGGAGGGCCGAGCATGCCCCCATTCTCATTGACAGTGCTGTAGTGGAACAGGTTGAGAGCTTCAAGTTCCTTTGTGTCCACATCACTAACGAACTGTCATGGTCCAAACATACCAAGGGCAGAGGGCACAACAAAACCTATTCCCACTCAGGAGACTGAAAAGATTTGGCATGGGTCCTCAGATCCTCAAAAAGTTATACAGCTGCACCATTGAGAGCATCCTGACTGGTTGCATCACCGCCTGGTATGGCAACTGGCACTAGAGGGTAGTGCATACGGCACAGTAAATCACTGGGGCAAAGCTTCCTGCCTTCCAGGACCTCTATACCAGGCGGTGTCAGAAGGCCCTAAAAAATGGCCAAAGACTCCAGCCACCCTAGTCAGACTGTTCTCTCTGCTACCGCACGGCAAGTGGTACCGTAGAGCCAGTCTAGGTCCAAAAGGCTTCTTAACAGCTTCTACCCCCAAGCCATAAGACTCCTGAACAGCTAATCAAATGGCTACCTGTGCCCCTGCACATTGACTCTGTACCGGTAGGCAAGGTTGGGGAGTAACGGATTACAAAAAAAAAAACTGTAACCGGTTACTTTAGCAGCAAAAATATTGTATTCAGATTACAGCTACTTTTGAAAAACTAGATGATTACGTCAAGGATTAAATTCAGAAAGCATGTTTGCGAAAATAAATCCTTGACACTTCTGTTGTTTTCTCAATGACATTCAAATCAGTATTGAAAAAAGGCGCAAGTTTAAATTTCTTCCAGGTGAGCAAGACATCATACATTTTCTTCCAGGTCCACGAGACACCTTAAATGTTGTGTCTTTGGCTATGCCGGATTAAGTGATATGGCATGCTATTCTATAAAATTATTTCTCTGTAATTAATATTACCTGATTAAATTAATAATGTAAATGTAATTAACTAGAAAGTCGGGGCACCACGAAATAATGTTTATAGAGCTGTTATCTTACGAATAAATTCTTAAAGACCTGGTAATCAAGTCAGAGACCACTATGATGACACACCAAATGTGTTTGATGGATCGCGGGAAAAGAGCATGAATAGGCTTTTGTAGGCTACAGTCCAAGCTAGGTCTTCCAATGGTGCGACTGCTGTCGGCATCGAAAGATTATCCAACTTGAATAAACGCTTGGAGGTAAGGACAGCAGTGGTGTAATCTAACGGCGATACGGACATCACTTATTATTGATACAGTGGGGAAAAAAAGTATTTAGTCAGCCACCAATTGTGCAAGTTCTCTCACTTAAAAAGATGAGAGAGGCCTGTAATTTTCATCATAGGTACACTTCAACTATGACAGACAAAATGAGGGAAAAAAATCCAGAAAATCACATTGTAGGATTTTTTATGAATTTATTTGCAAATTATGGTGGAAAATAAGTATTTGGTCACATACAAACAAGCAAGATTTCTGGCTCTCACAGACCTGTAACTTCTTCTTTAAGAGGCTCCTCTGTCCTCCACTCATTACCTGTATTAATGGCACCCGTTTGAACTTGTTATCAGTATAAAAGACACCTGTCCACAACCTCAAACAGTCACACTCCAAACTCCACTATGGCCAAGACCAAAGAGCTGTCAAAGGACACCAGAAACAAAATTGTAGACCTGCACCAGGTTGGGAAGACTGAATCTGCAATAGGTAAGCAGCTTAGTTTGAAGAAATCAACTGTGGGAGCAATTATTAGGAAATGGAAGACATACAAGACCACTGATAATCTTCCTCGATCTGGGGCTCCACGCAAGATCTCACCCCGTGGGGTCAAAATGATCACAAGAACGGTGAGCAAAAATCCCAGAACCACACGGGGGGACCTAGTGAATGACCTGCAGAGAGCTGGGACCAATGTAACAAAGCCTACCATCAGTAACACACTACGCCGCCAGGGACTCAAATCCTGCAGTGCCAGACGTGTCCCCCTGCTTAAGCCACTACATGTCCAGGCCCGTCTGAAGTTTGCTAGAGAGCATTTGGATGATCCAGATGAGGATTGGGAGAATGTCAGATGAAACCAAAATATAACTTTTTGGTAAAAACTCAACTCGTCGTGTTTGGAGGACAAAGAATGCTGAGTTGCATCCAAAGAACACCATACCTACTGTGAAGCATGGGGGTGGAAACATCATGCTTTGGGGCTGTTTTTCTGCAAAGGGACCAGGACGACTGATCCGTGTAAAGGAAAGAATGAATGGGGCCATGTATCGTGAGATTTTGAGTGAAAACCTCCTTCCATCAGCAAGGGCATTGAAGATGAAACGTGGCTGGGTCTTTCAGCATGACAATGATCCCAAACACACCGCCCGGGCAACGAAGGAGTGGCTTCGTAAGAAGCATTTCAAGGTCCTGGAGTGGCCTAGCCATTCTCCAGATCTCAACCCCATAGAAAATCTTTGAAAGTCCGTGTTGCCCAGCGACAGCCCCAAAACATCACTGCTCTAGAGGAGATCTGCATGGAGGAATGGGCCAAAATACCAGCAACAGTGTGTGAAAACCTACAGACTTACAGAAAACGTTTGACCTCTGTCATTGCCAACAAAGGGTATATAACAAAGTATAGAGATAAACTTTTGTTATTGACCAAATACTTATTTTCCACCATAATTTGCTAATAAATTCATAAAAAATCCTACAATGTGATTTTCTGGATTTTCTTTCCTCATTTTGTCTGTCATAGTTGAAGTGTACCTATGATGAAAATTACAGGCCTCTCTCATCTTTTTAAGTGAGAGAACTTGCACAATTGGTGGCTGACTAAATACTTTTCTTCCCCCACTGTATCTATGTAGTGCATTGATGTGAATCACATTACTGCTCTCTCATTTAGCCATTTGTGCCTTACGGATTGTGGTTGTTGTGGATGACTGTTCACAAATCTAAATGTGTACTTGAACCCAATAATGGTTGAATTCAAGAAGTTTAAGCTGCCTATCAATCATTGTGTTTGAAACCAATGGACAGCCAGTGAAAAATGCTCTTGCAATAGCTGCATAGTGCGGATCCCAGCCTATGGAATAACATTGGGGCTTTTATTGCTAAAAAAAATATATACTTTTGATAGACTTAAAGTGGCAATCAATTTTTAGACTTATAAATGATATATATCTATTGATTCTTGAAGAATATAACTTATAAATGCCTCATGAGCTTAGTTCAACTGTCACACTCCACGAGATCCCAAAATATAAGCATGTTTTTCTCCAATGTTTGTAAACATTGTAAATGTAAATAAACACTGTATATCCTCACAACATGGTTAAAACAATTTTGATAACATGGATGGTCAGTCCTTACATCCATAGCTCTGTCTATTAATCTGAGAGTGGTTACATTTCTCCAGGCCCATCCCTCAGCTTTTTACCAAAACCGAGGTAGGGCAGCCTTTTTGTTATTGTTTCATCTGTGGATTTACCGTTTAAACAGTTACAGATGATCAAGATATCAAAGTGTCACCAACAAAAAGGTAAACAATAGACCTATAGCAAATGCAGCATATGGCATTCATTTTCCACATGTAAATAGCACTTTTCAGAAGCACTCAAAGCATGCCATTCCATGAGCGCAGCATTTATTTTTCAACTCGAATCAATGAGCCCAATCAGTCCTCCATGACAACAAAATCATAAACAACAGAGTAGGGCTGGCTAATAAGTCCTTAGTTTTGGGGTTATGCTCAGGTAAAACAATTTGTCTAATCTATACTTCCAAGTCCTATTCTTGAAGATCAAAGGGTAAAACATTTATTGGAATGACTGGAATTCTGATAGACTGGATTTTAATGTAAAGATATAATTGAATCGTATTATTATACATAGTAGAAAGCGATGGGTTAGAAGAAGCCTACATAACCAACCCATAAAGTCAAATTTTACATCCATATATGGCCAGCTATGTAAACTTTAACATTGATTTATCCTACAATAGATGTTTTCTAACATACATTTTTGTCTTCTAACGCCTCTTAAGGGGAAAGTAATCTAAAGGTAATGGAATGTAATCAGATTACGTTACTGAGTTTGGGTAATCCAAAAGTTACATTACTGATTACAATTTTGACCAGGTAACTAGTAACTGTAACAGATTACATTTAGAAAGTAACCTACCCAACCCTGCCAGTACCCCCTGTATATAGCCTCGTTACTGTTATTTTATTGTTTCTCTTTAATTATTTATTTTTTCTTATTTTTTTCATTATAATTTTTATGTATTTATTGTTTACTTCAGTTTATTTAGTAAATACTTTCTTAACACATATTTTTTCTTAAAATTGCATAATTGGTTAAGGGCTTGTTAGTAAGCATTTGATTGTAAGGTAGACACCGGTTGTATTCGGCACGTGACAAATATGTGATTTGATTTAACCACTGTTCTTATTGGATAAGGTCATGTAGTACCTTTCTGTTTCACAACGTTTGCTCTCGTTTTCTGCCTACTAAACTGGACCCAGATCACCTTGGAAAGGAGGGTGAAAGCCAGTCCTTTACCTTTCTTTTCCGCCCCGTAGGACCAGTCGTTATCATTGACGTCATCATTATCCTCCTGGTCGCTCTCTGATTTATTGTTAGTGTTGTTGCCGGTGACTATTCTGTGTGGGGAAGAAATGACAGTCAGTGACATCATCCATTGATTTATGGCCAGACCTGGGTTCAAAATACTATTTGAAATAATTTCCAATACTTAATCTGCGCTTAATTGAGCTTGTGTGATTTAATGGACCAATAGAATAGTCCCAAAACGACAAATCCCGCCCATCTGTTACTCCAGGCAGGCTAAAGCAAAGTACTTGAAAGAATCCTTCCTTCAGGATTGCTTGAGAAAGTACAGCGCCCCTGGAGAAAATGAGGGTTAAGTGCCTTGTTCAAGGGCACATCAACAGATGTTTCACATTGTCGGCTTGGGTATTCGAGGTAGCAACTCCAGTCTTAATGGCATTACATTGCTGTCTGCACTGCAATGTCAACTGGTTTTAGGGTAGCTGTGTTTAAAGGTTAGCTGAACCCCAAAAAATACTTGTCTGGTTGAAAACGGCCTATGAGGCATCGACATTAGTCAGAAACACTTATTCTAGTGCCAAAATGTAATACAACGTGTAAATAGGATAATTTTGGTCATAAAGTCAATATCTTCCAAAACTAAGACATACGTTCCTAAATCCTTGGATATTTGTGGGTTGGATTTTGATTTCAATCATGCCCAGTCTTGCCCACTAAAAGGGGATGGTAACACCTAGGGAGATTTGTCATGCACAGAGAAGCAGCTGAGTTAAAGTGCAGCAGAATCAACCTACAGCCTGCCCATTTCTTTACAGACAACAGAAATACCCATTAGCACGCAGCGCCTCGGTCTTGTTTACATGAAACAATACATAGTTGCCAATGTTATGTTGAAAGAAGAGACTCTATAAAGGGCTTGTTCCCCCCCCACCCCACATTTGTAAGCTAACATTAGCATCACAAACACAAGTATCAAAAGGTATTCTAGAAAGGAGGAAATGCTCAGGGTTTAGGATTCTTGACCAATCACGTTCACGTTGTCATGCTGTGTCAAGTGGTTGCTAAGCCATTCATCTAGTAAAGTATGGTTGCTGTTTAGGATCAGTAAAGAGGAACACACAATGCCAGGCTATTAGCGAACATAACACTCACACTTCAAACTCTTGTTGCTTCAGTCATGGCTTCTAGCATTTCATAACAAGGATGTGGAAAAGGGAGGCGAAATTAGTGAGTTCAGCCACCCCTTTAAAGATGTCAGTAACTGCATCAATATGACATACATGTACTGCCCAACTGCAGTGTAGATGACATAGCATTCATTAATTGGTTAATTTGCATAGTGCGACTGCTTTGTAGACATCTGGAATGGAACGTGCCACTTGTTTCAGTTGTGTGGGGGTGGGTGGCTAACCTGCGGTTGGCTATGCGGCTGCTGTTGCGCCCCATGCCCAGGCACTTCTCCAAGTGCGGGGCAAAGCGTGACGCGGCGATGCTCCGGCTGCAGTTGGGACAGACACACTCCTTGTTCTTCCACTGGTTGTACACCTGCCCGAACACATCCACTCCTGGCTGGTCCACAATTTCTACTCATGCAAAAATAAAGAGAAAGAAAAATTGTAGTTCAAAGCACTTTACATAGTAAAGGTATGTAGGTATATATTATATATTGCAATCATTGTATGGTGGTGTAGTTAGCAAATTAAGAATTGTGGAATGATATCTTCTGTACACGTCTTTATCTTAACCATTGTTAAACAATAATAAAAAAAATAGGTGAGTAGAAGGTAGAAATACATACCAAAGTCCCTCATGGTTTCTTGGTCTGTGTCTTCCAGGAAAAAGTAGCCCTGCTTGACGGCCCGGTGGACCTCAAAGCACAGGCCCAGACAAGCATCCTCCACCAGGTCAGAAAGGATGTCCTGAGCTATGGCCTGCCAACCACCACAGCATTATTATATAGAACCAGGATATAGCCTTTCTATGGAATGATACTGTTAGAAATGTTGGCTACAGAACTGATTCACACTAGGGCCAAACAGTCAAGCTGAATTGCACTGGCCAGGTTACGTATCCGCCATAGCTGCAGTCCAAATGACACACAGTTAAGACTAAAATGAAATATGTGGGTAAAAAACAATACCCTTATGTATAGTCCATACAGGACTAAACCAAACCTACTACTATATTTACCTCCAGCTTGCTGTTGTCCAGGCTGGACATCGAAATCTCATCCATTTTCATTTGCCAGAATTAAAAGATGAGCCCACACTTCTGTGTTCATGCTTTAAAGCAGCAAGCATTGGCCAAGACGGGGCTAGACCAGACAGGAGAAAAGACACGATATCATAACACATCATATAATCTTCATACATTACATTTACAATGTAAAATATATTTCAATGAGTCATGGTAAGGAGAGCGGGGGCCAGGAGCAACAACAAGCAATGAAACATTGTAACAACGGGTGACACAACTAAATGCACAATGAATTATATTATAAAAGTGGAATCTAGGCTATTCACGTGTATAACCTGTCATTTATGACAAAATAATCATTGGATTGTTCGTTGTTTGTCATACAAATCAGATAACGACATGCTATGTTTCCTGCTTTGCATCATATATCGTTTAGAGAACAGCCCTGAATAAATGTTTTTGTCATACAGAAGTCCTCGGCCCCTACTATGGGGCATAACATTGTCCAGTCTGCACAAAAATAACGCAGATAGACACTATTGCATTCGTGTCGATTTCAGATTAGCAGAAAGAGACGGGGGATATATTGTGATTATTTACAGAAAATAAATGTAAAAATACTGGAAATAAATGTATCATCAACTTAACATATGGTGCAATCGGAAGCAATTGTAAGACACTGAATGTTACTTAAAGAAACAGATTAGTGCGAAGCACGCTATGGCTTGTTTAGTGCACTGCTGCTGTTCGTTTTAAAAACTCGATACATTGTGTCACATATGAAAAATATCACTTCACGGTGTTGCTCCCTTTAGCCTTAACGATTACAACAATTAGATACATGGCAGTCCATATTTGTTTTTTTATTTACCTATTTCGGAAGGCATCCATCTTTACATCAGACGACTCAGGCAGTAGCAATCGATCGCTAAACAAGAGAACGCAAAATACTAGCAACATTGCTGTCTTCAGTGAACCCAGCCGGCTATTGTCAGTGGATTTAAGCGTACAGTCCAAGTGACCCATTTTCTCCAACTCCAGTCTTTAACTCTCTCTCTTTCTCTCTAGGATTTACATATAGCATGATTTGTGATTTTATGGCAAATGTCTGCTTTAAAGACTTGGCAGAATGGCTTTAGTTGTTGAAATATCAAATAGAGGCAAGATTATAAATGCTGAATGCAATACAGCATTCCTCATTAGAGGTCCCTATTCACATACAATTAAAAGAGACATCATGAAAATAATAACACTTCCCCTCTCTAACGAGTATCTCAATAAGGGTATCATCACGGCCTTTGTTTTAGCATGCAGGTGTTGAGAATTATAATGTAGATGCATATCAATATTATATTTTAGATACAGGTACATGATTGACACATTGGTGTATGTTGATTTCAAATTATAAATGTCTGGTCAGTTTGATGAAAGTGGTGGAAATGACAGTAGTGATGGGCAACAGGTTTGAAGGTTTCTCCTGCTTTGAATGGAGTTAGGTTTTTGTACAGGCTGCTCATGCAATTGTGGCACTAGGTGTATGCCAGTGACCCAGTTATGACAAGTGCAGCTATAGACTGCCTCATCTTCAGCCTCGAATCCAATAATGTGCAGATACTCAGTATAGCCAGATCCAGAATATGTGAACCTGCTTGACAACCCAGTTGCTCTTGTGTTGTCATAAAACAAAAAACCTGGGCTACCTCCAGCCTTCTGTTGGTATCACGTAATTGTCTAGGTTCTGGCATCACTAATAACACTTAATATTTTAGTCATTCTTAGACTAAAGTTTGGCTGGCAGCCAAGCCAAACTGAGCAATTGGGGGAGAAGGGCCTTGGTCAGGGAGGTGACCAAGAACCCAATGGTCACTTTGACAGAGTTCCAGAATTCCTTCCAGAAGGACAACCATCTCTGCAGCACTCCACCAAACAAGCCTTTATAGTAGTGGCCAGAAGGAAGCCACTCCTCAGTAAAAGGCACATGAAAGCCATCTTGGAGTTTGCCAAAGGGCACTTAAAGGACTCTCAGACCATGAGAAACAAGATTCTCTGGTCTGATGAAACAAAGATGGAACTCTTTGGCCTGAATGCCAAATGTCACGTCTGGAGGAAACCTGGTACCATCCCTACGGTGAAGCATGGTGGAGGCAGCATCATGCTGTGGGGATGTTTTTCGGTGGCAAGGACTGGGAGAAGAACGGAGAAAAGGACAGAGAGATCCTTGATGAAAACCTGCTCCAGAGCGCTCAGAACCAAGACAACACAGGAGTGGCTTCGGAACTGCTCTCATAAAAGCCTGGGTTTTCTGCACGTTAACACCAGAAGCTTATTACCTAAAATGGATCAATTGAAAGTGTGGGTTCCCAGCTCCAATCCAGATGTGTTGGTCATTACTGAGACGTGGTTAAGGAAGAGTGTTTTGAATACTGATGTTAACCTTTCTGGTTATAACCTTTTCGGCAAGACAGATCTTCCAAAAGTGGGGGAGTGGCAATCTTTACCAAGAATCACCTTCAGTGCTCGGTTGTCTCCACCAAGTCTGTCCCCAAACAATTTGATTTGCTGGTTTTAATCATTAAACTTTCAAATAGCTCTTTGTTGACTGTTGCTGGGTGTTATCGTCCTCCATCAGCACCGGCCTGTACCCTACCTGCCCTAAGCTCTCTCCTGGCCCCTTACACTAATTTGTCCTGCTAGGACACCTAAACTGGGACATGCTTAAACCACCTGACCAAGTCCTAAAGCAATGGAACTCTCTAAATCTTTCTCAGATTACCAATCCCACAAGGTATGACTCCAAACATCCAGAAAAGGCTACTCTCTTTGATGTTATCCTCACAAATAATCCTGATAGGTATCAGTCTGGTGTTTTCTGTAGTGATCTTAGTGATCACTGTTTTACAGCCTGTGTTCTTAATGGCTGCTCAGTGAAACGACCTGTCCTGATTTGTCATAGATGCTTGGTAAAAAAAAATGTATGAACAAGCCTTCCTTCATGACTGGCTTCTGTAAATTGGTATAGAATCAGCTTGATCCCCTCTGTTGAAGACACTTAGACCTTATTTTTTTACATTTTCAGTGGTATTGTTAACAAACACGGCCCCATAAAGAAAATGAGAATTAAAAACAGGTTCAACCCCTGGTTAGACCGTGATCTTGCAGAGTTACTCCACCTCAAGAATTGCATTTGGCGAAAGCCTCGGCACACGCATACTCAGGCTGACTGGCTCTTGTTCAGGCAAATGAGAAATAAGTGCAATATCCGGAAGGCCAAAGTTAGTTACTTTAAGGAGCAGATCTCTCTATGTGGGTCTAACCCCAAAGGTTCTGGAAAACGGTTAAAGACCTGGAGAATAAACCTTCTTCCTCACAGCTGCCCATGTCCCTTAATGTTGATGATGTGGTTGTTACTGACAAGGAGCACATTGCTGAGCTCTTTAATCACCACTTCATTAAGTCAGAATACCTATTTGACTAAGCTATGCCTCCTTGCCCGTCCAACATTTCCTAATCTCCCACCTCTTCTAATGCAACTAGCCCCGATGCTCCTCCCTCTTTTTCCCCTACAAAGTTTCTCCCTGCAGGCGGTCACTGAGTCTGAGGTGCTAACGGAGCTCCTTAAACTTAACTCCAAAAAAACATCTGGGTCAGATGGTTTAGACCTTTCTTCTTTAAGGTTGCTGCCTCTATCATCGCCAAGGCTATCTCTGACATGGGAACCTCCTCTCTGGGGAGGTTCCCATTGCTTGGAAGGCAGCCACGGTGCGTCCTTTATTTATCTCTCTCAAAGAGTGCAGTGTATTAAAGTCAGAACATCTGCTGTCTCAGCCACTGCCTGTCACCAAGGGAGTACCCAAAGGCTCGATCCTAGGCCCAACAACATACAGTTGAAGTCCGAAGTTTACATACACTTAGGTTGGAGTCATTAAAACTCGCTTCTCAACCACTCCACAAATTTCTTGTTAACAAACTATAGTTTTGGCAAGTCGGTTAGGACATCTACTTTGGGCATGACACAAGTAATTTTTCCAACAATTGTTTACAGACAGATTATTTCACTTATAATTGACTGTATCACAATTCCAGTGGGTCTGACATTTACATACACTAAGTTGACTGTGCCTATAAACAGCTTGGAAAATTTCAGAAAATTATGTCATGAATTTAGAAGCTTCTGATAGGCTAATTGACATTATTTGAGTCAATTGGAGGTGTACCTGTGAATGTCTTTCAAGGCCTACCTTCAAACTCAGTGCCTCTTTGCTTGACATCATGGGAAAATCAAAAGAAATAAGCCAAGACCTCAGAAAAAAAATTGTAGACATCCACAAGTCGGGTTCATCCTTCAGAGCAAGGTACCACGTTCATCTGTACAGAAAATAGTACGCAAGTATAAACACCATGGGACCACGCAGCCATCATACCACTCAGGAAGGAGACACGTTCTGTCTACTAGAGATGAACGTCCTTTGGTGCGAAAAGTGCAAATCAATCCCAGAAGAACATCAAAGGACCCTGTGAAGATGCTGG
The DNA here is from genome assembly GCA_030435695.1 of Brachymystax lenok tsinlingensis. Taxonomy (NCBI): domain Eukaryota; kingdom Metazoa; phylum Chordata; class Actinopteri; order Salmoniformes; family Salmonidae; genus Brachymystax; species Brachymystax lenok. Next base: position 26,084,496 of record CM059780.1, read on the forward strand.
AGGAAACAGGTACAAAAGTATCTATATCCACAGTAAAATGAGTCCTATATCGACATAACCTGAAAGGCCGCTCAGCAAGGAAGAAGCCACTGGTCCAAAACCGCCATAAAAAAGCCAGACTACGGTTTGCAACTGCACATGGGGACAAAGATCGTACTTTTTGGAGAAATGTCCTCTGGTCTGATGAAACAAAAATAGAACAGTTTGGTCATAATGACCATTGCTTCCAAGTCGAAGAACACCATCCCAACCGTGAAGCACGGGGGTGGCAGCATCATTTTGTGGGGGTGCTTTGCTGCAGGAGAGACTGGTGCACTTCACAAAAGAGATGGAATCATGGAGGTAGGAAGATTATGTGGATATATTGAAGCAACATATTCAAGACATCAGTCAGAAAGTTAAAACTTGGTCGCAAATGGGTCTTCCAAATGGACAATGACCCCAAGCATACTTCCAAAGTTGTGGCAAAATGGCTTAAGGACAACAAAGTCAAGGTATTGGAGTGGGCATCACAAAACCCTGACCTCAATCCTACAGAACATCTGTGGGCAGAACTGAAAATGCGTGTGCGAGCAAGGAGGCCTACAAACCTGACTCAGTTACACCAGCTCTGTCAGGAGGATTGGGCCAAAATTCACCCAACTTATTGTGGGAAGCTTGTGGAAGGCTATCTGAAATGTTTGACCCAAGTTAAACAATTTAAAGGCAATGCTACCAAATACTAATTGAGTGTATGTAAACCTCTGACTCAGTGGGAGAGTGATGAAAGAAATGAAAGCTGAAATAAAAAATTCTCTCTACTATTATTCTGACATTTCACATTCTTAAAATAAAGTGGTCATCCTAACTGACCTAAGACAGGGAATTTTTACAAGGATTAAATGTCAGGAATTGTGAAAAACTGATTTTAAACGTATTTGGCTGAGGTGTACGTAAACTTCCGACTTCAACTGTAGCTCAGGCAGTAGGAAGCTCTCTCATCCATTTATATGCAGATGATACAGTCTTATACTCAGTTGGCCCCTCCCCAGATTTTGTTAAACACTCTACAACAAGCTTTCTCTGCCCTTAACCTTGTTCTGAACACCTCCAAAACAAAACAAAGATCATGAGGTTTGGTAAGAAGAATGCACCTCTCCCCACAGGTGTGATTACTACCTCTGAGGGTTTAGAGCTTGAGGTAGTGACCTCACACAAGTACTTGGGAGTATGGCTAGACGGTACAATGTCCTTGTCTCAGCGCATATTAAAGCTGCAGGCTAAGGTTAAATCTAGACTTGGTTTCCTCTATCGTAATCGGTCCTCTTTCACCCCAGCTGCCAAACTAACCCTGATTCAGATGACCATCCTACCCATGCTAGATTACGGAGATGTAATTTATAGATCATCAGGAAAAGGGTATTCATGAGCGACTAGATGTTCTTTACCATTCAGCCTTCAGATTTGCCAACAATGCTCCTTATAGGACACATCACTGCACTCTATACTCCTCTGTAAACTGGTCATCTCTGTATACCTGTCGCAAGACCCACTGGTTGATGCTTATTTATAAAACCCTCTTAGGCCTCACTCCCCCTTATCTGAGATATCTACTGCAGCCCTCATCCTCCACATACAGTGAGGGGAAAAAAGTATTTGATCCCCTGCTGATTTTGTACGTTTGCCCACTGACGAAGAAATTATCTGTCACGATCTTCAAGGACGGACCAAGGTGCAGCATGCCGGGTTGAGAAAAACATGTTTATTTGTTAAACTCACCGAAACAAAAACAATGAACGAAGATCATATGGTGTAGCACCAACAGCAAATACACACTAACAGAGGCAACTTCCCACAAAGACAGAAGGGAAAAAGGGCTGCTTAAGTATGGTTCCCAATCAGATACAACAATAGACAGCTGTCCCTGATTGAGAGCCATACCTAGCCAAAACAAAGAAATACAAATAGGAACATAGAATGCCCACCCCAACTCACACCCTGACCAAACCAAAATGAGACATAAACAGGCTCATACAGGTCAGGGCGTGACATGATCAGTCTATAATTTTAACGGTAGGTTTATTTGAAAAGTGAGAGACAGAATAACAACAAAAAAATCCAGAAAAACGAATGTGAAAAATGTTATAAACTGATTTGCATTTTAATGAGGGAAATAAGTATTTGACCCCTCTGCAAAACATGACTTAGTACTTGGTGGCAAAACCCTTGTTGGCAATCACAGAGGTCAGACGCTTCTTGTAGTTGGCCATAAGGTTTGCACACATCTCAGGAGGGATTTTGTCCCACTCCTCTTTGCAGATCTTTTCCAAGTCATTAAGATTTCGAGGCTGACGTTTGGCAACTCGAACCTTCAGCTCCCTCCACAGATTTTCTATGGTATTAAGGTCTGGAGACTGGCTAGGCCACTCCAGGACCTTAATGTGCTTCTTCTTGAGCCACTCTTTTGTTGCCTTGGCCGTGTGTTTTGGGTCATTGTCATGCTGGAATACCCATCCACGACCCATTTTCAATGCCCTGGCTGAGGGAAGGAGGTTCTCACCCAACATTTGACGGTACATGGCCCCGTCCATCGTCCCTTTGATGCGGTGAAGTTGTCCTGTCCCCTTAGCAGAAAAACACCCCCAAAGCATAATGTTTCCACCTCCATGTTTGACGTGGGGATGGTGTTATTGGTGTCATAGGCAGCATTCCTCCTCCTCCAAATACGGCGAGTTGAGTTGATGCCAAAGAGCTCCATTTGACCACAACACTTTCAGCCAGATGTCCTCTGAATCATTCAGATGTTCATTGGCAAACTTCAGACGGGCATGTATATGTGCTTTCTTGAGCAGGGGGAACTTGCGGGCGCTGCAGGATTTCAGTCCTTGACGGTGTAGTGTGTTACCTATTGTTTTCTTGGTAACTATGGTCCCAGCTGCCTTGAGATCATTGACAAGATCCTCCCGTGTAGTTCTGGGCTGATTCCTCACCGTTCTCATGATCATTGCAACTCTACGAGGTGAGATCTTGCATGGAGCCCCAGGCCGAGGGAGATTGACAGTTCTTTTGTGTTTCTTCCATTTGCGAATAATCGCACCAACTGTTGTCACTTTCTCACCAAGCTGCTTGGCGATGGTCTTGTAGCCCATTCCAGCCTTGTGTAGGTCTACAATCTTGTACCTGACATCCTTGGAGAGCTCTTTGGTCTTGGCCATGGTGGAGAGTTTGGAATCTGATTGATTGCTTGCTTCTGTGGACAGGTGTCTTTTATCAAATCAAATCAAATCAAAATCAAATTTTATTTGTCACATACACATGGTTAGCAGATGTTAATGCGAGTGTAGCGAAATGCTTGTGCTTCTAGTTCCGACCATGCAGTAGTATCTAACAAGTAATCTAACAAATTCACAACAACTACCTTATACACACAAGAGTAAAGGAATGAATACGAGTATGTACATATAAATATATGGATGAGCGATGGCTGACCGGCATAGGCAAGATGCAGTAGATGGTATGGAGTACAGTATATACACATATATATGAGATGAGTAATGTAGGATATGTAAACATTATATAAATGGCATTGTTTAAAGTGGCTAGTGATACATTATTTCATCCAATTATAATTATTAAAGTGGCTAGAGATTTGGGTCGATGACCTAACGGCATAGGCAAGATACAGTAGATGGTTTAGAGTACAGTGTATACATTTGATATGAGTATGTCGGATACGTAAACATTATATACAAAATTGTTTAAAGTGGCTAGTGATACATTTGTTACATCCAATTCCTATGTATAAAGTGGCTAGAGATTTAAGTCAGTATGTTGGCAGCAGCCACTCAATGTTAGTGATGGCTGTTTAACAGTCTGATGGCCTTGAGGTAGAAGCTGTTTTTCAGTCTCTCGGTCCCAGCTTTGATGCACCTGTACTGACCTCGCCTTCTGGATGATAGCGGGGTGAACAGGCAGTGGCTCGGGTGGTTGTTGTCCTTGATGATCTTTTTGGCCTTTCTGTGACATCGGGTGGTGTAGGTGTCCTGGAGGGCAGGTAGTTTAACCCGGTGATGCGTTGTGCAGTCCTCACTACCTCTCTGGAGAGCCTTACGGTTGTGGGCGGAGCAGTTGCCGTACCAGGCGGTGATACAGCCCGACAGGATGCTCTCGATTGTGCATCTGTAAAAGTTTGTGAGTGATTTTGGTGACAAGCCAAATTTCTTCAGCCTCCTGAGGTTGAAGAGGCGCTGTTGCGCCTTCTTTACCACGCTGTCTGTGTGGGTGGACCAATTCAGTTTGTCCGTGATGTGTACGCCGAGGAACTTAAAACTTTCCACCTTCTCCACTACTGTCCCCTCGATGTGGATAGGGGTGCTCCTCTCCTGTTTCCTGAAGTCCACGATCATCTCCTTTGTTTTGTTGACATTGAGTGAGAGGTTATTTTCCTGACACCACACTCCGAGGGCCCTCACCTCCTCTCTGTAGGCCGTCTCGCCGTTGTTGGTAATCAAGCCTACCACTGTAGTGTCGTCAGCAAACTTGATGATTGAGTTGGATGCGTGCTTGGCCACGCAGTCATGGGTAAACAGGGAGTACAGGAGAGGGCTGAGAACGCACCCTTGTGGGGCCCCAGTGTTGAGGATCAGCGGGGTGGAGATGTTGTTTCCTACCCTCACCACCTGGGACCGGCCCGTCAGGAAGTCCAGGACCCAGTTGCACAGGGCTGGGTCGAGACCCAGGGTCTCGAGCTTAATGACGAGCTTGGAGGGAACTATGGTGTTAAATGCTGAGCTGTAGTCGATGAACAGCATTCTTACATAAGTATTCCTCTTGTCCAGATGGGTTAGGGCAGTATGCAGTGTGATTGCGATTGCGTCGTCTGTGGACCTATTGGGACGGTAAGCAAATTGGAGTGGGTCCAGGGTGTCTGGCAGAATGGAGGTGATATGATCCTTGACTAATCTCTCAAAGCACTTCATGATGACGGAAGTGAGTGCTACGGGGCGATAGTCATTTAGCTCAGTCACCTTAGCTTTCTTGGGAACAGGAACAATGGTGGCCCTCTTGAAGCATGTGGGAACAGCAGACTGGGATAGGGACTGATTGAATATGTCCGTAAACACACCAGCCAGCTGGTCTGCGCATGCTCTGAGGACACGGCCAGGGATGCCATCTGGGCCGGCAGCCTTGCGAGGGTTAACACATTTAAATGTTTTTCTCACATTGGCTGCGGTGAAGGTGAGCCCGCAGGTTTTGGTAGCGGGCCGTGTCGGTGGCACTGTATTGTCCTCAAAGCGAGCAAAGAAGTTGTTTAGTTTGTCTGGGAGCAGGACGTCATGGTCCGCGACGGGGCTGGTTTTCTTTTTGTAGTCCGTGATTGACTGTAGACCCTGCCACATTCCTCTTGTGTCTGAGCCATTGAATTGTGACTCTACTTTGTCTCTATATTGACGCTTAGCTTGTTTGATTGCCTTGCGGAGGGAGTAGCTGCACTGTTTGTATTCAGTCATGTTTCTGAATACACTCCCTTTAAGAGTGTGCTCCTAATCTCAGCTTGCACTCCCTTTAAGAGTGTGCTCCTAATCTCAGCTTGTTAGCTGTATAAAAGACACCTGGGAGCCAGAAATCTTTCTGATTGAGAGGGGGTCAAATACTTATTTCCCTCATTAAAATGCAATTCCATTTATAACATTTTTTCACATGCGTTTTTCTGGATTTTTTTGTTGTTATTCTGTCTCTCGCTGTTCAAATAAACCTACCATTAAAATTATAGACTGATCATTTCTTTGTCAGTGGGCAAACGTACAAAATCAGCAGGGGATCAAAAACTTTGTTCCCTCACTGTAAGTGAATTCGTCCCAATACTTTTGGTCCCCTAAAAGGTGGGGACTATGTACAAAAAGTGCTTTCTAAACGGTTCACCCAATATGGATGAAAGTTACCTCGTATTAAAGCGACCAGTCTGCACTTTAACCTCAAAGTCGTTGTATCTTTACCAAAGTGCTGGAGTACAGAGACAAAACAGCACCAAATGTGTCACTGTCTCAATACTTTTGTAGCTCACTGTACATCATTGGGTACTAACTACACACCTCAGGTGAGTCCAATGTTTACTGTGATTCTCACTGAATAGGAGGGAGTGAGTCAAGTTTTTGCTCTCCTTGTTTCCCCATGGAGCGACCACTGGGCTCCTTGTGGTATATCAACCTGTTATTGTGTCGACTGTAGGAACAGCTACTACTATGGACACCACCAGCCAGAGGCAAACAATGGAGATCCCTCCTATGCTCAGGCCAGCTCTATCCCGTCCTTGCCAGTGGAGGAGCATACAGAGGAGAGGGCACAGGAGCAGGGAGCCCTGCCATCACTCTCTGTTGAACCACACATCCAGAGACAGCACTACAGTACTGTTACCCCAGCCTCAGACCAGCCAAAACGACATGTGTCACATCATTAAGAGCTTTTTAACCACTCTAATCGTAAAGATGCTGCAATGGCCCTGGTGTGACTGTGAAGCCTCTCTCTTTCTCCTCAGTCTGTCAAATAACTTGATGTGTTTTCTCTTCTCTAGAGATGATAGCCCTTTAATTAAAACTCTTGAACGTTATGGCAAAATGTTGATTTTCGCCTAAATTTTTCATGAGACAATAACTGGTAATGCTGCATAGTTCTAGAAAAGTCTGGAACTCACCTTTTTGGTAAAAATAATTATAAATTGCTGAGGTTTACTCATTTTGAGGACACAAGTTCAAGTACAAATATACAAAATCTGATATAATTTTTTCTTATTCAACAAAAGTGGGGGAATATGGCTTGAAATAACTGAAATGCTTTATAAATATAGTAACAATCAAATTATCAACAACTTACTATAAGATTTAATCTTTTTTTAACTGTAAAATAAATATGATTTAGTGACAGTACAAATTTGGCCCCAAAGTGGTCGTGTTTCAATTCTACAAAATTATTTTGTATTTTTTCCTGTTGAGCGCTCTAAATCCGGCTAAGAATATCAAAGTGAAATGAAACCATGACTGCCGGATTTGCCAAGACTGTCCCCTTTAATATGCCGCCGTCTTCTTCTTCTATGGTATTATGGCGGTCTACAAACATACGTTAGAGGTGCATGCCACCACCTACTGTGTGGGCTGTGTCTGCCTATTGTTCTGGGTCCGGTTTCCCAAAAGCATCTTAAGGCTAAGTTCATCGTTAGAAACTTCGTAGGAGAATTGTTAAATCTCCAAGCTGTTTCCCTAAACCATTGTTATTAAAGTAGCACTTGAAAACACTCTTAATCTAACACCTGCCTCAGACCACCCATAGAACAGCTGTAGATGCTTTTTTGCCCTCCCGCGTGACGATATACATAGAAGATCCTCCGCTAAACATAGAATCCCATGGTTTATCCATCCACAGATAACTTCAAAACAAAGAGGAATACAAATACAAAGTTGCCAATGTCTTTGCAATTGATACAAACAAGCGACGTATAAAAAGATTCTTCAAATGAAAACCGAGACGACTGCATTAAAATATAAACAGTACACTAAAGGACTATTTCAATCATGAAATACATTCATGTTCAATCAATTGAGTTCTATTTTGCTACTTGTAGGCTACTGTCGGTAATTTGTCTCAATATATTTCATGATTTGTAGCCTAACGTGTGCAATGATGTGCCAAATCGGTGATTTAGTGCCTTTTTATTGGGAAAGCATTCAAATAAACCGCCTCATATTTGCAGCTGTAGGTGGTAATCTCTCTATAGGAGCTGATCCGTCGTCAGTATCGTGAAATAATTATAATGTTAAAGACAGATTTGAATGGAGAAAGCTGATCCGAGAGCAGCGTCTCTTTCTTTCAATACTTTTAGTATCAACAGACACATGATTCAACGTTCTCTCTGCGTGGTGTTTTGGGAAACGCATGTTACATCTTCAGCCGTTGTAAGAAAGATGCATGGTTAAAACACTTGTAAGCCTAAGTTCCATCGCTATTGGGAAACTGGGCCTCGGAGTGTGAATTCATTACACTTTGTGACACAAAAAGAGGGAAAAAAGGATAGGGAAAAGGAAGAAAAATTGCTCTACCAGCTAACCCTACACCAATTAAAACCTCATCACTATTCCACTACCTTTGCTCTATCTGATCTTACACCAGGCCGACAGCCTGCGAGGACGGGACACTTTCGTTCAACACACCTTGTAACTCTTCTGCAGTAAAATCTTGTACACCCAAGTACTTCACTGCAGCTGCCACCACAACATATATTTTCTGTGATACGTTCCATTTGTGTGGTACAGTTGATAACCATGGCTATGAACGCTAAGAAGCCAACCTTATTGAAGCACATGCTATTCCTATCACTCTCTATTGGCCTTGGCTTACTCACAGGGAGCCTCTTAGGATCCCTTGCCCTGGACCCATCTTCCTCTACTAATCTTTTCACTGCTTCAGCATACGACACCTTCTGTACTACTCTGACCCTGGCAACCTCGACCTGCCTTTGTCTGACGGACACAAAATGGGTACCCCTAAGGTTAGCACACAGCTTTTTCCACCAATACTACACATCACAGGATGTTGGTGGAACCTTAATTGGGGAGGACGGGCTCTTGGCAAAGGCCGAATAGGTGGAATGGTATCAAATACATCAAAGACATGGTTTCCATGTTTTTGATGCCATTCCAATCTCTCTGTTCCAGCCATTATTATAAGCCATCCTCCCCTCAACAGTATCCCCTGCTACACATTCCTTTCTCATGCCCTCCTGCACACTTCTCACATCTAGCAACCTCCTCCTACACACTGCCTCAACATGGCCATAAGCTAGGCAGCTAAATCACCATAATGGGTTTGCTACTAAAGCTCTCACAGGATAATTGACACATCCTAATTTGACTTTGTTGGGTAAAGACTTAATATGCCGTCTCCCAGGCTGGGCTCTGTCGCTCAGAGGAAGATAAAATCTCTGGTGATTTTGAAGATATGACACATTTTATACACATTATAGGTCATTAACCAATCACAACCCTCCTCTAGGAATGAACATTCAGCAAATCACCAGCAGAGAGAGATCCTTTTGAATCCATTTTCCCATTCACTGTGTTGGTGGTGCTCATAAAATGTATAACGTCAACATTTGCAGAGCCCACTCTGGAAATTTGATGTACTTGTAGAGTATATTGTTCCAAACAATATGTTTTAAAATGAACAAAATCAAGAGAAATAAATATTTGTAATGTTGAATGTATGCATGTAATTTGTTTTCTCTCTTAATCTAGCTATACTTAATATTTGAGAGCAAGCTATATGGAGCATAATGACTCCAATATGTTGTCTGTAACATGTATGGTTCATGGATCATAGGGTCTTACTTGAGTCCTCCGCGACTGGGAAACCCATGAGACAATGGGCCTAGCGTCATCCGGGTTAGGGGAGGGTTTGGCCGGCTGAGATGTCCTTATCCCATCGCGTTCAAGCAACTCCTTGTGGCGGCCAGGCGCATGCACGCCGACTTCGGTCGCCAGCTGTACGGTGTTTCCTCCAATACATTGGTGCGGCTGGCTTCCCGGGTTAAGCGAGCAGTGTGTCAAGAAGCACTGCGGCTTGGCGGGGTGGTTTTTCGGAGGACGCACGACTCTTGACCTTCGCTTCTCCCGAGTCCATACGGGAGTTGCAGCGATGGGACAAGACTGTAACTACCAATTGGATATGCCAAAATTTGGAGGTGGGGGGGAAGAGTTAAAAAGTACAATAAAAAAACTTTTTTTATAATAAATCCGTCCCTAAAATGGGCACTTTCATCTTTTTTGAGGGGGTGATACAAATGTAAAGAGCATATCAAACATCCTTCCTCCCAATGAAGTTTCTACACTAAAAATCTGAGATACAAAGATTTGGGGGGTGGGGGCTGTCCTGGCGTGGAATCGCCCATATTACTGGAATTATTTTGTGGATGAACGTGTGCAGGTATCCTACGGAACCTAAACGTTTTTTTGACAAACCAATGAAAACATGATGACTGGTCCTGCTTACCTGTAGGCCTATGCCACATATGATTTTTTTTCAATCACTTTGGTGCAATTTTCACAAATATGTGGTACATTTTCACAACTCTAAGCACGAAAATCAAAACAGATAATCAAAATGGCTCATGTTTCAAAACTTAAAGCACATTTTCAATTGACTGAGTACATCAAACAAACTCAGTCACTTGTTCAACGCACCAAATCACTCTTTCAATTTGGATACATATTTAATCTAAGTGCAAAGTATGTGGACACCCCTTTCAAATGAGTGGATTCAGCTATTTCAGCCACACCCGTTGCTCACAGGTGTATAAAATTGAGCACACAACAATGCAATCTCCATAGACAAACAATGGCAGTAGAATGGCCTTACTGAAGAGCTCAGTGACTTTCAACGTGGCACCGCCTTAGGATGCCACCTTTCCAACAAGTCAGTTGATCAAATTTACTCCCTGCTAGAGCTGTCCCTGGTCAACTGTAAGTGCTGTTACTGTGAAGTGGAAACGTCTAGGAGCAACAACGGCTGGCGAAGTGGTAGGCCACACAAGCTCACAGAACAGGACCGCTCAGTGCTGAAGAGAGGAGCGAGTAAAAATCATATGTTCTCGGTTGCAGCACTCACTACCATGTTCCAAACTGCCTCTGAAAGCAATGTCAGCGCAATAACTGTTCGTCGGGAGCTTCATGAAATGGCCTTCCATTCAGCATGACAATGCCACCGTGCACAAAGCGAGGTCCATACAGAAATGGTTTGTCGAGATCAGTGTGGAAGAACTTGAACAGAGCCCTGACCTCAACTCCATCGAACACCTTTGGAATGAATTAGAACGCCAACTGCGAGCCAGACCTTATCGCCCAACATCAGTCACTAATGCTCGTGGCTGAATGGAAGTAAATCCCTGCAGCAATGTTCCAACATCTAGTGGAAAGCCTTCCCAGAAGTTATAGCGGCGGGTAGCCTAGTGGTTAGAGCGTTGGGCCAGTAAGATGGCGCCGAAGGAGAAGGCAGACGTTTTACGTGCCCCAGCCGATTGTTTTTTTGTTTGTTTATTTGCATTCTTTACATATTTTGTACCCAATGTTGCCGCTACCGTCTCTTATGACTGAAAATAACTTCTATACATCAGGACTGCAATTACTCACAACGGACTAGCAGAATCCTTTTTTTCCTTTCACGACTCTGACAAGCCCGACGCGAATGATATACTGCTTCCTCGGGAACAGGCCCAATCCCCATGATCTGCGTGAAGAGGAGGAGAAAGAGGGGCCGAAGGGCGGGCTGCCTTCTGAGAATTCGTAGGCGATCGAATAAACCCCCACTTCCCTCCATTCTGATAGCAAACGTGCAATCATTGGAGAATAAAATCAACGAGTTACGCGGAAGATTAAACTACCCACGGGACATTAAAAATGAACATCTTATGCTTCATGGAGTCATGGCTGAACGACGACAATATCCACATACAGCTGGCTGGTTATACGATGTACCGGCAGAATAGAACAGCGGCGTCTGGTAAAACAAGAGGCGGCGGACTATGTATTTTTGTAAATAACAGCTAGTGCACGATTTCTAAGGAAGTCTCTAGCTATTGCTTGCCTGAGGTAGAGTATCTCCGGCGAGCAATAGTGTGTAGACCACACTACCTACCGAGAGAGTTTTCATCTGTATTCTTCGTAGAATACCACCACAGTTAGGGGCAGGTACTAAGACAACATTGAATGAGCTGTATTCCGCCATAAGCAAACAAGAAAACGTTCACCCAGAGGTGGCGCTCCTAGTAGCCGGGGACTTTAATGCAGGGAAACTTAAATCCGTTTTACCAAATTCTATCAGCATGTTAAATGTGCAACCAGAGGAAAAAGACTCCGGACCACCTATACTCCACACACAGAGACGCATACAAAGCTCTGCCTCGCCCTCCATTTGGTAAATCTGACCATAATTCTATCCTCCTGATTCCTGTATACAAGCAACAATTAAAGCAGGAAGCACCAGTGACAAGATCAATAAAAAAGTGGTCAGATGAAGCAGATGCTAAGCTACAGGACTGTTTTGCTAGCACAGACTGGAATATGTTCCGGGATTCCTGGCATTGAGGAGTACACCACATCATTCAGTGGCTTCATCAATAAGTGCATCGATGACGTCGTCCCCACAGTGACCGTACATACATACCCCAAACAAAAGCCATGGATTACAGACAGCATCCACACTGAGCTAAAGGCTAGAGCTGCCACTTTCAAGGAGCAGGACTCTTAAGATTATAAGAAATCCCGCTATGCCCTCCGACGAATCATCAAACAGGCAAAGCGTCAATACAGGACATAGATAGAATTGTACTACACTGGCTCTGACGCTCGTCAGATGTGGCAGGGCTTGCAAACCATTACAGACTACAAAGGGAAGCACAGCCGAGAGCTGCCCAGTGACACGAGCCTACCAGACAAGCTAAACTACTTCTATGCTCGCTTCGAGGCAAATAACACTGAAACATGAATGAGAGCACCAGCTGTTACGGAAGACTGTGTGATCACGCTCTCCTCAGCCGATGTGAGTAAGACCTTAAAACAGGTAAATATTCACAAGGCCGCAGGGCCAGACAGATTACCAGGACGTGTACTGCGAGCATGCGCTGACCAACTGGCAAGTGTCTTCACTGACATTTTCAACCTCTCCCTGTCCGAATCTGTAATACCAACATCTTTTAAGCAGACGACCATAGTCACTGTGCCCAAGAAACACTCAGGTAACCTGCCTAAATGACTACCAACCCTTAGCACTCACGTCTGTAGCCATCGGCCTTGTCTCAGGATGGTAAGTTGGTGGTTGAAGATATCCCTCTAGTGGTGTGGGGGCTGTGCTTCGGCAGATTGGGTGGGGTTATATCCTGCCTGTTTGGCCCTGTCCGGGGGTATCGTCGGACGGGGCCACAGTGTCTCCCGACCCCTCCTGTCTCAGCCCCCAGTATTTATGCTGCAGTAGTTTATGTGCCGGGGGGCTAGGGTCCGTCTGTTATATCTGGAGTATTTCTTTTCTTATCTGGTGTCCTGTGTGAATTTAAGTATGCTCTCTAATTATCTCTCTCTCTCGGAGGACCTGAGCATTAGGACCATTCCCCAAGGCCTACCTGGCCTGATGACTCCTTGATTTCCCGAGTCCACCTGGCCGTGCTGCTTCTCCAGTTTCAACTGTTCTGCCTGTTTTATGAACATTTTAAAATCTTGTCCATGTTCTGTTATAATCTGCACCCGGCACAGCCAAAAGAGGACTGGTCACCCCTCACAGCCTGGCTCCTCTCTAGGTTTCTTCCTAGGTTTTGGCCTTTCTAGGGAGTTTTTCCTAGCCACCGTGCTTTTACACCTGCATTGCTTGCTGTTTGGGGTTTTAGGCTGGGTTTCTGTACAGCACTCTGTGACATCAGCTGATGTAAGGGGGGTTTTATAAATAAATGTTATTTGATGAGGTGCTTTGAAAGGCTGGTCATGGCTGACATCAACACCATCATCCCAGAAACCCTAGACCCACTCCAATTTGCATACCACCTCAACAGATCCACAGACGATGCAATCTCTATTGCACTCCACACTGCCCTTTCCCACCTGGACAAAAGGAACACCTACGTGAGAATGTGCCCTCAAAGCTCTAGGAAGAGTCTAGGTGGTTCCAAACTTCTTCCATTTAAGAATGGAGGACACTGCGTTCTTGGGGACCTTCAATGCTGCAGAAATGTTTTGTTACCCTTCCCCAGATCTGTGCCACAACACAATCCTGTCTCAGAGGGCTACAGACAGTTTTTGCTCTGACATGCACTGTCAACTGTGGGACCTTATATAGAATTTTCCACAGGTGGACTCCAATCAAGTTGTAGAAACATCTCAAGGATGATCAATGGAAACAGGATGCACCTGAGCTCCATTTCGAGTATCATAGCAACAGGTCTGAACACTTATGTAAATAAGGTATTTCTGTTTTTTTATTTTAATGTGCAAAAAAAATCTAAAAACCTGTTTTCACTTTGTCATTGTGGTATTGTGTGTAGATTGATTAGGATTATTTATTTTTTAAATCCATTTCAGAATAAGGCTGTAATGTAACAAAATGTGGTCAATTCAGACCCAAGTCAATGGGTCTGAATTCTTTCCAAATGCACTGTATTTGGCAATCATGCTGGCCAAATTGCAGTCTTCTCGACTGTAGGCAACAGATTACTGCCAAAAAAAAGGAAACACTTGAATAAATGAGGGATACAAATAACATGTTATTGGTGGGGTGCATTTTCCATGGTTTAGGTCCACTAGTACAATCTATGCCAAGGGTGTGCAAAGCTGTCATCAAGGCAAAGGGTGGCTACTTTGAAGAATCTCAAATATAAAATATATTTTGTTTAACACTTTTTTGGTTACTGCATGATTCCATGTGTCATTTCATAGTTTTGATGTCTTCAATATTATTCTACAATGTAGAAAATAGTAAAAATAAAGAAAAACCCTTGAATTTGTAGGTGTCCAAACCTTTGACTGGTACTGTATAAATTACATATACAATATATACTGTATGGATTTCCTTTATTTGTACAATTTTTTTTCCTGCCCAGGGGCTTCAGCTCCGGTAAGCCCTTAAAATAACCCAGCCCTGTGTAATAGTGAATAAACAAAAAGGTACTTCAAATATATTCTAACATAAAAAACATTATGGCTCACCTGGCGCAGGTAAAACTATTGAATTTGTGAACGGACTACATCAAATAATATCGACTGGCATATTAATGTATTTTACCACTTCAAGTTCATAGAGGATACTGATCAAACAGAAATATGATTCTCAAACTTTACATGAAACGTCATAATCTGCAGCACTAAATTACATCATAGGTAAGAGAGTTCTGTTTTGATGGAAATTGATGAATAAATGGTCCTTTCACATATAACTACCACACAGGAAAATTCAGATTTTATTAATAACGATGAACATTGTTGGGGCCTGTTGATACAAGATACTGAATGTTATGTAACTGTTACTCAATGTCCAAGCAATACAACTGTCTAGGCAGATTGACAGTCCCCTAATCAAAATCATAAAACAGTGGAAACATTTCAACTCATGTAACATTTTATCCTGAACAGTCAACAAATGGCAACACAAGCTAATAAAATCATAATTGAATTGTGTTAAGAATCTTGTGATTATTTATATATATATAAATAATATAGATTATCAAGAACTAGAATATTGACATAAAGACCTTGGAGTCTCTCCTCCCGGAAAAAGGAAGAATGAGGTAGTCCTATTAGTCTTCAACCACTGAATTCCAATTGTGTCTCCAACAAGCAAGCACAGTGACATTAGGTTATGGGCAGTGTACATTCTGAAACAGAGTCCTCTTAAAAAAATTGAGCTCATTTCAGATCTGTGACATCAGATCTGTGAACAGGGCGGCAGGTAGCCTAGTGGTTAGTGTTGGACTAGTAACCGAAAGGTTGCAAGATCGAATCCCCGAGCTGACAAGGTAAAAATCTGTCGTTCTGCCCCTGAACAAGGCAGTTACCCTAGGAACAGTGGGTTGTCATTGAAAATAAGAACAAATTCTTAACTGACTTGCCTAGTTAAATTAAAAAAGAGGCCAAGTTTCAAAATAAACACCTGAGTTTATTGGGACACAAGTGTCAGTGACATTAATTTAGTCATTAGGTTATGGACAGTGTGTATCATTCCATATCGGAGTCCTCTTCAGAACTGGAGTTAATACTGGAGCACCCTGACCAATTCTCAGTTTCCGTCATGTCCTCCTCCTCCTAAAACGGTACATAAGATCAGTGTTAACACGTATCATGGCGAATTGTCCCAAAATAAAAGGCTTGATTAAATAAAAATGGTCTATTCTAACCTCATCAGAGTCATCTTCATCACTGGATATGTCGTCCTCCAGGTCGTCATCCTCTGAGTCCTAGAGAGATACATGCAGATACTGGCTGAAATCCCCATTGGACATCAGTGAGGGTGTTAACCCTTACATTGAAATTATGCCTATCCCTATAGGCCCTGGTCAAAAGTAGTGCACTTTAAAGAGAATAGGATGCCATTTGGGACACAGCCCATGTCAAGTTAGGATTCCACCCCATAGGAGCACTTGTTGCAGTACTGTGGTAAGTATTAGAAATATTAAATAAACAATACCCAATGAATGCTTCAGGAGTTTTATTGTGCAATGTTTCAACCCGAAGGTCTTCGTCAGGCTGATGGTTGTACAAAGAAACAACTAGAGCATTTGTCAGCGTGCAGGTATCTAATCTTTACATGAGTTTACTTTTTGTACCCAGCACCTGCAAGTCATTTGATGTGCATTCACTGTTTGAAACTATATTCAGACCCCTTGACCTTTTCCAAATGAAGTTACTTACAGCCTTACTCGAAAATGTATTAAATAGTCCCCTCTCATAAATCTACACACGATAACCCATAATGACAAAGAAAAAACAGGCTCATTTTTTTTGTAAATGTATAATTAAATTAAAAACGGAAATATCACATTTACATGAGTATTCAGACCTTTCACTCCGTACTTTGTTAAAGCACCTTCGGAGATTACAGCCTCGAGTCTTCTTGGGTATGACACCGTTTCCAGCTACAATAGTCATTTACAACATTAACAATGTCTACACTGTACTTCTGATCAATTTGATGTTATTTTAATGGACAAAAAATGTGGTTTTCTTTCTAAGTGACCCCATACTTTTGAACGGTAGTGTATGCAAATAAGGTATTTCTGTTGACTATTTTTTATACATTTGCAAACATTTCTAAAAACCTGTTTTCGCTTTGACATTATGGGGTATTGTGTGTAGATTGAGGATAAAAAAACTATTTAATCAATTTTAGAAAAAGGCTGTAAAGTAACAAAATATGGATAAAGTCAAGGGATCTGAATACTTTCCGAAGGCCCTGAATGTATGTGCCAGTAACCTAAAGGTCGCTGGATCAATTCCCAAGCTGACAAGGTAAAAACCTATCCTTCTGTCCCTGAGCAAGGCAGTGAACACACTGTTCCCTGGGCGCGGATGACGTGGATGTCGATCAAGGCAGTCCGTCCGTCCCACCTCTCTGATTCAGAGGGGTTGGGTTAAATATGGAAGACACATTTCAGTTGAATGAATTCAGTTGTACAACTGAATAGGTACCCCCGCCTTTTTGCATTTTTACTCCTAAACTTATTTAGGCTTGCCATAACAAAAGGAGTTGAATACCATGCAAGACATTTCAGCTTTTCATTTTTTATGAATTTTGAACAACGTGATTCCACTTTGACATTATGGGGTATAGTGTGTAGGCCAGTGACAAAAAGTCAATTAAAATCGGTTTAGAATTTGGGCTGTAACACAACAGAATGTGGAAAAAGTCAAGGGGAGTGAATACTTTCTGAAGGCACTGTATCAGCACGTGTCATTTGCCGTCACGTTGTGGTGTTGTTGTGGCGGTGATAACGTTTGGTGTGTTAACTTACTGATGTTCTGCCCTTCTTTGCCATCCTTCCCTGCTCTGGGATGTCGAGGATTTTTAATTTCTGAAGAACAGATACAACATCAACGCTAAAGATAACTCACGCCACAGACAGACAGAGACACACACACACACACAAGGCCCTATAAAATCCATGGTGCCGGGAAATCACAAGGAATCACGGAATCCAGACAGTAAAACGGAATTCCAAAATGTATTGAAAATTAATTAAACTTCCACAAGTTTATTATAAGACATGAACAGGATGCATCAGTGATTCGTATTTCCTGCAACTAGAGGTAAAGAGAATTCCCCGTCTGTGTACGAAAAGACTTCTGGTAGATGGAAAGGCTTTCCCGAAAAACTAAATTAAAATGCTAACTACAAAGTAGCCTATGCTTACCTGACAGAATGATATCATGAATATTTGTGTCAATCAAGAGGGCATTTGTTTTTCGCAAACTCTACCATCACGTGCTACAAAAACACAGCTAAACAGCCTCTTGCTAGGTCCGCACTGGAATTAAAGGTAAACTAACTATACCCAAAAATCTAAATTCCTTCTAGACCTAAAAAGTGGTCACCTGATGTGGTTTGGGTATTGTTGTGGACTTACAACATCCAATTTCGATTTTTTTTTCAATTAAAAAGTGCGCTTTTGAGAGCGAAAACCTGAAAAACTGGGGTAAATGGAAACCTGAAAAAGCTAAACGGAGAAAAGGGAATAACTCAACAGAAATGGGCAAAAAATAAATCTTACATTTTATTGGGCCTTATATACACACAAATTTTGAATAACGTGATTCCACTTTGACATTATGGGGTATAGTGTGTAGGCCAGTGACAAAAAGTCAATTAAAATCGGTTTAGAATTTGGGCTGTAACACAACAGAATGTGGAAAAAGTCAAGGGGAGTGAATACTTTCTGAAGGCACTGTATCAGCACGTGTCATTTGCCGTCACGTTGTGGTGTTGTTGTGGCGGTGATAACGTTTGGTGTGTTAACTTACTGATGTTCTGCCCTTCTTTGCCATCCTTCCCTGCTCTGGGATGTCGAGGATTTTTAATTTCTGAAGAACAGATACAACATCAACGCTAAAGATAACTCACGCCACAGACAGACAGAGACACACACACACACACACACAAGGCCCTATAAAATCCATGGTGCCGGGAAATCACAAGGAATCACGGAATCCAGACAGTAAAACGGAATTCCAAAATGTATTGAAAATTAATTAAACTTCCACAAGTTTATTATAAGACATGAACAGGATGCATCAGTGATTCGTATTTCCTGCAACTAGAGGTAAAGAGAATTCCCCGTCTGTGTACGAAAAGACTTCTGGTAGATGGAAAGGCTTTCCCGAAAAACTAAATTAAAATGCTAACTACAAAGTAGCCTATGCTTACCTGACAGAATGATATCATGATTATTTGTGTCAATCAAGAGGGCATTTGTTTTTCGCAAACTCTACCATCACGTGCTACAAAAACACAGCTAAACAGCCTCTTGCTAGGTCCGCACTGGAATTAAAGGTAAACTAACTATACCCAAAAATCTAAATTCCTTCTAGACCTAAAAAGTGGTCACCTGATGTGGTTTGGGTATTGTTGTGGACTTACAACATCCAATTTCGATTTTTTTTTCAATTAAAAAGTGCGCTTTTGAGAGCGAAAACCTGAAAAACAGGGGTAAATGGAAACCTGAAAAAGCTAAACGGAGAAAAGGGAATAACTCAACAGAAATGGGCAAAAAAGAAATCTTACATTTTATTGGGCCTTATATACACACAAATTTCCTCTCGGTTTTATCTCTACTTACATTTGGGTTTTGATCCAAGTACTTTGCCTGTTCCTTTGGGGACATGGTCTGAAAAATGTTAAATAGTAAGACCACCAGTTAACAGTAAAAACTTACAGGTAGACCTCAACTCACAACAGTGGTCATATTAAATCTAAAAGAAAGAGGGTTTGTCCCAAATGGCATCCTATTCCTAAGTGCACTACTTCTGACCAGAGCTCTATGGGCCCTGGTCAAAAGTAGTACAAGGTATAGGAATTAGGGTGCCAAGTGGGAAACAACCAGAGAGTGAATGGACTTTACATTAAACCAGCTGCGTAACTCTACTTGGTACTCCCTAGTCCTCTCCTGGGCTATTCTCTGGTAGTGCTCCTTTTCCTTCTGGCCCAGGTTCTTCCACAGTGTGCTGGCCATGGCCATGCACTCCCTGGAGCTGAGGCGGTTCGACTCGGCTCTCAGCTCCGCCATCTTCTCGCTGTAAAATAATGTGTGACCCCACCTGTTCAGGAAGGGTGGGGTTCAGTGAAGTGGAGAAAGGTTTCCAAAGCTAGAAGTTGGGGTCACACTCAATGCTGTCACTGGGGAATGGGGGGAATAATGACTGGATGTTTCAAAAGGCATATAATTTCCTCTTATTCTGATACTACTTCTAGTTTTGTGCTGTGCAGATGTAAGTCTTTCAGAAGTACTTTCACAAACTCAGATCACTTATAAGGAGAACAGTTGGGCCACAGCCAGGGATACTCACTCAGGTGGTTTCTTGGGCTCGCCTTGGAACTTATTTTTCTTCCCCTTTTGTGCAGCCAACGTTGAGATCAGCATGCTTTTCCTGTTCTCCAATTGGATGCGGTGCTGCTCCTTATCGGTCAGAGTCTGATTGGACAAACACGTCATGTTTCCGACAGCATTTTAACCACATTATGACTGAAGGCCACGATACAAATGGTAATTTTTGGGGCCAATATTGCTGAGCAATGTTTAGGAATCCTCAAACCAGAGCGTAGCAATTGGTAATGTGCTCAATCTCCCATTAAAATATTTTGGAAAACATAGCAGACGTTTGAGCTCCAGAGAGAAAAATCAACTCCTGTTTTGGAGTGAAATGTTGGCCATTCACATCTCAAATGTATCCACACTACAATATTCATGATACGTTAATACACACAGTGCATTCGTAAAGAATTTATACCCTTGACTTTTTCAAAATTTTGTTACGTTACAGCATTATTCTAAAATGTATGATAAAGGTTTCCCCCTCATAAATCTACACACGATACCCCATAATGACAAAAACAAATGCAAATGTATAACAAAAGAAAATAAACTGAAATATTACATTTACATAAGTACTCAGACCCTTTACTCAGTACTTTGTTGAAGCACCTTCGGCAGCGATTACAGCCACATGTCTTCTTGGGTATTACGCTACAAGCTTGGCAAGCCTCTATTTGGGGAGTTTCTCCCATTCTTCTCTGCAGATCCTCTCAAGCTCTGTCAGGTTGGATGGGGAGAGCCGGTGCACAGCTATTTTGTCCCGAAGTCACTCCTGTGTTGTCTTGGCTGTGTGCTTAGGGTCGTTGTCCTGTTGGAAGGTGAACTTTCACCCCAGAGCGCTCTGGAGGTTTTCATAAAGGATCAAATCAAATTTTCTTTGTCACATGAGCCGAATACAACAGGTGTAGACCTGACCGTGAAACGCTTACTTACAAGCCCATAACCAAAAATGTACTAAATGAACGAAAGTATAAAATAAAAATAGCGAGGATACATACAGGGGGTACTAGTACCAAGTCAAAGTGCGGGGCTACAGGTTAGTTGAGGATCTCTGTACTTTGCTCAGTTAATCTTTCCCTCGATCCTAACTAGTCTCCCAGTCCCTGCCGTAGAAAAAAAAACATCCCTACAGCATGATGCTGCCACCACCATGCTTCACCGTAGGGCCAGGTTTCCTCCAGATGTGACGCTTGGCATTCAGGCCAAAAAGTTCAATCTTGGTTTCATCAGACCAGAGAATCTTGTTTCTCATGGTCAGAGTCCTTTAGGTGCCTTTTGGCAAACTCCAAGCGGGCTGTGACTTTTTCTGAGGAGTGGCTTCCGTCTGGCCACTCTACCATAAAGGCCTGAATGGCGGAGTGCTGCAGAGATGGTTGTCCTTCCGGGAAGGTTCTCCTATCTCCCCAGAAGTACCCTGGACCATCGGGATCTTGGTCACCTCCCTGACCAAGGCCCTTCTCCTCCAATTGCTCAGTTTGGCCGAGCGGCCAGCTCTAGGAAGAGTCTTGGTGGTTCCAAACTTCTTCCATTTAAGAAAGGAGGCCATTGTGTTCTTGGGGATCTTCAAATGCTGCAGAAATGCTTTTGTACCCTTCCACAGATCTGTGCCTCGACACAATCCTGTCTCGGCGCTCTACAGACAATTCCTTTGACCTCATTGCTTGGTTTTTGCTCTGACATGCACTGTCAACTGTGGGACCATATATAGACAGGTGTGTGCCTTTCCAAATCATGTCCAATAAATTTAATTTACCACAGGTGGACTCCAATCAAGATGTAGAAATATCTTAAGGATGATCAATGGAAACAGAACACACCTGAGCTCAATTTAAAGTCACATAGCAAGGGGTCTGAAGACTTACGTAAATAAAGTATTTCTGTTTTTTATTTTAATGTGCAAAAATAAGGCATTTACTTTTTCTGTGTTTAATAAATTAGCAAACATTTCTAAAAAACTGTTTTAGTATTGTCATTATGGTGCATTGTGTGTAGATTGATAGGGTGTTTAGTTTGACACGTTTAACTGACAAATATCCACGCTGAGGTGCATGCTAAATGATAGCATGGGTTTAGGTTAGCAGGGTAAATCAAATGGGACAAACAGGCTAATCTAGCTAGCCATGTAGATTTTACATTTCATATGTTAAAATATCTGGCTAGCTGGATGAATACCCTTTACACTTCCTCGCTTAGAATTGTCAAGTAAAAAGTTAGCTAAATCTAGGCCTAGTTATCATTACTTCGGCATTGCCATTGACTTGACTGGCAGTAGGTTGAGTGGATGCCCAGTGCAGGGGTAACACCTTTTTGTTGCTTATTTGTTAGCTGATCAATTCCAGTACAGATGTGTCAGTCAACAACAAGCTATAGGAGATGAGTAAATAAATTGGGAAATGTAGTTAAGTTCATATATACTTCATATGAAATAAAATATACACTACAGGGGAAATGTTTTAGAACAACTACTCATTAAAGGGTTTTTCTTTATTTTTACTATTTTCTACATTGTAGAATAATAGTGAAGACAACAAAAACTATAAAACAACACATATAAAAGCGTTAAACAATACAAAATATATTTTAGACTAGGTTCTTCAAAGTAGCCACCCTTTGCCTTGACGACAGCTTCGCACACTCTTGGCATTCTCTCAACCAGCTTCATGAGGTAGTCACCTGGAATGCATTTAAATTAACAGGTGTGCCTTGATAAAAGTTACTTAGTGGAATTTCTTTCCTTCATAATGCGTTTGAGCCAATCAGTTGCGTTGTGACAAGGTAGGGTGGGTATACAGAAGATAGAATGGACTTGGTCTTTTACCAAATGTGACTATGGCAAGAACAGCTCAAATAAGCAAAGAGAAAAGGACAGTCCATCATTACTTTAAGACAAGAAAGTCAGTGAATCTGAAAAGTTTTAAAGAACATTGAAAGTTTCTTCAAGTGCAGTCACAAAAACCATCAGGTGCCATGATGAAACTGGCTCTCATAAAGACTGGAACAGGAATGGAAGACCCAGAGTTAACTCTGCTGCAGTGGATAAGTTCCTTATAGTTACCAGCCTCAGAAACTGCAGCCCAAATAAATGCTTCACAGAGTTCAAGTAACAGACATCTCAACATCAACTGTTCAGAGGAGACTGCGTGAATCAGGCCTTCATGGTTGAATTGCTAAAAAGAAACCACTACTAAAGGACACCAATAATAAAGAAGAGACTTGCTTGGGCCAAGAAACACAAGCAATGGACATTAGACCGGTGGAAATATGTCCTTTGGCCTGTAGTCCAAATGTGAGATTTTTGGTTCCAACCTCCATGTCTTTGTGAGTTGCGGTGTGGGTGAACGGATGATCTCCGCATGTGTATTTCCCACCGCAAGGCATGGAGGAGGAGGTGTTATGGCGTGGGGTGCTTTGCTGGTGACACCGTTGTTATTTTTTTTAAATTCAAGGCACACTCAACCAGCATGGTTACCACAGCATTCTGCAGCGATACGCCATCCCATCTGGTTTGGGCTTAGTGGGACTATCATTTGTTTTTCAACAGGACAATGACCCAACACACCTCCAGGCTGTGTAAGGGCTATTTTAACAAGGAGGAGAGTGATGGAGTGCTGCATCAGATGACCTGGCCTCCACAATCACCCGACCTCAACTAAATTGAGATGGTTTGGGATGAGTCGGACCGCAGAGTGAAGGATAGCAGCCAACAAGTGCTCAGAAAATGTGGGAACACCTTCAAGACTTTTGGAAAAGCATTCCAGGTGAAGCTGATTGAGAGAATGCCAAGTGTGTGCAAAACTGTCATCTAGGCAAAGGGTGGCTACTTTGTAGAAGCTAAAACATTAAAATATATTTTGATTTGTTTAACACTTTTTTGGTTACTACATGATTCCATGTGTTATTTCATAGTTTTGATGTCTTCACTATTATTCTACAATGTAGAAAATAGTAAAAAAGAAAATGAGTAGGTGTTCGAAAACTTTTGACCGGTAGAGTGTGAGTGTGTGTGTGTGTGTGTGTGTGTGAGAGTGTATGTATGTATGTATGTATGTATGTATACACACACATATTGCTCATTATTGTGCCAGTATCTCATACCCCACTCTGTTACCAACAACATTTCTCAGCAATATTGCCTCAAAATTGCTAGTGTATCATCAGTTTAAGTGTTCACCTAACATGCTAAAATCAGTCATTACAAATGTTCCTGTAAATAATGTGTTCACACAAGTAGACAGTTTTTGAAATTAAAAGAAAACTTACACACAGAAATCGGCTCATGTTGACCTCGTATTCTTTCTTTAACTGAAAAATGAACACAGAAAAAGTTGAATTGGAGGACAAACATTTCATGTGTCTGTCTACACAACAAGAGATTAAGAGCAGCTTCTCAACAAACATGAAAATACATACAAAATAGCAAAAATAGTTGAACGGATAAAGAATAGTGTGTGTAACTTTTACTGTATTTTTGTATATTTAGAAGAATGAGCATGCATGTTCTCCAATTAACCTTGTCACAGCGTCTCTGGTAGGCTTCCTTTTTACTCTTTGTCATTGTTTTCCAGCGCTGGGAGCAAATCACCAAATACTGGTTGTTAGGGACTCCTTCTCCCAGTACGATGGCTTTCTGTTCCTTACAGAAAAGGTTGTAACCTTTCCTAAACCACAAACACATGGTCAACTCAACTCTAAAGGCAGGTATGACTACAAAATATGACATGGCCATTTACAGTGCATTTGAAAGAAAAGCACATTTTTTTGGTCCATTAAAATAACATGGATCATAAATATAGTGTAGACATTGTTAATGTTGTAAATGACTATTGTAGCTGGAAACGGTAGAATTTGAATGTAATATCTACATAGGCGTGCAGAGTCCCATTATCAGCAACCATCCCTCTTGTGTTCCAATGGCACGTTGTGTTAGCTAATCAAAGTTGATCATTTTAAAAGGCTAACTGATCATTAGAAAACCCTTTTGCAATTATATAAATAAGCAATCAAACTGTCCTTCTTTAGACCAGTTGAGTATCTGGAGCGTTACAAGCTCAAAATGGCCAGAAACAAAGAACATTCTTCTGAGACCCGTCAGTCAGTTCTTGTTCTGAAAAATTAAGGCAATTCCATGCGAGAAATTGCCAAGAAACTGAAGATCTTGTACAACGCTGTGTACTACTCCCCTTCATAGAACAGCGCAAACTGTCTCTAACCGGAATAGAAAGAGGAATAGGAGGCCCCGGTGCACAACTGAGCAAGAGGACAAGTACATTAGTTTGTCTAGTTTGAGAAACAGACGCCTCACAAGTCTTCAACTGGCAGCTTCATTAAAAAGTACCCGCAAAGCACCAGTCTCAATCAACAGTGAAGAGGCGACTCCGGGATGCTGGCCTTCTAGGCAGAGTTGCAAAGAAAAAGCCATAAGGCCAGCATCCTGGAGTCACCTCTTCACTGTTGACGTTGAGACTGATGTTTGCTCTGTTCATCTTTCCCTCATTCCTGACTAGTCTCCCAGTCCCTACCGCTGAAAAACATCCCCACAGCATGATGCTGTCACCACCATGCTTCACCGAAGGGATGGTGCCAGATTTCCTCCAGACGTGACACTTGGCATTCAGGCCAAAGAGTTCAATCTTGGTTTCATCAGACCAGAGAATCTTGTTTAGGTGTCTTTTGGCAAACTCCAAACGTGCTGTCATGTGCCTTCCGTCTGGTCACTCTACCATAAAGGCCTGATGGTGGAGTGCTGCAGAGATGGTTGTCCTTCTGGAAGGTTCTCCCATCTCCACAGAGGTACTCTGGAGCTCTCTAAGAGTGACCATCGGGATCCTGGTCACCTCCATGACCAAGGCCCTTCTCTCCCGATTTCTCAGTTGTCCCCTGATTACTCAGCCAGCTCTAGGAAGAGTTTGTGTTTCCAAACTTCTTCCATTTAAGAATGATGGAGGCCACTGTGTTCTTGGGGACCTTCAATGCTGCAGAAATGTTATGGTTACCGTCCCAAGATCTGAGCGACGAAAACAATCCTGTCTCAGAGCTCTACGGACAATTCCTTCGACCTCATGGCTTGGTTTTTGCTCTGACATACACTGTCAATTGTGGGACATTATATAGACCGGCGTGTGGAAAAAGTCAAGGGGTCTAAATACTTTCTGAATGCACATATTGAAAACGTATCTATATCGGGGAAATGAATTGGCACCCATGCAATAGTTCTGTAAAAGGCATGAGTGGACCCAATAAGGTTGGAGAGCTGCTGAGTTACGGAATAGTAAACTTGCATAAAAATACTGTAAATATGCTCATAACAATTGTATGGGTTAACACCAACGTTCAAGCCTGAAGAAGGCACTATGTGCCGAAACGTTGTTTACCCACTAAATTATTGGGAGCATATTTAGTGTGTGCAACTATTTTCCTTTTTACTCATGCAACGGTTACCACTTTGGCAAAGGTAGCTCTTTATGGTAAAGGTTGGCCCAGTGACTTACAATGGGGGTTTGTCAGGCTTGCCGTCTGCCAAGTCCTTCAACAGTCTCTCACTCTTGCGCAGAAGTGGCTTATGCTTGGCCTGCCGACTCCCGTTACTCTCTGGGTGCTTCTCCATCTCCTCCTGCAACATGAGAGTTGTTCATGGTTAAGTGATTCATGTGATGCAAAATCAACAACCTAAACCATACATGTGTCCTGGAACGTGCGTTGTGGAACGTTGTGATAGTGAACATATTGTTAGGTTCTAATTCTCAGAGTAAAAACCTCAGACACTATGAAAGCTTCCCAGAGGATCAATACAGCTGCATTAGACAAAACATGTTTCCACCAGACAAGTATATATACTCCAGTTTAGATGCACTCCTTACATCCTTTATGGTTCGACAGGAAGACGAAGTGATGGCGTAATAAACCACTCCTCCTCCCTTAAGGTGACCTGACATCAACCCCCTTGATGCCTAGACCAAAGCTCTCCACCCGTATCACCTATAGCACTCCTGTGACTGCCTGCCCTGCACCCAGCACATTCCAAAGCCATCTGGCTCCTACAGATAACCATTAACTTCTGATGTAAAAACCAATCACTCCTCATATACTATAGTATTACTCCTGATGTATCATGTCTCTAGTATAACAATGTTACAAGTTTAAACCAGAATCTAACAATATACTGAACAAAAATATAAACGCAACATGCGTTCATATTTTCTGTATGTACAAAAATATATTTTTTTTCTCAAATTGTGCATAAATTGGTCTACATGCCAAGATAATACATATCAATAAAGGGATTAAACAGCATGATCATTACACAGGTGCACCATGTGCTGGGAACAATGAAAGGCCACTTGTGCTGTTGTCACACAACACAATCCCACAGATGTTTTGAGGGAGCGTGCAATTGGCATGCTGACTGCAGGAATGTCCACTAGAGCTGTTGCCAGATAATTTAAATGTTCATTTCCTTACTATAAGCCATCTCCAACATCGTTTTTTAAAAGATTTTGGCAATACGCCTAACCGGCCTCAGAACCGCAGACCACATGTAACCACGCCAGCTCAGGACCTCCACTTTCGGCTTCTTTACCTGCGGGATTGTCTATGACCAGCCACCTGGACAGCTAATGAAACTGAGGAGTATTTCTGTCTGTAATAAAGTCCTTTTGTGGGGAGAAACTCATTCTGATTGGGATGCCTGGCTCCCAAATTGGTGGGCATATGCCCTCCCAGGCCCACCTATGGCTTCACCCCTGCCCAGTCGTGAAATCTATAGATTAGGGCCTAATGAGTTGATTTCAATTGACTGATTTCATTATATGAACTGTAACTCAGTAAACTCTTGCATTCTAGACCATAAAGACATCAGCAAAACACCCACCTCATACTGTGTCTGCTGCTCCAGAGAGCGCTTGATCCACTTGAGTTTCTCCTTGTCGGGCAGCTCGGACCAGCGCTGCTTCTGCTCAATACTCTGCCTGATACAGTCTCTTTTGACCTGTTGAGATGCTAGGTCACTTGCAGTTCATGTGTTTCTTATGCAATGTAGATTCATCAGCAAGACTAACTTGTATAAATAACAGTTAAATTCAACCCAGTCAGTGGGAGGTCAGGATAATCAGTCATTCCTCTACATAAAGAATATGCAATAACACATAAGTTGATTAGTAGAAGCAGATTGCTGAACTCTGAAGCCACACCGGCCATTGCTGATTAACATTTCCCACCCCTCCACTAGCTAGCCTTGTAGAATATTTCAACAACAAAAAATAAGCCTTGAACAGATTACATTAGATTGGCTGACAGCTATGACACTCACATCTGGGTTGGCTAGAAGGAATTTCCTCCTCTCGTGGCGGTACCAGAGGCCGTGGGGTGTGAGGGGCCCTTCTATGTTCTTTAAACAGTCTTTCTGTACCTTCTTCCCCCCAGAGTACTCTTTCCTGGAGGAGCATTGTTTCAGGTGAGAGACTTTAGAAAGTCAACAAACATGTATCTATGACATCAAGATAGCAACAGACAGCTCATTACATTTTTACCTCAACTTCCTTATGCTTTTCTCATACATTTCCTTCTCTTTCTTGAATTTCGCAATATATTTTGCCTATAAACCAGAAATAGGAAGTAATCAACCAGTCAGTCAAGTGTATAGGTCACAAAGGTATCTTAGTCTAACTCAAACCAAAGAAATCAAGGATAAATAAATTGTGCTATAGCAACTTGAAAATGGGAGATTATTGCCATTATGACTATAAAAAGCACTTCACACACTGACTCACCTTCATGTGCTCTGGGAGCTCATTATACTGATGATTGATGAACTTAAAGAGCTCAGAAGCTATCATTTCAGGCTGCTGCTTTTTAAACTTTTTAAAGTTCTCTTTGGTGAAGATGCTGTTTGGCGGGTTAGGTCTCCTTGGGAATTCAGGGTGTATCTGCAAAAGAACAGATGACATTTCTCCAATATGTAAAACATCTTCTTAAAAGTCCTACTCCAGTCTCCTTTTCAGCTAATTTACCACCCAATTCACTTTACAAAAAGGCACATCTCTGACATGGCACAAGTGTGGGGGGTGGGCCTTTCCTTTTTTCTTCTCGATTGCTCCTCTATCGTTCTTCAAGCATGGGGGAGGCTGATGAAAATCAGATGGCACCATCAGACCAACTCCTTGAATGTTCTACTCCATGAAGTTTGCACTTGTGTCTAAAAAACACTATTTGCTCAAAACATATTTTTTTTACCCGTAAGTGTGTGTACATTACTGTATATATACACACATAGGATTTTGTTTGTTTTTCCAACAGGAACAGTTCAAATCCTCACTGTAAATACTAATGGACAATAACTAATAAATATTACCAGTTTGCCACTTGACTATAGAAAAGAAAAGGAGAGCCGTACACTCTAGGAGCTCAGATGCAATAACTGAATAACCTAACAACCAACGTTTCGACAGACAAGCTGTCTTCATCAGGGTATAATGACAAACACTGTGGGTCACTAGTTTATAAAGTGTATGGAATCATGGCCGGGTGTCACTGCAAACTGTTATAAACAAATCTCAGACACCGCAACTTCCCAGCTACTATTTAATCAACGCAACAATGACAAAATCTGTCGTTCTGCCCCTGAACAAGGCAGTTAACCCACTGTTCCTAGGCCGTCATTGAAAATAAGAATTTGTTCTTAACTGACTTGCCTAGTTAAATAAAGGTTTAAAAAAAAAAAATATATATATATATATATATATATATATATATATATATATATATATATATATATATATATATATATATATATATATATATAAATAAATCCCTGGTTATCCACTAAAGGCTTATAAAGCTAAACATAACAAAATATCTGCCAATTAATTTCCAGCAATATTGCCCGTCTGTATAGTGCGCGCGTTTGTCTATCACTCTCAGTGTAGCCAGCTGATGTGATAACCGTCTTGTCGGTTGACAGAAATACTTTCCCCAAAACAGTCTTAACATTTAATTAACTGCAAAGTAGGCTTACCTGGCAGAAGTATATCATGAGTAAGTATATAATTTGTAATTTGCAAATTTTGCATTGAAATGAGCAGCAGCAGTACAGAACCATTGCTAGTCCAGCACAGATGCACATTCCTCACTCACTAGATGCACAATTAAAGAAAATCTAAATTTGTTTGTTTTCTTCTCGACCCCCCCTTAAATTGTTTATTAACCATTATTTTACCAGGTACAGTACCAGTCAAAAGTTTGGACACCTACTCATTCAAGGGTTTTTCTTTATTTTTACTATTTTCTACATTGTAGAATAATAGTGAAAACATAAAAACTATGAAATAACACATATGGAGTAGTAACCAAAAAAAGTGTTAAACAAATCAAGCCACCCTTTGCCTTGGTGACAGCTTTGCGCACTCTTCTCTCAACCAGAATCATGAGGTAGTCACCTGGAATGCATTACAATTAACAGGTGTGCCTTGTTAAATGTTAATTTGTGTAATTTCTTTCCTTCTTAATGCATTTGAGCCAATCAGTTGTGTTGTGACAAGGTAGGGGTGGTATACAGAAGCTAGCCCTATTTGGTAAAAGACCAAGTACATATTATGGCAAGAACAGCTCAAATAAGCAAAGAAAAACAACAGTCCATTACTTCAAGGCATGAAGGTCTGTCAATGCGGAGCATTCCAAGAACTTTAACATTTTCTTCAAGTGCGGTCGCAAAAAACATCAAATTCTATGATGAAACTGTCTCTCATGAGGACCGCCACAGGAAAGGAAGACCCAGAGTTACCTCTGCTGCAGAGGATAAGTTAATTAGAGTTACCAGCCTTAGAAATTGCAGCCCAAATACATGCTTCAGAGTTCAACAGACACATCTCAACATCAACTGTTCAGAGGAGACTGTGTGAGTCAAGCCTTCATGGTCAAATTGCTGCAAAGAAACCACTACCAAAGGACACCAATAAGAAGAAGAGACTTGCTTGGGCCATGAACACAAGCAATGGACATTAGACCAGTGTAAATGTGTCCTCTGGTCTGATGAGTCCAAATGTGAGATTTTTGGTTCGAACCTGCCATCTCTTTGTGAGACGCATGTGTGGTTCCCACTGAGAAGCATGGAGGTGGTGTGATGGTGCTTTCCTGGTGACACTGTGTGATTTATTTAGAATTCAAGGCACACTTCACCAGCATGACTACCACAGCACAGCAGTGATACACCATCCCATCTGGTTTGGGCTTAGCGGGACTATCATTTGTTTTCAACAGGACAATAACCCAAAACACCTCCAGGCTGTGTATGGGCTATTTGACCAATAAGGAGAGGAATGGAGTGCTGCATCAGATGACCTGGTCTCCACAATCATTCGACCTCAACCCAATTGAGATGGTTTGGGTTGAGTCGGACCGCAGGAAAATCAGCCAACAAAAAGTGCTCAGCATGTGGGAACTACTTCAAGACTGTTGGAAAAGCATTCCAGGTGAAGCTGGTTGAGAGAATGCCAAGTGTGTGCAAAGCTGTAATCAAGGCAAAGGGTGGATACATTGAAGAATATAAAATATAAATACATTTTTATTTGTTTAACACTTTTTTGGTTACTACATGATTCCATAGGAGTTATTTCATAGTTTTAATCTCTTCACTTATTGTACAATGCAGAAATAGTAAAAATAAAGAAAATCCCTTGAATGAGTAGGTGTGTACAGACTTTTGACTGGTACTGTATATTGACAGAAAACATAGTGCACTACTTTCTCTTGGAAGAGTTGCAGGGGAGAAGAGAAGAATGTCCCTATTTAAAAGCTAGAGAATAATTAGTAGCTTGCGACATGTTTCATTTTTTTTAAGTAGCTCTCATGCTAGGAAAGGTTGGAGATCACTGTTCTACTCTATTACTTTAAGCAGCATTCTATAGGTTGAAGAGGGACATTTACAGGAGTTAGACCGAGTTCTCACTTACCTTCCAGTTCTGGCTCTGGAATGGGTTTTCACAGGCAACCTCAGCTTCAGTGACGAGCTCTGCTAGAGAACGCATCTTGCGCATCTTAGAGAGAAACACAGATGTTTTGATAGTATCCCGTGTGGCTCAGTTGGTAGAGCATGGTGCTTGCAATGTCAGGGTTCAATTCCCAGGGTTGTGGGTTCGATTTCGTACTGGTTCGAGGGACCAGTACGAAAATGTCCGCACTCTGGAGAAGAGTGTCTGCTAAATGACTAAAATGTAAGTGATAGACATTACTTTGTATATCTCTGTACTAAGTTCATGTGAACCAATGTATGAATATTTTGACTGGCATTTCATATTCCATGAGAA
Organism: Brachymystax lenok tsinlingensis; assembly: GCA_030435695.1. Classification (NCBI taxonomy): domain Eukaryota; kingdom Metazoa; phylum Chordata; class Actinopteri; order Salmoniformes; family Salmonidae; genus Brachymystax; species Brachymystax lenok. Next base: position 26,116,875 of record CM059780.1, read on the forward strand.
CCAAGAGCAAACATACAAGAGCAGCTTAACTCATTTACTTAACGGATAGCAAGGTAGCCAACTCTGATGAAACGCTGTCTGTCTCAGGAGAATTTGCCTATCCTGGTCCCAGATGTTAGTGCAACTCAGCTATACAGTGCAGACAGATCTGGGACCAGGCTAGGGTTTCTAGGCCAGTAGTCACCCACCTTTTTTGATAGGTCCTTCCACTTCTGATAACACATCTGTGGAGAGTAGGGACCGAAAGCCACCTTGTCCCACTCCAGTGTCCTCTCCCCTTTAGTGTAAATACTCGTGTCACCTTTGGCAATGTTTTCTTTGATACCATGCAGGAGCTTTATCAGGTCCTCCCTACCCCAGGCTGTAACCAAAGGACAGACATACGACAGATGACCAGCAAACCGGTCAGACAGATGTCTAGGAAATCAAACAGACCAACCAGACAGACATATGTATCGACAACACAGATAGACAGCCATATAGACAGACAGACAACCACAACTAGACAGACGACCAGTCAGACAGAACCGACCAGTCAGACAGAACCAACTAAGATAAACATGCCTAATTGACCTACATACAAAATGGTTGCTTGAACTCATGAGTTCAAGCAACCATTTTGTATGTAGGTCAATTAGGCATGTTTCTTTGTTCACTGTACGTTAGCTTGAAATGCAGTAAAGTTTTGCCTGTCACTCTGTCATTGCCCCCCAGTGTCTCTTCTGTCGACTGTCTGTCTGACTAGTTGGTTCTGTCTGACTGGTCGTCTGTCTCATGAACTTATGAGTTCAAGCAACCATTTTGTATGTAGGTCAATTAGGCATGTTTATCTTTGTTCACTGTACGTTAGCTTGAAATGCAGTAAGGTTTTGCCTGTCACTCTGTCATTGCCCCCCAGTGTCTCTTCTGTCGACTGTCTGTCTGACTGGTCGGTTCTGTCTGACTGGTCGTCTGTCTAGTTGTGGTTGTCTGTCTATATGGCTGTCTATCTGTGTTGTCGATACATATGTCTGTCTGGTTGGTCTGTTTGATTTCCCTGATCCCAGCCAGCTGGTCAAGTCACTTCACACCCCGGGGATAGTTAGTTAAGTCTTGAAAAAACCTTCATACATTACTTACCTTGTTCTTCATCACTTGTCTCCATTTCTTGTTCCTCTGTAAAGTCCATCACAAACTAGCGGCGATGTATACACGAGTAATAGCCCTTTGAATGAAGCTGAAACACAACTAGCGGCTATGAGAGTAACGTTAGCAAGCTAGCTTAGCTGCTAAAGAACCACATGGCTATTTCAAATTCTTTCGTGTGGTCATTGTGAGCACGTGAGACGTTCCCCTTTCATGGTCCTGGTGCAAGCAATAATGTTTAGCTAAATGAAATACTCAAATTCATAAACAAATGATATACAGAGCTAGCTAAAGTTGTGCCTTTTCATTGGGAGAGGCTATACGGAAACGCCTGGTGCCGAAATTGATGACGTGAATCCAGTGCAACGATGTTGTATCTCTGAAAACCGGATGCATACGGAGTTGCAGTCTTGTCAGATAGTTTAGTTATTTAACAACGAAAAATGCTGCATAGTAAGAGAGAAGTAGCTAGATATTGTTGCTAACCAGGCCAAAATGACAGCTAAAAATCACATGTATTGCTTTTGTGGTCCGATAAAAACGGAATGACTCTGAACACTCCCAAGTCCCAACTTCGGCAGACTAGTTTAACATTATTGCTGAAGTCTCTAGCCACAAGCTAGCTGGAGAGGGCTCATTATGACAACTAACAAAACTCAACTGAGAGAACCGAATCCGTTCGTCCCAATTATTTATATAAATAAAATCAAAATTATTTATAAAGCCGTTCTTACATCAGCTGATGTCACTAAGTGCTGTACAGAAACGCAGCCTACAACCCCAAACAGCAAGCAAGCAAGTCTAGAAGCATTAGATGTATATATATAAAAATGTATCAATACAAACATTTGATTTTGTCTTAATTTAAAAGTTAGGGTTATGCATAAGGTTAGCAGAGAGGTAAAAGTTAGGTTTGAAATAGTATTTTAAGAAGATAGAGCTCCCGAGTAGCGGAGCGGTCTGAGGCACTACAGACCCTGGTTCGATCACAACCGGCCGTGATCAGGGGTCCCATAGGGCAGCGCACAATTGGCCCAGCGTCGTCTGGGTTGGGGGAGGGTTTAGCTGGGGTTGGCCGTCATTGTAAAATAAGAAATAGTTCTTAACTGAATTGCCTAGTTAAAATAAAAGGTAAAATAAAAAAGATCAATTATAGAAATAGGTGGGGTTAATGATTTTGTGGCTTTCGTAGCTAGTGACGACCATTTGAAGCCACCGGTTGGCCATATTGGCACTCCCCAGTAGAAGCAGTCCTTCATAGGAATGAATTGAATTCTACAGTATTTCAATTAAGTGTTTCAGGAACAAAATTACATGTTTAAATATTTTGTTGTAAAAGTATGCATTTGGGTGTCTGTAATAGAATAAATGTGGCAAAAACAAATGTAGACATTAATAAATGCATTTCTATAGCTTCCAAAATATATTTTAACAAGGTGGGGAAGGGGGATTGTCAAGATGGAGGCACGGAGGCTTCAACACAGCGCCCTCTATTTGTCGTCTAGTGTATATATATACATAAATAGTCTGCCCCTGCAAGCTGGTCAGGCGCGTAGTCACACTCTCTCAACTGATTGGTCGTTTCCCACAAAAAGTCTCTGACTTCCGAGCGTTCAAGACAACTGTGAACTCGGGGAAAAACGAGCTCCGACTGAGTAAATCGTTTTGAATGGTCATCCAACTCAGGAACTCCAGCATCTTTCTACAGATCCCTGATGTCATGATTTTAATTAGTTTATTTTTTCTAATTTCCAGTTGTCTTAAACACCGTAATAAAAACGGTTTGTCCCCAGAATCAACACTCAACTCTCGGTGCGTGACTTCCGTCATCAATTCCGGGTACCAGGCGTGTCCATATAACCTTAAATACAGCTTTTGTCAAAAGTAGATTTTTTAGCATTTTAGTTAACTCTTTCCCTAACCTAATTATCATAACCTGCTACGTTAATTCTCCTAAACTGCGACGAAAATGTTTCTAACGTGCTACGAAAAGTCAGTCCTGACTAAAGCAGGGATGCAAACTGGTGAGGGCCCAAAAAGGTTACACTTGTTTTTTGTTGCACTGAAACATGCAAAGAATCCTGCTAGGGGGAAATGCAGGTTGTAACTAATTAAACAAAAAGAATATGATTTCCATGATCAGTCTCTGTGTGTGTAAAATAAGTGGTTAATGTGAACCTAACTCACAGCTAAAAAATGTGAAGAAAACAATCCAATGTTATTTGTTGCCTGGACTTTACTGCAAATGAGAAATAACAATACACTAATATTGCAGTTAGCCATGACAGCCTTTATAATAGACCGCACCACACACACAGACACACCTAAATATTGCACTTGGGGAAAAAAACATAATGTAGTAATAGAATGAAACAAACATGAATTCTATTTTTGCTCTATTATAGTGGCCACTATAGACATCGATCAAGTGCACAAGGCTACGTGTGTGCAAAAATAACGTTCACTGAGTAAAACTCACAAGTGTTACTGTCAAGTTCAACACAACAAAAGCAATATCTTTGGGCTACACTGCACATTATTACATTGTACACTTTCTGCCTGTGGACATCGGTTCTACAATGTGCCAGCAGAGCATGATACCCTTTGTTGGCATTATTGATCTCTTTCAGGCAGAGTACACCTAGCATACCCCTTTTTATCCACTGTATTGTATAAGTGAGAAAGAGGGAAAGTTTGTGGTGTTCCTTTCACCTCTATAGTGACATCCAGCTTAAGCCAGGCCCAGCTACACTTGTTTAACAAGCAACGCCTCATTGTCACCTAATTCTCCCCTTCTGAAAATTAACCACATTCTGTAGAGGGAAAACATTAGTTCACAGATCGTAGTTAACTAGTTAGTTAGCTAACGAACTAACATTTCACACAGATTGCCAGGGTTCAGTAATCAACGAACACGTTATAACTTGAGGAACGGCATGGAGTCGTATAACGTTACCAGTTAATACTATAACGAATTGGTTAGGTTACTAACGTTAGCTCACTAAGGTAAAGTTGGTTTTATATTCACACATTCAACAGACATTCAAAAGCCATTTAAAATGGTAAAACTGGTAAAACTATTTAATTGATTGTCACAGAAACATAAAAATAGATATGGTTTATTCTACAAGTGTTGTAAAAGTATGCTAGACATTTTTTTTGAATTAAAAAAAAAAAATCCAGTTTTGATGGAAATACACAATCTTTAAAATGCAATTTAAAGCTGTATAAATCAATAACTAATGCACAATTTGTCACAGAATCAAACTAGGTATGATTTATTCTATAAATGTCTAGCATGCTTTTACAACCTTTGTTTTGAAGAAAATTTCCAGTTTATCATAATTCCACGCTGATTCAACTGCAACCAACTCCTTTCCCTCCCACCCACCCACCCTGAAACCACAAATGAATGAGGCTCCGTCTTCACCACACTTTCCACCTCACTTAAAACACACCCTCATTCACTTCCATTTCACCTCCAGAACTCGGTCTGGTGTAGGGCTCACTGTTTGCACATGACACCAATCTTCTACGACACACCTCCTCCCTCTTTTCCGCCATATTCAACAGATTCTACCTCTGCCTTCCTCATTCTCGTCTACCTCTCATTTTCCCTCCATCCCTCCTCCGAAATCCAATTAAACGACTCATTGGGAAAATATTCCACTTTTCCGCAGTGAAATCTTTTTCTCGCTTGCTTCATTAAGGGACGCCATCTCCAACGTACCCCGCCAATGCAAGTTGCCTTCTCTCATATTTCCGTGTAAAAAAAAAAAAATTATGAGCGGGTCAGTGCAAAGTAACAAATCAGGTGGACGAAAGGGTGCGTTTACGGACGGCAAACCGATTAGTGACATACAAAAAAAGTGAAATCACCTAATATAGAAGCATTTAATTGATGTTGAGAAGAGATCACAACAACAAAGAAACACTGTCAGACCTATCAATAAAAAGTTCAATTAAACACACCCCTATGCATCCCTCCATCCCCTCTTCAAATATACTTTTAATTTATGATTTTAGCTTTGATGTATGCACATATAGATAATAGTAATGGTGTCTTTCTGTAGGCACTAATTCCACCACATTTCGTTTGCCAAAGCCTATGCGAAAATGAATGGTTATGTTAGAGGGTTTTTGGATAAACGCTGAAAATAAGGTCTGTGGTAAACACAGGTTTAGGAGATCTTAACGTTTTGTTCTATGAGATAATCTTCATTCACTAACGTAATTTTTTGTGAATGTTGAAGCATTTATGTAATCAAAACAAGCACATACAGCACATAAAGGCTTCATAATTCATTAAGGTTATGCTAACTGACTGATATTATCTCATAGACCAAAACTTAAAAGATCTCCTCAGACTTTATTTCAACATTTATCCCAAAACCCCATTCTTTCCCCATACATTTTCCCCACAGGAATGGCTAAACAAACCAGAGGTTACTCATTTCCATTTTTTAGGACTACAAGCTTGCGAGCTCTATTGTTCAAATCTCTCTTATACAATATTTCAATCAATAACATTCCACAATCCCCAGGGGCTTAAATTAAAATAAAATAATTTTAAGAATTTATCCCATCTCCATGGTACTTCATATCAATACATAAAACAATACCTAAAAGTTATTTGAAAGGCAGGTTTGAGTGATTTGGCTTCTTCAGTCATATGGTAGGTTTGTAATTCATGGATAAAATTCCTTCAAAATGTGAAAGATATTGATACTGATATGGCCTCAGTCTACAGCTTTCTGCTTTTCAGCTCCACTGTTAAAAAATACCATAATAGTGGGCAGATGTGCAAAACATCATTCTTATATGGAATAAAGCCTTTTTTTTTATTTTTGCAGATAATAGTTCTAAGTAAAAACCTTTTTAAAGGCCTTACAAAAGGTGGAAAGTCAATAGGGCAATATGAAATTGACACACTATCATAGGCCAAAGTGTTATTATGGCGGGAATAGCTGTTTGCTGCATAAATACACACATATATGGCTGCAGGGATGTTTGACTGGAAAGAAATAGGCAAATATACAGAAGATACATTCAACTCTTTAAGAAATCATTTTCTTTTACTGACAATTACTTATATTTGAAATCTAAGGGTCATGTCAAAGGTATAGCCTACTATTTGGGCTTCATGATGGTTTAAAAACACAAAAATATATATATATATATGTCAGTTCATACGGTAGTAGACAAAAACAAGAATCCTATTAAAATACTTTGTCATGTCAGATAAATAAAATAAAGGGCTTTTGGATAAAAATGGCAGGTCCAGATGTCTACAATGGCATCTGAGTTTCATTGTAGACATCCTGTCCAGGTTCCTCATCAAATGTCACCTTAGCATCGTCGGCGTCCAACTGAAACACAACAAGGAAATACATAACAGTTAGGAACAATCTCTTTTGATGTCAACCTCAACAAACGTTGTGCTCATTGGTTGCTTTATGAATGAGACCAAACCAAACAAAGGCCTTCGATTGACTGATTTCAAATGAAGATTCAACCCACAATGATAAACAGCATGGTATAGATGAGGGTGGGAGTGAGGTTGTCTGTAGGTATACTGCATTGTACTGTATTGTTCAGATAATAATAATATGCCACTTAGTAGGTTATTTTATTCAAAGCAACTTGCAGTACATTGGGTGCATTCCTTTTTTCGTATGTGTATCTGATCCCCTTCGGGAATTGAACCCACAACTTTACCATTACCAGCACCAAGCTTTAACAATATGACCACACACACAACACCCTGATGTCGACTTACACATTTCATCTCCAGTTCGGTGAAGAAGCGTCCAGTCATGGCCATGCGGAGGGGGATAGTGAGGATGAGAACGAAGGGCAGGGCCAGGGAGGCCGGGCTGGACTTGACGATCCACAGCACTGCCAGACACACCACCTGGATGGCTGTGTATAGATGCATCCTGCCCGTTGACACCTAGTGCAAGTGTGAATAGGGAGAAAGGGAATTCTGATTCTTATTTATTTACTTATACCATCTCCTTTTTGAGGGAGTCCTAGCCAATACACAAGAATACAGAGGCATACAGCGTGATGTCGTAATCTGGTAATCTGACCTCAAAAACAAACACATAATACCCAAAACATCACATCTTTCCCATGGCGTCTTAATCTAGTCATGAAACTGGTTGTAAGAGTCCAGTTGGTTGTAATCTGGTTATATTACATCTTCTCAACCAAAAAACTGTTTACAACTAGAAAATGGTGTCATAAAGACGTCACATCATATGCCACATTTTGCCCAGATCCCTGACACAGTGGGCAAACTGTGTCAGGGATCTGCTGTCTGTTAATATACCCTGGTGGCGTAGGGCTCATTGGGGTGGTATTTCTTGGGGACGAGCAGGAGCAGAATGCGATCCCACAACTGGATCCCGTTGAGCGAGGTGATTCCCATGTAGAGGAAGATCCCGAACAGAGCCGTCATCGGAATCATCTTCAGGATGGGCTCCATGAGAATGGACAGACCTGGATACAAACAGGTATTAGCTTCATCAATACAGGTGAAGGATGAAGATGCCCCTAGACACTGATGGGGTCAGTTTTGCATTTCCCCCACTAATGGTTAAGGTTAGGATTGGGTGGGTGTGAAAATGATCCTAGATCTGTTTTTACCTAGGGAAAACAATACTGCAGTATAAAATGGGCCACTATCTAACAATAATACTGCAAAAAGGACACAGTGAACAGTTACTGTATTGTGTATGGCAGTGGAGGCTGGTTGGAAGAGTTATAGGGAGGAATGGCTCATTGTAATGTCTGGAATGGAATCAAGCATTTTGCTACACTCGCATTAACATCTGCTAACCATGTGTATGTGACAAATAAAATTTGATTTGATTTGAAATGGTACCAAACACATCAAACCCATGGAAACAATGTGTTTAACTCGGTTCCATTTATACCATGCCAGCCATTACAATGAGCCCGTCCTCCTATAACTCCCCCCACCAGCCTCCCCTGGTTTATGGCAATATCCTATGTGTAGGTTTCTCAAGGTTTTTGTAATTAGTCAGTGGTGTAAAATATTTAAGTAAAGATACTTTAAAGCATTACTTAAGTAGTTTTTTTCTTGGTATCTGTACTTTACTATTTATGTTTGTGATATGTTTTACTTTTACTCCACTGTATTACTAAAGAAAATAATGTCCATTTTACTTAAAATATTTTCCCTGACACCCAAAAGTACTTGTTCCATTTTGAATGCTTACCAGGACAGGAAAATAGTCCCATTCACGCACTTATCAAGAGAACATCCCTGGTCATGCTTACTTCCTGTGATCTGGTATCTAAAAAGTGTGCTTTCTGGTTTGCTTAATATAAGTAATTTGAAATGATTTATACTTTTACTTTTGATACTTAAGTATATTTAAAACCAAATATTTTTAGACTACTAGTCAACTACTATTATACTGAGTTACTTTCTTACTTCAGCCATTTTCTATTAAGGTATCTTTCACAAAGTATGACAATTGGGTACTTTTTCCACCACTGGAATTAGTAAACATGGGGTCATGTACTCTGCATATGGCAGGTGATAGTCAGACAACTATATCTTTGTACTTGTTCCCCTGAAAATATGGTTGTTTATTGCCATTTCGAAAGGTTGTTTGTGGTGATTTTGACTTCGAAAGGAAACCGAGCATAGTGTACAAAATGATTAGCGTGGCTCCTATGGTCATTGTTATGTCTTACAACCAGGGCTCTAAAGTGCTACCATTTTGGTCACATATGCTCTTATATATTGCTCGGACTCTGACCGCAAGGCACTACAGTGGGTAGTGTGTACGGCCCAGTACATCACTGGGGCAAAGCTGCCTGCCATCCAGGACCTCTACACCAGGCGGTGTCAGAGGAAGGCCCTAAAAATTGTCAAAGACCCCAGCCACCCCAGTCATAGACTGTTCTCTCTACTACCGCATGGCAAGCAGTACCGGAGTGCCAAGTCTAAGACAAAAAGGCTTCAACAGTTTTTACCTCGAGTGACTAGGACAGACTTGATTCTTCCTGCTGCCGTGGATATGGCTGGGACAATGCTTGGGGAAAAGGCAAAAAAAACGATATAGACAATGCCTTCATGCATCAATGACACGGCAGGAGATGTTTTGAAACAATTACTGCTTCGCATACAAGCCAGTGAATTATATGCGTTACAGCTGGATGAGTCAACAGAGTTGGCTGGCCTGGCACAGCTCCTGGTATATGTCAGTTATGTTTTTTTGGGTGTCAATTAAGGAAGACATCCTCTTCTGCAAACCACTGGAAACCAGGTCAACATGAGAGGATATTTTTTAAGTACTAGACAGCTTTGTGACATCAAATGGACTTTGGTGGTCAAGATGTGTTGTTTTCTGTACTGATGGCGCAAAAGCCATGACAGGGAGACATAGTGGAGTGGTAACGCACGTGCAAGCAGTTGCTCCCGACACTACTTGGGTACACTGCAGCATCCACCGAGAGGCTCTTGCTGCCAAGGGAATGCCTGACAGCTTGAAAGACGTTTTGGACACAACAGTGAAAATGGTTAGGCCCCTGAACTCTCGTGCATCAGGCAATGATATGGGCAGCGACCATGTAACGCTTTTACAAACATACAGAAGTGCGCTGGTTATCAAGGGGCAAAGTATTGAAACGTTTTTTTAAATTGAGAGACGACCTTAAACTTTTCTTTACTGATCATAATTTTCACTTGTCTGACCGCTTGCATGATGACGAGTTTCTCACATGACTGGCCTATCTGGGTGATGTTTTTCTTGCCTGAATGATCTGAATCTAGGATTACAGGGACTCTCCGCAACTATATTCAATTTGCGGGACAAAATTGAGGCTATGATTAAGAGGTTGGAGCTCTTTTCTGACTGCATTAATAAGGACAACACACAGATCTTCCCATCATTGTATGATTTTTTTTGTGTGCAAAATGCAAATAGTCTGGGTAGCCATTTGATTAGGTGTTCAGGAGTCTTATGGCTTGGGGGTAGAAGCTGTTTAGAAGCCTCTTGGACCTAGACTTGGTGCTCTGGTACCGCTTACCGTGCGGTAGCAGAGACAACAGTCTATGACTAGGCTGCCTGGAGTCTTAGGGTCTTCCTCTGACACCACCTGTTATAGAGGTCCTGGATGGCAGGAAGCTTGGCCCCAGTGATGTACTGGGCCGTTCGTGCCTTGCGGTCGGAGGCCGAGCAGTTGCCATACCAGGCAGTGATACAACCAGTCAGGATGCTCTCGATGGTGCAGCTGTAGAACCTTTTGAGGATCTGAGGACCCATGTAAAAAAAATTCAGTCTCTCGAGGGGGAATAGGTTTTGTCGTGCCCTCTTCATGACTGTCTTGGTGTGCTTGTACAATGTTAGTTTGTTGGTGATATGGACACCAAGGAACTTGAAGCTCTCAACCTGCTCCACTGCAGCCTGGTCGCTGAGAATCTTTTTCCTGTAGTCCACAATCATCTCCTTTGTCTTGATCACGTTGAGGGAGAGGTTGTTGTACTGGCACCACACGGCCAGGTCTCTGACCTCTTCCCTATAGGCTGTCTGATCGTTGTCGGTGATCAAGCCTACCACTGTTGTGTCATTGGAAAACTTAATGAGGGTGTTGGAGTTGTGCCTGACCGTGCAGTCATGAGTGAACAGGGAGTGCCCTGGTCCTATAAGAGCTCTTTGTCACTTCCCACGAGCTGGGTTGTGACCAAAACCCACACTCATTCTTATGCTTAATAAATGTATCGTATAGTGTGTGTGTGGCAGGCTTACAATAATGGCAAAAAACAACATTTGAGAGTGCGCTGACCCTGGTGCTAGAGGGCGTACGCAGCTGGAGGTTGAATATTTGAAGGGGTACGGGACTATAAAAGTTTGGGAACCACTGCTCTACACTCTACTTGCTTGTTTTGTCACATAAACTGAAATTAGCCAAACTATTTGAATTTTAGCAACCAGGAAATGGCGGAGCGATTCCTGCATAGTGCATCTTTAATGTTTCATTGTTAGGACAGTCACCATTTTGTTACAAATTTTTTATGTTTTCCATACATTTTAATCAAAAAATGTATTTCTTAGAAATACATTTTAATGCATTTTTTTGTATTTACCAAATATATCGATAAATACATTGAAAAATATATTCTAAAATACATTATTTTTCCGATGCATTTCACATACAGTGCCTTGACCTTTTCCACATTTTGTTACATTATAGCCTTATTCTGAAATGTATTAAATAAAAAAATCACAATACCCCATAATGACAAAGCAAAAAAAGGTTTTAGAAATTTTAGCAAATGTATTAAACATTAATAACAGAAATACCTTATTTAAATAAAAATTCAGCCCCTTTGCTATGAGACTCAAAATTGAGCTCAGGTTCATCCTGTTTCCATTGATCATCCTTGAGATGTTTCTACAACTTGATTGGAGTCCACCTGGTGTAAATTCAATTGATTGGACATGGTTTGGAAAGGCACACATCTGTCTATATAAGGTCCCACAGTGGACAGTGCATATCAGAGCAAAAAGGAAGCAATGAGAATCAGGGGAGAAGGGCCTTGGTCAGAGAGGTGACCAAGAACCTGATGGTTACTCTGACAGAGCTCCAATGTTCCTCTATGGAGATGGGAAAACCTTCCAGAAGAACAACCATCTCTGCAGCACTCCACCAATCAGGCCTTTATGGTAGAGTGACCAGACGGAAGCCACTCCTCAGTAAAAGGCCATGAGAAACAAGATCGGAGCAAAGTACAGAAAGATCCTTGATGAAAACCTGCTCCAGAGCGCTCAGGACCTCAGACTGGGGCGAAGGTTCAACTTCTAACAGGACAACGACCCTAAGTACACAGCCAAGACAACACAGGAGTGGCTTCAGGACAAGTCTCTGAATGTCCTTGAGTGGTCCAGCCAGAGCCCGGACTTGAACCCGATCGAACATCTCTGGAGAGACCTGAAAATAGCTGTGCAGCAACACTCCCCATCCAAACTGACAGAGCTTGAAAACATCTGCAGAGAAATTAGGGAAGAAACTCCCCAAATACAGGTGTGTCAAGCTGTATTTCATACCCAAGAACGTCATACCCAAGACAACTCAAGGCTGTAATCGCTGCCAAAGGTGCTTCAACAAAGTACTGAGTAAAGGGTCTGAATACTTATGTAAATGTGGTATTTCCATTTTTTCTTTTTATAAATTAGCAAAAATGTCAAAAAACTGTTTTTCCTTTGTCATTATGGGTTATTGTGTGTAGATTGATGAGGGTAATAAAAACAATTTAATACATTTTAGAATATAAGGCTGTAATGTCACAAAATGTGGAAAAAGTCAAGGGGTCTGAATACTTTCCAAAGGCACTGTATATTCTAATATACATTTTACATACATTTATGTATACATTTCAAATAAGCTCTGCAGTATTTGTTGGAATGTATTTCAAATCTATTAAATAAGACATCTCGAGTGGCGCAGTGGTCTAAGGCACTGCATCGCAATGTTGCGGCATCACTACAGCCTGGGGTTTGATGACCGGGAGTCCCATAGGGCAGCGCACAATTGGCCCAGCGTCATCCGGGTTAGGGGAGCGTTTGGCCAGGGGAGCTTTACTTGGCTCAGCGCTCTCTAGCGACTCCTTGTGGTGGGCGGTTTAAGCGAGCGTGTTTTAAGAAGCGCGGCTTGGCGGCTCATGTTTCAGAGTACACATTACTCAACCTTCTCCTCTCCCGAGCCCGTTAGGGAGTTGCAGCGATGAGACAAAATCGTAATTGGACCGCAATTGGATATCACGAAATTGGGGAGAAAAAGGGGGTTACGTTTTTAAAAATTAAAAAAATTATAACAAATGCATTACTTGGCCAATTTTAAATATTTCACAAGTATCCTAAAAGATGAATCCCCAAAATATATTTTAAATGTATTTTTTCCCCATATGGTATGAATAAGAATTGACCGATCAAGCAGTGGTGTAAAGTACGTACTTAAGTCAAAATACTTTAAAGCACTACTTAAGTATGTTGGGGGGGTCTCTGTACTTTACCTGACTATCTTAGACTTTTTTTCACTACATTCCTAAAGAAAATAATGTACTTTTTACTCCATACATTTTCCCTGACCCAAAAGTTCTCGTTACATTTTGAATGCTTAGCAGGACAGGAATATGTATACTTTTACTTTCGATACTAAAGTATATTTTCGCAATTACATTTAGTTTTGATACTTAAGTATATTTAAAACCATATACTTTTAGACTTTTACTCAAGTAGTATTTTACTGGGTGACTTACACTTTTACTTGAGTCATTTTCTATTAAGGTACAGTTGAAGTCGGAAGTTTACATACACTTAGGTTGGAGCCATTAAAACTTGTTTTTCAACCACTCCACACATTTCTTGTTAACAAACTATAGTTTTGGCAAGTCAGTTAGGATATCTACTGTGTGCATGACACAAGTAATTTTTTCCAACAATTGTTTACAGAGATTATTTCACTTATAATTCACTGTATCACAATTCCAGTGGGTCAGAAGTTTACATACACTAAGCCTTTAAACAGCTTGGAAAGTTCCAGAAAATAATGTCATGGCTTTAGAAGCTTCTGATACAAAAGTACAAAAGTATCTATATCCACAGTAAAACGAGTCCTATATCGACATAAACCTGAAAGGCCGCAACATTTGTGGATATATTGAAGCAACATCTCAAGACATCAGTCGGGAAGTTAAAGCTTGGTCGCAAATGGGTCTTCCAAATGAACAATGACCCCAAGCATACTTCCAAAGTTGTGGCAAAATGGCTTAAGGACAACAAAGTCAAGGTATTGGAGTGGCCATCACAAGCCCTGACCTCAATCCTATAGAAAATGTGTGGACAGAACTGAAAAAGGATGTGCGAATAAGGAGGCCTACAAACCTGCCTCAGTTACACCAGCTCTGTCAGGAGGAATGGGCCAAAATTCACCCAACTTATTGTGGGAAGCTTGTGGAAGGCTACCCGAAACGTTTGACCCAAGTTAAACAATTTAAAGGCAATGCTACCAAATACTAATTGAGTGTATGTAAACTTCTGACCCACTGGGAATGTGATGAAAGAAATAAAATATGAAATAAATCATTCTCTCTAGTATTATTCTGACATTTCACATTCTTAAAATAAAGTGGTGATCCTGACTGACCTAAGACAGGGAATTTTCACAAGGATTAAATGTCAGGAATTGTGAAATATTGAGTTTAAATGTAATTTGGCTAAGGTGTATGTAAACTTCCGACTTCAACTGTATCTTTACTTTTACTCAAAAATGACAATTGGGTACACTTTCCACCACTGTGATCAAGTAGTGAGGTCACTCACCGACGAGCAGAGCCACCAGAATCCCACTGACCCTCTGCTCCAAAACCTTCTCGATCTCTGGCTTGGGCCCCTTGCTCATGACGGTCAGGGCGTTGGCATGGGTAACCGAACGCACGGTGGCGGCACTCAGCCACGGCACGCCAATAATGGCACCAAACCCGCCCATGCCCACCAGGATGAGAAGGTCCAGATGGAAGCCGGATCCCTTGACCATCTTCCTCTCAGGCTTACTCACAATCAGACTGACAAGGAAGAAAATAAAGGTTAGGTTATGGGAAAATGTTACGGGTAAGGATTGTGTATCTATGGCCTTGTCCAGAAACAATCCTTAGTAACAAATGTGTAGGAGATGGGGAATAGGGGTTTTGGACAGCAGCCTTTCTGAGGGCAAGGTGGAGCATATTGCTCTCTGAGTATGTTTCCCACAATAAATTATTATTCCATATCTCAGTTACTTTTGTAACAGAAATTTCTATCCAATGACTTATTTCACAATCACACAATTTCTCTTGTAAATGGCCTGATTTTAAACTGTAAAAGTTGTAAATGGCCTGATTACTGATTGCCAGCTGTCACTCACGTGGTGATCTGGGACTCGAGGAAGATGAGGATGAAGACGAGACAAGCGGGCACACAGCAAGCAAACATCACCCACACGGGGAAAGCCTTGTGTTCGCCAAACGGGTTGATGAACCAACCTCTGGCAGCAGGGTTTGACACTGTCAGACCCTTGGGTACTACCAGTTTCTATACAGGGAAAGAAACCAGTTAGGGTAGCGAACCTTTTATTAATTTGATCTATTCCTACATCAGGTAAGGTACGCTTATTATGCTTAACTCACACTACCAGTTTATTCTATAACAAAGTGAATTGATACTTTAGTTGAAAGTAGGGTTGAAAATGCTTTATAAAAAATGCTTTATAATTTTGTGTAGTCTGAAAATTTCCAGAAAACCTTCAGTCATAGACATAAGGACTTAGCCTGCCTGAGTGCCAGTCTGTTTGTGCCACCATACCAATATGATTGGTCCAACAATGACAGAGCAATGGAGTTGGAAAGAGCACAAACATATCTGAGACCAGGCTAGCAAGGACTAACCTGGGTGTAGGCATCCTCTATGTTGATGTCCACAACACACATTAAGAAAATAGCAATGGGCACCCCAAAGTCCCCAATCAAGCGCCGGATCTGAAAGGCAGACAAACACATAACAACAAAGCTTGACAAGTGTATCTGACTGGTTCCAAGGCTAGTGCCGAGTCCCCTGTTTTATAATTTAAAGTGCTTATAGCACTTAATAGCAATAATTTAATTGAGTTTGTGGCGAAATCCTGCACGGAGCCTTCACCGTGCGCTGCCACTTTAAGAGCGCATCAGCAGTAAGGAAGGAGGAGAGATAAAGACAGCTTTTTCAGCTCTCTGGGAGGAAGCTCTTGGTTGGCGCGACAGTTTGATTGTGTGTGCAATGCTGTAGAAGTCCATGTTTGTTTTCAACGTGTTTAGTTTATAACGTGTTTAACTCAATAATCGGGTGACTGCTCGGTGGTTGTTATCGTTTGGGACCGCACCTGTGATGGATCGCATGGATTAGGAGCAACATTGTTGCGAAGCTTGGACATATCAGCCAACACACCACCAGACGAGCCGACAGTACTGAAGCAAACAGACGAGGCACCAGACTAAAGTCAACAGCTAAGATTCTCTCTCTCTTTTTCTTCCCTCTATCGCTCCAGTGCTTTACCCTGCAGCAGACTTTCTATTTTTCAAAGGCACTTCCCGTTTATGTTCATTAGCGCTGGCCTATTATGGCCCGGCCAGAAGTCTCTGTATTGACATTTTAGTTAAAAGGAGGTTGCTTGCAAGTTGTGCATTGAATTGTATTGAATTGTATTGAGGGGTGTGATACTAGTGACATGTGGCCGAGAAGATTTTGGACATTTTAAGGCCTTTGATTTGTCTACGAACATCCCCACATTCATACCCTCTGCACTGCCCCACTGGACGGTAATACATATTATTGCAAATTCTCTAATGTTGATGCCTGGTTCTTTCTTGTAAACCGTTTCTATGAAGTTGTCATTCAATTGCTCTGCCATTATTATTGTATGAGTTATCATTGGTAGGGTTACTCCTGTGCAAGTGAAGGGGTTTATATGGTGTGTCTTATATTTTCTCTCCACTGGCTATCTGGCCAACAGGCTACTCTCTAGGCAGTCTCTTCTGCTGATGTGGGTGGGTCTGGTAGCGGTACTCTCTCTATTCTGCTCTTTCCTTTCGGCATGGTTAATACCGGCCTGGCGCCCGAACAAAATCTTTCTTTACCCCTCTCTAAAAAATACCGCTACAGAATTGGCGCCCGAACAGGGATCTGAAGAGAAACACCCATGACACCATCCACACAAAGTTGAATCATGTCTTTTGTTGGAACCCCATACTGTGTCAATGTGGACACACCTAATGGTAATCATGTTCGGGATTCTTTCATTGTGGAAGGACTCGATGTTCTAATGGAGTTGGATAGCACTGGCCTTCATTCCCAGGCTTCCGGCTCGCCTATAGCATCTCCACCATTACCCTCCCTCAACCTCTTCCTGTTACCCTGTCCAGAGAGACTGGGAGAGGTGTCTCTGGAATCACTGGACAAATGGAACAGCAATGGACACACACCAATCATAGTTTGACAATGCAGGAGAATGCCATTCGTAAACTCAGTGAAAGTGTGGAGGCTCATCAGACAGATGTGCAGCGGAGGTTGGATTACCTTCGGTCAAATGGAGGAAAACCAACAACAATTTGTTCAGAGACAGAAATATTTACAAGATTCTCTGAAGCAGGATATTCAAGGAAAACTCCACAAGTTCCAAACACAAATGGAAACTAACCATCATCAAGTCATAATCCTTCTTGAGGAGGAACAAAACAGAGAGCAGAGGAGTCAGCCTCTGTTGTGAAGGGAGTGTGTTCTTATCTGAAAGAGGTTATGGAGGACATGAAGAACTCTCTCACAGAGGAACTACGATTTTTGATAGAACAGACTCACAAGGACACCGTTAATGAGATGGAAAAAGCACAGAAGGCCACAGACCTTCAACTGGAGGAGCTGCACCAGGAGGTAATGCAGTGCTTTTCCCTTCTGGACAAATCTTCTGCACCTCCCTCAGGATTTACCTCTGCCATTAAGGCAATAGGAACAGGTAGCACTACAAAAACACCTCTGAAGATACTGTTAAACAACAGAACTCCTGTTTCCCCAAGACCCCTTGCCACTGTCATGCCTCCTCTAGAGCGCTCCCTCCCTATCAAACTACTTTTCCCCACTTTTGGCAGCCCAGAAGATGATGTTGATCCACTGTTTTTCTTATCTAAATGTAATGATTTTCTTTCTATTCGGCCCCTTACTGACTGTGAGGTTCTTGCCACCCTTCGCAGTGTTCTCCATGGTACAGCAAGAGACTGGTGGGAGATAGCCCGTGAACATGTGTCAACCTGGGTGGAGTTTCAAAAAATATTCCTCTCAGCCTTCCTCTCAGAGGACTATGGGGATGAACTGGCGGAACGTGTTCGTAACAGAGTCAGGGTGACCTTAGAGCCAATCTGGGACTTTGCCTTCTCCTATCGTGTTCTATGTAGGAGATGGAAGGCTGACATTACTGAGCAGGAGATGGTCAAACTCATTCTTAAGAACATGGTTCCACGCCTTGCTAGTCAACTTCGGGAACGTGTGCAGAATGTGGATGATCTGGTGCGTCTTGGGACTCAGTTTGAGAAGGACTGGAAGCATCACCTCCAAAATAAAAACCCTGTTCCATCATCCCAGTATACCCATAACTCTAGTGGGGCTAAACAGTGTCAGCTATTGGTGCCCAAGATCCAAGATAAAAGTTCAGTGATGTGCTGGAGGTGTAAAGTCCAACATCCTCCAAATTCTTGCCCCCTCTATGGCCAGCGTCAGGATTCAGGAAAAGGTCAGAAGGGACAGAAGACCGACAGTCTGGAAAGGCGTGGTGGCTTACATACAATTGGGTCAGCCTTAATGCCCACCATGAAGCCTTTAGACAGCACCATTAGCGGTCTTATTCCTATTCCAAGAACAACTATTGGTTCCACTGACTGTTAGGAACTGGAGAGGGAAGGCCATAATCGACACAGGAGCAACTTACACCCTGATGAAAGAGGCCCTGTGGCGAAACATGGCATTACCTCATGAGGAGCTGCAAACATGGGAGGAGGGACCATTGTACTTGGCCAATGGAGAACCTACCACCCCTTGGGCTGGATTGGTATAACAATAAAACTGCATGATGAGACTATTAACCTTCCTGTGGCTATTCTTGCAGATCTGAGCCTTGCATTTGCTGTAGTCCTTGGCCTGGACTTCCTGTTCTTCAGTGGACTGACCATCTCGATGTCTGAACCATCCTATCGACTGCACTCTGACTATTCCCAGCCTCATCCATTTCAACTTGGAAATGCACTGATTTCAGGCTGGAGCCTGCTACCTTATGCAGAGTCTGGACTAGGTCAAGTCAGAGACAAACACCGAGAAAATACCAAGAGACAAAGGCCAAAACGCGTTCCACCAGTGAAGTTTGAGAACCCAACTATCACCCTGATTACCTGCACCCCCTTCTATCCGAGAGCAAAAGCAAACCTGATGCTGAATTCTACATCAAACAAGCAGTGGAACAGGCATGTCTGTCGGATGATGAGAGGGGCAGCTCTCCCAGATGTTGGAGATGAACAGCGAGGTCTGTACTCTTACACCTGGCCGTACCACAGTCTTCAAACACAAAATCTATACCCGGCATGAAGTTCCCATTAAGCAGCGTCCCTACAGGCTGTCCCCCGCCAAACTGGAAATTCTCAATGAACAGCTCAAAAGCATGTTGGAGAATGGAATTGTGGAACCTTCTTTTTCCGGATGGGCTTCTCCGGTTGTCCTGATTCCAAAGAAAGATGGAGGATATCGATTCTGTGTGGACTACAGGAAGCCGAATGCCATAACAGAAAGCGATGCCTACCCTCTACCAAACATAAATGACATACTGGAATCGCTGGCAGGAGCATCCATCTTTAGTAATCTGGATCTGAACAGTGGCTATTGGCAGGTTGCAATGGATCCCGCTAGTCAGGACAAGACTGCCTTTGTCACCCCTGCTGGTTTGTACTCCTTCAAGGTCATGCCTTTTGGTTTGAAGAATGCTCCAGCAACCTTCCAAAGGTTGATGGAGACTGTCCTGGGAGATCTGAGGGTAGAAATTGTCTGGTGTATCTGGATGACATCATAATCTACTCCTCCTCTGTCACGGATCATCTGCAAGACATACAGTCCGTATTCGACAGACTAAAGGCTGCAGGTTTGACCTTGAACTTGAAGAAGTGTAATTTCTGTTTGCCAGAACTCAAGTTCCTTGGTCATGTGGTTAATGCTGAAGGTATCCATGCAGATCCCGCCAAAGTTGCAGCAGTGCAGGACTTCCCAATTCCCACATCCTCAAGGCTGTTCAGCGCTTTCTGGGTATGGCTGGATGGTACCACAGATTTGTGCCTGACTTTTCAAAGGTCGCCAACCCCTTAACAACCTTAAGAAGAAGGGCGTGAAATTCCAATGGACCCCTGCATGCCAAAATGCATTTGAATCCCTCAAAAACAGTCTCATTACTCCTCCAGTGCTTGGACATCCTAACCTGAATGCTCATTTCATTGTGTACACAGATGCAAGTCAAACAGGACTTGGCGCAGTCTTGGCTCAACACACAGGACTTGGAACAGAAGAAGTTCTTGCCTATGCAAGTCGCACCCTTAATTCAGCCGAGAGGAATTACTCAACAACAGAAAGGAGTGCCTAGCTGTGGTCTGGGCTTTGGAGAAATGGAGCTACTACTTGAGGCGAAGGTCTTCACTGTTGTCACAGACCACGCTGCCTTGCAGTGGGTTCTGGCATCAGGCAAGACCAACAGTCGCCTTATTCGCTGGGTCTATTAGACTGCAGAAGTTTGATTTCATCCTTGAGTATCGCAAAGGAAAACTAAACGTGGTACCAGATGCCCTTTCTCGGATAACAGAGACGGCCAATGTCTGTCCTCCCTTGTGCAGCACTTTACACTACCGCTAAGTGTCTGGATGATTCCTTTCCTCTGGATGATGAGAGTGTATGGAGAGCACAGCAGAAGGATGCTGCCATCATGGCGATCCACAAGAGTCTGTCTGAAGAAGACTCAAGAGTCGCAATGATAAGTTCAGCATAATTCAGGATAAAGTGTATCAAAAAACTCCAAGAGGAGATGGAATACACCGCACCCATTACCGCTCTTCATTCCCTCTACATTGAAGGACCAGATAATCCAAGCTTATCATGCCAACCCCATGAGTGGCCATCTTGGAGTTTTTAAGACTTATCAAGATTACAAGAGGTGGTTTACTGGCCAGGCATGTGGATTGATACTGAAGTTTGTACAGCAGTGTGAAATCTGCCAGAAATACAAACCAGACATTGGCAGACCTGCTGGGAAAATGCAACAGACTGTAGTGAACCATCCAAATGAAATGTTGGGAATTGACCTCATGGGACCTTTTCCTCCCAGCCGGGAGACTAGGAATGAGTTTCTCTGGTGGTAGTGGACTACTACACACACTGGGTGGAGTTGTTTCCCCTCCGCAAAGCCACTGCATCAGCCATTGCTCTAATTCTGCGAAGGGAGGTCTTTACCAGATTTGGGATTCCAGACCAAATCCTCTCTGACCGAGGTCCGCCAGTTCATATCAGGAATTTACAAAGAGCTCTGTACCTACTGGGGTGTAGTTGCTAAGCTGACCACAGCCTACCATCCTCAGACCAACCTGACCGAGAGGGTAAACCGAACCCTAAAGGGGATGATTGCTTCATTCGTGGGGGATCAGCACACAAGGTGGGATCAGCATCTTCCTGAATTTCGCTTTGCACTGAACTCTGCGGTGCAGGAGACTTCTGGGGTCACTCGCCCGAACTCCATCTGGGCAGACCACTAAAAAGTCCGATGGACAGAGTCTTGCAAAGTTCCAATGTTTCACCTGACTGCCCAGCATTTGATGCTGTCCAACACCACCACACCTTGCTAGCCAGAGTGGAGGCCAGCACAATCAAAGCCAAACAACGACAGCTCAGAAATTATGACAAAAATAGACGAGACGTGTGTTTCTCACCCAAGTCTCGTGGTCTGGGCACGTTCACATCATCTGTCAAAGGCATCTAAGAAGTTCACTGCCAAGCTAGCTTCGAGATGGAAAGGTCCCTACCGTGTAGTGCAGCAGTTGGGGCCGGTGAACTACTTGGTCTGTTTGGAGGACACTGGGGAGGATGTCAGGACGGTGCATGTTGTTGACCTAAAGCCCTGCTACCCTACGGCAGAAGAGCTGGATCGCAGGCAAAAGCAACACCTGCAGGATCTCTTCTTGGAGGATTCTGATGATGAGGACTTCCTGGTTTTGTGTAGCAGGAACATGAACCTGCCAAAGCCTGCATCCTCTCTGTTTCTACAGGCTTTGTTTTTTCATGGGGGAGGAGTGTGGCGAAATCCTGCACGGAGCCTTCACCGTGGCGCTGCCACTTTAAGAGCGCATCAGCAGTAAGGAAGGAGGAGAGATAAAGACAGCTTTTTCAGCTCTCTGGGAGGAAGCTCTGGTTGGCGCGACAGTTTGATTGTGTGTGCAATGCTGTAGAAGTCCATGTTTGTTTTCAACGTGTTTAGTTTATAACGTGTTTAACTCCAATAATCGGGTGACTGCTCGGTGGTTGTTATCGTTTGGGACCGCACCTGTGATGGATCGTGATGGATTAGGAGCAACATTGTTGCGAAGCTTGGACATATCAGCCAACACACCACCAGACGAGCCGACAGTACTGAAGTCAACAGACGAGGCACCAGACTAAAGTCAACAGCTAAGATTCTCTCTTTTTTTCTTCCCTCTATCGCTCCAGTGCTTTACCCTGCAGCAGACTTTCTATTTTTCAAAGGCACTTCCGTTTATGTTCATTAGCGCTGGCCTATTATGGCCCGCCAGAAGTCTCTGTATTGACATTTTAGTTAAAAGGGAGGTTGCTTGCAAGTTGTGCATTGAATTGTATTGAATTGTATTGAGGGTGTGATACTAGTGACATGTGGCTGAGAAGATTTTGGACATTTTAAGGCCTTTGATTTGTCTACGAACATCCCCACATTCATACCCTCTGCACTGCCCCACTGGACGGTAATACATATTATTGCAAATTCTCTAATGTTGATGCCTGGTTCTTTCTTGTAAACCGCTTTCTATGAAGTTGTCATTCAATTGCTCTGCCATTATTATTGTATGAGTTATCATTGGTAGGGGTTACTCCTGTGCAAGTGAAGGGGTTATATGGTGTGTCTTATATTTTCTCTCCACTGGCTATCTGGCCAACAGGCTACTCTTCTAGGCAGTCTCTTCTGCTGATGTGGGTGGGTCTGGTAGCAGTACTCTTCTATTCTGCTCTTTCCTTTCGGCATGAGCAATACCGCCTGGCGCCGAACAAAATCTTTCTTTACCCTCTCTAAAAAAAAATACCGCTACAAGTTGAACTTTATTGATCCCCAATCCGGGAAGGGATGGGTACGTAAAAACGTTGTTAAAACTAAAGATGCAAGCCCTACTGAGAGGAAATCATGCTACAATTGAAATGAGTCTTGACTTTATCCTCAATGTGTGCATTGTTGTATTCACATGGCTGAGGCCACTTTAAATGTACATTAAATTGTTGAATAAAAATGTATTAATATCATTACCTTTCCAGGTAGGAAGGTCCCGTTCTTGAACTGGCGCAGGAAGAAGGCGATGAAGAAGCATCCAAACATGAGGCACATGGAGAGCAGGGCCGTGTTGGGGTAGGCCCGGTCCAGGATGTTGACTGTGGTGGTGGTGTTGCCCGTGCTGTTGTCATACAGGTGGTTGTGGATCACCACTGGGTGCCATGGGTCTTCCACCGTGCTGTTAAGGTGGTCGTAGTTCAGGATCAATGGGTGGGCCTTGAAAATCTATAGACAGCGATTGGATGAATGTTGATTGTGCTTTTTGAAAAAGCTGTATTTCCATTCCTGTTTTTGAGCAAAAACAATGATTTATTTCTCCGGTCCTTTGAGTCAGATACCAGTAATGGATATTGAAATAAAGTTGAGAGAGAGCAAGAGAATTGGAGAGAGTGGAGTAATGTAACAGTAATGACAGTGGAGAAATGTAATGTAATGACAGTGGATTAATGTAATGTAACGGTAATGACAGTGGAGTAATGTAATGAAAAAATAATGGCAGTAGACTGAATTAATGTAACATTAATGACAGTTGAGTAGTGTTATGTAACAGGATGGACAGAGGTGGGATGGTGATGTATACCCTGCCCAGCTTGGCGAAGGTCTCGTAGATGAAGATGAGGGAGATAAGGATGGAGAAGATCTCCTGGGTGAAGCGGGAGATGAAGCGGACCAAGAAACTGCCCTCGAACGCCACGATGACCACCACGATGACCACCAGCCACACGCCCACCCACACACGCCCCACAATGTATTCAATGTCCTGAGACTTACAGAACTGAATGGAATGGAATGGAATGACTCCAGGTTATTGCCAGTGGTCAGTGATATTTAGTGGTATTCTACATATACTGTAGTCAAGGCGATATGTGAAAATTATGTGAACTTTTTCATAAAAACATGAAACTTGGTACACTTGTACAGTTTGGAGCCCTGAACATTTTCAGATATGGATCCATCGCAAAAACAACTCATGACTACCGTGGTGGCCATTTTCCATTCCTACAAATAATGTATTTTCATATCTCCTAAACCAAACTTAACAACATAGAACATTTTATGTCTTCCCCTTTGTTTACAATGATGCCATGCACAACTTTAAAAAATCACTCCAGGCAGCCATGGTGGCAATTTTGCTATTCCGCCACAACCACCTGGCTCCATATTTGAAAATAATCAGGGCCCCAAACTGTACAAGTGTACCAAGTGTTTCATACTTTTATTAAAAAGTGAATATATCACCTAAAATTTGGCACATATTGCCTGGACTAATAGGATATGCCGTATACACATCTTTAGCCTTCTCATATGACCATTTACCATTCATCATACATTTAATTAAATATGATGAAACACATATGACACCACAAACATAACAGAAAGAAAAAAACACACTAACAAAAACACTTGAATGAGATGCAATCGTTGCATGCACAATGGAATATCAGTTTTATGTCGATCAGATATAGAGAGCCATAGCTCTTCAGTCATTTTACAGGTGTTGCGTTACAAGAGGAGTCACTCACGGCAAAGAAGGCCTCCTCAAACACCAGAAGTGGGCCTGAGAAGCCGATGACCAGGACGGGCTGGGCTGCGATGCAGCAGAAAATGACCCCCTGGACACAGGTGGAGACCAGGAGCTCAGACACACCCATCATGTTGTCCACCTTATCAGCTGAAGTAGGGGAGTGGGAAAGGAGAGGTTATGGCGTTACAGACATGGGTTTGAATAGTATTTGTTTTCTTTCAAATATTTTAGTTGTGTTTGATTGAGCTTGCCTAGCCCAATGGAATAGTCCCTAAAGTACAAATCACACCCATCTGGCACACCTGACAGGCTCACTCTGACACATAGATAACACGAACACACATGTATATACACACACACATACATGCGAACCCATAAGCAAGCACGTACAACACACACACTATTTACCTAGCAAACCTCCGAAGGTGACGGCAGGGGACAGGGCAGCGAAGTAGATGAAGATGACAGCGGCGAGAACCTGAGCGTTGAGGGCATCGGTGAAGTCACTCACATAGTGCTTGTAGCGTCTCTTCGCATCTCGTATCATCCCGCCGAACGGCCGACCCGTACGAACCAGAGGATCCTCAGGAGCAAGCCCAGATGGTTTGGAAGCTAGGAAAAGATTAGGTATAGCTAAGCTGGGAAGGTTTGGAGTATACAGTACCAGTCAAAAGTTTGGACACACCTACTCATTCAAGGATTTCTCTACATTTGTAAAATTTTCTACACTGTAGAATAATAGCGAAGACATCAAAACTATGAAATAACACATATGGACTCAAATATATTTTAGATTTTTCAAAGTAGCTACCCTTTGCCTTGATGACAGCTTTGCACACGCTTGGCATTCTCTCAACCAGTTTCACGAGGAATGGTTTTCCAACAGTCTTGAAGGAGTTCACACATATGCTGAGCACTTGTTGGCTGATTTTCCTTCACTTTGCGATCCAACTCATCCCAAACCATCTCAATTGGGTTGAGGTTGGGTGATTATGGAGGCCAGGTCATCTGATGCAGCACTCCATCACTCTCCTTGGTCAAATAGCCCTTGCATAGCATGGAGGTGTGCTTTGGGTCATTGTCCTGTTGAAAAACAAATTATAGTCCCACTAAGCGCAAACCAGATGGGATGGCGTATC
The DNA here is from genome assembly GCA_030435695.1 of Brachymystax lenok tsinlingensis. Classification (NCBI taxonomy): domain Eukaryota; kingdom Metazoa; phylum Chordata; class Actinopteri; order Salmoniformes; family Salmonidae; genus Brachymystax; species Brachymystax lenok. The sequence continues at coordinate 26,142,831 of CM059780.1, forward strand.
GCTGCAGAATTCTGTGGTAAACATGCTGGTTAAGTGTGCCTTGAATTGTAAATAAATCACAGACAGTGACACCAGCAATGCACTCCCACACCATCACACCTGCTCTTTCATGGTTCACGGTGGGAACCACACATGTGGAGATCATCCGTTCACCTACTCTGCGTCTCACAAAGACACGGCAGTTTGAACAAAAAATCTCAAATTTGGACTCATCAGACCAAAGGACACATTTCCACCTCTCTAATGTCCATTGCTCGTGTTTCTTGGCCCAAGCAAGTCTCTTCTTATTATTGGTGTCCTTTAGTAGTGGTTTCTTTGCAGCAATTCGACCACGAAGGCCTGATTTATGCAGTCTCTTCTGAACAGCCTTCCACAAGCTTCCCACAATAAGTTGATTGAATTTTGGCCCATTCCTCCTGACAGAGCTGGTGTAACTGAGGCAGGTACGTAGGCCTCCTTATTCGCACATCCTTTTTCAGTTCTGTCCACACATTTTCTATAGGATTTAGGTCAGGGCGTTGTGATGGCCACTCCAATACCTTGACTTTGTTGTCCTTAAGCCATTTTGCCACAACGTTGGAAGTATGCTTGGGGTCATTGTCCATTTGGAAGACCCATTTGCGACCAAGCTTTAACTTCCTGACTGATGTCTTGAGATATTGCTTCAATATATCCACATAATTTTCCTCTCTCATGATGCCATCTATTTTGTGAAGTGCAACAGTCCCTCCTGCAGCAAAGCACCCCCACAACATGATGCTGCCACCCCCGGGCTTCACGCTTGGGATGGTGTTCTTCGGCTTGCAAGCCTCCCCCTTTTTCCTCCAGACATAATGATGGTCATTATGGCCAAACAGTTCCATTTTTGTTTCATCAGACCAGAGAACATTTCTCCAAAAAGTAAGATCTTTGTCCCCATGTGCAGTTGCCAACCGTAGTCTGGCTTTTTTATGGCGGTTTTGGAGTAGTGGCTTCTTCCGTGCTGAGCGGCCTTTCAGGTTATGTCGATATAGGACTTGTTTTACTGTGGATATAGATACTTTTGTACCTGTTTCCTCCAGCATCTTCACAAGGTGCTTTGCTGTTGTTCTGGGATTGATTTACACTTTTCGCACCAAAGTACGTTCATCTCTAGGAGACAGAACGTGTCTCCTTCCTGAGCGGTTTGACGGCTGCGTGGTCCCATGGTGTTTATACTTGAGTACTATTGTTTGTACAGATGAACAAGGTACCTTCAGGCGTTTGTAAATTGCTCCCAAGGATGAACCAGACTTGTGGAGGTCTAAAATCTTTTATCTGAGGTCTTGGCTGATTTCTTTTGATTTTCCCATGATGTCAAGCAAAGAGGCACTGAGTTTGAAGGTAGGCCTTGAAATACATCTACAGGTACACCTCAAATTGACTCAAATGATGTCAATTAGCCTATCAGAAGCTTATAAAGCCATGACATCATTTTCTGGAATTTTCCACGCTGTTTAAAGGCACAGTCAACTTAGTGTATGTACACTTCTGACCCACTAGAATTGTGATACAGTGAATTATAAGTGAAATAATCTGTCTGTAAACAATTGTTGGAAAAATTACTTGTGTCACTCACAAAGTAGAAGTCCTAACCGACTTGCCAAAACGATAGTTTGTTAACAAGAAATTTGTGGAGTGGTTGAAAAACTAGTTTTAATGACTCCAACCTAAGTGTATGTAAACCTCCGACTTCAGCTGTATGTTTTTTTTTTAACAGAGGGAGACCTCCATCAACCAACTACAAAACAGGTGCTATAGATGCAAGTGGGTTTTTGCAACACTTCTGCATGTGTATGCTCATGTATTGATGCTATTTTAGAATATGTTAATGAGCTTCCACCCACGTTTGCGGGGCTTCATGTCCAGATGCAACATGGGGTCGGAGGGGCGGAGCCTCTCCTGCAGCAGTTTCTTCTGGAAGCCGATGATGGACTGGAGCATCGCCCCGTCCTGGATCTCCGTGGGAGGGATCACGATGCTGCAGTCCATGAAGTCAGCCACGGCGTCCATCAGCTCCCGTTCGCCCTGCGCTTGGAACGCCGCCTGGTTGAACACCTGGGATAGAGGGAAAAGAAGAGAGGGGAAAGAAATGGGGACGTGAGAAAGTATGAGGATGATGTCTAGTGTCTTTTTGTATTGTTGTGGAGTTATATACTTCGGGCCGGTTTCCCTGACACAAATTAAGCCTAGTCCTGGAATAATAAACATGCTCAATGGAGAAATTGTTTTGCATTTCTCCTATATGGAGAGTGTATCATGGTTGTCGTCCTAGAAACACCCATATCTTACAAACATGTACTGATGCTGGTTAAACAATGTGTCATGAATCCGGTTTTTGATGATTACCATTTCCTGTTTACCTGCTCTCATTTCCTGGACAGTTTATCTCATCTCCACTTCATGCCCTTGCATTGGACCTTTTAATTTGCTAACTCACTTTGTCGGCCATGAGTGCTGCCATTGCGCGGCCGGTTTCGTGGTAGTCCATGTCACTCTTGGTGGGGCCCACCAGGATAAAGACGAAGCGGACAGGCACTGGGGCCTCCAGGGCCGAATCCAGAACCAGAGCCTCCTTCAGACGCACAAATGCCACCGTGGGCCTCTCCAGGAAGTCCAGAGCTCCTGGTACACATACACACACAAACAAACATACATAAACATACATAGGTATGACACAGGATGTTGGTGGCACCTTAATTGGGGACGATTGGCTCATAGTAATGGCTGGAACGGAATCAATGGAATGGTATCGAACTCATCAAACATACAGTATGGTTTCCATGTGTTTTATACCAATCCGTTCCCTCCATTCCAGCCATTATTATGAGCCATTCTCCCCAATTAAGGTGCCACCAACCTCCTGTGAGGTATGAGTATACATACACGTAGATAGGCATGAAGATGCGTATACACACACACACAGTGTACTGATAACCAATTCAGATTTGCACTTACCAACAAGCACCATAGAGGCCTCTACAGTGTCAGTTGCATCTCTCTGAGGGAAGAAAAGTAATGTGTATAGTATTTAGTCAAATAAATGATCTAAAATGGCTGTTTGAACACATTGACAGTGTATTTGTGTGTTTTTAAATGTTGGTATTGTTGATCTATTACTGTTTAGGGTGACTGCTGACTGAATGACACATTACACATACCCTCTCTTTGACAGAAAAGGTCTGCATCTCCGCCCCCCCGACCAAGGGTTGGCTCTCTACTGCAGTTTGGCTGGGGAGAGAATCACACCTTATATTCATGTACTGTATGTACAGCTCATAGAAAGGCTTATGCCTAGGTAATGTAACAGGTAACCATTCTATGTCAGTTGTAGAGTTACAACCAGGCATACACTCAACTGGTTTAACTGGCCCCTGGTCTGTCCCTAACAGCTGTGGTTGGTGGCATTTTTTTTACGAGTATGTGTCACGCCTGAAACATTTTGAAACAGAATCGGCGGAAGGAATGCACCCTGATCACCTGCGTATAGAGTTCACTTTCATAGCAGCCATATATAGCATCATCACTTTGCTCGTTGTATAATTCCTTTTCGCATCTACACACTCTCCTCCTCTCACCTTTTCCCTTCGCTTGTGGACTTCAGTGCAAAACAAAACAGCTGTCTGTGACTAGGCGGCCAAACCCTCTTCAAGCCAAACCTTCATATCATAACCGTTAGCTGCTACACAGCCTATATAATTTTCACCATATTAATGTTATTGTAAACTAACAAAAATTAACGCGTTAGTAAACTCACAATCCAATCCATGTGTACAATCATGCAGTACAGCAAGCAGTTTAGCATTTACACCGGCGGGCCCCGGTGGCAATAAATGAATAAAACCTCAAGTTTACCTTAACTTGTAAGAGTTGCAGTGTTGGAAAGCCTTAGTCTGCTAGCTAACATAAATAGCATTCCTCTCTGAGTCAGCTTGTTGAGTAGGCTAAATTAGCTACATTAGTTAAGTAAGTGACAGGTTAACAAGGAAGAAATGAGTACAACAAAATATAGCTAGCTTTCTCTCTCTCTCTGCTGCTTCTCCTTCATTTTTGAAGAAATGTAAGTCTATCTAAGGGGGTGAGAACCATGAGCGTCCTAGGCTTTGTATTGAAGTCAATGTACCCAGAGGAGGACAGAAAATACTTGTCCTCCGGCTACACCATGGTGCTACCGTAGATGGTGCTTTTGAGGCTACTGTAGATCTTCACTGCAATACCTTGTGTTTTAATCAGTTATTTGGTGTTGTGAATGTATTTAGTATAATTTTATCTAAAAATAATAACTTTTTGAAAGTAAAAAAATTAATACAAAAATCACTGAGTGGGATGCTCCTCCCCTTCCTTCTAAGGAGCCTCCACTGGTCCCTTAGTTAGTATTTACAGAGAGGGGAAAAAGTATTTGATCCCCTGCTGATTTTGTACATTTGCCCACTGACAAAGAAATTATCCGTCTATAATTTTAATGGTAGGTTTATTTGAACAGTGAGAGACAGAATAACAACAAAAAAATCCAGAAAAACGCATATGAAAAATGTTAAAAATGGAATTGCATTTTAATGAGGGAAATAAGTATTTGACCCCTCTGCAAAACATGACTTAGTACTTGGTGGCAAAACCCTTGTTGGCAATCACAGAGGTCAGACATTACTTGTAGTTGGCCACCAGGTTTGCACACATCTCAGGAGGGATTTTGTCCCAATCCTCTTTGCAGATCTTCTCCAAGTCATTATGGTTTCGAGGCTGATGTTTGGCAACTCGAACCTTCAGCTCCCTCCACAGATTTTCTATGGGATTAAGGTCTGGAGACTGGCTAGGCCACTCCAGGACCTTAATGTGCTTCTTCTTGAGCCACTCTTTTGTTGCCTTGGCCATGTGTTTTGGGTCATTGTCATGCTGGAATACCCATCCACTACCCATTTTCAATGCCCTGGCTGAGGGAAGGAAGTTCTCGCCCAAGATTTGACGGTACATGGCCCCGTCCATCGTCCCTTTGATGCGGTGAAGTTGTCCTATCCCCTTAGCAGAAAAACACCTCCAAAGCATAATGTTTCCACCTCCATGTTTGACAGTGGGGATGGTGTTCTTGGGATCATAGGCAGCATTCCTCCTCCTCCAAACACGGCGAGTTGAGTTGATGCCAAAGAGCTCCATTTTGGTCTCATCTGACCACTTTCACCCAGTTGTCCTCTGAATCATTCAGATGTTCATTGGCAAACTTCAGACGGGCATGTATATGTGCTGTCTTGAGCAGGGGGACCTTGTGGGCGCTGAAGGATTTCAGTCCTTCACGGCGTAGAGTGTTACCAATTGTTTTCTTGGTGACTATGGTCCCAGCTGCCTTGAGATCATTGACAAGATCCTCCCATGCAGTTCTGGGCTGATTCCTCACCGTTCTCATGATCATTGCAACTTCACGAGGTGAGATCTTGCATGGAGCCCCAGGCCGAGGGAGATTGACAGTTCTTTTGTGTTTCTTCCATTTGCGAATAATCCACCAACTGTTGTCACCTTCTCACCAAGCTGCTTTGCGATGGTCTTGTAGCCCATTCCAGCCTTGTGTAGGTCTACAATCTTGTCCCTGACATCCTTGGAGAGCTCTTTGGTCTCGGCCATGGTGGAGAGTTTGGAATCTGATTGATTGCTTCTGTGGACAGGTGTCTTTTATACAGGTAACAAGCTGAGATTAGTAGCACTCCCTTTAAGAGTGTGCTCATAATCTCAGCTCGTTACCTGTATAAAAGACACCTGGGAGCCAGAAATCTTTCTGATTGAGAGGGGTCAAATACTTATTTCCCTCTATAAAATACAAATCAATTTATAACATTTTTCACATGCGTTTTTCTGGATTTTTTTGTTGTTATTCTGTCTCTCACTGTTTAAATAAACCTACCATTAAAATGATAGACTGATCGTTTCTTTGTCAGTGGGCAAACGTACAAAATCAGCAGGGGATCAAATACTTTTTTCCCTCACTGTATATGGACAGTGGTATGGCTTGACTTTGAACCACCTCCGATACAAAGACCTGAGTAGGACTTTACTGTGACAGACCATCTGAACCCATTGCGCTAAAGCCTAGACGTTTACTTAGACAGCAAACACAAGTCTTCGGGTCTTAGGCAAGGTGACTAATCATACAAGCGTAGCTTAGTGAACACTTAGTGAACTTTACCTGCGGTTCTGGAGCAGGGAACGGAGCACCCTGTCCCGATCACTGGGCCTGATCTCTTCCTTGTTGAGCAACTCGTCCACTATCTTCTCAGCGATGCCGGAGAGACTGCGCTCCACCCGGTCTAGCATCACCACACCTGAACAATCCACAGCAAACATCACAGGGTGAGAGGTCGAACAGGGCCAGGGTTAAAATAAGAATGAAGGATGTAAGAGGGGTGGAAGAGAGAGAGTAACTACGAAGGAAGGGAAACGGAAAGGGGATACCGAGTCAGTTGCACAACTGAATTCATTAAACCGAAATGTGTCGTCCGCATTTAACCCAACACCTCTGAATCGATGTAGACTGGTTATATGGGAAGGAATATGCAGGTGCAATACCCCTATAGGTAATTTCCTCTTATATTGCAACACAACCTAGAAATACAGGTTCGGACGGGTTCTATAGTTGGAGGGCAGTTGATGGAGCTCACTCGAGCTTCAAGGTCAAAATCTGAGAATTTCTCTCAAGATATCTTCTTGATGATATTCACTCATCTTCTAACCCTGTTCAAACACTTTTCAATAAATGCTTCCTTTCCCTTTCCAAGGTAGCTATTGCAACAAAGACAGAGTTACAACATAGCTTTTGCCAATCCAGTCATGCCAGATCACTGATTACCTCACTAAAAGAAGAAGGAACTACCCACTGTGCACAAACTGGTTGAATCAACGTTGCTTCAATGTAATAATTAATACGTTGGATTCATGTCACCATCTCAACCAAACATCTAAGTTAAAGAATAGGACTAAATGAAATCAAACTTTATTTAAAGTGCATTTGAAGTTTGATTCGATTTTGTCCTATTCTTTAACTTAGATATTTGGTTTAGATGGAGATGTGAATCAAACATACAGTATCAAATTATACATTTTGAGACAAACTGGATATTGAATTGTGTTTGGTTGTCAACGAAACCAAATATCAACATTTGAAAGAAAAAATATCTTCTGTTTGCATAGATCCATCTGTGCCACTGACTTAGTCTGGCTTTAATTCCAGTTTGACTACAAATTAATAATTAATATGTTAGATTCATGTCTCCATCTCAACAAAAAATAAAAGTTAAAGAATAGGATAAATCCAGTGGCTCAGATGAAACTATCCTGCGTTGTCAACCAAACACAATTCAACAATACAGTGGCAAGAAAAAGTATGTGAACCCTTTGGAATTACCTAGATATCTGCATAAACTGGTCATCAAATTTTTACTTATCTTCGTCTAAGTCACAACAGTAGACAAACAGACTTTGCTTAAACTAAAACACAAACAATTATACGTTTTCATGTCTTTATTGAACACGCCGTGTAAACATTCACATTGCAGGATGCAAAAAGTATGTGAACCCAATTTAATAACTGGTTGACCATCCTTTGACAGCAATAACCTCAACCAAAGTTTTCTGTAGTTGCGGATCAGACCTGCACAAAGGTCAGGAGGAATTTTGGACCATTCCTCTTTACATAACTGTTTCAGTTCAGCAATATTCTTAGGATGTCTGGTGTGAACTGCTCTCTTGAGGTCATGCCATAGCATCTCAAATCGGGTTGAGGTCAGGACTCTGACTGGGCCACTCCAGAAGTCGTATTTTCTTCTGTTGAAGCCATTTTGTGATAGCAAGTTGTCCAAGCCCTGAGGCAGCACAGCCCCAAACCATGATGCTCCCTCCACCATACTTTACTGTTGGGATGAGGTGTTGATGTTGGTGTGCTGTCCCTTATTTTCTCCACCCATAGTGGTGTGTGTTCCTTCCAAACAACTCAACTTTAGTTTAATCTGTCCACAGAATATTTTGCCAGTAGCGCTGTGGAACATCCAGGTGCTCTTTTGCGAAACTTCAAACGTGCAGCAATGTTTTTGGGACAGCAGGGGCTTCTTCCGTGGTGTCCTCCCATGAACACCAATCTTGTTTAGTGTTTTACGTATCGTAGACTTGTCAACAGAGAAGTTAGCATGTTCCAGAGATTTCTGTAAGTCTTTAGCTGACACTCTAGGATTCTTCTTAACCTCACTGAGCATTCTGTGTGGTTCTCTTGCAGTTATCTTTGCGGGACAGCCACACCTAGGGAGAGTAGCAAAAGTGCTGAACTTTCTCCATTTATAGACATTTTGTTTTAAAGTGGACTGATGAACATCAAGGCTTTTAGAGATACTTTTGTAACCCTTTCCAGCTTTATGCAAGTCAACAATTCTTAACCATAGGTCTTCTGAGATCTCTTTTGTTTGAGGCATGGTTCACATCAGGCAATGCTTCTTGTGAATAGCAAACTCAAATTTGATGAGTGTTTTTTAATAGGGCAGGGCAGCTCTAACCAACATCTCTAATCTTGTCTCATTGATTGGACTCCAGGTTAGCTGACTCCTGACTCCAATTAGCTTTTGGAGAAGTCATTAGCCTACTGGTTCACATACTTTTTCCAACCTACACTGTGAATGTTTAAATTATGTATTCAATGTAGACAAGAAAAATACAATACTTTGTGTGTTATTGGTTTAAGCACACTGTGTTTGCCTATTGTTGTGACTTAGACGAAGATAAGATCAAATTGTATGACCCAGTTATGCAGAAATTCAAGTAATTCCAAAGGGTTCACATACTTTTTCTTGCCACTGTATTTTTGTATTACAGTAAACAGCTTAAAGTTAAGGCTGTCTTACAAATTAATGTAACAGTATTTTTTTCAACCTTAAAATGTGTAACACATCCATGGCTACATTTTGAGTTTAGTTTACTGTAACTAGTATAAATGTCTTCTTACTTAATCATAGAAAGCCTTAATGTTCAAGATAGCATGCAAAGGTCACAAGTTGTGGAGATTTTCCCACTTGCTGTAATAATCTGTGCAGAATCTTGAACAGCATTGATCACTTGCACTATGTACTTTTTTTTCACTCCAATTGGTTGTTACAGTTTTGGGAGAGGCGAAGGTCGAGAGCCGGGAGAGGCGAAGGTCGAGAGTCATGCATATTCCAAAACACAACCCCGCCAAATTGCACACCCTGAACCCAGCCTCACCAATGTGTCGGAGCAAACACCATACAGCTGGCGACCAAAGTCAGCGTGCATGTGCATGGCCCGCCACAAGGAGTCACTAGAGCGCAACGGGACAAGGACATCCCGGCCAGCCAAACCCATCCCTAACAGCGCTGGGCCAATTGTGCACCGCCTCATGTGTCTCCCAGTCGCGACCGCCTGCTACACAGCCTGGGATCAAACCCGAGTCTGTAGTGACACCTATGTAGTGTGTCACTACAGTGACGTGATGCAGTGCCTTAGACCGCTGCGCCACTCGGGAGGCTCTGCAATATGTACTTTTAATGTAATCTCAACTGCAATCCAGGTTATTTGGCTGTGCTATTTGATGAAACACAGTGATAACGCATTAAGTTGTTGTATAAATACAACATATCTGACATTGTATTGCCATTTGAACTTTGTTGTGCTTTTAAATGGTTGAAAGCGCAGATAAGACATTTAGATGACACCTAAACTAAAAAGCAGATATTGTTTTTCCATTGGAATTTAGTTGTGCTTTTAGATGGTTGAAAGCATAGTGATAACATATTGGGAATTTACAAAACTTCTGGCTGTCTTTTGAGTCGGTGAATAATGGTTGAAATCTCATTGATCTCAACCAAATATTACCCAAACGTCCACTTTGAAATGACGTGGCGTGCCCAGTGGGCAGACTTTTCAGTACATTCTATTCTATTCCATTCAAATTCAAATTAATTCCATTCAGATAAGTAATACTTCTACAAGAGAAGGAGGAAGAATTTATTTGAAAACTATTGTAATGGGACCTTTTCCTCCATTCAACTCTATGCTGGGTCGTGTTCCCAAATGTTTTTGGCCAGTGACCCCATTTTGATATATATCGTTTTTTTACGACCTCACCATGTTAAGAAAGTTATGTAATCAATAGCTAATGTTTCATGTTGCGCTATGACAGTCTATTACAAATCAGTCTGACAGTACTTCAGTCTGAAGGAAGTATGGTTTGAAGTGACTGACTGAAATGCATCAGAAAGGTATTAGGAAGTTCAGAAAATTATCAGGCAATAATTGTGTTTGATATTCTGCGTAGAAAAGAACACCATCATCGCTTTCAATGATGATGTTCTTTTCCCCCCGAGTCTGATTTGTTGCCTGGTCCTGTGCGTGGCTGGTCCTGTGTGTGGCTGGTCCTGTGCGTGGCTGGTCCTGTGTGTGGCTTGTAAGCGTTGTAATTGCTTATAGCTCCAACCGTTCACAAGTTATAGTGACATTTGTAGGAAGTAAACAGAAACCGCTTTGTTTGTCACGACCTGTTCAGCAGATATCAAAGGTTACTCACATAACAATGGTTCTATGAACCAAGCAGCAATTTTTCTCTAGAGTTTCTCTCGTGACCCTATTTTCAAATCATGCGACCCACATGTTGTTGCAACCCCTAGTTTGTAAACGCTGCATTAGGGCATGCAACGGAAAATGTCTTAAAACATTTCAGAAAATTAGCATTTCTCATTGGACAAACCCAGGTAGTTCCTCCCTGTTTCAGTACATTTTCTTCAGTTTGGTGCCTAATGAACACAACCAAGGGTCGTATTCACTAAGAACGAAACAGAAGCAATGGGACAAAACACAAGGTTCTACCTGGATTAAGAAATGTTAATTTTCGTTTTCCCATTGCTAAGCGTTTCAAAACATGTTCAGCTGTGTACCCTAATAAACACGGCCCTGTTCTGACCTGTGTTCATGGTGCGGCGCAGCTGGATGAGGCTCTTGAAGGTGAGGTAGGAGATGTGTGAGGGTCCCCAACCCCCGGCCTCGGGGTCGTAGCTCTCCTCATAGCCTACCCATCGGCCCGTCTCCTGCCAGAAGCCCTGCTGGTTCTGCTGGTCTTTCATCAGCTCGTTCAGCTCCACGTAGGCCTGCATGGGGAGACACAAGATACTGGCAGTGTGGAATTGAGAAGGATCGCATGGGGACTAAGTGAATTCCCAAAGTAACACACATTTTGACACACATTTTGTTTTTGCTTAATTCTCCAGCATGTATCAATGTAAATATATATGGACAGATTAAGTAATATAGCAGTAGGCCTATAGGAGCCACAGGACACTGATGTAGCCAAACTTATTTGAAATAATCCATAATGTCCGATATCGGTGTTACCCTTGTGGCAATATGGGTGCATTTAAAAAAATGTGGTTACACTAGTGCAGGGGATTCAAACACCCACAGACATTCATCACTGTGCTTTAACCTTATTCAAGCAGGCAGGTGCACTTGAACATGATTTAGCAGTTTCACCAAAAGGCTGATTCAGGTGTGTTCATTATTGACATTGGCAGCAATGACCTCTCTGTCAACTTTTGCATTGTCACTCCTGCACACTGCACACATACAGATCTACAAGGCATGTAGTAAGGGTGGGGTGAGGTCGGTCACCAAGGCACCGACATGCTCGGCTGGTGGCCACAACGAGGGAGGCCGGGTGTAGCTGGTGTCTACAGCGTAAACATGGTGGCGGTAGCCCCCGTCTGCAGCGTTTTGTCCACTGGTTGTTTTTGGTGTCGGTGTGGAGGTGACAGATTAGCTGCTGGCGGTGTTTGGAGTGGCAATAAATGGCGTGTGGCAGAGTGTGTGTGGGTACAAGAGTTTCAAAGCACAGGAGTGTATGTTTGTTTGTGTGTATGTCTTTCCTATGTATGAATACATTATCAATAGTGACAATCAGTTTGGTGACAACGGTGGCAGCTATGACATAGTGGTGGCAGCTATGATATAATGTATGTGTGATGGGGGACGGTGCGTGTGTAACGGGGTTGAAGTTTGTTTTGGTTCTTGAACGAACCCTCCTGCCTCTGCCAGTCACAGGTGTACCTCATTTTAATTAAGCGCGTTTCAGGGGATCCCCTAATGATTGTAAAGGCTGGTAGGCCATGGGAGGACAGGAGCGGATACCATGGTGTAGCTCAAAAGGAGAAGTTTAATTGTGAACATATGCTCTATGTAGGACTGTCAAATGATTCAAACATTTAATTGAGTTAATCGCAGAATTTGCTGTGAGTAATCGCAATTAATTGCAAATTCCGAATTTTCTCAAAATGAGCTGTAATGTAAGATTTTTCATCCAAAAACCATTACAATAATATTGACGTCCTGATTTGTCTAATGTAACGGTAAGCTAAATGAGGTGAATTGAGAAATGACACTTTCTTTAACCTCAATGTCAAGGTATAAAGAAGGTGGCGTAGTATTGGCTATAGGAAAGGTTGTGTATGTGTAAATCCCCCCTGTTGTGTGTGTGTGTGCTGTTCTGCCTCAAAGTGAGGGTCTGTATGCATGTATGAACTACACTTGATAAGCTGCCCTTCAATGGCTTTTAACTCTTCCCACAGATGGCTGAATCTATCACATCAACTGTATTGATAACAAAATATCTCCATCAGGTTGCTCAGCATGTTGCAGGTGTCTTAATGCTGTGGTACGAGGTCCTAGCCTTAAAACACTGAGAGACGGTTTCCAGACACTGATTCAGCCTAGTCCAAGACTAAAATAAATGTTCAATGGAGATTCTCTATTAAAAGTGGTTCTTAGTCCAAGGCCAGGCTTCTGTGTCCGGGAAACCATTTCTGAAATGTATTGTAGCAAAAACGGGGACATAGTTAGATTGAATGGAGAACACTATTTTCCCTAGGGTGGACAGCACGGGCAGCACAAAACACAGTATTAATACACTTTGAAATAGTTGCAGTACGCTTACCAAGGGAGTTATATACAGTATAGAGTATATACTGTAGAAACGTGTGGAGGGACCACTCACCTGGCAGTCTCCCCTGGGGTTGGCGTTGATGTTAACGTTCAATGCAGCTGGAACATAGAAAGGAGGCTCTGATAAGCGTTGTACATAACTTTCCTATTACTGTCTTTACAATACATCGTTGTCCGATCATCGTTATCTGATTCATACACTTTACACCTGTATATGAACATTCTCAACAGTATCCTCCAATGACTTGTGCCCTGCTTAAATGCCTAAATGCATTTTGGTTGTAGACATTCAATTATAGAGAGAAGTTGTTTTTCAACCATAATTATAATTTCCCCAAATCCACTGCAGGCTTGCTGGCCGGGTTTTGCTTGTGGGCTGTACATTTGCCACTCCTGCTATACAGTTTACTCTGTACTGTGCAACTAAATGAAATACAGTGAATCTACAGAGCATTCAGAAATACTTTTTCCACAATTTGTGGAAACCTTATTCTAAAATGTATTAAAAGTGAAAAAGGTTTTTTGAATTTTTTGCACATCTATTAAATTAAATAATCTATTAACATACACTACCGTTCAAAAGTTTGGGGTAACTTAGAAATGTTGTTGTTTTTGAAAGAAAAGCAATTGTTTTGTCCAATAAAATAACATCAAATTGATCAGAAATACAGTGCAGACCTTGTTAATGTTGTAAATGACTATTGTAGCTGGAAACGGCAGATTCTTTTATGGAATATCATCATAGGCGTGAGTATCTGGAGCATCAGCACTTGTGGGTTCGATTACAGGCTCAAAATGGCCAGAAGCAAAGATCTTTCTTCTGAAACTTGTTCAATCTATTCTTGGATTAAGAAATGAAGGCTATTCCATGCGAGAAATTGACAAGAAACTGAAGATCTCGTTCAACGCTGTGTACTACTCCCTTCACAGAACAGCGCAAACTGTCTCTAACCAGAATAGAAAGAGGAGTGGGACCACCCGGTGCACAACTGAGCAAGAGGACAAGTACATTAGAGTGTCTAGTTTGAGAAACAGATGCCTCACAAGTCCTCAACTGGCAGCTTCATTAAATAGTACCCGCAAAACACCAGTCTCAACGTCAACAGTGAAGAGGCGACTCCGGGATGCTGGCCTTCTAGGGAGAGTTGCAAAGAAAAAGTAATATCTTGGACTGGCCAATAAAAAGAAAAGATTAAGATGGGCAAAAGAACACAGACACTGGACAGAGGAACTCTGCCTAGACGGCCAGCATCCCGGAGTCGCCTCTTCACTGTTGACGTTGAGACTGGTGTTTTGCGGGTACTATTTAAAGACGCTGCCAGTTGAGGACTTGTGAGGCGTGGTCTGCGGTTGTGAGGCCGGTTGGAGGTACTGCCAAATTCTCTAAAATGACATTGGAGGCGGCTTATGGTAGAGAAATTAACATACAATTCTCTGGCCACAGCTCTGGTGGACATTCCTGCAGTCAGTATTCCAATTGTGCATTCCCTCAAAACTTGAGACATCTGTGGCATTGTGTTGTGTGACAAAACTGTGCATTTAGAGTGGCCTTTTACTGTCCCTGGCACAAGGTGCACCTGTGTAATGATCATGCTGTTTAATCAGCTTTTTGATATGCCACACCTGTCAGGTGGATGGATTACCTTGGCAAAGGCGAAATGCTCACTAACAGGGATGTAAACAAATTTGTTCACAACATTTGAGAGAAATAAGCTTTTTGTATGTATGGAACATTTCTGGGATGTTTTATTTCAGCTCATGAAACATGGGACCAACACTTTACACATTGCTTCTATATTTTTATTCAGTGTATTTAACAGATTTCCACAAAAATGTGAATTAATGTTAGGATTCTGCCCTTATTGATTGAATGAGTGGGTGCACAGTGGAGTCTGAAATTATTTACACCCTTGATAAAGATTAGCAAAAATAACTGTACTGAGCGATATTATATGCTCTAAACACTTTGGAAATTATTTTCTGTAGTACTAATACAATTGCTCAGATAAAGAAAATTGTTTATCAAGTAATATAATTTGTTCTCAAAAAGGTAAGGGTAAAAATTATCGACACCCCTTTTTCAATACCTTTCAATACCTCACCTTGAGAGGAAAATGGCCCTGAGTCTTCCTCTAAAATGTTTTATGAGTTGGAGAACACATTGGGAGGGATCTTAGACCATTCCTCCATACAGAATCATTCCAGATCCTTGATATCCTTCGTCTGTGCTTATAAACTGCCAAGAGACTGAGATGGCATTTGCAAAATGTTGATTTTGTGGCCAATTAAAAATGTATTTTTGGATTTTGTTGTCTTGCTGGAAGAGCCACTTGTGGCCAAGTTTCAGCCTCCTGGCAGAGGTAAACAGGTTTTGGGCAGAAATGTCCTGGTACTGGGTAAAGTTCATGATACCACTGGTGTGCGTGGTCAAAGAGCTCTTTATTCTGCTCATGAACGTATGAGTTCATGTCTACATGTATTCCTGTGGTCCTGTCTTCCTTGTTACATAAAGTATGTTGTGGCCTGTCATAGCATCCACAAATCTCTGACGGGAGCTGAGGATAGAAGTTGTCTGTGATAACAGCATGGATTATTTCCAAAACAGAGCAAGGTAAAGGGTAGTAGAGAGTCAGATTAGACAGACTAGACAGGTGTGTGTGTCAAGGTTATTATAGTAAACTAAAACTGAAACTAAAATTAAAACTAATAATGAAAAAAAACGATTTAGCAAATAATTAATAAACCAGTTGGAAACAGAATTATACTGAAACTATTATCTTTGTCTCCAAAATGAACTAAAATAAAATAAAAACAACATGAATTATGTTTTGGGGGGGTTGTGGGGGGGCAAAAATCACTGGTTGAATCAACGTTGTTTCTATGTCATTTTAATGAAATTATGTTGAACCAATGTGGAATAGACATTGAATCTATACCCATTCTTTTTTTTATTTTCCAGTGGGGTTTTAGAGCTTCTGAATCTTGCGGGTCACATTGAAATTAACTTTATAATTTAAAGGTAGACTCAGTGAGATGACGTTGCCATGAGCAGCACAGAAGATATTGGGCTCGTTTGAGTGGTAAGGCTCAAGCAAATGACTGTAGACGAAAGTGGAGGAGTGAAGTCGCGGGAGGTGCATCTGAGACAGCTGAAAGTCGCACACTAATGTGGATTTGCAACAGCAAGGCTCAGATCAACATGGCAGTGTTGCAATTGTTTATAAAAGTTTTTCTTTATAATGTCGAAATAAACATGAATCTTACCCCCATATCACACACTCAAAAACTCATAGTACAATATTTTGTGTGTACATTGTACAATCTCTTAGTGAGATAGAGCCTCAAATATCACGATGTACGATGTGATCTTTGTCCTGTATTGACGCTTCGCCTGTTTGATGGTTCGTCAGAGGGCATAGCGGGAGTTTTTATAAGCTTCCGGGTTAGAGTCCCGCTCCTTGAAATAGGCAGCTCTACCCTTTAGCTCAGTGCGAATGTTGCCTGTAATCCATGGCTTCTGGTTGGGGTATGTACGTACAGTCACTATGGGGACAACGTCCTCGATGCACTTATTGATAAAGCCAGTGACTGATGTGGTGTACTCCTCAATGCCATCGGAAGAATCCCGGAACATATTCCAGTCTGTGCTAGCAAAACAGTCCTGTAGATTAATATCTGCTTAATCTGACCACTTTTTTATAGGCCGAGTCATTGGTGCTTCCTGCTCTCATTTTTGCTTGTGTACAGGAATCAGGAGGATAGAATTTTGGTCAGATTTGCCAAATAGAGGGCGAGGGAGAGCTTTGTACGTGTCTCTGTGTGTGGAGCAAAGGTGGTCTAGAATTTTCCCCCTCTGGTTGCACATGCTGATAGAAATGAGGTAAAACTGATTTAAGTTTCCCTGCATTAAAGTCCCCGGCCACTAGGAGCGCCGCCTCTGGATGAGCGTTTTCCTGTTTGCTTATGGCGGTATACAGATCATTGAGTGCAGTTTTAGGGGCGGCAGGGTAGCCTAGTGGTTAGAGTGTTGGACTAGTAACTGGAAGGTTGCAAGTTCAATTCCCCAAGCTGATAAGGAACAAATCTGTCGTTCTGCCCCTGAACAGGCAGTTAACCCACTGTTCCTAGGCCATCATTGAAAATAAGAATTTGTTCTTAACTGACTTGCCTAGTAAAATAAAGGTTTAAAAAAAAGTGCCAGCATTGGTCTGTGGTGGTATGTAGACAGCTATGAAAAATACAGATGAAAACTCTCTAGAGTTTATCATGAGAAACTCTACCTCAGGTGAGCAAAACCTTGAGACTTCCTTATATATCGTGCACAAGCTGTTGTTTACAAATATGCATAGGCTCCTGCCCTGTAGCGAAGGCTGCTGTTCTATCCTGCCGATAGAGTGTATTACCCGCCAGCTGTATGTTCTTAATGTCGTCGTTCAGCCACGACTCGTAAAACATAAGATATGACCGTTTTTAATGTCTCATTGGTAGGATATACATGCTTTCAGTTTGTCCAATTTATTTCCAGCGATTGAACGTTAGCTAACAGTACTGATGGCAAAGGCAGATTAGCCACTCGTCGCCTGATCCTCACAAGGCACCCTGATCTTTTTCCACAAAATCTCAGTTTCCTTCTCCACCGAATGATGGGGATCTGGACCTGGTCGGTTGTCTGTAGTATATCCCTCCCGTCCGACTCATTGAAGAAATACTCTTTGTCTAATCTGAGGTGAGTAATCGAGTTCTGATGTCCAGAAGCTCTTTTGGTTATAAAATTATGTACAAAACAAGTTACGTACAACGCGAAAAAACTAACAAAATGGCATGGTTGGTTAAGAGCAGATAAGACAGCAGCCAAACCCCCCCTTATGATTGGTTGACAATAGAGCCTCCCAATATGCAGGTGACAGCTGCAGGATGAAGTTGGTGAAGAGCAACTGCAGAAACTTGCGGTCGACTGCAGTCAAAACTTCATGACCATTGATCACATGGTTTTTGTAAAGTTCATGCAGTTGACATGTAGGTGCAAGTCAGACAATTTTTTGCCCCAGAATGCAACACACTTCGAAAGACTTGACAAAATTGATCTGCTTGAGCGAGCGCATTGAGATGAGCACAATGCAAAACTTTGCTCTCATACAGTTATACGGAGTATCTGCGAGTGTACACGGTTGTGCTTCACACTGCAACAATGTGGTAGCTATGGGTCCAAAACGCTGCTGGTTGTTGCGGAAAATGACCCAGCTCCACTACTGTTTACTTTACTGAGTCTACCTTTACACCTAACCTAACCTATGAGCTGACCCATCATTTTATGCATTACTGCCCCACAGTGGCAAGAACTGACATCCCCAAAAACACAGAAATGGCTAAAACTACAACTGAAACTAAGTAATATAAACATTTTATATAAATGTTTTTATAAAACTTTAAATAAATAAAAACTATTAAAGTGGATCTGAAAACTAACTGAAAATTAACCACATTTCAAATAACATTCTTAAAACGAATAGAAATGAAAACGAATATTAAAACACTAAACAATAATAACCTTGGTGTGTGTGTGTGTGTGTGTGTGTGTGTGTGTGTGTGTGTGTGTGTGTGTGTGTGTGTGTGTGTGGGTGGGTGGGTGGGGGTCTGTGTAGATGTATACAAATTGATCCAGCATGATTTTTGTATGGATAACCCATGGAAATATACACAGTGTAAATGAGGTGGAAAACAACTAGCATCTCAGATCTCAACCTCCAAACACAGTACAAATACAATGATTGCCATTGAAATTGATATTTGCACAACTATCAAACCTATTTTGGACAGTTTTTATAACTAACAAAGTGATAATTACATTTATATCATGTAAATAGTAAATACATTGTCCCTATCCCTTTGTTACACTCTGAGAGCTTTCCTATGGGTTAATTCATGTAACTCTGTGAAATTGTATGTGGCGGTAAAAATGTTGCATGATGGCAATGATAAATAAGAAAACAATTAGAGTTATAATACAAAAATGAACAGTTAATTATCCATATTATGAACCAAATATTTTCGATTGAATTAAAACATTTGCATTGTTGAGAATTTCCGCTAACATATAGCATAACAATTTTTCATCTTGCACAATATTATCACAATAACTCAAAATACTATTTATAAGAGTAACGTTGATGGAAAAGCTTAAACTTACCTGCACCACAAACTAGCCAACCCAACCACTTTGACAAGCGACTGGCCCCCTCAATGCCAAAAAAGTGTGACTTTATAAACACCACCTCTTTAAATGTCTGTGACTGTGGCCTTAGAATGGGACACACACACACATACACACAAACACATACACACACACACACTCCACTCAAACTCTGAGCCAGTGTGTTCCCGATGTCACCCATAATATTGATAGTAAATACCGTCACTTGATAACCTCGGACCAGTCTGACTGTCTCACTATCCCGACCGCCATCTTATCATCATATTTATTGGCTATGTTTGGAATCAACAAAGGATAGGAAACACATATTCATTGGCTATTTTTGGATGTTTGGAATAACCACCGGATTATACTGGGCCAGGGGCGCAACTTTCACTGGGGAGGGGGGACCTGACCCCCCACACACACACACTGAAATTGCATTTCTGTCCCCTCCAGTTTTATCATTGCACTGTGATAGCGGTATTGGTGTGCTTTACGACCATGCACACGCCTCAGAGCGGTCAGATAGCCTGTTTGGATGTTTCAGATGGCTGGATTTAGGACCACGTGGACACCACAGAGCGTGCGAACAGAGGCAGCTGTTGTCGGTGTGTGTTGTGCTTTTTCTCAGAGCTGTAAAAGCAAGCAGAGAAGAAATTGGCTACTCTTTATTTGACTGATGTAGCTGGCAAGGTAACTGCTGTTTGACATAACAGAAAAAAAAACATTTATTCCCAGTGCTGAGCTATTAGTCTAACTGACATGTAACGTTAGCTAATGTTTCAGGTAGCAGTATCTAACAGCTGCTGTGTGTATGGAAATGTGTTGTAGCCTTTGCTTTGTCCCGTTTCAACAGAAATAAACTTGGCTCATTTTTGCCAGTTGAGCTAGCGAAAAGTTGGCTAACGTTAGCTATTATTTTTTACGTCAATCATACTAGACAAATAAAACGATGAAACCAGCGACCAAATTATTGAAGACTGATGTTCTGAAGTTTTTTGACACCGCAATGTGAGTTTTTATTAGAGTCACTATAGCAATGTTGTACTGAAAAAATAAAGAGTGATGACACATGATGACACAATCCCGATTTATGGCATTGTTTGCATGACAGACCATCTGTGGGCTATCACAGGGGTCAAACACACCTTATCTGTGGCAATCTCGGAGATTGATGTCCTAGGATCACTGAGGCAAGGAGAGCTGAAGACTGATGAAACGTGAATCAACTAAATGAATGTCACTGTGTGAATTAAATGGTCATGTTTGTATTGTTTGAAGAGTTCCTAGGTAAAACTGATTGTTACAGAGAAACAGTTTTATTCTGTTTGTCGGACGGCAAATAGTTAGAAGAGGAGCGACACAGGGGTGCACCCGTACAATTTAGATAAACATTGTGATGATTAGATCCAAGAATGTATGCGTTATCTTAATCCTTTTGTTTTAATGTTTTGGGCCATGCAAAGGGATTTTAATTAGACGATGGGAGATACTGGGATTTGGCGCTCTTGGAAGAGTAAAAGCTGGGTTTAAACGTTGATCATGGAGTCATTGATAAACCGTGAATTTTCTATGCGGTTAAAAGACCTAGGATATTTTATATTCTTTTCATGGTGAAGATTTCTGGTATGTACCATTTGTTAATTGTATTCTGTAATTGAAACCGTAATAAATCGTATTATTTTTAAATGGATACGAACTGTATTCCTCACATTTCTGTGTAATATTCCTTGAATTATTATTTGGTGAAATGTTTAATGGTAAATGTTATTCACAATTTACATAGCATATATTCTCGGTCTCGAACTGTGCATCTCTGAGCTAAGGTTAACTCAGTCATATATTAGCTCTTTGTTCATTAGCCTCTTAATAATTGCATAACGATAAACCTAGACACGTGCATCTTATAGCATTCTGAGTGGTGACGCAAGGCTCGCAACTGATGAAGTGAAGTTTCACTATTCTACAATGCAACGTTATTGATCTGTCAGTTTCCCTGGCTAATTCCCTACTTTTCACACTGACACGGTATAAACAACTATACAGGCTTCACCGTCATGACGCACAGTCAGTGCACAACACTATGCTCATCATGTCTTAGCAGAATCAGATGGTGACAGGTGTCCCAGCAGGGTCAGACAGCCAGGGAAGACCAGTCTACGGAGCTGAGGTGAATTTTGCAGTATATTATAACAAAGGTGAACGGATACAAAATTCTATTTTGAGTTGATTGGTAGGCTACAGTCTGTGATTTGGGAATAATGGTCATTTCAAATATTGAACCATTGATTCTATTCTTGGTGTCACGTCCAGGCCTGAGTTTACAGGCTGGCGTGTTTAGTTTAGTTTTTTGGTGTAGGGTTTTTTGGTTCTAGGTGTGAATTTCTATGTTGGGTTAATGGTTCCCAATTAGAGGCAGCTGAGTGTCGTTACCTCTAATTGGGAACCATATATATGTTTGTGGTTTTGTACTAGGGTCTTGTGGGTTATTGTTTGATTCATGGCTTAAGTGTTTAGTCCATGTTATGTGCTGTAGTTTCGATCTTTGTTTGTTCTGTTTAGTTGCGTTCATAAATAAAGTATGTATACTGGATACCTCGCTGTGCCTTGGTCCGTCCCTATAGAAGATCGTGACACTTGGAATATAATGTATAAATGTATACCAAGGTAATTCTTTGTCATGCCTCATCTGAGCAGGATCAGATGGTGACAGGGGTCTCAGCAGGTTCAGGCAACCAAGGAGGTGAACTTTTACAGATGCAACACTTTATTCTATCTGTGCAGAATCAAGTGGACAAGGCAGAAGCTTCAAAGTTTGAAACTACTGTATTCTAAGGAAGTCTGACAAACCTCTAAAGTTGATTTCCACTGTATCAAGGGTTGAAAGAGGCTTTTCCCGAAGACACAAAACATGTCAAACAAAAATGTGAGGAAGACCTGGGAGACACTATTGATGATGATGAATGGATACAGATACAGTGGTTCTTCATTTACAAGTTGCGAGCTTACACTGCGGGACTTAGAGGTACCCAGCGTCACGGCTTCATTGCTCCAGATCACCGCAAGGGGGAGTTAGAGCACTCATTATGCATTTGGGTCCCAATTTTTTCATATGACCAATCATATCGAGTGGTTCCAATGACGAATTTGACGTGAGCCACCCGTCCCTGGTGACTTTCTTCAGCAAAGATGGCTGACAAAACATTATGATGGAAGCAAATGTAAGTAGTTATAACGTCATAACGAGTCAAGCAAAAAAAAATACAATTGACAGGAATATGTTAGTTAATGTAGAGACAAACGTTTGTGCATATTATTTTGTCATAAAGTTAATTTATGGAAATCGCTATTTAGCAAGTTAGCTGATTAGCTAACATTAGCCAGCTAACTAGCTAGTGTTATGACATGAGAATGAATTTGTAATTCGTGTTTAATGTTTTAGGGACTCCTGAGAACCAGCAAACCAGGCTGTCGTCTTGTGAAACAGTGGATGTAAAGAATCTAGCTAGCTAAAGCATTTACTGCAAATTGAATGTACAATTGTGTTAGCTTGCCGTGTTTATATTTGCCATGCAATACAGCTGAAGTAACATAGCTAGCTAACTATTTATTTGCTTATTGTGTAGTGGAGGATAAAAATAACTGTATACCTAGCTTCACATTGAAATGATGGTGTCCTTTGGGCAAATCAGATGTCAATGTAGCCTGCATAAACCCAACCTCACTCTGGATTTCCTTTAAGTGAAAGGAGTTACTTTCAACTAGTCAATGTTATTTAGTTAGTCTACACAAATGAGTATGGACACTGATCAATGTCTGAATGTGCTGACACGATAGCTCATCAGAATTGAACACAACTTGTTTCCAAAGCTAAGCAGTTTAGTACATACAGGTAGGCATCTGGATGGTAGACTTGTTATCACTAAGTGTGTTGCCCTGCATATACAAGTAGGAGTCCATGTCTAGCCAAACTCAACATAATTTCAACCACCAAATATATATGGGATTTTCAATGTGAGAAAAGAGGGATAACTCACATCATTCTTAAAGATACGTAGAGGGTCGAGTCTTGTTCCTCATAGGCCATGGCATTGCATTGGAGAGATAGACCTGAATTTAAATGGAATTCACACAAATCCTGTTTTTACACCTCACGTGACTTACCACATCGAGCGAGAGGTCTGTAGCTACTGACATGTTCCTCAAGTTCTCAAGTCCTCTAGTCCGTCAGTTTTTGACAAGTCAGCAATTTTTTCATATACTTGCAATGCATCACAATATATGGCACAGAAAAGAGCAGGAACTTAAAGTGACAATACATTTTCCAAAGTGAATCTGAAAGGCAGGGGTTCTACTTAAGGCCCCATATCACTGTTGAACACCCCTCAGCCCATCTTAAATCTGTAATCTACATGTAGCCTCTGTCAGTGATCTCACACACAGAACAACATACACTTGTCACCTGATATTGTAGATAAATGCTGGAGGAAATATTAACAAACATGTTCTCTGAGCCTACCCCACAATTGTTTTACTGACTATGGGTTGTTGAGGTTTGTGTTGTTATAAATAAATAGTTACAATTCGGTTTGAGAGAGATTCAATTAGACATTAATTTCCAAGTGATTATATAAACAGATCATTCTGCATTCTTTAGAGAATTCATAATTTGTCTGGAAACAACATATAATATATATTATTACACTTTTGTCATAGAACACAATCATTAATTTGCAGGGATTCAAACAGCACTTCTACAACCCAAAGGCTTAATAAGTAAATAATACAATTAGATCAAATTGATCCCATCTTACCCGGGGAGAGGTATTCCAGATGTGGCGAAGTGCCAGAACGCGTTCAAATGACTCAGAAGGCGCAAGTCTGTGATCAACGACCATAACGGACAAGGATAGAACCCCGGGTACCCTCTTCAACTTTTACATCATGCACTGACCTACAGTCAGTTAATAGTCTTCGATCCTAGATCAGCGCCCAGGGGCATCTTTTCAATAGCCTGGGGATCATGAAATGGTAACACCCACCTCGACCACTTTGTTCTTCCCACCCCCATAGCCATCCATGGATGAGGACAAGATAAACCTCTGTCCAGGGGTACACAGTTTTATCATCCATCCACATCTGGCTGACTCAGGGGGATATCCCATCACAGATCATCCCCTCCCTAACCCCCATCCCGCCCTCCAAGGGGCCATAGGTTGGGCCCCAACACAACAGACTTACAACTGAGTGACAAGAAAATAGGCCAACAATGTGCTAGTTTTAGTCAATGGGGAGGTTAGATTGAGAAATGGTGGTAAAGTAAATAGATAAGTACATCTTAATGTTAGGTTATGACATACTTTGGCCCTGGCCCATGTTTTTAGGGATTCCCTTTTTGAGGTGGGCCAGGGGCTTAATTTAGCAAAGGTGCACTTGCACAAAAAACACTCTAATGACTCGAACACACCTACAGCGTTATTGCGCAAAATGGTACGTAGCATCATCTGGATATGTGTGCAACAAATGTTCAACATTCACCTTCTACTACCAGTTCTGTCAAGTCATACAATTTGATGCATACGTTTGATTTTTCCAACGTATGCACCACACAGAACATACTGCAACTGCCTCTGCAACGCAATGCTGCAAGGCAAACACAGCGTTCCATTTGAAATGAATGTACTTCTGGTGTAACAAAACGCAATGATGCTATAGGTGTGATTGAGGTGTAAACCTTGTGTGTGCCAGTTTCCCCTCAAAGGTTGGTATTTATACATTTTGAACTTAGCATTTTATCGATTGCTATTTGAATGCACAGAGATACTGTGACCAGATCCTGACGATTTCCTTATATGAACTTTAACTCAGTAAAATATTTTGAAATTGTTGCATCATAATTGTTGCATATATTGCATGACATGTCTCCTTTTCTGACATGACTGGTTAATTCCCGCTGCACATTTGATTGATTGCTCATTCAAAAGCCAAGCACGCTCAAAAGTAAATTGACTGGTAGCAAAATATCTGACACAAGGTATGTCACAGTATTGCTGTGCGGTAGGAGCTCAACATCATAGCCTATTTAATCTCAGAGGCACCCACAATCAAATACTGATGAACAAAATATTGAACAGCAATTAGAATTTGCATAGAAGTGTGGGCTGAAGCGTCTACTTTTAAATTGTTCAATAGACAGTCTTTCAGAATGCACTACCGGTGTTTGGCATTCGTTATATGCGAATGAATTGAATACGTGTAATAGTCACTGCAAAAGATTAACACATTCTTCCCACATGTCTACAGATGTAGTTTATTTTAGAAACTGCCATGCCTCAGTTCCAACATCTCCAAATCATACAGCAAATGAGGGCTTTTCCGTTACCACTAGAGTTGAATGGAGGATGATTTTCATTCAGGGTTATGACTCTTGTTCATGAGCAAACAAATATAGTATGGCTCTGATGTATCAAAGAAAACGTGTATACGTTGTGTGCGACTGTTTGATAAATCCCAATAATTTGTTGCACATGCAAATCCTAGAATCTCCACATAGTACAGAATTTAGTAAGAAATATACACTCGGTCGAAAAATGAGGAACCAAGGGTCGTGAACGAACGCTACAACCCCGCCTGGAAAACACCCTCCAATACATTTTTATGCTAACAAAAACGCCCCTCGTTTGCTGTATCATAGGTGTGGAAATGTTGGAACTGGGCAATAATAATAAAGCGCAAACGCTAATTTTAGCTAATTTCTGTAGAGGTGTGGGCAGAATGTATTAATCTTTTGAAGTGACTCTTCAAACTGAAAATTCATGCCACTTATAGCAAGTGCCAAATACTGGCTGCGCATTCTGTAAGATTGATTGTCTATATGAATATATCCGCAGTGCTTAGTTTGAGCCAACTCTCGATTTTGGAATGTTTTGTTCCGGAACCTATTTGTCAGGATCAGTACCTCTCTTGGCATGAAAAATAATTGTCACTGTTTGCAATGTAAAAAGTGTAATAAAATCAATCAGAGTTAATTCAAGTTGCCTTCTCTGTAATTCTCCTGCCCCTTAAAAAACGTAATGTGAAAACGTGCCGGTGGGCCGGTGTTCGCCTGAAAATCTCCCCCCTGCCAGAATCCCCCTTATAATTTCCTTAATTTTGTGGCTAAGGTCAAATCCTTTCTGTGGCACACATCAGAGTCAAATACTTTCTATTGAACAAACTTCACGTCAGGATAGGCACCCGAAATGAATAATACATGTATGTGTGTTATATTAAACATAGAGGAGGGAGTAAAATGTTGGCAAGCAATAAACATTTCAGAACAACTATGGCTGAATTATTATCCTTACACTTTCAAATATAATAGTCGAATAAGACATGGGAGAGATTACGAATTTTGTCCAAGAGATTTATTTATAGACTAATACAAAATCAGTAGCGTGTTTAAGTACGGGCGACATGGGCAGCCACCCAGGGCGGCATCTTACCCGGGGCGAAACCGGGCCTGGGGGCGGGCGCCATACAAGCTTGAACAGCCACATACACTTGAAACAAATAGCCAAACCGAAAACTGCAGACAAAAATGCCTTCTGCTTCTAAAATCAGTGGAATGTATACTAAACTGACAACGGAGTGAAGAGCAGAAATCTCAACTAGCGAGCAAGTCGCAGCAATGAAGAACGGGAAGGGGGAAGAATTCTGTCAGCAGGGAGATTATCCGCACAACACCCGCGGGTGTTTATGGTTTGCGCAACATTGTAGCCTGTATAGACCAAAGCCTGGCCATTGCTGTGGTTAGAGAGAGAAGGGCGCCTGTATCTGTCACATAACTAGAATGAGATTCACTTTCTATGATCTCTCTCCCTCTCTCTGCTCTGATAGACATGCTCCTGGAATTTTTATCTCTCTAGCGTTGCACATTTATTTATTTTAGAATCATACACTATTGGAAAAAAGGGTGCTATTTAGAACCAACAAGGCTTCTTCGGCTGTCCCCATAGGAGATCCCATTTTGGTTCCAGGTAGAACCCTTTCCACAGATGGTCCTAAATGGAACCCAAAAGAGTTCTACCTGGAACCAAAGAGGGTTCTACCTGGAAACTAAAGGGTTCTCCTATGGGGACAGACGCAGAACCCTTTTGGAACCGTTTTTTCTGAGTGTAGCCGCGGGAAGGGTGCTGGAGGTGCCGCATCACCCCTGAAAATGTTTAATACATTTGCCAAAGTTGTAGAATTACTGCTCTCTGTTGAGAAATAAATTAAATAATTTAGAATACTACACCATGAGTATGCCTATAATTTAGCCACAGAGGATCAATAGTTTATTTTAAACAGCCTAGCTACAGATTGTGTGTAGCCCAATCTCAAGGTATACCTACAGTCTGGAACGCGCGGCAAATCTGAATGGACAGCAATATATTATCAACATATGTGTTCAACTTTCAAATAGGCCTACTGAGCGAAAAGCATGGTTTTACAAAGTAAAACAATGCGTTACAAAGTTAAACAAGAAAGTTAGGCTTTTGGCACGAGCGCATCGTCCATCGCGGGTGATTGAGCTGAGCATCCTTGGGTGAGCCAGTGAAACTGGAAAGCTTTTTTAGGTCTATAATTTCCTCCTCATATTGTACAATATGTGTGTCTCCACACACCTATGCCTAGGCTATTGGTGGATTCAAGACAAGGTAGTTTTTTATTGATCTCAGATTCTCAATTTGTGAGATATTAAAAAATATTCTTCTAAAATTTCCTGTCATCTAAAATGATGTAGAATTGCATGTGTGCATCTTCTGCAAGCGCTTATACTCAACTGCTCTATGCCAGCACGCAAAAGCGATGATATGCATGCAATGCTCTGTTATAAAGGAAATTTCTTTCCCACTTCATGCGTTCTGGCACCTCAGAACCCCCCAGGTCAGTCCCCTCTCGGCTCACTTTTTGTTCCGGCTCCTCCCAATTTACAAATTAAGCGCTGAATATCCGAACAATTTAAAAGTAGGCTAAATGCCTACAGCCCACACTTCTATGCAACATATGAATTGCTGTTCAATATTTTGTTTATCAATACATGATTGTGTTTATATCTCCTGCCTTGGTTTAGGCTCTGAGATTAAATAGGCTATGATGTTGAGCTCCTACCACACAGCAATATTGTAGCCTAACCATACTGTCAAATATTTTAAATAAGCTATGTCTATTTAATTTTGAGCATGGTTGGCTATTTGCAACCTTGTCTCAGAGCCTTTTGTATTATCATGTACGTAATCCCAAGACACTCCATTTAGTTTCATATAATATGTTACGTTTTGTATGGTATGTATTAATTTGTGGATGTCCATCACCCATTTTGTATGATGTTGCAAATTACAATTCATATTATATGTTCCGAATTTGCAAAATGTACAATATGTTACGAATTAAAAAAATGTACTAGGTGGCTATCGCTAGCTAGGCTAGGGGTTAGGGTTAAGGTTGGGGTTAAATTTAGGAGTTAGATTAACCTCTTCGGGCTAGGGGGCAGTGTTCGGAAGTACGGCGTGTCTGACGTGCCCAAAGTAAACTGCCTGTTACTCAGGCCCAGAAGCTAGGATATGCATATAACAGTAAGTAGTTGAAAAGTTACTAATTGGCTAAAGTTGTCTGTGATGAGATTCTAATTCGCAACATTTGGGTTGCTAGACATTTGCATTATGCACCCACCCATCCATCCCAACCACACTGGCCACCCCATAAGTAACCATCTGTATTATGTAACCATACCAAATGTAACATATCATACTGAAGTGTCTCGAATTTACTTACAAAATAATACGACATGGTCTGAGACCAGGCTGCTATTTAATGAGCAATGGATAAATGGTAGCCTCATTTTTATTGTGTAGCTGGAATAAAGCAGTCATGTCAGAAAAGGAGAGCCATGCCCTGCAATATGATTATTATTTAGGCCTATATAATAAAAGTAAAATAAATAGACCTATATGAATTAGACAACATGCTGCTATATACAGTATATGCATACATGCGATCTCCTTACCAAAGGCAAATGCGTCTGTTTTATCATTAAGCCTACGTTTTAATGTTTTTAATAGCATACCATTATTATAATTCCTGTGCATCAAACACTTCCATTTCCCCCAAAATAACAATATTTGCTTGCAGTACAGTTGATCACCCACTTGAAGTTGTGCGTATGCATGGTCTGATATTTGCGTGCAGATTAGCACACATTCCCGTCAAATTCAAAATGGATAATTACCAACCTTTGTGGGACAACTGGTGCAAACACTGTTCAGTCTTTTTTTGTGAGCACACACATTTGATAAATGTTGCCCCTGGTTAGGGGTGTCTTTATGACAAGAAAAAGTGAACTGAAATGTGGAGTAAAGTGAAAAGAAGGTATGGCTTGTGGAGAATAAACTGACATGAATATATGATTGAGAAAGTGTTCTACCTGTTATTACAGTGACTGAATTACTTCATTAAACCATCTCATAACATATTGATTTCATAACATGTCATCATCATTGGACCGACCCTTGAAATAGTGTAATTAGGCAGTGTAGAAGTCTTCATTGATGTGTTGCATTCCATTTATTTCTAGCAAAGACTTATGGACATTTGATGAAATAGCCACAGAATAGAGGATTTGAAATAAACATTTATGAAAATGGTGATGATTGAAGCTGCTGATATTGTTCACAGGACCATAATTTGCCCGCAAGTTGTAATGCAATTAGACTTTAGGTTTAAAAACATGACAGAGACGTTGCTCTGCATTAGAGAGAAACGTGGGTTTTAATGAGCGCACTAGTGGAAACAAGATTGATGTGTTATCACTGGTGATGAAACATTTTAGTTGGCTGCCTGTACCATACATGTGGTGCTTCATCCAAAGGACACTATCTGGCCCAGAGAGCCGGTGTGAGGAGAGGATGTGTGTGTGTGTGTGTCTCACAATACCAGGGGTCTACACACTCAACTCGGACCATGTGGAGACCATGCTTGTTTCCATTTTACAATTGGAATAGAAAAAAATGCAAGATACAGTATATGTTCCAAAATTGCCGTTTGAATGTAATATGCTACAGTACTATACATTACAGTACATTAGGCAATGCCTTTGCACAACTCATTCAAATGTACTGAACATAACATTTCCATAATTTCGATCCCATGTGTGATCATTGAAGACATCTTTCACAATCCTTAATGCAAAAAATAAATGTATTGTTCATATATAATTACATCATAGGTCTAGTGTAATCAAAAAGACCCCATCAAGAAGTCCCCAGAGACGTGAATGTAATTTATAATTTCTAAAACTACAGAACAACAATCTTTATATAATCTATATACAAATGTAAAATATTGACGGACTGAGTTTGATATGCTAGTTTGATTTGCTGATTCCTTTCATGACTATAAGGAGGTAAACTTTTCCCCAGTGCCGAAGACGTGGATGTCGATTAAGGCAGCCCCCCGCACCTCTCTGATTCAGAGGGGTTGGGTTAAATGCGGAAGATACAGTTGAAGGAATTGAGTTGTACAACTGACTAGGTATCCCACTTGCCCTTTCCCTTTAAACATACATGATTACTAGTGGGTGATGGATTTCATCCATAAAAAAGAGGGGACCAAACAGCAGAGGGCAGTACTGTATTGCAAATACCAATACTTTACATTGTCTCTAGCAACTGGATGGATACACACAAACGACAGCTAGGGTGGTGTGTTCATGACATGTTGGAAACTTGAGCTTCCGAGTGGGAAAAATCAATTTGAACGGCCCACTAACTCATAATTACTTCTCCGACATGCTGAACTCTGACTTCATCTACTAAGGAAATTACTTTGACGACATCATTTTCATCAGTTAAATACAACAACAAAAGGTTATTTATAAAAAAACAACAACATTTATTTACATGATTATTGAACACTAATTTGTTCACGAGCATATTAGCTGTACTTTCGTTTATGGTTGACTTCGCTAGTTTGCGTAGATACGTCAACCACTCTGACGTAGCTAGAGTTCAAACAAATGAATACACCCAATATGTTGCTACGAGTTTAGAAGATGGATTTCCAAACATTCTGACTGATTTATAATTATATAGGGCAATATTTCCATTGTGTAACTTTCAGCAATCAAAACACAGCAGAGTTACTTGAAGGAAGGAAGGCAAGAAGGATTCATGTTAAAATAATTTGATCTGGGACCTAACTTAGCTGTTCGGGGTCGTTTTTGGATTGTTGAAACAAAACAGACACAGTTAACTTGACAATGATGACAAAAGACATTCAAGCCAGTGAAAATGGATGGAAAACTGTTATAAATCAATGCTCAGTGTTGCAGCTTTTGTCCTAAATATTATTAGGCTTTGCAGAAATGATGTGAAGTGAAGTGTCACTACTATTTTTGGAATAAAAACACATCTCCTCTCCTCTCCTCCCCCCCCCTCTCTCTCTCTCTCTCTCTCTCCCCAACCACCCAGTTCCATTTCCTGGAACACAGAAAGATTGCGGTTCGGTCACTAGGTCATAGTGAACTCTGATATCCTCCCGGATCACAATGCGCTAATGCAACCCTGATTAACTTTGAACCTTGAACCCCAACCTCAGTAAGAGGATGGAATCAATGACGCATTGTGGGCCATACCAAAGGCCACTGGCTGATGGGTCAATGTGGTGGTGGCATGAGCATCACATCATCACTTGACATTTGTCTCATCCTTTTGTCCCTCTATCTATCTCTATATCCATCTCCCCACTCCAACTCTCTTTCTATACTCTTCTTTACACACACAGTGTCTCTTGAAATTGTCCCTAGCCATGTCATACATACAACAACATATACATCCCACTGGGCACAGATGTCAATTCAACATCTATTCCACGTTGGTTCAATGTAATTTAGTTGAAATGACGTGTACACAACGTTGATTCAGTGTGTGCCCAGTGGGATGAGTACACAAATTCAATCACTGGAATAGGACTTTGAAATAGGAAAAGGAAAAAAGAAATGCATCTTGTCTAATGAAAGAAGGATGAAAAGAGAAGAAGGGATGAAAAATGAGAGAACAATAATGGGTGTTGGGGTACAAAATGAACAGAGGAACAGAACAGGAAGAGGAAGCTGTAATCAATGCTAATACATTTTTTTTTATAGCTGCAGCCAAGCTTCAATCTATTGTTCCGTGTATAGATTCTGAGGTTAGAAACACTGCCTTGAAGCGGAAAGGTGATTCTTGTAAGTATTGTGTCAAAATGGTGAGGAATAAAAGGGAGGGGATGTTAGTCTTCTCTGTATAACAATCACCTCATGGTCAAAGAGTAAGGCAAAAAGGACAGTGAAATATAACAATAAAGAGTATAATATATGCTGTATTTTCTTTATATGTACTCTACAACAATGTGTATACATACAGGTAACTGCCAAAATAAAGGAAACACCAACGTAGTGTCTTAATAATAGGGCGTTGACCGCCAGAACAGCGTCAATGCACCTTGGCATAGATTCTACAAGTTTCTGTTTTGTTGATGGTGGTGGAAAACGCTGTCTCTGGCGCCGCTCCAGAATCTCACATATGTGTTCAATTGGGTTGAGATTTAGTGACTGAGACGGCCATGGCATATTGTGAAACATAAGCAAGTTGAGCAGTCTTTTTCACTGAAGCTCCTGCCGAACGTGCCCCAACAATCACCCCTCTTTCAAAGTCACTCAGATCTCTTCTTCTAGCCACGTTATCCAAAATAATGGGCAACTGGGCCTGCCTAGCATTTTTTACATGACCCTAAGCATGATGGGATGTTAATTCCACACCTGTGTGGAAGCTCCTGCTTTCAATATACTTTCATATTTCAATATACTTTGTATCCCTCATTTACTTGTGTTTCCTTTATTTTGGCAACTACCTGTATACAGTGCATTCGGAAAGTATTCAGACCCCTTGACATTTATAAAAAATAAAATAAATAACAGAAATACATTATTTACATAAGTATTTAGACCCTTTGTTATGAGACATGAAATTGAGCTCAGGTTTATCCTGTTTCCATTGATCATCCTTGAGATGTTTCTACAACTTGATTGGAGTCCACCTGTAGTAAATTCAACCAAACTGAGCAATCGGGGGAGAAGGGCCTTGGTCAGGGAGATTACCAAGTGTCACGTGTGCTCCCTCTCCGGCCTCTAGATCCCTCCCTTTGGTTCCTTCCCCAGGCATTATTGTTTCTGTTTCAGTTTCCTGTCATTAAATTATACACTCCCTGAAATTGCTTCCCGATTCCCAGCTCTCTGACAGAGCTCTAGAGTTCCTCTGAGGAGATGGGAGAACTTTTCAGAAGGACAACCATCTCTGCAGCACTCCACCAATCAGGCCTTTATGGTAGAGTGGCCAGATGGAAGCCACTCCTCAGTAAAAGGCACATGACAGCCCACTTGGAGTCACCTAAAGACTCTCAGATCATGAGAAACAAGATTACACTCTTTGGCCTGAATGCCAAGCGTCACGTCTGGAGGAAATACCTATGGTGAAGAATGTTGGTGGCAGCATCATGCTGTGGGGATGTTTTTCAGCGGCAGGTACTGGGAGACAAGTCAGCATAAAGATAAATGAAGCAAAGAGAGATCCTTGATGAAAGTCTGCTCCAGAGCGCTAAGGACGTCAGACTGGGGTGAAGATTCACCTTCCAACAGGACAACGACCCTAAGCACACAGCCAAGACAATGCAGGAGTGGCTTCGGAACAAGTCTCTGAATGTCTTTGAGTGACCCAGCCAGAGCCCGGACTTGAACCCGATCGAACATCTCTGGAGAGACCTGAAAATAGCTGTGCAGCAACCCTCCTTGAGAGGATCTGCAGAGAAGACTGGGAGAAACTCCCCAAATACAGGTGTGCCAAGCTTGTAACGTCATACCCAAGAAGACTCGATGCTGTAGTCGCTGTCAAAGGTGCTTCAATAAAGTACTGAGTAAAGGGTCTGAATACTTATGTAAATGTCATATTTCCGGGATTTTTCATTATAAATTAGCAAACATTTTGAACAACCTGTTTTTATTTTGTCATTATGGGGTATTGTGTATAGATTGATGAAAAAAAAAACAACTATTCAATCAATTTTAGAACAAGGCTTTAACGTAACAAAATGTGGAAAGAGTCAAGGGGTCTGAATACTTTCCAAAGGCACTGTATACTGTAGAATACTATGTGGGCAATTGATAAGATAATATACATAATACATTGTATCATTCAGACATGGGTCAAATAGGCTATTGTGTCAAGGTGTGCTTTATTTAGCTTGGAGTGTGCAATTCTGGGATTATTCCAATGGTTCCGTTGTAAACGCAACTCAAGTAGAACCAAATTGTTATAGAAGTTATAGAAGTTTAATAAATTATTATTATTATTATCACAGTATTATTATCAGCTGTGTGGGTTAAGTGCTCTCAAAGTGGTCTGGCTGACTTGGTCCACACAGAGTCCAAATTAGGATAGCCTCAGTTTCAGCACAACTTCCTGCTGAGACTGGCATTAGTTCTGCTAAGGGGAGTGTACTTTATTTATATTGAGGGATACCTGGAGGTAATCACACTTCTTTGAAATGAAAATGGAAGGCCCTCCCTGAAGAAAATATATTTTACCTTACCCTTCCCGAGCGTTAAGAAAACAGACACTTAACCATCCCCCTCCAAAATTATAATTAAATCCAAATAGCAAGGAATATTAAATCGCTTTTTAGCATGCTATCAATGTTGCAGTCGTGATCAAATCAATCCGTGGCTGAGAACCACTGCTGTATTCATACAATATTCATGTTATCTACTAGAGGGCGGCATTTACCAATTTAATAGAGGGCAGAATTGACCAATTTAAGCGTTAAAAGGAAAAGTCAACCAAAAAATGATATTTTGGTATTTGTTTCATTAGTCTATTGATGACGTGGTTCCAAAATGTTTTGCGTGTCACCAATCAAGTTTTCAAGATATATAACTTTAAAAACACAGAAATCATCCCCGTTTAATGCATTTAGAATCATATTATGCTGCATTTTGCTTCATGTGATGCGAAATGCATCATATGGGGATGACTATTATGGCCCCTCTATTGAAAGACAAGACTCTCACGAACACGATGGTGTTCTCCGTTTGGCTCCACGTCGCCCACAAACATCTTGGGACTCGTCTGAAGTCGTTACAACCGATCTGACAACTTCTGTCGGTATCGTCCACACAGTTTGGGCTACACTCTAATATGAACCCCCTGTGGAAAGGTGAGAATATCACGAAAACATAC
Organism: Brachymystax lenok tsinlingensis; assembly: GCA_030435695.1. Lineage (NCBI taxonomy): Eukaryota > Metazoa > Chordata > Actinopteri > Salmoniformes > Salmonidae > Brachymystax > Brachymystax lenok. Next base: position 26,178,306 of record CM059780.1, read on the forward strand.
ATGTCAGTTTTGCTCATGGACACCCACACGCCTCACAAGATGTGTTCAGGGACATGCTCGGACGCCAGGTGGTTGTGTATATCGATGACATCCTAGTCTACTCAGCTACCCTGGAGGATGTCATCGCTCACATTCGATCAGTTCTGGAACGCCTCCTGGCTAACCACCTGTTCGTCAACGCTGGGAAGTGCCAGTTTCATCAGAAGGCTGTCTCCTTCCTAGGCTACCAAATCAGCCCGCGGATGGACGAGGATGGACGTCAAGAAGGTAGATGCGGTCAGGTCATGGCCAGTCCCAACCACCATAAAGGGGTTACAACGGTTTTTGGGGTTTGCCAACTTCTACCGCCATTTCATCAGGAACTTCAGCTCTGTCGCCGCTCCTCTCACCTCTCTCCTCAAGGGTGGTCTCCGTAGGTTGGTGTGAAGCCCAGCAGCCAACGAGGCCTTCCGTCTACTCAAGGGACGTTTCACCTCCGCTCCATTGCTCAAACATCTAGATCCCACGATATCCTTTGTGGTGGAGGTAGACGCTTCAGGGGTGGGCGTGGGGACAGTTCTGTCTCAATGACAAGGTAATCCACAGAAATTGTATACGTGTGCATATTACTCTAAGAAACTGACCCTGCAGAGAGGAATTATGACGTCGGTGATTGACAGCTCCTGGCGGTGAAGTTAGCATTAGAGGAGTGGAGAGACTGGCTGGAGGGCGCCAAGGACCCATTCGTATACAACTGTCTCTACGATTCGGGAGAGGGTCCTGTCTAGAATGCACCTATAATCCCATCCTCACGAGTCGTAGCCCCTGTAGTCTGGGACGCAGATGTGGACATCCGCCAGGCTCTGGAGAGGGAGCCCGCACCCACTAACTATCATCCTGAGCACATCTACGTTCCCACGGGATAAGGGATCGGCTGCTGACCAGGGCACACACAGCTGTTGTCGCTGGACATCCAGGTATTTCTCTCACTACCCAATCTATCTCTGAAAAGTACTGGTGGCCCACCTTGGCGCAAGACGTCACTCGCTACGTCAACTCCTGTTCCGTATGTGCCCAAACCAAATCTCCGCCGTAACGCTCCAGCAGGGAAACCCCTTCCCGTGCCTCGTCTCATCTATCCATTGACTTTGTTACTGATCTCCCCTCTGACGGTTTCACCACCATTTTGGTGGTTGTGGATAGATTTTCCAAATCCTGTCATTATATCCCTCTCTCTGGTCTCCCTACTGCTCTCCAGTTCGCTGAGGCACTATTCCAGCAAGTCTTCCGGCATTATGGCCTTCTGGAGGACATTGTCTCTGACTGTGGCCCCCAATTCACATCACAGGTATGGAGAGCCTTTATGGAGAAGCTCGGGGTCACGGTCAGCCTCACTTCCGGGTATAAGCCTCAGTCCAACGGGCAGGTGGAGTGGATGAACCAGGAGCTGGGGAGATTCTTGAGAGTCACTGTCAGGACCGGCAGGGAGAGTGGGCCCCGATTCCTTCCATGGGCGCCCAGAATTTGCTACGTCACTCCTCCATTGGGCTGACCCCCTTCCAGTGTGTTCTGGGTTTTCAGCCGACCATGGCTCCGTGGACCCCTGGCCAAACCGAAGCTCCTGCAGTTGATGAGTGGTTCAGGCGTGCAGAAGAAGTGCGGAGCGATGCTCACGTGAGACTCCAGTGCGCCGTCCACCGTCAGAAGGAGCACCGTAGTGCGACCCCCGTGTTCCATCCTGTGGATCGTGTCTGCCCCTCTCCAGGAACCTCCCACTCCGCCTGCCCTGCAAGAAGCTGAGCCCCTGCTTTGTGGGGCCCCTCAAGGTTCTCTGGAGAATCAACGAGGTTACGTATAGGTTACAGCTTCCCAGTGACTACCGTATCTCACCTTCTTTTCATGTCTCCCTTCTCAGGCCGGTGGTTCCTGGTCCCCTAGCTGATGCTGGCCTATGCCATCAGATCCCTACTGGACTCCCGACGTCATGGGGGTTGGCTCCAGTACCTGGTGAACTGGGAGGGGTATGGCCCAGAGGAGCAGTATTCTGGATCCCAACATCACCCGTGATTTCCACCTTCGCTGCCCGGACCGGCCCGCTCCTTGTCCTCGGGGCCGTCCCTCTGGTCGGCGTCGTCCTGCGGATGGAGCTGAACATCGGGGGGTGGGTCACTGTCATGTCTACTCCCGCTCCTCCCCTCCAGCGTTAGACATCACCGGTATACTAACCACCGGTCCTGGCATCCATCATTACGCACACCTGGCACCAATCATTACGCAAACCTACACTTCATCATCAGGCACACCTGGACTCCATTACCTCCCTTATATCTGGAACTCCCTTAGATTCTTTCCCCAGTCTTTATTGTTTATGTGTTTATGTGAAGACGCCACTGCTATGTTGTCTCGTTCCATGTTTGTTGTTTTATTAAACGCACCACCTGATTCTCGACTCTCAGCGTCTTCGTTACAAATGTATAAATATTACAAACTATTGAAAAGCGTTTGCTCTTGAATTTCATTTTAAATAATGCTGGGATTTAAAATCTTGCCTCATTCAAATGATAATGAGTTTAGTTTAACTGCACATAATGGAGTGTAAAGAAAAGGTAAAAGAAAGATAATTTATTTGCAGGTGAGGTAAAAAATAGGGACACATCTGTGAAACCCTATGGCACAATCTTCTATGGGGTAAGGAGCTGTGAAAATGCCCCTTTCCTAAAAAATACATTTGACTAAATAACAAAAAATCTGTCAACAATTATTTTATTTTATAGTTTGTTACCCATTCACCTACAATTTCCTTCTCCAAAATGTGCTTTTTTTGTGTCAGCAATTAGACATTGATCATCTTACCCCATGTTACCCTACAATTTTTACCCTACAATCTATACACTCGCCCATAATGAAAAAGAAAAATGAGTTTTTTTGCAAATTCATAAAAATAAAAAAATGAAATCACATTTGCATAAGTGTTCAGACCCTTTCCTCAGTACTTTATTGAAGCACCTTTGGCAGTGATTACAGGCTAGAGTCTTCTTGGGTATGACGCTACAAGCTTGGCACACCTGTATTTGAGAACCTCTCTTGCTCTGTCAGGTTGGATGGGGAGAGTCGCTGCACAGCTATTTTCAGGTCTCCCGGAGATGTTTGATTGGGTTCAAGTCTGTGCTCTGGCTGGGCCACTGAAGGACATTCAGAGACTTGTCCCAAAGCCACCCCTGTGTTGTCTTGGCTGTGTGCTTAGGGTTGTTGTCCTGTTGGAAGGCAAACCTTTGCCCCAGACTGAGGTCCTGAGCGCTCAGGAGCAGGTTTTCATTAAGGATCTCTCTGTACTTTGCTCCGTCTTTCCTTCGATTCTGACTAATCTCCCAGACTCTGCCTCTGAAATACATCACCAAAGCATGATACTGCCACCAGCATGCTTCACCATAGGGATGGTGCCATGTTTCCTCCAGATGTGACGCTTGGCATTCAGGCGAAAGAGTTCAATCTTGGTTTCATCAGACCAGAGGATCTTGTTTATCATGGTCTGAGAGTCCTTTAGGTGCCTTTTGGCAAACACCAAGCGGGCTGTCATGTGCTTTTTACTCAAGAGTGGTTTCCGTCTGGCCACTCTACCATAAAGGCTTGATTGGTGTAGTACTGCAGAGATGGTTGTCCTTCTGGAAGGTTCTCCCATCTCCACAGAGGAACTCTAGAGCTCTGTCAGAGTGACCATTGGTTTCTTGGTCACCTCCCTTACCAAGGTCCTTCTCCCTCGATTGCTCAGTTTGGCCGGGCGGCCAGCTCTAGGAAGAGTCTTGGTGGTTCCAAACTACTTCCATTTAAGAATGATAGAGGACACTGTGTTCTTGTGGACCTTCAATGCTGCAGACATTTTTTTGTACCTTTCCCCAGACCTGTGCCTCGACACAATCATGTCTCGGAGCTCTCTGGACAATTCCTTCGACCTCATGGCTTGGTTTTTGCTCTGACATGTGCTGTCAACTGTGGGACGTTGTATAGACAGTTGTGTGCCTTTTCAAATCATGTCCAATCAATTGAACTTACCACAGTTGGACTCCAATCAATTTGTAGGAACAAATGTTCAAAGGAAACAGGATGCACCTGAGCTCAATTTCGAGTCTCATAGCATAGGGTATGAATACTTACTTATTTATGTTTTTAATTAATACATTTACAAAAATGTACAAAAAATATGTTTTCGCTTTGTCGTTATTGGGTATTGTATGTATATTGATGAGTAAAGAAAATGTATTCAATCCATTTTAGAATAAGGCTGTAATGTAATAAAATGTGGAAAAAAGGATGAGGTCTGAATGCGTTCCGAATGCACTGTATATGCCATATAGCAGACGTTTTTATCCAAAGCAACTTAGTCATGCGTGGATACATTTTACATATGGGTGGTTTCAGGAATCGAATCCACTACCCCGGCGTTACAAGTTAAAATGGAAATGTACAGTACACATCACATGTATTGAAAATGCATATCGTATTAATAACGTACTACTACAATACATATTGTATTCATGTAATTTAAACACATTTTTTGTACTTCTACAAACACAAAGGATTTTGGACATTGGACATTGGAATGGCAATGGAACATATTAATTTTGAAAAGTTCAGTGGGGTACAGCAGGGTTGTGAGTGCAATAAAGCATTTTCAGCCAGTATCTTCCCACAAAAGTTCCCAAATGTTCAAGAGGTGAATGAATTTGCCCTTTCAATTTGACCACTCATGAAACACCCTTTTAGGCGCTGACCTCATCTGAACCCCATAACTGTCTCAGTGTCCCACTTCCCTTTATTTCCATAGTGACTATGTCATAGTCGTAGGGGGCGAGATGACAGGGGAGGAAGATAGGCCAAGTATACTTACTAGACAAGAGGAGACCTCTTTCTTTCTCCCCAGTTGAAAACAATAGAGAATGTGTTGTTTTGGGCCTGTGGTGTCTCTGCAGTCTCTGGCGATGTCCCAAATGACACCCTATTCCCTACAGAGTGCATTAATTTGACTAGAGCCCTGTGGGCCCTGGTCAAAGGTAGTGCCCGATATAGGGGGATAGGGTGCCATTTGGGACGCAAAATCTGCATAATCAGAGGCTAGTGGGGCTCTTGACTTGTAGCTTTGTCAATGAGTAGCGTTTTGGGGGAACAGCCACAGTCATTGATCAGATATCATCATCAGACACAGTGCAGTTTAACACGTTGCCCAACAATGACCCCGCAGGCACTGAAGAAGGCTGGCTCAGACTGGGAGAGTCAATGCAGCCCTTTATACACAAGCAGAGTCACACACACTGGCACACAAGTATATGAGTGCACAAGAGTACACACACACACACATGCTCATGACCGCATTTGTAACCATGTACAACACACACGTGCATGCACGCTCAAACATGTATGACACACACAAACACAAGCACACAGCCACGCACACAGCCACACATGCACGCACATGCACATTCACTCACTCACACACAAACACACACACAAACACATACAATTCATATAGGCACACACCCAACACACGCTAAGAGCACCATGCGCCAGTGAGGACAATACAGTGCCACAGATACGGCCCGCTACCAAAACCTGCGGGCTCACCTTCTCTGCAGCCAACGTGAGTAAAACATTTAAATGTGTTAACCCTCGCAAGGCTGCCGGCCCAGATGGCATCCCTGGCCGCGTCCTCAGAGCATGCACAGACCAGCTGGCTGGTGTGTTTACGGACATATTCAATCAATCCTTATCCCAGTCTGCTGTATATAGCCTCGTTATTGTTATGTTATTGTGTTACTTTTTCTTCTTTTTTTATTAAAAAAAAAACATTTTATTTTATTTGGTAAGTATTTTCTTAACTCTTCTTGAACTGCACTCTTGGTTAAGGGCTTGTAAGTAAGAATTTCACGTTAAGGTCTACACTTGTTGTATTTGGCGAATGTGACAAATAAAGTTTGATTTGATTTGATTGTATTATTTGCTTACATGTTATATCTCACAGTATATACAGCCAATATTTCAGCTGAAGTCTCTTTAGATTCCTATCTTATTTTGCAATACGGGAGAAAACATAACAAGCATATACACGCTAAATAAGATTTCAGACAGGTCTGGTTGATAAAATGTAGTATGGGTTTGGTGACTATGGCTTTCTGTGGCTAGCGTTTTTTCTTATAATACTTTTGAATGATAATGAATAGCATTTATATGGTAATTAAGAGCCATTTGAGATGCCTAACAATTTTCACCAATGTGTAGCTCCCACCTGGGTGAAACAGGGCAGCCATTTTGTGACAAAAGAATCACCGCACATCTGTTTATTGGGGAGGGAACAGGCATTCAGGAGGTCAGTGGCCAGATAACTCTGGTCCGGAAGCTACATTTCTGCAATTCTATACATTTTGCCATGGGGTTTTGTACTGTGTATTTAAATACTCAATTATTTATACTGCTGTACATTGCATTTTAGTTAGCACTGTAACAGTAATCCAAATGCAATCTATACGTATATACACCAGATTACACAAAATATACTAACAATAATATGTATATAGGTAGATATATTAGAGTGAGCTATCTCAAAAATCCAGTACATAAATATGTGGTGTGTATAAACAGTGTATTTGGGTTGTTAATTGGATTAGGTTTAACATTTCAAGATACATTTTTTTATGTTTTTGTGTTTCACATTTTACTGCATTGTTAGGAGCTAGTAACATAGGCATTTCGCTGCACCTGCTGTAACATCTGCTAAACTGTGAACGCCACCAATAAACTTTGATCTGATTTGAGATGGCACGAATCCCTTCCCGTCCCAGGGACCCCCACATCTGTGCAGTTTTGAACATGTCTGTTCATCATGCTATCCATCCAACTGCCGTTTCTTCCTGAGTATTCTCTCCATACGCTGGAAGCAGAGTCTAAAATACAAGGAAGATAGGTCATGGTCGACTATATACGAATGGACAAAGCCATCGATCAAGTGACACCATTCATTCACATGCCAAATCAAATCAAATGGAATTTTATTTGTCCACATACACATGTTTAGCAGATATTATTGCGGGTGTTGTGAAATGCTTGTGGTGCAGCGAAATGCTTGTGAAGACTCAATAGTGCATTTGAGGCCGAGGAAGCTGGTTAAGATGGTGTCTCACGTAAGAGATTTATGTAGAAGTAACATGAGCAGTTTGAGCTACTCCAGGAAGTGATGTTGCATGCTAGCTGTGCTGCCACCTCTCATTGAGTATTTCAAGTTGAAGGCCGACAGGGGTACTGCAGGCTACCATTAGCTACTAAATTATCCTTATAACTTCTGTGTGCGATTTTAATAATTGGTTCAAGTACATACATCTTGTGTAGTAAAAGCAATTATTGGTACCATGATTGTCTTTGAATTTCTATTTTATTTACACAGATTGACTACGAAGATGTACATTTTCCCCTTCGCTATAATGGGGAATCTTGTTTTCTGCAAACAATGCCTGCAGTACCACGGTCGGCCTTGAACTTGTTGGCTTCAATCAGAGGGGGCAGTCATTCTCCCCTGAGTTATACACATCATCAACACATGAGCGTTAGTGATGTACTGTACTGACAATCGTCAATAGGTGTATAATTATTTTAATCAATAAAGCATCCGCAATTTGGCACTATTAGGCACCCATCACTAGCCTATAGACTTCATAGCTGCACCGACTCCCTTGCCAAGCTTTGTGGTCCCCCATCTAAAATAATTTAGGATGTTTTCAAATTTCAATTGAACGATTTGGTGAAGGCTGCATGTAGCCTATTATTCCTAGGGTCTTTTCACCCTGCTAAAAATATAAATGAATGAGAAACACTATCTTTCCGGCTAAACTCCAAATCAATCATTGGATGTGTCTGAAATGGCATCCTATTCCCTTTGCAGTGCACTACTTTCGACCAAAGTCACATGCAACCTGGCCAAAAGTTGTGCACTACATAGAGAATAGGGTGTTGTTTCGGACGCACACATTCTCTTTTACCTTATTCATCAGTGGGTTATGGAGGATATCCAACATACTGCTGGACATAGGATGTTGATGATACACTGCCTGAAAGGCTACAGGATCGATACTGAGACTGTTTGGGCATCCATTGGCCCATGGAAGAAACCTGAACCTCTTTCTCCATCATCAAAATACTTTTTTGTCCTTCTTCAAGGGTTTTCTGTAAGGTTGCATCGTTGCATCTATATTCTTCACTCAGCTCCAACCTCAATGAGCCTCTTCAATCAACATCACATGCAGATACTTTTTGTAGGCTATAAAAGTATTATAACTTATGATCCTTGACTTCTCAGACAAAATTATTTTAAAGATTGAGTAGGCCTATACTTCTATGTTTGTGTAATGACCATCGGCAAATGTGTGGTTAATTCACAGTAGCACGTGGGCTACTCTGTAATACACATTAGCTAACACGAACCACACTGACAAATATTCTGAGCTGGAATGACGTTGAATAAAACAATTGTTGGTAAATATACAGATGTGTAATAGAATGCCTTACATTGTGCCTGACACATCTGGTTTCTGTGTGCAAAGGCATGGCTATGATAAGGTCAAGTGGTAAAATAATGCACAAAGGACATTAGTGAAGCTCTGACCAGCACATGAGCTGAAATACTTCCTACCTGTGCTGTATGCACCTGTCTTCTTGTAGGTAGGCCTATGATGATATTGGTAATGCCTTACTCACGCAAAACATATGTATTTAATAATCGGTAAAATAGTTTAAAATAATTTCAATAATTGACCTGTGCACCAAGGCTCGTTAGTATATAACCTATGTTGCCCTCTAGTGGGAGGCTTTATCAGACATTAATTTACAGGAGGCTATAGGGAGACTATACCTGTCCAAATAAATAAATAGACTAGACCACGTTTATTAGGTCTCGTTTGATTAAGCAAGACACACGTTCAAATTACATACATGCCTGTTATAACATCAATAACAATTTTGCAGGCTGTCAAAGTGGTGACTAAAGGCGATAAATCATGTCTAAATTGGTATGCCTACACTACAGTAGTCTATAACCGTATTAGGTCAATTCCCCTATGATAAAGTTGTCTCTGCACGGAATGACCTAAACTTTAGTTTGTAACGCAATTGGCAATCGTGATTTGGCATTGACTATTTGGGAAAATTGAGTCACAAGCCTGTAATTATTTACTTATGGGCGGTAATCTAATCAGACAATACAAGTGTAAACGGTCTGCATGTGCAGAGAGATGCCACGGGGCCGCTGGAAGGGAAAAGGCGGTGAAAAGTCCCAGGTTTGTTGTTTTGTGAAAGAAAAAAACGAACATGAATGTTGGGGTGGGGGGCGTGCCCTTATCCCATAAGAGAAGCACAGCTGTCATATGAGAAGCCGCACTGGAGCGAGAATATACTTCCTATCACTTGTACATCTCTCTGTTCCGCGCTGTAGGCTGTTCTCTCGCAAGTGCGCCCCGGACTGTCCCGCAACATAGGCTTCTGAATGAGTAAATCTCTGCAGGTTGCTTGCTGAGGATAATTATTATACAGAGACTCCAATACATGGACTGACTCATTTCTTTTGGAGACTTCGGAAACACAAGAGAATTGGAGCCGGACGAGACGTATGAGGATAAAATACAGACGTATATTTTTATGCATGGGCATTATGTATATTTTACCCACGAAATAAATGATGTTCTTATTTTTTTGTGCTTTTCTCGTCAGTCCGTTGACCTATTGGAAAAATACATAAATATCGAAGAAGTGACGGGGATTCAGAATGTGTACTCTATTCTTAACAGTTCTACTCGGAGCGGTGAGTGTCAATATACTTCTATAACATTAATCTTGTGTTTTTGCATGGTCCATTTTTGTATTAAGTTGTTTGAACTACGTCGTGCCTCACGCCACTATATGTGCGACAACACTGTCACTTGCGCATCCAGGTAGGACGGTGTAGCCTAGGCTAGAGTGCCAGGCTACGAGTCGTGATTTGGTGAAGTAATTTTGGTGAAGTAATTTCATCATGTAGTACATGTTAAAGTTTCTGTTCATTCATACACGTTAACATGTACTACATGAGTCTATCTTCATTCATAGACTCTTTCATTCAAATAACCTCTTTCATTCAAATAACCTCATTCACTCTGTCAAACCCACCCCATCGTCCTATTGTTAGCCCATTGGAGACAACGCTCTTCGCAGTTCCACCATGCACGTCAAGTAACAATTTTACATGATATCAAAGTAATTATGAAGTGTATTCGGAGCAGGGTCTATCAATTGACCATATGGAGCAAGGACTATCAATTGACCATACGTAACATTTATGCACGCAAGACTTTCGCTTTGGATTAAACCGACTGCTAAATGACATATATTATAGCCTATACACAGTTTCATCCTGAATATTTATTTTCCAGTTCCGTTTATGCACAAAGTATAGCTGCGAACCTTGGAAACGACATCCTTCTCGATTACATTAGAGACCGTATGACAATAACAATGTCGCAGTAGATCATATGGAAGAGGTCAACATAAGGCTACCTAGAACATCAGACCTATAGGCCTATAATACTCTCCAGCCTGGTCTCATAGACTAGACATAACATAGTAAATGTAAATCCAGGACAATAAGTATGATATGTTACATTTGGAATGGTTACAAAAGACAGATGGTTACTTAATGGCGGGGCAGAGGGATGGGAATATAACGCAAACGTCTAGCAACTCGCATTTCAGCTAATTAGCAACTTTTCAACTACTTAATACTTTTTAGCAACTTTGCAACTAAACTCAGAAAAAAAATAAGCGTCCTCTCACTGGCAACTGCTTTAATTTTCAGCAAACTTAACATGTGTAAATATTTGTATGAACAAAACAAGATTCAACAACTGAGACATAAACTGAACAAGTTTCACAGACATGTGACTAACAGAAATTGAATAATGTGTCCCTGAACAAAGGGGGAGTCAAAATCAAAACTAACAGTCAGTATCTGGTGTGGCCACCAGCTGCATTAAGTATTGCAGTGCATCTCCTCCTCATGGACTGCACCAGATTTGCCAGTTCTTGCTGTGAGAAGTTACCCCACTCTTCCACCAAGGCACCGGCAAGTCCCCGGACATTTCTGGGGGGAATGGCCCTGGCCCTAGCCCTCACCCTCTGATCCAACAGGTCCCAGACGTGCGCAATGGGATTGAGATCCGGCTCTTGCTGGCCATGGCAGAACACTGACATTCCTGTCTTGAAGGAAATCACGCACAGAACGAGACGGACCCTCCACCTCCAAATCGATCCCACTCCAGAGTACAGGCCTCGGTGTGATGTTCATTCCTTCGACGATAAACGCGAATCCGACCATCACCCCTGATGAGACAAAACCATGACTCGTCAGTGAAGAGCACTTTTTGCCAGTCCTGTCTGGTCCAGCAACGGTGGGTTTGTGCCCATAGGCAACGTTGTTGCCGGTGATGTCTGGTGAGGACCTGCCTTACAACAGGCCTACAAGCCCTCAGTCCAGCCTCTCTCAGCCTATTGCGGACAGTCTGAGCACTGATGGAGGGATTGTGCGTTCCAAGTGTAACTCAGGCAGTTGTTGTTGCCATCCTGTACCTATCCCGCAGGTGTGATGTTCGGATGTACCGATCCTGTGTAGGTGTTGTTACACATGGTCTGCCACTGCGAGGACGATCAGCTGTCCGTCCTGTCTCCCTGTAGCACTGTCTTAGGCATTTCACAGTACGGACATTGCAGTCCTCATGCCTCCTTGCAGCATGCCTAAGGCACATGCATGCAGGTGATCAGGGACCCTGGGCATCTTTCTTTTGGTGTTTTTCAGAGTCAGTAGAAAGGCCTCTTTAGTGTCCTAAGTTTTCATAACTGTGACCTTAATTGCCTACCGTCTGTAAGCTGTTAGTGTCTTAACGACCGTTTCACAGGTGCATGTTCATTAATTGTTTATGATTCATTGAACAAGCATGGGAAACAGTGTTTAAACTGTTTACAATGAAGATCTGTGAAGTTATTTGGATTTTAGAAATTATCTTTGAAATAATTTCTTAGCATGTTAGCTAACCCTTCCCCTGTTCTTAACCCTAACCTTAACCCTTTGAGCTAACCTTTCCCCTAACCCTAACCCTAACTTAACTTTTTTAGCTAACCCTACCCCTAACCCTAACCTTAACCCTTTAACTAATTCCTAAACTTAAACCTAACCCCAAGCCTAGCTAATGTTAGCCACCTAGCCAATTTTTTGGCACCTAGCCAATATAGCTAGAATTCGTAACATATCATACTAATTGTAATTTGTAACATATCATACGAAATGGGTGATAGACATCCACAAATTGATACAAACCATACAAAATGTAACATATCATACGAATTGGAGTGTCTCGGATAATATTAAATACTCTGAGACCAGCTTTTACTCTCTACTCTTGTGGCTACAGTTATTTTGTGAATGAGTGTTATTTAACCAAACCAAACCTCCATCACTCATTTATGTCCAGTGTCAACTGCTGCACATATCATATGAAATGGGTGATGGACATACACAAATTAATACATACCATACGAAATATAACATATCGTCGTAAAAGCGGACATGACAAAACCTATTAACCCTCAAGAGGCTGAAAATAATTGGCATGGGTCCTCAGATCCTCAAAAGGTTCTATAGCTGCACCATCGAGAGCATCCTGACTGGTTGCATCACTGCCTGGAATGGCAACTGCTCAGCCCTCGACCGCAAGGCATTACAGAAGGTAGTGCGAATGGCCCAGTACATCACTAAGGCCAAGCTTCCTGCCATCCAGGACCTCTATACCAGGCGGTGTCAGAGGATGGCCCTAAACATTGTCAAAGACTCCAGCCACCCTAGTCATAGAGTGTTCTCTCTGCTACCACATGGCAAGCGGTACCGGAGCGCCAAGTCTAGGTCCAAGAGTTTTCTAAACAGCTTCTACCCCAAAGCCATGAGACTCGTAAACATCTAGTCAAATGACTACCGAGACTATTTGCATTGCCCCCCTTCCCACCCACTCCACACCACTGCCACTCTCTGTTGTCATCTATTCATAGTTTTTATTTGATTTTTTAAATTTTACCTTTATTTCACCAGGTAGGCCAGTTGAGAACAAGTTCTCATTTACAACTGTGACCTGGCCAAGATAAAGCAAAACAGTGGAACACAAACAACAACACAGAGTTACACATGGAATAAACAAACGTACAGTCAAAAACACAATAGAAAAAAATATATACACATTGTGTGCACATGAGGTAAGATTAGGGAGGTAAGGAAATAAATAGGCCGTAGTGGGGAAGTAATTACAATTTAGCAATTAAACACTGGAGTGATAGATGTGCAAAAAATTTATGTGCAAGTAGAGATACTGGGGTGTAAAGGAGCAAAAAAATAAATAACAATATGGGGATGAGGTAGTTGAATGGGCTATTTACAGATGGGCTATGTACAGGTGCAATGATTTGTGTCTCCAGCTTCCGTGATTTTTGCGATTTGTTCCAGTCATTGGTAGCAGAGAACTGGAAGGAAAGGCGGCCAAAGGAGGAATTGACTTTGGGGGTGACCTGTGAAATATACCTGCTGGAGTGCGTGCTATGGGTGGGTGCTGCTATGGTGACCAGTGAGCTGAGATAAGGCAGGGCTTTACCTAGCAAAGACTTATAGATGACCTGGAGCCAGTGGGTTTGGCAACGAATATTGAAGCGAGGGCCAGCCAACGAGAGCATACATGTCGCAGTGGTGGGTAGTATATGGGGCTTTGGTGACAAAATGGATGGCACTGTGATAGACTGCATCCAATTTGCTGAGTAGGGTGTTGGAGGCTATTTTGTAAATGACATCGCCGAAGTCAAGGATAGGTAGGATGGTCAGTTTTACGAGGGTATGTTTGGCAGCATGGGTGAAGGATGCTTTGTTGCGAAATAGGAAGCCGATCCTAGATTTAATTTGGGATTGGAGATGCTTAATGTGAGTCCGGAAGGAAAGTTTACAGTCTAACCAGACACCTAGGTATTTGTAATTGTCCACATATTCTAAGTCAGAACCGTCCAGAGTAGTGATGCTGGATGGGCGGGCAGCGATCGGTTGAAGAGCATGCATTTACTTTTACTTGCATTTAAGAGCAGTTGGAGGCCACGGAAGGAAAGTTGTATGGCATTGAAGCTCGTCTGGAGGTAAGTTAACACAGTGTCCAAAGAAGGGCCAGAAGTATACAGAATTGTGTCGTCTGCGTAGAGGTGGATCAGAGAATCACCAGCAGCAATAGCGACATCATTGATGTATACAGAGAAAAGAGTCAGCCCGAGAATTGATCCTTGTGGCACCCCCATAGAAACTGCCAGAGGTCCGGACAACAGGCCCTCTGATTTGACACACTGCACTCTGTCTGAGAAGTAGTTGGTAAACCAGGCGAGGCAGTCATTTGAGAAACCAAGGCTGTTGAGTCTGCCGATGAGAATGTGGTGATTGACAGAGTCGAAAGCCTTGGCCAGGTCGATTAATACGGCTGCACAGTATTGTCTTTTATCGATGGAAGCTATGATATCATTTAGGACCTTGAGCGTGACTGAGGTGCACCCATGACCAGCTCGGAAACCAGATTGCAGAGCGGAGAAGGTACGGTGGGATTCGAAATGGTCGGTGATCTGTTTGTTAACTTGGCTTTCGAAAACCTTAGAAAGGCGGGCTAAGATAGATATAGGTCTGTAGCAGTTTGGGTCTAGAGTGTCTCCCACTCTTTGTGGATTTCAGACGATACAAAAGAGAGGTTGAACAGGCTAGTAATAGGGGTTGCAACAATTGCGGCGGATAATTTTAGAAAGAGAGGGTCCAGATTGTCTAGTGCAGCTGATATGTAAGGGTCCAGATTTTGCAACTCTTTCAGAACATCAGCTATCTCGATTTGGGTGAAGGAGAAATGGGTGAGTCTTGGGCAAGTTGTTGTGGGGGGTGCAGGGCTGTTGACCGGGGCCGGGGTAGCCAGGTGGAAAGCATGGCCAGCCATAGGAAAATGCTTATTGAAATTCTCAATTATCGTGGATTTATCGGTAATGACAGTGTTTCCTAGCCTCAGTGCAGTGGGCAGCTGGGAGGAGGTGCTCTTATTCTCCATGGACTTTACAGTGTCCCTTGTAACCGGAGGGTTGCAAGTTCGAATCCCCAAGCTGACAAGGTAAAAAAATCTGCCGTTCTGCCCCTGAACAAGGCAGTTAACCTACTCTTCCCCGGGCGCCGAAGACGTGGATGTCGATTAAGGCAGCCCCCCGCACCTCTCTGATTCAGAGGGATTGGGTTAAATGTGGAAGACACATTTCAGTTGAAGGCATTCGGTTATACAACTGACTAATAATGGTGACTTTGATGCTCGGAGACCAGGTTTTACTCTCTACTCTTGCGGCTACAGTTATTTTGTGATTGAGTGTTATTTGACCAAACCAAACCTGGAACAGGCACTCCATCATAAATGTCTGTCCAATTTCAACTGGTACACACAGCTTGTGCATTGTGTGTGCGGGCCAGTGCATGTGTATCCTCCACCAACCTGGACTCAGGGGTAAATGTAACATAGTAATATGTAAAGCTGTCTCCCTCCATTTAGTATGATACGTTATGTTTCGTATTGTTTGTATTTATTTGTAGATGTCCATCATCCAATTCATATGATATGTTATGAATTACACTAAACAAAAATATGAACACAACATGTTAAGTGTTGGTCCCATATTTCATGAGCTGAAATAAAAAATCCCAGACATTTTCCATAAACACAAAAGCTTATTTCTCAAAGATTTTGTGCACAAATTTGTTTACATTCCCTTTAGTGAGCATTTCTCCTTTGCCAAGATATTCCATCCACCTGACAGGTGTGGCATATCAAGAAGCTGATTTAACAGCATGATCATTACACAGGTGCACCTTGTGCTGGGGGCAATAAAAGGCCACTTTAAATGTGCAGTTTTCTGTCTGTAATATAACCCTTTTGTCGGTAAAAACAAATTTTGATTGGCTGGGCCTGGCTCCCAATAGGGTGGGCATCCCAGGCCCACCCATAGCTGCACCCCTGCCTAGTCATGTGAAATCCATAGATTAGGGCCTAATTTCTTTCTTTCAATTGACTGATTTCCTTATATGAACTGTAACTCAGTAAAATGTTTGAAATTGTTGCATGTTGCGTTTAGATTTTTGTTCAGTATGCAATTCGTATGATATGTTCCGAATTGCAATTTGTACAATATGTTACGAGTTTGCAATACCTATTATATGTTACAAATAATTCAAATTTGTTGTGGCTAATGTTAGCTAGCTGGCTAATGTGAGCTAGGTTAGGGGTTAGGGTTAAGGTTGGGGTTAGTTAGGGGTTAAGGTTAGGGTTAGGGGAAGTTGCTAATTAGCTAAAATGATAAAGTTGTCCGTGATGAGATTCAAACACACAACCTTTTGATGGTTTGCGTTATACGACTGCCCAACCAACCACCCTCCTTTAGTTTTTGCCTTAATAACCATTCCAAAATTAACGTCATACTCATTTTTTTGTCTATGAGACCAGGCTGCTCCACTGCTGCCTCAAAGCATGCAATATTGATATGAGTTTAAGTCCCCTTCACTCCACTTTCCCTCTCTCTTTTGTTCCCTTTCTCATTTAGAGAGGATGATTCAGCATGGGTTATCCCAAATGGCACCCTATTCCTTACATAGTGCATTACTGTTGATCAGAACCCCATAGGTCTCTGGCCAAATGTAGTGCACCATATAGGGAATACGGTGCCATTTGGGACACAGCCCATACATTTGTCATATTACCGACACTGACATGCCTAAACCACTCCCAAAACAGAGAAATGATTTACCTGACAGTTAAAAGCACTTGTCGTTTTTTGACAAAGGCTCAGAGAGTAGCTACCTTTAAATTAAAGCCAGCATTACCGGAATAGCTACCGTTGTCCAAGTAGTAGATGTAGTCAATGTCTAATGGCTTAACAGGTGTTGGACAGGCTGAGGTTGGAAGGTTAAGTGCATCCAAGTGAAAATATACTCAAATAGTAGCTTGGTGGAACGTTCAAGTTGTGTTCCCTAAAAAATTATTTGGTGTGTGTGTGTGTTTGTGTGTGGTTGGCAGGCTTGTGTGGGCATCAGTGTACGTGTGTGTGCATACTGTATGTGTGTGTTCGTTTGTGCGTGTGTGAGAGAGAGAGGGATAGAGAACAGCCTCGAGTTCCACACTTTCCCGTTCCACGCCTTGTGTCAAGCTGTGCTTTTGACTCTCCAGGGATAACTGACTTGATAAAAAAACACAACAATAAACAATAAACCAAGGGGACTATATGCCAAGTCAAGCAATGATTCACTTGTGTCAAGAACCAGGTATTCTTTGGCATTTGCTAATTGCTAATAGCTAATAATCCACCAATCCAACTGAGCGTACAATTACTTTGTGTGACTGAAACATGTTGTACTGCACCCATTCCTGAGGCTATAAGAAATCTTGAATCAGAAGAAGCAAGGGCTGCTTCCCAAATGACATCCTATTCCCTATAGTGCACTACTTTTGACCAGAGCCCAATGGGCCCTGGTCAAAAGTAGTACGTGCCATTTGAGACACAGCCAAGTAGATTGAGCAGGTTAACATTTTTCATCTTGAATCTTGTTCTGGAGGCAGTTTTTCGGAGTGGTCACTAGCTGGCACAGCCACAAAATCTGATTTTAAACCTAACCCAAACCCTAACCCTAACCTTAACCACACTGCTAACAATAATGCCTAACCCTAACCTTAAATTTAGACCATAAAGCACATTTCTGTTTTCATAAATGTTTACAATATAGCCAATTTTGACTTTGCAGCTGGCCTATCTAAGGGGAAATTGCTCAGTGACAATAAACGTGAACTGTGAACATTTTTGGCAAGTCCAACTGTGGTTTTTATACATACCGGTAATATGACTACCTTCAACTACAGTTTAACAAGTATACTAAAACATTTGCATTACAAAACTGTCTCAAATAGCATATCACGCAAAAATAAAACCAGTTATCAATGTAAGTAATATATTTTTTCAATACCTCACTATAGAATGTTGAGCAAAACTCAAGAAACTGTCAATTGTTCCAAAGTAATCTGTCCGTCAACTCAAGTGTTACCACATCACAGTGGACTTGAGCTCTGAGGGTTTAAATGGGACTAGCAGAGACTTAGAGGTGGATGGGGCACGGAATGGAATGGTCAAGGGAGTGAAGGAGAGGGGTAGGTGGAGAGGAGGAGGAGAAAGGGAGAGGGGAAGAGGGTAAAACGGACAACCTTTTTCCTGAAGGGAGAATGCATTGGGTATGTAAATTGGTGTGAATACACACACACGCAATGCCACTGACAAGAGAACTGCTCTAAAAAGACAGCACATGTCCCCTCAGTGGTGGTGTGTGTGTGTGTGTGTGTATCCACACACAAACTGGTTCACATAGCATATCATGAAAAAAATAGAACCAGTTATAAATGTAAGTAACTCAAAAAGCCTGAGGGGACATTTGCTGTCTTTTTAGAGCAGCTCTCTTGTCAGTGACATTCCACACCTGAGTACGTTGGATTTCCGTCGACAACATCACTCTGCGTACCATGCATACCCCAGTATAGTTTAGGGTGAAGTTGCCCCTATACACTGATCCTTCGTCAGTTTTACATTGTCCCACTAATGGTGAAAGTTCGGATTGGGGGAGGATAAAGGGAAACTTCACTCCGGAGGACCCAGAATCCTCTCTACTGCTGTTTTAACATTGCATAAAGTTGCTCACACATGAGTTCATTAATTCTATTTTAGCAATAATAATATTACAATATTTTATATTATAATTACATTTTAAATAGCCTAGAATATTTTCTATACAGGATCCAACTTCTGACACCAGTATACAGCGTTCATAGAATAGGATCAAACAAACTTAGACAGTACTCTCCCTCCAATTGTGGTCCGTGGTTTGTAACCGATTTATTTGGGGGAAAAGCTAATTCCTCTCTCGAATGGAGCCTTGGCTTGGAAAGGTATGCACCATCCAACATAGGAACCATGCAAGGAAGAAAAATGCTATTGCTACATGCTACCTTGCTTTCAAAGTAAGGTGCATGGACTGAAAAGCTGAAAAGATTAAACAACTCTAGGTATGGAAGTTTACTTCAAAAAGTTAGCATTTCGGCTAATTCCTTGTATCAAAAGAGGAAGTAAGGAACCATAACATGCTAACTTCATAAGGGCTAAAGACAGAGCTCTCTTGTCAGCTCCCATCAGCATCACTGTCAAAAAACATTTGCTTCTCTTTTTGAAGATTTACTTTGGAGATTAAGGGTCGTATGGAGTGTGTAGCATTTAAGGGACCAATTTGAGGAACATTTGGTTTAGTTTAAGAAGTGTAAGATGTAGAGTATTCAACCAAACTAACACACACACAAACAACCCTCCCACCGACACACACAGACACACACACCCATACACACATGCCTGATTAAGACACACACACATATGCGCATTCACACATGCACACGAGCCTGATTTAAACACACAAAAACACACACACACACACACTCAGGCCGGGATGTTCCTGCATTCGCGAAGACCGCATACATGGTAAACGCTGCAAATTATATATTGGCTTAATTGAAAAAAACTTGTCCAGCATGCTATTACACAGATTTACCACTGATCGTATAGAATCCCGGCCTCAGTCACGCACACACACACACACACACACACACACACACACACACACACACACACACACACACACACACACACACACACACGTGTTATAAGTACACATTCATCACTCTAGAGTCTACAGTGAGCTCTCATGTGTTCTCCCTATCATTTGTGTGTGTGTGTGCGTGCGTTTGGCCTTTCCATGTGTCTGTGTGTGCATGTGTTGTTGTTCGTACCCAGTTGATTGATCAAACATCCTCATCTGTGTCTCTCTGTTGATTGACAGGTCGGAGCTCTAGCCAATAAGGAGGCCTGTAGCTCAGGTAACTTCACCACCACTGGGGAGTGCTGCAAGCAGTGCCAGCCCGGGGAGGGAGTCATCAAGCCATGTGGAGCAACACAGACTGTCTGTGCCCCATGCCTCGACAGTGAGTACACACACACACACACACACACACACACACACACACACACACACACACACGCATGCCTTGATAGTGATTTACAGATTACACCCCCTTTAGCCATAAATGTCTTGACATTCATTACATTGTGATGTGGTCACCTAAGGGTTTTGACCTCCTCATAGCAATACCCCACTGTACTTATTGTCCATAGTACAGTACAGTTCAGTACAGTACACACAGTACTGCTGTATTGGACATGAAGTAAGTCTTGGCCGGTATTCATAAAGCGAAGAAAATAATGAATACGATTATATGGACAGGGAGGGCCTGATCCTAGATCAGCACTCCTCTGAGACATTTTATGAATACGGGCCCAGATGAACAGTGAGTTCTCTTATCCCGATTTCCCAACTTCCAAACAGTAATTATGCTGTACACTAGACCGAGTAAACACTCCTCTAGTCAAGACATACTTTGGAGTGAATACATACTGTACTTATGAGTGCCAAAGCAAGTGCCCTGGCCACGCGCCCTTGTCTGCCCGTGCTACAGACGGCTATATTGGTCCGCTAATATAGGAATAGTAAAGTCCCAGTGCACCCCCTTTTTATTGCAGTGTATGATATACCATTTTGAAGCTCTGAGTCTGTACTTTTATCCAATGTCAAAAACACAATTTAAAATGTTGGATATAGCTACTGCTATCAACAACATTGCTGCCCTGAATTTAGCAGGCGCAATCAACAAAGATCAGTGGGAAAAAGTTGTGATGGACTACTTTCTGGAGGACGATCATGCCATTCTGACTCTCTGACTCTGAAAATGAATTAAACGATGACAACAATTCCTGACATAGGTAAAAATATTTTAATTGAAACAGAGAGTCTTGTAGAGTCTTCTGATGACAGTGATGGGTAAGAAGCGGAGTGTTGGCCTCCGAATAGTCCATCCTTAGACCGCTGTGCCACTCGGGAGGCCAACACTCCGCTTCTTACCCATCACTGTCATCAGAAGACTCTACAAGACTCTGGTTCAATTCAAATATTTTTACCTATGTCAGGAATTTTCTCATCGTTTAATTCATTTTCAGAGTCAGAGAGTCAGAATGGCATGATCGTCCTCCAGAAAGTAGTCCATCACAACTTTTTCCCACTGATCTTTGTTGATTGCGCCTGCTAAATTCAGGGCAGCAATGTTGTTGATAGCAGTAGCTATATCCAACATTTTAAATTGTGTTTTTGACATTGGATAAAAGTACAGACTCAGAGCTTCAAAATGGTATATCATACACTGCAATAAAAAAGTAACGCTGCTTTTGAAAGTTGATCAACTTGCAACCCCACTGTGGAGAAATGGCCCTTGGAAAGTTGTGGTTCGGTTTTTACACCTCTTTGTTCATGCTCAGTCAGCATCGTTCATACCCTCTTAAGCATAGCCCCACCCATCTCTTTAAGGCTTGAGGCCATGGGCTAAACAAAGTGAGGAAGGAAGTGTAGTAAACAACCGAAGATTTCAAGGCTAAAAGTCGTGACAGTAGTAGCCTTCCATAAGAAGAGGTGTGTTTTTACCTTGAGTTTATCTAGTTCTTGGCAACATATCCTAATCTGACTTTGGTGCAGGTTATGTTGTTCTTCACATTACTGTCTCTGGTAAACACACACTATATCAAATCAAAGTGTATTTGTCACATGCACAGGATACAGAAGGTGTAAACGGTACAGTGAAAAAGTTACTTGCGTAGTAGCAAAATCCAATGTCAATATAAAAGTGTTAGGTTCTGAACAAACAGAGTAAAAACTCAAACGGACGACTAGGAAAAGCTCAAACAAAGTTTATTCAACCCACTGGGTGCTTGAGCGGCAAACAGAACATACAAGTCGCACAAGCACATATTTATAGCTTACAACTAGTCGGAGTCATCTCCTTGCATGTCTAAGATAGTTAATCCTTCTCTGGTGTTAGGCAGAGACACAGTAGGTTCCTCTTACTAGTATTATCATGGCCCTGCCTAAGTCCAGGACCCTCATATGCGTGTGTGTGAGATAGGACTGTAATCAGATGTTCTTCGGGGTGAGCCCCTTTAGCCCCCCTTCCCGTAGTGTCTTCTATCTTCAACTGCTGATCTTATCTCGAGTTGAGTTCCACATCCCTAATGGTCCTAGTTCCTCAGCAACTGGCCTGCCTTGTCAGCAACTGAAACTAGACTGTTGCCCTTTGCCTCCCTCTTTAGGAACATGAATATTAAAAAATAACATGTTTCAACAGAATATGAACTTTCTGCACTTCCCCTCAGTAAACGTTCAATACCCAGAGTTCCTACACACCCTTTATTGGCCCCGAACATATACAGTTGAAGTCAGAAGTTTACATACACCTTAGCCAAATACATTTAAACTCAGTTTTTCACAAATCCTGACATTTAATCAGAGTAAAAAAATTCCCTGTTTTAGGTCAGTTAGGATCACCACTTTATTTTAAGAATGTGAAATGTCAGAATAATAGTAAGGAGAATGATTTATTTTAGCTTTTATTTCTTTCATCACATTCCCAGTGGGTCAGAAGTTTACATACACTCAATTAGTATTTTGTAGCATTGCCTTTAAATTGTTTAACTTGGGTCAAACTTTTCAGGTAGCCTTCCACAAGCTTCCCACAATAAGTTGGGTGAATTTTGGCCCATTCCTCCTGACAGAGCTGGTGTAACTGAGTCAGGTTTGTAGGCCTCCTTGCTCGCACACGCTTTTTCAGTTCTGCCCACACATTTTCTATGGGATTGAGGTCAGGGTGTTGTGATTGCCACTCCAATACCTTGACTTTGTTGTCCTTAAGCCATTTTGCCACAACTTTGGAAGTATGCTTGGGGTCATTGTCCATATGGAAGACCCATTTGCGACCAAGCTTTAACTTCCTGACTGATGTCTTGAGATGTTGCTTCAATATATCCACATAATTTTCCTGCCTCATGATGCCATCTATTTTGTGAAGTGCACCAGTCCCTCCTGCAGCAAAGCACCCCCACAACATGATGCTGCTTTTCGGCTAGCAAGCATCCCTCTTTTTCCTCCAACATAACGATGATCATTATGGCCAAACAGTTCTATTTTTGTATCATCAGACCAGAGGACATTTCTCCAAAAAGTACGATCTTTGTCCCCGTGTGCAGTTGCAAACTGTAGTCTGGCTTTTTTTATGGCAGTTTTAGAGCAGTGGCTTCTTCCTTTCTGAGTGGCCTTTCAGGTTTGTCGATATAGGACTTGTTTTTACTGTGGATATAGACACTTTTGTACCTTTCTTCCAGCATCTTCACAAGGTCCTTTGTTGTTGTTCTGGGATTGATTTGCACTTTTTGCACCAAAGTACGTTCATCTCTAGGAGACAGAACGCGTCTCCTTCCTGAGTGGTATGACGGCTGCGTGGTCCCATGGTGTTTATACTTGCGTACTATTGTTTGTACAGATGAACGTGGTACCTTCAGGCTTTTGGAAATTGCTCCCGCAAGGATGAACCAGACTTGTGGAGGTCTACAATTATTTTTCTGAGGTCTTGGCTGATTTCTTTTGATTTACCCATGATATCAAGCAAAGAGGCACTGAGTTTGAAGGTAGGCCTTGAAATGCATCCACAGGTACACCTCCAATTGACTCAAATTATGTCAATTAGCGTATCAGAAGCTTCAAAAGCCATGACATCTTTTTTGGGAATTTTACAATCTGTTGAAAGGCACAGTCAACTTAGTGTATGTAAACATCTGACCCACTGAAATTGTGATACAGTGAATTATAAGTTAAATAATCTGTCTGTAAACAATTACTTGTGTCATGCACGAAGTAGATGTTCTAACCGACTTGCCAAAACTATACTTTGTTAACAAGAAATTTGTGGAGTGGTTGAAAAACGAGTTTAAATGACTCCAACCTAAGTGTATATAAACTTCCAACTTCAACTGTACATTCCTTATGCATGTAAAGTTATCAATAAGTTTTAGTATGGTAACATGAATAAGTATATTTCAAGCTAGAATGAAATAGTGTCAATAAAAAAAAACAATAACAAACAATGTCAATGCCCGTAGAGACAGAACAAAATGATATTCAGTATTTAAAATAACAATATCAATGTGTGAGTCATGTGAATGCGCATAGAGGCAGTGCAGTTGGTCCGGATAACTGGAAACTCACCCCCAGTGACACCCCGCATGAACCAGGGAATCTATATTCGGAAAGCCTGTTTCTGTCCTGCTCTTGACTTTGGTGCAGGGCATATGATGTCATGGCCTCTTCATCGCAAAACTCTCAGATCTTCTAAAACATATACGTTTTGTGGTGCTTGTACAGGCAGACCATCTCTGTGAGGAAGGACGTCAAGCATTGCGCAGCAGTTGAAACCTGGTCCGGACTGAGTCCGAACGCTCCTTGGCAACAACAACTCCAAGGTCCAGGGCTTTGAGGCTGTAAAACAGGAAAATAGACAAACATAGACAAGACATTATAACCTTGCATAACATCAATGTACCTCTTAAGTTCAGATAATAAGATGTGTTGTTTATGCTTAACAAGTTGATGGGCCATGTAATCATCTGGCAAAGTGGAACCCGGGTCCTTAGTGACTCCGCAAGCACTGCGAAGCAGAGCCTTAGACCTCTGTGCCACTCGGGAGGCCAACACTCCGCTTCTTACCCATCACTGTCATCAGAAGACTCTACAAGACTCTGGTTCAATTCAAATATTTTTACCTATGTCAGGAATTTTCTCATCGTTTAATTCATTTTCAGAGTCAGAGAGTCAGGATGGCATGATCGTCCTCCAGAAAGTAGTCCATCACAACTTTTTCCAACTGATCTTTGTTGATTGCGCCTGCTAAATTCTTGGCAGCAATGTTGTTGATAGCAGTAGCTATATCTTGCTATATCATGGCTATATCTTTCAAAAAGCCACGGTAGCAAGGATTATCTACACACACTGAGCAGCTCATGTCATGGACAGAAGCCTGCAACATGGCAGACCAATTAGAACTCATCTCTCGACATGTCCAGTCCATCCATTATCTCAACCTATCATGGCTAGTGAAGGTTCCTGGCTTTTTCCGTGGCTAAACCAACTAGGCTCGTAATTTAACAATTGTATTTGTATTTACAGATGACATACAAGTTTGTTATTAAGACACATGAAAGTTCATGGGCGTATACCACAACAGTCTCCAAAGGCTGCGTGTTCGAGTCGCGTCAGGACAACTGTAGCATTTTAGCCAACCCTTCCTCTAACCCTTCTCCTAACCTTAACCTAATTCTCCTAACCTTTTACATTAATGATCCTAACCTTTGTCATTTTAATTCTCGTAAACTTTAACATATATTATCCTAACCTTTGTCGTTAGTTCTCCTAACCACAAATGTAAATTCTCCCCATAATTCTCCTTTGTTGTTACGACCCAACCAGCAACACACATAATACATAAATAATACATATAATAAATGGAAAATTGCTTCATCCAATTCGTATGCTATTGTACGAACAGGTAAGATGTATGTTATTATAAGTCCTCTAATTCGAATGATAATGTACGATCGCTATTCAATTCATAACGTAATGTGAAGTAATAAATCATACTAAATGGAGGGTGTCAATTTAAATTCCAAATCCTACAAATTGCCCTGAGACCAGGTTGGCATTATAGAAAAATAATAGCAGTTTGAGACTGTTACTTGGTAGCCTGGTCCCAGATCTGTTTGTGCTATGATGCAACCTACTTGTCACTCATTGTCTTGCCAAACATGTTAGCAGAACTGGGACTAGACTAGTTTCTTGGATCAGAAGCTCCAAAATGAGAATGTTCTACATCTACTAAAACGACGGACCCGTCTCCCATGTAGGATGAGCCCATATTTAACTTCTTCCCCTGACTTATTGCGTGTCAGACTTGTTCGAGGTCAGGAGGTCCTAGTTGAGTTGGGGCTGCGTTTCAAAGGCCCTGGTTATGGGCCAGTTCCTGTCGGGTTCCCAGAGTCCTCTCTGGCCACATTTGTGTGTGAATCCCATGTCTGGTCTGGGCCATCCTATCAAGTCAGCACTACTCTAGCCAGTGTGTGTGAGTGTGCGTGTCTCTGTCTGTATCTCTGTCTGTATCTCTGTCTGTGTGTGAGCCAGAGAGATACACTGTAGAACCCACAGGGTAGACAGACACACAGGCAGGGTCGTAAGAGTGTTTTTAGGTTTTAAGGATAAGGAGGGCAGGATTGGTCTGCACTTTGTAATTTATTAATGGATAGTTTCTGGGAAATTATGTACATCTATTTCTGTAAGACCATAATGCAACTCATGACATGAGTTAGGCTACTTTAAGTGGTCATGTTGTTTCTCATAGAAATAACATCAGGGTTGCGTCCCAAATAGCACCCTACGGGCCCTGGTCAAAAGTAGTTCTCTATATAGGGAATATATAGGGAATAGGGATGCAGACCAGGAGTGAGTGCTTCTCTGGTTCTACTTTTCAAATTCCTTTTTTGGTAATATAAACACATGACTTTAAAGGATTTCAGGGCTTTCCATACATTTGTAATTGATTCCAAGAACAAGGTATTTCATTAAGGAAAATATCTTAATTTTGGGGGGTTTGTTGCTTTCTGGTCTGGTTGCATATGAAGTACAACATTTATTTTGTTTAAGTGTGTTGTGCCTGTCTTGTCTGGACTTGAAAGGCATTGAGTCGCAGAAACACAAAATCATCACGGGACTACACAAGTTTTGTGACTCATACAGAAAACATAAAAAGAAGATAAATAATGTGATGCCTGTCAGATGAATGATTAAATCACATGACTGATTGAAGCTTATCGCATTAGTACATTTTGCTTCAATTTAAAACAAAATTCAAACCGTATTTGTTTATATTCACATAATATTGAACTTCAATCAGACATCAAATTTTATTTGTCACATGCGCCTAATACAACAGGTTTTAGACTTTACCGTGAAATGCTTACTTACGAGCCTTTTCCCAACAATGCGGAGTTAAAAAGTAAGTAAAATGTGTTAAACATTTAAAAGGTAAACCGTAACACAAATATTAACAAGACTATGTACAAGGAGTACCGGTACCGATAGACATACAGTATAACATACAGTAATGTATGTGTAGATACATATGAGTATTAAACTACTATTTCGTATGGCCAAAACTTTATGCAAGGGGAGTGGAGCACATTGTTCTATCTAAGCCCTAAGACACCTTATCCAACTTAATCAACTAAATTATCAAGTTGAATAAGATATATTGCTGGGCTTGAACCAAAATGTGCAGGACTGCGAAACACTACTGATTGTGGGCTTTGAGGCAGCACTTCATTCATCACTTTAAAGCCATTTGTTCCTCCACTTGTCAATCACAGCAAACTCAAAGCATTCCATTTCCTGGAACACATTTTTTTGCCCCATCTCTAGGGAGGAACTTGCCCCAAAGGCATGTACTGATCTGGGATCTGTTTTCCTGACCCCCAAGCTTAACCTTCACCATAATCAGCCCAGAGAAAGCAAACTGGCCCCAGAACAGGTGTGCTTTACTTTCAAAAAACTAACCTGACTTCACCATTCCTCTGGTCCAGAGATGCTAAACAGCTAACTTGAGTAACAGCGTCCAGCTTTTTCTCAAACTGACAGGCCCAATATACCACACCCTGCAAGTTGTTTTCCTCCCTTCTCTTGACCCCTGCCTTGCTCTTGCCCTCTTTGTTTTTCTTACCACCATAATACCATGCTATTGTTTGAGGAGAATGCACAATTATGAACTTGAAAATGCATTAATAAACCAATTAGGCACATTTGGGCAGACTCGATGCAACATTTTGAACAGAAATACAATGGTTCATTAGATCAGTCTAAAAAGAATTCTCCAAGGCACATACACTGCTGCCATCTAGTGGCCAAAATCTAAATTGTGCCTAAAATGGAATAATACATTGTGGCATTTCTCTAACGAGATGATGAAAAAAAAATAACTCATGATTTTTCTTTTTATTATCTTTTACCAGTAATGTGTTATATTCTCCTACATTAATTTATCATTACGACAAACTTCAAAGTGTTTCCTTTCAAATGGTATCAAGAATATGCATATCCTTGCTTCAGGTCCTGAGCTACAGGCAGTTACATTTGGGTATGTCAGTTTAGGCGAAAATTGTTTTTTAAGGCCTGTCTCATCCATCTAGTGGCCAAAATCTAAATAGAGCAGTTTGAGCTACTCTAGGAAGTGATGTTGCAGGCTAGCTCAGGGCTGCCCCCTCTCATGGAGTATCTCCGAGTTACCTGCAGGTTGCCATTATATCCTTATTATTTTGTCTGTGTGTGATTTTAAAGTAATCGGTTCCAGGACATACATCTGGTGAAATAGAAGTAATTATTGGTACCATAATTGGGTTATTTTTTTTTTATATAAACAAATATTGACAACGAAGATCGCCATTTCCCCATTCACTAAAGTGGGGGATCCTGTTTTCTGGAAACAATGCCTGCAGTACCACGATCGGCTTTCAACTTTAACTCCTCAATGCGAGGGGGCAGTCGTTCTCCCCTGCTTTAGGCCACCAAACTGCTGTGTCAGTTTACAGTGCAAGACAGACTCGGTGGTTACTTGAGAAGAAAAGCTTAACAACAGCCACAAACCATTTTGTCTTGGAACGTGGAACTGATCAGGGCTGATCAGGGCCAACTGAAACATGAGTTCTTGGGAGAGGATAGATAGACGACACAAGATAAAACAAAGCTAACCCAACTGTGTGAGAACTTCAAGAAGAGACATCTCGCCAGGCGAAAAACATGTCATACTCACACAAGTATGCACGCAGATATACAGGAACACACACGCACATGCGCGCGCACCCATGCGCATGCACACACACACACACACACACACACACACACACACACACACACACACACACACACACACACACACACACACACACACACACACACACACACACACACACACACACACACACACACACACACACACACACACACACACACACACACACACAGCTGTATGAGAAAAATACACATCTCATCCAGTGAAAAACACTCCATGCTAACACACATGCTCATCTGTTGCCGGCTGGCCAAAGTCGGAGTCCTTTTATGGGAGTTCAAAACAAAAGAATGCATTGAATGCTAGCTCCAGGCTAATGTACCGTTTTTATATTATCATAATGCTGAGCCAGGCAAAGACAGCCTATACTCCCTCCACTCCACCTCAGCTGCAGGCTAGCTTTATTAATGTATTGACTACTTGAATTATTGATGTGTGGCATTATGATAATGCTTTTGAGAGCACTGATGGGGCGGGGGGAGGCAAAGGGGCTGAGTGGACACATATCTGACACACAGGCAGGCACTCATATACACACACACTTGCATGCACCAACACAATCCAAATAGATGCCACATTTGGCCTCCCTTCCCATATACCCAAGCATTATGTTAGCAGTCCATTAGATACAGTGCCTTGCACAAGTATTCTGACCCCTTGGATTTCTTCTTTTAATTGTGTTGAAAAGTGGGATTCAAATTGATTGAATGATCATGTTTTGTCAACAATATGCACAATATACGTGGATTTGTTTAGGCAAGCCTAAATTAGTCCAGGAGTAAAATGTGGCTTAACAAGTCACATAAAAAGTTACGTGGACTCTGTGTGAAAAAATAAGGGTTGACATTATGTTTATATGACTAATCTTCACTCTGTCCCCAAATTCAACTACAAAGACTAGGGAGCTTTTCGAGAGCCTCATAAAAAAGGGCAGTGATTAGTAGATGGGTAACAATAACCTAACCCTCCTTACGCTATTTGCACACACTGTATATAGACATTTTTAAATTTTTTTTATTGTGTTATTGACTGTACGTTTTGTTTATTCCATGTGTAACTCTGTTGTTGTTTGTGTCGCACTGCTTTGCTTTATCTTGGCCAGGTCGCAGTTGTAAATGAGAACTTGTTCTCAACTGGCCTACCTGGTTAAATAAAGGTGAAATTAAAAAATAAAAAGCAAATCAGACATGAAATATCTCTTTAAGCATGGTTTAGTTCATAATTATGCGTTGCATTCTGTATTAAACCACCCAGACACCTCAAAGATACAGTTGTCCTTCTGAATTGAGATGCAGCACAGGAATGAAACTGCTCAGGGATGTTACCATTAGGTCAGTGGTGATTTTAAAACAGCTACAGAGTTCAATGGCTGTGATGGGAGAGAACTGAAAACAGACCAACAACATTGTAGTGACTCCCCAATGATGACTTAAATTACAGAGTAAAAAGAAGAACACAAATATACAAAACATGGCAAAGGAATACACTTTTTGGTCTATGTTTGGGGAAAATCGAACACAACACATCACTGAGTAACTGCCTCCTTATTTTCAAGCATGGTGGTGGCTGCATCATGGCATGGGTATTTTTAATGATACAAATAAATGGGATAGGGCTAAGCTAAGGCAAAATCCTAGAGCAAAACCTGTTTCAGACTGCTTTACGCCAGACACTGGGAGAGGAATTCACCTTTCAGTAGGACAATAATCTACAACTTAAGGCCACATCTACACTGGAGTTCCTTACCAAGAAGACGGTGAATGTTCTTAAGTGGCCAAGTTACAATTTTTACTTAAATCTGCTTGAAATACTATGGCAAGACTTGAAAATGGCTGTCTAGCCATGATCACCAACATTTTAACAGAGCTTGAAAATTATTAGAAAATAATAATAGGCAAATATTACACAATCCAGGTGTGCAAAGCTCTTAGAGATTTACCCAAGAATACTCACAGCTGTAATTGCTGCCAGAGGTGTTTCTAACATGTATGGACTCGGGGAGCCGAATACTTATGCAACAACTATATATATATATATAAATATCTTTAAAAAAGTACACATTTCTTCCACTTTGACATTAAAGTATTTTGGGTATATTATGACAAGAAAATGAAAATGAAATAAGTTTTAATCCCACTTTGTAGCACAATAAAATGTGAAGAAATCCAAAGGGTCTGAATACTTTTGCAAGGCACTATCTATTGAACCGTAAAGCAATGGTCTATGGATGATGGTCACTAGCACTGTAACTTGCAGAGCAATAAAGAGACAGAGTGGCATTTCTGCAACACTTCCTTGGATACTGTAGTAGGCAGACACTTCATGACCTTAACGGTTTATCAGGATAGGTTCTCTTTCTCCCAAAATTATGTATTTTTACGTTTATGCAAAACAGCAAAGTTAGTATGTCCAGTGTCACCTCCCTCTCTTTTCCTTTGGGCTTCTGCAGTAAACAGTATGTCCTGGTTGGTGTGCCAATGACGCAGAAAGAAAACACTTGATATGCCATGGGACATTGAGCATACAGACCACAGCATAACTGTCCTTGCACTACACTACACCCCAACACACAACTGTACATCCTCATTAATTTTCAACATGCTCAATACTTGCCATTTAGTCTAACACAGACAGACACACACACTCAAGAAGAACAAGAACATCACAACGGCTCTTACAAATAGGTCTGTTGCATAATTTAGTGTGTTTCCGAGTTTTCTATCCAGTCCAACTACAACTAAACATGCAATATTGATGGATACCTTTGAAATAATATAGATTCATAAAACTTTCTGAATAGACCTCACAAATGTCAAACATAAAATATTCTTAACCCTCCAGCTTGTGCTTGATATCACGGGTGAAAGTTTAGTTTTTTTGTTCTTTAAAATTGTCATAATTTTTTTTCAGAAGATCCTTTCCCTTAGTGACTTACATAGCCTTTGCTAACACTTATTCCCATTCAGGCATCTGAATACCACACAAATGCCAAAAATAAAACATTCTTAAAATAACCCTCCTGCTTGTGCTTGAAATCACGGGTGAAAGTTTTGTTTTTATTCTTTCAATTCTTTTTTATTTCTTTTCAGAAGATCCTTTCCCTAAGTGACTTACATCGCCTTTGCTAACACTTATTCCCATTCATGCAGCTGAATATCTACCCACTGGAGGAATTGCCTCAAGGGACATAGCACCTGGGAATTGAACTACTAACCTTTGGGTCACCAGTAAGATGGATTTCTAAGAACATGCATAATAGTCACCTCTGTCAGACTACCAGACATCTCAGGATGGATTAATGTTCAAAGAAGGTCTTGGGGTTTAAATAGTTTTTCTTATTGCTTGTATCCACATGACAAAATAAGGGGGTGGTAGTAGGACGTAACATATCAAATGGATGACGTAGTACACAATGGTGCGATTTTCAGGAACCGGTTTTGGCTTGTGAGCACTACATTCAAAACTACTGGCTGAAATTACTATACAAAACCTGTGGAGCATCACTAGCTTTCCCAACATTCCCAGGTTTTCCAGAAATCCCAGTTGGAAGATTCCCGGAATAAGCATGAACTCTGGAATCCACCGACAAGGATTTCTGGAAAACCTTGGAAATTTGCCAGAATATTGCAACCCTATATAATTATATTATTTTCTCAATTTTCCCCAAGGCGAGACGTTTGCGGAGAACTTCAGCCACACCGAGACGTGCCAGCCGTGCACCCGCTGCATGGGCCTTCTCCGCATGCAGACGCCCTGCACCGACTCCAACGATGCCATCTGTGTTTGCGACTACGGCTACTACCTCAACGAGCTGTCCAGCCAGTGTGAGAGCTGCACCAAGTGCCCTGAGGGCCAGGGCATGTTGTACGGCTGTGAACACGACCGCGACACCGTTTGCGAGGAGTGCACCAGAGATACATACTCTGACCAGGAGAGTTCGCGGGAGCCCTGCCTGCCCTGCACCATATGCGACGAGGACGGCGAGCTGGAGATGCAGGCCTGCAACTCCTTCAGTGATACCGTTTGCAAAGGTAGGAGAGACAGAGCTAATGTTACAGAGAGACTGAAAGCCAATGTTAATATAGCATGCGGAACTCTGGAAGCAAATAGAGCTTGTGTAAAAAAAAAAAAAAAAGGTTATTTAGGATCCGTAAACCTCAAACACAGACAGGAGGCAGACAGTCAGAGTTAGTTCTTTAATATGAATGTTCTCTTTTCGTTTAGAAGGGGATTACAATAAATTAAAACATTTTAATTTATTCTTAGTAGCCCGCTGTGGCTCCACTCGGCAGTCTCGGTCGTCGCATCTTGGTTCCGCTGGAGAGAGGGGAGAGCTGAAATCAGTAGCATAATCGCAATGAAAACGTAGCAGTACTTCAGTCACACAAGAGCTGCGGTTGACGTCGTTCGATCGTTTGGCTCTTTCCATGCAGGGTCTCATTCGCTTCAGTAGCAGCTCCCCTCTCCCCAGGTAGTGTTGATGGTTTGAGTGAGCGCTGTCATCTGCTGTGTAGCTGGTTTGCTGCAGTGTCGAATCCCAAACACTGACTGAAGAGCTACTTTTATGCAGGTGGCAGCTTGTTAATGCAATGCTCATCAGGTGTGTTGGGCCCCTGGAACCATTTCGGCAACTACTTGACTCGCTCTTTCCCTCATTCACTTAACCGGACAAACACAACAAAAAGGCTTATCAATTTCAAGCAAAATATGTAATATATGAATAAATAGTTTAGGCCTATTTAAATAGTGATAACTGTAAAACAAACCACACATGTGGACTAAATAAATAAAGCACAAATGAGGAAAAGGGAGAACACTAAACATACAAAGCCATGGAACACGTATGACTAGCTCACACATCTAGTAGCTTGCATTGTCAAGGTAGGAGAGACGAAGAGCTAACGATCCTGTACGTCAGCTAGCTAATGTTACCGGGATGTATTGTAATATGGGGAGATCGGGAAGCAAATAGCTCACACACCGAGTGAGAGACCAAAACAGAGACCGCACACACACACACACACACACACACTACACCGGTTCACATCCAGCACATACTTTTCTTGACATTCAGAGTTGAGTTGGAGCCATTGTATTGTGCTGTCAATCAATGATACATATTGTATAAAGAACCACCACCACAGTGCTAAGCCTAACCTTGCACTATATCAGCCCTATATGACTCTATCAGATAATATCTCTATCTCCCTCACCACAATATGGACATTGTTGGGCTAGAGATGTAAATCCCACTCCATACTCGTCTCCATGTCCACATAGACTCATCCCGTACAAAGACCACAAAGACCACCCTCTGTGTCTCCTGGGGCCACTTGAAAGGTCATGATCACTATTGGCTCTGAATTACTTTTATATAATTTCGCCCGTGGCCATCGCATTCCTCCGAACCTGGAATTCCCCATGATCAGCATCACCGCAGATTTCAATGTCTTCATGCTTCCTCCCTGGATTAAATCAATGCTTTATGTGAGCTTATTATAAAGGGAGTCTATTGAACAGTCATGGAAAGGCCTTTGGGGAGGCTGGTGGATGTGATGGCGTTATTTCGGTAGCGTACTGCAGACGGAAGGAGACCAGGACTAAAGGGAGTCTTTTGTGCTCTCCCATGATCCCTTTTGGTGCGACAGGCTCTTGGATGGCTCAAGAGGCATGCTTGGCTATTTGAGGGACCTACAGAAGATGAGTGAACCCTTTACACTTGTGGGAATTGGCCTATACGGATAGTGCTAGATTAAAATGTGTCTTACAGAAGAAATGCTTAAAGCATACGCATAAGCATGGCAGCAATTGAAAGGAGATTATGGGAAAATTAATAGACTAAAGGTGAGGACACAACAGTTGACACAAGACTGAATCCAAACATTAGATGTTTGATTATATGTGCATTTTATATTGACTGTACTTTTTGCCACATTTGTTGATAACGAAATCAGAAAATACTCTGGATACATTCAGTAACATGATAAGAATATTCCTGGAAAATGTGGGGTAGGTGCAACAAAGGGTTTGAGTGAGAGGACTAACTGCTGTCTCCAAGTGGCCACACCAAAGTGTGCGCACTTCCTAAGCCATTTCCATGCACTTTTATGGCTCAAACTATAAGGTGCTTTTTTGAGCTAGGGCAAGCACACTTGTTTTGTTTGGAACACAGCCCTGCATCCCCGCAATCACACAATTACTTTTGTTGTTTATCCAAAAATGGCCCATTATAAATCGAAATCTGGGTCAGGTGGGCATCATTTGAAAGCGTGTTCTATTGCCAACATGAATAGCTAAATTATAAAGTATGATCTTAGTATTAGGCTTTTACAGGCCAATTCAGAGAAACAGATTGAATTTTCACAATAGACAAACAGGCTCATTCTGTTCAGAACAAACCAGGGTATGAAGCCATGTCATCTTGTAACTATACATCAAACACACTGATCATAAACGTTGACACTGTATATGACATGCGTTTTATTACATGGAAATGTGAAGTGCTCATTTAGACTCTCGGGTGTTTGGCTTGCTTGTAGGACATCAAAGCTGTATTTATTATAATCGTCAACGTCTCATCCTTCAAAATACATAGAGTCCTCTTAATTTACAGCATTTCCCTCACTCAGACAGCAAAACATTTGCAAAAGTTTCCCCATTAGCTGGAGTGATGGGGGCAACTTCTTGTACTGTGCGGTGCTTAACTTCAGAACGGCTGTCAGTCAAAACCCATACAGCGCTGTGAAGCGCATGGTCTGAGCTCTGACGTCATTTATAGCGTGATACTGTACAGCCACTCCGTTCCAATTTAGGTGCTTATCAATGCCTAAATCTGCTATTTTTTTATTGTCTTCCTTTGAAATTGATGTATAGTTATGCTAGAGTTTGCATAAGAGGAAGCTATATCAGCATGTACAAATGTTACATAAACCCCGGGAGTCAGGAAGCAGGTGCAGAATGTGAGTTTAATAATGATAAATACAGATGAAGAAAAAATGAGAAGCGTACAGAATGTGAATGAAAGCAATACTCCCTAGTGAGTGATGTCTACTGAGGGCTAAATAAAGGGAGCAAAATCAAGGAAATAATGATGTCCTGGTGTGCGTAATATTGGGGAGCAGGTGTGCGTAATGATGGTTGCCAGGGCCGGTGGTTAGTAGACCGGCAACGTTGAGCAGGAGTAGGCGTGACAGTATCCCCGGCCCCCCGACGTGCGGCAGGACGATGCCAGCCCACACCTCTGTGCACCAGAACCACTCGTCCACTGCAAGGGCATCGGTCTGGCTCGGAGTCCACATAGCCATGGTCGTCTGATATCCCAGGACGCACTGGAAGGGAGTCAAGCCGGTGGATGAGTGATGAAGTGAGTTCTGGGCATACTCCGCCCAGGGAAAGAACCGGGCCCACACCCCCTGTCTGTCCTGGCAGTGACTCCTAAGGAACCTCCCCAGCTCCTGGTTGATTCTCTCCACCTGCCTGTTGGACTGAGACCGGTACCCAGATGTGAGGCTGACCGTGGCCCCCAGCTTCTCCATAAAGGCTCTCCATACCCACGACGTCAATTGGGGACCATGGTCAGAAACTAAGTCCTACAGAAGGCCATAATGCCGGAAGGCCTGCTGGAATAGTGCAGGGATAAAATGGCAGAATTTATAGAATCTGTCAACAGCAACCATAATAGTAGTAAAACCATCAGAAAGGGGGAGATCAGTGACGAAGTCTATGGACAGATGGTTCCAAGGCCGCTGAGGCACGGGAAGGGGAAAGAGTTTCCCTGCTGGAGCATGCCGGGGAGATTTGGTTTGAGCACATACGGAGCAGGAGTTGACATAGCGGGTGACCTCCCACGTCAAGGTGGGCCACCAGTACTTAGTGAAGAGAGATTGAATGGTACGGGTAATATCTGGGTGTCCAGAGGCGAGGGTTGTGTGTGCCCAGGTCAACAGCCAATCCCTTACCCCTGTAGGGATGTAGGTGCGCTCTGGAGGGCAGGAAGCAGGCGCATGTTCCCTCTGCAGAGCCTGGCGGATGTCCACATCTATGTTCCAAAGAGCAACAATTCGAGAGGGTGGAATGATGAGCGCACTCAGGATCGGTACCCCTTTGTAGGGCATCGGCTTTGATGTTCTTAGAACCTGGGCGATATGACAGTGTGAAGTTGAATCTAGTGAAGAAAATGGCCCACCTTGCTTGGTCGGTGAGATTGAGAAATAGTTCCTTGGCGCCCTCCAAGGAGCTCTCGGTAACCGATGTCATAGTTCCTCTCTGCAGAAGACAGTTACAATTTCTGTGGGTTACCTTAGCGCTGGGACAGGATGGCTCCCATGCCCACTTCTGAGGTGTACAATTCCACCACGAAGGGCATCATGGGATCTGGGTTTTTCAGCAACGGGGCGGAGGTGAAACAACCCTTCAGTAGGCGGAAGCCCTCAACGGCCGCAGGACTCCACACCAACTTACGAGGACCACCCTTGAGGCGAGAGGAGAGGCGATAGAGCTGAAGTTCTTAATGAAGCGGCGGTAGAAGTTAGCAAAGCCCAGAAACTGTTGAAGACTCTTTATGGTGGTTGGGACTGTCAATGACCTGACAGCTTCGACCTTCCTTTCATCCATACTCACCCCCTGCGGGCTGATCCGGTATCCCAAGAAGTAGACATCGACCTGATGGAACTGGCACTTCTCCGCTTTAACATAAAGGCGGTTATCCATGAGGCGTCTCAGGACTACTCAGACGTGAGCGATGTGATCCTCCAAGGTGACCGATTAGACCATGATGCCGGCGATATACACGACCACCTGGGGCCCGATCATGTCCCGGACCACCTCGTTCACGAATGCCTGAAACACTGACAGAGCATTGGCTTATCCATAAGGCATCACCGAGTACACGTAGTGCCCAGACGTCATGCTGAAGGCCGTTTTCCACTCATCCCGCTCTCGGATGTGGATCAGATTGTAGGCACTCCGCAAATCCAGCTTTGTAAAAAAAACACGTGCCCCATGGAACTATTCGATGGCAGCCTGTACCAACGGGAGAGGGTAGCGGTACTTAGTGGTGATGGAATTGAGACCTCTGTTAGCGATGCAGGGATGCAGACCCCCATCATTCTTGGTCACGAAGAAGAAGCCTGCCAACGCAGGAGATGTGGATGAGTAGACAAAACCCTATTGGAAGCCTCCTGGATGTACTCCTCCATGGCCTCGGTCTCAGCCACCAACAGAGGGTAGACGCGGCTGTGCAATGGCACAGAACATTCTAGCAGGTCGATGGCACAGTCCCAGAGGCAATGAGGAGGGAGACAGGTGGCTTGGGTCTTGGAGAACACCTCCAAGAGATCCTGGTAAACCTCCGGGATGTCGGGCTCGAGGGTAACCACAGGACTCTCAACCGACGTGAAACCACAGGGCAAGGGAAAGCAGGTCCTCCAACATCCGGGTGCCCAGTCTGTGATTTCCATCCTCGACCAGGAGATGGTGGGGTCATGACGTTAGAGCCACGGGAGGCCGAGGATGACTTTGTGCACTGAGGATGAGGACGGGAAGGCTCTCCTGGTGTATGGATCCCTCGGTGAAGGTGAGGGGTGCTGTGACGTGTGTGATAATGCCTGATCCCACTGGTCGATTATCCAGGGAATGGACCGGAAGAGGAGAGCGGGTATGAGGAGATATTCATGGAGGAGACGAGGGCCTGGTCGATGAAATTCCCCGCAGAACCAGAATCCACTATGGAGGTAGAAACAACACATGAGTAACAGCCAACCAGTGAAATGGAAACCAGGAACGGTTTGGTGGAAACCATATCTCCATTGGTTCAGGCTCTGCCTCAGGACGGCCAAAAGAGGGAGGCGAGTAGTGAGGTGGGCTCAAACAAACACTCAATATTTGAAAGAAAATAAATACTCTGTGAACCCACGTCCTTTATGAACATGATTCAGAGTCTGATGTAATTCTGCAGTCTGCAGATGGCTTATACAGTAGTGCACTTAACCAATAACATCTTAATCTAGATTTCCATTCCAGGCATAAAGTTTCACAGACCACTGTTTTGTGTTTTGTCCTCATCATCATATATTCCTCTTGAATCTAACCTGATCATGTACTCTTACTATCTGATCTAATCGTTTTAAGGAGCACATTATTCATCATTACTTCTCAATCTGTATCCCTGCCAGATGTCCTTATCCATTAAAGATGTGAAGTGAGTTGATGCGGCCTTAAGGCTATAGAGTTGATGCAGCCTTAAGGCTATATACTGCCAGAACCTATTTAGCAGGGTGGAGAGAGAGAGAGACATAGAGTGAGTGAGAGAAAGAGAGACAGACAGAGCGAAAAAGAGAGAGAGAGAAGAGAGAGGTAGGAAGGGGGGCACTGCTTCCTGTTGTAACTCAAGATGTGAGAGAGATCAGTTCAATTAAAAATGGAAGGCATCAGAAAAGCCATTGTGTCCGTCCATTGACATTTACACTGTATCCATTCATTATTTTTATGTCTTGTGAAGTATATTTTTATCGGCCATTGGGATGATTCGGCATTCTAGCAGCTAAGTGGAGGGAGTTGAGAAATGGTTATGTTTACCTTAGTTCCGCCAATAGCTGCTGTGAAAATCCAATTTCCCCCTCACTACAAAAGGGATTACTGTTAGTGTTATATCGGAAATTTGAGAAGGAATACTCTCACCACTCCTCTCCTTAGAACGCGAGGATGATAATATAGAACAGACTCTGATTGTGTTACAAATGGCATCCTATTCCCTATACTGTATAGTGCACTTCTTTTGACCAGGGCCCAATGGGTGGGTTTTCCTGTGGGTCCTGCTTTTTGTTTCACATCCATGGGCTTATTAACACTAAAGATAACAATGACATTATTAATAATATATACTTTTTTAACAATGGCAACACTAGCTATTCTATCTTGGAATTTGAGAGGCCTAAACTGTCCTATTAAACGTTACAGCTGCATTGATATCCTAGCAAGAAACCATGTCAGTATAGCAATGCTCCAAGAAACACACCTGCTCCAAAAGGATTCACATAGGACCGGGTGAAGGAGGGTTGAGCAGTGGTGCCTGTGGTGGTGTCGGTAGAGGCGCTGGAGGAACTCCTCCTCTCTCCCAACAGTCCATCATCTGCAGGACGCGATCCATGGCGGTGCCGAGACATTGCAACAAGGTCGCATGCTGCTGGACGCGCTCCTCGACCGCCAACACGGGCGTGTCTGCTCCTGCTGACTCCATTCTTCAGGTGCGTTATTCTGTCAGAAGGCGTGGTGTAGTTGGTGCAAAACGGTCAGGCGCAGGACAGCAGAGATGAGCAACACAACGTAGTTTACTCAAAGAATAAACAAAGTAGATACAATACCAAGCCCACCAAAATGGACTGACATAAATCAGGAACAATAACACACACGAACATGGGGAAAACAGAGGGTTAAATAATGAACATGTAATTGGGGAATTGAAACCAGGTGTGTATAAAACAAAGACAAAACA
This sequence comes from Brachymystax lenok tsinlingensis, assembly GCA_030435695.1. Lineage (NCBI taxonomy): Eukaryota > Metazoa > Chordata > Actinopteri > Salmoniformes > Salmonidae > Brachymystax > Brachymystax lenok. The sequence goes on from CM059780.1 coordinate 26,218,770, forward strand.
AATGGAAAATGAAAAGTGGATCGGCGATGGCTAGAAGGCCGGTGACGTCGACCGCCGAACGCCACCCGAACAAGGAGAGGGACCGATTTCGGCGGAAGTCGTGACAGAAGCAGCAGACAAGGTAATCCAATTTCGCGTTTGCTATCCATATTATCCATGGAACCCCTGGCCCAGGCAATTTGTCAATCGAAGAAAATAACATCCATTTCCTTAAATTCTACTGATCACTTAATCTCATTATATGCAGATGATATTTTACTACCTTATATCTAGACAATGTAACTCTATCGCTCCCAAACGCATTGAAGATCATTGATCATTTTAGCTTAATCTAAAGCCCTACAGTACTGCCTCTCAAGACCCCGATGGAGGACTCCATCTCTACTTATGGGATCACAATCATTTCCCATTTTAAATATTTGGGAGTAGATATATGTCACGTCCTGGCCTGGGATAGCCTACTGACTTGTCATTTTGTGTTTTGGTCAGGACGTGATCAGGGGTGTTTTTTGTTCTATGTTTTATTTTCTATGTTTGGTTTGTTGATGGTTCCCAATTAGAGGCAGCTGAGTGTCGTTACCTCTAATTGGGGACCATATATATGTTTGTTCATTTCCCCGCTTGCTTTGTGGGTCATTGTTTGTTATTGTGTTTGTGCTGCTGCACTACACAGTTCATGTCAGAGCTTTTGATTGTTATTATTGTTATTATTGTTATTATTATTGTTGTTTCACCAATTAAAAGATGTGGAATGGAACTTGCGCTGCACGTTGGTCCAATCATTCAAGCGATCGTGACAGAATGACCCACCATGAAAGGACCAAGCAGCGCGCCCCGCAGCAGGATAAAACATTCTGGACCTGGGAGGAGGTAATGGGCCGAAGCGATACCCTTCCTTGGCGGGAGTCGCCAAGGAGAGAGGAAGGACAACGCAAATGCCGGGGTTCGAGGCCACAACAGCCCCAATAATTTTTTGCCGGCTCCACGCATCAGGTCCCCTGTGCGCCTTCAGAGCCCGGCACGTCCTGTTCCTGCTCCACGCATCAGGTCCCCTGTGCGCCTTCAGAGCCCGCAGCAGGAGAAAACGTTCTGGACCTGTGAGGAGATCAAGGCGGAATGGGAGGCCTGGCCTTGGCGGGAGCTCCTGGGGGGTTCGCGGCCACAGCAGCCACAATATTTTTTTGGGGGCACATGGTGCCGGCTCCACGCATCAGGTCCCCTGTGCGCTTTCAGAGCCTGGCACGTCCTGTTCCTGCTCCACGCACCAGGTTCCCTGTGCGCCTTCAGAGCCCGGCACATCCTGTTCCTGCTCCACGCACCAGGTCCCCTGTGCGCCTTCAGAGCCCGGCACGACCTATGCCTGCTCCACGCATCAGGTCCCCTGTGCGCCTTCAGAGCCAAGCACATCCTGTTCCTGCTCCACGCACCAGCCCTACTGTGCGACGTCCGAGTTCCGGCTCCATGCATCGGGCCGCCGCCGAGGCGAAGACCCCCCCGAAAACCCTTCCCATTGACTTTTTGTCGCGGTCGGAGTCCACGCCTTTTGGGGGGGGGGGGTTACTGTCACGTCCTGGCCTGGGATAGCCTGCTGACTTTTGTGTTTTGGTCAGGATGTGATCAGGGGTGTTTTTTGTTCTATGTTTTATTTTCTATGTTTGGTTTGTTGATGGTTCCCAATTAGAGGCAGCTGAGTGTCGTTACCTACTATTGGGGACCATATACATTGGGGGAAAAAAGTATTTAGTCAGCCACCAATTGTGCAAGTTCTCTCACTTAAAACGATGAGAGAGGCCTGTAATTTTCATCATAGGTACACTTCAACTATGACAGACAAAATGAGAAAAAGAAATCCAGAAAATCACATTGTAGTATTTTTTATGAATTTATTTGCAAATTATGGTGGAAAATAAGTATTTGGTCACATACAAACAAGCAAGATTTCTGGCTCTCACAGACCTGTAACTTCTTCTTTAAGAGGCTCTTCTGTCCTCCACTCATTACCTGTATTAATGGCACCTGTTTGAACTTGTTATTAGTATAAAAGACACCTGTCCACAACCTCAAACAGTCACACTCCAAACTCCACTATGGCCAAGACCAAAGAGCTGTCAAAGGACACCAGAAACCAAATTGTAGACCTGCACCAGGTTGGGAAGACTGAATCTGCAATAGGTAAGCAGCTTGGTTTGAAGAAATCAACTGTGGGAGCAATTATTAGGAAATGGAAGACATACAAGACCACTGATAATCTTCCTCGATCTGGGGTTCCACGCAAGATCTCACCCTGTGGGGTCAAAATGATCACAAGAACGGTGAGCAAAAATCCCAGAACCACACGGGGGGACCTAGTGAATGACCTGCAGAGAGCTGGGACCAAAGTAACAAAGCCTACCATCAGTAACACACTACGCCGCCAGGACTCAAATCCTGCAGTGCCAGACGTGTCCTCCTGCTTAAGCCAGTACATGTTCAGGCCCGTCTAAAGTTTGCTAGAGAGCATTTGGATGATCCAGATGAGGATTGGGAGAATGTCAGATGAAACCAAAATAGAACTTTTTGGTAAAAACTCAACTCGTCGTGTTTGGAAGACAAAGAATGCTGAGTTGCATCCAAAGAACACCATACCTACTGTGAAGCATGGGGGTGGAAACATCATGCTTTGGGGCTGTTTTTCTGCAAAGGGACCAGGACGACTGATCCGTGTAAAGGAAAGAATGAATGGGGCCATGTATCGTGAGATTTTGAGTGAAAACCTCCTTCCATCAGCAAGGGCATTGAAGATGAAACGTGGCTGGGTCTTTCAGCATGACAATGATCCCAAACACACCGCCCGGCAACGAAGGAGTGGCTTCGTAAGAAGCATTTCAAGGTCCTGGAGTGGCTCTAGCCAGTCTCCAGATCTCAACCCCATAGAAAATCTTTGGAGGGAGTTGAAAGTCCGTGTTGCCCAGCGACAGCCCCAAACCATCACTGCTCTAGAGGAGATCTGCATGGAGGAATGGGCCAAAATACCAGCAACAGTGTGTGAAAACCTTGTGAAGACTTACAGAAAACATTTGACCTCTGTCATTGCCAACAAAGGGTATATAACAAAGTATTGAGATAAACTTTTGTTATTGACCAAATACTTATTTTCCACCATAATTTGCAAATAAATTCATAAAAAATCCTACAATGTGATTTTCTGGATTTTTTTTCCTCATTTTGTCTGTCATAGTTGAAGTGTACCTACGATGAAAATTACAGGCCTCTCTCATCTTTTTAAGTGAGAGAACTTGCACAATTGGTGGCTGACCTGATACTTTTTTTTCCCACTGTATATGTTTGTTCATTTCCCCACTTGCTTTGTGGGTCATTGTTTGTTATTGTGTTTGTGCTGCTGCGCTACACAGTTCATGTCAGATCTTTTGCTTGTTGTTGGTTGTAAGTTTCACCAATTAAAAGATGTGGAACGGAACTCGCGCTGCATGTTGGTCTAATCATTCAAGCGATCGTGACAATATATTTCCTTCCCTAGGTAAAACCATTTCCAGAAACTTTAACAGAACGCTCAAATCAATTAATTCCAACCTCAGTAGATGGAATAATATCCTAGTTACTTTAACCAGCAGAATATCTAGTATCAAAAGGAATATATTGCCACAGCTGAATTTCTGTAGAGGTGGGAGGCATGTTTTCTTCGAGGGGGGGATGGAAGAAGGCATCCAAAAGGAAGTTTGCTCCGAAGTGTCTGTCCTATATCTGAGAGATATAAAGTAGTGCACGATGTAGGGACTAAGATGCCATTTGAGACGCACCCTCTGTGATGCTAGTCCCTTGTAAGTGGAGTTGACGACCAGTAGGGTCTCAAATGATGATGCTTATCTAAAGGAAAGTGCAATATGCCTTCGACTCTGATCCATGCCAGCGAGGCCACCGTGTAGGGTCAAAATTCGTAATGCCATGGGAGGCTATCATATCATGTGACAGAGGTCTGTTTGGGAGGTTAGAGTGGTTCAGAACCCCCCAAGGGACATGATGGAGAAAACAACAAAGGGTTAATCCACAAAATTCCTGCTGTGTTCAAATTGCTCCAACGTTGAAGTTGATGAATGAAAACAGTTTAGTTAACCATAACCAAGCCTCAGTCAGAGCGACATCTTCGGTGTGATCGTAAATCAACTTGGACAAAAGTGATGTTACTGTGGAGTGTATGTGATTCATCCTCAATGGAATGCTGGTGTTGTACAATGCTCCGGGGTGAAGTTTCCCCTAGGTACAGATCTAGAATCAGATTCTCCTCCCACAATCTTAACCTTAACCATTATTGGGGAAAATGCAAAACGATCAGCGTCTAGAGGCAACTTCACTGTACACCCTGTACAAAGGAGGATGGGCCATGAAATTGTGTAACATGGCTAATAACAGGATAGGTTTACAGGGTGACAGATGTGTTTGTCTGTTGAGCCCTGGGTGTTATTGTTACATGCACACACTGTGTGTGTGTGTGTGCATATGGTCATGTAGCACGTGTGCTCACATACTGTACATGTGCGAATATGTGTGTGTGTTCTATACAATAGCTAAAACAGGTTGGTAAGCTAGCCTTATTGTGACAGCTTTCTCTTGGACCATGACTGGGTAAGCAGTCCTAAAGGTCCTCATGTCCAGTTCTTATCAATTTGAAGCACTGGCTGAGTACCTCAAGGATAGTGGGGAACAGGAGGACACTATCCATGGCCTCCCTCCTTAGGATTTTACCGCAGACACGCTGCACATGTTCTGGGCTGGCCCCTAACCCAAGGCTGGGGCCGTTGGATGTAGGGCCTCAGGGCCAAGGGTAGTGGAGAGGCTGACGACAAACATACGCACACGTATGTTAACATAGGTTCACACCTTTTTTTGGGGGGGGGCGCAAGCATTTACCCAGCTTTTGCGCAATACTTACCTATTGTTCACCTAATACCTTTTTTGCACTATTGGTTAGAGCTTGTAAGTAAGCATTTCACTGTAAGGTCTACACCTGTTGTATTTGGCGCACGTGACAAATAAACTTTGATTTGAAAATGTATTGAAAGTATAGGGAGTGATACAGTACTTTACTTACCATGAACAGCGGTCATTATTTACCCACCTATATTTTTTTACCACTACTACTACACACACACACACACACACACACACACACACACACACACACACACACACACACACACACACACACACACACACACACACACACACACACACACACACACACACACACACATTGAGGTTCATGGGCTGACTGATTGGACATGACAGAGCATTGTACACAAGGTCAGGTAGGTGGGGATCAGAGGAGAGGGGATAGGGGAAGCATCGGGCCAAGTGCATTCTGTTATTAGGTGGGTAGGTGGGGGAGTAGGGGTGTGGGCTAAGGCTGTTTCCTTCCTGTGTTTAGTTGACATTAATGATTGACAGACTGCCCTCAACAAATCCGGAAAAGGAGGGATCAGCTAACCAGAACCATATACCAACTAGTTTTTTTGGGTGGAAACCGGGTTACCGAGATTTACCGAGACTTCCTGCCCAAACCCACTCCCGTTTTCCAGGATAAATAACTGCGAGAAACTGGTCAATTATAATCAATTATTTATATGAACAGCATGACGTGAAATTGAACTGTTAAATTATATTCAATGTCTAATTCTGGATTCTCTATAGTCTTCTTTGCTCTGCTATCTGATCAATAATGATCAATAATCATGGCTCAGTGTATGCTTTTGTAATCGTATTTACTATATTGGTTATGCATATTGTTTATGCTGAAACTGTACACACAACCTTGAAATACAGTTAGTAGGCCTACGGTAAAGTAATGCCACTGAGGCAGAATGCAAATATGTAAGCGCAGAATAAAATGTAGCCTACAGGCAGTTCGACAAGTGAATTTATCCGACATGCAGGCGTACACCCCCAACAGTTGTGAGGCAAGTGCAGAGGGGGTTTCAGCAAGTGCAGAGGGGGCTTTAGCAAGTGCAGAGGGGGCTTTAGCAGCCAAACGTCCTAGAACGATGCAGTCTTACCTCAAGCCGATGCAAGCACTGAATTCAATTCTAGCAGAAATGGCTGCGAGCGACGGATTCTCCTACCATGCCATTGTGCAACACACAATCTTCCTCACTTTCTCCAATGTGCTGCGCAGCTCCCCTCTCAGCTCATACTGGGGTGTCTGTTGCTTCGCACTATCCATCTTCTTAAGCATCAACACAAAGTTGGTGTAGCCAAAAGGCTCACGTTTCATTTATTTTATGCTGTGGCTATATTTGGATCTTAATTATTATTTTGTTGCTCAGAATTTTCCCGCACAGCAGGAAATGCAAACGTGTAGTGCATTCGATGTTTAAAAAGGCTTCTAAAGTTTTTAATTTCGACTTAAAAATGTCTGACTTGATTTGCCTTATCAATATATCAATCCCTAAAGAAATGTCCATTAATTATAATCCACATAATATTTCAAATTGCCTGTAGCAAACTGGCTCAGATTAAGATAGGCTAGCTTACAGAAGTACTATGTGTTTTGACCAACATATTATTTTGTGAAAAGCCAGATTTATTCGAAAGAGAATGAGAAAGAGAGAGAAAGAAAAAGAGAGAGACAAAGAGAGAGAACGAGAAAGAGATTTCATGTTCCATAAAATGACCACATAATCGCTGAGGCGACTGGTGAGACCCTTACCCAGGCCTAATGACTTAAGACTATTTTGTCTGTTTGCCCCTACGTCTGTCTGTCTGTCTGTCTGTCCATCCGTCTGTCTTTGTAAAGTGTGCCATTGTAAGGCCATAGCGCGGGCTAGCCGCTTTGAGTCCACTTTTGTCTTATATGGCCTTGCATCAGTTCTATTGACTTGGGCTATATGGCCACAGTTGACCTTCTCTCCTTAACCCCATTGCTCTCTGTTCAACACAATGCAAGCCTTGTGCCGATGAAGGGAGTTTTAAGTCTTCAAATTCCACCCATGTAGATACAAAGAATTGTCTCCTTGTGTTAAGGACTCATAACAAATAACGAATGGAGCAGTGTGGCCATTTTCTGGAATGTTGTGTAATTCAGCCCTTCGACATTCCAAGAAGAATTCTTGAAGTTGCTTTTTTATTTGCAGCGTTGTGTTCCGGTCCAGGGATGACCACAACACTTGTGGCGGGGCTCGTGCCGCTTCCATTCATGGACAATTTTCCAGTTGGTAGCCAAGTTTTCGTCCCTGTGATAGATGGATGATGTGTTGGAAGCTTGTATGTAGGCTTTCTTGTAGCATGGCCAACCCTTCCCAACTGTAATTCTTATCAGATATCTGCATTGAGCATGGCATAAAGCACGGCATAAAAAAAAGCTATATATTCAAGTTATATGAACTCTTGTCTTTATTTGTAGTTATTTATCAGAAATGAATGTTGGTCCTTGGTCCTCTGAATCTTCTCCAGCAGTCCAAATCTAATGGGGAGAAAAGGCTCTTAGTTTTCTTCTGTTTTCCCCCAGCAGTAAAGGTTATTAAGGAACACATTTTATGAATGATGTATACCAATACCTTTTAATAGCACTGCCTGACTTTTTATACCTTATTCCTCAATTTGATATTTTGGGTGAAAGGAGGAGTAGAGGTTGCAGATGAAAAAAAACAAGAGAAAGACCGGTAGAGGAGGGAGCAACAGCCGAAGAGAGAGGAAGAGAGACAGAGGGGGTGGTGCAGAAGCAGAGCGAAGGAGAGAGGCTAAAAGAGGAGCGACGGAAGAGAGGATAGGAGAAAGGGGAACAGATGCTGAGAAGAGTGTCCCGGTCGATAAAAGCGATGGAGTTACTCCTCTGCACTCTCGGGTTTCGGCGGGTGACCTCTAGCAGTGCCTATCGCATTCTGCCGCAGAGCCAACACACACGCAAATATGTACACGTGCACGCACGCACGCATACACACACACACATTCAGCAACACCTGTGCACAAGTCCATCCACACATTAATAAACACAGGGGTATGTGCACAGATAAATGAGAGAGAGAGAGAGAGAGAGAGAGAGAGAGAGAGAGAGAGAGAGAGAGAGAGAGAGAGAGAGAGAGAGAGAGAGAGAGAGAGAGAGAGAGAGAGAGAGAGAGAGAGAGAGAGAGAGAGAGAGAGAGAGAGAGAGAGAGAGAGAGAGAGAGAGAGAGAGAGAGAGAGAGAGAGAGAGAGAGAGAGAGAGAGAGAGAGAGAGAGAGAGAGAGAGAGAGAGAGAGAGAGAGAGAGAGAGAGAGAGACCCATATAGCCAGAGAGAAAGAAAGATCAGGTGAGGAGAGAGGAAGCAACAACAAAGGTTTGTTACAAAATCCTTCATAAGCAAGCCATCTAATATTTGTATTGGCCGAAATTACATGTGGAAGTATATTTTAGTCACTGAGTCTGAGCAATGAATGAATATCACAATTTCTGAAATACCTTTTAAGCAACTTTTAAGTTACTTAACTGGATTCTAGGACAGGACTGGGCGTGTGGTGGGCAATGTTACCGTTTTGGCACCGCTCAAGCGTAATGACATGTAATAAAAACACGGATGTGTCGGAAACCCCTCTTTTCTCCAGCCCTGGAACCATAACCCTACACTGTGGAGTCTGTAAAAGACTAGGAACACTGTTGACTACAGTATTCAAGAGGTTGGAATGCAGAATGGTCAGGGCTTTTTCCGGTGTGGCCAGCTACAGAAATATATACACACACACACATTTATGAGTGCCTAGTGAAAGTCTACCCACCCCTTGCAGTCTTGACATTTTGCTGCCTTAAATGTTATTGTATAATTGATTAAACTGGATTTTTGTATTTATTATTTTCAAAGCCAACATTCTTCTTCCACTGTGCAGGGAGAGATTATAAGGACACACCTGGTTCCCAAATTGATAACGTTTATCGCGCATCGAGAGTCGCGTGGAGACAAACAGATTCGGTTCAGTCGGTTCAGTTCAGTCAGTCATCCTGAAGAGCCCTTCCCATCTAGCTAGTTTATGCTTGTGGCTAGAAAACTATGGCGAGAATTTGAAACTTGTCTGCCGAAGTTGGGACTTTGGGAGTGTTCAGAATCATTCTGTTTTTATCTGAGTAATGTTTTATTATACACTACCGATCAAAAGTTTTAGAACAGCTACTCATCCAAGGGTTTTTCTTTATTTATACAATTTTTTTTACATTGAAGAATAATAGTGAAGACATCAAAACTATGAAATAACACATATGGAATCATGTAGTAACCAAAAAAGTGTAAAACAAATCTAAATATATTTGAGATACTTCAAATAGCCATCCTTTGCCTTCATGACAGTTTTGCACACTCTTGGCATTCTCTCAACCAGCTTCCTCTGGAATGCTTTTCCAACAGTCTTGAAGGAGTTCCCACATATGCTGAGCACTTGTTGGCTGCTTTTCCATCACTTTGCGGTCCAACTCATCTGAACCAACTCAATTTGGTTGAGGTCGGGGGATTGTGGAGGCCAGGTCATCTGATACAGCACTCCATAACTCTCCTTCATGGTAAAATAGCCCTTACACAGCCTGGTGGTGTGTTCGGTCATTGTCTAAATAAATCACAGACAGTGTCACTAGTACAGCACCCCCACACCATAACACCTCTTCCTCCATCCTCCACGGTGGGAAATACACATGCGGAGATCATCCGTTCACCCACACCGCGTCTCACAAAGACATGGCGGTTGGAACCCAAAATCTCAAATTTGGACTCCAGACCAAAGGACAAATTTCCACCGATCTAATGTCCATTGCTCATGTTTCTTGGCCCAAGCGTCTCTTCTTCTTATTGGTGTCCTTTAGTAGTGGTTTCTTTGCAGCAATTTGACCTTGAAGGCCTGATTCACACAGTCTCCTCTGAACAGTTGATGTTGAGATGTGTCTGTTACTTGAACTCTGTGAAACATTTATTTGGGCTGCAATTACTGAGGCTGGTAACTCTAATGAACATATCCTCTGCAGCATGGGTAACTCTGGGTCTTCCATTCCTGTGGCGGTCCTCATGAGAGCCAGTTTCATCATAGCGCTTGATGGTTTTTGCGACTGCACTTGAAGAAACTTTCAAAGTTCTTGACATTTTTCGGATTTGACTGACCTGCATATCTTGAAGTAATGATGGACTGTCGTTTCTCTTTGCTTATTTGAGCTGTTCTTGCCATAATATGGACTTATTCTTTTACCAAATAGGGCTATCTTCTGTATACCAGCCCTACCTTGTCACAAAACAACTGATTGGCTCAAACGCATTAAGAAGAAAATTATTTACACAAATTAACTTTTAAGAAGGCACACCTTTTAATTGAAGTGCATTCCAGGTGACTACCTCATGAAGCTGGTTGAGATCATGCCAAGAGTATGCAAAGCTGTCATCAAGGCAAAGGGTGGCTATTTGAAGAATCTCAAATATCAAATATATTTTGATTTGTTTAACACTTTTTTGGTTACTACATGTTTCCATATGAGTTATTTCATAGTTTTGATGTCTTCACTACTATTCTACAATGTAGAAAATAGTCAAAATAAAGAAAAACCCTTGAATGAGTAGGAGTTGTAAAACCTTTGACTGGTATATTTGTTTACAAAAATGTAACATTAGACGTTAATGCCGTAATTGTACATTTCCGGTGAAATCACTACAATAAATGTGCTTTAGCTGTTACCCTGGCCGGATATTGGCTACACTATCTAGCTGCACTACATGACCAGAAGTATGTGGACACCTGCTCGTCGAACACCTCATTCCAAAATCATGGCCATTAATATGGAGTTGGTCCCCCCTTTGCTGCTATAACAGCTTCTACTCTTCTGGGATGGCTTTCCACTAGATGTTGGAACATTGCTGCAGGGACTTCCTTCCATTCAGCTACAAGAGCATTAATGAGGTTGGGCACTGATGTTGGGCGATTAGACCTGGCTCGCAGTCGATGTTCCAATTCATCCCAAAGGTGTTCGATGGGGTTAAGGTCTGGGCTCTGTGCAGGCCAGTCAAGTTCTTCCACACCAGTCTCGACAAACCATTTCTGTATGGACCTCACTTTGTGCAGGCTGAAACAGGAAAATCCCTTCCCCAAACTGTTGCCACATATTTGGAAGCCCTGAATCATCTAGAACGTAATTGTATGCTGTAGCGTTAAGATTTCCCTTCACTGGAACTAATGGGCCTTGCCTGAACCATGAAAAACAGCCCTAGACCATTATTCTTCCCCCACCAAACTTTACAGTTGCCACTATGCATTGGGGCAGATAGCATTCTCCTGGCGTATGTCAGACCCAGATTCGTCCGTCGGCCTGCCAGATGGTGAAGCGTGATTCATCACTCCAGAGAACGCGTTTCCACTGCTCCAAAGTCCAATGGCGGCGAGCTTTACACCACTCCAGCCGGTGGCATTGCGCTTGGTGGTCTTAGGCTTGTGTACGGATGGTAGGCCATGGAAACCCATTTCATGAACAGTTCTTGTGCTGACGTTGCTTCCAGAGGCAGTTTGGAACTCGGTAGTGAGTGTTGCAACAGAGGACAGACGATTTTTACACGCTATGAGTTTCAGCACTCGGCGGTCCCGTTCTGTGAGCTTCTGTGGCCTACCACTTTGAGGCTTACCCGCAGTTGCTCCTAGACATTTCCATTTCATAATAACAGCACTTAGAGTTAGCGCTACGAACTGACTTGTTGGAAAGGTGGTATCCTATGACAGTGCCACGTGGAAAGTAACTGAGCTCTTTAGTAAGGCCATTCTACTGCCAGTGTTTTTGTCTATGGAGATTGCATGGCAGTGTGCTCTATTTTATATACCTTTCAGCAACGGATGTGGCTGAAATAGTCAAATCTACTAATTTGACGTCAAGATTTGACCTCGTATTTTTCCAAGTTCCCAGTTGCCTTGAAAGCATCATTAGGTCCATTGTTTAGCTAGCTAGCTACATGTCTAAACAAAAGACTCCACTTTGCTAGATGATTGAATGACCCATCAAGTTAGCCAGGTGTGTCTGGAGGTGATTACGGTAATCTAATGGGATAGATAAAGTGTATTTTTGCTACTACTTTAACCACTTTCAGTCTTAAAATCTTTGGTTGTTTACTACACCACCTTACTCTGTTTAGCACATGGACTCACATGTGAATCCTAAAAGATATGGGCGGGGCTAAGGCTTGGTGTATGAACTCAAGAGTGTATGAAGAGGATCTGTCTCTAATTTGTCTGTGTCTCTATGTTGATTTCTCAAATTAACATGACCTTTTTGTCCAGTTATGAGATCTCCAATCTGTTTTATTCGATTGTCACTCTCTCTCAGGATATCAGCCATGTGAACTTATCATAATGGCATGCATCACCAACGCAGCCATATGCCTTCAGTATGATGGCATTACTGGCTTAATGGGCATGTGCAATGCGCCCCTTGTCATTGTACATCTGAAGCAAAGAATTACTAAACTCACACTTTGTTTGCATATTGTTGATCTAGCTAAATATTTTCAATTTAGAATGATACCAGTAGATATGAGGCTAACTAAAAGCCAGATTTTCTACGTGATTTCTCTGACATAATCTATTTGTTAAGTGCAAATCCAACCCTTGTATTCTTGGTACAGCACTGTATGTGAAAATAAGGAGCTTAAATTAGTAGGCTAATTATATATATTTTTTAAGGAAAATAGTGGGGGCGTGGGGAGTGTTGTAATTCTACCTTGTTTATTTGCTGAGAATGTTTTTATAATACAAAATCAGAAGGTCAATTGCATGGAGGAGGTTTGCAGATATTGTTGGTGTTGATGGTGGGTGAGATTTTCCCACAATTTACTTTACTCAAAGTACCCATTTGTGTGTATTTTACAAGTGAGCTCTAATCATCTATGTCATTGCACAGGTGTAAGAGCCATGAGCTATAATTTCTAAGAATCAAAATGTTAACTCTTTAGGCATCATCAACAGTGGTGATGGTTTTGGAGAGTCTGGCGTGCCCAAAGTAAAATGCCTGCCACTCAGGCCCAGAAACTAGGATATGCACATAATTAGTACTATTGTATAGGAAACACTGAAGTTTCTAAAACTGTTAAAATAATGTCTGTGAGTATAACAGATCATATTTTTTTTGTGTGACATTTCCTCAGTTTGATAGGCTTCCTATTGAAATCCATGTAAAATAGGTCCCAGATTGCAGTACCTATGGCTTCCACTAGATGTCAACAGTCTTTAGACAGTGTTTGAAGGCTTTATTATTGAACAGAGCCGAAAGGAAGAAAAAATTGTGAAGGGACCACGGATGTTAATAACTTTTCCTGGGCACGAGACTGTGAGCGTGCCCCACTTTATTTTCCTTTTATATCGTTTAGGATATCATCCGTGTAAAATATAATTGTTCATAAAAGGATACCTAAGGATGCATTATAAATGATGTTTGATTTGTTTGGCAAAGTTGATAGGTATAATTTGAACGCTTTCTCTTCACTGTACAACGGGCGACTCGACGATGGATTTTCTGAACATAACGCGCCAACCAAACAGAGATTTATGGATATAATAAATTACTTTTTCTCACAAAAGAACCATGGATTCTCTTGTTTGGACACTTGGGATGCCCTCAGAAGAAGTTATTCGAAAGGTAAGTGATTTATTTTAGCTCTTATATGGGTTTTGTGTGACCCGCGCTGGATATGAATTTATGCTAATGCATAAATATGAGAGGTGCTATCCTCAAACAATCAAATGTTGTGCTTTCGCCGTAAAGCCTTTATGAAATCTGACAACGCTGTGATATTGCCAAGAATCAGAGCTTTTAATGACTATGCAACACTTGTATGTTGATGAATGTTTAATAATTCAACTTTTGGATTTTGAATTTGGCGCCTTACTTTTCACCGGGTAGCGCCCCAATGATCCCTATTAAGATACCATAATCCAATTGGTGGCATATTGCATGAAAAATTCATGCTTAGTGCTTTATTTACAGTGTTATAATTTGTGTTACTGTAAATTTCTATTATTTGGTGGGCAAATTTCACAGTTTAATTTAGTTAACACATTCACAAATGGTGGCTTGGATCACAATTTTGAAGTTTAGGCCAAGGTTGATTGAGGTTCATAACTAGCTAGCAGCACAAGCAAACATTGTTGTGCAAACTTCTCTTCATACACCATCAACACCAACAATCTCTACAGTCCTCCTTCATGAAATTGACCTTTTGATTTTGTCTCTGTATTCTGGCAAAGCAACATCACATATAATTGAAAAACAGAACCGATGATTAGCTTTCCTCCATATTTTTTTATTTTGCTTGCCCGGAACAAATGACTGGCTGAACTACTATATGTTTTATGAACTGAAGATTTTCAAGCAAGTTCCTCACCTGATTGGTTAGCGGCGGCGGTGGCCGTGTGACATTTGCATAAAGTAGTGAAGCGTTCAACTTTTTCTGCCGCGCCGCGAGCAGGGTTCTCTTCGCTCACCTTCACACAATCCCTTCACATTTCTCTTCATGCCCTTGTTGAAAATGAATGGGGTCTGAACTTCTCCTGCCATACTGTGTACTGAGTGATACAATAATAGGGCTCAATCCTAACTTGAGGTTACACACACAAGCTTTTATAAGTACAAACCAAGGGCCATTTCTCCTGCTCTAGGGATACTGAATGAGCTGAGCTCAGCAGAATGTTGTAGAAGAGGAGGATAAGGTCACTCCCAGTGTGGCCATTCATTGCATTGTGAGCAGCACTCAGTCACGCTAGTAAAGGGCACTTTAGAGGGTACAGCTTCCTCTCTCCATCATACAGAGATAAAGAGAGAAATAGAGAGAGAGATGCAGAAACAGACAGACAGTGAGAGAGAGAGAGAGAGAGAGAGAAATACAGTATAAGAGAGAGAGCCAAAGAGAGTGTTTGTGTGTGAGAGAGAGAGGGCGAGAGAGAGAGAGCAAGAGAGCAAGAGAGAGAGTGAGAGCGAGAGAGAGTGAGAGAAAGAGAGCGAGAGAGAGACTGTGAAGTCCAAGTGAGTTGAGGATGGAGACAAAGGAAAGTGCATATGGCTTGATAGAGCGGGAGATAAGGAATGGACAAGGGGCAAGTAAGAGAGATGGCATATTCTGATAGAAAGAGAAAGAGAGGGAGTGAGGAAGAGAAAGAGAGGGAACATTTGTGCCCGACAAAGGGGATCTCTGTCAGTGTAGGGTGTCTGGTGTCCTTTCTTGTTGGGTGGGTGGCGGGGGGTGGAGGGGTGTAATGAAGGGGGTGGTGGGCGTGGTAGGGGAGGGTAGTAAAAGAGGGAGAAGTCACGATGATGAGAGCGGAGGAAATGTCATGAACTAGTAGTAGAGCTAGGCGGCAGGTAGCCTAGTGGTTAAGAGTTTTGGGCCAGTAACCGAAAGGTCTCTGGTTCAAATCCCCAAGCTGACTAGGTGAAAAATCTGTTGATGTGTCCTTGAGTAAGGCTTAACCCTAATTGCTCCTGTAAGTCTGCTAAATGACTAAAATGTAGAAGGTTGGGGGGGGGAATAGCAATTATCCAAAGGAGGGAAAAAAGTTGTCAATCAGCTTAGTTCCCTTTAATGACAGTCGATTTGTTTAGAAATCGAATAATTTGCGTTTTTTCCTGTGTTGCGTATTAGTGTTAACCTATCATTGCTCTTGAAATGTACATGTTTCTGTGCAGTGGTGGTAGGTTGCTAGCAATTGATTTGGAATGCATTAATTATTTACAAAACAATGAACATCCTCAAATTCTACAGGGTTAAGCTACAGAAGCCAGGTTAGAGTGATGTACATCAGTAGAAAGGGGTAAAGAAAGGACAACCAAAAAGAAAGAGAAAGAAGAGCTGGCGTCAGCCACCTGCATCTAAGCTGTGTTCTGCTGAGTAGGCTGGACCCACGGAGAGGCCACTTGACTGGAGCACAAGGCTCATTGAACACAGCAGGTGGACCATTCACTGACCTGGCAGTCACAGGAGGCCATAGTCACACCACCTAGCAGCCAGAGAAACGAGCATCAGCCAGACAAAACCATTAAAACACCTGCAATCTACCAGTAAACTAGCGGCCAGACAAAACAATCAGACTAACTGGCTGTTATTAACAACACCTGCAATCAAACATGCATCACTAGAGCTGATCTGCAGTCAGACAGAAAAATAACAAACTAGGCCTCAAGTAAATCAGTAGGCTAGCTAGTCAGTCACACAAGCCTGTAAATTGCATAACAAAATAAAAGAAAGGATCTGTTTTTTTGTATTCATGGTCAGAGCTGCTATGAAGTTATAACTAGGACCCTAATAGCATGAGATATGAAATATGGGAAAGCAGTCAAAGATTTAAAAAATGTATGTACAAATGTGATGTTCAATGTATTTATAGCAGTTTAGAATTCTGTACAGTTCAAACGTAGCGGTCTCATTAAGCAAAAACACAATTACAGTATATGTCAAACTAATTGAACACTTCCTGTCATTGACATTGGTCACACTGAGACAGCATAATAAAAATGAATCCTCTCCTTCCATACTACTGCCCCCTCCCCTGACCTGCTCCCCTTGAGTCGCAATCACAACAAGTTCTCACTAATTATTTCACCACATTAGCGTAAAAAAACGACTACCATTTCCTTCCCCAACGCAAAGCAACTCTCCTGAGGAATTCAGTGCTGTTGGATTATTTCCTGTTGATGTGAGTAACTGTAAGTAAATGACAGACGTGGATAGTTTCCCACATCAGCAGCCAGCGCTGAGGAGTGAACATGTCCGCTAGGCGTTAATGGTGGAGAGAGAGAGAGGGAAAGTGGGCCGGATGGATGGAAACACAGGCTCTTACTCTGGTGATGACTCCTTGGGGGTATGGGAAATGACCAAGTGATGTGGGATGGATAGGAAGAGGAAGTCAAGTATGTGTGCGTGTGTGTGTGTGTTTGTGTGTGTGTGTAGGGAGATGTTCTCTGTTAAGTATACCCACCTTCTCCTGGGTTTTCGAGCTACTCCTCAAAATGGAGTCAATGACTGACAGTTACAGGATGAGAGAGATGAAGCATGGTGTGTGTGTGGGTGTGTGTGTGGTGCGTGCTTGAGGTTGAGCTTAAAGGGGGATTGTCTACACTGGCCCAGGGCTACTTGTGTCGTATTCAACTCTTATAGGCTCACTCCTCCTGTTTCCATCCTTGAGGCCTATACCCACCCCACATCTTAGATCCCTAAAACCTCCATATGGGCAGGGTATCAGGACCCACAATATGTTCCTCCATCTGCCACCACCTGTGACAAGAAGGAACAGTCTCCATATTGAGGCTCCAGGCTGGGCTTGTAGAGGTGGGGGGTGACCCCCTTATCAGGCCTCTCCCTGAGAATCTATGGGTGTTTGTATGAAACTCAAACTGATAGCTATATTTCAAATATGGAGATAGATACAGAGGGCTGAATCCTGTTCTCAATGCATTATCTGCCTGAAAGTTCAAGTGGCAAATGTTTATTTCAAGACAGGATTCGGACAAAACTGAAGTAGATGTTGATTGTATGGTGGGTTAAGATAGTGTGGGAAATTACGTAATATTTGATATTGTACAAAGGAGGGAGTTTATCAGTAAGTCGTCATACAATACATACTTTAACTGATACAATATCAAATCAAATGTTATTTGTCACATGCGCAGGTGTAGACCTGAAATGCTTCCTAACAAGCCCTTAACCAATAATGCAGTTTTAAGAAAAATAAGTGTGAAGAAAGTATTTACAAAAATAAACTGAAGTAAAACAAATTTTAATAATAATGAAAGAGCAACAATAAAATAACAGTAGCGAGGCCATTTACGGGGTACGGTACAGACTCAATGTGCGGGGGCACAGGTTAGTCGAGGTAATTGAGGTAATATGTACATGTAGGTAGAGGAAAGGTAACTATACATAGATAAGAGTAGCAGCAGCATAAAAATTGGGGGCAATGCAAATAGTCCGGGTAGCCATTTGATTAGCTGTTCAGGAGTCTTCACAAGGCACCCCGACCTATGTCCCAGATATCTCTGTCTCTTTTTCATGCATATGGCAGGGATTTGGGCCTTTTCGGGTGTCTGAAGTGAAATCCTTTGCGTCTGACTCGTTCAAAAAAAATCTTTGTCCATTACGAGGTGAGTAATCGCTGTTCTGATATCCAGAAGCTCTTTTCGGTCATAACAGACGGTGGCAGAAACATTATGTACAAAATAAGTTACAAAGAAACAAAGATTTTGTAGAAAGAGATTGGGGTGCCTTGTGAGGATCAGGCGACAAGCGGCTAATCTGCCTTTGCCATCCGTACTGTTAGCCATTGTTCAATCTCTGGAAAATAAATGGAACGAACTGAAAGCACGTATATCCTACCAACAGGACATAAAAAATTGTAATATCTTATGTTTCACGAGTCGTGGCTGAATGATGACATTAATAATATACATCTGGCGGGTTATACACTATCGGCAGGATAGAACAGCAGCCTCTGGTAAGACACGGGGCAGTGGCCTATGTATATTTGTAAACAACAGCTGGTGCACACATCGTGTCTAAGGAAGTATTGAGGTTTTGCTAGCCTGACGTAGAGTATCTCATGATAAGCTGTAGACCACACTATCTACCTAGAGAGTTTTCATCTGTATTTTTCGTAGCTGTCTACATACCCCCACAGACTGATGCTGGCACTAAAACCGCACTCAATGAGCTGTGTACCGCCATAAGCAAACAGGAAAACTCTCATCCAAAAGCGGTGCTCCTAGTGGCCGGGGACTTTAATGCAGGGAAACTTAAATCAGTTTTACCTCATTTCTATCAGCATTTTAAATGTGCAACCAGAGGGGAAAAAACTCTAGACCACCTTTACTCTACACACAGAGACATGTACAAAGCTCTTTTTAACTCTCCATTTGGCAAATCTGACCATAATTATATCCTCCTGATTCCTGCTTACAAGCAAACATTAAAGCAGGAAGCAAAAGTGACTTGGTCTATAAAAAAGTGGTCTGATGAAGCAGATGCTAAATTACAGGACTGTTTTGCTAGCACAGACTGGAATATGTTCAGAGATTCTTCCGATGGCATTGAGGAGTACACCACATCAGTCACTGGCTTCATCAATAAGTGCATCGATGACGTCGTCCCCACAGTGACAGTATGTACATACCCCAACCAGAAGCCATGGATTACAGGCAACATTCGCGCTGAGCTAAAGGGTAGAGCTGCCGCTTTCAAGGAACAGGACTCAAACCCGGAAGCTTATAAGAAATCCCGCCATGCCCTTAGACAATCCATCAAACAGGCAAAGCGTCAATTAGGGTTGCACATTTTGGGGAATATTCAGAGGTGGAAACTTTTCGTGGGAATTAACAGGAATATATGGGAATTAATGGGAATATATTGGAATTAATCAAAATATACAATTGAAGTCGGAAGTTTACATACACTAAGGTTGGAGTCATTAAAACTCGTTTTTCAACCACTCCACAAATTTCTTGTTAACAAACTAGTTTTGGCAAGTCGATTAGGACATCTACTTTGTGCATGACACAAGTCATTTTTCCAACAATTTTTTACAGACAGATTATTTAATTTATAATTACCTGTGTCACAATTCCAGGGGGTCAGAAGTTTACATACACTAAGTTGACTGTGCCTCTAAACAGCTTGGAAAATTCCAGAAAATTCTGTCATGGCTTTAGAAGATTCTGATAGGCTACTTGAACATAATTTTAGTCAATTGGAGGTGTACTTGTGGATGTATTTCAAGGCCTACCTTCAAACTCATTGCCTCTTTGCTTGACATCATGGGAAAATCAAAAGAAATCAGCCAAGACCTCAGAAAACAATGGTGGACCTCCACAAGTCTAGTTCATCCTTGGGAGCAATTTCCAAACGCCTGAAGGTACCACGTTCATCTGTACAAACAGTAGTACGCAAGTATAAACACCATGGGACCACGCAGCCGTCATACCGCTCAGGAAGGAGACGCATTCTGTCTCCTGGAGATGAACGTACTATGGTGCGAAAAGTGCAAATCAATCCCAGAACAACAGCAAAGGTCCTTGTGAAGATCCTGGAGGAAACAGGTACAAAAGTATCTATATCCACAGTAAAACAAGTCCTATATCGACAAAATCTGAAAGGTCGCTCAACAAGGAAGAAGCCACTGCTCCAAAACCGCCATAAAAAAGCCAGACTGCACATATGGACAAAGATCGTACTTTATGGAGAAATGTCCTCTGGTCTGATGAAACAAAAATAGAACTGTTTGGCCATAATGACCATCGTTATCTTTGGAGGATAAAGGGGGAGGCTTGCAAGCCGCAGAACACCATCCCAACAGTGAAGCACGGGGGTGGCAGCATCATGTTGTGGGGGTGATTTGCTGCAGGAGGGACTGGTGCACTTCACAAAATAGATGGCATCATGAGGCAGGAAAATTATGTGGATATATTGAAGCAACATCTCAAGACATCAGTCAGGAAGTTAAAGCTTGGTCGCAAATGGGTCTTCCAAATGGACAATGACCACAAGCATACTTCCAAAGCTGTGGCAAAATGGCTTTAAACCTCACAAGCTCCAGCAGCAAAACTGACTGTTTTGGAGAGCCTGGCGTGCCCAAAGTAAAATGCCTCCCATTTAGGCCCAGAAAATGGGATATGCATATATTTAGTACCATTGGATAGGAAACACTCAGAATTTTCCAAAACTGTTAACCATTCGTCTGTGGGTCAATCAGAACGCATTTGGCAGGCAAAACCCTGAGGAATCTCTGTCCTGGAAAAAGTCATTTTGACACATTGCTCATTTTGGAACCCCTCCCTATCCAAAATGACCAAATATAGGCATGTGAACGCAGTGCACGTCGCTTCCTTATGATGTCATCAACCACGAGACGGTGTTTTACTCCATCTTGGAGGAATTTCGGCCATTGATACACAGCATGGAATGGGGACACCACGTTATGAAAACTCTTCAGATTGCGCTACAAGACGAGAAGGCGCTGTGCCTTATTTATCATCTTTAGCGCTCAGTTTATATTCCGGCTGATTTATAATAGTAAATATACGTAAATATGTTCCTAAGGATACATTTAAAACTATGTTTGATTGTTTTTGGACAAGTTTATAGGTATAATTTGAACGAGTTGGCGCCGCGTTTCAAAACAGGAGTGGAGGCTGTCGTTTCTGATTATAACGCGCGAACCAAATGGAGGATTTATGGATAAAAGACGTTACTTTTTCTAACAAAAGAACCATGGATTGGAAAATATGTGAGGTGCTAGCCTCAAACAAATGAATGTGCTGCTTTCGCCGTAAAGCCTTTTTGAAATCTGACAACGCTGTGATATTGCCAAGAAACAGAGCTTTTGATGAGTATGGAACACTTGTATATTGCTGGATGTTTAATAATTCAACTATCGGATTTTGAATTTGGCGCTTTAGATTTTAGCTGGTAGTGTCGGGATGAGCCCGCTAGCGACCCACTGGTAATTGAGAATGCTTAAGAGGTTTTAAGGACACCAAAGTCAAGGTATTGGAGTGGCCATCACAAAGCCCTGACCTCAATCCTATAGAAAATGTGTGGGCAGAACTGAAAAAGCGTGTGCGAGGAAGGAGGCCTACAAACCTGACTCAGTTACACCAGCTCTGTCTGGAGGAATGGGCTGAACGAAATGTTTGACCCAAGTTAAACAATTTAAAGGCAATGCTACCAAATACTATTTGAGTGTATGTAAACTTCTTACCCACTGGGAATGTGATGAAAGAAATAAAAGCTTAAATAAATCTTTCTCTCTTCTATTATTCTGACATTTCACATTTTCAAAATAAAGTGGTGATCTTAACTGACCTAAGACAGGGAATTTTTACTAGGATTAAATGTCAGGAATTGTGAAAAACTGAGTTTAAATATATTTGGCTAAGGTGTATGTAAACATCCGACTTCAACTGTATGCAAATAAATATTAATACCATTTAAATGTAGATGTTTTTTGCATTGGATATATTTACCATATCATATGGACACAGAAACTTAAACCTTTTACCTTATCATAAGTAGACATATTTGCAAATGATTACATCCTTCCAGTAGAAATAAATAACTATTTTGTTACGAATTTAACTTTATTTAAATGAGTTGACTCTACACATGGGATGATTTTACAGAACAACAAAAGAAAGGGAATATTAAATGTTCCCCAATGATCCATCGCATCTCCCCAAAACTTGTTCAACATACATCTGTAAAATTATAGTCTAGAAACAAAAGCTTTGGTTGTCTTCCTCTCAGGCTTCCATATCTTCTCCCTGGACCTCCTCAATGGCCACCTCTTGAATAATAGACTCTGAGGCCTCATCTTCATTTTTCAACCCTTGTATTGGTCAGCCTGTTGCGTGCTTTGGTGTGTGTGTGTTCCCAAACAAGGACCAGTTGTGCTCTGTGGCGGCTGATGTTGGTGGGATTTGGAGGATGATGGAGGCAACAGGAGAAAGAGCCTCAGATCAACAAAGTCCCTTCCACCAGGTGGCTGATGAAATATGTTGGCACGACTGCCATATTGCATCTCCATCCCAAAGCCCTTACTTGGATGTGTACTTCGCCAGACTGCCAAGAACCTTGCCCTCATCCAGGCCAAGGCGGCGAGACACGGTAGTGATGACACCATAGGCCTTGTTGATCTCTGCACCAGACAGGATGCTCTTGCCAGCCTCCTTGTTGTCCAACATGTACGCTGCGGCATGCATGGGCTTCAGGCAGAAGTCTTCGCGATTTTGATGTATTTCATAACTGCAGTTTCCTCTACTTGGAGTAACAGTGAAGTGGGCATCTGCAAGCAGAGTCTGAACATCAGACAGGATGGCATTGTCTCCCTTAATCTGTGCAATGGCTACTGCTATAGGTTTCAGGAGTTTCAGGCTGCTTACCACTGTCTCCCAAAAGAGAAGAACATTCAGAAATCTCTTGCCTGTGAGCATCAGAGGTGAACAAGTTTCATGCACAGCTTGAGCATCAGTATTTTTCTGACTACGTTCCTCCATTGAGTCAAAAAATCTAATCTACTATTTACTAGTTAACATACATGATTTTATGTCATATAAATATATTCACCCCACCCAATATTGTAATCAAAACTTACCAGAAAGCATGTACTCCTTGGCTCAGACGGTGTAGTAGTGTGGGCTCAATAGCATCTCATTAGTGTGCAAGATCTTGAGAATCAGCTGTACATGTGATGGAAGAGTGCACTGCACATGTGATGGAAGAATGCACTGTGCATGCAGAGGGTTGCAATTCCATTGAATTGGGTATAGTTTAACTGAAATATGCCACAAGACCTAGAATTGCCTTATGTGTATCCCACAAAAAAATGGTTCACTGTTATGAGCTAACTTTTTGGATGAATTTAAGCAAAATTCCCCAAATTCCAGGGCTTAACTTCCCATGGAAAATTTCCTGAAAAATTCCCTAGCATCAATACAGGACTAAGATCGAATCGTACTACACCGGCTCCGACGCTCGTCAGAGAGCTGCCGAGAGCTGCCCAGTGACACAAGCCTACCAGACGAGCTAAATAACTTCCATGCTTGCTTCGAGGCTAGTAACACTGAAACATGCATGAGAGCATCAGCTGTTCCGGACGACTGTGTGATCACACTCTCCGCAGCCAATGTGAGTAAGACCTTTTAACAGGTCAACATTCACAAGGCCGCAGAGCCAGACAGATTACCAGGACGTGTACTCCAACCATGCGCTGACCAACTGGCAAGTGTCTTCACTGACATTTTCAACCTCTCCCTGTCTGAGTCTGTAATACCAACATGTTTCAAGCAGACCACCATAGTCCCTGTGCCCAAGAACACTAAGGTAACCTGCCTAAATGACTACCGACCTGTAGCACTCACGTCTGTAGCCATGAAATGCTCTGAAAGGCTGGTCATGGCTCACATCAACACCATTATCCCAGAAACCCTAGACCCACTCCAATTTGCATACCGCCCCAATAGATCCACAGATGATGCAATCTCTATTGCACTCCACACTTCCCTTTCACACCTGGACAAAAGGAACACCATAGTGCCCTCAAATCTCATCACTAAGCTAAGGACTCTGAGACTAAACACCTCCCTCTGCAACTGGATCCTGGACTTCCTGACGGGCCGCCCCCAGGTGGTAAGGGTAGGTAACAACACATCCGCCACGCTGATCCTCAACACGGGGGCCCCTCAGGGGTGCGTGCTCAGTCCCCTCCTGTACTCCTTGTTCACTCATGACTGCACTCCAACACCATCATTAAGTTTGCCGATGACACAACAGTGGTAGGCCTGATCACTGACAACAATGAGACAGCCTATAGGGAGGAGGTCAGAGGCCTGACCGTGTGGTGCAAGGACAACAACCTCTCCCTCAACGTGATTAAGAAAAAAAGAGATGATTGTGGACTACAGGAAAAGGAAGACCCAGCATGCCCCCATTCTCATCTACTGGGCTGTAGTGGAGCAGGTTGAGAGCTTCAAGTTCCTTGGTGTCCACATCACCAACAAACTAAAATGGTCCAAGCACACCAAGACAGTCATGAAGAGGGCACGACAAAACCTATTCCCCCTCAGGACACTGAAAAGATTTGGCATGGGTCCTCAGATCCTCAAAAGATTTTACAGCTGCACCATCGAGAGCATACTGACGGGTTGCATCACTGCCTGTTATGATAGAGGGTAGTGCGTACGGCCCAGTACATCACCGGGGGCCAAGCTTCCTGCCATCCAGGACCTCTATACCAGGGCAGTGTCAGAGGAAGGCCCTAAAAATGTTAAAAGACTCCAGCCAACCTAGTCATAGCCTGTTCTCTCTACCGCACAGCAATCGGTAATGGAGCGGTAACAAGAGGCTTCTAAACAGCTTCTACCCCCAAGTCACAAGACTCCTTAACATCTAATCAAATGGCTCCCCAGACTATTTGCATTGCCCCCCCCCGCCTCTCTTCTACGCCGCTGCTACTCTCTGTTATTATCTATGCATAGTCACTTTAATAACTCTACCTACTTGTACATATTACCTCAATTACCTCAACACCGGTGCCCCCGTACGTTGACTCTGTACCGGTACCCCCTGTATATTGTCCCGCTATTGTTATTTTACTGCTGCACTTTAATTATTTGTATTTCTATCTCTGACTTTGTTTTGGTATTTTCTTAAAACTGCATTGTTGGTTAAGGGCTTGTAAGTAAGCACCTGTTGTATTCGGCGCATTGTGACAAATACATTTTGATTTGATTTGATCTCCATCTCTTATGAAAGTACATAACGGATTTGTATGCCTCGATCTAGAGTCACATCAGATATATTCACGGTTCACATATATTTACTGTATATTTACTGTACATAAATACACAATAGTCAATTATATTCACTCCATTCCTCGCCCACTTTTTATTCTCACCACCATCCTCTTCTTTCCTTCTCCTGCAGATTCGAACCCGCCACTCTTCTCTTACATCTCGCCCCCTCCCTCTGTGGGCTCGTCCCTGCCCTCGTTCACTGACGATGACAACCTTTTCCCCTACGGCCCCACGGAGACCGCCACCACCACCACCACTACCAGTACAACCAAGTTCAAGTTCGATCAAGGTCAGGGGCTGAACGAGAACCTCATCCCCATTTACTGCTCCATCTTGGCAGCCGTGGTGGTGGGCCTCGTAGCCTTCATCATCTTTAAGAGGTGAGGAAGAAGAGCAGATGGGATGGGACTTCAATGAGGAATGGTGTTGTATTGTAATATTTAAGATGTTTAAAAGAGATCATTTCATTGGTTGGTGAGCTGGTTATTTAGCAACGCTCAGAAATGTCAACACCCTAGATAAGCTAAAATGTCTATTTAATGCTTTTGCTTTGGTATTTGCTCGAGGAATTTAAGGGAAATGTTACCACTTAACCACTATGACTAAAGACCCTGGAACGCATCAGTATGGTAATTTACGATTATAAGAAAATTACATTAGCTTGCATTCTAAAACTACTGAAGTTAATAAGTGTATTAAAAATGGAAATTCGAATGGAAATTCTACAGGAACCAATGTTCGATACATGAGATTTTCAAGACATGAGGTATTCATAAGAGTCAAGAAATTTGATCTGATAAAAAAGTTAATCTATTTCATATTTCATGGAGTAATCTGCCACTTTTCTGGGTGAGGGCACAAGCCCCTGACATTCAGCCTGGGGATCCCCAACGTCTGTTCAGAGAAAACGGCCTATTTTGTGCTACATTTGAGTTGTTATTCTTTTAAACCTTTACACCCACTTCCCACTGATCCCTGCATAATATTGAATGCTTATTTTCCAACTATACACTCTCTGCACGGCACTGCTAGCTTTAGTGTGATGACCTGATGCGTTTTCAGCTCAAGAAAACGGCTTCAAAACAAACAGACCAGAACACGGTTGGACGAGCATCGATGCTGGCGGCAGTCGGCACAGGGGGCAGAAGGGGGGCTATGAAATATTCAGATACCCCATCAAAAGGTGTCACTTTGACCCACTTCCGCCCCATGAGCATGAAAAGCAGACTATGGACATATATAGACAGGGCGCACAATAGGTCAGTTACTATTGACTTATCTGTGAAATTGACATTTCTTTCATAGTTTTTTTTAATTTGTAACCTTTATTTATCTAGATTAGTCTCAAACGCTAGGTTTCCATCCAATTTACAACAGATTTCCAGATTTGCCAAATCTGGTTTTCACACATGCTCTCTAAACAACAGTTTGCTGATAAAGTGGACAGGTTAAGTTAAACAGTTGAAGTCGGAAGTTTACATAGACCTTAGCCAAATACATTTAAACTCAGTTTTTCACAATTCCAGACATTTTATCCTGGTAAAAATTCCCTGTCCTAGGTCAGTTAGGATCACCACTTTATTTTAAGAATGTGAAATGTCAGAATAATAGTAGAGAGAATGATTTATTTAAGCTTTTATTTCTTTCATCACATTCTCAGTGGGTCAGAAGTTTACATACACTCAATTAGTATTTGGTAGCATTGCCTTTAAATTGTTTAACTTGGTTCCACATGCTTCCCACAATAACTTGGGAGAATTTTGGCCCATTCCTCCTGACAGAGCTGGTGTAACTGAATCAGGTTTGTAGGCCTACTTGCTCGCACACGCTTTTTTCCACACATTTTCTATGGGATTGAGGTCAGGGTGTTGTGATTGCCACTCCAATACCTTGACTTTGTTGTCCTTAAGCCATTTTGCCACAACTTTGAAAGTATGCTTGGGGTCATTGTCCATTTGTAAGACCCATTTGCGACCAAGCTTTAACTTCCTGACTGATGTCTTGAGATGTTGCTTCAATATATCCACATAATTTTCCTGCCTCATGATGCCATCTATTTTGTGAAGTGCACCAGTCCCTCCTGCAGCAAAGCACCCCACAACATTATGCTGCCACTCCCGTGCTTCACGGTTGGGATGGTGTTCTTCGGCTTGCAAGCATCCCCCCTTTTCCTCCAAACAAAACAATGGTCATTATGGCCAAACAGTTCTATTTTTGTTAAAATGTACATTACATTATTTATTTTTAAATGTTTTATTTAACCTTTATTTAACTAGGAAAGTCAGTTAAGTACAAATTCTTATTTACAATGACAGCCTACCCTGGTCAAACCCTAACCCGGATGACGCTTGGCCAATTGTGCGCCGCCCTATGGGACTCCCAATGACAGCCGGTTGTGATACAGCCTGGAATCGAACCATGGTCTGTAGTGACACCTCTAGCATCGAGATGCAGTGCCTTAGACCACTGCGCCATTCGGGAGCCCAATATTACAGCAATTGTGAATTCTTTTTTTTGTATGATATGACTTTACTCACATAAAAACTGTGGATTGAAATGTGGTTATTGAGATGAAATCTTCTTGGCAAGAGAGACCTGGTTAAAAGAGCAGACAGAAATGATGTTTGAATTGGGGTCTCAAGTGCCAGCAACTAAAGGGTCAAAGTTACAATGTGTTTTTTTGTTTTGATCCACTTCAAAGCATGTTGAGTCTAGGATGCAGTGGAGGTTCTAGACCCTTTCAACTGGGGGGGCCAAGCTGGGGCCAGTTGTACTGTTAGAGGGGCCAGTTACATTAGACGTTATTGTTGTCATATCGTTTTCTTCACTTCATTGCAGGCATTAGTAGGCGAAAGACCATGTCCCTCTAGTAAATGTGTGGGTTTAAATAGTGTTCCACGTTGCCACTGTCTAATAACGGATGTAAAAAAAGAACGATAGCAAAAATTAGTTATGCAAAAATTATTTCATACTCCACATTTAGGGGGGCCACAAGGGGTCCAAAATTGTTGTCACAGTGGACTGACCCCCAGAACCGCCAGTGCTAGGATGAAATGTGTTTTGTTCAAATGTGTTTTGTTTACTCATCCAAGTAACTGACAGGTGTTGACTGTTCAGAACAACAGGAGTCACATTGGTATGGAAGATGACAGGATTAGATTGAATGTAGTTTAATCAAATATAGGTGCATAGTATGGAACGCGTATTGACCAATCAGGACCTGAATATGACTGCACCGTCACATAATAATTTCACACGTTCATAATTTTTTTATGTAGTTATTACACATTGATTACACTATCACTCGTATTTAATATGTCACAACGATTTATCGATGTGTAGGCTATGATGCTGGTGAAGTTGTGTCGTGCACCTACAGTACTGGATATATAAAAAAAAGCTAGCTAGCTGATGGATGCAAACAATGTTCTTCCCCAAAAACATAGCAAAACGACGTATTCTGTTTCAGTAGCTATAGTTAGCTAGCTAACTATATAGCTAGGTGTCATCATCTAAAATAACCCTAATTTATAAGACAGGTCTTATTTGATTAATGGTGGTCGGACCAATCTATGTGAAGCTAGCCACAATAAGGATTGGCCACAATAGTGGACTTTGCTGTTAGCCTTCAAAATAAACATTGACAGTCATGCAAATTATTATTTTTATTTTTTATTTCACCTTTATTTAACCGGGTAGGCTAGTTGAGAACAAGTTCTCGTTTACAACTGCGGTCTGGCCAAGATAAAGCAAAGCAGTGTGACACAAACAACACAGAGTTACACATGGAATAAACAAACATACAGTCAATAATTCAATAGAAAAAAGTATATATACAGTGTGTGCAAATGAGGTAGGATAAGGGAGGTAAGACAATAAATAGGCCATAGTGGCAAAATAATTACAATATAGCAATTAAACACTGGAGTGATTGATGTGCAGAAGATGAGTGTGCAAGTAGAGATACTGGGGTGCAAAGGAACAAAATAAATAACAGTATGGGGATGAGGTAGTTGGATGGGCTATTTACAGATGGGCTATGTACAGGTGCAGTGATCTGTGAGCTGCTCTGACAGCTAGTGCTTAAAGCTAGTGAGGGAGATATGAGTCTCCAGCTTCAGTGATTTTTGCAGTTTGTTCCAATCACTGGCAGCAGAGAACTGGAAGGAAAGGCAGCCAAAGGAGGAATTGGCTTTGGGGGTGACCAGTGAAATATACCTGCTGGAGCGCGTGCTACAGGTGGGTGCTGCTATGGTGACCAGTGAGCTGAGATGTGGCAGGGCTTTACCTAGCTAAGACTTATAGATGACCTGAAGACAGTGGGTTTGGCGACGAATATAAAGCGAGGGCCAGCCAACGAGAGCATACAGGTCGCAGTGGTGGGTAGTATGTGGTGATTGACAGAGTCAAAAGCCTTCTCCATGTCGATGAATACAGCTGCACAGTATTGACTCTTATCGATGAATACAAATAGTAGAATTATGGCATAATTGAATAGATCATAATAAACGAGGTTGGAATGTTTTCATATAAAATCAACAAAAGACAATAATTTGTTAATTTGGCAAGAATCTGTTGAAATCACACTGGATGTATTAGACTTAAAATTGCATTGGGGGCATACTTATTTCACTGTACAGACTTACCTATGGATTGTGGATCAATGACATGGGGTATCAGTCTACTCAATGACACCCAGAGAACATTAGCGTTGTAGCTCTTATTGTGGGACTCTGAAACAGCCAAATTTATTGTCAACCTACTATGTGTATTGAACATTATTCCAGAGGAAAAACAATACTGCGTGGATGTTTTGGAGTCTGATAACTCTGAGGAGGGCATTGGGAAAAAATATATTGAGTAGACTGATACCCCATTGAGTAGACTGATACCCCATTTCATTGATCGCCAATCCTTAGGCAAAGCTGTACAGTGCAATATGAACGTCAATATACACAATAGGCTGACTGGGGGTGTGACAGTCACAGTCCCACGATAAGAGCTACAACGCTAATATTTGCGTAAACTCTTCACAGTATCTTCACAGTTGTGTTCTGTGGGTGTCACTGAGTAGACTGATACCCCATTTCATTGCTTCACATTCCAATCTTGGTTAACATTATCTAGTCTAAATATGGAATGATTCCACCAATTGTAACCTTCTGCATCACTTTCAAAGAGGTACCTTTATTTTGAAGGCAACCCGCAAATTCCACTATTGTGCCTAATCCTTATTGTGGCTAGCTTCACAACACATAACCCGGTCCGGTCGAGCCTCACTAGCCAGATGAAGCTAGTTGGCTGCTTATAACGTTAGCTTTGGGTAACACGGTTAAGTAGTTGGCTAGCTATTTATTTTCATGAACCGAAGTTAATAGGCGAACAACAAGTGGCTATCTTGCTAATACGTACTCACTAGGATTCCTAAATCATTGCTATGAATAATGAAAATGACTGCAGTTTCTACTGGTCATTGTTTTCAGGCTGGTTGTATTGGTGCTAGCTACCCCAGAAGTAGCGGTCAAACAAATACCAACGTGGTATTATAAACACATTGTTCGTGGCCAGTGTGTGCTTGTTTGCAGACTTTTTTTGTACAGCTTTGACAGTGCTACTGATCGTAGTGGTGGCGCTTGGCTTGCACGTGCAAATTCATCACACACAACATTCTATAATAGAATTATGTTATTTGACGTGTATCTTTTTTGACACGCAAAGACCCAAACGGCGTTCCATAGCTAAGGGAGCATGTGGGAATGGAAGTGGACTGTAGAATATGAAGTGACTATTGAGAGTTAGTGCCAGAAAGAGAAAGTTGGGGTGGGGTTCTATCCTCTGCCAAGTGATTCAACATTCTACCTGTTCATGTATGTTAATTGATAGTGACGGGGATGGGGTGAGGTGTCTTCAGGTGGGCACTAATGGTGGGTGGGATTATCATTATCAATTATTAATTTAACCCAATAGAGTCGCTCTTGGCTCACCAAATGTCCTCTGCATGTTTTAAAAGAACCCACTATTACTTTTGTAAAAATGTTTATTACTATTACTTAGTTGTAAGATTAGTCCTGATGTAC
The DNA here is from genome assembly GCA_030435695.1 of Brachymystax lenok tsinlingensis. Lineage (NCBI taxonomy): Eukaryota > Metazoa > Chordata > Actinopteri > Salmoniformes > Salmonidae > Brachymystax > Brachymystax lenok. The sequence continues at coordinate 26,250,147 of CM059780.1, forward strand.
CAATGGGTATCTTAACAAACTAAATTATACAACAGCATACAAGAAAACTGAACACTGATATTTTTGAATTTAGCAAATGTATTTTAACTAACGTTTCAGTCATTAGACCTTCAGCTCTGTGTAGCTGCGAGGGTCATGGCCGGTATTCATAAAGCGCCTCAGTAGGAGTGCTGATATAGTATATATACTTTGATACGCTTTATGAATACAAACCCTGACCTTCATCAGCGCCAAGTCAATTTTTTATTAATTTTATTTTTATTTATTAATCAATTTTTATATAATGAGTACTTTTTTATCTCTGTCCAGGTGGAACAGCTGTAAGCAGAACAAGCAGGGCGCCAACAACTGCACAGCAAATCAGAACCAGACTCCATCGCCGGAGGGGGAGAAGTTGCACAGCGACAGTGGCATATCGGTGGATAGCCAAAGCCTACAGGAGCAGCAAGGCCAGGGGCAGACTCAGGCACAGACAGGTAGGCCTGCCCAGAGATACACTCACACACATGCGAGCACAGATGCATGAGCACGCACACACACTCACACATAGGCGGTGCGTCCAATAAGCTAAGCTTCCTCTGATGTAAATTGAATTGTACTTGGCAAAATGATATAATTACTACTGTCTATACAAAAAAAATGAAATCCTTCAAAACACTTCTCTTTTTTTTTTTAAGCATGCATTGTTTTCAATCACAAGGCCAGGACATAACCTACAGTCGGGAAGCGTGCAATTAGCTGATTGTTGATTTGCGGCTGTCAGTGAAAAGCATCTAAAATAGGCCTAGGCATATCTCAATATTTCTAAATACAATCGTTGGAAAAACAGAGGAGACAAAGATAAAACTCTAACCTGTCTTTAGTTAGGCTATCAAAATTCTCAACTCCCAATAGGCTATTGAGCGAACAGCACTAATATTGAGTAATTTCATCTTACTGTCCAAAGCCAATATATGCAGCCGCTACACACTTGTGTCCCCCGTGGACCAGTGGGTACATAAAACCTTCTCCATTGAAGGCTGCAAAGGCGCCAATTTCCTCCTTAACTCTATTTAATCTCGAGAAGGCATACATTTTTTTTAAAGTTTGCATACTTTCTTTCTGAAAACCCCTTTTACATCACCATGCTAGTCCCAGATGTTGTGTATCACGTTCAGCAAATCAGGGTGCTACATACTGTTTTTTCACCCATGGTCTAATTGATTCAAAATAAAAGACTGCTGCAACCTGATTGGCTGAACACAATACGTAACATCTTGGACTAGGATTAGCTACTTTAGCATGGCGGTGGAAAATTGAGAAAGTATGCATATTTTCCCAGTTTTCGTTCTTCCTTCTTGCGATTAAATACAGTTAAGGAGGAAATTTACGATTTTGCAGCCTGAATGGGGAATGTTTTATTTACGAACCGGTCCACGGGGGATACGATTGTATAGCCGGCTGCATACATTCCCTTTGGACGGTAAGATGAAACGACTCAATATCACCATCTGCCGGCCTTGGGCTAATTGGTACTACAGCGGAGAGCATCGGCCATATCCCCGGGGAGTGCGCACATTCACTGTCTTTATCATTGGGTGAGTCCGTGCTCCAGGAATGTTTTTTTAGGATAACAATTTCCTCCTCTAGGCTAGATGGACGTCATAGCCTACAATATGTGTCTCCCCTTTTCATAGGCCTTAATTAGATGGTTGTATTCAAGACAAGGTTCTTTTTATTTAGCTCAGTTTGTCAGCAGAGTAGCCTACCCTGTCATTTTTGTTGTATTAAATATTCTGCTATTGTCTCCCGTTCTGCTATTGTCTCCAGTCATGGAGAGTAAAGTGTCATAGAATTGCACGAAATGTGTTTATAAAAGACACATTTTTTCTCCGATTTTTCTCCGATCCTCCTTAAAAATCTCTTCTCTGGGTCTGAGCTTTGGTATTTTTTGTCAGTTATATTATTAGCCTTATAACTATCCAATCTACTCCTCACATTAGGAATAGTAGGCTAGCTTACGTTTGTCTGCAAATGCGATAATAGATGCATGCAATACTTTACCATAAATGGAAATGTTTTTGCTGTTGATTTCTTTTCAGCTTCCCCTTACTTGAAGCTCACGCGCCGCATACAGTATGCATACACACACATACTTTAACACACACACCTGTATGTAGAGACAAGTCAACCCAGGGACAGACAGGTACAGACGGGAACTTTACTACAGGTCTGTGCACCTGACACCTAATGTACTGTAACACAAAATATAGATTCATGTACAACATCCACAATAGCACACTTAGACAAGCTCCCCCCCAAAATATAGTAAAAAGGTCCATTCATGAATTCACATTTAAGTCAGCATTCAGGTCAATTATATCATGTGCCACACAACAAAGCAACTCCATAGAGGCACCATGTATTGGAAGGCTGCTTGCACGATTAGGGCAGTTTTCAAAATGGAGCAAAGTACATAATTAAGCTATTTAGGTTGAACCGTGATACCACTCAACAGAACACTACCATAAATAGGTTTGATGGACAGTAAGCTGGTATGGAATAGATTTTCTAGATGCCATGTTTGTTAACACCCTGAGGGTCTTCACTCAGCAAGACAAGAGGAAAGGAATTTCCCTTGGGGAAAGTGGCATCTGGTGGCTTTGTAAGCTCCACTTTGAACACAACCTCTCAAACCTACTGTAGCAAATCAACAACAATAATAAAAAACCTCTGTTAGGGGCCACAGTTAGTTCACCAGCGGCATGCGCTCCTGGCGGTTTGGAGTCAAGCCCTGAAGAACCAGTTTGGAAGAATGTAAACCTTTCAAAACACACTTGGCTGAGACTAGACTTAATGGCTGGTTTTTCTGTGGAGTTGCGTGATTCTCTTGAGATTACAGGTTCCTTAGAAAACCTTCAGAGAACTAGAACTAGTTCCAAAGAACTATAAGCAACTAGCAGAGGAAATTGTCAATCAGGAAAGAGCACTTCAGCTGGCCTGAACAAAGTACTACAATATACTGTCTATAAGTGTAGTCAATCAATATTATTGGCTGTGCATTTCTGTTTAGTGATTCCATCTGGCAACAAAGCCAAATTCAAAGTCAAAGCTATGATGTAATGATGATCCATTGACATTAATGTATGATTGACAAAAAAGTCCACACAGATCCCGAGGAACAATTTGGACCTCACTGACCAGTGTTATTAAACATTACTCAACAGATATGAACGTAAATGCAACCTCAGACTAACGCTCATGTAATGTCTTTCTCCCCGCAGTGGTCACTGTGGATGAGGAGCCTTGTCTGCTCCTTCCCCTCCACACGCGAGAGGAGGTCGAGAAACTCCTCTACAGGGGCGGAGAAGGGGAGGGCTACGACCACACGGAGGACAGAGATTGGTGCAGCCTGGCAGGGCTGCTGGGATACCAGGAAGAGCGCATCGCCACATTCCGGCAGCAGGAACATCCAGTCCGTGCACTGCTCTCTGATTGGGCGAGCCAGGATTGCGCCAGCCTGGACACGCTCTGCACGGCGCTGTGCAAGATCAACCGCGAAGACATCGCACAGAGCCTTGTGCTCAGCCCCAACACCGTCAAACCCACTGCCACATCTGCAGTGTGACCATTTAACCATTACCGCCAATGCTACGAAAATCTCACTGCAACATCATAGCCCCCCCCACAGTTCATCCATACTGTGACTATTTAACCGACTACACCAACCATCTGAGCAATTACACCAATGTCAAACCATTCAGATCGGCAAACCAAAGTCTGATCATCCACACCTGATGCCAAAACTACTGCTATCAATCCACCAAGACTCAGCCCAGACCTAAATTGAACATTTCTGCGAGACATCGGCAGCCACTGCATCCCTTACCGCCTTCATGGTCCTTCATAACCGTGCTGCATCGTGCGAAACCTATTGCTTCGCATTCCACTTGTGAACCTGTGTCGAAACTCTGTGGCTAGTGCACTGTCAAGATACACAAACCCATAATGGTCAACTGTGGCCTTGTAACCATACTACTGGATGTTCAATTGTGTCTTCAGTGTGCCCAAAACAGTCAGGCACCATTTTGCTCTGCTCTCTCACTAACCCTGAAGAGGCAAAGGGCTACAAAACTCTGGGGATTGTGCTTAATTTTCATTTTCTGTGCTTCTCTTTTGACTGAACGAATTCTTTTCATCCATTCCTCACTTGCAACACGGAATTCTGGCTTGGGGTGCTTTGATGAACATCACTTAGCTTTCAACACGTTCAGTAAGGTACTACTATTCCTTCATTTCATTTTTGTTGTTCTGTACTACCAAAGCCTAGCTTATCAACCATACCTATACCTATTATAACATCTGCACATTTAATTGTTTGTAATTTATTGGCAAAATATTTCATTGTTTGTGACCATTTGCTAGTCAATCAATTTTCAGCAGAGATCAAGGACTGGAAGGATATAACGAGCTAGACTACAAAAGGTTAAGCAAGCACTAAATCCAAACCAATTCTTATGTGAAAAAAGCTAATGCCATATCACCCTGCATCATCGCCTCTGTTATTTTCAACACATTGTTATGGAGATGCTCAATTATTTGAGCCGTTTCCTCCCATAATATTTTGTATAATGAAATATTAATGAGAAATACCCCCTTTCAACCTTAAGTTATCGTATGAATTGCTATTATTCCTTTAGACCTGACATAGGAACAGTTCCCAGTATCAATGTATTTACTGGAACAAAGTCAGAGTAGTGGACTGGCTGGTAGTCTGTGGAGCAGGCAACCTGACTCCAGCCTCTATCTGGCCAGGCCCATCTGCATAACACTGGGGCTCTCACACTAGGCCTATACTCTGACCTAGATAGGAAAGGACTTGGAATTTAAAACTCACTCACACATATAGGCCTATCTACACACACAAACATCCATGAATGCACACACACACACACACACACACACACACACACACACACACACACACACACACACACACACACACACACACACACACACACACACACACACACACACACACACACACACACACATACATACATAAATGTATATCTACACACACAAACATGCACATGTACACAAACACACACATGCATGCATGCCAGTATCCACACACATGTGTGCATACACATATTGTATAAGAGAACAAACAAACAAAAAGCCTGCTGTTCACTCAAGTGCTATGTCAATCAAGTGTTGTGTCAGTGATAAGGGACAACAGGACCACGGCCATTGGACATGAACATACACCCTTTCAGGGACCACATGCAGGATACCTTATTGGACATGATGGACGTAGGCCAACTTGTTCGGGTCAATGAAAAGGATTGCAGTCATTTACACCACAACTGTCTTTCAAAACATCTTGCTTGGAATCTGTATAAATCATGTAATCCTTTCCCGTGAGGAACAGCATATGCAAACTAGCGAGTCATATAACCGATACACATCATATTCAAAATACACATACAAGTACTGTACATAAAATAACTTACAACTGAACAACTAGCCATTATTCAGGCTAAGATATACAAATAGTCCAGGGTTATCTGTTTCTATTTAGTTTCTCAGGGTCTTTTGAGTGGCTTAGTGATTAGCTTGATGTTTGTCTAATGTTGTTTCCTTTTCCTAATCAAAGCTCAGACAACCTGGATTAGTTGTGCATAGGTTGAGGAAGGTTAGAGGCCTTGTTGGGGGATTCAACACTAGCTAGTGTTTCAGGAAAGGCCCTTTGTAGAACTTACTCAGGCAATGATATCAGTGGCATTCCAGGTTGTCTTTTTTTATGCAGTCGCGCTGCTCGGAGGATCAGATCTCGCATTGCCTGGAAAAGTGTTTACATGTCTAAAGTAGCAGGGACTATATTCATACGATATGCTGTAGGTGACTGCCAAAAAGACGACCTGGTGGCCATTGTGACTGACAATCCTTCGGACAGAAGAATAGGGATGGAGGCAGATCAGAGGAAAAACAGGGGTGTCTAGTTTCCCCATTGTTCACGACAACAACCTTCGAATGAAAGGCTAGTCATTAGAGATTGGAGACAAGCAATACGGGAGGAATTCCAAACACTGAGAGTTGAAAAGATGAAAAGAAGCATTCCAATTAGACGTTTTGGTACTTAAAGCTGACAGGTATAATTCATTAAGATGTGGTTATAATGCATTGTAAAAATTGTTATAGGCATTATGACCATCTTATGTCTTATTGTCATGCCATAGTACCTACATATTATAAGCCTCATAGTATGCTTATAACAAGTATTAAAGCATTATACGTGTTAGCTCAAAGTAAAATGTTATCACATCGGTGCAATCGGTGCATTCTTAAAGCCTTCGTAAATGCTTCAAAATGTGTCATAGGTATGCATAACCATTACAGGCAGCTAGGAATTAAGAACTGAGGGGGACGTTCTCTTATTTATTTTGTGCTTTGTGGGGTCATATTTCTTTAGCTAATTTGAGGGTTAAAATGCCAATGCATGCTTATAACAAATATAATTTCAGCATAATACGGCCTAAAGTGAAGCGTAACCTCATTTATTCTCATTGTCAACTTGATTTTGTTTTGTTTCGTTTTTTTCAATTTCACATTGGGAAACTTTTTTGGGGGGGCGTGGGGTTGAATGACAGGAGTTCAGAGGAAGCAACAGTGGCCGCTTGCTTTCTGTCCGTCATTTAAGAGATCTGTTAAGACTGTCTTGTTCAATTCTGGCATTACTGACATATAGGGAGATTTAAAGAAAGCAAAGGCAATATTAATGCTTTGCTGTATTTGAACCAGTTTATGTCACAGAATTGATCCACGTCTGGTTTAGCTTGCTACTGCAAGAGTCTGGCCCGAGTCTATAGGTACACGTGCCTATTGTAAGTACTGTACAGAACGTTTCACCAACAGTTTACTGATCTTAGTCCAGTGGCTTAATTATGAACGAAGGTATTCTCAAGGGTTTTCATGTGCTACTAACAGTAATAAACTGTATTATAGGTTAGATTGTGGAATACTGTATGTATTCAACATCACAAGTGCCTGGGAAATATTTCAGGTCCCTGATGATGATGTTGTGTTTGTTTTGTATGTATTTTTTTACATGTGTTCATTTGAAGTTTGTGTTTTTGAGCCCTCAAGGCTTATCTTAAAATATCATGGTCCAACAGGACTTCGGACTCAGATGCAGTCTCTAGAGTCTATTGACAGTGACTCAATCCCACTTTACCTCAATGACCTGACTCTAAAGAAATATAATTTTTGGCCAAAATGGTTTCACTGAATGCCTTAGCCACAGTCAGTAGGACACAAATTAAGCCTAGTCCTGAACTAAAAAGCTATTTCAAAGAAGATTCTCTATTGATGCTTTTTAGTCCAGGACTATGCCTAATTATTTGTCCAGGAAACCAACCACAGATGTCTGGATCAACGGTATTGCATGGTAAATAGCTGCTGGGGCTAAATGTGGTGTGTGTGTGTGTGTGTGTTTATACATATATACACACAATTATATACTGAGTGAACAAAACATTAGGAACACCTTCCTAATATTGAGTTGCACCCCCTTTTGCCCTCAGAACAGCCGCAATTCATAAGGGTATGGCCTCTACAAGGTGTCGAAAGCGTTCCACAGGGATGCTGGCCAATGTTGACTCCAATGATTCCCACAGTTGTCAAGTTGGCTGGATGTCCTTTGGGTGGTGGACCATTCTTGATACACACGGGAACTGTTGAACGTGAAAAACCCAGCAGCGTTGCAGTTCTTGACACACTCAAACCGGTCCTCCTGGCACCTACTACCATACCCCATTCAAAGACACGTCTTTTGTCTTGCCCATTCACCCCCTGAATGGCAAACATACACAATCCATGTCTAAATTGTCTCAAGGCTTAAAAATCTTTCCTTAACCTGTCTCCTCCCCTTCATCTACACTGATTGAAGTGGATGTAACAAGTGACTTCAATAAGGGATCATAGCTTTCACCTGGATTCACCTGGTCAGTCTATGTCATGGAAGGAGCAGGTATTTTTTGTTTTCTCAGTGTATATACTGAATGTGTACAAGTAGGTTAGGTAAGGGATGAAATGAAATGAAAACCTATAGGACGATAGCTCTCCACTACGAGGGTTGGGCATGAAATGACAGCAGGCTGTTCAATACTGAGCCATACTGACTGACGGGTGGCGTGGATTGGTACAGCTCGGCTCAGTCCCATGTGTTATCCCTTATTTAGCTAAATTATTATCCCTAGTTGCCTCTTGATACAGCAGCAGTCTTTAAATGGACTGTTACCTTGAATGCAACACTACGATGTAAAAGCTATTCAACTCCAACTAAACTCTGTCTATGACATTTCCTGACATATTTTTGCTCTCTCTCTCACTGCAGTGGTTCTCAGGAGACGGGTCAGATTGTGTGTGGAGAACATATGTCTGACAAGGTGGAGTCAGGTGTCTAATGTTTTGTACACTCAGTGTATAGCCATGACTGTAACAACAAAGTTGGTTTCCCCTACAGAAACTGATGAGGAATGTGCTGATATGATATGAAAACTGAACTGAGGACAGAATTGTTTCCCCCCAAACAGTATTCACTTAATTTCTTTATTTTTAAGAGAGGACAGTTGCAGGCCATAAGTTTTGTATAGTTGTGAAGCAGCACACTTAGTAAGTACAATAAAATACCAATGAAGGCTTATATTCAACTTAACCTCGCACTTGGCAGCATACTGTTTGGTCAGAGGAAGAGGGGGAGTTTGACAGTGAAGGGATTGTTGAAAGTATATGGAGGACAATGGAAATTGATGGAGATGTATCCCAAGCCCTGATGATGTGGTCCATAGTTAAACAAGACTGATTCTTAATGCGCCAAGATGTACAGAAGTGAGAAATCCTTGTATTTACTAATATGTACACTGTATTATACAAATGTGAATTTGCTATATAAACAGTACAATCCACAAAATAATAAAGTCCTTAAATCAACATAATATGGTCTTGTCAAAAAGCAATGATTTCAAATATGGTCATAAAAGTAATTATAGTGTGTCTATCTCACCCACTCACTCTCTCATTCACTCACTCACTCACTCACTCACTCACACACACACACACACACACACACACACACACACACACAAACTCATGCACACACACCAACCCCATTAACAATGTGGCTAGCTTGTGTAACTTCCATGGATTCACACACATTATCTCCTTAGGCTGCAGGACGCGTTTTCCCGCAAAGCCACTCCAAAGTCCTTCTGACATGTAACTCTAGCCAAATGAGACAGATTGATTACCGGGGGCTTCAAACATAAATAACACACAGAGAGGAGGAAGAGGAGGAGGAAGGAGGTGAGGAAGAGTTATTTATGACTTGTTCCTCCTTATTGCCTGCTTTACAATGAGTGTAAAGGAAACTGTGTAATTTTCTAAATGTTATGGCCAAATCAACTGAAATTAGTTTGACCTTAGTTAAAAATCATTTGACCATTTAAAAAAAAACATTGCATGGTTATTTAGTTAGCTGAAGTTTATGGTGGCTGTTTAAAGAAAAGTTGGTTGAGAACGTTTTCTCATCAACAAGCTGGGTAACCGTCAACCATAGGTCATTTGCTGTGTAAAAAAACATGCATTGCAACTCATGCTACCGTGAGACCACATGATGTTGAGGCCTGTGTCAACTGACCATAACATGACCGTAAATATGTTCACAGCTGTTTAATGTCCCATTTGAAACACAGCACCACCGACATAGGGCAGTGGCTCCAATCACTACTGCCCTGGGGCATAGGGTCTCCTTAGACCAGAGGGAAGAGTGCCCCCTATTAGCCCTCCAACACCACTTCCAGCAGCATCTGGTCTCCTGTCCAAGGGTCGACCAAGCCCTGCATAGCTTCAGAGGCAAACCATCAGTGGGATGCATGCAGACAGGGTGGTACGGCTGCTGTATGGCTGTATGAGTTATTGTTGGCCTTTGACATGGGGATTGCTGTCATGATGGTAACATAATGCTATCATAACAATGGCATATAGCTTGTCAAAACAACTAACCTCAAGTTGGCGAGTGATATAGCTCGGTAATGAAGCGTAAAATGACACATGCTTGAACATTTCACTGTTTCACATTCACAACAGAGCTGCCACTTAATATTAGATGTAGAGGAGCTTTTAATGCCAATGCTTTGGCAGTCAATAAATGTATTTTTAAAGTGAAACCAGAACTTTTAGGGGGTAGATCAGCTTTAATATTGCAGACTGTGGCTTCCATCGATGTAATTGTCTGCATCATTTCCGATATATTTACTTTGTTAAAAAAAAAAAGATATTTATATATACTGTAATGACCCTGGGTTTATAAGGGCGGATATCGACTCTACTGCTTGAGCATGCTTTTGCGGCACAGTCGATAGCACCCTGGACCTCGGGCAAGAAGGTTAAGGGTTCGAGACCTGCTCCCTGCTGTTTCATTACAATACTGTACCAGTCAAAAGTTTGGACACACATACTCATTCCAGGGTTTTTCTTTATTTTTACTATTTTCTACACTGTAGAATAAGAGCGAAGACATAAAAACTATGAAATAACACATGTAGTAACCAAAAAAGTGTTTTATATTTTATATTTGAGATTCTTCTAAGTAGCCACCCTTTGCCTGGACGACAGCGTTGCATACTTTTGGCGTTCTCTCCACCAGCTTCACCTGGAATGCTTTTCCAACAGTCATGAAGTAGTTGATAATCCTTAAGATGTTTCTACAACCTGAATGGAGTCCACCTGTGGTAAATTCAATTGATTAGACATGATATGGAAAGGCACACACCTCTCTATATAAGGTCCCACAGTTGACAGTGTATGTTAGAACAAAAACCATGCCATGAGGTCAAAGGAATTATCCGTAGAGCTCCGAGACAGGATTGTGTCGAGGCACAGATCTGAGGAAGGGTACGAAAAACCTTCTGCAGCATTGAAGGTCCCCAAGAAAAGAGTGGCCTCCATCATTCTTAAATGGAAAGTTTGGAACCACCAAGACTCTTCCTAGAGCTGGCCGCTCAAACTGAGCAATCGGGGTAGAAGGGCCTTGGTCATTGAGGAGAACCTTCTAGAAGGACAACCATCTCTGCAGCATTCCACCTCTGAGGTCTTTATGGTAGAGTGGCCATATGGAAGCCACTCTTCAGTAAAAGGCACATGACAGCCTGCTTGGAGTTTGCTAAAGGGCACCTAAAGACTCTCAGACTATGAGAAACAAGATTGCAAGAACAGGGATTGAACTCTTTCGCCTGAATGCCAAGTATCACGTCTGGAGGAAACCTGGCACCATCCCTACGGTGAAGCATGGTGTTGGCAGTATCATGCTGTGGGGATGTTTTTCTGCGGCAGGGACTGGAAGACTAGTCAGGATCGAGGGAAAGATGAATGGAGAAAAGTACCTGCTCCAGAGCACTCAGGACCTCAGGCTGGGGCGAAGGTTCACCTTCCAACAGGACAACGACCCTAAGCAAACAGCCAAGACGACGCAGGAGTGGCTTCGGGACAAGTCTCTGAATGTCGAGTGGCCCAGCAAGAGCCCGGACTTGAACCCGATCTAACATCTCTGGAGAGACCTGAAAATAGCTGTGCAGCGATGCTCCCATCCAACTTGACAGAGCTTGAGAGGATCTGCAGAGAATAATGAGACAAACTCCCCAAATTTCATTTCACCTTTATTTAACCAGGTAGGCAAGTTGAGAACAAGTTCTCATTTACAACTGTGACCTGGCCAAGATAAAGCAAAGCAGTTTGACACATACAACAACACAGACTTACACATTGGAGTAAACAAACATACAGTCAATAATACAGTAGAAAAAAACCCCAAATCTATATACAATTTGTGCAAATGAGGTAAGATAAGGAACGTAAGGCAATAAATAGGCCATGGTGGCAAAGTAATTACAATATAGCAAATTTAACACTGGTAGATGTGCAGTAGATGAATGTGCAAAGTAGAAATACTGGGGTGCAAAGGAGCAAGATAAATACATGAAAACGGTAGAGAATGAGGTAGTTGGTTGGGCTATTAACAGATGGGCTATGTACAGGTGCAGTGATCTGTGAGCTGCTCTGACAGCTGGTGCTTAAAGATAGTGAGGGAGATAAGTGTCTCCAGTTTCAGTGATTTTTGTAGTTCGTTCCAGTCATTGGCAGTCATTGGCCAGTCAAATACATGTGTGCCAAGCTTGTAGTGTCATACCCAAGAAGAATCAAGGCTGTAATCACTGCCAAAAGTACTTCAACAAAGTACTGAGTAAAGGGTTTATGTAAATAAGTACTTACATAAATGCGATATTTGATTATTTATAATAAATTAGCAAACAAAAAAAAACTGCATTTGCATTGTCATTATGGGGTATTTTGTTTAAATTTATCAGGGGAAAAAACAATTTAATCCATTTTAGAATAAGGCTTTAATGGAACAAAATGTGTAAAAAGTCAAAGGGTCTGAATACACACTGTATATATAGTACCAGTCAAAGGTTTGGACACACCTACTCATTGCAGGGTTTTTCTTTACTTTTACTATTTTCTACATTGTACAATAATAGTGAAGACATACAAACTATGAAAGAATTCATATTGAATCATGTAGTAACCAAAAAAGGGTTAAACAAATCAAAATAAATTATATATTTGAGATTATTCAAAGTGGCCACCCTTTCCCTTCATAACAGCTTTGCACACTCTTGGCATTCTCTCAACCAGCTTCATGTGGTAGTCACCAGTTAATTTCTTTCCTTCTTAATGCATTTGAGCCAGTCAGCTGTGTTGTGACAAGGTAGGAGTGGTATGCAGAAGATAGCCCTATTTGGAAAACACCAAGCCCATTATATGGCAAATAAGCTCAAATAAGCAAAGAGAAATGACAGTCCATCACTACTTTAAGACATGATACTCAGTCAATAGAGAAAATTTTAAGAACTTCATGTCACGATCTTCAGAAGGGACAGACCAAGGCGCAGCGAGGCATCCAGTATACATCTTTATTTACGAACGTAACTGGGACAAAAACAACGAACATAGCAACGAACATAGCAACGACGCTATGACCAAACAATAACCCACAAACCCCTAGTGCAAACTACAAACATACAGTGGGGCAAAAAAGTATTTAGTCAGCCACCAATTGTGCAAGTTCTCTCACTTAAAAAGATGAGAGAGGCCTGTAATTTTCATCATAGGTACACTTCAACTATGACAGACAAAATGAGGAAAAACAATCCAGAAAATCACATTGTAGGATTTTTTATGAATTTATTTGCAAATTATGGTGGAAAATACGTATTTGGTCACATACAAACAAGCAAGATTTCTGGCTCTCACAGACCTGTAACTTCTTCTTTAAGAGGCTCCTTTGTCCTCCACTCGTTACCTGTATTAATGGCACCTGTTTGAACTTGTTATCAGTATAAAAGACACCTGTCCACAACCTCAAACAGTCACACTCCAAACTCCACTATGGCCAAGACCAAAGAGCTGTCAAAGGACACCAGAAACAAAATTGTAGACCTGCACCAGGTTGGGAAGACTGAATCTGCAATAGGTAAGCAGCTTGGTTTGAAGAAATCAACTGTGGGAGCAATTATTAGGAAATGGAAGACATACAAGACCACTGATAATCTTCCTCGATCTGGGGCTCCACGAAGATCTCACCCCGTGGGGTCAAAATGATCACAAGAACGGTGAGCAAAAATCCCAGAACCACACGGGGGACCTAGTGAATGACCTGCAGAGAGCTGGGACCAAAGTAACAAAGCCTACCATCAGTAACACACTACGCCGCCAGGGACTCAAATCCTGCAGTGCCAGACGTGTCCCCCTGCTTAAGCCAGTACATGTTCAGGCCCGTCTGAAGTTTGCTAGAGAGCATTTGGATGATCCAGATGAGGATTGGGGAGAATGTCCTATGGTCAGATGAAACCAAAATAGAACTTTTTGGTAAAAACTCAACTCGTCGTGTTTGGAGGACAAAGAATGCTGAGTTGCATCCAAAGAACACCATACCTACTGTGAAGCATGGGGGTGGAAACATCATGCTTTGGGGCTGTTTTTCTGCAAAGGGACCAGAACGACTGATCCGTGTAAAGGAAAGAATGAATGGGGCCATGTATCGTGAGATTTTGAGTGAAAACCTCCTTCCATCAGCAAGGGCATTGAAGATGAAACGTGGCTGGGTCTTTCAGCATGACAATGATCCCAAACACACCGCCCGGCAACGAAGGAGTGGCTTCAGAAGAAGCATTTCAAGGTCCTGGAGTGGCCTAGCCAGTCTCCAGATCTCAACCCCATAGAAAATCTTTGGAGGGAGTTGAAAGTCCGTGTTGCCCAGCGACAGCCCCAAAACATCACTGCTCTAGAGAAGATCTGCATGGAGGAATGGGCCAAAATACCAGCAACAGTGTGTGAAAACCTTGTGAAGACTTACAGAAAACGTTTGACATCTGTCATTTGCCAACAAAGGGTATATAACAAAGTATTGAGATAAACTTTGTTATTGACCAAATACTTATTTTCCACCATAATTTGCAAATAAATTCATAAAAAATCCTACAATGTGATTTTCTGGATTTTTTTTCCTCATTTTGTCTGTCATAGTTGAAGTGTACCTATGATGAAAATTACAGGCCTCTCATCTTTTTAAGTTGGAGAACTTGCACAATTGGTGGCTGACTAAATACTTTTTTGCCCCACTGTATATATGGTTCCCAATTAGACGTAACGACACTCAGCTGCCTCTAATTGGGAACCATTACCCCAACATAGAAATAGAGAACCTAGAACAGAAAAAACCCTACACCAAAACAAAACACGCCAGCCTGTCTTCTCAGGCCTGGGCGTGACACTTCAACGTTTTCAAGTGCAGTCGGTACCTCTGCTGCAAAGGATAAGTTCATTAGAGTTACCAGCCTCAGAAATTGCAGCCCAAAATGCTCCACAGAGTTCAATTAACAGACACATCTCAACATCAACTGTTCAGAGGAGACTGTGTGAATCACGCCTTCATGGTCGAATTGCTGCAAAGAAACCACTACTTAACCTCTACGGGATCGGTCCACCACCCCCCGCGGGACGGTTGAGCTAACGTAGGCTAATGTGATTAGCATGAGGTTGTAAGTAACAAGAACATTTCCCAGGACATAGACATGTCTGATATTGGCAGAAAGCTTATATTATTGGTAATCTAACTGCACTGTCTAATTTACAGTAGCTATTACAGTGAAAGAATACCATGCTATTGTTTGAGGAGAGTGCACAGTTATGAACTTGAAAATGTATTAATAAACCAATTAGGCACATTTGGGCAGTCTTGATACAACATTTTGAACAGAAATGCAATTAATTTAATCAGTCTAAATCTTTGCACATACACTGTTGCCATCTAGTGGCCAAAATCTAAATTGCGCCTAACCTGGGATAGTACATTATGGCCTTTAACTTGCATTCCAAAGATTATGAAAAAAAAATCTGGGGAAAAAAACGTGTTTTTCTTTGCATTATCATTTACCAGATCTAATGTGTTATATTCTCCTACAATAATTTCACATTTCCACAAACTTCAAAGTATTTCCATTCAAATGGTATCAAGAATATGCCGATCCTTGCTTCAGGTCCTGAGCTACAGACAGGTAGATTTGGGAATGTCATTTTTGGCAACAATTGAAAAAAAAGGGTCAGATCCGTAAGAGATTTTTAAGGACAGCAATAAGAAGAAGCGGCTTGCTTGGGGCAAGAAACACGAGCAATGGACATTATACTGGTGGAAATCTGTCCTTTGGTCTGATGAGTCCAAATTTGAAATTATTGTTTCCAACCGCCGTGTGAGACGCAGAGTAGGTGAACGGATGATCTCTGCATGTGTGGTTCCCACAGTGAAGCATAGAGGAAGAGGTGTGATGTGTGGGGATACTTTGCTGGTGATACTGTCTGTGATTTATTTAGAATTCAAGGCACACTTAACCAGCATGGCTACCACAGCATTCTGCAGTGATACACCATACCATCTGGTTTGCGCTTAGTGGGACTATTATTTGTTTTTCAACAGGACTATGACCCAAAACACACCTCCAAGCTGTGTAAGGTCTATTTGACCATGAAGGAGAGTGATGGAGTGCTGCATCAAATGACCTGACCTCCACAATCACCCAACATCAACCCAGTTGAGATGGTTTGGGATGAGTTGGACCACAAAGTGAAGAAAAAGTAGTCAACAAGTGCTCAGCATATGTGGGAACTCCTTCAAGACTGTTGGTAAAGAATTTAAGGTGAAGCTGGTTGAGAGAATGCCAACAGTGTGCAAACTGTCATTAAGGCAAAGGGTGGCTACCTTGAAGAATCTCAAATATAAAATATATTTTGATTTGTTTAACACTTTTTTGGTTACTACATGATTCCATATGTGTTGTTTCATAGTTTTGATGTCTTCACTATTCTTCGACAATGTAGAAAATAGTAAAAATAAAGAAAAACCCTTGAATGAGTAGGTGTGTCTAAACTTTTGACTGGTACTGTATGTTATCATGTGTGTGTATGCATATGTCTGTGCCTATGTTTGTGTTGCTTCACAGTCCACACTGTTCCATGAGGTGCATTTTTATCCGTTTTTTTTTATTGTATTCTACTGCTTGCATCAGTTACCTGATGTGGAATGGAGTTTTATGTAGTCATGGCTCTATGGAGTACTGTGCGCCTCCCATAGTCTGTTCTGGACTCTGGTGGCATGACTTGTTGGGTATGCATGGGTGTCTTAGCTGTGTGCTAGTCGTTTAAACAGACAGCTCAGTGCTGTCAACATGTCAATACCTTTCACAAATACAAGTAGTGATGAAGTCAATCTCTTCTTCACTTTGAGCCAGAAGAGATCATGCATATTATTAATGTTAGCTCTCTGTGTACATCCAAGGGCCAGCCGTGCTGCCCTTCCAATTGCAATTTTCCTGAGTCCCTCTTTGTGGCATCTGACCACACGACTGAACAGTAGTCCAGGTGCGACAAAGCTAGAGCCTGTAAGACCTGCCTTGTTGATAGTGCTGTTAAGAAGGTAAATAAGCCCTTTATTTTGAACAGACCTCTCCCCATCTTAGATACTGTTGTATCAATATGGTTTGACCATGACAATTTACAATCCAGGATTACTCCAAGCAGTTTAGTCACCTCAACTTGCTCAATTTGATTTGTCCCAAATTGAATGATTTGTCCCAAATTCAATGCTTTTAGTTTTTTAAATATTATCTTCGGCTCTTTGTTAACAGTTGCAGTCATTTCAGTCACTGTAGTAGCTGGCGTGTATAGTGTTGAGTCATCCGCATACATATACAGTGGGGAAAAAAAGTATTTAGTCAGCCACCAATTGTGCAAGTTCTCTCACTTAAAAAGATGAGAGAGACCTGTAATTTTCATCATAGGTACACTTCAACTATGACAGACAAAATTAGGAAAACAAATCCAGAAAATCACATTGTAGGATTTTTTATGAATTTATTTGCAAATTATGGTGGAAAATAAGTATTTGGTCACATACAAACAAGCAAGATTTCTGGCTCTCACAGACCTGTAACTTCTTCTTTAAGAGGCTCCTCTGTCCTCCACTCATTACCTGTATTAATGGCACCTGTTTGAACTTGTTATCAGTATAAAGACACCTGTCCACAACCTCAAACAGTCACACTCCAAACTCCACTATGGCCAAGACCAAAGAGCTGTCAAAGGACACCAGAAACAGAATTGTAGACCTGCACCAGGTTGGGAAGACTGAATCTGCAATAGGTAAGCAGCTTGGTTTGAAGAAATCAACTGTGGGAGCAATTATTAGGAAATGGAAGACATACAAGACCACTGATAATCTTCCTCGATCTGGGGCTCCACGCAAGATCTCACCCGTGGGGTCAAAATGATCACAAGAACGGTGAGCAAAAATCCCAGAACCACACGGGGACCTAGTGAATGACCTGCAGAGAGCTGGGACCAAAGTAACAAAGCCTACCATCAGTAACACACTACGCCGCCAGGGACTCAAATCCTGCAGTGCCAGACGTGTCCCCTGCTTAAGCCAGTACATGTTCAGGCCCGTCTGAAGTTTGCTAGAGTGCATTTGGATGATCCAGATGAGGATTGGGAGAATGTCAGATGAAACCAAAATAGAACTTTTTGGTAAAAACTCAACTCGTCGTGTTTGGAGGACAAAGAATGCTGAGTTGCATCCAAAGAACACCATACCTACTGTGAAGCATGGGGGTGGAAACATCATGCTTTGGGGCTGTTTTTCTGCAAAGGGACCAGAACGACTGATCCGTGTAAAGGAAAGAATGAATGGGGCCATGTATCGTGAGATTTTGAGTGAAAACCTCCTTCCATCAGCAAGGGCATTGAAGATGAAACGTGGCTGGGTCTTTCAGCATGACAATGATCCCAAACACACCGCCCGGCAACCTTGAAGGAGTGGCTTCAGAAGAAGCATTTCAAGGTCCTGGAGTGGCCTAGCCAGTCTCCAGATCTCAACCCCATAGAAAATCTTTGGAGGGAGTTGAAAGTCCGTGTTGCCCAGCGACAGCCCCAAAACATCACTGCTCTAGAGAAGATCTGCATGGAGGAATGGGCCAAAATACCAGCAACAGTGTGTGAAAACCTTGTGAAGACTTACAGAAAACGTTTGACATCTGTCATTGCCAACAAAGGGTATATAACAAAGTATTGAGATAAACTTTTGTTATTGACCAAATACTTATTTTCCACCATAATTTGCAAATAAATTCATAAAAAATCCTACAATGTGATTTTCTGGATTTTTTTTCCTCATTTTGTCTGTCATAGTTGAAGTGTACCTATGATGAAAATTACAGGCCTCTCATCTTTTTAAGTTGGAGAACTTGCACAATTGGTGGCTGACTAAATACTTTTTTGCCCCACTGTATATATGGTTCCCAATTAGACGTAACGACACTCAGCTGCCTCTAATTGGGAACCATTACCCCAACATAGAAATAGAGAACCTAGAACAGAAAAAACCCTACACCAAAACAAAACACGCCAGCCTGTCTTCTCAGGCCTGGACGTGACACTTCAACGTTTTTTCAAGTGCAGTCGGTACCTCTGCTGCAAAGGATAAGTTCATTAGAGTTACCAGCCTCAGAAATTGCAGCCCAAAAATGCTCCACAGAGTTCAATTAACAGACACATCTCAACATCAACTGTTCAGAGGAGACTGTGTGAATCACGCCTTCATGGTCGAATTGCTGCAAAGAAACCACTACTTAACCTCTACGGGATCGGTCCACCACCCCAGCGGACGGTTGAGCTAACGTGAGGCTAATGTGATTAGCATGAGGTTGTAAGTAACAAGAACATTTCCCAGGACATAGACATGTCTGATATTGGCAGAAAGCTTATATTATTGGTAATCTAACTGCACTGTCTAATTTACAGTAGCTATTACAGTGAAAGAATACCATGCTATTGTTTGAGGAGAGTGCACAGTTATGAACTTGAAAATGTATTAATAAACCAATTAGGCACATTTGGGCAGTCTTGATACAACATTTTGAACAGAAATGCAATTAATTTAATCAGTCTAAATCTTTGCACATACACTGTTGCCATCTAGTGGCCAAAATCTAAATTGCGCCTAACCTGGGATAATACATTATGGCCTTTAACTTGCATTTCAAAGATTATGAAAAAATCTGGGGAAAAAAAAACGTGTTTTTCTTTGCATTATCATTTACCAGATCTAATGTGTTATATTCTCCTACAATAATTTCACATTTCCACAAACTTCAAAGTATTTCCATTCAAATGGTATCAAGAATATGCATATCCTTGCTTCAGGTCCTGAGCTACAGACAGGTAGATTTGGGAATGTCATTTTTGGCAACAATTGAAAAAAAGGGTCAGATCCGTAAGAGATTTTTAAGGACAGCAATAAGAAGAAGCGGCTTGCTTGGGGCAAGAAACACGAGCAATGGACATTATACTGGTGGAAATCTGTCCTTTGGTCTGATGAGTCCAAATTTGAAATTATTGTTTCCAACCGCCGTGTGAGACGCAGAGTAGGTGAACGGATGATCTCTGCATGTGTGGTTCCCACAGTGAAGCATAGAGGAAGAGGTGTGATGTGTGGGGATACTTTGCTGGTGATACTGTCTGTGATTTATTTAGAATTCAAGGCACACTTAACCAGCATGGCTACCACAGCATTCTGCAGTGATACACCATACCATCTGGTTTGCGCTTAGTGGGACTATTATTTGTTTTTCAACAGGACTATGACCCAAAACACACCTCCAAGCTGTGTAAGGTCTATTTGACCATGAAGGAGAGTGATGGAGTGCTGCATCAAATGACCTGACCTCCACAATCACCCAACCTCAACCCAGTTGAGATGGTTTGGGATGAGTTGGACCACAAAGTGAAGAAAAAGTAGTCAACAAGTGCTCAGCATATGTGGGAACTCCTTCAAGACTGTTGGTAAAGAATTTAAGGTGAAGCTGGTTGAGAGAATGCCAACAGTGTGCAAACTGTCATTAAGGCAAAGGGTGGCTACCTTGAAGAATCTCAAATATAAAATATATTTTGATTTGTTTAACACTTTTTTGGTTACTACATGATTCCATATGTGTTGTTTCATAGTTTTGATGTCTTCACTATTCTTCGACAATGTAGAAAATAGTAAAAATAAAGAAAAACCCTTGAATGAGTAGGTGTGTCCAAACTTTTGACTGGTACTGTATGTTATCATGTGTGTGTATGCATATGTCTGTGCCTATGTTTGTGTTGCTTCACAGTCCACACTGTTCCATGAGGTGCATTTTTATCCGTTTTTTTATTGTATTCTACTGCTTGCATCAGTTACCTGATGTGGAATGGAGTTTTATGTAGTCATGGCTCTATGGAGTACTGTGCGCCTCCCATAGTCTGTTCTGGACTCTGGTGGCATGACTTGTTGGGTATGCATGGGTGTCTTAGCTGTGTGCTAGTCGTTTAAACAGACAGCTCAGTGCTGTCAACATGTCAATACCTTTCACAAATACAAGTAGTGATGAAGTCAATCTCTTCTTCACTTTGAGCCAGAAGAGATCATGCATATTATTAATGTTAGCTCTCTGTGTACATCCAAGGGCCAGCCGTGCTGCCCTTCCAATTGCAATTTTCCTGAGTCCCTCTTTGTGGCATCTGACCACACGACTGAACAGTAGTCCAGGTGCGACAAAGCTAGAGCCTGTAAGACCTGCCTTGTTGATAGTGCTGTTAAGAAGGTAAATAAGCCCTTTATTTTGAACAGACCTCTCCCCATCTTAGATACTGTTGTATCAATATGGTTTGACCATGACAATTTACAATCCAGGATTACTCCAAGCAGTTTAGTCACCTCAACTTGCTCAATTTGATTTGTCCCAAATTGAATGATTTGTCCCAAATTCAATGCTTTTAGTTTTTAAATATTATCTTCGGCTCTTTGTTAACAGTTGCAGTCATTTCAGTCACTGTAGTAGCTGACGTGTATAGTGTTGAGTCATCCGCATACATATACAGTGGGGAAAAAAAGTATTTAGTCAGCCACCAATTGTGCAAGTTCTCTCACTTAAAAAGATGAGAGAGACCTGTAATTTTCATCATAGGTACACTTCAACTATGACAGACAAAATGAGGAAAACAAATCCAGAAAATCACATTGTAGGATTTTTATGAATTTATTTGCAAATTATGGTGGAAAATAAGTATTTGGTCACATACAAACAAGCAAGATTTCTGGCTCTCACAGACCTGTAACTTCTTCTTTAAGAGGCTCCTCTGTCCTCCACTCATTACCTGTATTAATGGCACCTGTTTGAACTTGTTATCAGTATAAAAGACACCTGTCCACAACCTCAAACAGTCACACTCCAAACTCCACTATGGCCAAGACCAAAGAGCTGTCAAAGGACACCAGAAACAGAATTGTAGACCTGCACCAGGTTGGGAAGACTGAATCTGCAATAGGTAAGCAGCTTGGTTTGAAGAAATCAACTGTGGGAGCAATTATTAGGAAATGGAAGACATACAAGACCACTGATAATCTTCCTCGATCTGGGGCTCCACCAAGATCTCACCCGTGGGGTCAAAATGATCACAAGAACGGTGAGCAAAAATCCCAGAACCACACGGGGGGACCTAGTGAATGACCTGCAGAGAGCTGGGACCAAAGTAACAAAGCCTACCATCAGTAACACACTACGCCGCCAGGGACTCAAATCCTGCAGTGCCAGACGTGTCCCCCTGCTTAAGCCAGTACATGTTCAGGCCCGTCTGAAGTTTGCTAGAGTGCATTTGGATGATCCAGATGAGGATTGGGAGAATGTCAGATGAAACCAAAATAGAACTTTTTGGTAAAAACTCAACTCGTCGTGTTTGGAGGACAAAGAATGCTGAGTTGCATCCAAAGAACACCATACCTACTGTGAAGCATGGGGTGGAAACATCATGCTTTGGGGCTGTTTTTCTGCAAAGGGACCAGAACGACTGATCCGTGTAAAGGAAAGAATGAATGGGGCCATGTATCGTGAGATTTTGAGTGAAAACCTCCTTCCATCAGCAAGGGCATTGAAGATGAAACGTGGCTGGGTCTTTCAGCATGACAATGATCCCAAACACACCGCCGAACGAAGGAGTGGCCGTAAGAAGCATTTCAAGGTCCTGGAGTGGCCTAGCCAGTCTCCAGATCTCAACCCCATAGAAAATCTTTGGAGGGAGTTGAAAGTCCATGTTGCCCAGCGACAGCCCCAAAACATCACTGCTCTAGAGAAGATCTGCATGGAGGAATGGGCCAAAATACCAGCAACAGTGTGTGAAAACCTTGTGAAGACTTACAGAAAACGTTTGACATCTGTCATTGCCAACAAAGGGTATATAACAAAGTATTGAGATAAACTTTTGTTATTGACCAAATACTTATTTTCCACCATAATTTGCAAATAAATTCATAAAAAATCCTACAATGTGATTTTCTGGATTTTTTTTCCTCATTTTGTCTGTCATAGTTGAAGTGTACCTATGATGAAAATTACAGGCCTCTCATCTTTTTAAGTTGGAGAACTTGCACAATTGGTGGCTGACTAAATACTTTTTTGCCCCACTGTATATATGGTTCCCAATTAGACGTAACGACACTCAGCTGCCTCTAATTGGGAACCATTACCCCAACATAGAAATAGAGAACCTAGAACAGAAAAAACCCTACACCAAAACAAAACACGCCAGCCTGTCTTCTCAGGCCTGGACGTGACACTTCAACGTTTTTTCAAGTGCAGTCGGTACCTCTGCTGCAAAGGATAAGTTCATTAGAGTTACCAGCCTCAGAAATTGCAGCCCAAAAATGCTCCACAGAGTTCAATTAACAGACACATCTCAACATCAACTGTTCAGAGGAGACTGTGTGAATCACGCCTTCATGGTCGAATTGCTGCAAAGAAACCACTACTTAACCTCTACGGGATCGGTCCACCACCCCACGCGGGACGGTTGAGCTAACGTAGGCTAATGTGATTAGCATGAGGTTGTAAGTAACAAGAACATTTCCCAGGACATAGACATGTCTGATATTGGCAGAAAGCTTATATTATTGGTAATCTAACTGCACTGTCTAATTTACAGTAGCTATTACAGTGAAAGAATACCATGCTATTGTTTGAGGAGAGTGCACAGTTATGAACTTGAAAATGTATTAATAAACCAATTAGGCACATTTGGGCAGTCTTGATACAACATTTTGAACAGAAATGCAATTAATTTAATCAGTCTAAATCTTTGCACATACACTGTTGCCATCTAGTGGCCAAAATCTAAATTGCGCCTAACCTGGGATAGTACATTATGGCCTTTAACTTGCATTCCAAAGATTATGAAAAAAATCTGGGGAAAAAACGTGTTTTTCTTTGCATTATCATTTACCAGATCTAATGTGTTATATTCTCCTACAATAATTTCACATTTCCACAAACTTCAAAGTATTTCCATTCAAATGGTATCAAGAATATGCCGATCCTTGCTTCAGGTCCTGAGCTACAGACAGGTAGATTTGGGAATGTCATTTTTGGCAACAATTGAAAAAAAGGGTCAGATCCGTAAGAGATTTTTAAGGACAGCAATAAGAAGAAGCGGCTTGCTTGGGGCAAGAAACACGAGCAATGGACATTATACTGGTGGAAATCTGTCCTTTGGTCTGATGAGTCCAAATTTGAAATTATTGTTTCCAACCGCCGTGTGAGACGCAGAGTAGGTGAGCGGATGATCTCTGCATGTGTGGTTCCCACAGTGAAGCATAGAGGAAGAGGTGTGATGTGTGGGGATACTTTGCTGGTGATACTGTCTGTGATTTATTTAGAATTCAAGGCACACTTAACCAGCATGGCTACCACAGCATTCTGCAGTGATACACCATACCATCTGGTTTGCGCTTAGTGGGACTATTATTTGTTTTTCAACAGGACTATGACCCAAAACACACCTCCAAGCTGTGTAAGGTCTATTTGACCATGAAGGAGAGTGATGGAGTGCTGCATCAAATGACCTGACCTCCACAATCACCCAACCTCAACCCAGTTGAGATGGTTTGGGATGAGTTGGACCACAAAGTGAAGAAAAAGTAGTCAACAAGTGCTCAGCATATGTGGGAACTCCTTCAAGACTGTTGGTAAAGAATTTAAGGTGAAGCTGGTTGAGAGAATGCCAACAGTGTGCAAACTGTCATTAAGGCAAAGGGTGGCTACCTTGAAGAATCTCAAATATAAAATATATTTTGATTTGTTTAACACTTTTTTGGTTACTACATGATTCCATATGTGTTGTTTCATAGTTTTGATGTCTTCACTATTCTTCGACAATGTAGAAAATAGTAAAAATAAAGAAAAAACCCTTGAATGAGTAGGTGTGTCCAAACTTTTGACTGGTACTGTATGTTATCATGTGTGTGTATGCATATGTCTGTGCCTATGTTTGTGTTGCTTCACAGTCCACACTGTTCCATGAGGTGCATTTTTATCCGTTTTTTTATTGTATTCTACTGCTTGCATCAGTTACCTGATGTGGAATGGAGTTTTATGTAGTCATGGCTCTATGGAGTACTGTGCGCCTCCCATAGTCTGTTCTGGACTCTGGTGGCATGACTTGTTGGGTATGCATGGGTGTCTTAGCTGTGTGCTAGTCGTTTAAACAGACAGCTCAGTGCTGTCAACATGTCAATACCTTTCACAAATACAAGTAGTGATGAAGTCAATCTCTTCTTCACTTTGAGCCAGAAGAGATCATGCATATTATTAATGTTAGCTCTCTGTGTACATCCAAGGGCCAGCCGTGCTGCCCTTCCAATTGCAATTTTCCTGAGTCCCTCTTTGTGGCATCTGACCACACGACTGAACAGTAGTCCAGGTGCGACAAAGCTAGAGCCTGTAAGACCTGCCTTGTTGATAGTGCTGTTAAGAAGGTAAATAAGCCCTTTATTTTGAACAGACCTCTCCCCATCTTAGATACTGTTGTATCAATATGGTTTGACCATGACAATTTACAATCCAGGATTACTCCAAGCAGTTTAGTCACCTCAACTTGCTCAATTTGATTTGTCCCAAATTGAATGATTTGTCCCAAATTCAATGCTTTTAGTTTTTTAAATATTATCTTCGGCTCTTTGTTAACAGTTGCAGTCATTTCAGTCACTGTAGTAGCTGACGTGTATAGTGTTGAGTCATCCGCATACATATACAGTGGGGAAAAAAAGTATTTAGTCAGCCACCAATTGTGCAAGTTCTCTCACTTAAAAAGATGAGAGAGACCTGTAATTTTCATCATAGGTACACTTCAACTATGACAGACAAAATGAGGAAAACAAATCCAGAAAATCACATTGTAGGATTTTTTATGAATTTATTTGCAAATTATGGTGGAAAATAAGTATTTGGTCACATACAAACAAGCAAGATTTCTGGCTCTCACAGACCTGTAACTTCTTCTTTAAGAGGCTCCTCTGTCCTCCACTCATTACCTGTATTAATGGCACCTGTTTGAACTTGTTATCAGTATAAAGACACCTGTCCACAACCTCAAACAGTCACACTCCAAACTCCACTATGGCCAAGACCAAAGAGCTGTCAAAGGACACCAGAAACAGAATTGTAGACCTGCACCAGGTTGGGAAGACTGAATCTGCAATAGGTAAGCAGCTTGGTTTGAAGAAATCAACTGTGGGAGCAATTATTAGGAAATGGAAGACATACAAGACCACTGATAATCTTCCTCGATCTGGGGCTCCACGCAAGATCTCACCCCGTGGGTCAAAATGATCACAAGAACGGTGAGCAAAAATCCCAGAACCACACGGGGACCTAGTGAATGACCTGCAGAGAGCTGGGACCAAAGTAACAAAGCCTACCATCAGTAACACACTCGCCGCCAGGGACTCAAATCCTGCAGTGCCAGACGTGTCCCCCTGCTTAAGCCAGTACATGTTCAGGCCCGTCTGAAGTTTGCTAGAGTGCATTTGGATGATCCAGATGAGGATTGGGAGAATGTCAGATGAAACCAAAATAGAACTTTTTGGTAAAAACTCAACTCGTCGTGTTTGGAGGACAAAGAATGCTGAGTTGCATCCAAAGAACACCATACCTACTGTGAAGCATGGGGGTGGAAACATCATGCTTTGGGGCTGTTTTTCTGCAAAGGGACCAGAGCGACTGATCCGTGTAAAGGAAAGAATGAATGGGGCCATGTATCGTGAGATTTTGAGTGAAAACCTCCTTCCATCAGCAAGGGCATTGAAGATGAAACGTGGCTGGGTCTTTCAGCATGACAATGATCCCAAACACACCGCCGAACGCTTGAAGGAGTGGCCGTAAGAAGCATTTCAAGGTCCTGGAGTGGCCTAGCCAGTCTCCAGATCTCAACCCCATAGAAAATCTTTGGAGGGAGTTGAAAGTCCGTGTTGCCCAGCGACAGCCCCAAAACATCACTGCTCTAGAGGAGATCTGCATGGAGGAATGGGCCAAAATACCAGCAACAGTGTGTGAAAACCTTGTGAAGACTTACAGAAAACGTTTGACATCTGTCATTGCCAACAAAGGGTATATAACAAAGTATTGAGATAAACTTTTGTTATTGACCAAATACTTATTTTCCACCATCATTTGCAAATAAATTCATAAAAAATCCTACAATGTGATTTTCTGGATTTTTTTTCCTCATTTTGTCTGTCATAGTTGAATTGTACCTATGATGAAAATTACAGGCCTCTCATCTTTTTAAGTTGGAGAACTTGCACAATTGGTGGCTGACTAAATACTTTTTTGCCCCACTGTATATATGGTTCCCAATTAGGCGTAACGACACTCAGCTGCCTCTAATTGGGAACCATTACTAACATAGAAATAGAGAACCTAGAACAGAAAAACCCTACACCAAAACAAAACACGCCAGCCTGTCTTCTCAGGCCTGGGCGTGACACTTCAACGTTTTCAAGTGCAGTCGGTACCTCTGCTGCAAAGGATAAGTTCATTAGAGTTACCAGCCTCAGAAATTGCAGCCCAAAAATGCTCCACAGAGTTCAATTAACAGACACATCTCAACATCAACTGTTCAGAGGAGACTGTGTGAATCACGCCTTCATGGTCGAATTGCTGCAAAGAAACCACTACTTAACCTCTACGGGATCGGTCCACCACCCCGCGCGGGACGGTTGAGCTAACGTAGGCTAATGTGATTAGCATGAGGTTGTAAGTAACAAGAACATTTCCCAGGACATAGACATGTCTGATATTGGCAGAAAGCTTATATTATTGGTAATCTAACTGCACTGTCTAATTTACAGTAGCTATTACAGTGAAAAGAATACCATGCTATTGTTTGAGGAGAGTGCACAGTTATGAACTTGAAAATGTATTAATAAACCAATTAGGCACATTTGGGCAGTCTTGATACAACATTTTGAACAGAAATGCAATTAATTTAATCAGTCTAAATCTTTGCACATACACTGTTGCCATCTAGTGGCCAAAATCTAAATTGCGCCTAACCTGGGATAGTACATTATGGCCTTTAACTTGCATTCCAAAGATTATGAAAAAAATCTGGGGAAAAAACGTGTTTTTCTTTGCATTATCATTTACCAGATCTAATGTGTTATATTCTCCTACAATAATTTCACATTTCCACAAACTTCAAAGTATTTCCATTCAAATGGTATCAAGAATATGCATATCCTTGCTTCAGGTCCTGAGCTACAGACAGGTAGATTTGGGAATGTCATTTTGGCAACAATTGAAAAAAGGGTCCGATCCGTAAGAGATTTTTAAGGACAGCAATAAGAAGAAGCGGCTTGCTTGGGGCAAGAAACACGAGCAATGGACATTATACTGGTGGAAATCTGTCCTTTGGTCTGATGAGTCCAAATTTGAAATTATTGTTTCCAACCGCCGTGTGAGGCAGAGTAGGTGAGCGGATGATCTCTGCATGTGTGGTTCCCACAGTGAAGCATAGAGGAAGAGGTGTGATGTGTGGGGATACTTTGCTGGTGATACTGTCTGTGATTTATTTAGAATTCAAGGCACACTTAACCAGCATGGCTACCACAGCATTCTGCAGTGATACACCATACCATCTGGTTTGCGCTTAGTGGGACTATTATTTGTTTTTCAACAGGACTATGACCCAAAACACACCTCCAAGCTGTGTAAGGTCTATTTGACCATGAAGGAGAGTGATGGAGTGCTGCATCAAATGACCTGACCTCCACAATCACCCAACCTCAACCCAGTTGAGATGGTTTGGGATGAGTTGGACCACAAAGTGAAGAAAAAGTAGTCAACAAGTGCTCAGCATATGTGGGAACTCCTTCAAGACTGTTGGTAAAGAATTTAAGGTGAAGCTGGTTGAGAGAATGCCAACAGTGTGCAAACTGTCATTAAGGCAAAGGGTGGCTACCTTGAAGAATCTCAAATATAAAATATATTTTGATTTGTTTAACACTTTTTTGGTTACTACATGATTCCATATGTGTTGTTTCATAGTTTTGATGTCTTCACTATTCTTCGACAATGTAGAAAATAGTAAAAATAAAGAAAAACCCTTGAATGAGTAGGTGTGTCCAAACTTTTGACTGGTACTGTATGTTATCATGTGTGTGTATGCATATGTCTGTGCCTATGTTTGTGTTGCTTCACAGTCCACACTGTTCCATGAGGTGCATTTTTATCCGTTTTTTTTTATTGTATTCTACTGCTTGCATCAGTTACCTGATGTGGAATGGAGTTTTATGTAGTCATGGCTCTATGGAGTACTGTGCGCCTCCCATAGTCTGTTCTGGACTCTGGTGGCATGACTTGTTGGGTATGCATGGGTGTCTTAGCTGTGTGCTAGTCGTTTAAACAGACAGCTCAGTGCTGTCAACATGTCAATACCTTTCACAAATACAAGTAGTGATGAAGTCAATCTCTTCTTCACTTTGAGCCAGAAGAGATCATGCATATTATTAATGTTAGCTCTCTGTGTACATCCAAGGGCCAGCCGTGCTGCCCTTCCAATTGCAATTTTCCTGAGTCCTCTTTGTGGCATCTGACCACACGACTGAACAGTAGTCCAGGTGCGACAAAGCTAGAGCCTGTAAGACCTGCCTTGTTGATAGTGCTGTTAAGAAGGTAAATAAGCCCTTTATTTTGAACAGACCTCTCCCCATCTTAGCTACTGTTGTATCAATATGGTTTGACCATGACAATTTACAATCCAGGATTACTCCAAGCAGTTTAGTCACCTCAACTTGCTCAATTTGATTTGTCCCAAATTGAATGATTTGTCCCAAATTCAATGCTTTTAGTTTTTAAATATTATCTTCGGCTCTTTGTTAACAGTTGCAGTCATTTCAGTCACTGTAGTAGCTGGCGTGTATAGTGTTGAGTCATCCGCATACATATACAGTGGGGAAAAAAAGTATTTAGTCAGCCACCAATTGTGCAAGTTCTCTCACTTAAAAGATGAGAGAGACCTGTAATTTTCATCATAGGTACACTTCAACTATGACAGACAAAATGAGGAAAACAAATCCAGAAAATCACATTGTAGGATTTTTATGAATTTATTTGCAAATTATGGTGGAAAATAAGTATTTGGTCACATACAAACAAGCAAGATTTCTGGCTCTCACAGACCTGTAACTTCTTCTTTAAGAGGCTCCTCTGTCCTCCACTCATTACCTGTATTAATGGCACCTGTTTGAACTTGTTATCAGTATAAAAGACACCTGTCCACAACCTCAAACAGTCACACTCCAAACTCCACTATGGCCAAGACCAAAGAGCTGTCAAAGGACACCAGAAACAGAATTGTAGACCTGCACCAGGTTGGGAAGACTGAATCTGCAATAGGTAAGCAGCTTGGTTTGAAGAAATCAACTGTGGGAGCAATTATTAGGAAATGGAAGACATACAAGACCACTGATAATCTTCCTCGATCTGGGGCTCCACGCAAGATCTCACCCGTGGGGTCAAAATGATCACAAGAACGGTGAGCAAAAATCCCAGAACCACACGGGGACCTAGTGAATGACCTGCAGAGAGCTGGGACCAAAGTAACAAAGCCTACCATCAGTAACACACTACGCCGCCAGGGACTCAAATCCTGCAGTGCCAGACGTGTCCCCTGCTTAAGCCAGTACATGTTCAGGCCCGTCTGAAGTTTGCTAGAGTGCATTTGGATGATCCAGATGAGGATTGGGAGAATGTCAGATGAAACCAAAATAGAACTTTTTGGTAAAAACTCAACTCGTCGTGTTTGGAGGACAAAGAATGCTGAGTTGCATCCAAAGAACACCATACCTACTGTGAAGCATGGGGGTGGAAACATCATGCTTTGGGGCTGTTTTTCTGCAAAGGGACCAGAACGACTGATCCGTGTAAAGGAAAGAATGAATGGGGCCATGTATCGTGAGATTTTGAGTGAAAACCTCCTTCCATCAGCAAGGGCATTGAAGATGAAACGTGGCTGGGTCTTTCAGCATGACAATGATCCCAAACACACCGCCGAACGAAGGAGTGGCCGTAAGAAGCATTTCAAGGTCCTGGAGTGGCCTAGCCAGTCTCCAGATCTCAACCCCATAGAAAATCTTTGGAGGGAGTTGAAAGTCCGTGTTGCCCAGCGACAGCCCCAAAACATCACTGCTCTAGAGGAGATCTGCATGGAGGAATGGGCCAAAATACCAGCAACAGTGTGTGAAAACCTTGTGAAGACTTACAGAAAACGTTTGACATCTGTCATTGCCAACAAAGGGTATATAACAAAGTATTGAGATAAACTTTTGTTATTGACCAAATACTTATTTTCCACCATCATTTGCAAATAAATTCATAAAAAATCCTACAATGTGATTTTCTGGATTTTTTTCCTCATTTTGTCTGTCATAGTTGAATTGTACCTATGATGAAAATTACAGGCCTCTCATCTTTTTAAGTTGGAGAACTTGCACAATTGGTGGCTGACTAAATACTTTTTTGCCCCACTGTATATATGGTTCCCAATTAGACGTAACGACACTCAGCTGCCTCTAATTGGGAACCATTACTCCAACATAGAAATAGAGAACCTAGAACAGAAAAAACCCTACACCAAAACAAAACACGCCAGCCTGTCTTCTCAGGCCTGGACGTGACACTTCAACGTTTTTTCAAGTGCAGTCGGTACCTCTGCTGCAAAGGATAAGTTCATTAGAGTTACCAGCCTCAGAAATTGCAGCCCAAAAATGCTCCACAGAGTTCAATTAACAGACACATCTCAACATCAACTGTTCAGAGGAGACTGTGTGAATCACGCCTTCATGGTCGAATTGCTGCAAAGAAACCACTACTTAACCTCTACGGGATCGGTCCACCACCCCAGCGGACGGTTGAGCTAACGTAGGCTAATGTGATTAGCATGAGGTTGTAAGTAACAAGAACATTTCCCAGGACATAGACATGTCTGATATTGGCAGAAAGCTTATATTATTGGTAATCTAACTGCACTGTCTAATTTACAGTAGCTATTACAGTGAAAGAATACCATGCTATTGTTTGAGGAGAGTGCACAGTTATGAACTTGAAAATGTATTAATAAACCAATTAGGCACATTTGGGCAGTCTTGATACAACATTTTGAACAGAAATGCAATTAATTTAATCAGTCTAAATCTTTGCACATACACTGTTGCCATCTAGTGGCCAAAATCTAAATTGCGCCTAACCTGGGATAGTACATTATGGCCTTTAACTTGCATTCCAAAGATTATGAAAAAAAATCTGGGGAAAAAAACGTGTTTTTCTTTGCATTATCATTTACCAGATCTAATGTGTTATATTCTCCTACAATAATTTCACATTTCCACAAACTTCAAAGTATTTCCATTCAAATGGTATCAAGAATATGCATATCCTTGCTTCAGGTCCTGAGCTACAGACAGGTAGATTTGGGAATGTCATTTTTGGCAACAATTGAAAAAAAAGGGTCCGATCCGTAAGAGATTTTTAAGGACAGCAATAAGAAGAAGCGGCTTGCTTGGGGCAAGAAACACGAGCAATGGACATTATACTGGTGGAAATCTGTCCTTTGGTCTGATGAGTCCAAATTTGAAATTATTGTTTCCAACCGCCCGTGTGAGACGCAGAGTAGGTGAGCGGATGATCTCTGCATGTGTGGTTCCCACAGTGAAGCATAGAGGAAGAGGTGTGATGTGTGGGGATACTTTGCTGGTGATACTGTCTGTGATTTATTTAGAATTCAAGGCACACTTAACCAGCATGGCTACCACAGCATTCTGCAGTGATACACCATACCATCTGGTTTGCGCTTAGTGGGACTATTATTTGTTTTTCAACAGGACTATGACCCAAAACACACCTCCAAGCTGTGTAAGGTCTATTTGACCATGAAGGAGAGTGATGGAGTGCTGCATCAAATGACCTGACCTCCACAATCACCCAACCTCAACCCAGTTGAGATGGTTTGGGATGAGTTGGACCACAAAGTGAAGAAAAAGTAGTCAACAAGTGCTCAGCATATGTGGGAACTCCTTCAAGACTGTTGGTAAAGAATTTAAGGTGAAGCTGGTTGAGAGAATGCCAACAGTGTGCAAACTGTCATTAAGGCAAAGGGTGGCTACCTTGAAGAATCTCAAATATAAAATATATTTTGATTTGTTTAACACTTTTGGTTACTACATGATTCCATATGTGTTGTTTCATAGTTTTGATGTCTTCACTATTCTTCGACAATGTAGAAAATAGTAAAAATAAAGAAAAACCCTTGAATGAGTAGGTGTGTCCAAACTTTTGACTGGTACTGTATGTTATCATGTGTGTGTATGCATATGTCTGTGCCTATGTTTGTGTTGCTTCACAGTCCACACTGTTCCATGAGGTGCATTTTTATCCGTTTTTTTATTGTATTCTACTGCTTGCATCAGTTACCTGATGTGGAATGGAGTTTTATGTAGTCATGGCTCTATGGAGTACTGTGCGCCTCCCATAGTCTGTTCTGGACTCTGGTGGCATGACTTGTTGGGTATGCATGGGTGTCTTAGCTGTGTGCTAGTCGTTTAAACAGACAGCTCAGTGCTGTCAACATGTCAATACCTTTCACAAATACAAGTAGTGATGAAGTCAATCTCTTCTTCACTTTGAGCCAGAAGAGATCATGCATATTATTAATGTTAGCTCTCTGTGTACATCCAAGGGCCAGCCGTGCTGCCCTTCCAATTACAATTTTCCTGAGTCCTCTTTGTGGCATCTGACCACACGACTGAACAGTAGTCCAGGTGCGACAAAGCTAGAGCCTGTAAGACCTGCCTTGTTGATAGTGCTGTTAAGAAGGTAAATAAGCCCTTTATTTTGAACAGACCTCTCCCCATCTTAGCTACTGTTGTATCAATATGGTTTGACCATGACAATTTACAATCCAGGATTACTCCAAGCAGTTTAGTCACCTCAACTTGCTCAATTTGATTTGTCCCAAATTGAATGATTTGTCCCAAATTCAATGCTTTTAGTTTTTTAAATATTATCTTCGGCTCTTTGTTAACAGTTGCAGTCATTTCAGTCACTGTAGTAGCTGACGTGTATAGTGTTGAGTCATCCGCATACATATACAGTGGGGAAAAAAAGTATTTAGTCAGCCACCAATTGTGCAAGTTCTCTCACTTAAAAAGATGAGAGAGACCTGTAATTTTCATCATAGGTACACTTCAACTATGACAGACAAAATGAGGAAAACAAATCCAGAAAATCACATTGTAGGATTTTTATGAATTTATTTGCAAATTATGGTGGAAAATAAGTATTTGGTCACATACAAACAAGCAAGATTTCTGGCTCTCACAGACCTGTAACTTCTTCTTTAAGAGGCTCCTCTGTCCTCCACTCATTACCTGTATTAATGGCACCTGTTTGAACTTGTTATCAGTATAAAAGACACCTGTCCACAACCTCAAACAGTCACACTCCAAACTCCACTATGGCCAAGACCAAAGAGCTGTCAAAGGACACCAGAAACAGAATTGTAGACCTGCACCAGGTTGGGAAGACTGAATCTGCAATAGGTAAGCAGCTTGGTTTGAAGAAATCAACTGTGGGAGCAATTATTAGGAAATGGAAGACATACAAGACCACTGATAATCTTCCTCGATCTGGGGCTCCACGCAAGATCTCACCCCGTGGGGTCAAAATGATCACAAGAACGGTGAGCAAAAATCCCAGAACCACACGGGGACCTAGTGAATGACCTGCAGAGAGCTGGGACCAAAGTAACAAAGCCTACCATCAGTAACACACTACGCCGCCAGGGACTCAAATCCTGCAGTGCCAGGCGTGTCCCCCTGCTTAAGCCAGTACATGTTCAGGCCCGTCTGAAGTTTGCTAGAGTGCATTTGGATGATCCAGATGAGGATTGGGAGAATGTCAGATGAAACCAAAATAGAACTTTTTGGTAAAAACTCAACTCGTCGTGTTTGGAGGACAAAGAATGCTGAGTTGCATCCAAAGAACACCATACCTACTGTGAAGCATGGGGGTGGAAACATCATGCTTTGGGGCTGTTTTTCTGCAAAGGGACCAGAGCGACTGATCCGTGTAAAGGAAAGAATGAATGGGGCCATGTATCGTGAGATTTTGAGTGAAAACCTCCTTCCATCAGCAAGGGCATTGAAGATGAAACGTGGCTGGGTCTTTCAGCATGACAATGATCCCAAACACACCGCCGAACCTTGAAGGAGTGGCTTCGTAGAGAAGCATTTCAAGGTCCTGGAGTGGCCTAGCCAGTC
The DNA here is from genome assembly GCA_030435695.1 of Brachymystax lenok tsinlingensis. Classification (NCBI taxonomy): domain Eukaryota; kingdom Metazoa; phylum Chordata; class Actinopteri; order Salmoniformes; family Salmonidae; genus Brachymystax; species Brachymystax lenok. The sequence continues at coordinate 26,285,467 of CM059780.1, forward strand.
TCCAGATCTCAACCCCATAGAAAATCTTTGGAGGGAGTTGAAAGTCTGTGTTGCCCAGCGACAGACCCACAACATCACTGCTCTAGAGGAGATCTGCATGGAGGAATGGGCCAAAATACCAGCAACAGTGTGTGAAAACCTTGTGAAGACTTACAGAAAACATATGACCTCTGTCATTGCCAACAAAGGGTATATAACAAAGTATTGAGATAAACTTTTGTTATTGACCAAATACTTATTTTCCACCATAATTTGCAAATAAATTCATAAAAAATCCTACAATGTGATTTTCTGGATTTTTTTTTCCTCATTTTGTCTGTCATAGTTGAAGTGTACCTATGATGAAAATTACAGGCCTCTCTCATCTTTTTAAGTGAGAGAACTTGCACAATTGGTGGCTGACTAAATACTTTTTTTCCCCACTGTACACACTGGCTTTACTCAAAGAATGAAGGGGGCCTAGACAGCTGCCCTGGGGAATTCTTTAGTCTACCAGGATTATGTTGGCGATGCTTCCATTAAAGAACACCCTCTGTGTTCTGTTAGACAGGTAACTCTTTATCCACAATATAGCATGGGATGTAAAGCCATTACACATACTGTCACGCATGCTCCAGCTCTCCCTCCCTGGCTCGAGAGTGCAAGACTGCCCAGTATTACACACTCCTGCCACCATCACTATGCACACCTGCTTCCCTCGTCACATGCATCAGCGATTCATTGGACTCACCTGGACTCAATCACCTGTGTTATTACCTCCCCTATATTTGTCTGTTCCCCAGCTCTGTTCCCCGCTTCTTCATTAATTGTCGTATGTCGTTGTGTTACACGGTTCTGATGCTGTTCCTGTCCTGTTCCATGTCTGTGCTATATTAAATGTTCACTCTCTGTACCTACTTCTCTACTCCAGCATCGGTTCTTACAGAATGCTGAAGCCACCAAATGAAGCATCTGGGAGTGCTGGCTTTTCGATTGGTGGTGACGTCGGGAGCTGCCGCCGATGGAACCGGGGGTGACTCAGCTGGCTCGTCGGGCATCCACGCCATAGCTGGCTCGAAAGGTTTCCTTGCCCTGTTGGCTCGGCAGGCGCCCATCCCACGTCAGGCCTTAGCCGGATCGTCAGGTTTTTACGCCTTAGCCGACTCATCAGTCTCCCACGCCTCAGTGGGACCGACAGGCTTTCACGCCTCTGCCGGATCGCCAGGCTCCCACCCCTCTGCCCGTTTGTTTTGATGTTATGCCTCAGCCGGCCCGTCAGGCTCGCCCAGGTGGGACGCTGGGTGGCGCCCCTAGAGGGGGGGTACTGTCACACCAGCTCCCGCTTTTCCTCCCTGGTGCTCAGGGGCGCCAGTCTGCCCAGCATTACGCACTCCTGCCACCATCATTACACACACCTGCTTCCCTCGTCACAAGCATCAGTGATTCATTGGACTCACCTGGACTCAATCATCTGTGTTATTACCTCCCCTATATCTGTCTGTTCCCAAGCTCTGTTCCCCGCTTCTTCATTAAGTGTCGTATGTTGTTGTGTTACCCGGTTCTGATGCTGTTCCTGTCCTGTTCCATGTCTGTGCTATATTAAATGTTCACTCTCCGTACATGCTTCTCTACTCCAACGTCGGTTCTTACACATACTTTTTTCCAGCAGCAGACTATGACCGATAATGTTAAAAGCCGAACTTAAGTCTAAAAAAACAGCCGCCACAATCTTTTATCAATTTCTCTCAGCCAATCATCATTAATTTGTGTAAGTAATGTGCTTTTTGAATGTCGTTCCCTATAAACGTGCTGAAAGTCTGTTGTCAATTTTTTTACTGTAAAATAACATTGTATCTGGTGAAACACAATTTTTCCAAAACTTTACCAAGGGTTGGTAACTGGCCGATTGATCGGCTATTTGAGCCAGTAAACGGGGCATTACTATTCTTAGGTAGCGGAATGACTTTTGCTTCCTTCCAGGCATGAGGGAACACACTTTCTAGTAGGCTTAAATTGAACATATGGCAAATAGGAGTGGCAATATCGTCCGCTATTATCCTCAGTCATTTTCCATCCAAGTTGTCAGACCCCAGTGGGTTGTCATTGCTGAGAAACAACTTTTTTCACCTCTTCCACACTCACTTTACGGAATTCAAAATTACAGTGCTTGACTTTCATAATTTGGTCAGATATACTTGGATGTGTAGTGTCAGCATTTGTTGCTGGTATGTCATGCCTATGTTTTCTAATCTTGCCAATGAAAAAAACATTAAAGTAGTTGGCAATATCAGTCAGTTTTGTGATGAATGAGCCATCTGATTCAAGTAAAATTGAATTGAAGGTGCTCCAAAGCCTTTTACTATCATTCTTTGTCATTTATCTTTGTTTCATAGTGTAGTTTCTTTTTATTTTTATTCAGTTTAGTCACATGATTTCTCAATTTGCAGTATGTTTGTCAATTGTTTGTGCCTGTAGACTTATTTGCCATTCCTTTTGCCTCATCCCTCTCAACCATAAAATGTTTCAATTCCTCATCAAATGGGTGCATGCTTAATAGTAACTGGGATAAGCAATTGTGACCGACCACCTTGATTCGGTCTTATGTAGCACAATTTGAAATTGTGTTTTTTTACATTGGATAAAAGCAGAGAGACAGAGCTACAAAATGGTACACACTGCATTTTTGATGAACAATGAGAAAGTAATTCTGCTTTGAGTTGATAAACTTGTGACCTCAATTTTGAGAGATGGCTTTTGAATGTTTTGGCACTAATACTGGAGAGCTCTCTTTTGTCTACACCCATTCAGCATTGTTCATACCCTCTTAATCCAGCCCCACCCATATCTTTAAGAATTCACATGTGAGGTTATGTGCTAAACAGTGAGTAGTGTAGTAAAGATAACTTCTTAGGGCTAGGCCCCTTTTTTCTCCACTTCCTGTCTGAATGACGTGCCCAAAGTAAACTGCCTGTAGCTCAGGCCCTGAAGCCAGGATATGCATATAATATATATATATATTTTTTTTTAACAGGGAAAACAGACTGAGACCTGGATCTCTTTTACGGCTGTGCCCTGTGTAAACATGTTGACATGTACAGTTCTAGGCATACAGACAAGAACATTTCAAAACATACAAAACAAAGACACAATTCAACAGAAACAATCACAGACAACATCATATTGATCCTCCATAATATTTTTGAAATGTGCAAGGGACACCAGAGTGTCTAACTTAAGTTGGATCTGCAGTTTGTTCCATAAATAAGGTGCAAAGGAACTGAAAGCAGTCCTTCCCAACTCTGTGGAGACCGCAGGAGTCTCTAATGAAATCCACATCTGTGATCTGGTCATAAAATTAGTATGTCTAGTTGAAATTAATGATGATATATATGGATGTAGTTTTAAAAGAAGTGCTTTATAAATAAACAAAAGAGCATGTTGCTCTCGCCTCACAGATAGAGAGGCCCAACCCACGTTGATATAGGATACAGTGATGAGTTTTGTAACTATCACCTGTGATAAACCTGAGTGCACAATGGTAAATAGAATCCAGTGGTTTTAATGTGTTTGCCGATGCATGCATATAAATAATATCACCATAATCTAAAACGGACATAAAAGTAGCCTGCAGAATTTGTTTTCTATTTACGGAGGTCAGACAAGTCCTGTTTCTGTAAAGGAACCCTATCTTGAATTTGAGCTTTTTTCCCAATTCAGTAACATGTTTTTTAAAAGAGAGCCTATCATCTAACCATACCCTAAATATTTATATGCAGAGACCTGTTTGATTTGAGTACCATCCAAGCTAGTGATTACAAAAGTGTTTCTAACTGAGAGTTTAGACCTAGAAAAAAACATGACATTTGTTTTCTTAGCGTTTAAAACAAGTTTAAGCTGTAAAAGAGACTCCTGTAATATCCTAAAATCAGACTCCAACTGCATTAAAGCTTGGTCCGCTGTTGGAGCAATAGAGTACATCACTGTGTCATCTGCATATAAATGGAAATTACAATATCTGACATTATCACCAATGTTGTTTATATAAAGTGAGAACAATAGTGGGCCAATTATTGAACCCTGAGGGACCCCTTTAAGTAACTGTAAGGGGTCAGACTTGACCCCGTCGACCATGACGGACTGAGTTCTATCTTTAAGATAGTCATAAAACCATCGGCAGGCATCAGTGCCCAGTTCTATAGATGACAGCTTACTCAAAAGGATAGCATGGTCTACAGTGTCAAAAGCTTTTGACAAATCCACAAACAACGCAGCACAATGCTTTCTATCATCTAAGGCATTTGCAATATCATTTACAACAAGCGTAGTGGCCGATGTGGTACTGTGTTTAGATCTAAAACCAGATTGATTGGTGCTAAGAATACTGTTAGCAGAAAGAAAAGATTGTAACTGTTTGTTAACTAAAGATTCTAGGATCTTTGCCAGACAAGGGAGCCTAGAGATGGGTCGATAGTTATCCAAGTCACTACCGTCACCTCCCTTATGTAATGGCAGAACAAAAGCTGCTTTCCACACCTTAGGGATATTTCCTGTGCTTAATGTTAGATAAAAAATGTGTGTCACTGAGCCAGCAATGATAGGTGCAGCACACTTAAGTAAGTACGGGTCTAAATTGTCCGCACCTAAAGATTTCTTAGTATCAATGGCACACAGGGCAGCTAGAACCTCTGCTTCAGTTATTTTCTGGAAACTAAAAACAGGGTTACCATTTTTCAGAGTAACGGTTGAAAAGCAAGACGAAAAATCAACTAACTGGCCAGTACCACAATGGCCACTTTTCCTTTCAAATAAAAAAACCAGCAGAGATGAAATGCTTATTAAAAGCATCACAAATATCATTTTTACCACTTAGAATACAGGAGTCTGAGATGATTTGCTTAGGAAGAGAAACAGCAGAATTTCCCCGTTTCAGTGAATTAACGGTTTTCCAGAATTTTGCAGGATCTCCTGCAGAATCTGTCATAGCATTAAGGAAGTAATTAGATTTTGCCTTTTTGACAGCTGCAGTACATTTATTTCTCAATTGCCTAAAAAAACAGCCAATCAGCTGGAGTACCTGTTTTCCTCGCCAAGGCCCAGACCCGATTCTTTTGCAGGAAAAGACCTGACAATTCAGGAGAGAACCAAGAACTGGTTTGGTTTCTTACTCTGTGATTCTTAAGCGGGGCATGTTTATCAGACATAGAGGTAACAATAGAAGATAACAAAGCAAGGGCTAAAACCGGGTCCAGAATGCAGCAAGTGGATAAAAGCTCAGAGTGATATAAGTCAAGGATAAAAGCTTGCTGTGAGAAATGTTTATAATTTCTCTTAGAGATTATACAGAGATCAGAGTGTTTCAGCCTGGTATCTCTAATACAAGCAATAGGGCAGTGGTCACTGATAACATTTGCAAAAACCCCACTGGCTGTGTATTTATGGGGGGTATTTGTTAGAATAATGTCTAGTAGAGTAGATTTCACTGGGTTCTTAAAGTTGGGACGGGTTGGTTTAGTTATCAGCTGAGTTAGATTTAGTTCAGTACAAATGTCTTTTAATTTATCGGATACTGGTGAGAGCCAATCCAGGTTAAAATCTCCCAAAATCAGTAATTCAGAGTTTGCATAATTAGACAGTATATCAGATCATTTGCATAGAGTACAAGGAGGAGCTGAGGGGGGGCGATATACCCCTGCTAGAGTTAGCTGAGCGTTACTACCAAGTACCACATTTAAAACTAGACATTCATATTGCTTTGGGACAGAGGTTGATATGGACACAGAAACATTTAAGCAGCATTTTACATAAATCGCGATACCACCACCTCTACCAACTCTATCAGCTCTATAAATATTGTACCCAATCAACTGAACATCTGAATCAGGCACAGAATCACACAGCCATGATTCAGATACAATCAGTATGTCAACATTTGATTGTGAGACCAAAATGTCAATAAAGTCCAACTTTTGGATCAGGCTTCTAGCGTTCAAATGAATTATTCCAATGCCATTGCCACGGGAATTCATATCAGATGGAGTATCCAAGGTAGCACCTGAAGCTGCACTGGATGAGCAATAAACCCTTTTCGAGCTATTGACAGAGCTCAATTTTATGGGGACAAGATTACTACTAACAGTACCTCTCTGCATGTGATTATTGATTGGACAATAATCTAGGAATTGCAAAAAGGTTGTTAACTGTAGTTTGTTCCATATTTGCAATTGGGGGATAATTAATGAAACTGGGAGAGGAGCATTGAACATAGTCTGATAGGGGAGCGTACAATCCCAAAAGTCAACCCCCGAAGATACACAACGTCAGGTATCAAAGGCTCTACATAAAGCAAGAGTAAGAGACATGTTGGTGGAGAGGATGCTGGAGCCATACCTGTTATGATGTAAATTGTCCCAAAGAAATAGGCCTGGTCGGTCTGTAAAAGCTGCAAAGTTATCCACAAAAATAATTCCCATCGTGCAGCAGTATCCCTATAGCCAGGTGTGTAATTGGCGTATACGACTAAAAACCATATCCGTGTAGCGTGGGGATGGAAATGGACCGGAAATAACGCACTGCTTCCCAGATTCCAGTAGCGTATTTATCAATGTTTTAAAATCGTCTCTCAATTTCTCTGACTGCTGGAGTTTAATGTCATTTGACCCAGCATGGACAATGACAGTTGAAGCGGCGGAGTTCTTGCTAATAAGTAGTGGTAGCATGGAGTTTAGGTCAGGGATCCTAGCTCCAGGGTAACAGAAGGTCTCAGCTTTCCGGATTGAAACGTTTCGGACCATGGATGAACCCACCACGATAACGGAAGGACTACAGATGGGTTTATTGGGTAAATGGCGGGGCCTCCCCCGGGTGATCTGACTCCTAGCAGGTTGAAGTTTGTAGAACTTTCATGTAGGAGAATATATAATAATATATATGGTAGGAGACAATCCAAAGAAAAACCAACCAGAATAATCTTTTTGGAGAGAGACCATCCTCTTAGAAATTCAAGAGAACGGTCATATTGAAAAGTAGCTCCCTGGATGCAGTTCCTATGTCTTCCACAGGGTGTCAGCAGTCTATGTTCAATGTTTCAGACTTGTAACTTCAAAAACGAATAAGAAATATCAGTTTTAGCAGAAGGACAGTCTTGGAAATTCGTGTCTGCGTGCGCTATGAAGACATTACAAACCTGCTAAAATCAGTTTCCTATTGAACATACTTCTTTACGTAAAAAATATTATAGTTTGATTACATTTTAGGGTATCTAAGGAGTAAATAGAAACGTATTTTGACTGGTTGAAACAAAGTTTAGGGGTAGATTTTCGGATTCCTTTCTCTGCATGTTGAACGAGTGGATTACTCAAATCGATGGCGCCAACTGAAATGACTTTTTGGGATATAACGAAGGATTTTATCTGACAAAACGACACTGCATGTTATAGCTGGGACCCTTTGGATGACAAATCAGAGGAAGATTTTCAAAAAGTAAGTGAATATTTAATCGTTATTTGTGAATGTGAATGTGCCGGTGGACAAAATATTTTGATGTGGGGCGCCGTCCTCAAACAATCGCATGGCATGTTTTTGCTGTAATAGCTACTGTAAATCGGAGTGTGCAATTAGATTAACAAGAATTTAAGCTTTCAGCCAATACAAGTAACTTATATCTACATAAATGTTTAAAATCCATATTATTTATGATTTTCTTTTTGAATTGTGTGCCCTCCAGTTTCACCGGACGTTGTCCCGCTAGCAGGACCACTAGCCCTAAGAAGTTTTTAAGACTAAAAGTGGTAAAAGTAGTAGCTTACAATAAGGAAATATTCCAGGTAAACAGAAATATTAGATGATGCTTACCCAGACACACTCTAAATTGATGGGTCACGTGAAAGAAATGTTACCTTGCTAAGTGGATGGGTCTCTACAGAAGGTGTAAACGGTACAGCCAAATGGTTACTTGCATAGTAGCAATATCAGAAATAGACAGTGTTAATATAGATAAAACAAATATACAGTATGTACAAGAACAATATCAATAACGATATCAGTGATAGATGAGGTAGTTATATGCATACAATCAGGGGTAAAGTAGCTTAGCAGCGGGATAAAAAAAATAGTAGCAGCAACGTATGGAGAGTGTGTTAGTAGAGAGTTATGTGACTAGAGGCACTGCAGATAGTGCTGATGACTGGTCCGTCCGAACCACGCATGAACAAGGGAATCTATGATCGGATAGCCTGTTTCTGTTCTGCCCTTGCCTTTGGTGCAGGGCATGTGATGTCCATAGTCTTTTTTTGTCGCAAAACTCCTTGATCTTCTCACAAAGATACATTTGTCTAGCTGTGTCCAGTCCAGGTGGTGCTTGTACAGGCAGACCATCTATGGGAGGAAGGATGTCAGTGTAGCGCAGCAGCTGAAACCTGGTCCCGACTGAGTCTGAACGATGCTTGGCGACAACAACACCAGGCTCCAGAGCATCGAAGCTGTAAAACAGGAAATAACCCCAAAAATGTAGAAGACATTATAACCTTGCACAACATCAATTCACCTCCCATGTTTAGATAAGAAGAATAACCTCACACAATGCAATGAAAATGATATTAACCTGAAGAGCTGGTGCTGCTTGATCTGTGGCAGTGGCCTGAAGTACAGTCAGGTGTTGTCGCCAGCCATAGCTTTCCACCAGCACCGTACCATCCTCCAGTCCAACCAGCTGTGGGATGTTGACCCCTGTCACAGTGATGTCCTTCACAACACCAGCAATCTCAGACAAAGTGTTCTCTGGTCTTTCTGAAGTGCTGCTTGATGAGGCCGAAGCACTAGTCGGGGGCAAACTTGATGTGGACTGTGATCAGGAAGTGAAGGTCCAGACTGTGGTGGAGCTTGTGCATGGTCTGCCAGGCACAATACCGAACACAAACGTGTTCTTGTTTGGCCACAGTAATCACAATTCAGGTACACTTGTGTTTCTCCAACTCCGTAGTTGGTGAAGAAATTATGCATGTAGTTGATGACTGCACTGCTGCCATTGCTGGATGACATGCCTTCATCACTCAAGTAGTTGACTTGTTGTGGTATTCCTTCACAGCAGACACCAAACAAGCCACACTTGCGAGGAGTTAAAAAGTAGATGGGACCTGGCTGCATAGGGTCAGAAGGATAGTGTACCTGCAAACAACAAAATTTCAATTAATTACACAGCTCAGTGAAAGGCTCTCTCTCTGTCCTTAATCAGTGTAAAGGAGGAAATGTTGCTTAAATCAAAGCTGTAATGCATCCTGATGTCTTTGCTTGCTGGTTCAGTAGGGGCCCCCACAGACAATGTACCTCTGGAAAATACAAAAATAATGTCAGATCAATAAAAGTAGTGCCAATCATGTTGGAGGTCAATTATAATAATCAAAACGTGTTGCTTATGCCACCACACTGCTGCTTTTGTCACATGACATGGCAGCAACTTTCCACCAAAGTGTTTGTGTCCTGGGTAATGTCCTGATAATACTATTGCATTATCCTCTGCGTAGTTGTTGATGAAGTTCACCACTCGCTGCAAGTCCTTATGCTTCAGGTGTAACCTGTGCTTGCTTGGGTCAGCTCTCGCTTTGATGGGAGGCATTAGATTAGACCATTCTCCTTGTATGACTGGTGGAGGAGAGTCATGCTTGTTCTACTGATGCTGAAAGACAAATTCCAATAGATAGCCGTAATCACCCTCTGACACACCTGGCTAACTTGATGGGTCGTCAGCTAGCTAGCTAACAGTAAGCTTTAACTTGGGGTCTTTTGTTTAGACATGTAGCTAGCTAGCTAGCTAAACAATTAACCATAATCTCAATCCATAGAGTACTAGCAATACAAACCAATTGTCATAACTAGCTAACATTAGGCTATAACTAGCAATGTGAAATGGCATTCTGAGATAACATTACCACACATAGATCATAAAGGTAATGTTAGCTAGCGAGCCAGTCATCTAACGTCAGCTAGCTAGCTAACAGTTGTGGGGATCTGACATTTTTATACCATAATAGTATTTTTATACCATAATAGTATTAACAATTGCTAATTGCTAATAATCATATTGGGGGTTATTCTGTAAGGACGTGTGTATGTGTAACCCCTGTGCGGACATCTTGAGACAATTGCTGACTTGTGGTTAAGTGGGGGGTGTGGGGTGTGGGGTCTTTATCACAAGACCCTGTCTGGTGGAAAAGTACTGAGCTACTAAAAACAAGAAGATAACTCAAAAAGAGCGCCAAGAGGCTGGAACCAGCCTGTGCGACAACGATTGGCCAGGCAAGTTTAAACCACGCCCAGCCACTGTTCTGATAGGCCCATCCCGAGGTGGGAACTAACTCTGTCGGGGTATTTAATAAGAACTTTTTGGGTGTTGGCCAGTTCCTGTTTCATCCTGCGTGATGTTACAGTGAACCCGTATATACGGAAATTGCATTTGCCATTTATTAACTTTTGAATTAAACAATTATTTTAACCAAGTTCAGGTGTACTATCGTTCCTAACTCAGTTGAACCTACGCAAAACCTAATACAGTAAGCTTTAACTTGCAATAAAATCAACATTCTGACAAAAATAGAAACATATAATATCTGAAACTGTAGCTAGATCCTTACACGTATACATGGATGAACTCTTCACGGCAGACTGAAACCCTTTTCATTAAATAAGACGTCCTGTGTCGTTTCCGTTTTGTTTGTACCGCTTGCTTGGCCCGTTGTGTCAAGTCACTCTGGTTCACACTACTGACCGTGTGCAATACCACAAGAATCATCTTAAGCTTTAGCTCCCACCCAAACTCTGACAATTTTTCTCAACAGAGCTGGTTAGGCTGTTTTCATGTTATCCAGAGCGTTGGTGACTGTAACTGTGCTCCTGGCAACAATTTAATAACGATTTTTTGCAGACGTTTACTGACACCGGCCATATTCAACAGGTGTTGAGTGTTCGTAAATTCATCAGTTATTCTGCGTTCTGAAACAGTTTTGCATTTTGATAAATAAATAAAAAAGTATGTTCAAATGGCTCTCCTGTGAAGTAGTGACTCGCGACATACGCATAGTTTTCTGAAATGGGTCACAATTTCATAAATGTGTCAAGTGCAGCATCACTACGTCCGATGGATCTGGACACTGCTTTCAAACACATTTCTGCATTATTAGTAAAGATGTGATGAATACATGTTGATGATTTCATTCCTGTGCTATTTGTAATTACCCTGGTAGGTTGACTGATAACCTGAACCAGGTTGCAGACACTGGTTACATTTTGAAGCTTTTTCTTGAGTGGGCAGCTTGATGAAATTCAGTCAATATACCTCTCTGTTGATATCACATACATTATCAAGCAGTTCACACATGTTATCCAGATACTGACAGTTAGCACTTGGTGGTCTATAGCAGCTTCCCACAAGAATTGGCTTTAGTTGAGGCAGATTAACCTGCAGCCATATTACTTCAACAGTGTTTAACATGAGATCCTCTCTGAGCTTTACTTCCTGTCACTCAAATTCACATTCTCCATCCTGTTGGGTGTGCAATTTGAATTTCAACTCATGATGTGAATTGGAGTAAATTCCAAAATTATGAATTGAGCCCAACCCTGGTTTGAGCAGGTCCCTGAACAGAGCAACATCAGAAGAACCAACCTCGGTCACCTCAAAAAATACCTTTTAACATGGTCCCAAAATAGTCCATAACATTGGGACAGAGGAACAGTCACCCCTTAGAAAAATTAAATATCTTTCCTCAGGTTCCAGAACAGTGAGATAGCAAGAGATTTCTTTAAATAATAATAAAATACAAAACTTGAAAGTGAAAAAAAAATACATATGGTTTTCAAACACACATATGAGCACACATTTGAACAATTCATGTGGAAAAAAAATTAAGAAAATTGTCATACAATTCCAATGAGTCAAACAAGGGGTTTTCAGACGTGTGAAGTTTCACATGGATTTTCACATGTACATTTTTCACACACCTCAATGTCAATTTGTTTTGACATCACATTTTGTTCGTAACGATTATGTATTTGAACTTTTTTCAGTGTATTTTGAACGCTTTCAGACCAGTAAATAAAAAGAAGTGTGCACAATTTTCGCCTAAAATGACTTACCCAAATCTAACTGCCTGTAGCCCAGGACATGAAGCAAGGATAAGAATATACTTGGTACCATTTGAAAGGAAACACTGAAGTTTGTGGAAATGTGAAAGGAATGTAGGAGAATATAACACATTCGATTTGGTAAAAGATAATAAAAAGAAAAAAACAACCGTTTTTTTGTATTTTTTTGTACCATCGTCTTTGAAATGCAAGAGAAAGGCCATAATGTATTATTCCACCCCAGGCACAATTTAGATTTTGGCCACTAGATGACAGCATTGTATGTGCAACGTTTTAGACTGATGCAATGAACCATTGCATTTCTGTTCAAAATTCTGTATCAAGACTGCCCAAATGTGCCTAATTGGTTTATTAATAACTTTTTAAGTTCAAAACTGTGCACTCTCCTCAACCAATAGCATGGTATTCTTTCACTGTAATAGCTACTGTAAATTGGACACTGCAGTTAGGTTACCAATAATATATGCTTTCTGCCAAAATCAGATATGTCTATGTCCTGGGAAATGTTTTAGTAACTTACAAACTCATGCTAATCGCATTAGCCTACGTTAGCTCAACCGTCCCGTGGGGGACACATCGATCCTGAAGAAGTTTAACTCTGACAGCACTAATTCAAAATCTCTTTTGTAACATTCATTCCAATAGCAAACATATTTGCACATTTTAAAATACTTTAAAATCCCTTTTAGCCCTGTGTATTAAATGTAACAAAAACCATTGGACAGCTGACAATAAAAGAAGCAAAAAAGTAGCTAGCTAGGACGAAATGGAAGGCTAGCTATCACCTACTGTATCACTAAGCTAGCTAGTGGTTAGCAATTAGCATGCAACCATTAGAAACACATTTTATAAAAAGTAACCTTCTAATATACATATCATTAGCATGGTTCATACAGTATGTAACCTTTTAACAGAATTTGCAATTACACATATGGAAACATTGCTACTGCAACATGTTAACAATACCTTTTCACATGTGAGGAGAATAACACTATTTCACCCCTACATGTGAACTTGCAATTCCACAAGTGAAAATTTGATTTTCACATGGAGTTTTCTTACATGTGAAACTGCAAATGTAATTTTCACGTGATTGTTTTTTTACATGTGAACTATGTAAATTCACATGTGAGATGAAAACATGTGGTAACATAGGAACTCTAAATTTAAGACGTGAAAATATAATTTAAGCTCAACATATTTTCACGTGAAACTGAAAATTGCACATAATTTTTTTATGTCAGGGCTTGACATCGGTCACCCCTCAAAAAATATATTTCCACAGATCCCAGAGCAGTTCAAATTAACAGGAGACCCAACCCAACCCAAAACCCTGTTGCATGCATAGAAATAGATTTAACAGAATTGATTTTCCCATTCAGGTTAACCCTCCATGATGGGTGGATCGGTGGCCATGTAGTAATTATATTATATTATATTATATTATATTATATTATATCCCATCTAGTAATTATATTTTTACGCATGCATGAACAGAGTACAAGTCAAACGTTTGGACACACATATTAATTGAAGGGTTTTTCTTAATTTGTAATATTTTCTACATAGTAGAATACTATGAAACTATGAAATAACAGTTATCGAATCATGTAGTAACCAGAAAAGTGTTAAACAAATCAATATATACAGTGGGGAAAAAAAGTATTTAGTCAGCCACCAATTGTGCAAGTTCTCTCACTTAAAAAGATGAGAGAGGCCTGTAATTTTCATCATAGGTACACTTCAACTATGACAGACGAAATGAGGAAAAAAAATCCAGAAAATCACATTGTAGGATTTTTAATGAATTTATTTGCAAATTATGGTGGAAAATAAGTATTTGGTCACATACAAACAAGCAAGATTTCTGGCTCTCACAGACCTGTAACTTCTTCTTTAAGAGGCTCCTCTGTCCTCCACTCATTACCTGTATTAATGGCACCTGTTTGAACTTGTTATCAGTATAAAAGACACCTGTCCACAACCTCAAACAGTCACACTCCAAACTCCACTATGGCCAAGACCAAAGAGCTGTCAAAGGACACCAGAAACAAAATTGTAGACCTGCACCAGGTTGGGAAGACTGAATCTGCAATAGGTAAGCAGCTTGGTTTGAAGAAATCAACTGTGGGAGCAATTATTAGGAAATGGAAGACATACAAGACCACTGATAATCTTCCTTGATCTGGGGCTCCACGCAAGATCTCACCCCGTGGGGTCAAAATGATCACAGAACGGTGAGCAAAAATCCCAGAACCACACGGGGGGACCTAGTGAATGACCTGCAGAGAGCTGGGACCAAAGTAACAAAGCCTACCATCAGTAACACACTACGCCGCCAGGGACTCAAATCCTGCAGTGCCAGACGTGTCCCCTGCTTAAGCCAGTACATGTTCAGGCAAGTCTAAAGTTTGCTAGAGAGCATTTGGATGATCCAGATGAGGATTGGGAGAATGTCAGATGAAACCAAAATAGAACTTTTTGGTAAAAACTCAACTCGTCGTGTTTGGAGGACAAAGAATGCTGAGTTGCATCCAAAGAACACCATACCTACTGTGAAGCATGGGGGTGGAAACATCATGCTTTGGGGCTGTTTTTCTGCAAAGGGACCAGGACGACTGATCCGTGTAAAGGAAAGAATGAATGGGGCCATGTATCGTGAGATTTTGAGTGAAAACCTCCTTCCATCAGCAAGGGCATTGAAGATGAAATGTGGCTGGGTCTTTCAGCATGACAATGATCCCAAACACACCGCCTGGGCAACGAAGGAGTGGCTTCGTAAGAAGCATTTCAAGGTCCTGGAGTGGCCTAGCCAGTCTCCAGATCTCAACCCCATAGAAAATCTTTGGAGGAAGTTGAAAGTCCGTGTTGCCCAGCGACAGCCCCAAAACATCACTGCTCTAGAGGAGATCTGCATGGAGGAATGGGCCAAAATACCAGCAACAGTGTGTGAAAACCTTGTGAAGACTTACAGAAAACGTTTGACCTCTGTCATTGCCAACAAAGGGTATATAACAAAGTATTGAGATAAACTTTTGTTATTGACCAAATACTTATTTTCCACCATAATTTGCAAATAAATTCATAAAAAATCCTACAATGTGATTTTCTGGATTTTTTTCCCTCATTTTGTCTGTCATAGTTGAAGTGTACCTATGATGAAAATTACAGGCCTCTCTCATCTTTTTAAGTGAGAGAACTTGCACAATTGGTGGCTGACTAAATACTTTTTTTCCCCACTGTATATATATTATATTTGAGATTCTTCAAAGTAGCCACCCTTTGCCTTGATGACAGCTTTGCACATTCTTGGCATTCTCTAAACCAGTTTCACCTGGAATGCTTTTCCAACAGTCTTGAAGGAGTTTCCACATATGCTGAGCACTTGTTGGCTGCTTTTCCTTCACTCTGCGGTCCAACTCATCCCAAACCATCTCAATTGAGTTGAGATCAGGTGATTGTGAAGGCCAGGTCATCTGACATCACTCCATCACTCTCCTTCTTGGTCAAACAGACCTTTCACAGCCTGGAGGTGTGTTGGGTCATTGTCCTGTTGAAAAACAAATGATAGTCCCACGAAGCGCAAACCAGATGGGATGACGTATCGCTGCAGAATGCTGTGGTAGCCATGTTGGTTAAGTGTGCCTTGAATTCTAAATAAATCACTGACAGTGTCACCATCAAAGCACCCCCACACCATCACACCTCATCCTCCCTGCTTCACGGTGGGAACCACACACAAGGAGATCATCCGTTCACCTACTCTGCGTCTCACAAAGACACATCGGTTGGAACCCAAAATCTTAAATTTGGATTCATCAGACCAAAGGACAGATTTCCACCGGTCTAACTGCTCGTGTTTATTGGTCCAAGCAAGTCTCTTCTTCTTATTAGTTTACTTTAGTAGTGGTTTCTTTGCAGCAATTTGACCATGAAGGCCTGATTCACACTGTCTCCTCTGAACAGTTGATGTTGAGATTACTTGAACTCTGTGACGCATTTATTTGGGCTCCAATTTCTGAGGCTGGTAACTCTATTGAACTTATTCTCTGCAGCAGAGGTACCTCTGGGTCTTCCTTTCTTGTGGCGTTTGTGGGGGGAAAATGTGTATTAGCATTACTTTAAATGATATGGATGTACAATCCTTTTCCTCTGGTTGTGTAAGTTGCTGTTTTCACCTAACTCTGTACCTAATCCACCACGGCTGTACTCTGAAACTTGCATGTTCGGAACGAGGTATCTCTGTTCCGTACGAAGTCTCTCCTTATCCTCTATTATAACAAACAGTTCTTAGTAATCGCAGGAGAACACAGAGGAATCCGAATATTTGGCCACCTCATCCAGTAGACATCAGTTGGTTCGACACATTGAGATAGTTGTGGTGGATTAACTCTTTAGGCATCAGCAGCAGTGGTGACGGTTTTGGAGAGTCTGGCGTGCCCAAAGTAAAATGCTTGCCACTCAGGCCCAGAAACTAGGATATGCACATTTGTACTTTTGGATAGGAAACACTCTGAAGTTTCTAAAACTGTTAAAATAATGTCTGTGAGTATAACAGAACTGATATAGCAGGCGAAAATCCGAGGAATTTCTGTCCAGATTTAAAAAAAAATGTGACATTTCCTCAGTTTGATTGGCTTCCTATTGAAATCCATGTAAAATAGCTCCCAGATTGCAGTACCTATAGCTTCCACTAGATGTCAACAGTCTTTAGAAGTAGTTTCAAGGCTTTATCATTGAACAGAACCGAATAGAAGAAGAAATAGTGAAGGGACCACGGATGTCAATAACTTTTCCTGGGCGAGAGACCGTGACCGCCCCTCTTTATTTTCCTTTTATATCGTTTAGGATATCATCCGTGTAAAATATATAATCATTAATATTCATAAAAGGATACCTAAGGATGCATTATAAATTATGTTTGATTTGTTTGGGCAAATTTGATAGGTATAATTTGAACGCTTTCTCTTCACTGTACAACGGGCGACTCGACGGTGGATTTTCTGAACATAACGGGCCAACAAAACAGAGATTTATGGATATAATAAATGACTTTTTCTAACAAAAGAACCATGGATTGTCTTGGTTGGACACTTGGGATGCCCTCAGCAGAAGTTCTTCGAAATGTAAGTGATTTATTTTAGCTCTTATATGGGTTTTGTGTGACCCGAGCTGGATATGAATTTATGCTAATGCATAAATATGAGAGGTGCTATCCTCAAACAATCAAATGTTGTGCTTTCGCCGTAAAGCCTTTTTGAAATCTGACAGCGCTGTGATACTGCCAAGAATCAGAGCTTTTGATGACTATGCAACACTTGTATGTTGATGAATATTTAATAATTCAACTTTTGGATTTTGAATTTGGCGCCTTACATTTCACCGGATAGTGTTGGGAGTTATCCCTAAGAGGTTTTTAAGGAAATGTAATAAAGGTTGGGCTATATAAGGCAAGCCCCAACTCAGAATCTCTGAGCTCTCACTCTTTTCACCTGTGTGTGCGGTGTGACCTGCTCCCTTATTAATACGTTTTGAATAAAGCAATAACTTGATTGCTGACTGCCCTTGTCTCTCCTCATTAATGAATTAGCAGTCACGACTTCCGCCAAAGTCGATTCCTCTCCTTGTTCGAGTGGCGTTTGGCGGTCGACGTCACCGGTCTTCTAGCCACCACCGATCCACTTTTCATTTTCCATTTGTTTTGTCTTGTTTTCCATCACACCTGGTTTTAATTTGCCCTCATTACTGTTAGTTATTTAACCCTCTGTTTCCCCCATGTCTGTGTGGGGAATTGTTTTTAGGCATGCCGGTTACGCTGGATTTGTATGTTTTTTTCACCCGTGCTTTGTGGCAGCCGGTTTTTGTACGTGTATTTTGTACTTTGTGAAGCGCGGTTGCGTTCTGTATTGAACATTGCCTGAGTAAAGTACTTAGTCCACTCATCTCTGCTCTCCTGCGCCTGACTTACCTACACCAGCTACACCCACCGCATGACATTAGCATTTCCACGACACGGTCTTCATGAGAGCCAGTTTCATCATAGCGCTTGATGGTTTTTTGCGACTGCACTTGAAGAAACCTTCAAATGTCTTGACATTTTCCAGATTGACTGACCTTCATGTCTTCAAGTAATGATGGACTATCATTTCTCTTTGCTTATTTGAGCTTGTCGTGGAAATTCATACTGAGAGAGACTTTATCATTTCTTCAAAACAATCATCTTTATTTAATATCAATTATTGCAATAATGAGGCTGGTCGACCCCACACCCTTGAGTGTTGGACCGAGTAACCTAACCTTACACAAATGCAGAGTACTACATATAGCTGACACTAATAATGCTTAGTCATGGTTGGTTCAACACCTCCCATGCAGACCAAGGAGCATCATAAGCCACTCTGGGTTTATCCTGTCATTATCTACACAGGGTTGTTGTCTTAACCCCACCCTGGCTGAGTTTCCCAGTTCCAAGGATGATTTTGAGACAATGAGGGATTGTTCTACTTCTAAGCTATCTCTAGTAAAACACATTCTTGTCTATGTAATGCAGTCTTTAACTCAGATTAGCTGCAGGGAACTAGAGTGGAGACCATAAAAACACAGAAACTAGAAGGACAGAAATGTCTTACTATTAGTTAAATATTAATTGTTAACCATTAATATCAAATAGATCATGTAAATACGTAATTTTTCTATCACAAGCTGTTCTTGCCATAATATGGACTTGGTCTTTTACCAAATAGGGCTATCATCTGTATACCACCCCTACCTTGTCACAACATAACTGATTGGCTCAAACGCATTAAGAAGGAAAGAATTCCACAAATTAACTTTTAACAAGGCACAACTGTTAATTGAAATGTATTCCATGAAGCTGGTTGAGAGAATGACAAGAGTGTGCAAATCTGTCATCAAGGAAAAGGGTGGCTACTTTGAAGAATGTAAAATATAAAATATACTTTGATTTGTTTAACACTTTTTTGGTTACTACATTATTCCATATGTGTTATTTCATAGATTTTATTCTACAATGTCGAAAATAGTAAAAATAAAGAAAAACCCTTGAATGAGTAGGTGTGTCCAAACTTTTGACTGGTACTATACATACTGTACCACATACTGTAAATGTTACAACAGCGAGTGCCCCATAAAACAGAATATAGATTCCAAATGAGTCAGAGGTCAAAAGTCGATCCAGATTTACTGCAACGAGATGACATCCCTCTATGAAACAGAACAGACCTGACTCTTATGATGATGTATGACATTGTGTAACAAGTCTGTGCCTGTATCCCAAAAGGCATCCTATTCCCTATATAATGTACTACTTTTGACCGGAGCCCCAGTTGGGACGCACCCTGTGTGTACCTTGCCAGATAATTCCACACGTATTTTGCTTTGTCATGGTTGACTGCAACAACAGATCAAACGGCAACAGCAGATTTCGAAAGAAGCAAAGGAGTGATTAGTGTAAGAGCGGAAAAGGAAGAAAGGGGGAAAAAGAGAAGGTATTTTATATAAATTACAGTTTCTATTACTTTAATATAATAATGATGTTATCATACTCATTATGATAGCTTAGATTATGTATTGGTCAAATCAAAGTAGCTGTTGGAAAACCCCATCATTTAAAATGTGCTCCTCTGCTCTTTCTGTCCTCCTCTTGCACGCACACACACACACGCTCACACACACGCTCACACACACACACACACACACAGAGAGAGAAAGTGTTTGTTCACCTTTTCCACTCTCTGCTGGTGGGAATCTGGTACCATGTTGAAATTAAGGTTTATGATACCAAGACTATTGTGTTTCTGTTTCTCTGGTTGCAGTTTGTGACAACTGTTGATGTAAAAAGTGTTTAATAAATGTATTTGATTGATTGGATCTCTAGTGATATATTATATACAGTGGGGCAAAAAGTATTTAGTCAGCCACCAATTGTGCAAGTTCTCCAACTTAAAAAGATGAGAGAGGCCTGTAATTTTCATCATAGGTACACTTCAACTATGACAGACAAAATGAGGAAACAAAAATCCAGAAAATCACATTGTAGGATTTTTAATGAATTTATTTGCAAATTATGGTGGAAAATAAGTATTTGGTCAATAACAAAAGTTTATCTCAATACTTTGTTATATACCCTTTGTTGGCAATGACAGAGGTCAAACGTTTTCTGTAAGTCTTCACAAGGTTTTCACACACTGTTGCTGGTATTTTGGCCCATTCCTCCATGCAGATCTCCTCTAGAGCAGTGATGTTTTGGGGCTGTCGCTGGGCAACACGGACTTTCAACTCCCTCCAAAGATTTTCTATGGGGTTGAGATCTGGAGACTGGCTAGGCCACTCCAGGACCTTGAAATGCTTCTTACGAAGCCACTCCTTCGTTGCCGAGGCGGTGTGTTTGGGATCATTGTCATGCTGAAAGACCCAGCCACGTTTCATCTTCAATGCCCTTGCTGATGGAAGGAGGTTTTCACTCAAAATCTCACGATACATGGCCCCATTCATTCTTTCCTTTACACGGATCAGTCGTCCTGGTCCCTTTGCAGAAAAACAGCCCCAAAGCATGATGTTTCCACCCCATGCTTCACAGTAGGTATGGTGTTCTTTGGATGCAACTCAGCATTCTTTGTCCTCCAAACACGACGAGTTGAGTTTTTACCAAAAAGTTCTATTTTGGTTTCATCTGACCATATGACATTCTCCCAATCCTCATCTGGATCATCCAAATGCTCTCTAGCAAACTTCAGACGGGCCTGAACATGTACTGGCTTAAGCAGGGGGACACGTCTGGCACTGCAGGATTTGAGTCCCTGGCGGCGTAGTGTGTTACTGATGGTAGGCTTTGTTACTTTGGTCCCAGCTCTCTGCAGTTCATTCACTAGGTCCCCCCGTGTGGTTCTGGGATTTTTGCTCACCGTTCTTGTGATCATTTTGTGAGATCTTGCGTGGAGCCCCAGATCGAGGAAGATTATCAGTGGTCTTGTATGTCTTCCATTTCCTAATAATTGCTCCCACAGTTGATTTCTTCAAACCAAGCTGCTTACCTATTGCAGATTCAGTCTTCCCAACCTGGTGCAGGTCTACAATTTTGTTTCTGGTGTCCTTTGACAGCTCTTTGGTCTTGGCCATAGTGGAGTTTGGAGTGTGACTGTTTGAGGTTGTGGACAGGTGTCTTTTATACTGATAACAAGTTCAAACAGGTGCCATTAATACAGGTAACGAGTGGAGGACAGAGGAGCCTCTTAAAGAAGAAGTTACAGGTCTGTGAGAGCCAGAAATCTTGCTTGTTTGTATGTGACCAAATACTTATTTTCCACCATAATTTGCAAATAAATTCATTAAAAATCCTACAATGTGATTTTCTGGATTTTTTTTTTCCTCATTTTGTCTGTCATAGTTGAAGTGTACCTATGATGAAAATTACAGGCCTCTCTCATCTTTTTAAGTGAGAGAACTTGCACAATTGGTGGCTGACTAAATACTTTTTTTGCCCCACTGTACAACTACTAAATGGATATTGAGGAATTAACGTTGATGTATTTGCTTATCAATTCTCCTGTTCATGGTATCCTTCATTGTGAGTTTCGAATTAGCAGCATAATAGTACTGTTAATTTAAACCATTTTCATGAACTCCTTTCAACCTACACACAATTACCATAATGTTTGACCTCGGGCCGGGAAGGTTCATGTGATTTTGAAAGCTGTCACTTAAGGTAAATTAAATTACATGGTTTTCAGGAACAGCTCTACTCCTGTTCTACATCCATACCGCCACCTGCTGCGGCCCCATCATGCTTTGATGCTGTTGTTCTGTGGCAGAGAGACAGACAGAGGCTCTGGGAGTGATGCACACAATTATCTGCAGAGTGATGAAATTATATCTCCAACCCTAACAGATGGAGGGAGGAGGAGGAGGGGGAGAGTCCATTCTACTTCCCTTTGGGATCAGGGGAAATTCTATTAGGCCCGATAATAAGGCCATTTGTCACCTCTCTCCTCCACTCCCTCCCTCCCTCCCTCCCTCCCTCCCTCCCTCCATGTCTGTCTATCTATCCCTCCCTCCTCTCTCCCTCCCTTTTGGAGAAGCTATCTCTGTCTGTCTGCTTCTCTCTCTCTCACTTACATCCTTAGTAAAAACCCTTCTCTTTCTGTCTCTCTGATTCTCTTTCTTTCTTTCACTCTCTCCCCCCCCTCCCTTCCCTCCCTGCCTCTGTCCTCCTGTGCCATATGGTCTGATTAAAGTAAAAGCTAGGGAAAGAGAGCGAGAGAGAGCGAGAGAGAGCGAGAGTGAGAAAGAGTGAGAGAGAGGGATAGAGAGTGAGAGAGCGAGAGAGAAAATGATAAATTAAATAGCAAAGGGAGGCTAAGGAAAAGGTAGTGAATGACTTAGGCTACTTATCTAAGGGCTCTTTAGTGGTTTCGACCCCAAATGTGGTGGGTCCCATCACTCACACGCTCAATGTTTTACTGGGCACTTGATTACCATTTGACTTTCTATTTCCTTTGATATCAAATAAACTCTAGTAATGTTAATTATATAAGCCACATCATCATTGACTGAACAGTAATAAACCATTTGTGGTCTGAAAGCAGGTGATTAAAAGTTAATGATGTTGATCTGCTCCAGGGAAGCACTGCATGCTTTTATCGTCCACATTGATTTATTTTTCAAGCATGATCATTCATCTTAATAGAGCAAGAGGGTGGAAATTGCATTAAAGCAAAAATGTAGAAAAGTCTCAAAAGTTTTCCTGTGTTGGAAAGCAATAACTAGGAGGACGTGCGGTTGGCCGTTTTGTGGTTCATTTGCATCTGTTTTCGTACAACAAGTTTGGTGTTTGGAAGAAACACCCATAAAACATTAGTTGGATAATTTAACTGACCACATTTCACATTAGGCATGCATATGTCTGAAACGTTCTGCAATGAGAATTGGCTTAGGCTTGAAATGTCTTGAAAGAATTTCAGTCAGTTCTGCACTCCACTGCTTTTATTGGTTCAATGAGACCTTTCAGCAATCCATACTCAGTTGGACCCAAAACACTGAGAAATACCTCTGCTTTCTTTACATCTTTGATTTCATTTGCAGCCAGGCAACGCTCAAAACGCTCTAAATAGGAATCAAAATCCTCTTTTGTAGCCTCAAACTCTGGTACTCAACCAATGGTTGCCATTTTCATAGTTAATTGTTCAGTTTCCTCATTCCTTCCTTAATTTTCAGAATTTGTGTGTGATGAAAGTGTGATGTGATGAAAGAAATAAAAGCTGAAATAAATCATTCTCTCAACTATTATTCTGACATTTCACATTCTTAAAATAAAGTGGTGATCCTAACTGGCCTAAGACAGGGAATGTTACTAGGATTAAATGTCAGGAATTGTGCAAAACTTCCAACTTCAACTGTAGCTTATCCAGAAGGTCTTTACTTTTTGGTTTTACCCTTATTTTACCAGGTAAGTTGACTGAGAACACATTCTCATTTGCAGCAATGACCTGGGGAATAGTTACAGGGGAGAGGAGGTGGGATTAATGAGCCAATTGTAAACTGGGGATGATTAGGTAACTGTGACAGTATGAGGGCCAGATTGGGAATTGAGCCAGGACACCGGGGTTAACACGCCTACTCTTACAATAAGTGCCATGGGATCTTTAGTGACCACAGAGAGTCAGGACACCCTTTTAACATCCCATCTGAGAGACGGCACCCTTCACAGGGAAATGTCCCCAATCACTGCCCTGGGTTATTGGGATATTTTATTTTAGACCAAAGGAAAGAGTGCATCCTACTGGGCCTCCAACACCACTTCCAGCAGCATTTGGTCTCCCATCCAGGGACTGACCAGGACCACCCTGCTTAGCTTCAGAAGCAAGCCAGCAGTGGGATGTAGCAACTGCAGATTATCCACTAACTTCACAGGGAAGGTAGATAACCAGACTCCCAACACCCAGCCCTATCCCATTCTCTTCTTCCCATTCCGCAATTCTACTGAGGCAGAATGCAGTGTCGGGTTCTGCTACAATATCAGCTAGCAGGGATTGGAGTCGGATCAAAGGGGAATGGTGAAAAGAAGGGAGATCCACACCCATGGCTCATCTCCATACAAAGCGGCCCTGCGAAGGCCCTCTCCTCTGGGGGTTGTAATGAGAGTGACAACCCCCGTGGACCAGGGCTATGGGCCAGCCCAGTGGAGCCAGCGCTGCTGTGGGTGTCCGGCTGTGGTCCACAGGGGAAGTCAGACCACAAGGCTCTAGTCAAAAGTAGTGCACTGTGTAGGAGATAGGGTGTCATTTGGGACGTACCACTGGTCTGGGGAAATGAAGAGTGAGTAAAGTGAGGAGTTGGGCCATATAAGGGTGCCAGAATAGACTTGTTGGAGCTCTCTCAACAAACCTGGGTTCAGATAGTGTACTTCTGTACTTCAAGTACTTCAGCTGTGCTTGATTGAATTTTCAAAACACGCCCACCTGGCACTCAATCAAACCCTAAAAATATTTGAAAGAATACTATTTGAACCAAGCTTTCAATGCCGCTCACAGTTTTGTGGTCTTTATATGCATTTGCCCAAAGTAGAGAGGTTACCAGAAACAAATAAACGCACAGCTAAAGTAGCTAATAGTAAACTATACCAGGTGTTGGGCTTAGTATGCTTGCTCAACATTGATTGCTTCGTATATACAGTACATTTAAACCCTTTTACCAGCCACAAATCCATGTTTCTCTCACCATTCTCACCGCCTTCACCAATTCCTGACCCACATTCACTGATTTCACCCTACTCTCATCTTCACTTCATTCTACAGTTATCAGTCTGCTGCATCATGCTACAGGAAGAGGACCACTCTATTCTATCCCCCTCAGAAAAAAGAGAGCCAATAATTGAGGTAGGACCGATCAGCTGCCAAATTTATCTAAAATCCTCACCAATACAGATCTAATTTCAGACCCTAGTTGTGCCTAAATGACACTCTATTCCCTATAGTGGTATATTAGGCTCTGGTAAAAAGTAGTGCACTATATAGGGAATAGGGTGCCATTTGGGAAACACCATTAATGCCACAGCCTCGGATTATTGGTGATTACTTTACATAAGAAATAAAGCATCAGAAAATAAAACTAATTCGTATAATTTATAGTATATGCGATCCGGAAATTATATTCAAGATAACCGCTGTGCACGTCGGATCATGCTTAAACAATCTTTAAAACTCTGGTATAGTATGCTGTTCTATAAAGCACTTTGGATTGAAATCCTTCCATAGTCTGTTTATAACAACTGTGTCCATAGCCTTTGTTCTATATTCAAAGCAGTATGGAAAGGAAGTACAGTCAGGAAGAGGAGCCAGTGACGGATCCCAGGGTTAACCCATAACATATACTGGATGTACTGTATCTTAACGGGTTAACCACTAAAACCAGACGGAAAAAGAGAAAGCCCTCTGGTGCCCTATGATCTAATATTTCAAACAGTGGCCTGATGGAAAAAGCAAGAGACACCATTATTCATCAGTATCCACCCTGTCTAGGACAGAAAGATTTTATGATCAAACTGCAATCCAATTTCAAATGGAACCAGATATCTGTATTTGTTATTTGATTTAAATAAATAAAAAGAAACCCAGTGTTTGTTGTGTTGGTTGATATTTGGTACGGGACATCATTACAGGTCTTGTACTGGTTCTAAAGGTTTTTTATGATTGTAGATACATCAGATATCCAGATTAAAACCAAGTAAAGATGCTTTTTTCCATTATGTAATGAAGACATCAGGAAAATATGTCATATTTTGGTTGTTATCTGGCCACATACTAAAACCATTACAACCAGTTAAAGGTGTAATATCTTGGTTGCAAAAAAGCGTCCTTTTACAACCAGTTTAAAACTTGACCATAATGACACAGATGTCGTCATCATGATGTCATTGCAACCAGTTCTGTCCACTGGGTCCATGAAGTACCTGAGTATATACGAGAGTTTTAATGTGCAAGAATATTTCTCTATTGATTACTGGTCTATATCATGAAGAAGTTGTCCTAGATGTTAGTACAATGTTTTTACAATTCCCTATTCAGTGCACATCATATTTAGGTTGTGATCTGGTCCGAAAACCAGATTGCAACCAGTTATATACATAATTTTCTGATTACTAAACGACATCTAAAAAACATCCTTTTACAACCGTCGTATGGCTTCATTGGCTTTCCATTCATGGCTACAGTTCACTGCCAGGCCTATATCTTCTCAGGAGTATAGTATTTAGCCCATTTATCAAGAAATGCTTATCAATACCTAAAGCTTTGTTAACAAGGAAGGATAAGAGTGGTGAAAAAGATTACCAGGATTTTTTATTAGTGAAGCAAGAAATGTAAGAAGTTCCCTAATCCACACTGAGCCATCCATGTGATTGCATCGTCATTGTTTGAGTTTGAGTTTAATTTTACAGTGACAGTGCACATGAATCAACGTTTCAGTAAAAGTGCCGGTTTTAGCCAGCTGGCTAAATTCAACCGCAGTCCCTGGGCAGGTTATTAAAAACAATTACAATAACAATACAGGCAAATAATGAGCAGTGAGCACATGCAGAGCAACCTTGGACAAGCAACACGTAAGACGCAGACAGAGCAACAGCACAAAAAGCAACAAAACAAAATACATAAAAGTTTACACACCTTACAAGCTACAGACAACAGATAACATGGAAAGCGGCAATACACAGCTAGGGTTTATGTTCACAAGTATGATTGTCCTTTAGCTATGTCTTTATGATTTTTGTGAAGGTGTTATACAGTTGAAGTCGGAAGTTTACATACACCTTAGTCAAATACATTTAAACTCAGTTTTTCACAGTTCCTGACATAAAAATTCCCTGTCTTAGGTCAGTTAGGATCACCACATTATTTTAAGGCTGTGAAATGTCAGAATAATAGTAGAGAGATGTCAGGCTGTGGGTAACTGGTAAGGTGAATCAGGCGCAGGATAGCAGTGATGCGTGGACAAGGTATTTAATACAATAAAGCACCAGTATACAACAAATACGAAAGGTGCGGAAAAATACCGGTCACACAAAATACACGGGTGTACACCCGGCAACAAATACCAGCCTTCTAACAAACAAACCTGAACAAATAACAAACACACACACAAACATAGGGGAAACAGAGGGTTAAATACATGCACATGTAATTGGGGAATTGAAACCAGGTGTGAAGAAAAAAAAGACAAAACAACGCCGCCCGAACAAGGAGAGGAACCGACTTCGGCGAATGTCGTGACAAGAGAATTATTTATTTCAGCTTTTATTTATTTCATCACATTCCCAGCGGGTCAGAAGTTTACATACACTCAATTAGTATTTGGTAGCATTGCCTTTAAATTGTTTAACTTGGATCAAACGTTTCGGAAAGCCTTCCACAAGCTTGCCACAATAAGTTGCGTAAAGTTTGGCCCATTCCTCCTGACAGAGCTGGTGTATCTGAGTCAGGTTCGTAGGCCTCCTTGCTCGAACACGCTTTTTCAGTTCTGCCCACAAATTCTCTATAGGATTGAGGTCAGGGCTTTGTGATGGCCACTGCATGCTTGGGGACATTGTCCATTTGGAAGACCCATTTGAGACCAAGCTTTAACTTCCTGACTGATGTCTTGAGATGCTTCAATATATCCACATAATTTTACTGCCTCATGATGCCATCTATTTTGTGAAGTGCACCAGCCCCCTCCTGCAGCAAAGCTCCCCCACAACATGATGCTGCCACCCCCGTGCTTCACGGTTGGGATGGTGTTCTTCGGCTTGCAAGCCTCCCCCTTTTTCCTCCAAACATAACGATGGTCATTGTTACGTTCCCCAGTTTCTGTGTTGTTGTGGGTTTGTATGTATGTGTATGTATTTCAGGAAATGGCTTCCTGGATTCACCCAAGCAGTTGATTGGTCGGTCCCATCGAACCCGCCCTCTCGTCAGAGGATACAGCTGTATCCCATTGCAGACTCCTTCACCAGCTATATAAAAGCCAGTGTTCCTTTGCTCAGGATAGAGCCCCTGGGTATGCCCCAGTATTGGTTGTTGCGCAGAGAGAGAGCTTCTTTGATGTCCTGTGTTAGTTGTTGCTAGGACAGTTTTTGTGAAGTATTTTGTAGCCGGTATGTTTATGTCCAAAGGACTGTTTTGATTATTTGAATTGTTTGTATTTTTCTGTTTTTGTTCCCAGGGGGGAAGGGGAAGGCACCTAAGGAGTGCTTAGGCAAGAGGCCTGCGGGCATACATAACCCGTAGTATTTACTGTCTATGCACACTAGGTAAGACCTGGGCGGACCACCCCCTGTATTTTGGTTAGCGCACCAGGTGGTGCTAAGTTAGATAAGTTGTGGGTAGGCAGGTAAGGTAGGAGAGGGGGCTTTGACTTTGGCTTTCTTTGCTTTGGTTCCGTTCAGCCCCTTTTCCACAAAATTACCGTATGAAGGAAGCAATAAATTCCCAGTAAACGGTAAATAATCTGCCACTGTCATCCTTACCCGCACCTACAATTCCATACCTCTTTCACTCCACGGGGAGTTGAGTTGTAGCAGGGTGTTGCATTCCCTCTTCCTAGAGGCATACGTAACAGTCATTATGGCCAAACAGTTCTATTTTTGTTTCATCAGACCAGAGGATATTTCTCCAAAAAGTACGATCTTGGTCCCCATGTGCAGTTGCAAACCGTAGTCTGCTTTTTTTATGGCGGTTTTGGAGCAGTGGCTTCTTCCTTGCGGAGCGTCCTTTCAGGTTATGTTGATATAGGACTCGTTTTACTGTGGATATAGATACTTTCGTACCTGTATACATCAATGATGTCACTCTTGCTGTGGGTGATTCCCTGATCCACCTCTACGCGGACGACACAATTCTGTACACTTCTGGCCCTTCTTTGGACACAGTGCTAACTTACGTCCAAACGAGCTTCAATGCCATGCAGCACTCCTTCCGTGGCCTCCAACTGCTCCTAAACGCTAGTAAAACCAAATGCATGCTTTTCAACCGTTCGTTGCCCGCACTCGCCCGCCCGACTAGCATCACTACCATGGACGGTTCTGACCTAGAATATGTGGACAACTACAAATATCTAGGTGTCTGGCTTGACAGTAAACTCTCCTTCCAGACTAATATTAAACATCTCCAATCCAAAATCAAATCTAGAATCAGCTTTTTATTTCGCAACAAGGCCTCCTTAACTCAAGCCGCCAAACTTAACCTAGTAAAACTGACTATCATACCGATCCTCGTCAATGTCAACTACAAAATAGCTTCCAATACTGTACTCAGACTGCATCCAGTTTGCTATCACAGTGCCATCCGTTTCGTTACCAAAGCCCCTTATACCACCCACCACTGCGACCTGTATGCTCTAGTTGGCTGGCCCTTGCTACATATCCGTCGCCAGACCCACAGGCTCCAGGTCATCTATAAGTCTATGCTAGGTAAAGCTCCGCCTTATCTCAGCTCACTGGTCACGATAACAACACCCACCCGTAGCACGCGCTCCAGCAGATATATCTCACTGGTCATCCCCAAAGCCAACACCTCCATAGGCCGCCTTTCCTTCCAGTTCTCTGCTGCCAGTGACTGGAACAAATTGACAAAATCGCTGAAGCTGGAGACTTATATCTCCCTCACTAACTTTAAACACCAGTTATCTGAGCAGCTAACTGATTGCTGCAGCTGCACATAGTCCATCTGTAAATAGCCCACCCAATCTAACTACCTCATCCCCATATTGTTTTTAATTACTTTTCTGCTCTTTTGCACACCAGTATCTCTACTTGCACATCATCATCTGCTAAATTGTAATTTACTTCACTACTATAGCCTATTTATTGCCTACCTCCCCACGTCATTTGCACACAGTTTTTTTTCAATTGTGTTATTGACTGTACGCATGTTTATTCCATGTGTAACTCTGTGTTTGTGTCGCACTGCTTTGCTTTATCTTGGCCAGTTCGCATTTGTAAATGAGAACTTGTTCTCAACTAGCCTACCTGGTTAAATAAAAGTGAAATAAAATTTAAAAAAATAGTGCACTACTTTTGACCAGCACCCATTGTGCTCTAGTCAAAAGTAGTCACTATGAAGGGAATAGGGTACCATTTGGGACGAAACCTGTGGCTAAAAAGAATGCAGAGCGTGCCAACAAACAACATATCTGCATTCAAATTATTACCGGTCAAAGGTCAAACTGGGTCAGTTTTGCTTTGGTAATTGTTTTGACAGCAGGATTTTGTTGTACAAGAAAACACTCATTTAGGAGAGGTCATCATTTTCACTTACTTCCCCATTTCAGTGCTGCAAAACTATTGACCTTTTGCCAATAATGATGAATACTAATCATCAAGTCAGCTAAGGTAATTGTGCAATCAATACAGTAGTCAAAGTATACTATAGTGATAACTGCAAATGGACAATAGTTTGCCACAGCAATTAAATCTGTTTTTGTGTTCATTTCTCTTCCCACAAAGTTAGACTTTTATGATCAGTTCTGGGAATAACATTCTCTAAGGGTGAGAGATTGAGTTGAAGGTTGTTTGTTTTACTGGTCTTGATCGGGGGGTTTCGGTATTCTGTCATCATGCTTAGTACTACAAATATGTAATAGAGAGGACACCAGAGAGAAATTAGGTGAAAAGTAAGCCTAATGGGAAGGTCAGTATGTGTGTAATGTCAATGACCCGTGTAGTCTAGTGTCTGTGTTTATGCACGTGTGTGTGAACTCCTACACTTATGGGACATGGAGGTTAAAATCAAGGTCTTTCGCACATCATTGCAGTGCTCCCTTAGCAGCGACGTGATTTACAAACAACAGAGGGAACAAATTGACTCCGACAGTGGGCAGTTTGTAGCCCTGCCCCATGAGACACGACACCTGTCCCCCGCACATCAAATAACCAACTTTCTGTGTTTTACATACCTTGTAAGTGCATGTCATACCTGTCACCTTTAAGGTTGGTAAGTGTTTTAGCTGTTGACTTTGAAGATGGTAGTGTAAGGCAACACAGCAGGACATACATTCTCAAAGAAAAGAGGTAAGAGAAAAAGGGGGGAAAAAGTAAAGAGGATGTAGGGAGTGGTTCAAGAGGGCAATGTCATACAGTCCAGGGTTGTACTCAGGGACAGGAAGTGCTCTGAATGTTGCAGATAAACATTTTATGAATAGAGCTGACACAATTCCATGTTTTATTGGACATAACAACCATTTCTGTTCAACAAGATACATTTCTATCTGAATGTTCTGTGCATTATATCCTGAACAGGCCCAAGTTATCAGTGTTGGGGAAGCTACTCTGAAAATATAGTTTACCATGCTACCAATTACTTCACACTGCAAGAAGATAAGCTACACTAAAACAACCCTTAAAAAATATAGTTTACTTAACTAAAGTTACTTTGAAAAAGTAGTTCTACATCCAAACTACTTTGTGAAAAATGATCATATTTAAGTCTGAAATGTCATAGATGACAAATTGCAAGAACAGATCACTTTGTAGTCAGATGTTAACAGAATATACCACAGCTGTCAGCCAATCAGCATTCAGGGCTCGAACCACCCAGTTTATAACAGAATTTATACAACGGGTGGGTCTAATCCTGAATGCTGATTGGTTAAAAACCGCATTCCAGCCGGTGTCTATTCCACAAGTTACCACTGATTAAATCGATGATGTTAAAATTCCTATTTACTCTGTTCCATCTTCCATCTTCCATCTCCAGCTGTCCCATAGTAAAGAACGTGTC
Organism: Brachymystax lenok tsinlingensis; assembly: GCA_030435695.1. Taxonomy (NCBI): domain Eukaryota; kingdom Metazoa; phylum Chordata; class Actinopteri; order Salmoniformes; family Salmonidae; genus Brachymystax; species Brachymystax lenok. The sequence continues at coordinate 26,317,347 of CM059780.1, forward strand.
GGGAGTCGGGATGAGACGGACAGGCAGGCAGCTTACCTCAGCCAGTCAAAATCATGAATCAGCATAATTTTTATGGATATACACTACCGTTCAAATGTTTGGGGTCACTTAGAAATGTCCTTGTTTTTGAAAGAAAAGCAAAAGCAACCACCACTCCTGTGTTCATATGGCACGTTGTGTTAGCGAATCCAAGTTTATAGTTTTATAAGGCTAATTGATCATTAGAAAACCCTTTTGCAATTATGTTAGTACAGCTGAAAACTGTTCTGATTAAAGAAGCAATAAAACTGTCCTTCTTTAGACTAATTGAGTATCTGGAGCAAACTATAGTTTGTTAACAAGAAATTTGTGGAGGGGTTGAAAAACGAGTTTTAATGAGTCCAACCTAAGTGTATGTAAACGTCCGACTTCAACTGTAAATGTAATTAATGGGGATTCTGAAGTCCCCAATTTAAATCTTTGACATACTTCTGACCAGTTTTCCAATCGTTTCGTTCTGAAGAGAATATTTTTTTCATTCCGTTCCACTGTTTTTTTTTTACATTAGCTCAACATTAAATTACTTCACCAATCAGTGGGGATAAAGCAGCTTGCTATATTGCAGGAAAGCTATAGTTGTTTACCTGCGCGATGGACAGACAAGTGTAGGACGGTGGGATACGACTGACATTTTACAGATGGGGGGAGAGAGCTTGGCTTGAAGCTCTGGGCATCTTGTTACGACATGCGTTACCTGGATTAGGCCCATAGGAGCGGCTTCTATGGAGGAACTTTGAATGTCTTTGACTAGCCCAACAAGCTTGTGTGCAGAGCAGCACCAGAATTAAAAACACATCTTACCTTTTTAGTAGTCAATAAATGCAATGTGAAACATGATAACTGTAGTATCCATAACTAGCATTGAAAAAGTTAATCCATTCTTCTCTAATTAAAAATCTCTCCCCAATTTCTGAATCAAGCTTGTAACGTCAGCAGGCTACAGTAGCCTAAGCTTCGGACGGGGATGGGCAGATTGCCTACACACACACACACACACTGGCAAAGATTTTCCACTGTCAGGCAGACACTGGAATACGTTTCTGAAGGCTTTGGATGGGCGCCTTGCTGTGTTTTTTGTGAGACAGAAAAAATCTTGCTGCCCAGAAAATAAAATAATGTTATTAACCGGTTCCCATGCTTTTTAAATAATGGTTCTGTTGCGGAACAGTATAGATCACTTTTGTTCCCGGTTCTGATTCTATTCCTCAGGGGTTGTTCCCTGAACCAGTTCCAACCCCTGCTTATGACTTATTATTAATGTGCTTCCGAACCAACACTACTGTTATTCATCATATTTCTATTGCTTATTATTATTATTCCCACCGCTACTCCTACTGCTTTTATGCGAAACGCACTATTTCAACTTTATAACATGCAGAGGTATAACTTAAGTTGATTACATTTTTGTTTTTTGATACTCATCATACTTTTAAAAAATATGATCACTTAAAAATGTGGTCTATGTTGACCAAAATGTTGTTGTTTTTTAACACTGCTGTTCGTACACCTTTTAAGATACAGTGGGGAAAAAAAGTATTTAGTCAGCCACCAATTGTGCAAGTTCTCTCACTTAAAAAGATGAGAGAGGCCTGTAATTTTCATCATAGGTACACTTCAACTATGACAGACAAAATGAGGAAAAGAAATCCAGAAAATCACATTGTAGGATTTTTAATGAATTTATTTGCAAATTATGGTGGAAAATAAGTATTTGGTCAATAACAAAAGTTTATCTCAATACTTTGTTATATACCCTTTGTTGGCAATGACAGAGGTCAAACGTTTTCTGTAAGTCTTCACAAGGTTTTCACACACTGTTGCTGGTATTTTGGCCCATTCCTCCATGCAGATCTCCTCTAGAGCAGTGATGTTTTGGGGCTGTCGCTGGGCAACACGGACTTTCAACTCCCTCCAAAGATTTTCTATGGGGTTGAGATCTGGAGACTGGCTAGGCCACTCCAGGACCTTGAAATGCTTCTTCTGAAGCCACTCCTTCGTTGCCCGGGCGGTGTGTTTGGGATCATTGTCATGCTGAAAGACCCAGCCACGTTTCATCTTTAATGCCCTTGCTGATGGAAGGAGGTTTTCACTCAAAATCTCACAATACATGGCCCCATTCATTCTTTCCTTTACACGGATCAGTCGTCCTGGTCCCTTTGCAGAAAAACAGCCCCAAAGCATGATGTTTCCACCCCATGCTTCACAGTAGGTATGGTGTTCTTTGGATGCAACTCAGCATTCTTTGTCCTCCAAACACGACGAGTTGAGTTTTTACCAAAAAGTTGTATTTTGGTTTCATCTGACATTCTCCCAATCCTCATCTGGATCATCCAAATGCTCTCTAGCAAACTTTAGACGGGCCTGAACATGTACTCGCTTAAGCAGGGGGACACGTCTGGCACTGCAGGATTTGAGTCCCTGGCGGCGTAGTGTGTTACTGATGGTAGGCTTTGTTACTTTGGTCCCAGCTCTCTGCAGGTCATTCACTAGGTCCCCGTGTGGTTCTGGGATTTTTGCTCACCGTTCTTGTGATCATTTTGACCCCACGGGGTGAGATCTTGCGTGGAGCCCCAGATCGAGGAAGATTATCAGTGGTCTTGTATGTCTTCCATTTCCTAATAATTGCTCCCACAGTTGATTTCTTCAAACCAAGCTGCTTACCTATTGCAGATTTAGTCTTCCCAACCTGGTGCAGGTCTACAATTTTGTTTCTGGTGTCCTTTGACAGCTCTTTGGTCTTGGCCATAGTGGAGTTTGGAGTGTGACTGTTTGAGGTTGTGGACAGGTGTCTTTTATACTGATAACAAGTTCAAACAGGTGCCATTAATACAGGTAATGAGTGGAGGACAGAGGAGCCTCTTAAAGAAGAAGTTACAGGTCTGTGAGAGCCAGTAATCTTGCTTGTTTGTATGTGTCCAAATACTTATTTTCCACCATAATTTGCAAATAAATTCATAAAAAATCCTACAATGTGATTTTCTGGATTTTTTTTCCTCATTTTGTCTGTCATAGTTGAAGTGTACCTATGATGAAAATTACAGGCCTCTCTCATCTTTTTAAGTGAGAGAACTTGCACAATTGGTGGCTGACTAAATACTTTTTTCCCCCACTGTACATACTCCAAACCAACTGTAAAATTACTGTAAAAATTATTCTAGCTTTTACAATACTCAACCTTTTGTAACTCCAAAAACTCCCATCAGTTAGCATGGTGTTTCAAAACTAAACGTATTGCTTAGCAACCCAGAAACCAGTTGTATATTTACAGGAAATTCATTTTATAAGATTTCTTATGCAAATGTTGTCAAAGTAACACTTTTAAATTCAATACCTGATGTTCCCTATAGTCCTAGAAAAGCTTTTCCACTGATAAAATAAGCCATTTAGAAGTAGTTAGCTCGCAACTATAACTTAGTGAGCTGTCTCTAGCTAGCTAGCTAGCTAGCTAGCGAGCTGTCTCTAGCTAGCTATGTCTTTTAATATTCCAGTAACGTTAAATGAGAACGTTACAAGAACATTAGTGTCCAGTTTTCTATGGGTTAGGACAATATTCCATCAATGTCCCACCAAACATACACAGAACATGGTTGCACTGTCCTCTGAATATAAGATATTAAGGTTCTAGACACATTTCATGGGACCACTGCTGGTGGTGGAGAGGACATTGATGTTACGGTTGGTGAGTTTGTGTCAACTATGGTGACATATTGATAATAGATTTTATTCAATGTTAAGCTCTAAATTGCAGTAATAACAATTTAATGTAAATTTGATTTGAATATTCATGTGTTTGCCAAGAGGATATGCTGTAGTATATGACAATTCTGTTCAACAATGTACTATTATACCCTGGGATAAAGAAATAAGGACAAATTATTTAATTACAAACTTGTAATTTATTTATCATTATTAAAGTAGGTAACAAGACAAACTTGAAAGACAATTATTACTGGATATCATGTTGATTTGAGGAGACTATTATTTTAGTTGTTGCTCCTACATCTCTCTCCTCTCTCTTGTTTACAGGACAGCACCATAATCAGGACGGAGAAAGATGTCCCCCTGAGGGAGAAAGACAAGGACATTAATGCCGCTAACTTGGACAATCTCTAAAGAATCACCACATTAAACTTAAAAGTGTCAGTGGAGCTGAAAAGGAATGTGTCAACTTAGTCAAGGTGGTGACGAGCTTTGCATATCAGAAGGAGGATTTTGTAGTCAATAAGGTGGGAAACAGGGAGCCAGTGGGTTGGATCTATGGACTCTGCACACTAACTGGCCTTACAGCATAGCAGGACTATAGTTGTATGTACTATATGTAGCGGGCGGTAGGCTAGCTCACCTAGTAAGCGTCCTTCTCAATACTCTTTTGCCTTGGACGGCTGAGACAGCAAAGGGATCTTGGTCCCTGCCTATTTTGTACAGCGTGACTAGATGTGTAGTGAGGAAGGCTTCAGGATTTTTAACTATCAAGGTGACAACCTGCAGTGAGAGTGTGTGTACCAACAGGACTGAGAAACCTACATTGTAACCCCTCCAACCTAATTAGTATCCCCTCCTTCACTAGACCTTACAGAATAGGTGAGACGCCCCTACTCCAGGGCAAGTACTATACATCAACTCAATGTTACTTATGAAACCTCTGTTAATATTAATTTTCAATTATCAAGTTTTCCACAGTAAAGAAAATGCTTAGTTTAATTATAAGCATCAATGTTCATTTTGTTTCTGAATAGTCTTTTCACTTTTCTCTCAATAAGAAAAATTACTTTCTGGTCACCTGAATACATTATCAATGACTTCCCTTTCAGCACAAATCAACATGTAACAGTTACACCAGAATGTCACATTCATCGGTCTTTTCTTTTGGTGGGGACCTGTTTCTAATGTATTAAGTGTGTATGTTTATCCTGTGCTACCATTTAATTAGCTAGTAAATAAATAATTTAACCAATTTGTGTATTAATGAATCATAAGTAAGGCTAAGGTCTTTGCAGATGCAAGGTTACGACTTCAGAATGACGATATGATATGAGGTTATGATGAATAAATTGACTGTTGATGAAGTTTAATTCGGGAGATGGTAACTGCTCTCGTGTTGACCCAAATTCTAATGAGTTAATTGTTACCTAATTTAATTTAGATTGTTATTTATCTAATCAACTGTCATCAAATTAATGAATGTAAAGTCACAACGCTTGAGTCCCAAAAACTTTTCTGCCTCAACCACAATTTTCCGTTTCTTAGACTTCTTTGAGACTTCAGCCATACAGTTTATAACTGTAGCAATGAAAGCCACAAAATCTATATTTTTACTGGCAGTAAACATTTACTACAGGCTGTGGTGCATCCACTACCATATCTTCACTAGCATCACTTGTTTTCTCAATTCTTTTAATCACCCCCGCATAGGAAATTTGATTGGTCGCTCTAACTTTTGCCACCTCAATCTCCTTCACCCTTAAAAGGCACTCCAGGAACTAGGGATCATGTTCCCCACCACGATTGCAACTCTGTTGTCCTTCTATACACCGTTCTTCATTATACTGGGTTCGTCTGCACACACTTGAAATGGCCAAATACTTTACAGTTCTTACACTGCAGTGTTTTGGGAATGAAAGCTGTTACAGTGTATCTTATATAACCAAGCTTCACATGCGTAGAAGATGTTCTTTACCAAAAAACAACAGGAACCATTCATCCAGCGGTTCCATTCATCCAGCGGTTCAGATGCCGGGCACCAACAACACCAGGAATTCTCTTCAGGTATTCAACCTGAACATCCGTCGTCACCCCTGAGATAACTCTTTTGACAAATGCTCTACTCCGAAGTTCAAAGCACAGAACTTCTGTTGTAGGTATTACTTTGAGGGCAAATGCAGTCTTCCTCTATTCTTCAGAAATACAATGAATCAAAATAAGACCACTCCTGGTGTTATAGAAATCTTGTTCTCAATGTTCATAAACTGAACTTCAATTAAACAAACTCTGTCTGTTACCCAGTATTTGTAAGATACTGGTTGAAATGAGACAAACAGAGGCCCAATCTATAATTGTCAAATGTAGATTGTTTATTCATGGGTGAGCTCTGAGCTCTAAAAGGTGTGCACAAAAGGTGTCTTTTATATGGTACAATGTTGAAATACAAAGATACACAATTCCCACCACTTCCCCCACCCTTTCCAAGAAAATAGTGTCTTCCCACAGTACCCAGTCATTCCTTATCACAATCTTTGCAACATAAGTCAAACTTGGGCGGTTCTTTAACTATCCCTCCTGTCTTCAAGGGCAGGAGCCTTTCGCACGTGTCTGGTAGAATCAAATAATTCTTTGTTCTCCCAGATACTCCATAAATGAAGTCATACTAGCCTGTTCCAGGTTTACACACAAAGTTAATATCTAGACACACACACATCAATTGGACTACCATCTGTCTTATAACCCTATCTCTATTGCATACATTTTCAGAATGGAATATTCTTAGATGTACAAACATTTAGTCATAACCATAAAATCTATAACACCTGGTCAATCTGACAGTCCACTTTTCCCAGCGCATACTACACAATTTCCAACACCTCAAACAGGTTTCCCACATATGCATCCCTACTCAACCAAAGCATCCCAACAAGAAGCAAATCATAATTTATAGACGTATCCTCCACTCCAATTTTACAAAATGTTCTTTTTGTTCCAAGTTTTGACACTATTGTTGTCCATTCAGGACATTCATCTTCACCAACTTTGCTCGACATGCTGCTTGATTCAAACTCAGCATCCATTTCCCCCATTTTACTCCTGTCCTCTCATTTTGTCCGGCATGCGTTCTTCTCCCTTCTCTCCAAGTTCCAACTCCCTCTCATGTCTTTCCAGCGACCCGATTTGCTGAGAGAAAACCCTTTTGTGACTTCTCATTGGTTGAGCAAACTGTCCATCTACCAGCAAATGCATTTTGTTAAAGCAACATACATGTTAAATGTCCACATTTGTTCACCACTCCACATATGGTGTAGACCAACATTTAACAGAGCATTCAAGGTTTGCTTACATCCTGTTTCTGGTTGTTTTGGTTAGGTCAGCCGTGACATGCAGAATGCATTGTATATTGTCAACAAACATGGCGCCATGGCACATAGCTGGCAAATAGCAGTACAACCTTTAAAAAAGTGTTTTACACACATCATAGGTGTCCATTACATTCTATAGAATAATCGGAATGCATGATTTGTCATCAGTACTTGAAAACGTGAATAAAACTGTAAATACATGTATGCTACAGTAGAAACGACAAGACGATATACAGAAAATAAGGCACTTACTTTGATATGTCCAAAGTTATTATTTGTAAGGAAAACAACAATGAAGGCAATGTGCGCGCCAGCCAGAAAATGACAGGGGGAAAACGTTTGTGCAAGACTGCACACATTTCTGCATACTTGATCTGCAGAAATACTGGGAAAGAGCTTATGCTATCCTTGAAAAGAGACGTTTTAACTTGCAATGAATTGTCAGTAAAGCGTCAAACATAAATTGTTCACAGCAGTGAAATGGGCTACTTCTATGTGAATTAATGAGGAGGCGGAACACAGCTCAATTCAACCATGTTAGAAAATAAATGTTTGACATTTACAAGTTGAAACAATTCACGCTGGGGTGACCGTTATAGATATTTGGAAATCACATGTAAAAAGGTTAAGGATTCTCAGTGTAGTAAACAATCAAAGATTTCAAGACTAAATGTGGTGAAAGTAATAGCAAAAAGTAGTAGTAAAAATAAACTTTTTCTAGTCCTTGGCCTATATCATAATTTGACTTTGGTGCAGGTTATGTTGTTCTTCACATTACTGTCTCTAGTAAACACACACTGTATAAAATAAAATCATTGTTTATTTGTCACATGCACAGAACACAGAAGGTGTAAACGGTACAGTAAAATGGTTACTTGCATAGTGGAGTATTTTGTTAAGACATGTAGCTAGCTAGCTAGCAAAACAATGAACCATAATATTACTACACAGATCATACACGTAATGTAAGCTAGTGAGCCAGCCAGCTAACGTTAGCTAGCTAACAGTACGCTTTCACTTGCAATGAATTTCTGACAATTTCTGACGCATTTCTGACAAAATTGGAAACGTATGTCTGAAAATGTAGCTAGACTCTTAACCGTATACATGGATGAATGCTTCTCCCTCTGTCATGGATGCCATGGATGACCTTAATTTGAAGATGTAATCCGGAGACAGCTGCTTTATACAACATCCTTCTTTCTGTGTTCTCTTTTTGGACTCTCTACGCATTTGTCAATAATCTCTCTGCTTCCGTAACAACGACACCGTTTCTTCCCCACCATTGTCACCAGAAGACTACAATCTGGTTAAATAATTTTTTTAAACCTAAATTAGGGATTTTCTCATTGTCTGATTAATTTTCAGAGCGAATCAGCATGGCATGAGCATCCTCCAGAAAGTAGTCCATCATAACGTTTTCCAACTGAGCTTTGTCGATAGCACTATTAACTACAAGGCATTAATGTAGAAAGCAGTAGCAACACTTTTTCAGCTCTTTATGATATCAAATGTTCTTATTTTTTTAAAGCCGCTCTAGACATGATTATCCACACATAGTGAGCAGCTCATGCTATAGACAGAAACATGCTACATGGTAAACCAATCTGAGCTCATCTCTCGGCATGTCCAGCCCATCCATTATCTCAGACAATCATGGCTAGTGGGAAGGTTCCTTTATTTTTTGGCTAAACCAACTAGATACGTAATAAATCATTGTATTTGTATTTACAGATGGCATCCACGTTTGTTATTAAGGCACATGAATGTTCACGTTTGAGAAAGAATTTCTGCATTTTAATACAAATTAAAGCCTCTCCTGTGAAGTAGTGAGGTGCAACATACGCCTAGTTTCTTGAAACGGGTCACACATCTCTGATCTGTCTTGGAACATATGGGAATTAGCTCCAATTAAAATGATTAATAGGATCTGACCCTTTTTTTCATTTTTTGCCTAAAATGACCCAAGTCTAACTGCCTGTAGCTCAGGACCTGACGCAAGGATATGCAAATTCTTGATACCATTTGAAAGGAAACACTTTGAAGTGTATGGTAATGTGAAATTAATGCAGGGGAATATAACGCATAAGATCTGGTAAAAGATAATAAAAACAAAAAAAAATTGTTTTCTATTATTTATTTTCTCCATCATCTTTGAAATGCAAGAGAAAGGCCATAATATAATATTGCAATTTAGATTTTGGCCACTAGAGGGCAGCAGTGTGTGTGCAAAGTTTGCAATACTGGACAACATTTGCTATTTTTATTATCCATGGAATCCATGGAACCCCTGGCCCAGGCAATTTGTCAATCGAAGGAAATAACACCAATCTCCCTAAAATCTACTGATCTCCCATTTTAAATATTTGGGAGTAGATATATTTCCTTCCTTAAATAAAACCATTGCTAGAAACTTTAACAGAATGCTCAAATCAATTCAATCCAACCTCATTAGTTGCAATAACATCCCTGTTGTTTTAATTGGCAGAATATCTATTTGTCACACCCTGGTCGGGTTCACCTGTCTTTGTGGTTGTCTCCACCCCCCTCCAGGTGTTTCCCATCTTACCCATTATCCCCTGTGCAACTATACCTGTGTTCTCTGTTTGTCTGTTACCAGTTTGTCTTGTCTTGTCAGGTCTTACCAGCGTGCTTTCCCGTCTTCCTGTTTTCTCAAGATTCTGTTTCCTAGTTTCCCCGGTTTTGACCATTCTGCCTGCCCTGACCCCGAGCCTGCCTGCAATTCTGTACCGGGAGGAACTATTGGATATAAGAGCAACGTCAACTTACCAACATTATGACCAGGAATACGACTTTCCCGAAGCCGATTCTCTGTTTGGTCGACCAACCAGGACAATAGACTGGATCCCAGCCGGCGACTCAAAACAACGGCGGCGCCGGAGAAGGGGGAAACGCGTCGGTCTTCTGTTCAGGCTACGTAGACGGGCACATCGTGCACCTCTCCCGAGTATTTTACTTGCCAATGTCCAGTCTCTGGCCAACAAAGTGGATGAAATACGAGCAAGAGTTGCCTTCCAGAGAGACATCGGCGACTGCAACGTTCTTTGCTTCACGGAAACATGGCTCACTCAGGACACGTTATCTGGGTCGGTACAGCCACCTGGTTTCTCCACACATCGCGCCAACAGAAACAAACATCTATCTGGTAAGAAGAAGGGCAGGGGTGTGTGTCTTATGATTAACGAGACGCGGTGTGATCATAACAACATACAGGAACTCAAGTCCTTTTGTTCACCTGACATAGAATTCCTTACAATCAAATGCCGACCGCATTATCTACAAAGAGAATTCTCCTCGATTATAATCACAGCCGTGTACGTCCCCCCTCAAGCTGACACATCGACAGCACTGAAAGAAATCCTTTGAACTCTATGTAAATTGGAAACCACATATCCTGAGGCTGCATTTATTGTGGCTGGGGATTTTAATAAGGCTAATTTGAAAACAAGGCCCTCGAAATTGTATCAGTATATCGAATGTGCCACCCGGGCTGGTAAAATCCTGGATCATTGTTATTCTAACTTCCATGATGCATACAAGGCTATTCTCCGCCCTCCTTTCGGCAAGTCTGACCACAACTCCATTTTGTTGCTCCCAGCCTACAGACAGAAACTAAAACAGGAAATGCCCATTCTCAGGTGAGTTCAACGCTGGTCCGACCAATCTGATTCCACACTGCAAGATTGTTTCGAGCACGTGGACTGGGATATGTTCGGATAGCATCGGACAACAACATTGATGTATACGCTGATTTGGTGAGCGAGTTTATTAGCAAGGGCATCGGTGATGTTGTACCCATAGCAACTATTAAAACCTTCCCCAACCAGAAACCGTGGATTGATGGCAGCATTCGCACAAAACTGAAAGCGCGAACCACTGCTTTTAACCAGGGTAAGGCGACCGGAAACATGACTGAATACAAACTGTGTAGCTATTCCCTCCGCAAGGCAATCAAACAAGCTAAGCGTCAATATAGAGACAAAGTAGAGTCACAATTCAACGGCTCAGACACGAGAGGAATGTGGCAGGGTCTACAGTCAATCACGGACTACAAAAAAAAAACAGCCCCGTCGCAGACCATGACGTCCTGCTCCCAGACCAACTAAACAACTTCTTTGCTCGCTTTGAGGACAATACAGTGCCACCGACACGGCCCGCTACAAAAACCTGCGGGCTCTCCTTCACCGCAGCCAACGTGAGTAAAACATTTAAATGTGTTAACCCTCGCAAGGCTGCTGGCCCAGATGGCATCCCTGGCGGTGTCCTCAGAGCATGCGCAGACCAGCTAAGCTGGTGTGTTTACAGACATATTCAATCAGTCCCTATTCCAGTCTGCTGTTCCCACATGCTTCAAGAGGGCCACCATTGTTCCTGTTCCCAAGAAAGCTAAGGTAACTGAGCTAAATGACTATCACCCCGTAGCACTCACTTCTGTCATCATGAAGTGCTTTGAGAGACTAGTCAAGGATCACATCACTTCCATCCAGGCAGACACCCTGGACCCACTCCAATTTGCTTACCGTCCCAATAGGTCCACAGACGATGCAATCGCAATCACACTGCATACTGCCCTAACCCATCTGGACAAGAGGAATACCTATGTAAGAATGCTGTTCATTGACTACAGCTCAGCATTTAACACCATAGTTCCTTCCAAGCTCGTCATTAAGCTCGAGACCCTTGGTCTCAACCCAGCCCTGTGCAACTGGGTCCTGGACTTCCTGACGGGCCAGCCCCAGGTGGTGAGGGTAGGAAACAACATCTTCATCCCGCTGATCCTCAGCACTGGGGCCCCACAAGAGTGCGTTCTCAGCCCTCTCCTGTACTCCCTGTTTACCCATGACGGCGTGGCCAAGCACGCATCCAACTCGATCATCAAGTTTGCTGACGACACTACAGTGGTAGGCTTGATTACCAACAACGACGAGACGGCCTACAGGGAGGAGGTAAGGGCCCTCGGAGTGTGGTGAAAATAACCTCTCACTCAACGTCAACAAAACAAAGGAGATGATCGTGGACTTCAGGAAACAGGAGAGGGAGCACCCCCCTATCCACATCGACGGGACAGTAGTGGAGAAGGTGGAAAGTTTTAAGTTCCTCGGCGTACACATCACGGACAAACTGAAATGGTCCACCCACACAGACAGCGTGGTGAAGAAGGCGCAACAGCGCCTCTTCAACCTCAGGAGGCTGAAGAAATTCGGCTTGTCACCAATATCACTCACAAACTTCTACAGATGCATAATCGAGAGCATCCTGTCGGGCTGTATCACCGCCTGGTACTGCTCCTCCCACAACCGTAAGGCTCTCCAGAGGGTAGTGAGGACTGCACAACGCATCATCGGGTGTAAACTACCTGCCATCCTGGACACCTACACCACCCGATGTCACAGGAAGGCCAAAAAGATCATCAAGGACAACAACCACCCGAGCCACTGCCTGTTCACCCCACTATCATCCAGAAGGCGAGGTCAGTACAGGTGCATCAAAGCTGGGACCGAGAGACTGAAAAACAGATTCTACCTCAAGGCCATCAGACTGTTAAACAGCCATCACTAACATTGAGTGGCTGCTGCCAACATACTGACTTAAATCTCTAGCCACTTTAAATAATAGGAATTGGATGTAACAAATGTATCACTAGCCACTTTAAACAATTTTGTATATAATGTTTACATATCCGACATGACTCATATCAAATGTATACACTGTACTCTAAACCATCTACTGAATTCTTGCCTATGCCGTTCGGCCATTGACTCAAATCTCTAGCCACTTTAATAATTATAATTGGATGAAATAAATGTATCACTAGCCACTTTAAACGATGCCATTTATATAATGTTTACATATCCTACATGACTCATCTCATATGTATATACTGTACTCCATACCATCTACTGCATCTTGTCTACGCCGGTCAGCCATCGCTCATCCATATATTTATATGTACATACTCGTATTCATTCCTTTACTCTTGCGTGTATAAGGTAGTTGTTGTGAATTTGTTAGATTACTTGTTAGATACTACTGCATGGTCGGAACTAGAAGCACAAGCATTTCGCAACACTCGCATTAACATCTGCTAACCATGTGTATGTGACAAATACAATTTTATTTTATTTGATTCTGTACCTTAATGACTCTGCCCAGGATTACGAACCTCTGCCTGCCCTTGGCCTGTCTTTTGCACGCCCCCTGTTTGGTCAATAAACATCTGTGATTCTAGCTGTCTGCATCTGCGTCTTATCCTGAGTTCTGATACTATTGTCAAAATGAATATACTACCACGGCTGAATTTCTGTAGTTCAAGTTTCCCATAGCACCCCCTATCTGGCTATTGGGATAAAATTCATAGTGTGGTTTCAAAATGTATATGGAAAGGTAAGCGATCCCAGATTAAATGAACAAACTTACAAAGAGGGAAAGACGTAGGAAGACTATCTGTACCAAACTTGAAATTGCATTTCCAGGGGCTAGCATTTCACCCCATCCGAAATTGTTTAAGACATGGGTCAGCTATGCTGGTTTACGGAATCCTTTGGGAAACCCAATTACCAAACCATCCAATGATGGTATTTATAAATACATTTTCTAGGCTACCGAAAGGACTGATTTCTATTATGTAAACAACTTTTGGAAAGCTCATATTCTGAGCTAGCCATTAAAAATGTATTGTCCACAGCTACTTGTCCAAGCCTTCCCAGCTTCTCCTTCACCAAAATCCAGATAGCAGATGTTCTGAAAGAGCTGCAAAATCTGGACCCGTACAAATCAGCTGGACTAGATAGTCTGGACCCTCTCTTTTAAAAAATATCTGCTGCCATTGTTGCAACTCCTATTACCAGTCTGCTCAACCTCTCTTTGGTGTCGTCCGAGATCCCAAAAGATTGGAAAGCTGCTGCGGTCATCCCTCTCTTCAAAGGGTGACACCTAGACCCAAATTGCTATAGACCTATATCAATCCTGCCCTGCCTCTCTAAAGTCTTTGAAAGCCTAGTTAATAAACAGATCATTAACCACTTCGAATCCCACCGTACCTTCTCCGCTGTGCAATCCAGTTTCCGAGCTGGTCACGGGTGCACCTCAGCCACGCTCAAGGTACTAAACGATATCATAACCGCCATTGATAAGAGACATTACTGTGCAGCCGTATTCATTGACCTGGCCAAGGCTTTCGACTCTGTCAATCACCACATCCTTATCGGCAGACTCAACAGCCTTGGTTTCTCTAATGATTGCCTCGCATGGTTCACCAACCACTTTTCCGACAGAGTTCAGTGTGTTAAATCGGAGGGCCTGTTGTCCGGGCCTCTGGCAGTCTCTATGGGGGTGCCACAGGGTTCAATTCTTGGGCCGACTCTCTTCTCTGTATACATCAATGATGTCGCTCTTGCTGCTGGTGATTCTCTGATCCACCTCTATGCAGACGACACCATTCTGTATACTTCTGGCCCTTCTTTGGACACTGTGTTAACTACCCTCCAAACGAGCTTCAATGCCATACAACACTCCTTCCGTGGCCTCCAACTGCTCTTAAACGCTAGTAAAACCAAATGCATGCTTTTCAACCGTTCGCTGCCTGCACCCGCCCGCCCGACTAGCATCACTACCCTGGACGGCTCTGACCTAGAATACGTGGACAACTACAAATACCTAGGTGTCTGGCTAGACTGTAAACTCTTCTTCCAGACTCACATTAAACATCTCCAATCCAAAATTAAATCTAGAATTGGCTTTCTATTTCGCAACAAAGCCTTCTTCACTCATGCTGCCAAACTTGCACTAGTAAAACTGACTATCCTACCGATCCTCGACTTCGGCGATGTCATCTACAAAACAGCTTCCAATACTCTACTCAGCAAACTGGATGCAGTCTATCACAGTGCCATCCGCTTTGTCACCAAAGCCCCTTATACCACCCACCACTGCGACCTGTATGTTCTAGTCGGCTGGCCCTCGCTACATACTCGTTGCCAGACCCACTGGCTCCAGGTCATCTACCAGTCCCTGCTAGGTAAAGCCCCGCCTTATCTCAGCTTGCTGGTAACCATAGCAGCACCCACCCGTAGCACTCGCTCCAGCAGGTATATCTCACTGGTCACCCCCAAAGCCAATTCCTATTTTGGCCACCTTTCCTTCCTGTTCTCTGCTGCCAATGACTGGAACGATCTACAAAAATCACTGAAACTGGAGACACATCTCCCTCACTAGCTTTAAGCACCAGCTGTCAGAGCAGCTCACAGATCACTGCACCTGTACATAGCCCAACCAACTACCTCATCCCATACCGTATTCATGTATTTATCTTGCTCCTTTGCACCCCAGTATTTTTATTTTGCACATTCATCTACTGCACATTTACCATTCCTGTGTTAAATTGCTATACTCTTAATTACTTCGCCACCATGGCCTATTTATTGCCTTACGTTCCTTATCTTACCTCATTTGCACACATTATATATAGATTTGTTTTTTTTCTACTGTATTATTGACTGTATGTTTGTTTACTCCATTGTGTAACTATGTGTTGTTGTATGTGTCGAACTGCTTTGCTTTATCTTGGCCAGGTCGCAGTTGTAAATGAGAACTTGTTCTCAACTTGCCTATCTGGTTAAATAAAGGTGAAATAAAAATAAATACAAAAAATGGATAACTAAGTACAGCTTTACCCAACTGAAACACTCGTGCTTCTGCAGAAACCACACTGTGACCTGTAAGATAAGAATGCGCACAGAGATGGTGGATTGACTGCAAAATATACACTCTTATAACACACAAAAACATCCAATACCACATTTCATTACCTCACAGAGCATAACTTCTGGGTGTCTGCGCCAAAGTCCTTGCCCAGCCGTGCGATGACCCTGAATATCATCCTTATGAGGACCTCTTGGCACTTGGAGGCTGTAGGATGAGCAAACGTTGAGCCTTTTTGTCTCACCCTGGACGATCCTGATGGATCCAGCCACTTGCTCATCCGGTCGTTTCTGACTGTGCCGTCGTAAAAGCTCTCGGGTATACAATTGAATAGTTAAGTGGAAGAATACTGTTAGTCATGTGAATTGTAAGCACATTGTAGTTGAGAGACTCATCAAGACAATCATAATTTCTTCAGACAAGAAAACTACCTCTGTCTTGTCAGTGAGGGCATGAATGCTGAGGTGGCGGTGGAGAGGAATTCCAATAAATAAAGTAATTTTGTATTGATCAAATGTTGCATTCCAATTGCAAAATTATGCATCAACTATGAGTTGGACTCCAATCACATACTTGTCATATGTCATCTTCGGAACCACATACTCCACGGAACCACATATATGGGGGTGCCACAGGGTTCAATTCTTGGGCCGACTCTCTTCTCTGTATACATCAATTGTCAACTTTTGGCCGGGTGGTTTCTGGGTTTTGGCCACTAGAGGCTCCCATTGTGTTCTTTTTGTCTGATCCTTTCTTTTCTTTTCCCCTTGTTTCCAGTTATTAATTGCACCTGTGCCTCGTTTCCCCTGTATGTATTTAAACCCTTAGTTTCCCTTAGTTCTTTGCTCTGTGTTTATATGTTAGCACCCTGCCTCAGTGAAGCTGTGTACGTTGTCAGCTCCAGTTAGACTACCTTTTGTGAACTTTGTTTTGGGTATTGTTATTTTTTTGGATTTCTCTTTTGAGACTTTCTGGCTTTCCTCCTTTCTATGTGGATTTACCTTTTGTCTTGGTGGATTATTTTTTGCCTGAAGTTCTTTCCGTTTTTGTCATTATTAAATACACCATCTCGACTACGGCTGTGTCTGCCTCATCTTCTGGGTTCTGCCGACTACTTGTGGCTCAGGGTGCTAAGTGATTGGTTCTCACACCGGAGACCCGAGTTCGTTACTGGGTCCTGACATCAATGATGTCGCTCTTGCTGCTGGTGAGTCTCTGATCCATCTCTACGCAGACGACACCATTCTGTATACTTCTGGCCCCTCTTTGGACACTGTGTTAACTACCTTCCAGATGAGCTTCAATGCCATACAACTCTCCTTCCGTGGCCTCCAACTGCTCTTAAATGCAAGTAAAACTAAATTCATGCTCTTCAACCGATCGCTGCCCGAACCTGTCCACCCATCCAGCATCACTACTCTGGATGGTTCTGTCTTAGATTATGTGGACAACTACAAAAATCTAGGTGTCTGGTTAGACTGTAAACTCTCCTTCTAGACTCACATCAAACATCTCCAATCCAAAATTAAATCTAGAATTGGCTTCCTATTTCGCAACAAAGCATCCTTCACTCATGCTGCCAAACATACCCTCGTAAAACTGACCCTCCTACCGATCCTCGACTTCGGTGATGTCATTTACAAAATAGCCTCCAATACTCTACTCAACAAATTGGATGCAGTCTATCACAGTGCCATCCGTTTTGTTAGCAAAGCCCCATATACCATCCACCACTGCGACCTGTACTTTCTCGTTGGCTGGCCCCCGCTTTACACTCGTCGCCATACCCACTGGCTCCAGGTCATCTACAAGTCCCTGCTAGGAACGAACTACAAAAATCTCTGAAACTGGAGACACATCTCCCTCACCAGCTTTAAGCACCAGCTGTCAGAGCAGTTCACAGACCCCTGCACCTGTATATAGCCCATCTGTAAATAGCCCAACCAACTACCTCATCCCCTACCGTATTTATTTATTTATCTTGTTCCTTTGCACCCCAGTTTTTCTACATTGCACATTCATCTACTGCACATCTACCATTCCAGTGTTTAAATGCTATATTGTAATTACTTTGCCAGCATGGCCTATTTATTGCCTTACCTTCCTTATCCTACCTCATTTGCACTCTTTGTATATAGATTTGTTTTTTCTACTGTATTATTGACTGTATGTTTGTTTTACTCCATGTGTAACTCTGTTGTTGTATGTGTCAAACTGCTTTGCTTTATCTTGGCCAGGTCGCAGTTGTAAATGAGAACTTGTTCTCAACTTGCAAACCTGGTTATGCTAACTCATCGAGTTCCTGTGTCTCCGCCACAAGGCCGTGAACCTCGAGTTCTGCCATCTGTAATACATAAGCAACAATTTGATTGAGTTGAGCATCTTCATTCAGACCCTTGGTTCAGAACCTGGAACACACGTTGCGTATTTAAGTAAGACAATGACTTACGGAGCAAACAAAAACTCCAGTTGTCAGAATCCGTCTTCGCCAATTGTGATGGGTACACGACGGTCCATTCACTCAAATCCCAAACGATCCTGAAGCCATTGCTGCAATAAAATAAGGATTTTGCTATGTAGACATTTACATTCGTACCCAACAACTTTTACAAATGTTTTGTTGTCTGAGTGAGGGAAATGCTGTAAATTTAAGAGGACTATGTATTTTAAAAGATAAGACATTGAGGATTATAACAAATACCACTTTGATGTCCTACAAGCAAACAAAAACACCCGTGAGTCCAAATGTACACATTTCCATGTCATAAAACTCATGTCATACACAGTGATCATACATTTATGATCACTATGTTGTATGTACAGTTACAAGATGACATGGCGCCACACCCTGGATTATTCTGAACATAATGAGCCTGTCTGTTGTGAAGAAAATCCACAGTGGCACAGACCTGAATTCACTCATAAGGACTCCTTTCTATGCGCACCAAAACGATGATCTGTTTCCCCAAATTGCAATGTGAAAGCCTAACACCAACATGTTATAACTTCACTAGTCATGTTGATAATCAAACAAGCTTTCAAATGATGCCTGCCTGACCCAGATTGTGATTTATAATGGACTGTTTCTCAATAGCGTAAACAACAGTAATTGTGTATTGGCGAGGATGCAGAGTTGTGCTCCAAACAAAACAACTACAAGTGTGATTGCGCTAGTTCCTCAACGGCCCAGCTAGGAGAGCACAAAAAAACCCACCTTATAGTTGAAGACTCTTCTTTGAATCATAAAAGTGCATTGAAATGACTTAGCAACTGTGCACACTTTGTAGAGGTGTGGCCACTTGGAGAAACCAGTTAGTCCTCTCACTCTAACCCTTGTAATTTTGTGGTATTATGTTGCACCTACCCCATATTTTCCAGGAATATTTTTATCATGTTACTGATTGTATTCAGAGTATTTTCAGATTTCGTTAATATTTCTGCTATTGTTGTGTCCTCACATTTGGTCTAATAATTTTCCCATAATCTACAAACTGTTCCCTTCTAATTGCTACCATGGTTAGGGATTTTCATATTTCTTCTGTAAGAAACATTTGAATTTATTCCTATCCATATAGGCCAATTCCCACGAGTGTAAAAGGTTAATATACCACACTCCCCAGTCAGTGATGTTGTCCACAAGTCCAAAATCAATAAGTTTGTTGGTGACTATTGAAGCAATCTCTGTTCCCGATCAGCCCTTCAAGGGTTCAGGAATTACCCATTTGCTGAAGAGGTCAGTAATGGTTAGGGCATACTGGTTTCCAGCCGCGGTTCTCTTTTCAAAAGGGCCTATGAGATCAATGCCCAGGATAGACCATGCCTGTCTAACTTCGATAGGATGCATCACAGGGGCCCGCGTTTTCATGTTATCGTATAGTTGACACTCTGCACTCCTCAACCTTAGAGGATGTGAAAACATAGTACATTAGATATAACAAACACAAGCACTCTTTCAATGTAATTTATAATAGCAAAGTTATAAAACGAGTTGTTTGGAACCTGGATGCTGACTGATTGATAGCAGGGACCCACATTACCCATATTCCACGGGTAATGCCTGTTAACAGTTCAGTTAGATTTATCAATGCACATCCACTCCCACAGCCCAGCCAGTCAATTTATAAACTTGATCTCCCCTGGAAAAAAGCATCTAGACAAAATGTATTCCCCATGCTACTAGCCCAGCATTTGTTTGGTACCACAGGGGTTAATATAAGCCTTGCTGTGTGCCTATCCGACCATGTTGTATTTTTTGTCATCTCCACCGTGCCATGCATATGAATGTGACACGACTGACAACTTCTCTAAACCACTAGTTGTGTGGGTGTGGTCTGTAGTTGTGATTAGTTTTTTGTGGTCAGTGGGTATGTCCAGTAGTTCTGTTCAGCAGTTGTGTTCAGTTGTTGTGTGATTGTGGTCAGTAGTTGTGATCAGTTGTTTTTGTGTTCAATAGTTGTGGTCAGTAGTTGTGTGATTTTGGTTAATAGTAATCATTAATTGTAGTCAGTGTTTTTTGTGGTCAATAGTTGTGTGGTCAGTATTTATGTGTATGTGGTCAGTTGTTATGTCAGTAGTTGTGGTTATTTGTTGTGGTCAGTAGTTGGGGTGTCAGTAGTTGTGTGGTTGTCAGTAGTTGCATGGTTGTGGTCAGTCGTTTTGGTCAGTAGTTAAGTGCTCAATAGTTGTAGTCAGCAGATGTGTAGTGAGGTAGTTGTGTGGTTAGTAGTTTTTGTGGTCAGTAGTTGTATGTCTGTGGTCAGTAACTGTGGTAGGAGTTATGTTTAGTAGTTGTGTGGTTGTGGTCAGTAGTTTGCTGGGGCGCGGGAACCTGACAGACCGGCTGAGGCATGGGGGCCTGGCGAGCCCGTTGAGGCATGAGAGCCTGACGAGCCAGTGGAAACAGGGGAGCCTGGCGATCTGTCTAAAGCATGAAAGCCTGTAGCGGCTCCCGTACCCGACATCATTCCCACCAAAACAAAAAAAACACTCCCTGATGCTTCCCTTAGGTGAGGCGTCATTCTATAACGATGTCGCTGAGAGTTGGGAAGCAAGTTCAGGGAGTGAGTGTTTTAATAAACGGACCGTAATACAAAACAAGAAACACTAACAGCACACAGACAAGAAACAGAAACAATGACACCTGGGGAATGAACAAAAGGGAGTGACATATACAGTGGGGGAAAAAAGTATTTAGTCAGCCACCAATTGTGCAAGTTCTCTCACTTAAAAAGATGAGAGAGGCCTGTAATTTTCATCATAGGTACACTTCAACTATGACAGACAAAATGAGGGAAAAAAATCCAGAAAATCACATTGTAGGATTTTTAATGAATTTATTTGCAAATTATGGTGGAAAATAAGTATTTGGTCACATACAAACAAGCAACATTTCTGGCTCTCACAGACCTGTAACTTCTTCTTTAAGAGGCTCCTCTGTCCTCCACTCGTTACCTGTATTAATGGCACCTGTTTGAACTTGTTATCAGTATAAAAGACACCTGTCCACAACCTCAAACAGTCACACTCCAAACTCCACTATGGCCAAGACCAAAGAGCTGTCAAAGGACACCAGAAACAAAATTGTAGACTTGCACCAGGTTGGGAAGACTGAATCTGCAATAGGTAAGCAGCTTGGTTTGAAGAAATCAACTGTGGGAGCAATTATTAGGAAATGGAAGACATACAAGACCACTGATAATCTTCCTCAATCTGGGGCTCCACGCAAGATCTCACCCGTGGGGTCAAAATGATCACAAGAACGGTGAGCAAAAATCCCAGAACCACACGGGGGGACCTAGTGAATGACCTGCAGAGAGCTGGGACCAAAGTAACAAAGCCTACCGTCAGTAACACACTACGCCGCCAGGGAATCAAATCCTGCAGTGCCAGACGTGTCCCCCTGCTTAAGCCAGTACATGTTCAGGCCCATCTAAAGTTTGCTAGAGAGCATTTGGATGATCCAGATGAGGATTGGGAGAATGTCAGATGAAACCAAAATAGAACTTTTTGGTAAAAACTCAACTCGTCGTGTTTGGAGGACAAAGAATGCTGAGTTGCATCCAAAGAACACCAGGACGACTGATCCGTGTAAAGGAAAGAATGAATGGGGCCATGTATCGTGAGATTTTGAGTGAAAACCTCCTTCCATCAGCAAGGGCATTGAAGATGAAACGTGGCTGGGTCTTTCAGCATGACAATGATCCCAAACACACCGCCCGGGCAATGAAGGAGTGGCTTTGTAAGAAGCATTTCAAGGTCCTGGAGTGGCCTAGCCAGTCTCCAGATCTCAACCCTATAGAAAATCTTTGGAGGGAGTTGAAAGTCCGTGTTGCCCAGCGACAGCCCCAAAACATCACTGCTCTAGAGGACATCTGCATGGAGGAATGGGCCAAAATACCAGCAACAGTGTGTGAAAACCTTGTGAAGACTTACAGAAAACGTTTGACCTCTGTCATTGCCAACAAAGGGTATATAACAAAGTATTGAGAAACTTTTGTTATTGACCAAATACTTATTTTCCACCATAATTTGCAAATAAATTCATTAAAAACAATGTGATTTTCTGGATTTCTTTTCCTCATTTTGTCTGTCATAGTTGAAGTGTACCCCATCTTTTTAAGTGAGAGAACTTGCACAATTGGTGGCTGACTAAATACTTTTTTCCCCCACTGTATAGGGAAGGTAATCAGGGAAGTGATGGAGTCCAGGTGAGTCTGATGACACGCAAGTGCACGTAACGATGGTGACAGGTGTGCGCCATAACGAGCAGCCTGGTGACCTAGAGGCCGGAGAGGGAGCACACGTGACAATGATGCCCAGCGTAAGGCAAGAAACAATGCAGAACTATTGCAACTTTTTCAAATCATAGTCATACACCTCATGTAGCCTAGCCCATGGGCCTATCTGTTTTGATGAAGTGGCCAAATAACTTCTTAAAATTAAGAACAATAATCCACGTTACAATGGGTGTAGAGCCTAACTGGGATACGTACACAGCTCACTTATTTTTGCCTCGCCTCTTTTGGCCGGTGAGGCGGCAGAACAACCTCCAGAATCTCTCCTGAAGAGGGGCAGTACGGGCCATGAGGTATGCATGTAATAGGCTCACACTCTTGGCCAGAACACTCTGACCCAGTTGGTTGCAAGTTATCACCAGCACAAGGGAGGAGATGAACACCTGGTAGGTTACCAATAGCTGTCCATGCTCGAGAGAGCACGACGGACAAGGAAGCCCAAATTGAGCGTCAGGAACTGCACAGCAAAGAAATGTGCAAACATATCCATATTTTCAGAGAGACATATACACCGTTTGAGTGAAATTTGAAAAGTGGGCCGTTGTACAAGGACAAGGGTGTCACATTGTGTTATTGAGTCATGACATCACAATCGAATTCTGGGTGACATAATGTGCATCAGTACAGATCTGGCTCACGGTGATGTCATAGAAGAGACAGATGTTAAGAAATTATTGAGGATTCTAAGTAAACTCTTGTACTAACTTTAGTATTATATCTGTCATAAAGTACCCCACCACAATTAAAAAACAATCCACGAATAGTTAAATAAGCAAACAAATAAACCTTGGGAAACAATGGTGGTCCTGTGAGGCTCAGTTTGCAGACTATGGTGCTTGCAATGCCGGGATAGTGGGTTTGATTCCTATTGTGGCCACACAAAAATGTATGCACACACTACTGTAAGTGGCTTTGGATAAAAGCATCTGCTAAATGGCATATAAATAAGAATATACAACTAACATTTCTGAGGGCCACTACCTAGCTTTTATCAACCCAATAACATACTTACTGTAGCTACAATTGTTTGACTTGACAATGACAGCATGGAGTTGGCAAGAGCACAAACAGACGTGGGACCATGAAATGATTGTTTTGACTATGAGACCAAAGCAAAGTAACCGTATCACACAGTATGACATCACACAGATACTATAGGTTTATCAGCTACAGAAACCTATCCGAATAGGATACATGGACGTAGAAAGGGGATTTGTGTCTTAATTGTTCTTGCACCAGGGAGTATAATAAAACCTATGCTGTGAAGGATTAACTAAATCCTCCAACTACGGTTTCTAATCTGGATGACCCTATACACAAGAGGCATTTGACACCTTTTCATTATTTGAAGCCTTTGTACCGTAACATAGATGACAAATCACATGTTATGGGTGTGTGATAACAGCTGTTATGTCTAGAGTCTCACCTTAACACCGCAAGGGACACATCCACTGACACTGAATCGTTAACTGTACCTTCACCAAAGAAACAGTAGGGATATCAGTATTGTCTCCCCCTTCCTGGCCCTAGCAACAAAGGAGGCTTCAAAAAAAGTGGAGAAATTCAACCCCACAACTTTTCTCAAACAGAGTCTCTCAACTTCCATATGGAAACTAGATAAATGCTTTTAGGATGGTGGTTTTCCAGGTGTAGGGAGAGGTTGCACCTAGATGCTGATCTTGGGTCAGTTTTGCATCCATCTCGGAAACCCAGAACTAAAGCTCCATAATTGTGTTAGATTAACGTCTTGGGGGAGATTTGTTTAAAAAAGATAGTCACACTTTATTTGGATAGTCTGGATAGGCCGTCTGTAGATGCTCTTCAGATGGTCATACAATTAACAAACTATCTGTTGATAAGAAACTGCTTGCTAAGGTTAGGGTTAGCTTTAGGTTTAGAATAAGAGTTAGGGTAAGGATTAGGGCTAGGGTTAGGGTAAGGCTTAAGTTTAGGGTTAGGATAAAGGTTAAGGTTAGGGTTAGTAGATAGTTAGTTGAAATGTTACTGATAGTCTGTATAGTATCAAAGATACTAGAAAGAGGAGTGGATAAAGGGTGGTAGCTTCACCCCCTCTCTCTGCAAGTTTCAGGCAAGTATATGGGCCATATGTCCCCTCGTCTTCCAAAATTAAAAAAATATGCGAGCACTTCCGAAATTGTGATTTTTCCAAATGATCAATGACGAAAAATCAGGGTAGGGGAACAAAGTTCCTTGTTAGTTGTCACATCCCACAGTCTGTTGACAGGCACTATAATACCATTCATGTTAGCTCATATGATCACTTGATTGTTCAATTGCACACAAGGTCCAACAGAAATTTGACTTCCGCTTTTAACCCAACCCCTCCGTAAGACACACATACATCCCCATACATATACATACACAGGTTTTGGAGAGGTGTGGGGGGCTGCCACACTGGGCACCCGGTGAGCTGTTGTTGTGGGGGGCTAAGTGCCTTGCTTAAGGGCACAACGTCAGGCAATGTAGTTTTCCCGTCGGACCTGGGATTCGAACTGGATCACTTTCACTAACCGCTAGGCTGCCTGCTGCCCTGTAACATGTGTCTATCCACGATAGACTCGTTTTGTATTTTTCCCACTAATGGTTAAGGTTAGGATTGGGGAAGTGGATGCTGATCCTAGAGCGGTGCCTAGGGAACACTTCACCCCAGAGCAGTTTGTCATGTAAGCTATGGGTTTGCATGGACAGTATTTTGGGTGATCTATATTGATGTGTTGTTTTGCTGATTGACACAATATACAGTTGAAGTCGGAAGTTTACATGCACTTAAGTTTACATGCACTCATTTTTCAACAACTCCACAAATTTCTTGTTAACAAACTATAGTTTTGGCAAGTCGGTTAGGACATCTACTTTGTGCATAACACAAGTCATTTTTCCAACAATTGTTTACAGACAGATTATTTCACTTATAAATCACTGTATCACAATTCCAGTGGGTCAGAAGTTTACATACACTAAGTTGACTGTGCCTTTAAACAGCTTGGACAATTCCAGAAAATGATGTCATGGCTTTAGAAGCTTCTGATAGGGTAATTGACATCATTTGAGTCAATTGGAGGTGTACCTGTGGATGTATTTCAAGGCCTGTATTTCAATAAATCATTCTCTCTACTATTATTCTGACATTTCACATTCTTAAAATAAAGTGGTGATCCTAACTGACCTAAGACAGGGCATTTTTACTAGGATTAAATGTCAGGAATTGTGAAAAACTGTAAATGTATTTGACTAAGGTGTATGTAAACTTCCGACTTCAACTGTTGTCACGACTTCCGCCGAAGTCGGTGCCTCTCGACGTCACCGGTCTTCTAGCCATCACCGATCCACTTTTCATTTTCCATTTATTTTGTCTTGTTTCCCCACACACCTGGTTGTCATTCCCTCATGTATTTAACCCTGTGGTTTCCCCCATGTCTGTGTGTGTGATTGTTTGTCAGTGAGACGTTTCTGGCTGGTTTGTGCCAGACTGGTAATTTTGTACTTTGTGCTGCCGCACTTTTCCCTGTAGGCATTTGTTTTTGTAATGCTATTTGCGATCAGTTTGTACTGTGCCATAGTAAAGTGCATTCGTTTCACTATCTCTGCTCTCCTGCGCCTGACTCTTACGCACCAGCTACACACACGGATCCTGACAACTGTAAATATTCTGGATATTCTATTCTGGATTTTCTAGAATCTGAAAATTGTGTTGTTCACTTGTTAACAGCTCCACAATCATAAATATATTAGGTAGCCCTTGACACTCATACCCGTAGACTGGTTGAAAATGGCAGATCTGGGCACATAATTGCCTAAATTGGACCGTAGTGGCTGTACAGTAACATCCTATACATGAAGTTAGATCTCTGGCTTCACAGCGCTGTATGGGTTTTGGTTGACAGACATTCTGAACTTAAATGCTTTGCATGACAAGACGTTGCCCCCATCCCTCCCGGTAATAGGGACATTTCTGCCCATTTTTTTGTCTAAAATATTAGACGTTAAGGATTACATTACATACCGCTTTGATGTCATGCAAGCAAGCCAAACACCCGCGAGTCCAAATGTGCACACTTCCTAATCATAAAACTCGTCATATATAGAGGCAATGATTATGATCACTATGTTTGATGTACAGTTACAAGATGACATGGCGTCATACTCAGCCTGTTTGTTTATTGTAAAGCACATTCGCGGGCGCACATGCACCTGAATACACTCATGACTCCTTCCTACGCTCACCAAAATGACACTGTTTTTCTGAATTGCCTTGTGAAAGCCTAACACTGATCATATTTTATAACTTAGCTAGTCATTTTGACAGTAAAACAAACATTAAAATCAAGTCCACCTGACCCAGTTTGCGATTTAGAATGGACCTTTTTGTCTTGTGTAAACAACAATAGTAATTGTGTGATGACAGGGTTGTGTTCCAAATGAAACAACTACAAGTGTGCTTGCTCTACTTCCTCAACGGCACAAAAAAACTACAGAAGTTGAAGACTTTTTTTAGTCATAAAAGTGGTTGAAATTGCTTAGGAACTGTAGACACTTTGGAGAGGTGTGTGGCCACTTGGAGACACCAGTTAGTCCTCTCACTCAAACCCTTGTCTTTTTTTGTCTTATGTTGCACCTACCCCACATTTTCTAGGAATAGTCTTATGTTACTGAATGTATCCAGAGTATTTTCATATTTTGTTATCAAGACATACAGCGTAAATGTGAATGCCCATAAAATCTACAGCATAATGTTTTGATTCAGTCGTGTCAGGTGAACATGTTGTGTTCTCACCTTTGGTTTAATAATTTTCCCATTGGTCTGACACTTTTCAATGCTCAATAGAGCATTGAAACTGTTCCCTTTCAATGCTCTTGAAGAAAACCTTCAATAGAGGGTCATTCCAGTCCTGGCATGTCGTTACATTTGGCTGAATAGCGATAAATAGAAACATGATTAGAGGTTTCAGACTATACAAAGAATAACTATGAGTAGGCAATGGAACCTCATTTGACCTCAGCTAAACATTTGATTAACATCACATACAAAGTGCACAAAGAGGTGGTGAGTGAAGGCGAACACCCTGGAGTGGGGTGAAGTTAACTCTAGACGCTGATCTTGGGTAATTTTTGCATTTTCCCCACTAATGGTTAAGGTTAGTACTATGGAAGGGAAAGCTGATCTTAGATCTGTACCAAGGGGAAACTTTACCTCCGACCGAGCGGAGACAAACACACCAGCAGTGACTAATGGGCTTTTGCTGCCCTCTAGTGATTAAAGCCACATTCTGTCATTTGACATGCTGTTCAATTAGCATTTCAATAAGTGTATACCCATTGATTCTTGAAGAATATAACTTATGCCTTATGTCCTTATTACAACAATTGTACGTACCTATGATAAAACAAGATGGCAGACTGTATTAGTTCATTGTTTTTGTGCCCGCTGTGCCTTGACTAATAATCTCAAACATCAGCAGAGAATAAATTAAAACTATTATAAATAATTTCCTTCATTAGAAACAAAGTGCAAACAGCTTGAAGCTGTAGGATCATTGAGACCAACACAGTGCAGGAAAGAAACATTGATTTATTGCTGATATATTGGCAGCATACTGTACTGTATCGGTGGTCATACTGTATTGTATTGTATCGCCTTTTCAATATAGCCTCACACCTACTGCACAAAAACAAGTCACAAGTCTTATAAGCATGACATCCAATAAAATTTGGTCTACTTCATTGAAAACACCTCAACACACTCTATAATGCCCAATTTCTAATACATTACCATTATGTAACCATTTATATTAAAATACTTTAAGCCTCTCAACTGCAGGAGGGTCTTCATTTCTTCTTACATGCCACATGCTACTTTATATTCCACAATGTGTAGTATAGAGGTCTGTTTTTATGTTTGTAATGGTACGGTTACTGTCAAGTCCAACTCCAACTCTTGTTCAACTTCCAAAGGACACAAGGACGACTCAATTTTCCAACTCAATCACTTTTATTTTGGTTTTGTCAGTTGATTGGTCTGTTCAGTGAATTAGGTTGTAAACCTTTAAAGACAGAGAACAAAAGTTACCATTTTAATTCAACATTTTTAATGAATCTTTTAATGAATTAACCACTTAAGCCTTTTACATGGAATAAAGCAAAAGAAATTTTATGAATTTTCCAGAATTTGTTAGTAAAGTTAACATTTAATAGAATTTTTACATTTAACTTTGTACCATCCTTTTATCTTATTTTTTCAACTCAAAATGAAATATTATTTTAGCACAAAACCATTTAACACAAAATCAATGAAGACAATGCTTCAATGTGTTCCTTAACCAATCTACACAGCAGTTAAACATAGCTCGAACATATTAAACAGCATTTCAATCACCATGAAAGTAAATAAAACATTTCACCGACCATTGGCGTCTCTGGACTGAACCTACGAGTGAACTTGGAGCGTCTTCTCTCTGAAGTTTGTTTCCCTGAATGACTGAGGACCTCCATGTTTTCATAGGTGCTCCCCATCAGTGAAACTGACTGATCAGGTGACAAGCAGACGGTTTGCTGCTGCACTCTGGGAAGTGTAGTTCTTTGAGACTCATTCCTGAGATTCAGCTCAACAGTTACTATGGGAGATGCTGTCATCATGAAAATGATGTAAGCATTTGCTGTGAGGACAGACACTGGGAGACGAGAAGCAAGTACAGGGAGTTAACTTTTTTCTTAATAGGGGTGGATCAGCTTAATATTGCGGAAAGATTGTTGCTTCCATCAATGTAATTGTCTGCATCATTTCCAGTCCCCCAAATCTTTTTTTTGTAACTATATATCCATATACATACATATGCATACATACATATATAGATATACATACTTTTTTTAGAATATACCTTTATTATTCCCCTCAAACCCTACCACCCTTCCCCCAATTGGAGTAAAGTAATAAACAATAACACTTAGGCTTCTACCTTCAGTTTATACATATTATACACTTTTTACAGACACAATCTATTTTACAATAGTTAGATTTTGTTTGTTTTTAGTCCGTCCTCTATTTCTGATGTCCATCCAGTTTGATTTCTATTTGTAACTGTGCTATTTCACAACATTTCTGAACCTATATATATTTTACAGACCCCGCATGTTTTACATTGGTTATCTTGTTATTAGTCCCACCCTTCAGCTCCATTCAACCCCTCCCATCTATCTCTTAACACCATCCATTTTGGATTTCTATTTGCCATATATTTTTCAACTGTGCTGTGATGTTTCACAAAAGTACTGAACCTTTCTATTCTCATAGCTTCTACAGATTGTAAATTAAAGATAAAATGTTTTGCTAAAATAATTATTATATTATTGATTGATTGACTATGGCTTTTCAAATCACCCAGTATTGCTATCTGCAGTGTTAGTTCTAGGCAATTCTTCAGCCATTCCTGGACCTGTGACCAAAAACGAGCTACATATGGACAGTACCAAAATAAATTATCTAAACACTCTGCCTCCTCACAGCAAAGTCTGCAGAGCTGGGGAAATTGTATCCCCAATATATATAACATTCTATTGGTTGCAGGAATTTTGTATAGTAATTTAAATTGAAAAATTCGAAGTTTTGAATCCGGCATTGTTTTGCGTGTCAATTCATAAACCATGTGCCATGGAATGGGTACATCAAAAATCTCTTCCCAACTATTTTGCAATTTATATGGCACAGCTGTCAATTTCTTTGGGCCTTAAATGAAATTGGTATATGTTTTTATTTATCAAATTTTTCTTTAACCATTTACAGTTGAAGTCGGAAGTTTACATACACCTTAGCCAAATGCATTTAAACTCAGTTTCACAATTCCTGACATTTAATCCTATTAAAAATGTCCTGTCTTAGGCCACTTTATTTTAAGAATGTGAAATGTCAGAATAATAGTAGAGAGAATTATTTATTTTAGCTTTTATTTATTTTGTCACATTCCCAGTGGGTCAGAAGTTTACATACACTCAATTAGTATTTGGTAGCATTGCATTTAAATTGTTTAACTTGGGTCAAACATGTCGGGTAGCCTTCCACAAGCTTCCCACAATAAGTTGGGTGAATTTTGGCCCATTCCTCCTGACAGAGCTGGTGTAATTGAATCAGGTTTGTAGGCCTCCTTGCTTGCACACGCTTTTTCAGTTCTGCCCACACATTTTCTATAAGATTGAGGTCAGGGCTTTGTGATGGCCACTCCAATACCTTGACTTTGCCACAACTTTGGAAGTATGCTTGGGGTCATTGTCCATTTGGAAGATCAATTTACGACCAAGGTTTAACTTCCTGACTGATGTCTTGAGATGTTGCTTCAATATATCGACAATTTTCCTTCCTCATGATGCCATCTATTTTGTGAAGTGCACCAGTCTCTCCTGCAGCAAAGCACCCCCACAACATGATGCTGCCATCCTCATGCTTCACGGTTGGGATGGTGTTCTTTGGCTTGCAAGCCTCCCCCTCTTTTTCCTCCAAACATAACGATGGTCATTATGGCCAAACAGTTCTATTTTTGTTTCATCAGACCAGGGGACAGTTCTCCAAAAAGTACGATCTTTGTCCCCATGTGCAGTTGGAAATTGCTCCCAAGGATGAACCAGACTTGTGGAGGTCTACCATTTCTTTTCTGAGGTCTTGGCTGACTTCTTTTGATTTTCCCATGATGTCAAGCAAAGAGGCACTGCTGTCAGGACCCAGTAGCGAACTCGGGTCTCCGGTGTGAGAACCAGTCACTTAGCACCCGGAGCCACAAGTAGTCGGCAGAACCCAGAAGATGAGGCAGACACAGCCGTAATAGAGATGGTGTATTTAATGATGACAAAAAAATCTAAAGAACTTCAGGCAAAAATAATCCACCAGGACAAAAGGGTAAATCCACATGGAGAGAAGGAACAGCAAGAAATAGTCTCAAAAGAATAATCCAAAAATAACGATACCCAAAACAAAGTTCCACAAAAAGTAGACTCAAAAGAATAATCCAAGAATAAACGATACCCAAAACAAAGTTTCACAAGAGAGTCCAACTGGAGCAAAGAACGTACACAGCTTCACTGAGGCAGGGTGCTAACATACAAACACAGAGAAAAGAACTAAGGAAAACTAATGGTTTAAATACAGGTGCAGTTAATAACTGGAAACAAGGGAAAAAGAAAGAAAGGATCAGACAAACACAATGGGAGCCTCTAGTGGTCAAAACCCAGAAACCACCCGGCCAAATGTTGACACACTGCATTTAAAGGTAAGTCTTGAAATACATCCACAGGTACACCTCCAATTGACTGAAATTATGTCAATTAGCCTATCAGAAGATTGTAAAGCCATGACATAATTTTCTGGAATTTTCCAAGCTGGCACAGTCAATTTAGTGTATGTAAACTTCTGACCCACTGGAATTGTGATACAGTGAATTATAAGTGAAATCATCTGTCTGTTAACAATTGTTGTAAAAATTACTTGTGTCATGCACACAGTAGATATCCTAACCGTCTTGCCAAAACTATACTTTGTTAACAAATTTGTGGAGTGGTTGAAAAACAAGTTTTAATGGCTCCAACCTAAGTGTATGTAAACTTCCGACTTTAACTGTATATATTTAAAAAATCCTGTTTATCTTATTTTCCATAATTAGCTATTTCTATTTGTAGTAATGTAGGCCATTTATGCAAAGGATTTTACCTCTCACCAGTCTCGCCATTACCAAAATGACATTATTGCTAGCAATTTCTTATATTAGCAAACAATTATTGTGAATCATCCTATATTGTCCCTAACATCTTTTACTCCCTTGCAACAGTTCCCTCGCAACACTCATACACACTCAATCCCTTTCCCCCACACAACCATGGGCTCACATTCAGCAGTTGCACCATCCCAGAGCCCAACTCAAGAAAGGTCTTGATTTACGAATGCATATACAGTTGGAGCTGTATGAGAAGGCCTGCAAAACTGTGCAAAAAAATTGGCAGAAATGGGGAGATTTTATTAACCATTGTCACGTCCTAGATGATGGAGGTCAGATGTACCCCTTTCCCCTGAAACACCCACAACACGGTCCCCCGTGTTGACCATATTCCCAAGCATCTCCATGCAGTCAGACTTTTGATTTTGTGCCACCAGGGCCACAATAATATAGGGAAAGGGGAAAGGGGGGTACCTAGTCAGTTGTACAACTGAATGCCTTCAACTGAAATGTGTCTTCCACATTTAACCCAACCCCTCTGAATCAGAGAGGTGAGTTTACCAAATATTAAGACCCCTCCTCAACCTTTTCTTGCCCTCAGAACAGCCTCAATTCGTCGGGGCACTGTACAAGGTGTCGAAAGCGTTCGACATTGATGCTGGCCCACGTTGACTCCAATGTAATGGAAAGAGCAGGTTCTTAGTGTTTTGTATACTCAGTGTACAGTGAGGGAAAAAAGTATTTGATCCCCTGCTGATTTTGTACATTTGCCCACTGACAAAGAAATGATCAGTCTATAATTTTAATGGTAGGTTTATTTGAACAGTGAGAGACAGAATAACAACAAAAAAATCCAGAAAAAGGCATTTGAAAAATGTTATAAATTGATTTGCATTTTAAGTCATACAGTCATATGCTGATTATTTTGTAACCGGACAGACCCAAGCCTGGGTTTGCCATAGAGACAGATTGGTCCTAGATCAGTGTTGTGACACTCAGGAGGACAGAGAGCAGCAGGGTCACCAGGGAGCCAATCTGACCTGGGGCTCCACTCACTCTCTCTGGTATTGGAACCCACATATCTGAGGAGAAATCAAAACAGATCAGAGATCAGTTAGTCCAAAAAAGAATAGTACTGAACAAAATAGTAATAATAATAATACATTTAATTTGTATAGTGCTTTTCATTACAGAGTTATCGCAAAGCTCTACTGAGTATTTTTTTTTTAATACAGAATAAAAACAAATACATTTAGAATCAAGGCAAGTAAAATAGCAATAGTGAGCTTGGTGCTAAATACATTTAAGGGTGGGTTTTAAGGCCCGTTATAAAAGTTCTGAGTGATGGAGAGAATTTCAGATGGTCATGCGAGGGGCATCGGAGCAGAAGGCTCGGCCCCCCATAGTTTGGAGACATGTCTTGGGGACTTGAAATAGTAGAGAGTGGCTGGAGCGGAGAGTGTGAGGTGGCTCGCTGATTGAGATGAGGTCACTGATGTAGTGAAGCTCAATCCATTTGAGGCTTTAAATAAAAGCATGACCATTTTTAAGGTGATCCTGTAGTTGACTGGTGGCCAGTGGAGTTGGGCGAGGATCGGGGGGGGTGTGGTCTGACTTCTTGGTCCTGGTCAGGACCCTGGCAGCACTGTTTTTGATTAGTTTGAGCCTCTGTAATAATTTTACTTGGGGGCACCCAAACAGCGCATTGCCGTAGTCGATCCGAGAAACGATAGAATGTTACTTCACATGTTTTTCCAGGGGCAAGGATGTTCAAAATATTACTCAGTGTGCTGTTATGCAGATTGACCATGTCATCGAGGGCCAGCTCACTGCAGTCAAACTCAAAGGTGGGCTGGATGTGTTCCTGAAAGAGGGATGGGTTAAGTTTCCTCAGGTTGCGGTAGAGAAGAGTTGGAGCGGTCAGAGACAGTGTCACAGCGCTGTGGTCAGAGATGCCTAGCTCGATGACATCCAAGTCAGAGGCAGGGACATCGCATTTTCATTGCATTTCGGTTGGTCCGCTGTGCTCTGTATGGACTGTATTGGCTTGGAGTGGGTGACGTCAATTGCCTGAGGGTCAGCCTGCAGAACTGGCAAGTGATCTTTATTGTCCAAATTCAGTGTGCATGCTGTACTGCTCGCACTGCGAGTGCACACAATAGAATTTAATTTGTGGATCACTTTCCTATGGCCTTGTCATCCTCGCAGTCTGCATGTTTTCCGTAGGATCCCATTTTGCATAAGGCTGTTCTTGAGCTCCTTGCACAGAGTTGTTTTAATCTGTTCAAAACTGTGTATAATGGAGGAAAGTTGTTGCCATTTCTTAACATTTGATCCTGCCATGCTCGATGGCAACGTTCTTATCCCTTGCTTTCTATTTAGCCAACTAGCCAGGGCTAGCACAGTCACAGCCTCTGCAGGCAGAATAACAGCAACGTACTTACATTTGTGTTTGTTTAAAACCTCTAAAAGTGTAAGCTGTTGGGGGGGTGCTAACATATGGAATTGTTTTAAGATGGTCATACCATGGATTGTTTAGCTAATGGATTTTGAATTTTAGGACTCCTTCAGGTGTACCCAAAAAATATAGAACCATTATTTGATAAAATACTGAATTTGGCCTTTACTACTATAGCCCATAGAAACGCATTGAATAAGACATTCATGAATGGCAAAAAAGACAGTAAAAAAAGAAATCATAAGGAATAAGGTTCTGAAGTGTCTGTCCTATATCTAGGAGATACTGTAGAAAGAAGCTCAGGAAATATGCAGTACCAGTCAAAAGTTTGGACACACCTACTCATTCCAGGGTTTTTCTTTATTGTTACTATTTTGAAGACATCAAAACTATGAAATAACGCATATGGAATAATGTAGTAACCAAAAAAGTGTTAAACAAATCAAAATATGTTTTATATTTGAGATTCTTCAAAGTAGCCACCCTTTGCCCTGATGACAGCTTTGCACACTCTTGGAATTCTCTCAACCAGCTTCATGAGGTACTGTAGTCACCTGGAATTAATTTCATTTAACAGTTGTGCCTTGTTTAAAGTTAATTTGTGGAATTCTTTAATGTGTTTGAGCCAATCAGTTGTGTTGTGACAAGGTAGGGGTGGTATACAGAAGATAGCACTATTTGGTAAAATACCAAGTCCATATTATAGCAAGAACAACTCAAATAAGCAAAGAGAAACGACAGTCCATCATTACTTTAAGACAAGGTCAGTCAAGACCTTTGAAAGTTTCTTCAAGTGCAGTCGCAAAAACCATCAAGCGCTATGATGAAACTGGCTCTCATGAGGACCACCACAGCAAAGGAAGACCCAGAGTTACATCTGGTGCAGAGGATAAGTTCATTAGAATTACCAGCCTCAGATTGTAGCCCAAATAAATGCTTCACAGACACATCTCAACATCAACTGTTCAGAGGAGACTGCATGAATCAGGCCTTCATGGTCGAATTGCTGCAAAGAAACCACTACCAAAGGACACCAATAATAAGAAGAGACTTGCTTGGGCCAAGAAACACGAGCAATGGATATTAAACCGGTAGAAATCTGTCTTTTGCTCTGATGAGCCCAAATTAGATTTTTTTGTTCCAACCGCCGTGTCTTTGTGAGATGCAGAGTAGGTTAGGAGATGATCTCTGCATTTGTTGTTCCCACCGTGAAGCATGGAGGAGGAGGTGTGATGGTGCTGGTGACACTGTCAGTGATTTATTTAGAATTCAAGGCACACTTAACCAGCATGGCAACAAAAGCATTCTGCAGCAATACACCATCCCATCTGGTTTGCACTTAGTGGGACTATAATTTGTTTTTCAACAGGACAATGACCCAAAACATACCTCCAGGCTGTATAAGGGCTATTTGACCAAGGAGAGTGATGGAGTGCTGCATCAGATGACCTGCCCTTCACAATTACCCGACCTCAACCCAACTGAGATGGTTTGGGATGTTGGACGTAGAGTGAAGGAAAAGCAGCCAACAAGTGCTCTGCATATGTGGGAACTCTTTCAAGACTGTTGAAAAAGCATTCCTCATGAAGCTGGTTGAGAGAATGCCATGAGTGTGCAAAGCTGTCATCAAGGCAAAGGGTGGCTACTTTAAATAATATAAAATATGTTTTGATTTGTTTTGTTGAACACTTTTTTGTTTACTGCATGATTCCATATGTGTTATTTCATAGTTTAGTTTTATTCTACAATGTAGAAAATAGTAAAAATAAAGAAAAACCCTAGAATGAGTAGGTGTCCAAACTTTTGACTGGAACTGTATATATTATTGTTTTTTTGCACATATTTAACCCCATATTTTGGGGGGCAGAAAAACACCTCTAACACTTCCATTCATTTGTATCGGTTACCTTCAGACGAGTCCCATGACACTTGTGGGGTCATATAGCAATGTGGAGTAGTCTCCCCCATAATGAGGAAGGCCGACATAGGCGGATGCGGTGGACTGAGAATGTTTTATTTTTATATCTCTATCTTAAATTGATGGATTTTGATGGGGATTATTTTATTATGTTACTTAGATTGACGAACGGGTGTGTCAATCAGTGGAGGCTGCTGAGGGGAGGATGGCTCATAATAACGGCTAGAACGGAGCAAATGGAATGGCATTAAAGACATTCTCCAGCCATTACCACGAGCCCGTGCTCCCCAAATAAGGTGCCACCAACCTCCTGTGGCATCAATAGACTCTTAAGGATTAAGCTGTTTTCTATTGACATTCATGTGGAGACATCCAAAGCAATGAGCTGATGATGCCCAATTTTGCCTGGACACTCGTCGACACTGGTCATCGCTGTTTATTATCTGTGCATAGTCACTTCACCCCTACCTACATGTACAAATTACCTCTAAATTCATGTTCATCACACACCAAGTTAGGTCATCAGATGCTCCAAAAATATATATTTTAAGGCCAGAAATACACAGTGATAAATATTACCTCTGTCTCTTCCGTTCAAAACCAGAGGTCCCAAGGAAATGGCAGCGCTGTCATGGAAGGACACATCCCTTCGTCCTCTGTGGTGGTACCCAGGGTAGCAGTGCTGCAAGACACAGAAACAGGACGGCAGACTGTATTACCATGTTTAGAATATGGACTACTAGAGTTTCCTCCAAATGACTGCTGTTTGTAAACAAGTGAATCTTATCTAGGATGATTCCAGAACATATTTTTACACTCAGCTATTTGTAAGTGGTTGTCTTGGCTATTTGACATTAACTCACAAAAGTGAGAGGATTATCTAACATCAGCTGATTTTGGAGAAAAATGTCAAAATGTCAATAAAATGTCAATTTTTTTATAAATCCACATCAAAGGCATCAACAGGATGCTTGACTTCCGGTGTGTGGAGGGCAGAACTGGGTAAATTAAAAAATGTAATAATTTAGTTGCACTTTAAAAGGGGCAATCTCCAGTTGCTACATCCATTTTATGATTTATAAATTAATGATATGTACCCATTGATTATTTACGAATATCACTTATTAATGCCCCATGAGATTAGTTAAACTGTTCTACCCCATCAGAACCCCAAAATGTAAGTTTGTTGTTTACAAATTAAATGTAAAAGAAAACACTGTATTTCCTCAAAACATGTTTAAAAATATACTTTTTATATCATGGATGGTCAGTACTTGCATCCATTGCTCTGGTTATGAATTTGAGAGTGTTTACATTTCTTTAGCCCCATCCCTCAGCTTTGGTTTGCTCTCGCAAAAGAGCAAACCAAACACATCTGGCACTCCAGACAGGCTCAATTAAATGCTCAAAGTAGTTGAAAGTAAACAAATACTCTTTTAACCCTGGGACCTGTTTCATTTGTGCCTTACACAATGTTTTCAAACATTTTGCAAAGGAAATGAACATGGCCCAGGTGTGTTGGGGAGGGGAGGAGACTCACAGTGGTGCAGTCGTTGAGGTGCAGCAGACACAGGTGGACCTGGCAGTGCAGGAAGACGCTGGAGGAGTTCCTGGTGAAGGTGAACATCCGGAAGGAGAAGTGGGCCGATGTGGAGATGCCATTTTGGATAAGCTCCACCGTGCTGTCCTCAGGGTTAGGGCACCTGGAGCAAACAAGGAAGCAGGGGAGGAAATGGGAGGAGGAAGTAAATTATAAATGATGCTGTTTTTTTCGCTTTCTAAAAGAAATGTCATTTTGGTGATTACATTAGGATGGTTTAACAGTCAAGCATTTATCAATATCTCAACTATTTTGTTCCATCAAGTGTATTTTCCTTGTTAAATAAATACAATTTTAGTTGACCAGGAAATGACAACCTGTTAAATTGAGTGGTTGTTTTGGACCTGGTACTGGTCGCTAGGGTCATTTTAAGATGTCTGGCTTGAAAATCCGCAAGCCACTACCAAAACTAGATCAAACCAGACTCATCTGGCCAAGTCACGTCATGTGATATTCTACTGCGATCTAGTGGATGAATTGGGAATCAGACATGAGATCTGATTACATCAGTGAAAAGGTTATGACTAAAGACTTCTCCTCACATGTATGAAATTCCTGTAAGGCGAAAATGAATGCATGGAACGTTGCACAAGTCCCGCACTTTTAAAATGGCTGTGTTCCCATGGTTATCTGTGCATGTTTAGAGCGCCACCCATAGCTGCAGGAAGTAGTTTGTCGGGGGGGGTTGCTGAGAATGTTTTGCCCAATTCTGATTTTTCAGGACCCCTACTGTAGCTATGGCGCTACCATAAGGTAAAAGTTATGACCATTTTTGTTTTGTTTTTATCCTTTTGGAATGGTAATTGGTGACATATTTTATTTCAAAACCTACACTTTAAAATCTCGTATTCCCAACATGGGGATAATTTGTGGCTCTGAACAATGTTTCCATACTCTCTAGCAATAAGATTCCAGCGGACGGCGTAGCTTGGGTCGTTCACAGGCGTGGACCAACAGGAGTCCAGCACAGTGGAGATCTGGCGACCGTCCACTCCGTCCACCTGCACGGCCACGTAGATCTGCTGGTCAATCTCCACGTTGATGTGAGAACCGGATAACGGGTAGCGGAAGTCGGCATCCTGGTACGGGATCATCCGCATTCGGTAGCGGCCCTTGCCGGAGGGAAGCTTCTTGGTCACAATGCTATGGAGCAGAAGAACAAAAGGTTATTCAAATAACTAGACAAAATGTAGGGGTTGAAGATTAAAATATCCCATGACTGAAACAGAAGTCGATCTCAAACCAATTGTCTGAGGGGCCTAGTTAAACTCCCCTGCCATGTAAAAAAAGTAATGACCATATTACTTTTAGGGAAAGAGTACATGTATTGTACAAGTACTGCAAGCTTGATCTATTCCAGTACCCTTGCTTAGGGGGTTCCAGGTTCCTCCTCTGGGATTTGTTTTTAATGTAGACTCACTTCTGGTGACTTTTTAGAAGTAGTTTTCTACTCCAAAATGAATGAAAATAAAATTATTTTGACACCATCTAAAATACAATTTCCACCTCCAGAAATGATCCCAATCATTTCCTTTCATCTGAACATCAGAGTGTCAGCAACAATCATGCATTTCAGTTTACCCGAATTATCTTCCCTGCAGTGACAGAGAACTTTAACCCTTGTAAGACTATTCAGCTCATTTGTCATAATTAATGTAAAGGGATACTGCGAGATTCTG
This sequence comes from Brachymystax lenok tsinlingensis, assembly GCA_030435695.1. Classification (NCBI taxonomy): domain Eukaryota; kingdom Metazoa; phylum Chordata; class Actinopteri; order Salmoniformes; family Salmonidae; genus Brachymystax; species Brachymystax lenok. The sequence goes on from CM059780.1 coordinate 26,357,336, forward strand.
GCTACCGTAACTGGAGACTTCAAGTCATTGCGCCAACACTAGTTAGTATTGGCTCACGAAACTAGTTCCGTCATACAGCACGCAGAGACAAAAAAATGTTATCCACGAGTTCATCTGTCTCTGGGTAAATAGAAAAATGGCCAGAATCCCGCCTAAAAAGGCCTAAAATAAAGGTTATTTGTAGAACACATTTTATTCAGGTAAAGCACAACCCAAATTATTGTACATGAAAAGGATACTTTTATAAAAGGATTATAAAAAGATACTTTTAATATAAAAGGATAATTTGGATAATAGGATAACATGAGCACTGACTACAGTATATTAACTGTGATATACTGTACTAGCACAGCCTCTTGTGACTTTAATGCGTCCTCCAGCTATGTTTTTTACTTTTCCTGTTGAAAAGTGATATCCCACGTATAAATACAGAACACACTAAAGTCTAAAAAATATATGTTTTGAGCAAAATAGTGTTTTTTTTACACAACTGCAAACTTCAAGGAATAGGGCATTCAAGGAGTTGGTCTGATGGTCAGATGTGATGTCATCAGCCTCCCCCTTGCTTGAGATACAACTTGTGCCATATCATGTCTGACCTGGACCAGCTACTGATATGTGACCGTTGTTAAGTAAATAAGGTGTTACTTGAGGTGAAAAGGAGACTGGAGGAGAACTTTAATGCTAAAATCAATTGCCAGTCATCATAGGCTGCTGAGAGGGTGCTCTGACCTCTCTAGAGGGTTGAGATCCATAGTCATTGACAAGGACTGGGAGAGGGGGTACTCGCAGCAGAAGCGCAGGTTGAGGTGCCTCTCACGGCTGATGACCCCCGTCACCCCTCCGTGGCGTTCCACCTCACCCTGGATGTAGTTCTGATAGATGAAGTGAGTCCCGTTGCTCTGCGGAGAAAAAACAACAAAATAAGAACATTTGTCTCATTCCAAAGAGTCTCATTCCAAAACGCTCTATGTCCCTTTTCTGAAATGTTGGTAAATTAGCTTTTATAGTTTAAAGAACTTATGGGGAAAATGTGTGTGTTTTTTCACTATCTAATCATGGCATGTGGTTGTTCAATGACAGACATGTATTTGTTTGATATCAATCAGAGAGACAAATAACCCTACGTCCTCTCACTGTCAACTGAGTTTATTTTCATCAAACTTAACATGTGTAAATATTTGTATGAACATAAAAAGATTCAACAACTGAGACAAACTGAACAAGTTCCACAGACATGTGACTAACATAAATAGAATAATGTGTCCCTGAACAAAGGAGGGGTCAAAATCAAAAGTAACAGTCAGTATCTGGTGTGGTCACCAGCTGCATTAAGTACTGCAGTGCATCTCCTCCTCATGGACTGCACCAGATTTGTCAGTTCCTGCTGTGAAATGTTACCCTACTCTTCCACCAAGGCACCTGCAAGTTCCCAGAGATTTCTGGGGGGAATGGCCCTAGCCCTCACCCTCCGACCCAACAGGTCCCAGACGTGCTCAATGGAATTGAGATCCGGGCTCTTCGCTGGCCATGGCAGAACACTGACATTCCTGTCTTGCAGGAAATCACGCACAGAACAAGCAGTATGGCTGGTGGCATTGTCATGCTGGAGGGCCATGTCAAGATGAGCCTGCAGGAAGGGTACCACATGAGGCAAGAGGATGTCTTCCCTGTAATGCCTCAGCATTGAGATTGCCTGCAATGACAGCAAGCTCAGTCCGATGATACTGTGACACATCGCCCCAGACCATGATGACCCTCCACCTCCAAATCGATCCCGCTCCAGAGTACAAGCCTCTGTGTAATTCCTTCAACGATAAACGCAAATCCGACCATCACCCTGGTGAGACAAAACCGCGACTCGTAAGTTAAGAGCACTTTTTGCTAGTCCTGTCTGGTACAGTGAAGGTGGGTTTGTGCCCATTGGCGATGCTGTTGCTGGTGATGTCTGGTGAGGACCTGCCTTACAACAGGCCTACAAGCTCTGTCCAGCCACTCTCAGCCAACTGCGGACAGTCTGAGCACTGATGGAGGGATTGTGCGTTCCTGGTGTAACTCGGGCAGTTGTTGTTGCCATCCTGTACCTGTCCCATAAGTGTGATGTTCAGATGTACCGATCCTGTGCAGGTGTTGGTACACATGGTCTGCCACTGCGAGGACGATCAGCTGTCCATCCTGTCTCCCTGTAGTGCTGTCTTAGGCATCTCACAGTACGGACATTGCAATTTATTGCCCTGGCCACATCTGCAGTCCTCATGCCTCCTTGCAGCATGCCTAAGGCACTTTCACGCAGATTAGCAGGGACCCTGGGCATCTTTCTTTTGGTGTTTTTCAGAGTCAGTAGAAAGGCCTCTTTAGTGTCCTACGTTTTCATAACTGTGACCTTAATTGCCTACCGTCTGTAAGCTGTTAGTGTCTTAACGGCTGTTCCACAGGCGCATGTTCATTAATTGTTAATGGTTCATTGAACAAGCATGGAAAACAGTGTTTAAACTCTTTACAATGAAGATCTGTGAAGTTATTGGGATTTTTACGAATTATCTTTGAAAGACAGGGTCCTGAAAAAGGGCCGTTTCTTTTTTTGCTGAGTTTACATTACAGTATCTGCCTCACTCTCAGAGAAATAAGTAGTACTGCTAGGTTTTACACAGTAAAATGTGACAAATAACAAAAAAATATATAAATGACACATTTGTGACATCAACATTAAAAACAAATCTATACAGTAATATGAGAACTGTATGTATAACATTTACATTTGACATTTTAGTCATTTAGCAGATCTTATAATCTTATCCAGAGGGACTTAGTGCATTGATCTTAACAAAAAAAAACAATTTAAATACATGTGAAATCAATGAATAAAAAATCTGAGAACATTAATATTTTAAACACACATGAAGGTAACCATAAGCAATCATTTGCAAGGGAAAAACACAAATGTGAAAAATAAGTGGATATAGAATATTATAAATAAAATCTTCACTTGATGGGCACCTACTGTATGTAAGGATTTAATAGCACATTTATAACCTACAGTATACAGCGTTTATGCAATAAGAAGTCAACAACACTCGACAATGAAAAGTTGGCAAATATTTATAATATTAATCATTATTTGGACTATGATTTGTATTTGTTGAGCTTTTTTGAGCATTGGGTTGTCTGTGAAGTGCACTATGAGACTACATAATCCAAATGATAATGTCATAATTAAACTGTGAAAATACAGTACCGTAAGAGTTGTCCCACATAGTTCGTTGTCGTTGTCGAAGTGGAACTCCAGGCGTCCATCCCGGACAGACCCGTTGCAGGTGGAGTCAGTGAGGTGCAGGACATGGGTTGGGAAACCGGCTTCAAATAGCTGGCACCGGGACAGAGACATGATGCCTGAACTGTCGGAGCAAGACGTGACTGAATCTAAGGGCAGAGATGGACAAAGATCACGGATGAATCCGTCCTCAGTTTTTTGTATCCTCTATACTCATCCTTCCTTCTTTTCGAAACATCAGAGGGAAGTGAATTTGCACAGGAGACGTGGGTTTCGGACGACGTCGGTCACATTTGCGCAGTGCTAGGGAAGTCTTACCGTAGCTTTCGTTGTTGGGCCGATGGTGGTTCTCATCACAGAAACAGCCGTAGACGCCGTCCCGATCCCCACACCACTCATCATCAGTACAGTTCAGATCATCGCAAGGGTCCGACTCCGCTAGAGAGAGAGAGAGGGAGGGAGAGAAGGAGGGAGAGAGTGATGGAGAAAGAGAGAGGGGAGAGAGGGACAATTGGCAACAGTAACTACTACAGGGTTAACTAGAAATAGCATGGCCAGACATTTGGAAAAGAACACTAATGCCTACTAATTGCCAATTTATCAATTTTTCCATTTAGACAAAATGCCCCCAAAGACACCCAGACACTCACCACACAGCAGACCCTCGCGCCATTCTGGGATATCGAGACCCAGGACGGAACAGGCCACTTCATAGGCCGCCACGGCAGAACACAGCATCCCGTTGGCTGGAGTGTATGAGCAAAGGTCGTAGACACAGGAAGTGAAGTAGGGCTGGGGGTCAGAGTGCAAGTGGCAGGCGCTGAAGGGGCCGGTAGTGTTGGTGATGATGCTACACAGGTCAGTATATTCCACACTGAAGGGACAGTAGTCTCCGCCGCCTCTGTTATCAGAAGCCCCACATCTGGAAAATGACACATAGAAGAGTTAGTTCGTTATTTACTTGGTGAGTGAGTGGCTACATTACGATTCTGTACCCTTCAACTAGTGTGAAGAATATGGTTGAAACTCTCTCCATCCGTGCTTGCACCAATCCAATGCTTTAAATACATGAGGGCGAGTGAACGAGAGCACACTTCTGGAGAACGGTATTGAGTCTGAAGGCAGCCAGTGAGTGACTGCGGTGAGTGAGTGAGTGAGTGATTGCATGCATGCATGCATGCATGAATAAGTATAGTACTTCATTATCTGTTAGAAAATAATGAAAACATTGCAGGAGAATAACAGTCACTGTACTGTACAATCATCTAATCCCTTGTGTTTCCGTTATGGATGAAAGTATGTATTTTCATTCTGCTAATAACAAATCATCTTCTTATGTTTTTTATGAAATTATACATACTATGGTATATTTGGAATAAACTGAATTTCAATAGAGGTTGTTTCCCCAGAAGCCTTAGTTGTTTCAAAGCCTGACAACAACAGCAGCAGCTCACCCTGGCCGGCTAGTGTCTGCTTTCCAACCGTCACCAAAGTCGTTGTCACTCTGCGCCGGCGTGCCGTTGGGCAGGACTTTGTCATCTTCCGGGTCACCGTTGAGGTTGCCACACATCCCGCAAACTGCGCCGTGGTGGCTCTGGCCCAGCCTGACCAGCAGGGTGCTACGGCCGTCGAACTGGACCGTCAGGTCACTGGAGTTGAGCATCACGAAGCCCCGCTCCTGCACCACTCCGGCAATGGAGCCGATGGAGGAGGGGATAGAGACCTCGCTCCCGTCAACCTGACAGGGAGAAAAGGGTGAATGTCGGAAAGAGATTTGAGATTGTAAAATACCTCAGGCCTAGACATTAATAGTTTGATAGAGGATAGTTGACGACAAAGAGACCTCAAGAAGCTTTTATCCTTGTAAGCAAGAAAATAAGTATTTGTAGGTAGTGTGAACAATGCAAAAGCATGAGGGCAAAAACATGTGGTTGGGGAAGGCTTGGTGACTACCAAGTTGAATGGCTCTATGATAAAAGTCTCATATCATTGCTAAAAACGGACAGATTTGTACCTAACTAGTCACATTTGTATCAACTATAAGAGTGTTATTTGGATGTTAGTGCATTTACCGTCACGCTCTGTCCAATGGAGACATGGGTCTCCTCCCCTCCATGGGACAGCCACACATCCACCAGCGACACAAATGAGACTAGGTTGTTGCCACGGTGACGGTTGGTGGCCACCACACGGAACGTGAGGCCATTAATGGAGTGGTTGGAACAGGTCCTGGCGATGTCATAGGAGCAGGTGCCCTGGAAATGGGCCACGGCCCCGTCAAAAGTGATGTAATGGGGGTCGCCCCAGACCGTGCAAGTGGACAAGGCGTTGAAGCAGCCCAGGTGGCCATTTTTTATGGTGCACTCCTGGGTGGGGGTGCAGGATGCGGCAGAGCAGCGGAGGTCATTTGGGGCGTGGCACTCACAGTGTTGTGAGCAGCCTTGGGTCCAGAAAGACTCACTAACCTGAAGTACAAAAAACAGTGTGGATGCAATGCAAAATATAGGCTACAGTACACCATGTTCACCATGTTCATTAAGCATTTCACTGTAAAGTCCACACCTGTTGTATTCGGTGCACGTGACAAATAAACTTGGATTTGATATAACAACGTCTCTACAGGTACACCTAGCTATTTAAAATTATAAAGGGATTAGCCCTACTTGCATAAAATAAACTGGGCATAAAAATACTGATGATTTCTATCAACCTTTCGAAAATGTAGCAAGGTACTGGTGTTTCTATTTTGATTCCGCAGTGATCTAATGGACTGGCCTGGGTCAATCAGGTCACTTTAGGGGTTATAATTTATTTCTGAATACATTTTCTACCATAATATTGTGTCAATATTTTACCATGACTAGAGCTATGTTGGTATATTATTTCAAAAATCACTGCAGTGCAAATCCATCTGTCCCCTGAGTTGAGCAGAGTTGATATGAGAAAATATGACGATAAGAATTATAGTAACAGAATGGTTTGTTCCATTTCCGATTAACCTGTTGCATCCCTGACTTTCTTCTCTCTCCTTCTGCATCAATGGGAAGTGGTTTGTAATTTTATCCCTACAGAGTAGTGAAATATGTTCCTTGTCAACTTCATTCATATTTATTGTACTAGCTACATTGGGAATTCCGTGTGTTTAGAATGTTATCTTTGTACTCGAGCTCAATGGAATGTTCACTTTAGTCTGAGCACGAGCTGCTAACTCTTGTGTTGTTTTTAGCATTCACTGCAGCATAGAGTGCTATGCAACTTAGCATGTTAGTATATTAGCTATGCTGTAAGCTATTTCCTTTGGTAAAACGAGCAGTCATTGTACTCTCACTGGTCAGACACTGACTGAGGGTTAAATGACTATTATCCAACAGGCATGGATACAGTTGAGACACTGAACTGAAAGCCTGCTTATGCAGGCATGGTACTTTTTTCTATTTGAAAATGACAAATGTTTTTTATAAACGTATTTTCATATTATCTTATGTACGTATTACACTGAGTGTACAAAACATTAGGAACACCTACTCTTTCCGTGACAGACTGACCGGGTGAATCCAGGTGAAAGCTATGATCCCTTATTGACGTCACTTGTTAAATCCACTTCAATTAGTGTATATGAAGGGAGACAGGTTAAAGAGGATTTTTAAGCCTTGAAACAATTGAGACATGGATTGTGTGTGTGCCATTCAGAGGGTGAATGGGCAAGACAAAATATTGAAGTGCCTTTGAACAGGGTACAGTGGTACTGTATGTGCCAGGCGCACCGGTTTGAGTGTGTTAAGAACTGCAACGCTGCTCGGTTTGTCCACACTCAGTGTATGTGGTGTACGTAACATGTGTATTGTATGTGCACAATTATTTACTTGATCTTGACTTCTGCTCTAATCGGAGAATGTGCAGATGTAGTTGAGACACAATGAACTGAAAGAATGCTGTTTTATATTTCTGTAACTCAATATGCAGTCAGGAAATACTCCGATCCATCAAGAAAGTCGTTGCGGTGTCACCCTTGATCCTTACTCTACACACAACACAGAGGGAAACCTGTTCCACTGGCACAAACTATGAGATGAGTAACTCACATCGTAGTAGAAGCCATCGTACTGGCAGCCACAGCTCTCTACGGGGACACAGTGCCTCCCGCTCCTGAGGTAACCGTCATTACAGAAGCATCCCTCGGAGCAGCTCTGCTCGCAGCTGGCGTCAATGCTGCTGACACAGGTGTGCCCACAGTCTGTTCCACAGAGCTCATAGTGGCTATTTGCTGGGCACTCAATACCTGCACATGCAGAGAGAGAGAGAGAGACTGAGAAAATCATCTGGAGACTATGTAAAGCCTTTGTCAGACAGTTGCAATCACTGAAAAGATTCCACACTGCGTGATGTTGACAAAACAATTGTTACGATGCGTGGTTAACTGCACCATCAGCAATTTCTCTTAAGTGTTGAACTTATGTGATACTTTAAAATACGTGTGACATTTTATTGTCCCCAATGTACATTAGATAAATACCAGCCATACTACAAATTTGTTGATGTGAAAGCTTCACAACTTGAGACTGTGTTACTAAAACTCACAGGACTGTCTTTAGAATACAATCAAACTTGCAATTGTGCATGAAGTACATGCTTCATAAAAAAACTTGAACACATGAAACTGAATGAGGCTTTTCACTCTACATAAAATGCAGAATGACGTATATACAGTACTGTACAAGGTTTTGGGTCCTACCATATTACCACAAAGGTTACACCACAGAATATGTTAGGTCCTATCTACCAATCTAAAGTGAAGACAATTTGTCACTCACTGCAGGTGGTGTTCTGTCTCCAGGGGTAGATCCTGACGTTGGTTGACTGACAGGTGCTCACATAAGTCTGGACAGCCCTGCAAAGAACATCCTGCTCTCTGTTCCCCGACAGACACACGTCAAACACACAGTCGCGGAAGTAGGGCTCGGGGTCCACCTGGCCGTGGCAGAAGCTCAGGGGTCCCTCAACGTCCCTGATGACCTCACACCGGGCGCGGGCTGGACTCGGGTTGTGGCATTGTGGACAGGAGGCTCCGCAGCCATCGCTGCAGGTGTAGTTGCCCTCCACCTTCCAGGAATTCCCAAACTGGGAGGGAGTGGACGCCAGTGTTCCCGGAGGGGGTGAGGAAGTCGTCGTTGCGATTGCCATTAAAGTTTCCGCACAGGCCGCACGTCATTCCGCTGTTATAATGATATTATAATGATAATAGTGATACAGTGAATCACAGATATAGAACTGTTTAAAGCGGTTAAAAACTAACATTTCCATTGTTAGGTTTTATTACGTACTTTAGGCAGAGTTTAGTTTTCTGAATTGAAAACTGAATTGACCACAACCCTGACTTAAGAATTTTCAACATCAATCCGTTTATAAGACAAATTATGTGTGCACTGATTGCAGAGATCATAATGGTTTCACATTCGCCACCACTACCACCAATGTGTACCTAACACACACCTGTAGTTGGAGGGGACAGAGATAGACACCACACTCGAGCCGTCGTAACTGACACTCAGGCCGAAATCGGAATCGACAAACGTGCGGAGTCCACTCGCGTAGATGGACACCCGTCCACCATGCAAGACGATAGGCAGGTTGCTGGTCACGCCATCAATCTGAAAAGACAATTAAAGTAATCTGTCTTTCGACATTGTTTACAATGTGGAATAACAGCAATAGTATTTCTCAATGTTGTTCATCATCATCTCTGGTATTTGCCAAATAGATGAATGTAAATCAACAGAGAGGTGGTAGATAATGTTTGTATTCCCCATGGCCATGATAACACCTGAAGTGAATACCTTCTATTAACTTCATCATGCCTTTGTTCAAGTATTTCTGTGGTAACAGGTTGCTAGTCTGGGTAAAAAGACATGGTACTCTTTCAAAAATAGAAGATAACACAACAAAAATGGGCTGCAACTTTTACATGTTTCAGTTCATAGTACTATCTTTTGAAAAAGCTGGTACGTTTCGGAAAAGAGTACCACAAACTGAAAAATGTCATTTGACAGCTCAGGTTTTTTACCTTACCTGTACCACTCCATGCCTCTCCCTGGAAATGTGCACCCAGTGGCCCCACACATTGACAAACACCTCGGCTGTGATGGAAACTGTCAACCCGTTCCATGGCTCATTCCTGGCCTCCACCAGAAAATGCTGCAGCCCTCTCGTGGTGTTACCACACAGGGTTGCTAGGACGTAGCGGCAGGTGCCCTGGAAATCGAATGCCCCCCCGTCAAATGTGAGGTAGTGGGGGTCTCCAGAGGCGGAGCAGGTGCCAAGGGGGTTGGGGTGGCATCCGTACTCACCCTCCACCACACGGCAGGATTCCTGGGGGGTGCAGGCATATGGGGTGCAGCGGACTGCTCCAGTGGTGCCGTTACAGGTGCACAGGCTCTGGCACTCCTCACCTTCCCAGAAGCGCTCACCGCCTTGGCGGTAGCGTCCCTGGTGGTGGCATCCGCAGGCCACTGGCGGAACACATTGATTGGCGCTGAGTAGGTAGCCATCGTTGCACTGGCATCCTTCCTGGCACGCAGTGTCACAGTGGAAGGGGAAGGAGAGGCTAGGGCAGGAGGCGGGACAGGAAGTGCCACACAGCTCGTAGTGGCTGTTGGGGGGACAGGTTTGTTCTGAGGGGGGAAAAAACGTGGATTTCATTGAAGAACCCTTTCAGACCCAACACTAACATAATACCATTAATAGGCTATAGCAATACATTGCTGAACCATATCATGATTGCACACATGTATCATAGCTGAATCTCAAACCGAACACTTGGCCCCTAAGCCCTTTGTCGATTGGCCACTTGCTGTTGTGTGCTATAGTGATCACTCAAGTCTGCAATTGTTTTGGCCAAAATTTGCATTGAGACGATGCACACTCGACGTCCCAACTGCCACTTATCAATATTCCATAATTCTAAAACCATTTGCGAGCATTGTCTTTCACAACCCATCTTGGAGCATGACTCACTTCCTATGAAACACAAGCACTGGGGACTTGGGGCAGACACAGATACTCCGATAGACAGTGAGAAAGTTGTAAAAACGACATCTCTCTACTCCTGCACAAAATAAGTATAACGGTTGCCAATGATTTCATCAGCTGGTTTTAGCTTGTTGTAGCCTGCCTGCTGCTAGCTAGATTGACTGACAAACACAGGGATGGAATTTTAACTAGCGCCAGCTAAGGACGTTGGGCATTTCACTGATAAACAGCAGGTAGCCTTGTCAGTTATTTACAATAGTTTGACAGCTTGCTGTTCTCAGCAGTCAGTCCGTTCTTCAGCATGTTTACAAAGCACCAATCGCTGCGTTGTAACGTTGGGTCAGCTAAATGCACAGCAGCACACTAGGTACTGTACTGACTCAGGGCAGAGCAAGCTGTTTGCTAATTCATTAAAACCCATTCATTGTGATAAAATAATGTTAATAGAGTAGCTAGGTCACTCGCTAGTTTGCTTATGGAAGGAGCCTTGTATTTAATGCAGGGGTTAAAGCAACAACAACAAAAAATTATGACTATGATTATATCTTAAGTCGAGATTGATTATCTGAGGCCAAGTTAACATCCCCTTTTAATTTATGAAAGTTATGACCGTCATGCTTTAAGGGAAAGAGGATCTTTTTTTTTTGCATGTATTAAACTGGGGCACAGGTAGCTTAATGGTTAGAGTGTTGGGCCAGTACCTGAAAGGTTGCTAGATTGAATCCCTGAGCTGACAAGGTAAAAATCTGTTGTTCTGCCCCTGAACTAGACAGTTAACCCACTGTTCCTAGGCTGTCAATGTAAATAAGAATTTGTTCTTTACTGACTTGCCTAGTTAAATTTAGGTAAAATAATATTGTGAGTTTGACCAATTCCAGTCCCCTTGCTCAGGAGGTCCGGGTTCCTTCCCGGGATCATTTTTATGTAGGAGGACTGAAAAGCACAGTTTTGGGGACTTTTTAAAAGGGCATTCTACTCCAAAATGAATGAAAATAAAATTATGCAGACACTATCTAAAATATAATTTCCACTTCCAGAAATGAGCCCAATAATATATTGGTAAAAATTATGTTTAAATTATTTAAAGATATTGGACCATGTATATAGCCAATAAGCATGATCACCTGTAGCCCAAGTGATGTAGCATAGTGGTTATACATAAACAGGCTGCAGCATGGGGTTGCCTATCTGTATTTATGCCATTGGACACACCATCCTGATTGTTATTCTTAGCAATTATTATAGACATATAAATAATTATTCATTGTCATTCACCAGATTTTTGGGTGTTTCTACTACAAAGTAGGTCATTGCCCTTCCCGCCAACTGTCTCCAACAGAGTTCTGTTGCTGTGCCTAAACCATGCTTGAAACTCTGGTTGTAACTGCATTTGTTAAACAATGCTACTCGCGCAATTGAAGGTGTAGAGAAAAGAATGTGGTGGAAATGGAAAACTGCTTTCAAAAGCATTTTCCCGGGATTGCATTAAGAATTGTTGTGCATTGACTGCTTGTCCGAATACATTTCCCTTTCTATGGATCTCGGGACTTGAATGCACCTCGAGAGGAATGTTTATCTCACATAGAACACACAACAACAAGCTGACTAGGTAAATAGGTCAACTCTCCTACTATGGGGTTGTCTAACAACATTACATGGCACTGGAAAGTTGCATCCTGAGTAATAAAGTTTAGGCTTTTGAATTACTTTGCCAAGAGCTACAGTAGGCTACACACCGCTGTTTGAATCGAGCGCATTATAGACTATTGTTATGGATTATTCCCTCCTTCTGAACATAGGAGTGTAAGCAACAATCATGCATGTCAGTTCAGCGTAAATATTTCGTAGAACATGCTTCTGTATTAGGCTGTCATCTCCAAACCCAATCCCCCTGAGATGTTTTATTGCGGATCTACGCTCAAGCTTAGCTAACACAATAATAGACAAGCTTCAGAAACATGAAACTCCTTAGCTAGATTTAAAATTGCGCGACTGAGACCTCCTCCAAATCAGACTTCAAAATGAATTACAGATTTCTTGACTTATCTTGATTTATTCAGACTATTTTTGAGGGCGACCTAGTAATAACTGTTGTTGCTAGTTAACATGCTAAGATTCATGGGAAGAAGTTTCTTCCAGGGGCGCTGAGTTGCAATAGGATGCCCACTCCATAAATAGGCTAACGAAGGGCACAGTGAGATTGACCTGATGGAGTCATGAACGCTCATATCGAGTGACTGAGTGATCGAAGTGCTCGTTTTGAGATTCCGGCTATATGTATTATGCCAGTCAATGCTAGTATTCTGTACTTAATTAAACTAAACTATACTGTCGTTGAAGGGCATAATAAGTATACATGAACCAGCTTGTGATACATGTGCATTTTAATGTAGGGGTTCAGCTGACGTGCAGCGTATGCAATAATGCTACAGGTGCTCACCACAATCAGTGACATCCCTCCAGTTTCCCACTGTGATGCCACTCTGTTGGCACATTAGGGCGTAAACACGAAGAGCCTCACACAGGACCCCTGGGGCCCCGCCTGCTTCAGTCAAATCCTCCACACACTCTTCCACCCGCTCCCGTGGGCCCACCCTGCTCTGGCACATTGAGAACGGCCCACCAGGCAAAGCCATGAGGCCACATGACTGGTCAGAATAGTAAACAGTGGTGTTCTGTCCAATTTGGACCCTATCTTCCGTTTCCACACAGTGCGCCGAGAGGGACCCATCCCGCCAACTGTCTCCAAAGAGTTGCGAGTTGTTGACCAGAACACCGTTCGGGGTGCGAAAGTCGTCGTGCCGGTGGCCGTTGTAGTTGCCACACAGACCACTGAGGGAGCTGATGTAGGTGCCTGGTGTGGTGACCCGGACCAAGTGAGGCCAGTCAATTTGGACAGTGACATCAAAGGTGGTGTGGAGGACGATGCTGTTGACACTGCTGTGGAAGACCTGGATGTGGCCGGACTCGGTGCTAAAGGGCACTTGGATCAGCTGACCGTTCACCTATGGTGGGATTCAAGAGGATCAAATCATTAGGAAATGTGGGATTTAAGATTTGACAAAAAAATTGAGAGTTAAAGGAATTTGTAATTTCAGGTGAACTATCCCTTTAAAGGAATTGAGTACATGAAGGAGAGGTTTTAAAAGCTTCTAGATGAAATCTCTCTCCCAGTAAAGTATTTAAATATAATTGTATATATATATAAAAAAAATCATGAAATCATACAGCCGGGAGACATAAACAAAATCTGATATATCTGATACATTTGAGCAATGTCATGACTCATGACACATTCAATACACTTCGTGGTTGGCAAGTTATCTGTAGTTACATTGTATTACTGAGGTATGGCACTGACCTGCACTCTGCTCCCACCTCCCATTTCAATGTGCACCTGTGTCCCCACCGCCTCAAATTTCAGCACCTGGGTGAAACCCTGCTGGCCTCTGGGTACTTTCTCTACTGATACCACAAAGTGAGTGTGGGGGGACCAGCCCATGACCCTGGCCAGGATCAGCTCACAAGCCCCGGGGTACTGGAAGTTCACTCCGTCAAAAGTGCGGTAGGACGTGGGTCCTTCCACCCAGCAGGTGGCGTAGCTGGTTGGTCTGCAGCCCCTCTCCCCATCCTCCACGCTGCAGGCCTCAAGTTCTCCACACCCATGGGAATAACAGTTCATGGAGCCACGGCTGCAGATGCAACGCCTGCCGCAGTCCTGGTCCAGTATGACGGTCGCTCCCGAGCTGTAGTAGCGGTTTTCGAAAGTGCAGCCACACTGGGCGAGGGGTACACACACCCCAGCGCTCAGGACGTAACCAAGGTTACAGATACAGCTCTCCTGGGAGGGGAGGGGGCAGCCATTGGAGGCATTGAGGTTGCTGCAAGTGGCAGGACAGCTTGTGCCCTGGGACTCAAAGTGACTGTTGGCTGGGCAGGAGATTTCTGATGGAATACAATGAAAAGAGAAATGGTGAAAACATATGTTAGTTGAATTTTTACAATGCAGTTTGAGGGAACAGAGACCATAGTTACAAGATTGATTGGCACATACCACAGAAGCCTTGCCTCCTCCATAATTCTGGCTGTATGCCATGCTGTTGGCACTGGGTGGCATACACGTTGAGGGACTGGCACAGGATGGGCTGGTACCCTCCCCCCACGCACAGATCATAGACGCAGCTCTCCTCATAGGTCTGGGGGGGCAGCTGGTTGTGGCATGGGGCAAACGGTCCAGACGGGTCCTGGAGGATACCGCAGTGAGCTGTGTTGCCATAAAGGCTCCTCTGGGAGGTGGTGCAGAAGGCACAGTCCAACCCAGCACACTGGACCCTCTCACAAGCCGGGTCGTTGTCCCCAGACGCCTGCCAGCTGTTGGCAAAGTCAACGTCGGAGGTCAAGATCTGTCCCCTGCGAGAGCGGAAGTCATCCTCACGGTGGTTATTGAAGGTTCCGCACAGACCGCAGGTGGCATTGAAGTAGTTGAAAGGTACACTGATTCTCACATAGTGGTTGGCGTCATACGTCACCAGCAGGCCAAAATCGGTGCTGACCGCCAGGGAGAAACCAGACTGGTATACCTGGATGGTGCCATTACGGAGGGAGAACGGGGTGGAGGCAAAGCTTCCATTGACCTGGATGCGCAGAATCAGTAGAAATCACAACATTGAGGGGTATGAGAGAGAAGGACATAATTAGAACACTACTATACTACACTATATATACAAAAGTATGAGAACACCCCTTCAAATTAGTGGACTCGGCTATTTCAGCCACACCTATAGGTGTATAAAATTGAGCACACAGTCATGTAATCTCCATAGACAAACATTGGCAGCAGAATGGCCTTACTGAAGAGCTCAGTGACTTTCAACATTACACCGTCAAAGGACGCCACCTTTCCAACAAGTCAGTTTGTCAAATTTATGCCTTGCCAGAGCTGCCCCGGTCAACTAAGTGCTGTTATTTTGAAGAGGAAATGTCTAGGAGCAACAATTGCTCAGCTGCGAAGTGGTAGGCTACACAAGCTCACACAACGGGACCGCCGAGAGCTGAAGCACTTAGCACGGAAAAATTGTCTGTCCTCGTTGCAATACTTACTCCAAACTGCCTCTGGAAGCAACGTTAGCACAATAACTGTCTGTCAGGAGCTTCATGAATTGGGTTTCCATGGCCGAGCAGCCGCACACACAAGCCTAAGATCTGGAGGGGTGTGATGCTCGCCGCCATTGGGCTCTGGAGCAGTGGAAGCACGTTCTCTGAAGTGGTGAATTACGCTTCACCATCTGGCAGTCTAACGGACAAATCTGGGCTTGGCGGATGCCAGGAGAACGCTACTTGCCCGAATGCATAGTGCTAACTGTAAAGTTTGGTGGAGGAGGAATAATGGTCTGGGGCTAGGCCCCTTAGTTCCAGTGAATATGAATCTTAACACTACAGCATACAATGACATCCTAGCTGATTCTGTGCTTCCAACTTTGTGGCAACAGTTTGGGGAAGGCCCTTTCCTGTTTCAGCATAACAATGCCCCCATGCACAAAGCGAGGTCCATACAGAAATGGTTTGTCGAGATCGGTTTGGAAGAACTTGACTGACCAGCACAGAGTCCTGACCTCAACTCCATCAAACACCTTGGGATGTATTGGAACGCCGACTGTGAGCCAGGCCTAATCGCCCAGCATCAGTGCCCAACCTCACTAATGTTCTTCTGGTTGAATGGATACAAGTCCTTGCAGCAAGTACCAATATCTAGTGAAAATTCTTCCCAGAAGAGGTGAGGCTGTTATAGCAGCAAAGGGGGGACCAACTCCATATTAATCCCCATGACTTTGGAATGAGATGTTCAATGAGCAGGTGTCCACATACTTTTGGTCATGTAGTGTATACAGTGGGGGAAAAAAGTATTTAGTCAGCCACCAATTGTGCAAGTTCTCTCACTTAAAAAGATGAGAGAGGCCTGTAATTTTCATCATAGGTACACTTCAACTATGACAGACAAAAAAAAAAATCCAGAAAATCACATTGTAGGATTTTTTATGAATTTATTTGCAAATTATGGTGGAAAATAAGTATTTGGTCAATAACAAAAGTTTATCTCAATACTTTGTTATATACCCTTTGTTGGCAATGACAGAGGTCAAACGTTTTCTGTAAGTCTTCACAAGGTTTTCACACACTGTTGCTGGTATTTTGGCCCATTCCTCCATGCAGATCTCCTCTAGAGCAGTGATGTTTTGGGGCTGTCGCTGGGCAACACGGACTTTCAAAGATTTTCTATGGGGTTGAGATCTGGAGACTGGCTAGGCCACTCCAGGACCTTGAAATGCTTCTTACGAAGCCACTCCTTCGTTACCCGGGTGGTGTGTTTGGGATCATTGTCATGCTGAAAGACCCAGCCACGTTTCATCTTCAATGCCCTTGCTGATGGAAGGAGGTTTTCACTCAAAATCTCACGATAAATGGCCCCATTCATTCTTTCCTTTACACGGATCAGTCGTCCTGGTCCCTTTGCAGAAAAACAGCCCCAAAGCATGATGTTTCCACCCCCATGCTTCACAGTAGGTATGGTGTTCTTTGGATGCAACTCAGCATTCTTTGTCCTCCAAACACGACGAGTTGAGTTTTTACCAAAAAGTTCTATTTTGGTTTCATCTGACATTCTCCCAATCCTCATCTGGATCATCCAAATGCTCTCTAGCAAACTTCAGACGGGCCTGAACATGTACTGGCTTAAGCAGGGGGACACGTCTGGCACTGCAGGATTTGAGTCCCTGGCGGCGTAGTGTGTTACTGATGGTAGGCTTTGTTACTTTGGTCCCAGCTCTCTGCAGGTCATTCACTAGGTCCCCGTGTGGTTCTGGGATTTTTGCTCACCGTTCTTGTGATCATTCTGACCCCACGGGTGAGATCTTGCGTGGAGCCCCAGATCGAGGAAGATTATCAGTGGTCTTCCATTTCCTAATAATTGCTCCCACAGTTGATTTCTTCAAACCAAGCTGCTTACCTATTGCAGATTCAGTCTTCCCAACCTGGTGCAGGTCTACAATTTTGTTTCTGGTGTCCTTTGACAGCTCTTTGGTCTTGGCCATAGTGGAGTTTGGAGTGTGACTGTTTGAGGTTGTGGACAGGTGTCTTTTATACTGATAACAAGTTCAAACAGGTGCCATTAATACAGGTAATGAGTGGAGGACAGAGGAGCCTCTTAAAGAAGAAGTTACAGGTCTGTGAGAGCCAGAAATCTTGCTTGTTTGTATGTGACCAAATACTTATTTTCCACCATAATTTGCAAATAAATTCATTAAAGATCCTACAATGTGATTTTCTGGATTTTTTTTCCTCACTTTGTCTGTCATAGTTGAAGTGTACCTATGATGAAAATTACAGGCCTCTCTCATCTTTTTAAGTGAGAGAACTTGCACAATTGGTGGCTGACTAAATACTTTTTTTGCCCACTGTATCATAAAAGTAAAATACATACTTACTACAGGATTATGAAGAGACAATTCAGTGAAGTGCAAGTTAACATTTTTGTCAACTATGTGCAATGTAATGTGAAATCAACAGTAATAAACATCAATCATGCTTGAGCGACAAAGAAACTCTTACATGTATACCGGCACTGACCTTTGCTTCGGCTTGGTGACCTTTGACCAGCTCTATCTCCAAGTCGTAAACAGATACCCTCACCAGACGGGTCCAGGACACCTGGGTGCTACCACGGTTCTCGTTCTTTCCTTCTACACGGTAGTAGGGCAGTCCATTGCCACACTCCTCTGACAGGACATAAGTGCAGGTGCCCTGGAAGTGGAACACGCTTCCGTCAAAGGTGTAATAGTGGGGATCGCCGGAAACGGTGCAAGTGCTGCGTTGAATCGTTTGGCAGGAGAACTGGAAGGCATCGGGTTGACAGATTTGGGAAAAGGAGCAGGGTTGGCTCCGGCACTGAATGCCTGTACTGGTGCAGGTGCACCTCTGTCTGCAGCTGTTGTCACTCCAGAAGGAGTCACCCAACTGGACAGGAAAACCTGAAAGAGAATGATAGAATATGTTTCATGCAGCCAATGTTATTGGGTAAGAACAGAAGCCTGGACAAGATGCAACTAATTTAATTTAAACCTAGGTCTCTCAGTAACATGATACGTAACCAATGATGCCGTAACTTAAAAAAAAAAAATATATATATATATATATATATATATATAGATATACAGTGAGGGGAAAAAGTATTTGATCCCCTGCTGATTTTGTACGTTTGCCCACTGACAAAGAAGTGATCCGTCTGTAATTTTAATGGTAGGTTTATTTGAACAGTGAGAGACAGAATAACAACAAAAAAATCCAGAAAAACGCATGTGAAAAATGTTATGAATGGAAATGCATTTTAATGAGAGAAATAAGTATTTGACCCCTCTGCAAAACATGACTTAGTACTTGGTGGCAAAACCCTTGTTGGCAATCACAGAGGTCAGATGTTTCTTGTAGTTGGCCACCAGGTTAGCACACATCTCAGGAGGGATTTTGTCCCACTCCTCTTTGCAGATCTTCTCCAAGTCATTAAGGTTTCGAGGCTGACGTTTGGCAACTCGAACCTTCAGCTCCGTCCACAGATTTTCTATGGGATTAAGGTCTGGAGACTGGCTAGGCCACTCCAGGACCTTAATGTGCTTCTTCTTGTGCCACTCCTTTGTTGCCTTGGCCGTGTGTTTTGAGTCATTGTCATGCCCATCCACGACCCATTTTCAATGCCCTGGCTGAGGGAAGGTGGTTCTCACCCAAGATTTGACGGTACATGGCCCCGTCCATCGTCCCTTTGATGCGGTGAAGTTGTCCTGTTCCCTTAGCAGAAAAACACCCCTAAAGCATAATGTTTCCACCTCCATGTTTGACGGTGGAGATGGTGTTCTTGGGGTCATAGGCAGCATTCCTCCTCCTCCAAACACGGCGAGTTGAGTTGATGCCAAAGAGCTCCATTTTGGTCTCATCTGACCACAACACTTTCACCCAGATGTCCTCTGAATCATTCAGATGTTCATTGCCAAACTTCAGACGAGCATGTATATGTACTTTCTTGAGCAGGGGGACCTTGCGGGCACTGCAGGATTTCAGTCCTTCACGGCGTAGTGTGTTACCAATTGTTTTCTTGGTGACTATGGTCCCAGCTGCCTTGAGATCATTGACAAGATCCTCCCGTGTAGTTCTGGGCTGATTCCTTACCGTTCTCATGATCATTGCAACTCCACGAGGTGAGATCTTGCATGGAGCCCCAGGCCGAGGGAGATTGACAGTTCTTTTGTGTTTCTTCCATTTGCGAATATTCGCACCATCTGTTGTCACCTTCTCACCAAGCTGCTTGGCGATGGTCTTGGAGCCCATTCCAGCCTTGTGTAGGTCTACAATCTTGTCCCTGACATCCTTGGAGAGCTCTTTGGTCTTGGCCATGGTGGAGAGTTTGGAATCTGATTGATTGATTGCTTCTGTGGACAGGTGTCTTTTATACAGGTAACAAACTGAGATTAGGAGCACTCCCTTTAAGAGTGTGCTCCTAATCTCAGCTCGTTACCTGTATAAAAGACACCTGGGAGCCACAAATCTTTCTGATTGAGAGGGGGTCAAATACTTATTTCCCTCATTAAAATGCAAATCAATTTATAGCATATTTTACATGCGTTTCTCTGGATTTTTTTGTTGTTATTCTGTCTCTCACTGTTCAAATAAACCTACTATTAAAATTATAGACTGATAATTTCTTTGTCAGTGGGCAAACGTACAAAATCAGCGGGGGATCAAATAATTTTTTCTCTCACTGTGTATATATATATATAGTTTGTCTATTTTAGAAAAGAACAGTAATTCTTAACACAACTCAAAATAATGGGACTCCTATGGTTTGTATTTATATTGTTGTTCTCACCATTGAAAGTACAGCCTCTTGATCCATGGTCTGTGCGAAAGGCCCAGCGACCTGCAACATTGACGTTACTGGTGTAGTTTAAAGTTGTAAAATTGCTTTCAAATGATCCAGGAATCGAGAAGTGGTGGGTGGAGTTGATTGTGTCATAGCCAGCCTAGTAAAAAAAATAGACACAAATGTATAAAAAAAATGTAATGATGAAAAAACGAAACTATTTTTGTTGTTGTTGCAGATATGCCTTCTTGAACATGAACTTTCATGTGCCTTAATTACAAACTTGTATGGGATCAGTATATATGGAGTTTAGCCAAGGAGAAAGCACTGAGCTATATAGGGAGAAAGACAGGATCCTTTCTGGCTAGCCATGATTGTTGAGACAATGGAGAGGTTGACGAAGCTGACGTTTGGCCATGCCAACATGTGAATTCTTAAAGAGATGGGTGGATCTATGGCTTTAGAGGGTGTGAACGATGCTGAAGGATCGGAAACAAAGAAGTCCTCTCCAGCACTCAAAATCTTTCAAGGATATTTACTCCTACTTCTCTCTTAAGTGGGATAACAAGTTTAACAACTTTTAAAGCAGCATAACTTTCCCATGCATCCTCCAATCACAATTAATTATATACAAGATAATAATCCCCCTTTGGGATGGACCGTCACAATTATGCATTCATTTTTCTGACCTGAATGCTGCGTTGTGATGGTGCAATCTCCCCATAGTTCATCAGGATAAAAGAGGATGGGACACCAGAAATCAGAACCACTTGGAAGGTGGTTTCCTTATATTAAGGAAATGAGAGAAAGATTTTAATACATGGCCTACTGTATAATGTAACAATTTTGCCCACCATAAGAAATCCCATGCAATTTCAATTTCATACCATTGCTTCACAGGTGTGGAATCGATTGCCTTTACAATAAGCATTACATTTGATAGCAATAGATATAGAATCACAAGAAAAGTCTTACTGTTCCTGAAGTGGGGAAGTAGGCCACCCTATCCCACGTAGCGATGAAGACCAAATTAGCAGAGAAGCCCAGGTTTGGGAAGTACTGATTTATATCTTGTGTGGCCTGTTGAAGAACACTACCGCTGATGTACTGATTGTAAAAGATGTTACCATTCCCTCGGTTGTCCAAATCGGTCCAAAATGGAGCTATGAGATCTATTGTGGAATGTGCAGGAAATCTGTATGGTATGTAGCTGGACCATGCTTGGTTGAACGTCAGGTGTCCATTGTGGTTAACCTTAAATCAAATTAGTTCATTGAAAAATGGCAAATGGTTACACAATTATCTTCTTTATTTGTACTTTATATCAAAACAGGTTTTGAATTTCTTAAATGAGTAGTTCAGGCTTTTACAATGTGATGGTAGATGGTTCCTCACCCTGAAAGTAGTCTATGGATCAGGAGAAACTGTGTTTTGTATACATTTCCAAACTATGAGGTTGGAATAATACTGTGAAATTGTGAAAATGATGATAATGTCCTTTTAGTGTGAGAGCTGTTTGAAAAGACCACTTGAATTTCAACCTGTTTTGATGGGATGGACTTTTGGTCTGCCTGGTGATATGGCAGGTGATAATCACATTAGTTAACAGACCAATTCTTGTTCTTAAAAAAGCTATTAATTGAAAACACGCACAGTAAGGTACTCAATAATTACTCAATTGTTAACATTAAACAAAGTCTTAATATTTGAGTTGATTTCAGATGATGTGATGATGCTCACATGCCCCTATCACCAGAAATGGTTAGCTTGTTATGGCTATAGTTAGCTGAAGTTTGTAGCAGCAAAATAAAACAACATAAAAACATGGATTACAGTTTCTCCTAGCCCATAGACTACTTTCAAGGTGAGGAACCATCTAACATCAAGTTGTATAATCTTGAACTACTCCAGGAGGCATGCAACTTCTTAACAGCATATTCTGATTGTAAAGTGGTTCACTGGTTGAACAGACATCATAGAACCAGATTACATCCAGGTAAACAATGGCATCTTGATTTTTCACAACCAATATTCAACCTGACCAGCAAAAGAAGTCATAATGGATTGCATACAGTTTTGCCCGCTGGGATATTCAAAATACACAACAGGTTTCATGCAACAGAGATAAATAAATATACATTTATACCCACATATATCTGTTGGTACGTGTTTCCAAAATAGACAAATGGCCGGCTCAGGGGTATAAGAGGGGAACTTCCATCATCTGATCTGGAACTCATGGTGTCTCCAGACCCAAACGGATAGAGTGGTCCTGAGATGAACAAAATGCCCCTCTGTCATAAAAACGTAATTATCCAGCCATATTTGACCACACTGGCAATTATTTCAAGTGAGTTATTCATCACAATCAGTCAATCAGTCATTGCAGATTGCTGACTTCAGGTCAGCAAAGTATAACCTGTCCATCAAAGTGGACCAACAATAAGCCAAGATAACTATTCTTTTTTTAGTAGTATTAATAGTATTTGATTTCACAAAGCATATCTAATTGTATTTTATCTGGTAAGAATCTAAGAAATCTTTGGAGGAATTATTCAAGTGTGATTAAATCACTCAGAAGTCTGGTTCTTTCACTTTTTAAATGCATCTGCCAATCAACAGAAATGGCTACACTGGTTGGCAACAATCAATGCACACAACAAAGAGTACATATTTTTTGCCTGATAGCATCATCCTCATATTTCTAGCTAATCACATACTGTACAGCAAATTACCTGAAGGCCAACCTATAACCAGTAAGTAAAAGTTTGCAGACTTCCTTTTCCTGGTGGGCAATGAAGGTTGATAAGTGAACAAAAGCATTGCAGGTGATTTAGCAAATTACCTCTTCAATGTCAGGGGACATTTAAAACCTCTTAAGGATCTGCCCCTTTTTTACATTTTCGCCTAAATTGACATACCCAAATCTAACTGCCTGTAGCTCAGCAAGGATATTCTTGGTACCATTAGAAAGGAAACACTTTGAATTTTGTGTAAATGTGAAAGGAATGTAGGAGAACATAACACAATAGATCTGGTAAAAGATAATACAAAGACAAAACCTACCATTCTTTTGTATTTTTTTTAAACCATCATCTTTGAAATGCAAGAGAAAGGCCATAATGTATTATTACAGCCCAGGTGCAATTTAGATTTTGACCACTAGATGGCAGCAGTGTGCGTGCAAAGTTTTAGACTGATCCAATGAACCATTGTATTTCAGTTCCAAATGTTGTATCAATACTTACAACAAGAACATTTCCCAAAACATAGACATATTTGATATTGGCAAAAAGCTTAAATTCTTGTTAATCTAACTGCACTGTCCAATTTACAGTAGCTATTACAGTGAAAGAAGACCATGTTATTGTTTGAGGAGAGTGCACAATTTTGAACATGAAAAGTTATTAATAAACAAATTAGGCACATTTGGGCAGTATTGATACAACATTTTGAACAGAAACACAATGGTTCATTGGATCAGTCTGGATCAGTTAGCTCAACCATCCTGTGGACGGAACACCGATCCCGAAGAAGGGCAATTGAATGAACACCTGCTATGATAAATCAACACTTTTGGCATAGTCTACAAGCCACTGATGCAGAACTTGGGAACATCTACATTTTTTAAAGTTTAATAAATCCATGTAATATAGCCTACACCTTCACAATAAATCCATTATTTATTTTAGACAGGTCTAAAGAAACATGATATGAAGAAATTGTAGTCTATTTCAGAAGAACAGAATAGCATACTATGAGTTGTCCTCATGTTAGGTCCTGATCTCGCTATGCCAAATGGCTGTGGGCTACACTAGTTCATTTAGCAGACAAGAATTCCTTAGAATTCCATGGCATTATTTTATATGATGAAGGATACAACTGAACAAAGCTGAATAAAATAGAAAGGATATTTTCTCCAACAATTTGAGGGAGTGCGCACATACGGCTATTCAGTGTTGAGTGGTTAACAAAGAAATAGGTACTCTGACTTAGGTGATAGGTTTGTCTCTCCTCATTCGATAGTAAAGAAATTAAGCACCACAAGACACATTGGGGACGCAACTGCACACATCCTTATCCAATTCCAAGGTGCATATTGAAGATATTGGAAGAACTGTCCACATTTACTTTTTGTCAGCCAACAAGATGTGTAGGCCTAATGAACAGCAAAAGCACAAGCCTATATCCATCTTCTATCCCCCATAGTACAAAAGTTGACCTATTCTATTCTGTGCGAGGAAACAAATATTCCAAACATAGTCTGGGACTGTTCTGGGAAGAGATAGAGCCCAAACCAATACAACCACTAGCATAAAAACGTGTTTTTTCGCAATGTGGCTGATGCAACAGATCGGAACGTTTAGTTTCAAATGTTAATACACTATTAGGCTATTTCTTCACATTATAAGCGCAGCAATGCGCACACGGCAGTAGGCTATACAGTGAGGGAAAAAAGTATTTGAACCCCTGCTGATTTCGTACGTTTGCCCACTGACAAAGAAATTATCAGTCTATAATTTTAATGGTAGGTTTATTTGAACAGTGAGAGACAGAATAACAACAAAAAAATCCAGAAAAACACGTGAAAAATTTTATGAATTGATTTGCATTTTAATGAGGGAAATAAGTATTTGACCCCTCTGCAAAACATGACTTAGTACTTGGTGGAAAAACCCTTGTTGGCAATCACAGAGGTTAGATAGACGTTTCTTGTAGTTGGCCACCAGGTTTGCACACATCTCAGGAGGGATTTTGTCCCACTCCTCTTTGCAGATCTTCTCCAAGTCAAGGTTTCGAGGCTGACGTCTGGCAACTCGAACCTTCAGCTCCCTCCACAGATTTTCTATGGGATTAAGGTCTGGAGACTGGCTAGGCCACTCCAGGACCTTCATGTGCTTCTTCTTGAGCCACTCCTTTGTTGCCTTGGCCGTGTGTTTTGGGTCATTGTCATGCTGGAATACCCATCCACGACCCATTTTCAATGCCAAGGCTGAGGGAATGAGGTTCTCACCCAAGATTTGACGGTACATGGCCCCGTCCATCGTCCCTTTGATGCGGTGAAGTTGTCCTGTCCCCTTAGCAGAAAAAAACCCCCAAAGCATAATGTTTACACCTCCATGTTTGACAGTGTGGATGGTGTTCTTGGGGTCATAGGCAGCATT
Organism: Brachymystax lenok tsinlingensis; assembly: GCA_030435695.1. Classification (NCBI taxonomy): domain Eukaryota; kingdom Metazoa; phylum Chordata; class Actinopteri; order Salmoniformes; family Salmonidae; genus Brachymystax; species Brachymystax lenok. The sequence goes on from CM059780.1 coordinate 26,382,702, forward strand.
CCTGCTCCTCCAAACACGGCGAGTTGAGTTGATGCCAAAAAGCTCAATTTTGGTCTCATCTGACCACAACACTTTCACCCAGTTGTCCTCTGAATCATTCAGATGTTCATTGACAAACTTCAGACGGGCATGTATATGTGCTATCTTGAGCAGGGGGACCTTGCGGGCACTGCAGGATTTCAGTCCTTTACGGCGTAGTGTGTTATCAATTGTTTTCTTGGTGACTATGGTCCCAGCTGCCTTGAGATCATTGACAAGATCCTCCCGTGTAGTTCTGGGCTGATTCCTCACCGTTCTCATGATCATTGCAACTCCACGAGGTGAGATCTTGCATGGAGCCCCAGGCCGAGGGAGATTGACAGTTATTTTGTGTTTCTTCCATTTGCGAATAATCCACCAACTGTTGTCACCTTCTCACCAAGCTGTTTGGTGATGGTCTTGGAGCCCATTCCAGCCTTGTGTAGGTCTACAATCTTGTCCCTGACATCCTTGGAGAGCTCTTTGGTCTTGGCCATGGTGGAGAGTTTGGAATCTGATTGATTGATTGCTTCTGTGGACAGGTGTCTTTTATACAGGTAACAAACTGAGATTAGGAGCACTCCCTTTAAGAGTGTGCTCCTAATCTCAGCTCGTTACCTGTATAAAAGACACCTGGGAGCCACAAATCTTTCTGATTGAGAGGGGGTCAGCCAGTCATGTCAGCCAGGTAGTGTCACGATCTTCTTGAGTGACGGACCAAGGCGCAGCGAGGTATCCAGTATACATACTTTATTTTACGTAACTGGCAAAAATAAACAAGCGATGATCGTAACACCGGTGTGGCTAAAAAGTGCACACACCACTGAACATACTATAACAAACAATGACCCACAAAACCCCATAAAAACCACAAACATATATATGGTTCCCAATTAGAGGTAACGACAATCAGCTGCCTCTAATTGGGAACCATTTCTCCAACATAGAAATACACAACCTAGAACACAAAACCCTCCTAAACTAAAGACAAACTAAACACCAGCCTGCTAACCCAGGCCTGGGCGTGACATTACCCCCAAAGGCGCGGACTCCGACCGAGCCAAAAAGTCCATGGGGGGGGGTCCTCGGGTGGGTCTCTTAGTCCATGGTGGCGGCTCCGGTGCCGGCCGTGTTGGCCCGATAAAGACGAGGCCCAGAGCTAGAAGCCGGAACCGTACGTGCCGGGCACTCGATGCTCACAGGGGACCTGATACGTGAAGCAGGGACAAGCTCTGCTGGACTCACGATGTGCACTGGGACTCTGGTGCGGGGAGCAGGAATGGGCCGTGCTGGACTCACGATGCGCACTGGGACTCTGGTGCGGGGAGCAGGAACGAGCCGTGCTGGACTCATGATGCGCACTGGGACTCTGGTGCGGGGAGCAGGAACGGGCCGTGCTGGACTCACGAAGCGCACTGGGACTCTGGTGCGGGGAGCGGGGAGCGGGAGCGGGCCGTGCTGGACTCACGATGCGCACTGGGAGTCTGGTGCGAGCGGAACAGGCCGTGCTGGACTCACGATGCGCAATGGGACTCTGGTGCGGGGAGCAGGAACGAGCCGTGCTGGACTCATGATGCGCACTGGGACTCTGGTGCGAGCGGAACGGGCCGTGCTGGACTCACGAAGCGCACTGGGACTCTGGTGCGGGGAGCGGGAACGGGCCGTGCTGGACTCACGATGCGCACTGGGAGTCTGGTGCGGGGAGCGGAAACAGGCCGTGCTGGACTCACGATGCGCAATGGGACTCTGGTGCGGGGAGCGGGAACAGGCCGTGCTGGGCTCACGATGCGCACTGGGATTCTGGTGCGGGGAGCAGGAACAGGCCGTGCTGGGCTCACGATGCGCACTGGGATCCTGGTGCGTGGAACAGGGACAGGACGTGCTGGGCCCACGACGCGCACAGGGATTCTGGAGCGTGAAACAGGTACAGGACGTCCTGGACCCACGACGTGCACAGGGATCCTGGTGCGTGGAACAGGGACGTGCTGGGCCCACGACGCGCACAGGGATCCTGGAGCGTGAAACAGGGACAGGACGTGCTGGACCCACGACGTGCCCAGGATCCTGGTGCGTGGAACAGGGACAGGACGTGCTGGGCCCACGACGCGCACAGGGATCCTGGTGCGTGGAACAGGGACAGGACCCACGGCGCGCACAGGAGACCTGGATCGCAGAGCCGGCACCATCCTACCAGGCTGCACACTCACCCTAGCCTCACAGATGAGGGGAGCTGGAATGTCGCGCACCGGGCTGTGGGCGCGAACCGGAGACACCGCACGCAGAGCCGGCGCAGGATATTTAGGTCCAAGTAGGCGCACTGGAGACCTAGCACGCAGAGCCGGCACCATTCTTCCAGGCTGCACTCTCACCCTGGCCTCACAGATGAGGGGAGCTGGAATGTCGCGCACCGGGCTGTGGGCACGAACTGGAGACACCGCGACGCAGAGCCGGCGCAGGATATCCTGGCGAAGAGGCGCACCGCAGACCAGGAGCGCTGAGCCAACACCCTCTTTCCTGGCTGCCAACTCCCCCTAGCACGACAGATGCGAGGAGCTGGCAAGTCGCGCACCGGGCTGTGGGCACGAACTGGAGACACCGCACGCAGAGCCGGCGCAGGATATCCTGGCCCGAAGAGGCGCACCGCAGACCAGGAGCGCTGAGCCAACACCCTCTTTCCTGGCTGCCAACTCCCCCTAGCACGACAGATGCGAGGAGCTGGCAAGTCGCGCACCGGGCTGTGAACGCGCACTGGAGACACCGTGCGCTTCACCGCATAACACGGTGTCTTACCAGTGCGACGCTCCCTCCGGAAAGCGCGAGGAGTTGGCTCAGGTCTCCAAACTGCACCAGCCAAACTCCCCGTGTGCCCCCCCAAAACTTTTTGGGGGGGCTGCCTCTCGGGCTTCCTCACCAGGCGTGTTCCAGCATATTTCTCTTGATCGGGTGTCCATACACCATACTTCTCTTCATAATATCGCCGCTCAGCCTTCGCTGCTTCCAACTTCTCCTTTGGACGGCGATACTCCCCAGGCTGGATCCAGGGTCCCTTTCCATCCAGAATTTCCTCCCAGGTCCAGAACTCCCGGTTCTCTCGCTGCTTGGTCCTTTCATGGTGGGTCATTCTGTCACGATCTTCTTGAGTGACGGACCAAGGCGCAGCGAGGTATCCAGTATACATACTTTATTTTACGTAACTGGCAAAAATAAACAAGCGAAGATCGTAACACCGGTGTGGCTAAAAAGTGCACACACCACTGAACATACTATAACAAACAATGACCCACAAAACCCCATAAAAACCACAAACATATATATGGTTCCCAATTAGAGGTAACGACAATCAGCTGCCTCTAATTGGGAACCATTTCCACATCATAGAAATACACAACCTAGAACACAAAACCCTCCTAAACTAAAGACAAACTAAACACCAGCCTGCTAAACCAGGCCTGGACGTGACAGGTAGGCTATAATCCTGCTTTAAAGATAAGCAATGTGCTTAATATAGTAGGCCTAGCCTATAGAAAGCTGATGGGATCCTCCTATTTTTAATAGAGGTAATCACTCTGTTTTCGCACGCAATTGCATAGCCTACAGAAATGTTGAGCAACATGAGCTCCGTCATTCTTAAATGGAAGAAGTTAGGAACCACCGAGACTCTTCCTAGAGCTGGTCGACCCAGCCAAACTGAGCAATCGGGGCCCAACAACAAAATGCACACAGGAGGAACTCAAAAAACCAAAAACACCTCACGGCCATCTAACAAAAATTAAAACAACATTTGAAATTAAGTGCTTAATAAAACAGAGTAGTATTATACCAGCACATACAGAACTCACAGGGCCTTGGTCAGGGAGGTGACTAAGAACCTGATGGTCACTCTGATAGAGCTCTAGAGTTCCTCTGTGGAGATGGGAGAACCTTCCAGAAGGACAACCATCTCTGCAGCACTCCACCAATCACGTCCTTATGGTAGAGTGGCCAGACGGAAGCCACTCCTCAGTAAAAGGCACATGACAGCCCATTTGGAGAGACCATGAGAAACAAGATTCTCTAGTCTCATGAAATCAAGATGGAACTCTTTTGCCTGAATTCCAAGCGTCACATCTGGAGGTAACCTGGCACTATCCCTTCGGTGAAGCATTGTGATGGCAGCATCATGCTGTGGGGATGTTTTTCAACGGCAGGGACTGGGAAATTTGTCAGGATCGAGGCAAAGTACAGACAGGTCCTTGATAAAAACCTGCTCCAGAGTGCTCAGGACCTCAGACTGGGTTGAAGTTTCACTTTCCAACAGGATAGCCCGCTTGGACAGACATTTAAAAAGTGAAAAAACCTTCTACAGTGGGGCAAAAAAGTATTTAGTCAGCCACCAATTGTGCAAGTTCTCTCACTTAAAAAGATGAGAGAAGCCTGTAATTTTCATCATAGGTACACTTCAACTATGACAGACAAAATGAGGGAAAAAATCCAGAAAATCACATTGTAGGATTTTTAATGAATTTATTTGCAAATTATGGTGGAAAATAAGTATTTGGTCACATACAAACAAGCAAGATTTCTGGCTCTCACACACCTGTAACTTCTTCTTTAAGAGGCTCCTCTGTCCTCCACTCGTTACCTGTATTAATGGCACCTGTTTGAACTTGTTATCAGTATAAAAGACACCTGTCCACAACCTCAAACAGTCACACTCCAAACTCCACTATGGCCAAGACCAAAGAGCTGTCAAAGGACACCAGAAACAAAATTGTAGACCTGCACCAGGTTGGGAAGACTGAATCTGCAATAGGTAAGCAGCTTGGTTTGAAGAAATCAACTGTGGGAGCAATTATTAGGAAATGGAAGACATACAAGACCACTGATAATCTTCCTCGATCTGGGGCTCCACGCAAGATCTCACCCGTGGGGTCAAAATGATCACAAGATTGGTGAGCAAAAATCCCAGAACCACACGGGGGGACCTAGTGAATGACCTGCAGAGAGCTGGGACCAAAGTAACAAAGCCTACCATCAGTAACACACTACGCCGCCAGGGACTCAAATCCTGCAGTGCCAGACGTGTCCTCCTGCTTAAGCCAGTACATGTTCAGGCCCGTCTGAAGTTTGCTAGAGAGCATTTGGATGATCCAGATGAGGATTGGGAGAATGTCATATGGTCAGATGAAACCAAAATAGAACTTTTTGGTAAAAACTCAACTCGTCGTGTTTGGAGGACAAAGAATGCTGAGTTGCATCCAAAGAACACCATACCTACTGTGAAGCATGGGGGTGGAAACATCATGCTTTGGGGCTGTTTTTCTGCAAAGGGACCAGGACGACTGATCCGTGTAAAGGAAAGAATGAATGGGGCCATGTATCGTGAGATTTTGAGTGAAAACCTCCTTCCATCAGCAAGGGCATTGAAGATGAAACGTGGCTGGGTCTTTCAGCATGACAATGATCCCAAACACACCGCCCGGGCAACGAAGGAGTGGCTTCGTAGAAGCATTTCAAGGTCCTGGAGTGGCCTAGCCAGTCTCCAGATCTCAACCCCATAGAAAATCTTTGGAGGGAGTTGAAAGTCCGTGTTGCCCAGCGACAGCCCCAAAAAATCACTGCTCTAGAGGAGATCTGCATGGAGGAATGGGCCAAAATACCAGCAACAGTGTGTGAAAACCTTGTGAAGACTTACAGAAAACGTTTGACCTCTGTCATTGCCAACAAAGGGTATATAACAAAGTATTGAGATAAACTTTTGTTATTGACCAAATACTTATTTTCCACCATAATTTGCAAATAAATAAATTAAAAATCCTACAATGTGATTTTCTGGATTTCTTTTTCTCATTTCGTCTGTCATAGTTGAAGTGTACCTATGATGAAAATTACAGGCCTCTCTCATCTTTTTAAGTTGGAGAACTTTCACAATTGGTGGCTGACTAAATACTTTTTTGCCCCACTGTAAGTGATTTAATCACACTTTAATAATTCTTCCAAATATGTCTGAGATTCCTACCAGACAAAATAAAATGAGATATGATTAGTGTAAAGAACTCAGGATTTGATTCCCCTTTGTCAAGAAAGTAATATTTGTGTCTATATCATTGCTATAGATCTTCTCTTTTTTTTACACAATTTATATCAATATCACTCAATACCACTTCAGAAAGTATTTGGACCGCTTGACTTTTTCCACATTTTGTTATGTTACAGCCTTATTCTAAAATTGATTAAATTGTATTCAGACCCTTTACTCAGTACTTTGTTGAACCACCTTTGGCAACCATTACAATATCAAGTCTTCTTAGGTGTGTCACTACAAGCTTGACACGCCTGTATTTGGGGAGTTTCTTCTCTGCAGATCCTCTCAAGCTCTGTCAGATTGGATGGGGAGCATTGCTGTACAGCTGTTGTCGGGTCTCTTCAGAGATGTTCAATCAGGTTCAAGTCCCGGCTCTGGCTGAGCCACTCAAGGACATTCAGAGACAACTTCTGCGTTGTCTTGGCTGTGTGCTTAGGGTTGTTGTCCTGTTGGAAGGTGAACCTTCACCCCAGAGAATCTTGTTTCTCATGGTCTGGGAGTCCTTTAGTTGTCTTTTGGCAACTCCAAGTGAGCGGTCATGTGCCTTTTACTGAGGCACATGACAGCACACTTAGAGAATGATGGAGGCAACTGTGTTCTTGGGGATTTTCAATGCTGCATAAATCTTTTTGTACCCTTCCCCAGATCTGTGCCTCGACACAATCCTGTGTCAGAGCTCCACGGACAATTCCTTCGACCTAATGGCTTGGTTTTTGCTCTGACATGCACTGTCAACTGTGGGACCTTATATAGAAAGGTGTGTTCCCTTCCAAATCATGTCCAATCAATTGAATTTGCCACCGGTGGACTCCAATCAAGTTGTAGAAACATCTCAAGGATGATCAATGGAGACAGGATGTACCTGAGCTCAATTTCGAATCTCATAGAAAAGGGTCTGAATACTTATGTAAATAAGGTATATCTGTAATTTTTTAAATTTTTTATTTGTCATTATGGGGTATTGTGTGTAGATTGATGAGGAACATTTTTTATTTATTCCATTTTAGTATAAGGCTGTAAGGTAACAAAATGTAGAAAAAGTCAAGGGGTCTGAATACTTGCTGAATAAACTGTACTGTCCCTCAAATTACCTGAAAGCACATATATTACTAGAAAGTCATGCCTTCTTGGCAGTCTTCCAGCTATGTTTCCTGGAAAGATTAGGATTGTGTCACAACAAGGAGTGTGTCACACGGAGTGATTCAGGTTCTTTTAGCAGGTTATTTCTAATTGTTGAGATTAAAATACAGTATCTTTGACAAGAGCAACCTGGCTGAATGGGTTGGGCTAACAAAATATTTGCAGACTTATTTTGCCCAGAGGGCAATGAAGGTTGGCAAGTACACAAAAGCATTGCAGGTCATTGTCAGAGTCATTGTCAGGGGACATCTAATACCATTGAATGAACAGTTGCTATAACAAATGAACACCTTTGGCAATAATCTTTTCAGTGGGTAGTTTGAATGCTAAGTATTGTGGTGTGATATTATACAATCTGCTGTTCAAACAACAACAATGGACACCTGTTTTGGTAAAAGGTTGAGGGATGGGGTTGGAGAAATGTAACCACGCTCAAATTAATAGACAGAGCTATGGATGCGAGGACTGACCATCCATGAGATCAAAAGTATAATTTTAACTATGTTTTGAGGCTGTATATTTAGTTTTACAATTACATTGTTTACAAACAATGGCGTAAAACAAGCTTATATGTTGGGTTCTGGTGGGGTAAGACAGTTGAACTAAGCTCATGAGGCATTTATAAGTTACTGTTGTCATGACTGTACTTGGGGGAGTATCATAGTCCCTGGAAGGGACCCTCTCCCCCTTTGGATATGCAGTATTGAGGGAGAAAGAACAAAGGGAGACTTGGCCAAACTCCTAATCCCCAAAATGGGAGAATTAAACAATATTTCTACTTTTGAGAATGCGGGAATGGTCCGTGGACACTTAAGGGACAGTTATGATGAGTGTGTTTCATTTGGTGATCTCATGAAAGACAGGAACACACACATAACTGTATCTCTTAAAGTGTACATTTCCCAGTTGTCAGGTTTACATCTAAATATTGTGAAACGTATATGATTAAACATGAAACTATTTGTGAAAAGATGTCATGTGATGTTAACCTTCTAAATGAGAGTATGGACTTTCATATAAAGATTAACTAGTCAGTGGCCACACCCCTGTGAGCCAGACATCACATTAGGCATCATTTTTCCACAGAGTATAAAACCCACTTCCTACAAAATGTACATTGAGTCAGAGAACGCCGGGACAGAGTCCCCACATTGGAATGGCTACAATTCTATAGACCACGGAGACCATACAGCTGTAGTTTTGGCTACACGGCTGGAAATTGTTAAACTGAGACTATCGATCACTACAGAATAAGAGCAAATCTTAGACTTAGAATTACTAGGCTGCAGCTAGAAATTACATAAATCTAGTACAAGAATACTGACAAGCGCCGAAACATTTCCAAATGGTACTCTGAAGTTTCCATTCTAACCACCTACAACTATGAAAGGTGGTTGTGACTTCTGGGAAAGTTAACCAGTGACTCTGATGAACTCTCCAACAGAGAAGACGACATATGGGCATAAATATATACATTGCAATTATTCTCGAATGAGCGGCAGTTCATGTGCAAAGGATTAGCATTTCAATTAATATAATTATAGACTGTGTAGTGAATCCATTTTGTCTTTCCCGCTCTTTCTCAGTCCCCACCCCTTTCCTTTGTCTACCAAGCCGTCATATTGGCTTAGCCCACTAGGGACTTTTCTATCATTGTTAGTAACCAATATCTACTGTTTGTTTGTCATGTATTTCTGTGATTATTTAGTTAGTTAGTAAATAAATTATTAAGCCAATTTGTATATTGCTGATTCATTATGGAAACTAGGGTACGTGCAGATATCCAAGGGTTTGCGACGTTTAATAATGAGAACTGATGAGGTAATAATAATTAATGAATAGAAGACTAATTGATCAGATATTAAAATATGTGAAGAGTTATATTCAGAAAATTATAACTCTGTAAATCTCAACATTTTCCGTGGTGCCCTGACTTCCTAGTTAATTAATGTTTACATTATTAATTTAATCACGTAATAATTAAACCTAGAGAACTGATTTGATATAAATAAGTCTTCACATTTAATGATAGTCCAGACACGAAACTGTATATTCTTTAAGAATCAATGGGTATTTATAAACAAATTTAAACATGACTTTACCAATCACATATTTCCATTTTAATAGACATTGGTAAATAGTGATACGTAATTGTGTAAAATATTTATCTCAATGATAATTACTACACAAATATGACTTTCTTGACAAAGTGTAATGTAAGGCATGCTAGTAACTGGAGGGTCGCCAGTTCAAATCCCAGCGCAGAATCAAGTAGAGAGTGGTCTGGCAAATAAAGGGCAAGGCTCTAAACTGCTCCAGGAGCACTACACTGCGTCTGAACCTGTCCTCCAACGCAGGGCCATGCACAGACCTTTTTGGGGGGCAAGTGCTCAAACAAAAAAAAGGGTACCCCCCCAAAAGAAAATCCAGCATCCTCAGTCACAGACTGATTAAGCAATTATTATAAAAAGAGAGGAAAGCAGCACAATCTTTTGAGTAAAGTATTTAGCTAAACTATTTTAAACTGGAATAAATGCTGCACTTACTAACAATGACCAACATAATTCCAGTAAAATTAGAAGATTGTAAGAAGTACTGTAGCCTACCATACTATATCCAACCCAATTCCATTTGTTGTCACAATCATGTTTACCAGTAGTTTTCAAACTTTTTGAACCACGACCTCCAAAAGGGAGTGGTCCAAAACTTGCGGCCTACCGTGCACGCACATATGCACACGCGAACATGCATTCACAATCGCTGCACAAATGTAGCCTGTCATTTTGAAGCATTTTCTAAACGTGAGAAATAAACTGTTTTATACATGCATTTGGAGCTTTAAGTCATTCATGTAAGCAGAAAATATAAACTAGGGATATATCATGTCACTACTCTGGTTTCCAGATCATACGGCATACTTGTGCCTGCAGAGTGCTCGTTGCAAGCAAGGTAGCTCTGTTCTTCCTCACAAATCTTCATCCCATAATATTGAAGGCAGTGCGATGTTTCAGCTGATTATCTTTAGACATACAGCCAGTAATCACCCAAACTAGGCCTATCTGAAATATAAAAACGATCTTCGTATCTCAAAGCAGATCTAACCAGCTATGCAAGTTAGTACAGAACGATTGGATCAACCCTTAAAGAGACGGGTGGGGCTAAGGCTTAAGAGAGTGTGAACAATGCTGAATCTGTGTAGACAAAGAAGAGCTCTCAGGGACTGCGTGGGCTGAGAAACACTGAGCTAGAGTTCAACCAGAGAGATCACTGATGATAGCATGGGACACTGAACCATTTGCTCTACCTTGAGGCTGATTTACAGTTGGCCTATCGACATGTCTGTAGACAGTTGTTGCGGTGACATCATGAACATTCTATTGTCGTCCGACATCAAACTTGTCGTAAATGTTTAATTATTTACAAAGTAATGGCGAGCATATAGAAAATAGCTTATGGTTGTAAGTGTGCCTAAATAAAAGTAGGTCATTCTATCTAAGGATTTTAGAACTCCTGCACTGTCTCGTCACAGATAGATTTGGTCTTATTGCTGTAACCACGACAAGGAAAACAACAGTCACAGCAACGGTCTACAGTCATTCTACCGGAGCATAAATTATATATAGTTTTGATCAGCGACACTTGTCGCATTCTAATTATCTACAGACCAAGTATAAACTGTCCTTTCACTCTATCACATACTCTATCATAATGGATTTTTGTCAAATAAAATAATGATAATTACGAAGTATGCAGACAGCATTCTGCACAGTCAGAACAACCTTCTCTTACTGAAACAAATGGACTCAATCTTAATTGTTTTCTTACAGTTATGTTCAAAAACCTTTCATTCAAAATCAAACAGATTTTCTTGAGTGATATTGTTGCAATATAAGTTAAATGGAAGTGTGTGAGCTATTTTAGGGTGACTATTCATTAATTAATTAATAAACTATGACATTGTAGGCATAGTTTACTTCACAGGGCATTCCATGGAGTCGCATAACAATACAGTCGCATAACTCCACTCAAGGTAAGAAAACAACTAAGATTGGATCGTCATTTTGAGAAACTATCCCTTCAAGGGAATTGTTTGTTTTGCTAAGTGGGTTGAAATCAGTTATTAGACATGGTAAACTTACCTGAAACAGCATTGGTCACCATACCTGTTGAGATACGAAATATAAAAGGTTTATGCAAGGAAAATGAATATTGAAAAATAAGTTGGTTTTATAGCCTTAGACTAAATAGAAGTGGGAACAAAGGAAAAAATGTGTGCAATTCAACACCAGCTTTTCTCATCAAGTTCATACTGAGAAGAGACAATACTTACTCATCATCAACAAAAGCAGCACCAAAAGAATGGTTTGATTCCCCATTGTCACTAGCTCCTTGGCCAAGAGAATTCAAATCTATGACAAAATATGATAATCATTATCACCATAATCGTCCGAAACCAATAATATTATTATCCCATCCTTAAAATGTATTTCATGAACATTTTACATTTTGTATTGATTTGCTCACCTGTTTCGGTGGATTCACCCTCTCATTTATGTGGTACAGTTGGACACTAGGCTTATATAGTGTTAATTTCTGTGGTGGAATGCACCTTGATTGAAAGCTCTACAAACCGGTTGTCTTACCAGTTACAATAATTCATTGAGGATTCCTGTAAAAGATTTGCATGACAAAGGCAAAAACAAATTGCTTCCTGATATATGTACTGTATTAGAACAAAGGCTTTCTTGTAATATAGATTTGGTTTGATTTGTTTCTTTATTCTGTAAAAATGTCTATTCCACATAACTATGATCTGTGAATATATAAAAACATTTCACAAAGTAAACCATTATCCGTGAATATAGTATGTAAGAATAAATCACAGATAAATCGATGATCTGTAAATATATTCAACATAGCTCACAAATAAAATTACAATTTGAATACATGTAAAACGATTTGTGACCAAATGTTCAGAAATCCCTAACATTTACAACTGTGGAATGTGCATTTGCTTATTCAAAAAGTGCTTGTGGATCTGTATTCCGTGCTTACAGAATTTTCGGACACATTTTCCACCTGATGTATTTCTATCCACAAATATGTGGTTTAAGATGAGTAGTCTACGTCCATTCATTGGGATAATCTTTGTGTCACATTACTTTCTAACGCTGTTTTTTGGGGGCAGTGTAATGTGTGCGCTGGGAGTCGGGAAGCAAGTTCAAGGAGTGAATCATTTAATAAATAAATAAAAACAAGAAACACGAACAACGCACAGACATGCAACTGAAACAGAAACAATGATTACTGGGGAAGAAACCAAAGGGAGTGAAAAATAAAGGGCAGGTAAATGAGGTGATGGAGTCCAGGTGAGTGCGCGGATGCGCGCAACAGGTACGTATGCGCCATAAGGAGCAGCCTGGTGACCTTGAGGCCGGAGAGGGAGCACACGTGACAGTACCCCCTCCCCGGCGCACTGCTTCAGCCGCAGGACGCCGACCAAGATGACGATCCCGGGGATCAGGAGCGGACTGGTTACCTCTGCGAAGGCGCGGGAACCTGTCGATCCGGCTGAGGCGCGGAAGCATGACGATCTAGAGCGCCGGAGAGAGAGCATAGTGACAGTACCCTCTCCCCAGCGCTTCCGGCTCGCGGGACGCCAACCGCAGGGACGGTAGTGATAGTGTTTGTAGTGTTAATAATGTTACTCATCAGCATAGCTTCACGTCTCTCCTCTTATTTACCATTAGCAAGCTTGTGGAATGTCATTCACCTGAACTTCAGTCTATGTTCATGGCACCCTAAGGCAATTCCACTACGCTTGCTGATTAACCTATGAGCTCCGTCATGCTATAATCACATCCCTTTCTTTCAAACAATGTACATAAATCTACGGGAGTATTTATACTGTATGTCAACTCACCCCTTGTGTCTCTCCCCTGCTGTTTTGCATCATCAGTCTTCCAACAACCTTCCACCTCCCCACCACCACCAACTGATGGGTAACCTGTTATCAGCATCTGGTCTCCGAGGCGCAATTGTTAATTGTGGTGGAAAATTATATCTCAGGTGCCGCTTCAGAATCAGAATAAGAGTTCAATTGGGTTGAGATCTGGAGACGGAGATGGCCATGGCATATGGTTTACATTCAGGGTTGGGGAGTAATCAGTTACATGTAATCTGGAGAAAAACCTAACTGTAATCAGTTACGTTACCAGCTAAAATATTACACTATACATACTAGATGATTACTTCTTGGATTGCTTTTAAATTCAGAAAGGATGTTAAAAATGTATATAATACATTATGACACCTTTCTGTTTTCTCAATGACATTCAATTCAGCACTGACAGCACTCAGTCGGGGTCTCAATTTACTGTTGAAAGTTAGAATAATAGAATACACAAAGTGCAATTTCGAAACTTGGTTGTGCATCAGCAGCTTTCCTCTAGTTACTGTGTCACTCACTGACAGTCGCTCAATTAGCCGGTGTCAGTAAAAACGTCATTGATAAATTAGTCTAGTTAGTCTAGCCAACTATTTAAACTTAAATATGCACTATGCAGAAATCGCTCCGCTATTATCTCGTTGCAAAAAATGTTAATATTAGTTTTCCTAATTTCAGTTTGTGACAAAACAAGCAAGTTTGAGAATCAATGTAACATCTAAACCGCTGCAAAATATCTTTCCCATAACGAAAAATATTGTATTTTCATCTGTTTAAAGCTGGTGTAAACAAAACGAAAGTAAAAGAGGCAAAAACTAAACTGAAGACCGGGAAGCATATAAATAGCGCATAAAGAACATATCTACAGCTTCTTAGATATGCATTAAATTAGAATGACAGATCTTTAACTTACATTTCTATGACAATTTGGTTGGTTGCCCAAAAAGTTATGTATTGCAGCTTTAAGTAGTAACCATGGCCGAATTATCGGACAGGCACGCAGGGCAGTGCCCAGGGGCACTGCCCTGCGTTCTGGCTTCGGTTCTGCATTGTGTTGTGGTGCATGTAAACAAAAAGGGACACACTGCTGTCGTTTATTCTCTTTTAATATTGGATGAGATGAAATAACTGCAGTGAATCGATGCAGCACAAAGCTATTACATGAAATGAAGAGCCTCTATGTTGCGCACACCTCTCCTCAGCAAGCATCAAAGTAGACTCATAAGGCTCTACACTGCATTCGGAAAGTATTCAGACCCCTTGACCTTTTCCATTCCACATTTTGTTACATTACAGCCTTATTCTAAAATGGATTTAAAAAAAAATCCCTCATCAATCTACACACAATACCCGATAATAACAAAGCAAAAACAGTTTTTTAGATAATTTAGCAAATTTATTAAAAAATATTTAAAAGAAATATCACATTTTCACTGTCACAATTATCGGTGCACTTGCTGGTGTTGGCGTGAAAGAGATTTTGATGAATAATCAAGTTGTGGGTGTGTCGAGGCTTGTCAGAATGTGCTCCATGGCAAAATATGTGGTTGCTTCCAGTTGTGTATTTACGTATTACTCTTTATGTATTGCTTTGGAATCAACTCCAATTCCAATGTAGTCCGTTATAGTTTGTTAAATGGCTTACAGAAACTAAATAGCAAAATGTAGACCTAACTTTGCTATTTAACTTTGCTAAATATGCCAAACATTGTCAATAAGCATTATTGAATTCATTATTGATAAGGCCTAAAAAGATAGTCAATAATTCGAGTCAAATTTTAAACAAAACAACTTGTTTTAAATACACTATGTCACACTTACAGGCACCATCATTTCTCCCCATGGGTATATACTTTTAAAACAATGCAGACTATGAGGGTTTTATGCACATCCACACTTTTCACAGCAGCTGGTCAAACATCCAATATAAAGAGAAGGGGAGAATGTCCAATCACTGTTATACTGCTCCCAAATAGGCCTATGTTTTATGAACATAGTCAGAACCATTTCACAGATCAGATTGCATTCACACATCTCCAGATGTTGCATTTCATGCACGCTAAGGACGTTGTAACCATCCAACCAGGAAGGTGAATCATTCTAATAAGATTGGTTGTAATAAAAACGTGACAAAAAAAAAGCACCGTTTTTTTTAAACAACAACAATAAATACATGTACAGTGAGGAAAAAAAGAAGTTGATCCCCTGCTTATTTTGTACGTTTGCCCACTGACAAAGAAATGATCAGTCTATCATTTTAATGGTAGGTTTATTTGAACAGTGAGAGACAGAATAACAACAAAAAATCCAGAAAAACGCATGTGAAAAATGTTATAAATTGATTTGCATTTTAATGAGGGAAATAAGTATTTGACCCCCTCTCAATCAGAAAGATTTCTGGCTTCCAGGTGTCTTTTATACAGGTAACAAACTGAGATTAGGAGCACACTCTTAAAGGGAGTGCTCCTAATCTCAGTTTGTTTTTTTATTTTTTGTTGTTATTCTGTCTCTCACTGTTCAAATAAACCTACCATTAAAATTATAGACTGATAATTTCTTTGTCAGTGGGCAAACGTACAAAATCAGCAGGGGATCAAATACTTTTTTCCCTCACTGTAAAATGTAATGATATCATAAAATCGTCAGGATAAAAAAAAATGCATTGCTGTAGAACGAGTCTTCGTTATAGTAGGCCTAAGGGAGGGCTTGGGTTTTGAACATATGAAATGGAAAAATAAGCAGTTCTTACAAGTTACAGATCAGTTCACCAAAATTCTCCTCTCTCGTTTCATGATGGGCATGGACACACACAGCCTTTTATCTCAATCTCTTCATTCAAAGACTCATTCATGGGCACTCTTACAGACAGTTGTGGTTGCTTTGTGTGTTGTATTGTTGTCTCTACCTTCTTGCCCTTTGTGCTGCTGTCTGTGCCCAATAATGTTTTGTACCATGTTTTGTGCTGCTACCATGTTGTGTTGCTGCCATGTTGTTGTTGTTGTTGTTATGTTGTGTTGCCACCATGCTGTGTTATCATGTGTTGCTGCCTTGCTATGTTGTTGTCTTAGGTCTCTCTTTATATGGTGCTGTCTCTCTTGTCGTGATGTGTTTTGTCCTATATTTATATATTTTTATTTCTTATCCCAGCCTCTGTCCCCACAGGAGGTCTTTTGCCTTTTGGTAGGCCGTCACTGTAAATAAGAATTTGTTCTTAACTGACTTGCCTAGTGAAATAAAGGTAAAAAAAATTAAAATAATTGAAAAGAAAATTATCACCATGAACAGGAGAGCTAGGAGGTATTAAGGAAGTATAGGGTGAGGGAGTTATCAAACCATGAAAATGAACACCAGGATGCATGGTGGATTGCATCCTGCAGGATGTGGCTGCAGCATGACTTTGTCTTGGCTGTTCTGAGGTAACAGCTTGGCCCTCATTGGTCTGAACAGAAATGGACACCAGAGAAGCTCTGTGCAATGAGTTGTGCCTAATGGCCATGTCAACAGACACATCATCCCACATTTAGTGAGCTGTCTGCAAGTGGTCTACAGTGCTCACCAGGGTAGAAAAAAACGGAATTAACGTCCTCGAGGACATCAGTTTAGTGATGTTGCAGGCGCAACTGGAGGCTGGTAGGGAGTTGGGTTCCTTGGTAGTGTGGAGGAATAATCAGAATTAGTTGAGTAACATAGATCATTAAGATGTCTTATCTGCATAATATTCTTATGTGATATACTTGTTATTAGAATGTATCCCTTTGGACTCTGGTGTTGGCAGTTGCACTTCTTTCCTCAGCTGGGGCTCAGTCCCCTGGGGCCCAGAGAGGGGAGAGGTCAGGCTTGTCTTTCATATGTCCCTGTTGCTATGCAGAATAGCAGAAAGGGAAGAGGTCAGGAGGGGATGTTGTTTTCATATGTGAATGTGTTTTTACCTACTCTTAAACCATGTGAAGGGATGGCGTGATTGATGGGGAACCAATTACTTGTCTCCACAATGTCTGGGTGCCAGTCACTCCCTCCTTTGACTTTGGGGGATGTGTGTGTTAGTGTCTGGAACCATTGTATGTCATCTTTGAGGTTGCACTTATCGTGGGATAGTGTGACCTAGAGGCTCACTCCCCTCAGTGTTCTTGTCCAGGAGTAGGGTCAAGAAGGGGTTTACTTGAGATAGGAGTATCTGGAGTTGACAATTGATTTAAGCCATTGGATGAGTTGGTGTTTCTGTGCTATGAAGTACCAGGAATGAGATCTGAACCTCGTCTTAAAGGCCAAACTGAACATAATTTATAGAGAATTCTATCTGGCTGGGGGATACTCCTTTCTCATTTAACACCTCTCACCTTGTGACCTGTTCCAAACATCTGTGGTTTGTTAGGTAGACTAGGGGGTGGATCTTGGCTATAAAAGACCTTGGTACTTTTATGTTGGCGCTCTCAACGGACCATCAGAGAAAGTGGTGAATTCCTTGAGAAGCCGTTGCTATTCAAAAGCTCTTATTATTAAATATGTATTTTAAGTATAACTCTGACATGTGTGATAAGTTTGTCTCTCCTCATTTGATAGTAAAGAAATTAACTACCACAGTAGTCAAACTCCCTGTCCACGGCAGCAGGAACTTCCCTTCTTCCACTCTCACTGAGCTTTGTTAACTTGTGGGTTAGAGTGCTCAGTGAGTCTGAGTTCCATTGTGCTCTGTTGTTGCTCTTCACTCAGACATTTGAATTCATGGTGAATTAGAGTTTGGAGATGTTGAGTCCGACATATCAAGTATGTCACCTTGACGTTGTAAGACTACAACCTCCGGAGTTAAACCAGACGATGGAGGAAGGTTGGGTGTTAGAGGGCTAGCTCAGAACTCCCACACAGGTCCCATCTGGGGCACCATTTTTTATGTAAAGGTTTTGACTTGAGGTTATTGTTTGTTAGGGGTGCCAGGTAGGTCGTGCCTACCAGATAAAAAATATAGATTTCTCCTTTTATTTGTGGGGGGAATGAGTCCTGTCTGGTCCATCAAATCTACACCAATACAAAGGACTCATACTATTCATAAAGTCTTAAAACAACTGTGTTATTTTGTGTTGGTTGTATTACCAAAATAAAGGCTCAAACACATAAACTCAGCAAAAAAAGAAACGTCCTCTCACTGTCAACTGCGTTCATTTTCAGCAAACTTAACATGTGTAAATATTTGTATGAACATAACAAGATTCAACAACTGAGACATAAACTGAACAAGTTCCACAGACATGACTAACAGAAATTGAATAATGTGTCCCTGAACAAAGGGGGGGTTCAAAATCAAAAGTAACAGTCAGTATCTGGTGTGGCCACCAGCTACATTAAGTACTGCAGTGCATCTCCTCCTCATGGACTGTTCCAGATTTTCCAGTTCTTGCTGGGAGATGTTACCCTACTCTTCCACCAAGGCACCTGCAAGTTCCCAGACATTTCTGGGGGAAATGGCCCTAGCCCTCACCCTCCGATCCAACAGGTCCCAAACATGCTCAATGGGATTGAGATCCGGGCTCTTCGCTGGCCATGGCAGAACACTGACATTCCTGTCTTGTAGGAAATCACACACAGAACGAGCAGTACGGCTGGTGGCATCGTCATGCTGGAGGGTCATGTCAGGATGAGCCTGCAGGAAGGGTACCACATGAGGGAGGAGAATGTCTGTTGAGATTACCTGCAATGACAACAAGCTCAGTCCGAGGATGCTGTGACACACCGCCCCAGACCATGACGGACCCTCCATCTCCAAATCGATCCCGCTCCAGAGTACAGGCCTCGGTGTAACTCTCATTCCTTCGGACGATAAACGCAAATCCGACTTTCACCCCTGGTGAGACAAAACCGCGACTCGCCAGTGAAGAGCACTTTTTGCCAGTCCTGTCTGGTCCAGCGACGGTGGGTTTGTGCCCATAGGCGACGTTGTTGCCGGTGATGTCTGGTGAGGACCTGCCTTACAACAGGCCTACAAGCCCTCAGTCCAGCCTCTCTCAGCCTATTGCGGACAGTCTGAGCACTGATGGAGGGATTGTGCGTTCCTGATGTAACTCAGGCAGTTGTTGCCATCCTGTACCTGTCCTGCAGGTGTGATGTTCGGATGTACTGTTGCACCTTCTTCACCACACTGTCTATGTGGGTGGACCATTTTAGATTGTCAGTGATTTGTACGCCGAGGAACTTTAAGCTTTTCACCTTCTCCACTGCGATTCATCGATGTAGATGGGGGCATGCTCCCTCTGCTGTCTCCTGAAGTCCACAATCAGCTCCTTCGTTTTGTTGACCTTGAGGGAGAAGCTATTTTCCTGGCACCACTCTGCCAGGGCCCTCACTTCCTCCCTGTAGGCTGTCTCTTTGTTGTTGGTAATCAGGCCTACCACTGTTGTGTCGTGTCATCTGCAAACTTGATTGAGTTGGAGATGTGCGTGGCCACGCAGTCATGGGTGAACAGGGAGTACAGGAGGGGGCTGAGCATGCACACTTGTGGGGCCCCTATGTTAAGGATCAGCGTAGTGGAGGTGGTTGCCTACCTTCACCACCTGTGGAAGTCCAGGAACCAGTTGCACAGGGCAAGGTTCAGACCCAGGACCCCAAGCCTAATGGTTAGTTTGGAGGGTACTATGATGTTGAAGGCTGAGCTGTAGTCAATGAACAGCATTCTTAGGTATTCCTCTCGTCCATATGGGATAGGGCAGTGTGCAGTGGAATAGCATCATCCGTGGATCTTGCAGTGGGTCTAGGGTAAGGTGGAGGTGATGATCCTTAACTAGCCTCTCAAAGCATGACAAAAGAGAGTGCTACGGGGCAAGTCATTTAATTTAGTTACCTTCGCTTTCTTGGGTACAGGAACAATGGTGGACATCTTGAAGCAAGTGGGGACAATAGACTGGGATAGGGAGAGATTGACTATGTCTGTAAACACTCCAGCCCGCTGGTCTGCGCATGCTCTGAGGACACAGCTAGGGATGCCGTCGGGAACCGGCAGCCTTGCGAGGGTTAACACGCTTAAATGGCTTACTCACATCGGCCACGGAGAACGAGAGCTCACAGTCCAAGGTAGCGGCAATGGCACGCATCAGAGGCACTGTGTTTCCCTCGAAGCGGGTGAAGAAAGGTGTTAAGCTTGTTTTTGGTTTGGACAGGTTTTAATCATCACAGTGGAAACAACATCCCCTATAACTCAGTCACTGTGTCAGTGTATATGTCAATGTTATTCTCAGAGGAAACCCGGAATATATCCCAGTCTGCGTGATCAAAACATTCTTGAAGCATGGATTCGGGTGTGGTCAGACAAGCGTTGAACATTCCTTACCACAGGAACTTCCTGTTCGAGTTTCTACCTGTAGGAAGGGAGGAGCAGAATGGAGGCGTGATCTGATTTGCCGAAGGGAGGGCGGTGGAGGGCCTTGTAGCAATCCCAGAAGGGAGTCGCATTGGTCGAGCGATGAGCGAGTGGCGCAGGCAATGTGTTTATGAAACTTTGGTAGCGTTTTGCTCAGATTTCTTTATCCCCAGCAACAATAAATGTGGCCTCAAGATATGCGGTTTCCAGTTTGGACAAAGTCCAGTGTAGTTCCTTGAGAGAAGTCGTGGTATCAGCTTGAAAGGGAATATACACGGCTGTGACGATGATTGAAGAGAATTCTCTCGGGAGGTAAAGAGGTCGGTATTTGCTTGTGAGGTATTCTAGGTTAGGTGAACAAAAGGACTTGAGTTCCTGTACATTACCACAATATCAGCATGAGTAGTTAATCATGAAACATATACCTCCGCCTTTATTTTTCCCAGATAGTTATTTATTCCTGTCTACGTGATTGACTAAGAACCCAGCTGGCTGTATGGACAGGGACAGTATATCCGGAGAGAGCCATGATCCCATGAAAAATAGTATGTTACAGTACCTGATGTGTCTCTGCAAGGAGATCCTTGCCCAGAGATCATCTACTTTATTGTCCAGGTAACAGAGAGTAAAATACTCAAAAGTGGTGGATGGTATACACGCCTCGAGTCTGACTAAAAGTCCACTCCGAATACCTCTTCTCCGCCGGCTGTGTCTTGGAGCAGTCTCTGGCATATTTGGAATTGCCTTGGGGGGTACGAACAAAGGGGCGGCAGGTAGCCTAGTGGTTAGAGTGTTGGACTTGTAACTGGAAGGTTGCAAGGTCGAATCCCCGAGCTGACAAGGTAAAAATCTGTTGTTCTGCCCCTGAACAAGGCAGTTAACCCAGCCTTGTGACTTATTGGGTATGATGCTACATGCTTGGTACACCTGTATTTGTGGAGTTGATCCCATTCTTCTCTGCAGATCCTCTCAAGCTCTGTCAGGTTGGATGGGGAGTGTTGCTGTACAGCCATTTTCAGGTCTCGCCAGAGATGTTCGATCAGGTTCAAGTCCGGACTCTGGCTGGGCCACTCAAGGACATTCAGAGACTTGTCAACTCCTGCATGGTCTTGGCTGTGTGCTTAGGGTTGTTGTCCTGTTGGAAGGTGAACATTTACCCCAGTCTGAGGCCCTGAAGCAGGTTTTCATCAAGGATCTCTCTCTGTACTTCAGGCTGTTGTGTGTCACATCCGGCCCAGCGCTGGGAAGGCCGTCATTGTAAATAATAATCTGTTCTTAACTGACTTGCCCAGGGAAAAGGTTAAATACAACTTTCTACGTTCATCTTTCCCTTGATCCCGACTAGTCTCCCAGTCCCTGCCGTTGAAAAACATACCCACAGCATGATGCTGCCTCCACCATGCTTCACCGTAGGGATGGTGCCTGGTTTCCTCCAGACATGACGCTTGGCATTAAGGCCAAAGAGTTCAAACTTGGTTTCATCAGACCAGAGAATCTTGTTTCGCATGGTCTGAGAGTCATTTAGGTGTCTTTTGGCAAACTCCAAGCGGGCTGTCATGTGCCTTTTACTGAGAAGTGGCTTCCGTCTGGCCACTCTACCATAAAGGCTCTGATTGGTGGAGTGCTGCAGAGATGGGAGAATCTTCCAGAAAGACAACCATCACCACAGAGGAACTCTGTAGGACTCCCTAACCAAGGCCCTTCTCCCCCGATTGCTCAGTTTGGCCGGGCGGCTAGCTCTAGGAAGAGTCTTGGTGGTTCCAAACTTCTTCCATTTAGGAATGATGGAGGTAATTGTGTTCTTGAGGACCTTCAATGATCCTCAAGAATTTTTGTTACCCTTCCCCAGATCTGTGCCTTGACACAATTCTGTCTCGGAGCTCTACAGACAATTCCTTCGACCTCATGGCTTGGTTTTTGCACTGACATGCACTGTCAACTGTGGGACCTTATATAGACAGGTGTGCGCCTTACCAAATCATGTCCAATCAATTTAATCTACCACAGGTGGACTCCAATCAAGTTGTCGAAATATCTCAAGGATGTGCAATGGAAACAGGAAGCACCTGAGCTCAATTGCGAGTCTCATAGTAAAGGGTCGGAATACTTATGTAAATAAGATAGATTTATTATTTTGTATAAATTAGCAAAAACTTCTAAAAACCTGTTTTCACTTTGTCATTATGGGGCATTGTGTGTAGATTGATAAGATTTTTATTTTTTATTTAATCCATTTTAGAATACGACAGTAACGTAAATATACAATGCCTTCAGAAAGTATTCAAACCCCTTGACTTCTTCCCCATTTTGTTGTGTTACAGTCTGAATTTAAAATTGATTACATTTAGATTTTGAGTCATTGGCCTACACACAATACCCCATAATGTAAAAGTTGAATTATGTTTTTAGAAATGTTTACAAATTAATAAAAAATGAAAAGCTGAAATGTTTTGTAACTAAGTATTTAACCCCTTTGTTATGGTAAGCTTAAAAGTGTTCAGGAATAAAAAATTACCTCAACAAGCCACATAAGTTGCACTCTCAAGTCACTGTGTGCAATAAGTGTTTAACACGATTGCTGATCTTTTACATTGACTCGGTACTGGTACCCCGTGTATATAGAAAAGTTAGTTACTCATTGTGTATTTATTCCTCATTATTTTTCTATTGTTTCCAATTTTTTGAGAGACCATAAATAAGCATTTCACACCTGTTGTTTATGAAGCATGTGACACTTTTTTTTTATTTGAATACCTAATCTCTTTACCCCACACATACAATGATCTGCAAGGTCTCTCAGTCGAGCAGTGAATTTCAAACACAGATTCAACCACAAAGACCATGGAGGTTTTCCAATGCCTCACTAAGGTCACCTCATGGTAGATGGGGGGGGAAAAAAGAAAAAAAGATATACAGGCGTCCTGTCTAACTCAGTTGTCGGAGAGGAAGGAAACCGCTCAGGGATTTCACCATGAGGCCAATGGTGACTTTAAAACAAAGTTTAATGGCTGTGACAGGAGAAAACTGAGGATAGGTCAACAACATTGTAGTTACTCCACAATACTAACCTAAATGGCGTTGAAATAATTACAATTATTAATCCTTTTTGTAATAAGGCACACATTTCTTTTTCACTTTATGTCCTGAATACAAAGCATTATGTTTGGTGCAAATCCAACACAACTCATTACGGAGTACCCCTTCATATTTTCAAGCATGGTAGTGGTCGCATCATGATATGGGTATGCTTGTCATCGGCAAGGATTAGGGACTTTAGGTTCAAAAGAACGAATAGAGCTAAGCACAGGCAAAATCCTAGGAAAAACCTGGTTCGGGATGCTTTTCAACAGACACTGGGAGACAACTTCACCTTTCAGCAGGACAATACCCTAAAACATAAGGCCAAATATATACACTGGAGTTGCTTACCAAGAGGACATTGAATGTTCCTAGTTAACAGTTTTGACTTAAATCTACTTGAAAATCCATGGCAAGACTTGAAAATGGCTGTCTCACAATGATCAACAACCAACTTGACACAGAAAGTCTTAGACTTACCCAGAAAGACTCACAGCTGTAATCGCTGCCAAAGGTGATTCTAACATGTACTGACTCACGGGTGTGAATACTTATGTATAGGAGATATTTCTGTATTTCATGTTCAATAAATTTGCAAACATTTCTAAAAACATGTTTTCACTTTGTCATTATGGGGTAGTGTGTGTAGATGTGTGATAAAATCAATTTAATCAATTTTGAATTGCAACTAACAACAAAATGTGGAATAAGTCAAGTGGTATGAATACAAAACATGTTAATCACACAATGAACCAAGACTGTGCTGCATTCATTACAAAATAGCTGTGGTTTATTCCTTTGGGAAGAAACCGGCAATAACTAAGCATTACCAGACATGTCTACAGGAAAGAAACGGTTAATTTGCAGCTAGGTAAAAACCGTAGTGAAATATTAGATTTTATACTTAGTTTTCACATTCTGGTTATTCTCTCCCAGGGCCGAGCCAAAAAAATAACTGCTTTTCAATTTTATGGTTGAAAATGTTTGTTTACATTGTTCAAAAATACTTTTTGTGTCTGTACAAATTCATATGAAAAACAATGAGGACAGTTCTGAGGAAAAACAACTAGAAAGTAAATCACAAAAAAAATATATACAAGCCTGATTGAAGCCTAATGTAAAATTGTAACTGATGCACAACATCTTCTCTGGGTTTCTAACAGAAATCCCAAGATTTCAAGACAGATCCACACACAAAATTACAATTACATCATGACCCCCAAAAAACACTTTACGTTGTGCATTGCTCTTTTACTTTGTATTTTCTATTGATTAAATAAGATGCAGATCAAGCAACGTTCCATATGGGAGAGGGTTTTCTTTTCTTTTTGTGTCTCTTGCAGAGAATTTAGCTTTAAATCCTCAAGCTTCCAACATATTTTACCAACTGTTAGCGAAACAATGGGAGTGGTAGGGGTTAATGCATGCTTAAAAGAGTAAGCCCAAATCCTCAAAGTCACATTAAATCAAATTGTATAGCAACCAAAATATTTTAACAAGTGACACATGACACACAGATGTAGGATCTTAATTTGATCACCCTGTTGTTGCAGGAAACTTCCTGCACAGCAGGTAATGTTAACTTGTAGTGTATTCGAGGTTTAAAAAGGATTCAAAAGTTTATAATTTACGCATAAAAATTCAGACTTGATTTGCTTTAAAACATTTATCAAACCCTACAGAAATGTCCATTAATTATAATCCACATAATTCAAATTTCCTGTTGCTGCAGGATCACTTTCCTGATGTAGCAAACTGTCTCAAATTAAGATCCTATATCTGTAGGAATTCTGGTATTTATATAGCATTTCCATAGAATATTTCTTTTTCAGAGAATACACACCAATACAGCACTATATGTACATTCAGAGAATAGCTGGTTTCTGTATTACAGTTCTACCAAGTATTCATACCACTGACAGACTTTTATAAAAGGTGTTTTGACTGAAACTATATCAATTGTAATTTGGATTTTGTAAATGCTCATACCTAGTAATAACCAGTTATAACCAAGGCGAGTACATAAGGTGCTCCATCTCTGCAGGTGATCCATCTTTCAGGACAAGATCACTGCAACAGGTCCCCCTCCACCCACTGATGATATGCATTACTTAATATGTCTCTAGAGAAACCTGAAATCACAACTTTTTTTGATTTTCCCTAGAATAACTACTTTTTGGATAATACACCAATACAGCTCTCTGTGTAGATTGAGTATCTGAGTTCTGTATTACAGTTTTATCAAGTATGTATACCATTGGCAGATTTGTATTATGCACAAAAATAAGGAAATTTTGGTTTTGTACAGTCATAAGATACGTGGTATAGAAAAGTACAATCTTAGGTGAGTACATGGAGAGCTACAGGAAACTGCCAAAATAAAGGAAACACTTGAGGGATACAAAGTATATTGAAAGCAGGTGCTTTTACACAGATGTGGTTCCGGAGATAATTAAGCAATTAACCGCCTATCATGCTTAGGGTATAAAAGGCCCAGTTGCCTATTATTTTGGCTAACATGGGTAGAAGAGATTTCAATGACTTTTAAAGAGGGGTCTCAAAGGAGCATAGGACAATAAACCTAAAATTACAGACACCGACATTGCGTTCCTCTTACTGAAGCATTTTGCGTACGTAGGTCATTTTCTGCTTTCCTGTAGCTTGTTCTAAAACCATTATTTGGACAACAGTAATAACCTATGCATTTTGTTGATTCTTGCTATGAAAGTATCTGCCCGTCCACTAACTCTCCCCACTGTGCGCACGGAGGAGGGAGAGATGCATTCAGAGAAGCACAAGCATACGCCCAAACTGCAATTGTGGGAAAAATAGTTTTCAAAGCACCTACTATCGTTCTAGTTAGAGAGGAGAGCCAGAGCTTCGTGAGCATGTCATTTATTTCTCACTTCTTAATATTGAGTTCAAGGCACCACTTTACGACCGGAGGAGGCTGTAGTATGGTTCTGATGCAGAGCACGCCATGTGCAGTAAATAGGTCAACATCAAATAGCCTAGGCCTAGCGCTGGAAATTTTCTGTAGGATATTAGCTTATGTTGACTGATTATTAATAAATAAGCCTAAACGGCTATAGAACAACAATATCATATTTAGAGTTAGCAATCTAGCTAAGTGTTTTGAGTTCCCACTTCCTCAGGTGGTGAATAATATAGCCTATAAGCCAATATGCGCAAAAATGTCAGCAGATTCTCTGATGAGACTAAAATAAATCTGATAATTCTGGATCCTAGTTTGACAGGTTGCAAATAAAAATATAAATCGTGCATTCCCTGGATGTTAAATCAAATAGCTTACTTTTCGAATCATAGACAACTGACATGGTACTGTTCTGGCCCAACACCCTATTAAGACACGGCATGTTCGCGTTTCCTTTATTTTGGCAAATACCTGTATACAGCATCTCTGCAAATGATCTGTCAATCTGGTCAAAATCACAGATACAGGTCTCCCTCCACCCTCTGATGGTATGGCTAACTTGTTTTTTTTAAAATGACTCCAAAGCAGTATAATTTTTTTTTAAGAGTCCACATTGATACAGAAACACTAAACAATGATTTAGATTTATTAAGAACAAGTTGATTGACAAAGTCATGAAAAATTTAAAGAATTTAATAAACCATCTCTGGGCTATGATAAAAAATATGCCTCAGGGGTCAAAATGACCCATCGCTAGCTTGAAGGTTAAAGGGTATTTGTCCTTGGCGGTCCAACGGTTTCGCCCACTAAGCTTGCGTTATGTGTGCTTCTCTACTACAGTACTCTGTATCGCTGCTGCTGCAGCAGCATTTGACAAAGGGTTGACCTGTAACATTAGTGCAACATTTTCCCCACTACTTTAAAAACAGGGTTTCCACAGTCTTTGAACAGGCCCTTGGCCCTGGGCTCCTCGGTCATCATGGTAAACAGGCCCATTCCTTCATGCTGCCTCTACCTAACCAGTCTATCAAATAGGCCCTTTCCGCGATTGACACCTGCGCCTATGGTTGTCAACCAATGAGAACAGAGAAAGGGACAGACGAAGCTAATCTACACATGTGCAGTGAAGGCCTTGCTTTGCGTCACTCCACTTTGCTCTCGTCCTCTTGTATCCTCCATGTTCGAAAGAGTGTTCCTTGTGGGCTTGGTTGGATTTGTCAATTTCTTTACCCCCCCCAATCTCCTATGCAGTTGGTAGACTCCACATCCTGGGATGTGGCTGACCCATGTCATTGTAGGACGCAGGTCTTCTTGTGGTTACGAGTTCACAACAACAAACACAGACCTCATTAAGCCAGAGCTGAGGAAAAAGAGGGTTTTTAGCGTAGCCTAGCAGCTCATTGTAAACAAAACATCCCCTTCTTATGCTGACTGTTGGCCCTCTCCTTTTTCTCTTCCATTTTCCCCCTCTATCTTAGAAGACAAATACAGCAGGTTCAGATATGGGACGGAGGGGTTGAGGGAGAGGCGTTAATTGTGGTGGGGAGGGATATTCCCTGTGCGTGCGAGGAGGGTGGGTGGTGGTATGTGTGTTAAGACTGTTTGAGGCGTTTCCGGGGCGGTCCCAGGAAGGGGCACTGGGCCGAGGCCAGCGAGCGGTAGGCTTCGGCCACCAGGTGAGGATGGGACGCCACCATGGACTTCCAGCCCGCCGTCTCCATAACCTCGGCAGCATGGCTAGAGACGGGGGGAGGAGAGAGAGACAATTTCAAAAACTAAAATGTGCACCGGGTACCCTGGACCAAGATTAAGAAACACTGGTATAGGAGACTGCTAGCTCGTTGTGCCCCCCCCCCGAACACACACAGTAGTTAACTCACTAGTTGATGAAGTCCACAGCCTGTGTTTTGAGCTGGTCGGCGCTGTGCAGGTCTGCCAGGATGAGGATCTCTGCAGCGTTCTCCACAGACAGACTGGTGCACAGGGCATCCTCACACATCACCTTCAGCCTCTCAAGAGCATACTGAGACACACAGAGAAACAGCCAGAGAGATGGATGAGGTGGGTTAGGGAGGGAAGGAACATGAAAATGAGGACAAACAGATGATCAAAATACTAAGAAAAATGTATCTATGAAAATTGTTCTTCTAAGTGGCAGGCAATGTGCTCAGGTGGAGGCATAGGGGTTTTACAGACAATCCTTCCATTAGAACCTTTCATGGGTATTGAACATGGCTCGACAACCCTCCAGGCCAGTCAATCATCCATGTCAGAGGCCCGCATGGCCTTGTGACATTTTTGTTGTTGTAATAATGCCATTTTCTATCTAGGCTAAATAATTGATGAAAAAAAGACGAATTCCTGAAGCCGTTAGTTCGTTAAGTAGATTACATTCGCGCCGCACACATAACCTAGTTTGAGCGGAATAATGTGTCAGGTAGCAAGAGAGTGCAGCTCTTAACTGGTTGTCGCGTGGAGCAGCTCACAGAATTCGAAAAGTTTGGTCTGAAGTCTTGGGTGAGTTTTTACGATGCGCAATTCAGTCCTCAGTCTCTGTTTGAATGAACATTTCTAAAGGCTTTCCCAACAAATCTTCCCAATTAAATGTTGACTGCAAAGTAGGCCTACCTGGTAGAATGATATCATTATGATATTTATCAATCTTGGGGTTTTGCAAACTCTGCCGTCACATGTGGCCTACACTTGTAGCGCATTGGCGTACAGTACAAAAACACAGTACAAAAATACAGCTAGCCAAACAACGGTCTCTTGCACAATTGAATTTAAGGACAACTACACCTCCCAAATGTTTATTTTTTATTGTTCCATGAATTTAGCAAAAGATACGATTGTATAGTGCCCTACAACAAACTGCCGACTGTACAAAATCGCTACAATAACACTCTTTTTTCCCCTCCAAACAATCTATGTTAATATGATATTTTCAAGTTTAAATGTAACTATTTGTGTATGGAGGGTAGGTCATTATAGGCTACTTACTCAGCCAGAAGACTAAAGATACAATGTAAAAATTATGCTTTGAGCTAGCACTGGCCCAGTGGACTGGCAAATTTACCTGAAAGTCAAGCCCTGTTTTAAGAGTAGATTCAGCCCAATTGCGTAATTTTATATAAAATGGGGTACACTGTACATTTCACGTTTTTATAAACATCAGGTTCAAAACCTATCCTTCAATGTATTAGTGTTATTGAGGGGGAAGAAGGGGAAGGGAGGCATTTCAAGGGCATTGTTAGAAGGAATATTTTGAAACGGTGAAGAACTGCCCGATTCATACGCAAAAAGAAGAAAACCGACACACAGAGGGACTATCTGCATTTGTACAATAAGAAACACTTGAATTCATTTTCTGGGTGCCCTAATGAATACGACCGTGAACTTGTCCCCAGAAAAATACAGTTTCATTTTCCATTACAAAACGATGCTACAGTGGGCTCTACCGAAGACCACCCTAATTTTTTACTTGACACTACAATTTGCATACCGCCCTAACAGATCCACGGACGACACAATCGCCATTGCACTGCCCTCCCACCTGGACAAGAGGATTACCTATGTAAGAATGCTGTTTGTCAATTACTACAGCTCAGCCTTCAACACCATAGTGCCCTCCAAGCTCATCACTAAGCTCAGGGCCCTGGGTCTGAAGCCCTTGTTGTGCAACTGAGTCCTGGACTTCCTGATGAGCCGACCCCAAGTGGTGAAGGTAGGCAACAACACCGGGGTGCATGCTCAGTCCCCTCCTACACTCCCTGTTCACCCATGACTGCGTGGCCATGCACATCTCCAACTCAAGTTTGTTGATGACAACAGTGGTAGGCCTGATTGCCAACAACAACAAGACAGCCTACAGAGAGGAGGCGAGTGCCATGGCGGAGTGGTGCCAGGAAAATAACCTCTCCCTCAACGTCAACAATACGAAAGAGCTGATTGTGGACTAAAGGAGACAGAGAGAGCATGCCCTCATCCACATCGTCGGGGCCGCAATGGCGGGTCAAGCATAGGTTGGGACCGGATCAATGAACAGAACACCGGAAAATAACTAAATCAGAAACGGGAACGAAAGTGATATCTATACAGTTGCGAAAACAAACAGGTTTTTTAAAAGCATGAGAACTGGTTAATGTTCTTTTACATTCCAGGCATTTATTTCAGTCCCACAAAACACGCAACAAGGATCTTATGCCAAAGCCCTCACTTTGCCACTCAGAAAGGTATTCCAGTGTCTGCCTGTCAGTTAAAAATCTTGTGTGTGTGCATGTGTAGGCAACATGGATTCACTTTTTCATTGCTAGTTAACTTGTTAGGGAGTGGCAGCTGAGGGGTCGGTTTTGGAGAGCCTGGCGTGCCCAAAGTAAAATGCCTCCCATTCAGGCCCAGAAAATAGGATATGCACATATTCGGTACCATTGGATAGGAAACACTCAATTTTCCAAAAGTGTTAACCATTTGTCTGTGAGTGAAACAGAACACGCATATGGCAGGCGAAACCCCGAGGAATTTCTGTCCTGGAAAAAGTGATTTTGACACATTGCTCATTTGGGAACCCCTCCCTCATGAAAATGACCATATAAGGGCATATGAATGCAGTACCCATTGCTTCCTTTAGATGTCAACAGTCTCGAGACAGAGTAAGTTTTCATTTTGGATGAATTAGACCAGAGAATAAGAGCAAACCAGGAAGTTACCTTTTTATGTCAACAGTACCCAGTGCGCGCGCCCGACAAAGCGCCCAGTGTCTTTTTTACCGTCGCTATCGATCAGTTTATATTCCGGTTGATTTATAATAGTAAATATACGTAAAGTGTTCCTAAGGATACATTTAAAAACTATGTTTGATTGTTCTTGGACAAGTTTATAGGTATAAGATGAACGAGTTTGCGTCACGTTTCAATGGACTACTGGAGGCTGTCGTTTCTGATTATAACGCGCGAACCAAATGGAGGATTTATGGATAAAATACATTACTTTTTCTAACAAAAGAACCATGGATTGTCTTCGTTGGACACTTAGGATGACCTCAGCAGAAGTTCTTCAACAGGTAATTGATTTGTTTTCGCTGTGAAATGTGTTGTGTGTGCCATGATGGCTAATCGATTCATGGCTATGGGAAAAATATGTGAGGTGCTACCCTCAAACAATCAAATGTGCTGCTTTCGCCGTAAAGCCTTTTTGAAATCTGACAACGCTGTGATATTGCCAAGAAACAGAGCTTTTGATGAGTGTGGAACACTTGTATATTGGTGGATGTTTAATAACTAAACTTTGGGATTTTAAATTTGGCGCCTTACATTTTACCTGGTAGTGTCGGGAGCAGCCCGCTAGCACCCCAGCAATCCCTGAGAGGTTAACGATACTAATAGTTTTCACATTGAATTTATTAACTATAAAAAGCGAGACGTGTTTTTAATTCTGGTTCCGCTCTGCACACACACAAGCTTGTTAGCTCTGGTCCAACGCTCGGAAGTTCTAAGACATTCAAAAAGTTACCCCATAGAAGCCGCTCCACCGTAGGTATAATTCTGTGGGCCTAGTTAAGATAATGTATGTCATAACAAGATCCCCAGCCCTTCAAGCCAAGCATCCTACTCCTACACCCTCGCTCACTACCCGCAAAATTTCAGTCGCAACTCGTGTCCTACACTTGGTTGTCCATCGAGCATGTAAACAACTATAGCCTAGGCAGCCGATAGCGCCAAGGCTAAAACAACTATAGTTTGACTGCTCCATAGCAAGCTGCTCTATCCCCGGTGAAGTAATTTAATGTTGAGCTAATGTAAAAAAATACATTTAAAAAAGGAACAGAAAAGAACCGGTACTTTTTTGTTGTTGTTGTTGTTCGAACCAGTTCAGAAATGCATTCTGTAAGTTGGAAGAGTGGAATGGGACGAAAAAAATAAATGCTTCTGTTCAGAACGAAACGATTGGAAAACAATTTTGGTTCCAACCCCTGTTCAAAAGCTTCAAGTTCCTCTGTGTGCACATCACATCAATGGTGACAGTGTAGTGAAGAAGGACCCTCGGGAGGCTGAAGAAATTTGTCTTGGTCCCTAACACCCTCAAAAACTTCTACAGATGCACCATCGAGAGCATCCTGTTGGGCTGTGTCACCGCCTGGTATAGCAATTGCACCGTCCGTAACTGCAGGGCTCTCCAGAAGATGGTGCGGTCAGCCCAACACCCTGCAATTCTATCAATTTTGCTATGGGGGTTTGTAGTGTATTTATATACTGTATTCTTCACATAGCTCATTCTAATATTTCTACTACTGTACATTGCATTTTAGTTACACTGTTTATACACACACACACCACATATTTCAGAGCTTACTAATGCACTGTATCTACTGCTGTACATATAATTCCTAGTACATCTTGTGTAAATGCATCTGGTGTAGATTGCATTTGGATTACTGTTAGTGCTATTCGGGTTGTTAATTGGATTTGTTCCGACATTTGAGTTGTTGTTCTTTCTTTTTTTGTTTTATTTTTAATTGATTACTTGTGTACCTGTCTTGGCATTTTACTGCATTGACAGGCGCTAGTAACATAAGCATTTTGTTGCACCCGCTATAACATCTGCTAAACTGTGTACTTGACCAATAAACTTAGATTTGATGCTTCCTTGTCGCTACGGGGTGAAGTTTCGCCTAGGTACAGATCTAGGATCAGCACATTTAGTTTTTGCCCTAGCAATACATAGTGGATTCAAATAATAAAAGCTTAATAAGGAGTTGATTATTTGAATCCGCTGTGTAGTGCTAGGGCAAAAACTAAAATGTGCACCCCTTAGGGTCCCCAGGACCAAGAATGGGAAACACGAGGGTCAACTTCTCCCTACCTTGTCAGCGGCTGCTAGAAGGTCGTCGGCCATCTTGTCCAAGTTGGGGGCCTTGTCTGTGTAGATGAAACACATCATCTCCTTGAAGACCTCTGGCTCCACGTCATTGATTTCCACCCGGTTCTAGAGAGGTGGAGAGAGCAAGCAAGAGAAAAGCAGTGAGGAAGAGAGAGAAAGGGGGAAGGAGAAAGCCAGAGAGATGGGATACATGTAAACTGCAAATGTTTTTAGTAGTTTAATATTGATCCATGTGAGAGGAAGCGGAAGTGGAATAATGCACAACATGTGCATGATACATGTTTGTGGGGAACTTTGAGAGCTGCCCTTTCAATTACAAAATAGGAAATACCACTAAAACAGAGAAAATAGATTTTGGCATCTTCCCCCTCCTCGCTGTTCATTGATCATTGTGTCTGAAATTGTAAGGTGGACCATTTCTTTCTCCGTTTCAAAAAAGTTCAATTTGGAGAAGAAAAAAAAACCTTGCTCCATGACTGAAAAATTGCCTTTTCTGAAAAGGATTTCAGAACGGTTGAGGCATCTCACACAATTTAATTTCTTATTGTTGCAAGCACACAAAGAATAAGAAATGCAATTCCTGGGATCGTGCTGCTTTGACAGCAAAGGATGAAATGTTGACCTCACATATAGTGAGATTATTTTATTTCAGAAACCCTCGTTGGGTTCCGTCAAACAGCCTTGTGCAATAGGATGGTCTACAAAACACCTTTCACTGTGAACTGACAGTAAGTCGCTGCAGATACTATAAGTCTATCTGTTAAATTATGCCATTACACCAGCAGATAGGGAATACAATAGTGAAACAACAATTTTCCACAGAGATGTTTTAAGCCAAGAACAAAAAAAACATGATTTTGAAGTCAATATTATAAAAAGAGGATGATTAACCTGGCTAAATAAAGCAAAGAAAAAAGTTGACCCACACTGATATATTTTTGGACGTGCAAACATGTTAAGATTATCTAAGTGAAGGAAGATTGAGGAAAGGGGCCCCTGACTCACCTTTTTGCTCTCCTCCATCTCATGCTCAAACATGGCACTGAAGACAGGAGAGCGTGCTGAGGAAAATACAAATATTTCTTTAGATTAAAAGATTAGATCATGCCACTGGGCCTCAATAGAAATTGGAGGCGTCTGCATTTTATGAATGTGTGTGTTCTGTCTGTACCTGCTAATATGGCTTTGTGGGCCTGGAACTCCTGCCCGGCCACACACAAGGAGCAGTCGGTGAAGCGCGAGTTCTCCCACAGCCCGCCCAGCTCATCAGCCAGTCTGCAGTCAGGCACCTTCACCATGTTCATGGTGTTCTGACCCGAGATGTTCACAGAGTCCTGCACCACACTCACCTTGAGAAAACAGAGGCTGCGTTTAGACAGGCAGCCCAATTCTAATCTTTTTTCCGCTATTTGGTCTTTTGATATCAGCTCTTTTTCCAGATCTGAAGACCAATTAGTGAAAAAAACTGAATTTGCCTGCCTGCCTGTCTAAACGCAGCCAGAGAGTAAGCCCACCAAACCAACCTGGTCACAATTATCAACAATGTGAAGCCACTAAAGCTGCTCTGTCTAAATACATACTGCCTTAAGCATAAATCAAAGTCCACAGATGATGAGAAGCGATAGTCCGGCGTCCCATTGTGACATATCTACGCGCGGCTCTGAGACCACCATCCGTGGGGGCACGCAGCCCGAACATGCACCTCCCCACAATTCCCAACCAACATGGCTCCAGTACGAGTC
This sequence comes from Brachymystax lenok tsinlingensis, assembly GCA_030435695.1. Taxonomy (NCBI): domain Eukaryota; kingdom Metazoa; phylum Chordata; class Actinopteri; order Salmoniformes; family Salmonidae; genus Brachymystax; species Brachymystax lenok. The sequence continues at coordinate 26,417,847 of CM059780.1, forward strand.
CTGTTAACAGTTGGAAAAATAGCTTGAGCTGCGCTGAGAAATCTAAAAGTATGAAAGCCAAAGGTCCAATATTCTAGAACACTGCTGTGCGTACATGTTTTGGACTATGATAGACGCTTTACCCAACGATCAAACGAATCCCATCAAAAAGAGACGTTTACAAAGACAACCACAAACAAAAACAACCACATCAACCCCAAAAAACAACTAAATAATTTAAAACAATGACAACCGCAGCAGCCCACCCAACCTCAGAGACATGAATAGCTGAGATACAGGGGGGAAAGTAACCAGGCCACCTGAAATTAACACAATGGACAGTCTGTACACTCTTGAATTTTGCCCATCTTCTTGTTTAAAGGAACATTTCACTACAAAATCAAAGTTTGTCAGATGTTTTCAGACCTGAAAAATAGCCTAATGTCTAAAGATGATTAATTGATTTGACAGGAAAATGTCCCCTTTTAAGCCTCACTCATTTAGTGGAACGGGGTCTTACCTCACAAAACAAGGTGAGCTTGTCGTCAGGCAGAAGACCGTTGGCCTCGTCCAACAGGAAGTCTCGGCGGATGAACTTCTTAAAGCCCCAGTCCTTCCCCTGGACAAACCGATATGCTCTCTGGCTTTCTGCAGAGCCAAGGAGAGAGGAAACGTTTGTAAGAAACACTTCTATTTATACATAGACTCGTGTTGAACTAGAGTAAGGGTTTTCAACAGGCAGGCGGCCGACGAGCCAAATCTGGCCGGTGAGCTGATTTGATCTGCTAAAGGTAGTCTTGATAATACTTTAAAACAATTTGCAAATCTACTTTAGTTTATTTCATGCTGTACACATTTGCAGCTAAATGCTGAATTGCAATGCAGACAAGAAAGAGAGACCAATGACAAAAATGCTCAAGCATACTAGGTTTGCCGATCTGGCCATACTCATATTTGTAATCGTATCCGGAAATTGACAGTTAGATTGGATGATACTCGTAATAGGAAAAACGGAAGTGCTTCAAAATGGTTCTTGGCAATATCATAGACCTACCTAATAATCTATTTGCATGTTTATAGACCACAAAAAGCACCAGGAACAGCGGAGGTGTGTGTGTTCTCAGAACTTGCAGCAGGCATGTTTGCTGTCACTCAGAATGTACAACATGGTTTCATCTTTTTTTCCTACGGCCTCGCCCACTGATTTTTATCATATTAACAGCTGGCAGCAACAATCTAAATGATCGGAGAAAAGCATGCGAGGAGAACTGACTGAAGAAACTGTCACGCAATGAGGAGCGTTACAGCTGCGCTCTATCCAATTGTAGCAGCAGCATCAACATACAGCCCACCCATTTCTTTTTTAGACAGCTGAACTATCCAATTGAGTCATTAAGAGCATGCAGCATCTCTGACTTGAGAAAGAAGCTGAAAATGACTTTTTTCCGACCACAAAAATACTTGTATCACAATTGTATCCGGAAAATGTCCCATATATGTTTACGATACTAGTTTTATCCGAGTACTCGGCACACCCATCCTATTCTTTACATTTCTCAGAGCTCTCCATCAGAGAGGCTACTGCTAACGCCACTCACCCATGGCTTTGGTCTCCTCTCCCTTGGCGTTGAGGATGGAGAACTTGAACTTGGCACGCACCTCAGCCTTGGGACAGCTAACCAGGAGCAAGTAGAGGGACAGGTAATCTTTGCTCTCCTCATCCAGCCCTTTAGGGTTCACCCGCAGACACCTGTTAGAATTATAAGCGAGTAAACAGTCAATACTCAACAGTTGAACACAGCATTCTCATCAAAGTGGTTAGCTACCATTGTCACAAGGGTTGGGCTGCTAGCAGCAAACTTTGCACTGGTGCCATTGCTAACTCTCCAAAAAAAGTCTGGTGATAATGCCTTAGTCATTGTGTAGAATTTTGATGGTCTTTCATAATAAATACATCTTGAAACTTGTAAAGAAAAATCTTCTCCACCACGCACCATTTGAGCTTGTCATTGGCTCCTGAGGAGAAGGTGGAGCTCTTAATGACCTCGCCCATCTCCTCACGACAGAAGCTGAAGTTGTTGATGGTCCACATGTAGGAGAATTTTACCACTTTGATCTGTGGGGGGAACACGCCAGAGATGTGAGGCAATATAAAGAAGAGATACGTGCTCTGAGAAAATAATTATTCTAATCCCCAACCCCTCACCCATCCCTTACCTGAGTGTAGCACCAGCTCTCCGCCACAGGCCCACTGGACATTTCCGCAGGGGGAGGGGGACTCGGGACTCTTGACATCGCCAGGGTGGCAGCAGGTTGTGGCGGAGTGTGGGAGAATCTGTTCTTTCAGAGGTCCAGAATCACTCCAGAGTCCAAGATGTGTCGACAAACCTCAGGCGGTAACAATTTGTGCCCTGAAAAGACAAGGGACAGGTCTGAGCAGGACTTTCAAACTAACATGTTCCAACTCCTGACACAGCCTTATGTAAATTGAAAAATATCAATTTCATGTTTCTTTTTTAATTCCTGAATTATACAGACCACTTTCCCATCTAAAAATAATAAAGAAAATGCTAGCACAGGCTAGCGCGCCCATGTAAGTCAGTAGTCTGAAAAAGAGGCAATTGTTTGGCCTCACCAGTAGCCTAACCACCATGAAACATCCTCCATAAAATGACCAACAAGGATAGATGCTGCACATATCTCATTATTCTAGACCAGGATTTTCCAAACACGTAAAATATTTCCCAAACACTACACAGATGATTTTAATAATCAACTAATCATCAAGATGTAATCATTTGAATTAACTGTGTAATGTTAAGGGGGAGGGGGAAACGTGCACCCTTGGGGTCCCGAAGACAGAGTTTGGGAAACGCTGGTCGAGACTGATGTAAACTCAATATAATTTCAATTAATTCTCCCTAACTCTGTATGAGGCAGTGCTGCATGCCTAGAGATTGCCAGTGAGGGACATGGTTCAGGCTGGATAAATTGTCCATGACCCTTTGGGGACAGCGGACGATTGATGCCCATGGCCGGGTCACTCCAGGATCAATAACCTCCACAATGGCAATTAAGTCTCAAAATGAACTGTAAATAAACAAGGGAGAGAGCTACTCCTGTGTGGAATTCTCTGCCGACAGATTGTAGACCTCCCAAGTGCTAGCGAGCAACACAAACAGTTTGTTGGCCTACTGCTCATTGGATGAGAAATTACAGACAATTAGCCTAGCTAACAAATTGACTGTGTTTTCTTAGCAGTCTGACAGTATACACTACATAACCAAAAGTATGTGGACACCTGCTTGTCGAACATGTCATTCCAAAATTATGTGCATTAATATGGAGTTGATCCCCTGTTTGCTGCTATAACAGCCTTCACTCTTCTGGGAAGGCTTTACATTAGATGTTGGAACCTTGCTGCGGGGACTTGCTTCCATTCAGCCACAAGAGCAGTACATGCTGACCACACCGGTAGCGTCACATGCGCAAGTGTTGCGAAATAAAATGTACACATTCATGTTATTCAATCATTGCACATACACTGCTCACCGAGCGTCTGCGTTGCCAGGTTCTAGAAGTTGATTCTATTTGTGACACAGAATGCACTGCAAGTCCTGCCTCCCCCATCTCCTCATTGGCTTTTAGAAGCATATACCCCCGTGCCATCTCCTCATTGGTTATACCCACGTGGATGATTGAAAGATGAACTGAGGTCGGTTATGGTAATACACTTTATGAAAGTTAGTTTACAATCGCCATATAAAGTTCAAAGAAGAAAAAGCTTGGAAGGAGGAGAGATGACTTGAAAGGATGCGGTTGACTGTTGTGTGTGGATTAATTGTCGGAGTATAGGACCTTGTGCAAGTCAATGTGTACAGTCGTGGCCAAAAGTTTTGAGAATGACACAAATATGAATTTCCAAAGTTTGCTGCTTCAGTGTCTTTAGATATTTTTGTCAGATGTTGGTATGGAATACTAAAGTATAATTACAAGCATTTCATAAGTGTCAAAGGCTTTTATTGACAATTACATGAAGATGCAAAGAGTCAATATTTGCAGTGTTGACCCTTCTTTTTCAAGACTGCAATCTGCCCTGGCAAGCTGTCAATTAACTTCTGGGCCACATCCTGACTGATGGCAGCCCATTCTTGCATAATCAATGCTTGGAGTTTGTCAGCATTTGTGGGGTTGGTTTGTCCACCCACCTCTTGAGGATTGACCACAAGTTCTCAATGGGATTAAGGTCTGGGGAGTTTCCTGGCCATGGACCCAAAATATCAATGTTTTGTTCCCGGAGCCACTTAGTTATCACTTTTGCCTTATGGCAAGGTGCTCCGTTATGGTGGAAAAGGCATTGTTCATCACCAAACTGTTCCTGGATGGTTGGGAGAAGTTGCTCTCGGAGGATGTGTTGGTACCATTCTTTATTCATGGCTGTGTTCTTAGGCAAAATTGTGAGTGAGCTCACTTCCTTGGCTGAGAAGCAACCCCACACATGAATGGTCTCAGGATGCTTTACTGTTGGCATGACACAGGACTGATGGTAGCGCTCACCTTGTCTTCTCCGGACAAGCTTTTTTCCGGATGCCCCAAACAATCGGAAAGGGGATTCATCAGAGAAAATGACTTTACCCCAGTCCTCAGCAGTCCAAGCCCTGTACCTTTTGCAGAATATCAGTCTGTCCCTGATGTTTTTCCTGGAGAGAAGTGGCTTCTTTGCTACCCTTCTTGACACCAGGCCATCCTCCAAAAGTCTTCGCCTCACTGTTCATGCAGATGCACTCACACCTGCCTGCTGCCATTCCTGAGCAAACTCTGTACTGGTGGTGCCCCGATCCCGCAGCTGAATCAACTTTAAGAGACGGTCCTGGCGCTTGCTGGACTTTCTTGGGCGCCCTGAAGCCTTCTTCACAACAATTGAACCACTCTCCTTGAAGTTCTTGACGATCCGATAAATGGTTGATTTAGGTGCAATCTTACTGGCAGCAATATCCTTGCTTGTGAAGCCCTTTTTGTGCAAAGCAATGATGACGGCACGTGTTTCCTTAAAGGTAACCATGTTTGACAGAGGAAGAACAATGATTCCAAGCACCACCCTCCTTTTGAAGCTTCCAGTCTGTTATTTCAAACTCATTCAGCATGACAGAGTGATCTCCAGCCTTGTCCTCGTCAACACTCACACCTGTGTTAACGAGAGAATCACTGACATGATGTCAGCTGGTCCTTGTGTGGCAGGGCTGAAATGCAGTGGAAATGTGTTTTTTGGATTCAGTTCATTTGCAATTCACCTGATCACTCTTCATAACATTCTGGAGTATATGCAAATTGCCATCATACAAACTGAGCCTGCAGACTTTGTGAAAATTAATATTTGTGTCATTCTCAAAACTTTTGGCCAGGACTGTATAACTCAGGACAAATTAGCTAGCAACAGCAAGCTAACTATCTAAATACAATGGTAGTTGTGTCCAGGACAAGTAAACCAAATATCGTTTGTATTTTCCTAGGATTCAAAGCCTTTGTTAAAGACTTGTCAGTGTCCGCTAAAGTGACTCATCAGCAGGGGTCTACACTGACCTTTTTTTTTTTTTAACTTTTTTACAAGGCGCACGTGTGCGACTAAGTTGAAAAATGTTGGCGCACCAAGAAAGTTATGAGCAGAATAAAACATATTTGCGATATTAAAGCAAGAATCTAACATTTTTCTAGGTACACTAGCGCTACCAAATAAATATTCCAGGTCGCACAGCAAAATATTTAAGCGCAAATGCGAGTAAGTCACACTGTAGAGCAGTGTAGAGTATTTTTCCCCAAAAGAATTTGGCGTCTGTTGAGCACAAACTTGAACGTTGTGAAAATTCTGTGCAACTTCCAGCGTGCGTTTACTGTGAACAGAGGCTGTACCGGCTTTAAATGTACTGTTTTAACAGAATACAATTAGGCTTCTGTGGCTATTTGATCATAATGTAGGCCTACCAGATGTAGAGAATGTTAAGAACAGACACTGAATCATAGGAGCTAACTTCTAGCTATGTAGAAGTTGGACGGAAGAACGCCCAGTGCTGCTTACCTGAGATGCCATCATCATACAGTCAAAGTCCGCTATGACTTCCTTTGTGTCAGAAAGAAAGGCTGAACAGTATTGGTTGTAGCCAAATTGACATTCAAATAATGGCTGACCAATGGAGAAGCATCATCCACACCTCCCACTAAAGCCCGCCCACAGCTGTGGGGTCAAAAGTGCAAACAGAAAACGAGTGTTTCACCCCCAAAAAGCACCCAAAAAGCAAAAAAAAATAAAGCACTGCAAGCAAAGGGGGCAGTTTAGCCAAAATGGAGGGTGGTAGATAGCGAAATTAAATTAGAGTTCTGTTTTCAAAGAATTGTTTTGTTCTAAATAATTTTGGGGAATAAAATGCATAAAGTTCACCGCTCTATTACAAAATATTTGACTGCAACATTTTCTTTTACTTTGAAGCCTTGTTTTTGCTTTCAGAACAATTATTTTTGATTGAAAAGACAGGTTTTGTGCTCGACAAAAATAAACAAAATGTACCTCCATAGAACATAGTCCTAGTGAGAGAATCAGCAAACGCACACCCCCGTAAAAGCACGCGCCAATCAAAGCCATCAGGGTACAGTCCCTTCGGAAAGTATTCAGATCCCTTGACATTTTCCACAGTTAGGTTACAGCCTTATTCTAAAATGTACTAAATTGTTTTTTTTACTCTCAATCTACACACAATACCCCATAATGACAAAGCAAAAACAAGGTTTTTAGAAATAGTTTCTGATTTATACAAAATAAATAACTTAAATACCCTTAAATCAGTACTTTGATGAAGCACCTTTTTAGCAGCGATTACAGCCTCGAGTCTTCTTGGGGATTACGCTACAAGCTTGGCACATCTGTATTTGGGGAGTTTCTCCCATTCTTCTCTGTAGATCCTCAAAAGCTCTGTCAGGTTGGATGGGGAGCGTTGCTGCAGAGCTATTTTCAGGTGTCTTCAGAGATGTTTGATGGGGTTCAAGTCCAGGCTCTGGCTGGGCCACTGAAGGACTTTAATAGACTTGCCCCGAAGCCACTGAGCAGGTTATCACAGATCTCTCTGTACTTTGCTCTGTTCATCTTTGCCTCGATCCTGACCAGTCTCCCAGTCCCTGCCGCTGAAAAACATCCCCACAGCATGATGCTGCTACCACCATGCTTCACTATAGGGATGGTGCCAGGTATTCAGACCCCTTCCCCTTTTCCACATTTTGTTACGTTACAGCCTTATTCTAAAATTGATTAAAAAAAAAAAAAAAATTATATATATATATCCTGAAACTACACACAATACCCCATAATGACAAAGTGAACAGGTGTTTATAAAGGTTTGCAAATGTATTAAAATAAAAAAAACTTATTTACCTAAGTATTCAGACCCTTTGCTATGAGACAAAAAATTAAGCTCAGGTGCATCCTGTTTCCATTGATTATCCTTGAGATGTTTCCAAAACTTGATTGGAGTCCACCTGTAGTATTGATTGGACATGATTTGTAAAGGCACACACCTGTAACACTTTATAGTAAAACATTCATAAAAACCCTTGAATGAGTAGGTGTGTCCAAACCTTTTACTGGCACTGTGTGTGTATATATATATATATATATATATATATAGCCATCCTTTGCCTTGATGACAGCTTTGAACACTCTTAGCATTCTCTTACAGTGAGGGAAAAAAAGTATTTGATCCCCTGCTGATTTTGTACATTTGCCCACTGACAAAGATCAGTCTATAATTGTAATGGTAGGTTTATTTGAACAATGAGAGACAGAATAACAACAAAAAAATCCAGAAAAACTTATTTGCATTTTAATGAGGGAAATAAGTATTTGACCCCCTCTCAATCAGAAAGACTTCTGGCTCCCAGGTGTCTTTTATACAGGTAACGAGCTGAGATTAGGAGCACACTCTTTAAGGGAGTGCTCCTAATCTCAGCTTGTTACCTGTATAAAAGACACCTGTCCACAGAAGCAATCAATCAATCAGATTCCAAACTCTCCACCATGGCAAGCAGCTTGGTGAGAAGGTTACAACAGTTGGTGCGATTATTCGCAAATGGAAGAAACACAAAAGAGCTATAAATCTCCCTCGGCCTGGGGCTCCATGCAAGATCTCACCTCGTGGAGTTGCAATGATCATGAGAACGATGAATAATCAGCCCAGAACTACACGGGAGGATCTTGTCAATGATCTCAAGGCAGCTGGGACCATAGTCACCAAGAAAACAATTGGTAACACACTACGCCGTGAAGGACTGAAATCCTGCAGCGCCCGCAAGGTCCCCCTGCTCAAGAAAGCACATATACATGCCCTTCTGAAGTTTGGCAATGAACATCTGAATGATTCAGAGGACATCTGGGTGAAAGTGTTGTGGTCAGATGAGACCAAAATGGAGCTCTTTGGCATCAACTCAACTCGCCGTGTTTGGAGGAGGAGGAATGCTGCCTATGACCCCAAGAACACCATCCCCACCGTCAAACATGGAGGTGGAAACATTATGCTTTGGGGGTGTTTTTCTGCTAAGGTGACAGGACAACTTCACCGCATCAAAGGGACGATGGACGGGGCCATGTACCGTCAAATCTTGGGTGAGAACCTCCTTCCCTCAGCCAGGGCATTGAAAATGGGTCGTGGATGGGTATTCCAGCATGACAATGACCCAAAACACACGGCCAAGGCAACAAAGGAGTGGCTCAAGAAGAAGCACATTAAGGTCCTGGAGTGGCCTAGCCAGTCTCCAGACCTTAATCCCATAGAAAATCTGTGGAGGAGCTGAAGGTTTGAGTTGCCAAAGCGTCAGCCTCAAAACCTTAATGACTTGGAGAAGATCTGCAAAGAGGAGTGGGACAAAATCCCTCCTGAGATGTGTGCAAACCTGGTGGCCAACTACAAGAAACCTCTGTGATTGCCAACAAGGGTTTTGCCACCAAGTACTAAGTCATGTTTTGCAGAGGGGTCAAATACTTATTTCCCTCACTGTAACTAGCTTCATGAGATAGTCACCTGGAATGCAAGGTGTGCCTTGATAAAAAAGTTAATTTGTGGAATGTCTTTCCTTCTTAATGTGTTTGAGCCAAACAGTTGTGTTGTGACAAGGTAGGGTTGTTATACAGAAGATAGCCCTATTTGGTAAAAGACTAAGGCCCCGTCTGACGTATCGTCGGACGGGGCCACAGTGTCTCCCGACCCCTCCTGTCTCAGCCCCCAGTATTTATGCTGCAGTAGTTTGTGTGTCGGGGGGCTAGGGTCCGTCTGTTATATCTGGAGTAATTCTCCTCTCCTATCCGGTGTCCTGTGTGAATTTAAGTATGCTCTCTCTAATTATCTTTCTCTCTCGGAGGAGGACCTGAGCATTCCTCAAGGCCTACCTGGCCTGATGACTCCTTGATGTCCCGAGTCCACCTGGCCGTGCTGCTTCTCCAGTTTCAACTGTTCTGCCTGTTTAATGAATATTTTAAAATCTTGTCTGGGATCACGTGACCCTTGAACGAGAACGATGGCCGCGTGAACTAAGAGCTCCGCACAAGTAGTTTCCAATTCTTAATCTTACCTCCGCTTCAAGTTAAAAACTCATTTAGCTTTAGTCAAAAAGTAATGGCGGCTACAAAAGGCGACATTACATGTGACATTTTTACCCGGACTTGAGCAGTAGCCGTGGAAAATGCCTCCAATAAACAGCTAGCTTCAGGAAAAGCTATCACCATTAGCCAGGAGCAAGAAGAAAATCAACACCATTAACAGTGGGAAACGCCAAGCTCACCTTACACCAGGACCTGTCAGCTGGAATACACCGAAAGCGCCGAGAGTTTTACGAGGTGAAGAAACACTCCATTGACCGAGGCACCTTTAGGGGATTCAAATACCCAAATGAGCTCAGGATTCTTCACCAAGGAGCCCTGCGACACTTCAAAACTCCCGAAGAGGCTAAACATTTTTTGAAGGACAACCCTGAGCACTGAGAAATGGACCAATGACTAAAAGCAATTTACTGTTATTACTAATGGAGGTAAGACAACATATAGCCGCCATCCAATGACCCACCCGCCCAGATAAATGTCGTTATAACCGTCTAAGTTATATTTTCTTTTAGATGAGAGAGGGATGGGCTCCATAGCCCAACCTAGGCCTACTAAAGTTTCAGCCTACTTTAATTTCCCCTTTTTTAACATTCAAGACTTGCCCCAACACTCCTTTGGGGGAGGTATGTGTAGGCTGGGCTGTTGATTTTACTTTCTCCCTCTTTTTTTCTAATATATTTTTTTATGTGGTCTGGACGGAGATTATGTGGTTACTCATTCAATGCGGAGCGGAGAGGATGGGGCATTTCTTTTGGGGGGGGGTGCGCTGCTAACTGCTCCCGGTTTTCTTTTTTTTCCTTCGGAACACAGAATTGGGACCGAGCGTGGGGGTAATAGATCCAACGGGATATGTCAAGTTGTTTGGGAACTCGGCTGGGGGGTTCAGAGACTTTTCTTTTATGTACACCATTTATTTTATGTGATCGCAGCTGTAACTATTATCCACCCTTACACAGAGATGACTTGCACTAGAGTTCGATTACCGTCCGATGACGTTGACTAGTACCTTAAATATGTTGACATGGAACTGCCATGGGCTAGGTCATGCAATTAAACAGTATCTTTTTCCATGTGCTCTAAAAAAAGAAAAAGCAGACATTGTGCTATTACAAGAGACACACCTCTGTGATGCTGAACATGCCCAACTCCGCAGAGCTTGGGTGGGACAGGTGTATTTCTCATCTTTCAAATCAAACAGTAGAGGTACAGCCATACTTATCCATAAGAATGTTCCATTCATAATTGACAAAAACATATCTGATCCGGAGGGGAGATTTATTCTGATAACTGGGTCACTGTATGGGCAACCAATTACTATCTTAAACATATCGCGCTAACACAGACACTCCTGCCTTCATGTCAAAAATGGTAACCCTGTTCAATGAGCATTGTGTTTCTTTTGGAGCGCTGGCTGGAGATTTTAATTGTACCCTCAACCCAACCTTAGACAAATCATCTCAAGTCCCCACCACAAATCCTAGATCTGCAAAGATGTTGAAGTCTCTTACTAAAGAGATGGGACTGATAGATATCTGGAGAGAGACTAATAGCTCGTCTATGGACTATACATGCTACTCTAATGTTCATAACACCTACTCCCGTATGGACTACATTTCTATCCCAAAGATTTTCATAAATTCAGCCACGTGTATGATCGGACCCATAGCACTCTCAGATCACGCCTTTGTCCACCACCGTTTTGACCTCTGCAAAAACATTGAGGTCAAAGAGCTGGAAATTCAACACCATGTTATCAAACGAAGCATTCCATGAAGACACTCTGCCCGTTCCAATGGAAGACACAGGGATTTCAATACCTTGCGATCTTCGTAACACCAGATCTGAATTGCCTTTTCAAGGAGAATTATCTCCCACTCCTGGATCGAATCAAGAACGATCTCCAAACCTGGATCTCCCTCCGAATTAGCTTAGTTGGAAGAATCAATGTCATCTGTATGAACATCCTCCCTAGATTGAACTATTTATTTCAGATGCTCCCATGCTATCTCCCAGTTTCCTTTTTCAAAACAACCAACCAAAGCATCACCAAATTTATATGGGACAATAAAAAACCTAGGATCAAGTTCTCCACTCTATTGAAACCTGAATCGAAGGGTTGGCTTGCCCTTCCCTCCCTTCAATTGTACTACTGGACTGCCCAAATCCGTAACATGCTAACATGGATCACAAACAGACAAGACTCAAGTGGATTCAGATAGAAGCCCAATCCTGTGGTCCATTGCCCCTAAGATCAATTATATTCATTAATAACTTTAGTGAAGTGGGCAACATAGCCAAAACCTTTGTGACATATAGCACCCTACTAGCGTGGAGGGACTGTAAGAAATACCTGGGCATCTCCTCCCAAATATGTTCTCACTCGCCTATAGTATGCAACCCAGACTTACCAAAAGCCCTGAGCAATGCCAACTTTAATCTTTGGCATAGTCTAGGAATCAGGACCTTTTTCAGACTTATTTCCTTTTTTTTTTTTTTTTTTTTTTAATATCTCCAAATTAGACACGTCATTTCCTCATTTACTTCCAAGAGCAGGTTTAGAGCTCAGCTGAATGAAGTTGAGACCCTTCTTGCTACAGCACAATCTATTAAAGGCAAAATCTCCTATATCTATAGACTCCTTTCTGAGAAAGGGAGCTCCTCCTTTACTCCAATGAAAATAATCTGGGAAAAGGACCTTTGTCTGACTATCAGTGATGAGCTATGGGCGGAGGTTTGCGACAGGGTATACTGCTCCTCCACTAATGTACAAATTTTATTACACCCCAATGAGACTCCATAGAATGAAAACAGACATTTCTCCTAACTGTAAAAGATGTACCTCTGAAAGGGGAACTTATATGCATGTATTTGAGTTGTAGAGAGTTGTACCAGATTTTGGCAATCTATACATATTTCCTGCTGCACAGGAAATACTAGATGTACAGTTTGATATGACCCCGTGTATCTTTCTTAATGCCCAGCAGGACTTTGTTCTAGAGCCGGACAGAGAACATTTGTTTATGACTATTACATACTTTGCTAAGAAATGTATTCTTCTATTGTGGGCTTCTAATTCTTCTCCTACATTTAAAATGTGGATTGACCAGATTGTTGACTTTCTTCCTCTTGAAAAGCTCACTTATGACCTCCACAAGAGACAGCCAAAGTTTGATAGACTCTGGTCCCCACTACTGAACTATATTTCAAAAATTGGACAGAGTGAATGGGCTGATTAGGGAAATGAGCAGACCCATGTTGTGTAAGGTACTGTAAAAACGAACTATCTGTTCGTCGTCTCAGTTAAGGCTGGAAATAGCTAATAAGAATCTTGATAGTCCTGCAGCAAGGTTGTGTATTTATTTATTATTTTTTTATTTTATTAGTTTACTATATATTATTTTTATTACTATTATTATCGTCAGTTTTAATTATTATTATTTAAAAAAATTGTGAACGTGGAATGTGTTTTGTTGGTTGATTGAAAAACAAGAAAACGTAATAAAACTTTAAATTGAAAAAAAAAAAAATATTGTCCAGGTTCTGTTATAATCTGCACCCGGCACACCTGGCCACCCCTCACAGCCTGGTTCCTCTCTAGGTTTCTTCCTAGGTTTTGGCCTTTCTAGGGGAGTTTTTCCTAGCCACCGTGCTTTTACACCTGCATTGCTTGCTGTTTGGGGTTTTAGGCTGGGTTTCTGTACAGCACTCTGTGACATCAGCTGATGTAAGAAGGGCGTTATAAATACATTTGATTGATTGATATTATGGCAAGAACAGCTCAAATAAGCAAAGAGAAACAACAGTCCATCATTACTTTAAGACATGAAGGTCAGTCAATACAGAACATTTCAAGAACAATAAAGTTTCTTCAAAAGCAGTCACAAAAACCAACAAGCGCTATGATGAAACTGACTCTCATGAGGACCGCAACAGGAAAGGAAGACCCAGAGTTACCTCTGCTGCAGAGGATAAGTTCATTAGAATTACCAGCCTCAGAAATTGCAGCCCAAATAAATGCTTCACAGAGTTCAAGAACCAGACACAGCATAACATCAACTGTTCAGGGGAGACTGCGTGAATCAGGCCTTCATGGTTGAATTGCTGCATAGAAACCACCACTAAAAGGACACAAATAAAAAAAAGACTTGCTTGGGCCAAGAAACACGAGCAATGGACATTAGACCGTTGGAAATCTGTTGTTGGTCTGATGAGTCCAAATGTGAGATTTTTGGTTCCAACTGCCATGTCTTTGTGAGATGCAGAGTAGGTGAATGGCTCCACATGTGTGGTTTCCACCGTGATGCATAGAGGCGGTGGCGTGGGGTTGCTTTGCTGGTGACACTGCCACACTTGTCTGGTGGATGGATTATCTTGGCAAAGGAGAAATGGTCACTAACAAATGTGCACAAAATGAGAAGTGTTATGTGCGTATGGAACATTTCTGGGATCTTTTATTTCAGCTCATGAAACATGGGACACTTTACAGGTTGTGTTTATATTTTTGTTCAGTATAGTTAAATTATCATTTTACCAAGCCTATGTTACTGGGCTCATTTGTGGAGGTGGAAATTATATTTTAGATAGTGTCAGCATAATACATTTTTCATACATTTTGGAGTAGAATATCCTTTTAAAAAGTCCCCAGAATCAAGCTTCTCAATCCTGAGCGTCTCAGAGGAAACACTGGTCTATCTCCAATGCATCAGTAATTAAAGACTGCGCTAAGTCACAGACAAAACCTTAAAACAATAATTGGGCAAATTCCACACCGAGAAGGCCAGGAAATATTTTTGGTATCTCAGATTGTTCTGGCAATTCTCACATATAAACTTAATAGGGAGGTAGGTTGTTTGGTATGCGTTTTATTTTAACACAAACCATTTGTTAGACCCTTTTTAAACGTATACATGCCTCCTGTAAGATCCATTAAATGTACATGATACAGACAACATATTAGTGTCAGTTACTTCTAATAGTGTGCTCTAAAATATGTTTAGATTACAAAATAGATTTTACTTTAATGTATTCAAAATATTAATATGAATCTCAAAAGAACCCTTTGAGGTTTTTTTTTTTACATTGTTTTAAAACAATATACTCTACAAGTAGGCTCCATAAAACTTCCAGAGTGGGTGCTCTGAAGTTATGATCAGTTTTATGAGCACCAACACAGTGAATGGGAGAATGTATTCGAAGGCAACTTCCTCTGCTGGTGATTTGCTGAACGTGATTGATTAATGACCTATAATGTCAATTTCTATAATGGGTCAAATCTTCAAAAGTAGCAGTGCGCCCAATCTGGAAATTTGACGTGTTTGAAGTAGAGGTCGACCGATTATGATATTTCAACGCAGATACCGATTATTGGAGGACCAGAAAAAGCCGATACCGATTAATCTGACAATTTTTATTTATATATTTATAATAATAATGACCATTACAACAATACCGAATGAACAATACACATTTTAACTTAATATAATACATTAATAAAATCACTTTATGGTCTCAAATAAATAATTTTCAATTTGGTTTAAATAATGCAAAAACACAGTATTGGAGAAGTAAAAGTGCAATATGTGCCATGTAAAAAAGCTAACGTTTAAGTTCCTTGCTCAGAACATGAGAAAGCTGGTGGTTCCTTTTAACATGGGTCTTCAATATTCCCAGTTAAGAAGTTAAGTTGTATTTATTATAGGACTATTTCTCTCTATACCACTATTGGATGTTCTTATAGGCACTGTAGTAGTGCCAGCCTAATCTCGGGAGTTGATAGGCTTGAAATGAAAAACAGCGCTGTGCCTCAAGCATTGCTAAGAGCTGCTTTTTGATGGAATGCTTACGAGCCTGCTGCTGCTGCCTACCACCACTCCGCCAGACTGCTCAATCAAATCATATACTTAATTATAATATAATAAGCACACAGAAATACGAGCCTTTGGCCATTAATATGGTCAAATGCGGAAACTATCATTTAAAAAACAAAACCTTTATTCTTTCAGTGAAATACGGAAGCGTTCTGTATTTTATCGAACAGGTGGCAACCCTAAGTCGAAATATTACTGTTACATTGCACAACCTTCAATGTTATGTCATAATTATGTAAAATTCTGGCAAATTAATTACTGTCTTTGTTAGGAAGAAATGGTCTTCACACAGTTCGCAACGAGCCAGGTCGGCCCAAACTGCTGCATATACACTAACTCTGCTTGCACTGAACACAAGAGAAGTGACAGAATTTCCGTAGTTAATACTGCCTCCTAGCATGAATTTCTTTTAACTACATATGCAGGTTTAAAAAAATATACTTGTGTATTGATTTTAAGAAAGGCATTGATGTTCATGATTAGGTACATTATTGCAACGATTGTGCTTTTTTCACAAATGTACTTTTGTTAAATCACCTGTTTGGCGAAGTTGAAGTAGGCTGTGATTCAATGATAAGTTACCAGGCACCGCTTTGATTATATGCAACGTGTTCAAGTATTGTCCATGTGTGGAATTGCCCAATTGGTACAGGGTCCGGAAATCGATAGCACAGTCCACAATGGACCTCTATGGGAGGGATTTCATATTCTGCCCTTGCTCGTAGGACTCCTCCTTTCCTAAAAATTAAATCTCAGAAAAGGTTTGAATTACTGATTTTTTAAACTGCGATCATCTGGACTCTCTTTCATCCCTGACTTTGCACAATTGTACTTCCTCACACAAATTCCATCACCTTTACCAAGCAAAGGAGGTTATTTTTATTTGAGGTTATTTTTATTTTACTAGGCAAGTCAGTTAACCTCTTAAGGATCTCTTAGGGATCCAATCCCGTGAACGGGATTGATTTTGCCAACATCCAGTGAAGCTGGAGAGCGCCAAATTCAAATTACAAAATAGTAATATAAAACATTCATAAAAATACAAGTGTTGCACACTCTTCAAAAGCTTAAGACTCTTGGCAATCTCACAGCGTTGTCAGATTTCAAAAAGGCTTTACGGCGAAAGCAGAACATTTGATTGTCTGAGGACAGCGCCCAGTGTACTTCCCCCATTAGCATAATAATAAAACCAGCACGGGTGTCAAAAACACATAAAAAGAGCTAAAAAAAATTGCTTACCTTTGAAGATCTTCTGCTGAGGGCAATCTGAAGTGTCCAAGCAAGACAATCAATGTTCCTTTTGTTAGAAAAAGTCTCTTTATATCCATAAAGCTCAGTTTGGTTGGCACGTTCTGTTCAGAAAATGGGGAACATCGCTGCACAGCTATTTTCAGGTCTCTCCAGAGATGTTCGATCGGCTTCCAGAGAAGTCCGGGCTCTGGCTGGGCCACTCAAGGACATTGAGACTCCTGTGTTGTCTTGGCTGTGCACTTAGGGTCGTTGTCCTGTTGGAAGGTGAACATTCACGCCAGTCTGATGTCCTGAGAGCTCTGGAGCAGGTTTTCATCAAGGATCTCTCTGTACTTTGCTCCATTCATCTTTCCCACAATCCTACCTAGTCTTCCAGTCCCTGAAAAACATCCCACAGCATGATGCTGCTGCCACCACGTTTCACCGTAGGGATGATACCAGGTTTCCTCCCGACGTGACGCTTGCCATTCACTCTTGGCTTCATCAGACCAGAGAATCTTGTTTATCATGGTCTGAGAGTCCTTTAGGTGCCTTCTGGCAAACTCCAAGCGGGCTGTCATGTGCCTTTTACTGAGGAGTGGCTTCCGTCTGGCCCCTCTACCATAAAGGCTGGATTGGTGGAGTGCTGCAGAGATGGTGGTTCTCCCATCTCCACAGAGGAACTCTGTAACTCTGTCAGAGTGACAGGTCAACTTCCTGACCAAGGGCACTTCTCCCCCTATTGCTCAGTTTGATCGAGTGGCCAGCTCTAAGAAGAGTCTGGGTGGTTCCAAACTTCTACCATTGAAGAACGATGGAGGCCACTGTCTTCTTGGGGACCTTCAATGCTGCATAAATGTTTTGGTACCCTTCCCCGAATCTGTGCCTCGACACAATCCTTCTCTGAGCTCTACAGACAATTCCTTCAACCTCATGGCTTGGTTTTTGCTCTGGCATGCACGGCCAACTGTGGGACCTCATAGACAGGTGTGTGCCTTTCCAAATCATGTCCAATCAATTGAATTAACTACAGGTGGACTCCAATCAAGTTGTAGAAACAGCTCAAGGATGATCAATGGATACATTTTGAGTCTCATAGCAAAGAGTCTGAATACTTATGTAAATCATTTTTTATTTTATATATTTGCAAAAAATTCTAAAAATCTGTTTTCACTTTGTCATTATGGGGTATTGTTTATAGATTGATGAGAAAAAAAAGATGTAATCAATTTTAGAATAAGGCTGTAACGTAACAAAATCAAGAAAAAGTCAAGGGGTCTGAATACTTTCCGAATGCACTGTATCGAATGTCTCCAGTCACCTATTTGATGCTATTACTAACAGTGCAGCTGCACCAAGAGGTTACACTGGTAAATCCATTTGAATTCAATCACTTTTTGACAGCATCCCTTTGGATTTAAAACAAAACTTTCCATACATGTTTGCCCATGGAAGAAGTGGTCAGAAAGTTGTGTTTTGAACCTGAATACCAAAACATTCAGGAGATATAGGTTTCATAGAAGAAAATTACAATTTACATTAAAGCTTATAAAAAAAAGTATCTAAAAACGTGTAAACAACAATTGTTTCATGAGGTCTTTGTGTTGTGCCCGCCATCGGTTTAAAACACAGCATTCTTTTGAATACAGGGTGGGTGTCATTTCAATCATAGAAATATTATTCATAGAATGGACCTATCCATTCAGACCACCGCAATTTAGCTGGAACACCATTGAAATTTTAATTGATGAAATTGTACTTCTAATTACTACCACAAAGATGGCCGCTGGACCATACAGCGTTGAATGTCAACTTAAATGGACATGTGAATTTTATTATCTATATTTTTCAATGATTGAAATAGTTTTCCTATGGAAGACAGAGTATAACTTAATACAGAAATTCCCATTCAAGCCAACATTATCTACGTGTGGACCTCCAACCATCTTTGTGGTACCATTTGAAAGTTGACGTTTAAATTGTATTCGCATTTTAGTAAATAGATCAGCCATAACATGACACCCACCCTGTATTGAAGAGCAAGTATCTCATCCGACGGCAGGCACAACCCAAAACCCTTAGATGATGTAAAATAGGGTCCAAGCTACAACATACACGAATATGAAGATTTTTTTTTTTATTGTGTTACATAATTTGTTTAGGGTAATGTTTAAGTTATTATGAAATAGTTTGACAATCTTGTTTGTAATCTTGTAAAATGATATCAATCACAATCATTTAAGACATGGATGTCTCATGGTATGGTGGAGTATACACAATACACTGTGTACAAAACATTAGGAACACCTTCCGAATATTGCGTTGCACCACCTTTTGCCCTCAGAACAGCCTCAATTCCATGGGGCATGGACTCTACAAGGTGTCAAGTGTTCCACAGGGATGCTGGCCCATGCTGACTCCAATGTTTCCCACAGTTGTTTCAAGTTGGCTAGACGTTCTTTGGGTGGTGGCCCATTCTCGATACACACAAGAAACTGTTGAGCGTGAAAAACCCAGCAGCGTTGCATGTTCCAGTGCACCTGGCACCTACTACCATACCCCGTTCAAAGGCATGTACATCTTTTGTCTTGCCCATTCACCCTCTGAACGGCACACATACACAATCAAGGACATACGCAATCAAGGCTTGAAAATCCTTCTTTAACCCATCTCCTCCCCTTCATCTACCCTGATTGAAGTGGATTTAACAAGTGAGATCAATAAGGGATCATAGCTTTCAATTGGTCAATATGTCGTGGAAAGAGCAGGTGTCCCAAATGTTTTGTATACTCAGTGTGGCCGCCATCATTATAATCTCTTTATATAAATGTTTTGGCATTTGGAGCTACTGGCCTAATTTGTCCTTTAATTTGGGGACTGTAGGCAGTTTTTAAATCATATTGAGCTGTATAAACTGTCTGGTCTAGGAAGTTAGAGAAGAAAATGTGTTATTGGGGAATATGGGTCCAAAAGGTCAGTTAATTTCAAAATGTCATTATCAAGATGGAATGTTTTTCATTGTCAATCTACTGCACTAACTAAGTGGCTACTATTGTTCTGTTGAGGTGCAATGCAGTACCTAACTGCACAATGGATGGAGGCTGGTACTACCTAACGTTATCTAGTTGAAAGTGAATACATTTCCTAGGCTTCTTCTCAGCTATACTGTCGGTATTGTGTTAAAAATCACCATCTTCAACTTGCCAATTTCAAACAGGCAGAATGGCATGTGCAATAGCCAACATGAAATGATAACTGTAGGAAAAGTTTATGGCAGATGTTCGTCCACAACACAAGTCGGGGAGCTGTCTGGCTAATCAATCAACCCAAAGTACGGTTAGCACTTAGATGGCCATGTACCTAATAGGTAGCTAGCTAACGAACTACCTAACGTTAGGCTCATAGCTAGCTAACAATACTTGAACACCGAACCAAAGCTTTGGATGGGTGGGTGGCTAGCTAGCTAACGTTACGGATGACTAACAGTTGGCTAACACCAAAACTTGAAGAGCAAGTTAGCTAACGTTAGCTAAATTGGAGCTAGCCATATTTGTCGATACGTCAACTGGTAAAAATAAATAAAGTACCTTGCTGGCGAACTGCAACATGGCGAAATTAGTTTTCATGCATTTAAAACTCTCATGCGATGTTAAGGGCATGCATGTATAACTTGGATAACAAATAGCTGAGGTACATTGAATTAGCCCATTTTAAACCCCTCCAGTTTGCTAGCCAGTAAGTTGGTGCTAGCTAACTAGCGGCGTTAGCTAACGTTAACTTCAAATTCCCATACTAACGTATCTACTGATTGCAACTCATTGTTTATTTTGGGAAATAGCAACATTGTTTTTAATTTCATAACGACAAAGATATTAATTCATATTTCCATTACATCTTTGTAACAATCTGTCTGGTTAGCTAAATTTTCGGTAAACTCACCTTTTAACTGGCTGTATTTGCGCAGATCTTATGTTATTAACGTTAGCTGCTGCAACATCGACAAGATTCCATCATTGGATTTCAGCCAAAGCTATTTGCATGCACAGCGCTATCTACTGTTTTGGAGTGGAAGTCCGAGGACTTTGCAACCCAGCCCTAATGTCCATGTTTAGGAAAAAATCGTTTACAGTGTTGATTGATTGAAACACCAAGTTGCACCTTGAATTTGATGAAAATTAATCAACCTTTCATGTTTTGGTATACACTGACATTTGGGGGTGTTTTAATTTAATTGGACCAATTTATCTTAATTCAATCTTCAGATTTAGTGGGCTATTCCCTCACTTTAATTACAATGCCGCAAGATTAAAGCACTAAGAGAGGCTGATATGGGTGTATTTAATTTGCACATGGATTAGAATTAATAGCAGCATCTCCCCTCTCTGCGGACACTCAATTACTCAAATGTTAACGTTCAAGGTTAGCAACCAACTAAGCCTCAGGAGACTGAAAAGACTTGGCATGGGCCATATGATCCTCAAAAAGTTGTACAGCTGCACCATCAATCAAATTTATTTATAAAGCCCTTCTTACATCAGCTGATGTCTCAGAGTGCTGTAAAAAAAAAAAAAAAAAGCCTAAAACCCCAAACAGCAAGCAATGCAGGTGTAGAAGCACCATCAAGAGCATATTGACTAGCCGTATCACTGCTTGGTGCAGACAGTCCAGTACATCACTGTGGCCAAGCTCCCTTCCATCCAGGACCTCTATATTAGGCAGTGTCAAAGGAAGGCCCAAAAAAAATTGCCAAAGACTTCAGGCACCCAAGCTGTAGACTGTTCACTCTGCTACCGTCCAGCAAGCGGTACCAGAGCATCGGCCCTCGGACCAACAGGCTCTGAGACAGCTTCTACTCCCAAGCCATGACTGCTAAATAGTTAATTAAATATGAACACATACACACATACTTTCATAATCATCATACGCTGCTGCTACTCCGTTCTTTATTTTACTCTTATTAGCAACGTTCTTTGCTTCACGGAAACATGGCTCACTCGGGACACGTTATCAGAGTCGGCACAGCCACATGGTTTCTCCACGCATCGCGCCGACAGAAACAAACATCTATCTGGCAAGAAGAAAGGCAGGAGTGTGTGCCTTGTGATTAACGAGTCGTGGTGTGATCATAACAACATACAGGAACTCAAGTCCTTTTGTTCACCTGACATAGAATTCCTTACAATCAAATGCCGACCGCATTATCTACCAAGAGAATTCTCCTCGATTATAATCACAGTCGCATATATCCCGCCTCAAGCTGACACATCCACGGCACTGAAAGAAATTCATTGGACTCTATGTAAACTGGAAACCACATATCCGAGGCTGCATTTATTGTGGCTGGGGATTTTAACAAGGCTAATCTGAAAACAAGGCTCCCTAAATTTTATCAGCATATCGAATGTGCGACCAAGGCCGGGACGGGAAATTGTTGTTATTCTAACTTCCGTGACGCATACAAGGCCATTCTCCACCCTCCTATCAGCAAGTCTGACCATGACTCCCTTTTGTTGCTCCCAGCCTACAGACAGAAACTAAAACAGGAAATGCCCGTGCTCAGGTCTGTCCAACAGTGGTCCGACCAATCTGATTCCACGCTTCAAGATTGCTTCGAGCACGTGGACTGGGATATGTTCTGGACAGCATCAGACAACAACATGTATACGCTGATTCGGTGAGCGGAAACATGACTGAATACAAACAGTGTAGCTATTCCCTCCGCAAGGCAATCAAACAAGCTAAGCGTCAGTACAGAGACAAAGTAGAGTCACAATTCAACGGCTCAGACACAAGAGGAATGTGGCAGGGTCTACAGTCAATCACGGACTACAAAAAGAAAACCAGCCCCGTCGCGGACCACGATGTCCTACTCCCAGACAAACTAAACAACTTCTTTGCTCGCTTTGAGGACAATACAGTGCCACTGACACGGCCCGCTACAAAAACCTGCGGGCTCACCTTCACCGCAGCCAACGTCAGTAAAACATTTAAGCATGTAAACCCTCGCAAGGCTGCCGGCCCAGATGGCATCCCTGGCCGTGTCCTCAGAGCATGCGCAGACCAGCTGGCTGGTGTGTTTACTGACATATTTAATCAATCCTTATCCCAGTCTGCTGTTCCCAGATGCTTCAAGAGGGCCACCATTGTTCCTGTTCCAAAGAAAGCTAAGGTAATTGAGCTAAATGACTATCGCCCCATAGCACTCACTTCCATTATCATGAAGTGCTTTGAGAGACTAGTCAAGGATCATATCACCTCCATCCTACCAGACACCCTAGACCCACTCCAATTTGCTTACCGTCCCAATAGGTCCACAGACGACGCAAACGCAATCACACTGCATACTGCCCTAAACCATCTGGACAAGAGGAATACCTATGTAAGAATACTGTTCATCGACTACAGCTCAGCATTTAACACCATAGTATCCTCCAAACTCGTCATTTAGCTCGAGACCCTAGGTCTCGACCCAGCCCTGTGCAACTGGATCCTGGACTTCCTGACGGGCCGGCTCCAGGTGGTGAGGGTAGGTAACAACATCTCCACCCCGCTGATCCTCAACACTGGGGCCCTACAAGGGTGCGTTCTCAGCCCTCTCCTGTACTCCCTGTTCACCCATGACCGCGTGGCCAAGCACGCCTCCAACTCAATCATCAAGTTTGCTGACGACACTACAGTGGTAGGCTTGATTACCAACAACGACAAGACGGCCTACAGGGAGGAGGTGAGGGCCCTCGGAGTGTGGTGTCAGGAAAATAACCTAACACTCAACGTCAACAAAACTAAGGAGATGATCGTGGACTTCAGGAAACAGCAGAGGGAGCACCCCCCTGTCCACATTGACGGGACAGTAGTGGGGAAGGTGGAAAGTTTTAAGTTCCTCGGCGTACACATCACGGACAAACTGAAATGGTCCACCCACACAGACAGTGTGTTGAAGAAGGTGCAACAGCGCCTCTTCAGCCATCAGTTTGTTAAACAGCCATCAGACTGTTAAACAGCCACCACTAACATTGAGTGGCTGCTGCCAACATACTGACTTAAATCTCTAGCCACTTTAAATAATAGAAAATTGGATGTAACAAATGTATCCCTTTCCACTTTAAACAATTTTGTATATAATGTTTACATATCCGACATTACTCATATTAACTGTATCCACTGTACTCTATACCATCTACTGAATCTTGCCTATGCCGTTCGGCCATCCACTCAAATCTCTAGCCACTTTAATAATTAAAAAGTGGATGTAATAAATGTATCACTAGCCACTTTAAACAATGCCATTTATATAATGTTTACATATCCTACATTACCCATCTCACATGTATATACTGTACTCTATACCATCTACTGCATCTTGCCTATGCTGGTCAGCCATCGCTCACCCATATATTTATATGTACATACTCGTATTCATTCCTTTACACTTGTGTGTATAAGGTAGTTGTTGTAAAATTGTTAGATTACTTGTTAGATACTACTGCATGGTCGGAACTAGAAGCACAAGCATTTCGCTACACTTGCATTAACATCTGCTAACCATGTGTATGTGACAAATAACATTTGATTTGATTTGATCTATCTTGATGTCTACTCACTTTACTCTGCAAATAAAATTTGATTTGATTTTAGCTACATCTATGCTGATGGACTCCCGAGTGGCACAGCGGTCTAAGGCACCACATCTCAGTGCAAGAGGCGGCACTACAGTACCTGGTTCGGATCCAAGCTGTATGGGACTCCCAATCCGGCTGTGATTGGGAGTTCCATAGGGTGGCCCAGCGTCGTCGGGGTTTGGCCGGTCTAGGTCATCATTGTAAAGAAGAATTTCTTCTTAACTCACTTGCTTGGTTAAATTAAATACAAACATGTTTAAAAAAATTCATTTAATTTTGTCCATTAGAATTCAAGCCCTGCACAATCTTGTGAAAATACCAATCAAATCTAATTTTATTGGCCACATACACATGGTTAGCAGATGTTATTGCGAGTGTAGCGAAATGCTTATGCTTCTAGATCCGACAGTGCAGTAGTATCTAACAGGTAATATCTAACAATTCCACAACAAAACCTAATATCTAACAAATTCAACAACAAAACCTAATACCCACAATCTAGTAAAGGAAGGGGATGAGAATATATACACTACCGTTCAAAAGTTTGGGGTCACATAGGAATGTTCTTGTTTTTGAAAGAAAAGCAAACTTTTTGCCCATTAAAATAACATAAAATTGATCAGAAATAGAGTGTAGACATTGTTAATGTTGTAAATGACTGTTGTAGCTGGAAACTGCAGGTTGTTTTTATGGAATATCTACATGGGCGTACACAGTCTCATTATCAGCAACCATCACTCCTGTGTTCCAATAGAAAATTATCATTTTAAAAGGCTAATTGATCATAAGAAAACCCTTTTGCAATTATGTTAGCACAGCTGAAAACTGTTGTCCTGATTAAATAATTAATAAAACTTGCCTTATTTAGACTAGTTGAGTACCTGGAGCAATCAACATTTGTGGGTTCGGTTACAGGCTCAAAATGGCCAGAAACAAAGACCTTTCTTCTGAAACTCGTCAGTCTATTCTTGTTCTGAGAAATGAAGGCTATTCCATGCGAGAAATTGCCAAGAAACTGAAAATCTCGTACAATGCTGTGTACAATTCCCTTCACAGAACAGAGCAAACTGGCTCTAACCAGAATAGAAAGAGGAGTGGGAGGCCCCGGTGCACAACTGAGTAAGAGGACAAGTACTATAGAGTGTCTAGTTTGAGAAACAGACGCCTCAACTGGCAGTTCTCAACTGGCAGCTTCATTAAATAGTACCCGCAAAACACCAGCCTCAACGTCAACAGTGAAGAGGCGACTACGGGATGTTGGCCTTCTAGGCAGAGTTCCTCTGTCCAGTGTCTGTGTTCTTTTGCCCATCTTAATCTTTTATTTTTATTGGCCAGTCTGAGATATGGCTTTTTCTTTGCAACTCTGCCTAGAAGGCCAGCATCCCAGAGTCGCCTTTTCACTGTTGAGGCTGGTGTTTTGTGCTACAGGGATATAGTCATTTAGTTAAGTTACCTTCGCTTTCTTGCAAACAAGAACAATGGTGGCGATCTTGAAGCATGTGGGGACAGCAGACTGGAATAGGGATTGATTGAATATGTCCATGAACACACCAGCCAGCTGGTCTGCGCATGCTCTGAGAATGCTGCTAGGGATGCCGTCTGGGCCGGCAGCCTTGTAAGGGTTAACACGTTTAAATGTTTTACTCACATCGGGCCATGGAGAAGGAGAGCCCATAGTCTTTGGTAGCAGGCCATGTCGGTGGCACTGTATTGTCCTCAAAGTGCGCAAAAAAGTTGTTTAATTTGTCTGGGAGCAAGACGTTGATGTCCGCGACAGGGCAGGTTTTCTTTTTGTGATCTGTGATTGTCTGTAGACCCTCCCACATACATCTCGTGTTTGAGCCGTTGAATTACGACTCCACTTTGTCTCTACACTGACGCTTTGCATGTTTGATTGCCTTACGGAGGGAATAACTACACTGTTTCCAGTCGCCTTGCCATTATTAAATGCGGTGGTACGTGCTTTCAGTTTTGCGCAAATTCTGCCATCAATCCACGGTTTCTGGCTAGGGAAGTTTTTAATAGTCACAGTGGGTACAACATCTCCTATACACTTCCTTATAAACTCGCTCACAGAGTCAGCGTATACGCCAATGTTACTGTCTGAGGCTACCCGGAACATATCCCAGTCCACGTGATCGAAGCAATCTTGAAGCATGGAATCCGATTGGTCAGACCAGCGTTTGATAGACCTAAGCACGGGCACTTCCTGTTTTAGTTTCTGCCTATAGGAGGGGAGCAACAAGATGGAGTCATGGTCAGTTTTGCCGAAAGGAGGGTGGGGGAGGGCCTTGTATGCATCGCGGAAGAGAGTAGCAGTGGTCGAGTGTGTTACTCGCTCGTGTACTGCAATCAATATGCTGATAGAATTTAGGTAGCCTTGTTCTCAGATTAGCTTTGTTAAAATCCCCAGCTACAATAAATGCAGCCTCGGGATATATGGTTTCCAGTTTGCATAAAGCCCAGTGAAGTTCCTTGTAGGCTGTCTTGGTATCCGCTTGCGGGGGGATATACAAGGCTGTGACGATAACCGAGGAGAATTCTCTTGGGAGATAATACGGTCGGCATTTGATTGTGAGGAATTCTAGGTCAGGTGAATAAAAGGACTTGAGTTCTTGTATGTTGTTACAATTACACCATGAGTTGTTAATCATGAAACATACACCCCCACCCTTTTTCTTGTTAGAGAGATGTTTGTTCCTGTCGACGCGATGCACTGAAAATCCCGTTGGCTGTACGGACTCCGACAGCATGTCCCCAGCTAGCCATGTAGCCGTGAAACAGAGTATGGTAGAATCCCGGATATCTCTTTGGAAAGCAACTCTTGCCCTAATTTCTTCAACTTTGTTAACTAGGGACTGGACATTAGCTAGTAATATACTCGGAAGCGGTGGGTGGTGTGTGCCTATCTGAAGCCTCACTAGAAGACCGCTCCGGCACCCTCTCCTCCGGCGGCGTTGTTTTGGGTTGGCCTCTGGAATCAGTTCAAATGCCCTGGGAGGTGCAGACAAAGGATCCGCTTTGGGAAAGTCATATTCCTGGTAGTAGTGATGGTTGTGCTGGTAAGTTGACGTCTCTCTGATATCCAATAGCTCTTCCTGGCTTTATGTAATAACACTTAAGGTTTTCTGGGCTAACAATGTAAGAAATAATATATGAAAAAACGAAATAAAAACAAAATACTTCAGGTTTCCTAAGGACTTGAAGCGAAGCTGCCATCTCAATCGGCGCCATCTTGAAGAAGACCTTTGTTTGTTTGGTGATTTTACCCTAGTTTCACACTTTAGGTCATTTGAAATTAAGCTTAACCAGCTTCAAAGACATATTGCATGATATGAACAGCATATTCAGTCAGAAAATCATGATAGTTAAGATTAGTCATAGACCAAAATACATGACATGCCCTTTGTAGACAGACTGCAAGAGGGGACAAGGAAAGGGTGTCATCAACTTGATTTAGTAAGAAAATGCGTAACATAAATGCAAAAATGGAGAGGATTGCCACCAAGGAACCAGGGTTCCAGTTTGGAAGCAGGTTTGAACTGCTCCTACAGTCTTGCTTCGGTACTGCAGTTCTGACACCCGGACAAAAAAATAACATTTCCATAGGCCACATAGAGATGTCAGATTAGAAAATTCCTAATTAAACACTTTAGTCATCATCTTTGTGCACAAAACATCCTTTCAATTATTCAAAATAATTGTTTCTGAGGCTGATTTATTTCCCATCACTCACAGAAGATATTAATATCATATATTCATCCAATGTCTGCCATGTTTTTGTAGGACGTTGTCGCTGCTTACGGTACTCATTGAGTGCTAGTGCGCATGTGATGTTGGTCCGGATGCAGCCCATTCCAGTCATTACTATGAGCCCATCCTCCCCAAATAAGGTGCCACCGACCACCTGTGGTAGGTATATTACCTTGAAAACAACAGTGGGACATCTTGCATTCTCCAGTTCTTTATACCTCAGTGATTGCCACAGATGAAAGGGGAAACCCAGATGGGTCACATGGTGTCAAAACCTGAAGCTTCAGATTCTGCCAACAGGAGGATGCTGTTGAGGATGGATGGTTTATTGGCCAGTAATGTGGAGTGAATGCAACGTTGATCCTCTGTATTTTCAAGTATTGTGCTGGCAGCATAATGTTATGGGTATGCTTGTCACTGGTAGGGACTGGGGAGATTGTCAGGATCAAAAGAAATATGAAAGGAGCAAAGCCCACATGAAAAGTAAAAGGTGTTTTGGTTCTAGTTGGTTGCAGCATAACCCTTAACACATTACAGATTGACTGCTTAGAGAGACACAGCTGCATGTGAGCTCTCGCATTTTTCAACATGTTTTTTTACAATAAGACAATATGTTATTTTACAATAACATAACATTCACTTCAGATCAAAACTCCTTTTTCCAAGCTATACAGATGCTTGGAACAATGCACTTTGCTATTTTGCTATTTGCCTCATGACTATGGACTTTCTTGTTTACCCACCCGTGGGACAGACTGTTTGTTCCCACACTCGGGACTCTGACTCTTTATTGGTTACACAGACTTTTGGCCTCCCACCCTATTCTAACCACCTCTCACAGGCTTTGTATTCATGTTGCCTGATGAAATTGCTGTATTATATGATCTTGTTGCCATCTGATGCACATTCAAATGTCATAAGTCAACACTGCAGAGCTCTCCCTGTCCTCTGCCGTGCCTTGATTGTATTACTATTGTTGATATCTGGAAATGTGCATGTACACCCTGGCCCATCTACTGTTACTAGCTCCAATTCCGACGTGCTCTGATATCTGCTTCACTGATTTCTTCTCTCGTAAAGCCTGGGTTTTCTGCACGTTAACACTAGAAGCTTATTACCTAAAATGGATCAATTGAAAGTGTGGGTTCACAGCTCCGATCCAGATGTGTTGGTCATTACTGAGAAGTGGTTAAGGAAAAGTGTTTTTGAATACTGATGTTAACCTTTCTGGTTGTAACCTTTTTCGGCAAGACAGATCTTCCAAATGTGGGGGAGTGGCAATCTTTACCAAGGATCACCTTCAGTGCTCGGTTGTCTCCTCCAAGTCTGTCCCCGAACAATTTGATTTGCTGGTTTTAAACATTAAACTTTCAAATAGCTCTTTGTTGACTGTCGCTGGGTGTTATTGTCCTCCATCAGCACCGGCCTATACCCTACCTGCCCTAAGCTCTCTCCTGGCCCCTTACACTAAGTCTGAATTTGTCCTGCAAGGACATGCTTAAACCACCTGACCAAGTCCTAAAGCAATGGGACTCCCTAAATCTTTCTCAGATTATTTACCAATCCCACAAGGTATGATTCCAAACACCCAGAAAAGGCTACTCTCCTCAATGTTATCCTGACAAATAATACTGACAGGTATCAGTCTGGTGTTTTCTGTAATGACAGTGATCACTGTTTTACAGCCTGTGTTCGTAATGGCTGCTCAGTGAAACGACCTGTCCTGATTTGTCATAGACGCTTGGCAAAAAACTTTTAATGAGCAAGCCTTCCTTCATGACCTGGCCTCTGTAAATTGGTATAGAATCAGCTTGATCCCCTCTGTCGAAAACGCTTGGACCTTCTTTTTTGATATTTTCAGTGTATTGTTAACAAACACACCCCAATAAAGAAAATTAGAATTAAAAACAGGTTTAGCCCCTGGTTCGACCGTGATCTTGCAGAGTTATTCCACCTCAAGAATTGCATTTGGTGAAAGGCTCGGCACACGCGTACTAAGGCTGACTGGCTCTCGTTCAGGCAAATGGAAGGCCAAAGTTAGTTACTTTAAGGAGCAGTTCTCTCTATGTGGGTCTAACTCCAAGAAGTTCTGGTTAAAGACCTGGAGAATAAACCCTCTTCCTCACAGCTGTCCGTGTCCCATAAAGTTGATGATGTGGTTGTTACTGACAAAAAGCACATGGCTGAGCTCTTTAATCGCCACTTCATTAAGTCAGGATTCCTATTTGACTCTGCCATGCCTCCTCACCCGTCCAATATTTCCTCATCTCCCACCCCTTCTAATGCAACTAGTCCCGATGCTCCTCCCTCTTTTCCCCCTCCCCCGCTACAAAGTTTCTCCCTGGGGTCTTTGACAATTTTTAAGTCTTTCCTCTGACACCGCCTGGTGTAGAGGTCCTGGATGGCAGGCAGCTTTAACCTAGTGATGTACTGGGCCATACGCACTACCCTCTGTAGTGCCTGCGGACGGAGGCCGAGCAGTTGCCATACCAGGCAGTGATGCAACAGTCAGGATGCTCTCGATGTTGCAGCTGTAGAACCTTTTGAGGATCTGAGGACCAATACCAAGTATTTTCAGTTTCCTGAGGGGGAATGCTCCTTATAGGACACATCCCTGCACTCTAGACTCCTCTGTAAACTGGTCATCTCTGTATACCTGTCGCAAGACCCACTGGTTGATGCTTATTTATAAAACCCTCTTAGGCCTCACTCCCCCCTATCTGAGATATCTACTACAGCCCTCATCCTCCACATACAACACCCGTTCTGCCAGCCACATTCTACTAAAGATCCCCAAAGCACACCCATCCCTGGGTCGCTCGTCTTTTCAGTTCCCTGCAGGTAGCGACTGGAACGATCTGCAACAAACACTCAAACTGGACAGTTTTATCTCAATCTATTCATTCAAAGACTCAATCATGGACACTCTTACTGACAGTTTTGGTTGCTTTGCGTGATGTATTGTTGTCTCTACCGTCTTGCCCTTTGTGCTGTTGTCTGTGCCCAATAATGTTTGTTCCCTGTTTTGTGCTGCTACCATGTTGTGTTGCTGCCATGTTGTGCTGCAACCATGTGTTGTCATGTTGTATTTCTACCATGCTGTGTTGTCATGTGTTGCTGCCATGCTATGTTGTTGTTATAGAAATTTTGTTCTCAATGTTCATAAACTGAACTTCAAGTAAACAACTCTGTCTGTAACCCAGAATTTGTAAGATACTGGTTGAAATAAGACAGACAGGAGCCCAGTCTACAATGGTCAAAGATAAATCGTTTAATTCATGGGAGAGCTCTGAGCTCTAAAAGGTGTACACAGTCTCTTATATGGTACAATGTTGAAATACAAAGGCCCCACCATTTTCCCCACCCTTTCCAGGAAATAGTGTTTTCCCACAATACCCATTCATTCCTTATCACAATCTTTGCAACATAAGTCAAACTTGGACAGCTCCTAACCGTCCCTCCCGTCCCTAGGACCAGAAGCCTTCCCACATATGTCTGATTAGAACTAAGAATGCTTTGTTCTCACAGATACTCTCTAGGTCAAATTGTACCAGCCTGTTCCACTCTCCACAATATTCATTTCTAGACACACACATTAATTGGACTATCATTTGTCTTATAACCCTATCTCTATTGCATACATTTTCAGAATAGAATATTCTTAAGTCGTACAAACATTTAGTCATTAACCATAAAATCTATAACAGTTGTTGTCTTAGGGCTCTCTTTATGTAGTGTTGTGTTGTCTCTCTTGTCATGATGTGTGTTTTCTACTATATTTTAATTTAATTTATTTATATTTTTCAAATAAATCAAATAAATATTAGCCACTTTCAATGCAACACCGGAACAAAACGAACTATGCAAGAGTTTTTGTTGTAGGCAGAACGCATCGGTGGAGAACTCTATTGCATTGACATGCACTACTCAGCCCGTACTTTACAGAGCTGCAGTAGGCCTATATCAAATAGACCATTGCAATATATGGATCTGTGCCATTTACTTTGAACTGGACTGTGTTTACAGCATGAGCGGCCGTGAGTAGATGCGCTTGTTTTGAGATCAAAGCGAGAGCTGCATGTAGCCATATGTGCACATTTTGTTCATATCCTTTGCTAGTTAGTGAGATATTAGCCCAGTTATAGGTCATTTGAAGTCAGCTATATGGGAATGATTGCTTCCTACAAGAGCACAAAACGTGTACATTTCTAGACATCTTTGAAAATTGAGTCAGGTTAATGAGCTTTTTTTGTCTTAAAGGGACAGTGTTGTATTTTGAATAAGCTAAGTAACCAATAGGCAGAGGGTAGCATAATTTGTCTGATTCTCTGTAATAATGGCATGGTAATAATAATGCATTTTATTTTGTAAAGTGATTTCTTGCATCAAACAATACTACTGTAGGCTGAATGATAGAACAGCTATTTAGAATGTGAAAATGTTATGTGATCGCTTTCTCCATTTTTTCTGATGGTAGGCCAATCTGGTAGGCCTACATTATGATCAAATAGCCACAGTAGCCTACATGGCCACTGTTAAAATTGTAACTTAAAGCGGGTACAGCCTCAGTGTTCACAGTAAACGCGAGTTGGAAGTTGCACAGAATTTTCACAACATTCAAGTTTGAGCTCAGCAGGCCTGAAATTTGCTCAGTGTCAACATTGGTTGCAACCCTTCTAATTTAGTGTACCCTGCACGCATAACCCATGTGGAATTTTGGGTCTTTGGCAGTGTTTGGAACTGCCGAGCTGCAGTCAAGATTGCAGAGTTCATCTCAGCCTATGCTGCCCTTCAGTCCCTTGACTTTTTGGCCCTGACGGAGACATGGATCACCCCAGAGAACACTGCTACTCCAGCTGCTCTCTCTTCATCTGACTATGTTTTCTCTCATAGTCTAAGAGCATCTGGTCGTCGTGGTGGTGGCACAGGGCTACTAATTTCTCCTAACTGGAGATTTTCTCTTTTTCTCCCTCTCTCAGCTGTCCTTCTCCTCATTTGAATTCCATGCTGTCACTGTCACTTGTCCACTCAAGCTTAACATTGTTGTCATCTATCACCCACCAGGTGCCCTTGGAGAGTTCCTCAATGAGCATGACACCTTGATAAGCTAATTTCCTGACGATGGCTCACCACTTTTTTGCACTTGGCGACTTCAACCTCCCGACGTCTGCCTTCAATTTATTTCTTTACAACTCTCTCTTTCCTTTCCTTGCCTTGCCTCTTTGACCTCACCCAATCTCCTCCAACTCACAAGGCAGGAAATACGCTTGACCTCATCTTTACTAAAGGCTGTCCTCTTACTAATCTCACTGCAACCCCCCTCCAAGTCTCTGATCCCTACCTTGTTTCCTTTCCTCCAAACCTAGCCAGTCAGCCCCTACCCAGATGGTAAAGCACTGTCCCAATCTTTGCTCTCTCTCCCATTACTCTCTCATCTTCTATCCTATAATCTCTCTCTGCTAAATCCTTCTTCCTCCTGTCTCCTGATTCTGCCTATTCGACCCTACTCTCCTCCCTTTCCGCATCCTATGACTCGCACTGTCCCTTTTCCTCCCGGCCGGTTCGGCTCTCCCCTCACCTCCTGCTCCATGGCTGAGTGATTCATTGCGAGCTTACAGAACAGGGCTGTGGGCAGCGGAGCAAAAATTGAGGAAAACTAAACTTCCGGAGGACCTATTGTCCTTTCACTTGCTCCTCTCTACCTTCTTTTCCTCTGTAACCGCTGCCACTTTCTATCACTGTAAATTTCAAGCTTCTGCCTCTAACACTAGGAAACTCTGTTCCACATTCTCCTTCCTCTTTAATCCCCCAACCCCTCCCTCCTCCCTCTCTGCGGACGACTTTGTCAACTACTTTGAAAGGAAAGTTGACGACATCCGCTCCTCATTCACACAGTCTATTGAGTCCACTGGTCCCACTTATCCAGAACTACCCTTAACCTTTTTCTTCCCTCTCTCTCCAGATGAAATCCTGAAACTAGTGAGGTCTGGCCGCCCAACAACCTGCCCACTCGACCCCATTCCCTCCTCCCTTCTCCAGACCATCTCTGGAGACCTTCTTCCATTCCTCACTTCCCTCATCAACTCATCCCTGACCACTAGCTGCATCCCCACAGACTTCAAAATTGCTTGAGTCGCTTCCCTTCTCAAGAAACCAACACTCGACACATCTAACGTCAAAAACTATAGACCTGTATCGCTTCTTTCTTTACTTTCCAAAACACAAAACGATCTTCTTGACCTTAACCAGTCAGGCTTCAAAACGGATCACTCAACCGAGACTGCTCTTCTGTATGTCACCACACTGCCAAAGCTGACTCTCTGCTCTGTTCACATCTCTGTCTTTAACACCGTGAACCATCAGATCCTCCTCTCCACCCACTCAGGGCTGGGTGTCTCAGGCTCTGCACACTGTAGGCCGTTTCTTCCAGGTGACGTGGAGAGGATCTGTGTCTGCACCACATACTCTCACTACTTGTGTCCCCCAGGGCTCAGTACTTGGCCCTCTCCTCTTCTCTCTATACACCAAGTCACTCGGCTCCGTCATATCCTCACATGGTCTCTCCTATCATTGCTATGCAGGTGACACTTTTCTCCTTCCCCCTTCTGACACCCCTCCTGGGGAAGGCCTGCCCGCTCAAAGACCTCTCCTTCACGGTTGACAACTCCACAGTGTCTCCCTCCCAGAGCGCAAAGAACCTTTGCGTGACCCTGGACAATACCCTGTCGTTCTCTGCAAACATCACAGCTGTGACTCGCTCCTGCAGGTTCATGCACTACAACATCCGTAGAGTACGACCCTATCTCACACAGGAAGTGGCACAGGTCCTAATTCAAGCACATGGATTAGAATATTACCATCCTGAACCAGGACTTGACTCCCCCCAACCCCCCTTTCTAGCTCTGACTTTGCAGATAGCTACTTTATTGAGGAAAAGTGTACTTACTATGCCTGTGACATGTGGTTGTCCCACCTAGAGGATTTTCAGTATGGCTCAGATGTGATTACCACAAAATAAATTAAAAGGGGCATTTTAGGTGCAGAATTGTATATCCCATCAAGGTGTGCCACACTTCAAAAAAGGTTGGCAACCACTGCTCTACGGGCATATCAAAGTTCCAGAGTGGGATCTCTGCTAAGTTATGACCCATTTTATACAGAGAAATTGGCATAGTAGGCAATGTAACCAATAACAGCCCTCCTTTTACTTCATTGCACATCTTGCAAATCACCAGCAGACGGCAACCATTTTGAATCCATTTTCACATTCAATATGTTGACAAATTACGTTGAAACAATGTTGATTCCACCAGTTTCCATTGAACTGAAGCAGAAATTCAAGGTTGAAATTGGTCTGGGTTTGTTTATCTCTGTGATCATAAAGGACTAGTCTGACTGGTTAAACAACTATTTTTGATACACTGTTATTGCAACTAATCTGTCATAATAACATCAGATTTTCACCATGCAAGAAAAAAGACAATAATGCACAGATGACACACTGACTGCAGTAATGTAGCGCAATGTTTTTTAGGTGAGAGAGTGCAATGTACTTTTAAATGATTTCATAATTTCCTCAAATTTGCACTGACAGATGTAGCCAATTGAATAGCCTATCAATATACAACATGCATAAAATGCATCCTCTAATTGCAATGTCTGCCTATGCCCCCACATATTGTCTTTAATACCTTCAAACACCAAGTTAGGCATAGGCAACCTAATTTCAACATTTTACGGTGAAATGTCTAAACTGCTTCTCCATGCCAATCCTGTGATTGGTCTCAATCAGTTTCATGGGAATATGCATTTAGATCTTTTTTCATGACTGTTTCGTGAGTGAATTAGTGTGGCTGGTGTTAACAAACTATTAGCCTTTCTTGTATTCTGTTTCAATCAAAGCATATATGGTGGTGCAATCTGATACCTAGTGGTGCAATCTGTTGAGTTTTGGCGTATGAGAAAACTAATTTGACTATTCATCTTCAGCTAACCATCCTAAAATCTCATTAGAAATTAGGTGTTTTTGGTGCAACAGCAACATTATAGGCCTACTATATAATGGTATTACAGTGCCTCCGGAAAGTATTCAGACCCCTTGACTTTTTAAACATTTTGTTAGGTTACAACCTTTTTCTAAAATTTATTAAATACAGATGCTTGCAAAAGTATTCACCCACCTTGACATTTTTCCTATTGTGTTGCCTTACAACCTGGAATTAAAGTAGATTTTTTGGGGGTTTGTATCGTTTGATTTACACAACATGCCTACCACTTTGAAGATGCAAAATATTTTTTATTGTGAAACAAACAAGAAATAAGACAAATAAACTGAAAACTTGAGCGTGCATAACTATTCACCCTCCCAATAACAATACTTTGTAGAGCCACCTTTTGCAGCAATTACAGCTGCAAGTCTTGGGGTATGTCGCTATAAGCTTGGCACATTTAGCCACTGGGATTTATGCCCATTCTTCAAGGCAAAACTCTTCCAGCTCCTTCAAGTTGGATGGGTTCCACTTGTGTACAGCAATCTTTAAGTCATACAACAGATTCTCAATTGGATTGAGGTCTGGGCTTTGACTAGGCCATTCCAAGACATTTAAATGTTTCCCCTTAAACTCGAGTGTTGCTTTAGCAGTATGCTTAGGGTCATTGTCCTGCTGGAATGTGAACCTCCGTCCCAGTCTCAAATCTCTGGAAGACTGAAACAGGTTTCCCTCAAGAATTTCCCTGTATTTAGCACCATCCATCATTCCTTCAATTCTGACCAGGTTCCCAGTCCCTGCAGATGAAAAACATCCCCATAGCATGATGCTGCCACCACCATGCTTCACTGTGGTGATGGTGTTCTCGGGGCGATGAGAGGTGTTGGGTTTGCGCCAGACATAGCGGTTTCCAAAAAGCTCAATTTTAGTCTCATTTGACCAGAGTACCTTCTTCCATATGTTTGGGGAGTCTCCCACATGCCTTTTGGCGAACACCAAACATGTTTGCTTATTTTCTTCTGGCCACTCTTCTGTAAAGCCCAGCTCTGTGGAGTGTATATCTTAAAGTGGTCCTATGGACAGATACTCCAATCTCGGCTGTGGAGCTTTGCAGCTTCTTCAGGGTTATCTTTGGTCTCTTTGTTGCCTCTCTGATTAATGCCCTCCTTGCCTGGTCCGTGAGTTTTGGTGGGCGGTTTGTTTGCTGCCCTCTCTTGGCAGGTTTGTTGTGGTGCCATATTCTTTCAAATTTTTAATAATGGATTTAATGGTGCTCCATGGGATTTTCAAAGTTTCTGATATTTTTTATAACCCAACACTGATCTCTACTTCTCCACAACTTTGTCCCTGACCTGTTTGGAGAGCTCCTTGGTCTTCATAGTGCCGCTTGTTTGGTGGTGCAGTTTGCTTAGTGGTGTTGAAGACTCTGGGGCCTTTCAGAACAGGTGTACTGAGATCATGTGACAAGAGCATGTGACACTTAGATTGCACACAGGTGGACTTTATTTAACTAATTATGTGACTTCTGAAGGTAATCGATTGCACCAGATCTTATTTAGGGGCTTCATAGCAAAGGGGGTGAATACATATACGCACACACCACTTTTCAGTTTTTTTTTTTTTATATAATTTTTTGAAACAAGTAATTTTTTTATTTTCACTTCACAAATTTTGACTATTTTGTGTATGTCCATTACATGAAATCCAAATAAAAATCCATTTAAATTACAGGTTGTAATGCAACAAAATAGGAAAAGCCTCAAGGGGAGTGAATACTTTTGCAAGGCACTGTGATTTTTTTCCCCTCATCAATCTACACACAGTATCGCATAATGACAACGTAAAAAACATTTTTTTAAATTTATTTCCAATTTATAACTGATTATAAACTGAAATATTACATTTACATAAGTATTCAGACCCTTTACTCAGTACTTTGTTGAAGCACCTTTGACAGCGATTACAGCCTAGAGTCTTCTTGGGTATGACGATACAATCTTGGCACACCTGTATTTGGGGAGTTTCACCCATTCTTCTCTGCAGATCCCCTTAAGCTCTGTCAGGTTGGAAGGGGAGCGTTGCTGCACAACTATTTCTAAGTCCCTCCAGAGATGTTAGATTGGGTTCCGGGCTCTCACAAACTCACTTCCTTGACAATTTCTTTCACAACAGCTCTGCACTGCTCGGTGAAGCACAAGAAGTATGAATGCCCTGACTTCTACTGAGGCCATATCATCGTAAATGCTGCATGGCCAATGCAGACATCAGATTGACCATGCAGTGCCTTCTAGTTGTAATCAGTTGCAAAGAGAAGAAGAGTGGACATATCATCCATTTTGAAAGTGGTTGGCTGTATTCAATATGCATTATGTGATCATAACTATAAACTGATTTCGAACCAAGCTGTGAATCTTTGTACTAGTCAGTGGGGGCCATCTTGTTCCAAGACTCTAGGTTGTTCTTGCGATCCCATCTACAGAGACAAGCCATGCAACTTCTATTACAATAATCAGCACACTACAACCCCTGTGGATAGACTCTGAAGAACCTGGCAGTATCAAAGACTAAAGGGACAATTAGTGAGTTTTCCTTCAGATGCAGAAAACACTTACATGACTGTTCCGACTACGATGAAAACAAAGAGTGGGATTAACTATAGGGTGAGAGTAGACAGGAGAGATGAATGGACTATGAGTCAGGCAGACACCTTTTAACATTTGTAATATATTTAGGTGGCATTCAAAACTATGCATGGCATGCACCTGTGGACTGTGGTTCAAATGACGTGTAAATCAAATACTGTAACAGGATCAATACCATGGGGTTCCACACTGGCACTGTGTCAACATCAAGATGTTACAGTAGCCTCCTCTTCTAGAACAACTAATTAAATCATATTCGACTGAATGTGCAGATGTAATTATCATAAATATAAATTTTTTCATTACTATAGTGTCTTCCTCAAATAATGTTTATTGATTCGTCGTATTTTGATTGTAGGGTTGTGGTCTCTAGTAATTTCTAGGAAACATGGCTTAGATCTTAGACTAACGCCTATTCATAGGAAGACACACAACAGTTATAGCCTATTTAAATAACATGGAAGCTACCAATAAGCTGTTTCAACGCCTTATAGTCAATGTGAAATTTACTGCAGTGTTTGTCAGAGCAGGAGACATTCCGAATATCGGTCTTCTCAAGAAAACGTCTGTAGCGTCCAAACCTAATATGACCCATCTATGGAAAGATAAGACTCACAAACACAATTCTCGTCTGAAGGTAGACCAGTACCACTTTTAAAAAATTAAAGAAGTATACACTGCCGTTCAAAAATTTGGGGTCACTCAGAAATGTCCTTGTTTTTGAAAGTAAAGCAAATTTTTTGTCCATTAAAATAACATCAAATTGATCAGAAATACAATGTAGACATTGTTAAATGTGGTAAATGGCTATTGTAGCTGGAAACAGCTGATTATTTATGGAATATCTACATAGGCGTACAGAGGCCCATTATCAGCAACCATCACTCCTGTGTTCCAGTGGCACGTTGTGTTAGCTAATCCAAGTTCATCATTTAAAAGGCTAATTGATCATTAGAAAACCCTTTTGCAATTATGTTAGCACAGCTGAAAACTGTTGTTCTGATTAAAGAAGCAATAAAACTGGCCTTATTTAGACTAGTTGAGTATCTGTAGCATCAGCATTTGTGGGTTCCAGGCTCAAAATGGCCAGAAACAAAGACCCTTCTTCTGAAACTTGTCAGTATATTCTTGTTCTGAGAAATGAAGGCTATTCCATGTGAGAAAATACCAAGAAACTGAAGATCTCGTACAACGCTGTGTACTACTCCCTTCACAGAACAGCTCAAACTGCCTCTAACCAGAATGGAAAGAGGAGTGGGAGAACCCGGTGCACAACTGAGCAAGAGGACAAGCACATTAGAGTATCAAGTTTGAGAAAGAGACGCCTCACAAGTTCTCAACTGGCAGCTTCATTAAATAGTACCCGCAAAACACCAGCCTCAACGTCAACAGTGAAGAGGCGACTCCGGGATGCTGGCCTTCTAGACAGAGTTGCAAAGAAAAAGCCATATCTTAGACTGGCCAATAAAAATAAAAGACTCTTGGGAACATCACGCATGGGACCATGCACTATGTGCTAGCATGGCATGCACACATGGCTGGTGGCAGCATGTCACTCTTAAACAATGTATTCTGAACAAAAATATAAATGCAACATGTAAAGTTTTGGTCCTATGTTTCATGAGCTGAAATATAAGATCCCCGAATTGTTCCATGATCACAAAAAGATTATTTCTCAAACATGTTGTGCACAAATTTGTTTACATCCCTGACCGGTGTGGCATATTAAGAAGCTGATTAAACAGCATGATCATTACACAGGTGCACCTTGTGCTAGGGATAATAAAAGGCCACTAAAATGTGTGGTTTTGTCACAACGACGCAGCTGTCTCAAGTTCGAGGGAGCGTGCAGTTGGCATGCTGACTGCAGGAATGTCCAGCAGATAATTAAAATGTTAATTTCTCTACTATAAGCTGCCTCCAACGTCATTTTAGAGAATTTGGCAATACATCCAACCGGCTTCACAACCGCAGACCACGTGTAACCACGCCAGCCCAGGACCTCCACATCCGGCTTCTTTTCCTGCGGCATTGTCTAAGACCAGCCATCCGGACAGCTGATGAAACTGAGGAGTATTTCTGTCTGTAATAAATCCCTTTTGTGAGGAAAACCTCATTCTGATTGGCTGGGCCTGGCTCCCCAGTGGGTGGGCCTGACTCCCAAGTGGGTGGGCCTATGCCCTCCCAGGCCCAAACATGGCTACGCGCCTGTCCAGTCATGTGAGATCCATAGATTGAGGCCTAATTTATTTATTTAAATTGACAGATTTTCTTATATGAACTGTAACTCAGTAAAATCGTTGAAATTGTTGCATGTTACGTTTATATTTTTGTTCAGTATAGTTCTGTCATCTTTTGTGGAGCAAAATACTTTTAGGGACTAGGGAGAAAATACAATAAAGCAAAAACAAACGGGAAAGATTTTCTGTGCAAAATGTCCAAATGACATCAGTTTGACCTTATGTAAGGAAAAAGAAAGCTGTGAAAACGACCCAACATGTTTCTGATAGGATTTCAGTTCGGCTTTAATGCATATTTTATGTGGTTGAAATACTATCAGCTTTTATTATGCTTTTATGATGAAGACGGCACCTCGACAGACTGTATCTAACTGAGAATTGCATTCTCTCAAGATTCAGAAAGAAAGAAATCCTATTTCTACACTCCTGTTCCCCAGTTCCCATTTGGTGTATAATTTTGCTGCAAGAAATGTTTTATTCCGCATGAGGTATTATTTAGGCCCTATTTACAGAGGACTAGTATTAATAGAGAACGTTGGTTTGTATTTATTACCGCAGAATGTCCATGTTCCAGAGGACAATTCTTTCTTATATATACACACTACCAGTCAAACGTTTGGACACACCGACTCATTCAAGGATTATTCTTATTTTTTTTTGTAGAATAATAGTGAAGACATCAAAACTATGAAATAACACATATGGAATCATGTAGTAAACAAAAAAAGTGTTAAACAAATCAAAATGTATTTTATATTTGAGATTCTTCAAAGTAGCCACCCTTCGCCTTGATGACGGCTTTACACACTCTTGGCATTCTCTCAACCAGCATCATAAGGTAGTCACCTGGGATGCATTTCAATTAACAGGTGTGCCTTGTTAAAAGTAAATTTGTGGAATTTCTTTCCTTATTAATGCGTTTGAGCCAATCAGTTGTGTTGTGACAAGGAAGGGGTGGTATACAGACCAAGTCCATATTATGGCAAAAACAGCTCAAATAAGCAAAGAGAAATGACAGTCCATAATTACTTTAACACATGAATGTCAGTCAGTCCGGACAATTTCTAAAACTTTATTTTGTCATTAATACGTGTCACATATCAGTTTGCAAACAATGTAAAAAAAAGAATAATTATTGAGTTAATAAAGCCGCATACAAAACATAAACTGTGTTCGAATACCCATAGTAACATACTGTATATTACATACTTAATGAGTATATACTACATACTATTAGCTCATTTTAGTATACTGTAAAGAAAACTGTATCCTTTCAGTTGAGCAAATTAGCGCTTCGCCAGTCTACCGGAAGTTGATGCTGTTGCTATGCAACCTCTTACTAGCTTGTTGTAACAAATTACTAGCTAGACATCTTACAATTCCGGGTGTGTTTGTAAATTCAAATCTGGAGTACCAGAGTGTACAATACTCTGGGCATTCGTGAATTCAGAGCATTGTCAGATTGTACGTTTGTAAATGCAGAGCCTTTCGCTCTCAGAGTGTTTAGAGCGCACACTGGATGCTCCGGTGGAGGTAAAGGGTTGATCTGAGAATTCTGAACTTACAAGGGCAGTTAAGCACCCAAGCTAACTGCCTAATGTTGGCTAGCTTGCTAGCCACTTCCAGAGACAAATGAGAGAACACCTCACTCTGACCATTTTACTAACCCTAGCAGAGCTGGTTAGGCTGTTTTCATGTTATCCAGAGCACAAGCATTTTGCTACACTCACAATAACATCTGCTAACCATGTGTATGTGACCAATAACATTTTATTTGGTGACTAACTGTGCTGCTGGCAACAATTTAATGTTTTTTTGATGATGTTTACTGACACCGGTCATATGAAGAAAAATTATAGATAAAACGTGTTGGTGCTTATCGGCCATAAACATTACACAAGTTGGAAATCGCAAATTCAACAATGAGTGGTTTGGAAAGAATCAGTGGCTAACAGCAAGCATTGCGAAGCAATCCCTAGCCTGCTATTCAGTGGAGTGGGTGTGTAGTCCAAGTCTGGGTTTAGTGGTGTCTTTTCAAGTTTAGAAGGTTAAACATTCATGCTGTCAATCCAGCATGATTTCTGCCTCGTTGAAAACAACTGGAAACTCTGAAATTTCACTCTTCAGCGAGTTCAATACAACTGGGAACTCTGAAAAATACTGAGCTCCATCTGGGAAAATATGTTTTGAACGGTCATCAAACTCGGAATCCCAAGTCGGGAACTCAGACCTCTTTCTAGAGCTCTGACCTGAAGATCAATGACGTCATGATTCAACCTTGTTTTTTCACAGTTGTCTTGAAAAGCACCAACATTTGCCCACAAGGATCACCACCTTCCTGATCAAGTGAGCACAGCACAACGCGAGTCTAAAAATGTATTGTATGCTGCTACATAAATTAAGTAATATGCCAGGGAGATAGTATTACTTTCTTAGCTACAGTATACATACGTGTATGTCATGTAGTAAGCTGTTAGTAGCCCATGTGCCTTACCTTAATAATTTGGTCCCTTTGCCCCTTATAATATAACCTAATGTTCTGACTTGGTGGTGCACATGTAGCCTATAATCTGTTTTAGAGACATTTTATCATCGAATATTGTAAGAACTTTCATTGTCTGCATATATGTCCACTTTATTTATCCTACAGTTGGTGTACAGGGAGAATACTGTAAAAACAGCCCATGTTGTGAATTCTGTCGCTGTACATTTCAAAAGTGCTGACCAAATAGTTATATTGACTACGTTCGTCCTAGCTCACTAATGTCTTAATCGAAATGATGGATTGCCTCTTATGCGCTCATAGTCCTCTTATGCCATAGTTCGTACATCTCAATTGTCAGTAAAAACCACATTTGTTTAAGCAAGTCAGCTTTTTTAAAAAGTCAGTAAATTAGTCTTTTAAAAGGCAGTAAATGAGTCTGAATGAACTGTTTCGCTGCCAGACAAGACTCCGATGATAGCCAGGTGTAGAAGTGGGAAGGATTCACTCCATGGTGCTGAAAAGAAAGCTCTGCTGTTGGGACAGCTTTATGTCAGCCCTAACAGTTTGTGGGCACTGTTTGTCACCAGTATAGTGCAAATAATGTATTGTTTAGTGTTGTGTAGTGGCTTTGCTGGCATGAATCGGAGTTTCCCCCACCAAGATTTACATGCTTGGGTACTGAGTAGACTGACACCCCATTTCATTGATCCACAATCCATAGGTAAGGCTACACAGTGCAATA
Source organism: Brachymystax lenok tsinlingensis (assembly GCA_030435695.1). Taxonomy (NCBI): domain Eukaryota; kingdom Metazoa; phylum Chordata; class Actinopteri; order Salmoniformes; family Salmonidae; genus Brachymystax; species Brachymystax lenok. The sequence goes on from CM059780.1 coordinate 26,462,026, forward strand.
TAAATGTCAATACACACAATAGGGTGACTGGGAAGGTGACTTCCCACAGTCAAAGTCCAGCAATAAGAGCTTCGACGGTAATATTTGTGTAGACGCTTCAGTTGTGTTCTGTTGGTGTCACTGCATCACTTTCAGAGGGCATTTTATTTTGAAGGCGAACCGCAAATTACATTATTGTGCCTAATCCTTATTGTGGCTAGCTTCACATAAGTGTGTCCGGCCATAATTCATCAAATGAACCGACTTATGTGTGGTATTTTAGATGACACCGAGCTAGATAGTTAGCTAGCTAACTATAGCTACTGAAACGGATTGTCGTTTTGTTATGTTTAGGGGAAGAACATTGACTGCATTCATCTGCTAGCTAGCTTTCTTTCTGACCAGCACTGTCATAGAGTTTGGGGAAGTGCATCTGCGCTTGTCGGACGACAAGTGAATGTTCAAGATGTCACTGTGACAACCTTCTACAGACATGTGGATAGACCAACTGTAAACCAATCTTTATACCGCGTTCAAGTACTATTCAGAACTGGGTCATTTTCAACTTGCTAACTGGTTGTAGTTTAATTACGTGCCTCGTTCAATTTATTAAAATCAGATTAGTTTCCTATTTCCGACTGGCATGCAAACGCGGGACTATTCCCATCAATACTTCCTTCTGTGTTGTGATAGGCTATACATATGTAAACATCGGAATTATTGTAGTTTGCATAAACTATATTTAATTCATCTGTCATGCCCTGCCTTTTCTCTCTAGTTTACATAAAACCTAGCAGCCAGTGTGTAATGTACGTATTTAACATAAACGTGTATTTTTATGTTATGTTTATTCTACAGACCTGGTTGAAGCGCACATCTGCTTCTTAATGTATGCACCAAAAATAGTTTTTTTTCATCGTCGCTGGTTGCAGCACCTGTCTGTTAACAATAAAACCATGGGAGCTAGCCCTGTATACATTCTTACAGGAGGACTATGCCTACATTTGACTTTTAACTCTACAGCAACGTAAAGATATACGCTTTTTATTATAGCCTAGTATCAATATGCCTGTCGAAAAAAATCTATACAGCAACATTATTGGGCTTCCTTGAGACTACTGGATTGTTTCAGGCATTGAAATACACGAATCTCCTAAAATGAAAAATTAAATAATACTTCAGACTCCTTTTTCATTGATTGTAGCCGATTATGTTATATTGGCGCGCGCTTAATGGGTGGCGGAGCAGCCACTACTCCAAACCCCAAAGGCACGTTTCAAAGTCATCAGCAGGTTGATCACAAACCATACCATGTATGCTGGGAACACTTACGGCTGGGTGGCTTTTCAGCGTTTTGGTCATTAAAGCAATCACCATTGTTGCGCTAGATGATCCGTTCACCCCCAAATATCGGTTTTAATAATGGTAGAACCAAACATGTTGGGAAGCGTGAGCTGCGCGCGTTACAGTTGGGCAAATTGCAGTGTACAATGGTTAGGCAGTGTATAAGAAGTGTCTACACTGGCTGGTCTAAAGACCACCTCTTTTACCGTCAATCACCTGTATAGAGTCCCAAATGGAACCCTATTTCATAAAAGGGTGCCATTTGGGATGAAACCATAGAAAAGATGTGAGACACCTGGGAAATTCCCCCAAAACATTGAAAACTATTTCAATAATAACTATATAGCTTTGAACACATTTCTGTATAGTTATATACAAACATAAAATAGCTGCCACATAAAACCTTCTTGAAGAAAATAATAATTCCCCAAACACAATTTGCTTGACAGTCCCCTTACATAAAACGGACAGAGTGGGGGAACTGAACTGAACATCCAAACATACTTTTTAACCTTCTTTAGCTTATGTTGCAGATAACTGAAAAATATACTAAAATACATTCATAAACCAAAACAAGGTTACTCTAAAGTACAAAATAAACAAGACTTTGTGCAAAGATTCTCAATTAACTTGATCTTGTAACCTTGGTAGAGGAAGAAAATAAAAAAACATCAAGACCATTATCAACATTTACCAATGAGATCAGATGACTCTAGACCACTACATCTGGTTAGGTAGTCAACAGTGTGGTGAGAGTCCTCACGGAGCTATAAACATGTATACACAACTAGAAGAGCTATGCTTTGATTAACATGTATAAATCGCCTTATTTGAAACAAAATAAGAGGCACTAAACATTAACAGAAATAGCACGAAACTTCTATAAATGTCTTCATTCACCATCACGAGGAAAATCAGGGCAAAAAGGAAAACTTATTATAGGCTAGCACCTTATTACCTATATATACTAGGCTATTAGAAAAATTATTAAAAAGCATGCAAGAAAGAAAAATCTAATTCATCAAGCACTATGTTCCACTTCACACAAATGTGGCAAACTGATTTGTCATGCCTTGTTTGAGAACACTAAGATGCTTAAGATAAGGGAAAAAAAAACATCTGCATGTGTGTGTCATGGATGTTACTTTAAGGTTAAGTTTATTTCAATTGAAAATTCTATATAAATATATTTAAATACTAAAAGCAACCAGATTTTGGTGAAGAGCATTTTTTGCCTTCTTTTTGTAATAACTTAAATAATGAATTCGTATTTGACAGCAGCCTTTTTCTACAATACAAACTAATTCAGAGCAGAACATTAAAGATCCAAAGAGTACGGCTTTCCCAAGACACCTTTCATACAAAGAGAGGGAAAATCTGAATCACCATTAAAAGAGAAGTGGGCCAACAGGCTCTTAAAATCCAAAACGAGAGTTCAACGTGCATAAAGTGAGGGGTGAAGCATTGTCCCCTAGAAAAATCATAGGAAACATTCCTCTTCCAGAGAATAAAAGACGGTTAGTAGTTTGGTCAAATGACAAGACTACGCTACACCATCCTTGCCAAATGCTGAAGCAATGCAGTGTCTTTTGAGCATCATAAGATAGTGACTAATGAACATTAATACAAAATATCAGCATTGTTTCAAAAATGACTATAGCCATTGACAATCCAATGACCCGCAGTGTTATATGTACCATCCTAACATAGAAAATCTAATTATGTTCCGATTCGAAACCCTTATGGACCGATCTGTTCTAAAAAGCAAATGTCATCTTGGGGACTGATTCAAGAAAATAACCCCATACATTGTCTATTTCTTCTTCTTATTATTGCTATTTTTTTCATTTTCTTTATCTTTCCTAACAAAAATGACCAAATAAATGTATCCTTTTATAAAAGTATGCTTGCCTCTCAGTGGCTATTGGTCCACAAGTTATAATACATTTCAGACCACTTTCAATGTGGCAGCGACTGTGGTTGGCACCCAAGGTTAAAGGCCAAAAGTCAGCTGGTGTGTCATGTCTTTTCAATACGGATAGGGGGAAAAAGTCAGAGCACAGCCAATGACACTTAAAAAAAAAGCTATGATGAAGTCAAGAGAAATGAAAATGGAAGCCATTACTGTCCAAAAAAAGATTCCCTGACATTTTTGGTCAACAGTAACCAGTTTGTGAACTCTTACTAAACTGGAGCATGGTTTGTAAAAAGGCTGTCTTCTCAAGCACTTTGAAACGTTATTGTGTTTAATTTGGGGGGGCACAATCAACAAGGCTGGGGGAGTAACCAAGACGTCCTCACGATGTGTAATGTAGTTTTCAAAGCATACCGCTGCCTTGACATTTCCCCCTTTAATGTAGCCCCTTTTACATGGCAGTGGTGACCGAGTCGGGGTGAGGCCCCAGGTACCCAGGCGAGGGGGCCTGGTAGGGGTCTGCACCCTGGCCAGAGCAGCCTGTGGCTGGGGACACGGCCAGGCTGCGAAACAGCAGGTCCATGGATGGGAGCAGGGGCTTGAGCAGGCTGACTGGGCAGAATGCAGAGCCGCCGTGGGGGGTGAAGTTCACCTTGTTGGGGTCGGGGCAGGAGGAGAGGAGGAGCGAGGACTGGGCTAGGTGTGGGATGCTGTGGGAGAGAAAGAGACAGGGTTGTTAGGAGCAGGATCACAAACTGCTCAAATATGTCAGTAGACCCGATATCAGGGTTCATACACATTATGACAGATGGAATTTAATGACTTTCCTTTTAACCAAATTTCCATGACCAACAATTGACGGCGTCTCTGTAAGTACAGTGTAAAAAAGTTTATCAAGGCCTGGTTGAGCAGCAGGGGGACAGGAATAAAAGCCTGCCCACCCATTAGCTCTCCTGGAGGATGGTTGACTTGATGTAAAACAAATAATTAGCTCATTCAATATAGCAAAGATCAAATGGCTATGGTAGGCTACAAATCTTTTTATTCAGCTGAAGCAAGCCAAGAAATGTTAATGAAATTTACCTTTTCTAGTTTAGTCATATTTATCTCAGTCAGCTTAGAAGTGTTTACTTTGCAGGCTGACTAGCATCTTTTGCAACGTCCCATACATTAGATGCCCAAATCAACTGGAAGCATATACAAGTTTTGAACTCACATAATCCAAAAGAATGGCTACATCTAATCTTTTTTACTAAAATTAATGTTCACAATTCAAATTATTTTGATTCAGATTAGATTCAATGCAATTAAACCAAATACCAATGAATACAACGGTGAAGTGAATTGTTTGTTTCATTGAAAATAATTGTTTAAAATCAATCATATGAATCGTCAACTTTGTATGGCCTTATTCGTGAGGGTCGGTGATACATTTTTTTAGGACATGACGAAAACATTAATACATGCTAATAATAGCTAAACACTTAACTAGAAGGTACAATATGTGTTTTGGCTACCTAGTTAGTCTGTTTATCATATTTTATAGGCTATGCCTACCTGCTGCTGAAATGTCCGACTGTCTCTCTCAAGCAACGGCCCACTCGTCTCGCACACATGCAGGTGATGCGCGCAAATACAGACACGCTAAAGTGTAATTCCGATCCTGGCAAATATGTCAATTTTTATTTTATTGATAATTTAAATAAATAACATTAACAGAAATTCTTAAATTAATTTCCAATACTTTTCGGATTTGATTATTTTCTAAAACTTTTCCAGGTCTGGAAAAAACATTTTAAAATTCCATTATTTTTTCAGGATTTTCATGATCATATGAACCCTGTGATATTGACACACCCAGTCTCCAATAACTGAAAACCACTGGGGGTCAGTGCAGACTCAATCTAAGGAGCCATGTGTTACTGTTCATAAGCTTTTTGGAATAAATGCATGCAAGTCAGAATGTTTGTATTTGTCTACGTACCTAAGCATACATCTGTCTATACATACACATTAGTGTGTATTTACATTTGTGTGGGCATGTAAGTTTCTGTGCACATCAAACAATTGTGCATGTGTGTGTCCATGTACGAGTATTTGCGAGAACCTACCTGGTTTCCTCACACACGCGGACCTTCTCACAGCCCTCGGGGGGCTCCCTCTGGAAGCAGTAGCTCTTGTTGGGCCGGGGGGAGGAGGAGAGCAGCAAGGGGGATGGCTCCCACCCACCCTGGGATGACACGGGAGACCGGAGACACAGCTCGGCACCCTCCGCCACACCTGAAGCGTGGTGTGAGAATAGGTCCAATAACTGAATAGGTCCAATATCTGTGTTTCTAACTTCCTATCACTGAAGCCCAGTTCAGATACAGCAGCCGAGACGGTTTTATGCAGTTTGCTTGATCTGAACGGTCTAGCTGGAGTCTCCAAGGTTCAACATGTGAAATCTTAGCTAAAGACTTGCGACTAGCCAATCAGAACAGTGTGCTGACATTACGTGTTTAGCCAAGCAGCTAGCTAGCTAGCCAAGCAGACAGCTTGCTGACATCTCTCTCACAAAGTGTGCCCTGTTTCTGGTGCATGCATTTCTTGCTACAAAAAGTGGAAACCTTGTATCAAAGTTGTATCACATCTTTGTAAAGAGGCACCATTACTGTGGAAACTGTCAACCATTTATAGCCAATTTAGCATTTCCTGCCTGGTATTACTCAATTTTAGGTTGATAAACCAAATGGGTCTTGTTCAGTAGGGAGATGATGTTTTGAAACAGATAAACCGGGAGGTACACTCTGAACCTGTCCAATAAGAACACAGCTTTCCATTGCAAAACATTTTGCAGGTTTGTGTGCACCTTACTGAACAAGTTTGTGTGTACAGTACTGAACATAACAGTGCACTGCTGTTGTTACAGGGCTATATTAGGGAGAGACTGACCTGGGTCCTGATTCACAGGTAGGTCTTCTACAGAAGAGGGGGAGAAAGAGGAGCAGGGTGAGGGTGTGGGGGAGAGGGGTGTGGTGGAGGGGTCGCTCTGGGAGCCACTGCTGCAGCTCAGGGGTGGAACTGGAGCCCTGTGGCCGTCAGGAACCTCCAGAATCTGAGAGACCAACAGAAATGAATGCAGTGAATACACTGGACAACAGGACAAGAGTGAATACCTCCTTATTGTTTCTGATGGAATTCTTATTATTCTTCCCCTTTTGTCGCAAGGCCCGATACTTGTTTTTCTTTTTTACTTTGGCAATATCGAAGAATTTGAACACTGCTACTCAGACACCAAAAACTGCACTAATTGGCCCATAGTTGGTGCAGTATAAAAAAATTCAGAGTGTAAGGCTCAGCCCTGCTGCCCCATTTGACGTAAAAAAACAAAACTTGGTATAGCAGGATTTAGCATAAGGAAAATAACTTTGCCTCAAGGTCTTCCGTATTGGATTTTCTGCCCTGTTGGAAGTTCTATAAAATCATCACAAAACTTATCATGAACTGCAAATCTGATTGATTTGAAACTCAATGTATATTCATCATGTCAGCCTCTACTAAGTTTAGAAAAAAGCTAAGAAATACATCAGATGGAAGAGAAAATGGCAACTTTATAAAAATATTGCGTTCTCAATCAAACCTTAACTCAACTCATCTTTGCTCTATCAACTTGAAACTGAGTGTCTTGAGGGCATTAGTAGGAATGTGTATGTCGAAGCAGGTGTCGATATCTCAATAAACATGGAAAAAGCAAGCAATTCAGTTGTGAACCTGTTGTGGAAAATTACATACTTAGTCATGCTATCCCATGTTTTACTGCTTAAAGAATAGTCTCTTGTTATATGCCAGTGTTTTTTGTAACCTGATACAAACTTTTCTTTCGGTGACTTAGTCATAAGACAGGGCATATAGCTACGATCCATTTAGGTGCGACCGCAGCATGCGAGACATCCCGTGGGTTTACTATCTGCAGGAAGTCAGCTGTGTGGAACCTTGCAGGAAGGAGCACATTATAGTGTGAACTGTGACAAAACGGAGTTATATGGTTGAGCCCTCGTGCCATCAATCTCTGGCTATCTTAATCTGCACAAACAAACCAAATCGCCTTTTACACTATGTTCCAGAGGTGTGGACTCGAGTCAAATGACTTGGACTCGAGTCCGACTCACAAATATGACTTGCAACGCGACTTTGACACCAACGACTCGTGACTTGACCTTTATGACTCGACCTGACTTGATACCCTCCCCGAGCCCAAATATAACAAATTATGCTATTAAAAAAAAAGTGTGCAGCTCTTAATTTAATGGATTACAGTTTGAATCAGACAGCATCCAAACAAATTGTGCCAGCTGAGAAAAATGTGTGCGTGGCAGTGCAGAGGAACGTCGGCGGGTGAATTCAGACGGAGCCCTTGGAAAGATGATACCCAAAATTATTTATAAACATGACGCTGTATCAACAAAAATCGGATTGCAACTTGCAAAACATGCGGGAAGAAAATTAGGCGCAACAATTTCCAACTTCGTTCAACATTTGAAGCTGCACAAAGAACGGTAAGTCGTGGCTAATATAGCCGACAGCTATTCATCACACGAGGTTGTGTGTTTATGAGTGTGTGTGTAACTTGTTTGTTTCATGGGTTTCTTTTTTGCTGGCTTGTGATGTCTGGAGCCTGTACTGTTATATGACCTCATCTCTGATCGTCACCTAGACTTTCTTTGTTTAACTGAGACATGGCAACAGCCCAACGACTTTTCTCAGCTGAATGAATCCACTCCCAGTGGGTTTGTTTACATCTGTCAACCCCGTGGCTCTGGCCGGGGAGGAGGTCTCGCGATAATTTATCGTGAGAAGTGGAAAGTCTCGCCGGTGTCCGTGCCTGTCTCTAGCTCGTTTGAATCTGCTGTCTGTAAGTTGTCTGGGCCCACTCCAACCATCATTGCTACTGTCTACCGTACCCCCTAAACCGAATAGTGAATTTTTTAATGATTTCTCTGCTTTTCTCACTCAGTTATCTTCTCTCTCACCAAACATAATACTGCTGGGTGATTTTAATATTCACATGGACAATATCAATCTGCCTCTTACTAAAGACTTCACTTCCTGCTTAGAGAGTTTTGGATGCCAGCAACATATTCATTTTCCCACACACTCCAAAGGACATACTCTGGATTTAATCTGCTGCTCTGGTGTCACCCCTTCTGACCTTACAGCTGTTGAACTCCCCATAACTGATAATTTTTTCCTCTCATTTACAACTCACTCTTTCCATCTCTAAAATATCACGCCTCATTTCATTTCGGAATATAAAGAATATCAATCTCGCCACACTCACTTCAAGTATCCACTTCTTCTGCCTCCCTGACACTCACAATCTATCTACCCCTGACGATCTGGTATCTCACTACAACACTGGACTCCATAATATTCTAAATTCCCTTGCCCCGTTAAAAACCCGATCTGTTTCTTTTTCTGTCTCCGCCCCTTGGTTCACCCCCGATCTTCGTCTCTTGAAAGCCAAAAGGTCGGCAACTTGAACGTCTCTATAGAAAAACTGGTCTCACTATTCACAAAGAAATGTACAATAACCACATCTTACATTATAAGGACTCTGTTGCTAGCACCAAAACCCACTATTACTCCAGTATAATCATTGCTAATAAAGGAAACTCCAAGTCACTGTTTTCCCTACTTAACAATATCACCCAACCCCAGAACTTTCTCCCCCCTCACTTGTATACAACCTCCTTCTGCAACTCCATTATGTAATTTTTTACTGAAAAAATCAAAAACATCCACCAGCACCTTGGATCTATCCCTCACCTCAGCATCTCAGTCGACTTTCACCCATCCACACATTCATTTTCTTCCTTCCAGCTACCCACTATTTCAGAAATCACAGAACTTATCAGGAAATCCAAGCCTTCCACTTGTCAACTTGACCCTTTCCCAACCCTTTCCCACACAACTTGTTAAAGCCTGCCTTTCCTCCCTGGTTCCCCTCATTTCTGCTATCATCCATTCCTCTCTCACTACTGGAACTGTTCCTACATCTTTCAAAACTGCTGCTATTACCCCAATTTTGAAAACAATTGGTGTGGATCCCTCCGACTTCAACAACTTCCGTCCTATATCCAATTTACCATTCATTTCCAAAATTCTTGAAAAAATAGTTTCCTCTCAACTCCATTCTCATCTATCCCACAATAACTTGTATGAACAGTTCCAGTCCGGGTTCCGTCCACTTCATAGCACCGAAACAGCCCTTATCAAAATCACCAATGACCTCCTTATGGCAGCTGATTCTGGACTTTTTACCATCCTCATCCTCCTCGATCTGAGTGCAGCCTTTGATACCATCAGTCACACCGTCCTCCTCAACAGGTTAACTTCCATCGGCATTAGCCACACTCCGTTAGACTGGTTCACATCTTATCTCTCTGGCCGCACTCAGTTCATTCAACTTAAATCTTTAAATCCAATCCCTCCGCCGTCACTTCTGGTGTGCCCCAGGGCTCTGTCCTGGGGCCCCTACTTTTCATCATTTATCTCCTGCCCCTGGGCAATATCTTCCGCAAAATTCAATATTCAATTCCACTGTTATGCTGATGACACCCAGCTCTACTTTTCGACCAAACCTCGGCCCACTCTCCCGCCCACCTCCCTTACTGACTGCATCTTGGAAATAAAAACCTGTTTTTCCCAAAACTTCCTCAAATTAAACAATAATAAAACTGAGGTTCTCCTTATTGGCACTAAATCTACTTTATCCAAAACCGACAGTTTTTCTCTTAATATTGATAACTCCTCCGTTTCACCCTCCCCACAGGTTAAGAGTCTGGGTGTCATCCTTGACAGCACATTATCTTTTCAATCGCACATTAATAACATTACACGGTCTGCCTATTTCCATCTACTGAAACATCAATCGACTCCGTCCCTCCCTTACCCCCCATACTGCCGCCGTCCTTGTCCACAGTCTCGTCACTTCCCGTTTGGACTACTGCAACTCACTCCTTTTTGGCCTCCCTCATAAATCCCTCCATAAACTTCAAATGGTCCAGAATTCAGCTGCCCGCATCATTACTCGAACCCTCCATTCATCACATCACTCCTGTTCTCCAACAGCTTCACTGGCTCCCGGTCCAGTTCCGTATCCAATTCAAAGTCCTTCTGTTAACATTCAAGTCCATCCATAAACTCACCCCCCCATATTTGTCTGATCTCCTCCAGGGTCCAACTTCCACCCGCTCCCTTAGATCATCTTCCTCCATACACCTGTCTGTCCCCCCCGCCCGTCTCACCACTATGGGGAGCAGAGCATTCATCCGCTCTGCTCCCCGTCTCTGGAACTCATTACCATCCCAACTCAGAAACATCGATTAATTTTCCCATTTCAAATCACAACTCAAAACACAACTGTTTAAAACTGCCTCTCTCACTTGACGTCAACTGCTCTGCTTCTTTTGTTGTTTTTAATGCTGTTCTATGCTTTTAAATGTCTTATGTTTCCCCTGTACGGTGTCCTTGAGTGTCAAGAAAGGCGCCTTAAATAAAATGTATTATTATTATATGGGCACCTCACTGCTGGCCTAGATGAGACTTGCAGATTGACTCGCCACCACGCTGTTTGACCCTGGAAAATATCAAATGAGCACATTTGTGGTAGAGTGCCACCTAGATAGAGCGAGCGAGCGCGAGAGCGAGAGAGGTCTTTCTCATAGAGCGAGCGAGCGAGAGAGAGAGAGGAGGTCTTTCTCATGGTTACCCATGTATTTCCATGGAAATATGTTTATTTGGAAAGTAATAAATATATAGATATTTTTAAAAGCATTCATGATTTGCGTAAAATGTAATACTAACTATTACTCTTGTTAAAAAAATGAAATGGTATTACATTTGGTGAAGAGCATATTATGACTTGTTTAGGACTCGAAACTCAAAGTCTAGGACTTGAGACTTGACTCGGACTTGCCTGTCTTGACTTGTGTGCTAAGACTTGAGACTTAGTTGTGAGACTTGTAAAACAATTACTTGGTCCCACCTCTGCTATGCCCCCCCCCCTTTCCACACATCTGCTGAACTGCCACGTAGACAAAATAGGTTGTACTTTTTCTATAAAAGCAGAGACCCGACTATGTTAAGCTTTTCAACTCTGAACCATTCTTGGTGATAGTTGACTGCTTCATTTTTGCAAAACAACAATTGTTGTTTGAAAGAATCTGCAGTCTCTTCCTATAGAATTTCTCAGACAATCCTCAAACTTTTAGAATTTATGTTTATGCAAAAAATATGTCTAAGGGTCAGCACCGACACCTTGTTACAGGTACAACAACAAAACGTAAGGAACACATTTGCCTCAAGGACCCATAAGGTCTGCCATCTAAGTTTGAAAAAAGCTATAGGATACAATATTAATGGTACCCAAACTATCTGCACTGACCTGACGCACACCAAGACACATTTATACAGTACCAGTCAAAAGTTTGGACACCTACTCATTCAAGGCTTTCCTTTATTTTTACTATTGTATAATAATAGTGAAGACATCAAAACTATGAAATAACACATATGGAATCATGTAGTAAACCAAACGTGTTAAACAAATCCGAATATAGCCACCCATTGCCTTGACAGCTTTGCAAGCTCTTGGCACTAACTCAACCAGCTTCACCTAGAATTTTTTCCAACAGTCTTGAAGGACTTGTTAGCTGCTTTTCCATCACTCTGCGGTCTGACTCATCCCAAATCATCTCAATTGGGTTGAGGTTGGGTGATTGTGGAGGCCAGGTCATCTGAATTAGCACTCCATCACTCTCCTTCTTGGTCAAATAGCCCTTACACAGCCTGGAGGTGTGTTGGTTCATTGTCCTGTTGAAAAACAAAATGATCATCCCACTAAGCCCAAACCAGATAGGATGGCGTATCGCTGCAGAATGCTGTGGTAGCCATGCTGTTTAAGTGTGCCTTGAATTCGAAATAAATCACAGACAGCGTCACCAGCAAAGCACCCCCACACCATAACACCTCCTCCTCCATGCTTTACGGTTGGAAATACACATGGAGATCATCCGTTCACCCACACCGCATCTCACAAAGACACGGGGGGTTGGAACCAAAAATCTCAAATTTGGGCTCATCAGACCAAAGGACAGATTTCCACCAGTCTAATATCTATTGCTCGTGTTTCTTGGCCCAAGCAAGTGTCTTCTTTAGTAGTGGTTTCTTTGCACCAATTCGACCATGAAGGCCTGATTCTCACAGTCTCTTCTGAACAGTTGATGTTGAGATGTGTCTTACTTTAACTCTGTGAAGCATTTATTTGGGCTGCAATTTCTGAGGCTGTAATTCTAATGAACTTATCCTCTGCAGCAGAGGTAACTCTGGGTTTTCCATTCCTGTGGCGGTCCCCATGAGCCAGTTTTTTTGCAACTGAACTTGAAGAAACTTACAAAGTTCTTGAAATGTTCTGTATTAACTGACCTTCATGTCTTAAAGTAATGGACTGTCGTTTCTCTTTGCTTATTTGAGCTGTTCTTGCCATAATATGGACTTGGTCTTCTACCAAATAGGGCTATCTTCTGTATACCACCCATACCTTGTTACAACACAACTGATTGGCTCAAACGCATTAATAAGGAAAGAAATTCCACATATTAACTTTTAAGAAGGCAGACCTGTTAATTGAAATGCATTCCAGGTGACTACCTCGAAGCTGGTTGAGAGAAGGCCAAGCGTGTGCAAAGCTGTCATCAAGACAAAGGGTGGCTATTTTAAGAATCTCAAATATAAAATATATCTTCAATTGTTTAACATTATTTTGGTTACTACAAGATTCCATTTGTATTATTTCATAGTTTTGAGGTCTTCACTATTATTCTACAACAGAGAAAATAGTACAAATATAGAAAAACCATGGAATGAGGATGCGTGTTCAAACTTTTGACTGGTACTGCATTTCTATGAGAACTGGAAGACAGGGGATCTGCCATATTGGATTTTTATCCAATATTTAAAAATATCTTCTTATGAACTCATGTCGGTCTCTTGTACATTTGAGAAAAGCAATACATCCAAAGTTTAGAAATGTGCATCTTTGTTTAGAATTGTTATATTTACACAAGGGATTATGTATAATGCTTTCTCTCAGCCTGCACATAAGCCAGCACCTCTTTTTGCTACTTGCAGCTATATTTAAACATTCTGTTAGGATTGAGATTTTCTGCAAAACTGTTGAAACAACTTAAAGTGACAGATAGTACCCTCAAAGCTCATCACTAAGCTAAGCACCCTGGGACTAAATACCTCCCGCAGCAACTGGACACTGGACCTCCTGGCGGGCCGCCCCCAGGTGGTAAGGTAGGTAACACATCTGCCACGCTGATCCTCAACACGGGGGCCCCTCAGGGGTGCGTGCTCAGTCCCATCCTGTACTCCCTGTTCACCCATGACTGCATGGTCAGGCACGACTCCAACACCAAAGACACAACAGTGGTAGGCCTGATCACCAACAACCCGGGTTCAATCACAGGCAGCCAACCGCGACCACGAGGCGGTGCACAAGCGTCGTTCGGGTTAGGGGAGGGTTTGTCCAGCCGGGATGTCACTCTAGCAACTCTTTGCGGCAGGCCGGGCACATGCAAGCCGACTCGTGTCGCCAGTTGTACGATGTTTCCTCCGACACATTGTTGCGACTGGCTTCCGGGTTAAGCGGGCATGCGGTTTGGCGGGTCATGTTTCAGAGAGAACGCATGACTCAATCTTCACAGTTGCAGCGATGAGACAAGATCGTAATTGGATATCACAAAATTGGGGAGACGGGGGTAAAATATATATTTTTTTTAACTAAGAACTAATTCAGGAAACCAGGTAAGGAAACGAGATGGAATATATTTTCCCTTGAGGAGTGAGTATTGTAGGGCTGCATTGGAAATTAGCACAATCTAAACATGTCAATGTCTTACCCAGCACTGGTGGTGGGGCGGCTGGCACACGAACATGCCCTCCAGCTCCTGGTTGAGGCCCTCCACACTGCAGCGCAGACGAGGGGTCAGCTTGTACAGGGGGGTAGGTGGGATGGGCTGGCGGAAAAAAGAGAGAGGCATCAGCTGATTGAATAAATTGAATTCATACTTCAAAATTGCGCGTAACAGGGAATGCGCACTCAGTTCTTTTTCTCTTCTATTCATTTTAGGGTATCGGAGTATTGATTACAAATGCTGTTTGACTTTTTTCGTCAAACTTTACGGGTACTTTTGGGATATCGTTTGTCTCCATGGATGAAAGCCTTTGGGCAGATGGATTACTGAACAAAACACGGCAACCAAACGGAGCTATATGGATATAAAGAGGAACTTTATTGAACAAAAGGACCTTTTATTGTGTAACCTGGACGCTTTGATATGCCATCAGAGGAAGATCAAAGGTAAGCAATTTATTTTATGCTATTTTTGAGTTGTGACACCTCTGATGGTTGTTATTATGCTAATTGAGTTTGAGTGGGGGTGCTGTCCTCAGACAATCAAATGTTCTGCTTTCGCCATAAAGCCTTTTTGAAATCTGACAATGCTGTTAGATTAACAAGAGTCTAAGCTTTTGAAGGGTGTGCAGAATTTGTATTTTCATGAATGTTTGAAATTAGCATTTTTGTAATTTGGCGCTCTGCATTTCACCGGATGTTGTCAAAATCGATCCCGTTCATGGGATTGGATCCGTAACAGGTTAAATAAGCCTAGTAGTGGAAATCGTTCAAAGCTTTAGCTGTGCTTGAGTGAGTCAACCTAGAGCAATGGAACCATACCAAAAGCACAAATCCTGCCTATCCGGCAACAGGCAGGCTCAAGCAAACGCTCAAAGAATTTGAAAGATAGTCATTTGCTATTTGAACCCAGGTTTGGTATATTTTACAAAGCATTATAACTATCAGTGTGCTTATTTCTAGTCTTCATATATTTTGATGAGAGTAGGCCTATTTCTGAAGTGTGTATTGGCCCACACTTCCTTCTCTCCTTGCACAATGACCATAATGCAGTGCATATGAGTTGAAGGCCAAGGGTCATGTTTATTGTAGGAATGTGCATCTTTCCCTTTCAAGACTATTTGTCTCGTATCTAGATACATGGGCTCCGATACAGGAAAGATCATATTTTTGTTTAAAAATGATTCGATGCGGTTTGATTAGAGGAACAAATTGGCTCGGTGCATAACATTTGTTGCATAAAGACAAACATTTTCAATTCCAAAATCTGCTGCTAATTGAGCTCATGAGCAGGACCTCTGAGCTGGATCTGTCTGAGCTGACTTTGTGTGTGTGTGTGTAAAAATTATGTATATGTCTATGGTGTATGTAGTCATAAAGGAGACCAGTGGGCATCTACTACTCCACTATCAGATTAGGTGGGGTGCAATGTATGCTTTTTTACTCCCACCTTTTTGATCTGATATCACCATCACTCACTTGTCATTTTTCAAAATGAAAAGTGTGAGCTAATAATGTATTAATTTATCTTGAAAATGTTGCTATGACAATCAATTGAATTTATCACAGGTGGACTCCAATCAAGTTGTAGAAACATCTCAAGGATGGTAAATGGAAACAGCATGCACCGGCGCTCAATTTTGAGTCTCATAGCAAAGGGTGTGACTACTTATGTAAATAAGGGTTTGTTTGCAAAAAAAAAAAAAACTAATTTCATCCATTTTAGAAAAAGTCTAACATAACAAAATGTGGAAAGAATGAAGGGGTCTGAAAACTTTCCAAATGCACTGTATGTAGCACAATATTGGATTTCACCCAGTCTCAAAATGGAATGGTTTTGACTGTCTACTATATCCATCCATTTCCTGTCTTTGATGGGTGGGGCATCAATCTCGTTGATTGATTGCTTTAATTTTTCTCCTGCGATTCGTTCATACTCTTGCTTGTGCCTGTCGTTTTTTTCCCACGTTAACATTAAAGGAAATGTTAGTAATGACCTGTCAAAAAAACAAAATGGGCTCAATGGAATACGTTCTCTTTTGTTGTATCTAAGAAACGCTAAAACTTAATCTGGAATTTAAAGCACCTACATCACAAGAAAGTTAAGACAACTTATTTTGATGGGTGTTCATTTTCTGTGCAATTGAAAAAAAGTAATCATATAGTACAGTTGAAATGTTTACAAATTAGATGCGCTGAAATGAAAGCCCCTTCCGAAACTAAAACATTTGGATTATTGATATGTCTGATCTCGCAAACAATGTTGAGTATGTGTAGAGCGTGTGTAGAGCGTGTAGATTTTTAATCAGAGGGTATCCTGTTATTGACACATCCGTTGAATTACGAAAGAGAACGTGACAACAGTAATTAGAGGCAGTCTAGAGAGCACAGGCAAATTCAGGTAGGGTAGACAGAGCAAGCCCTGTTCCACCCCTTTATGTGAATGTAATCATATATGAAAATACAAATATATTTATGCAAATTATGTACGTGGGAACCGATGAGTATCGTGCCTCTTCAAACTAAAGAAAACAGACTGAAACAAAGCTATACTAGCTGGGCTTGACCATTAAGAAACGCTTATTTTCGTTTGTTGCAAAACGTAACATTTTATTTTGGCTGTGTGCCCTAATGAACACAACCCACTTCTACAGGCTGGCATCGGAAACTGTGTGTTCCACAGCTGGCGCAGAAAGCAGAAGTGGGTAGTGATTGTCACTTTCCTGTTGCTTCACTAGTCAGCTATTTGATTCACTTCCTCTGATATGCTGCTTTGCTTATTGACTGTGTGGTCCACCACTCAGTTCTGTAAAATTTACTGTGGTCCACCGCTCCGGCTTCTGTAAAAATCTGAGAGATGTGGGCTGGAGAAATGTAACCACTATCAAATGCATAGACTGAGCTATGGATGCAATAACTGACCATCCATGATATCAAAATGATTGTTTCTATCATGTTGAGGCTAAATATTTGTTTCATTTACTTTGTTTACAAACATTGGAGTAAAACAAGCTTATATTTTGGGTTCTGATGGGGTACAACAGTTGAAGTAAGCTCACGAGGCATTTACAAGTTATATTCTTGAAGAATCAATGGGTGCAGAGCATTCATTTATAAGTCAAAATTATGGATGTAGCAACTGCAGATTGCCTCAGAGAATATTTGGCTTGAAAATAGTTTGCATTGAGTGGCTGGACAAAACGTGCACAGTCCCAGAATATGATTACTTAGTATAGAAAGAAATGTACATTAAAAAAAAATATATATATTTTTTTTAGGTATACCAAATATTAGGAACACCATCATAAAATAAGTTTTACACCCCACTTTTGCTCTCAGAACACCCTCAATTCATCGGGGCATGGACTCTACAAGGTGTTAAAGCTTTCCAGAGGGATGCTGGCCCATGTGGACTCCAAAGCTTCCCACAGTTGTGTCAAGTTGGCTGTATGTCCTGTGGATTGTGGACCATTCTTGATACACACGAGAAACTTGTGAAAAACCCAGAAGCGTTGCAGTTCCTGACACAAACTGGTGCGTCTGGCACCTACTACCATACCCCCCCTTTCAAAGGCACTAAAAGCTTTTGTCTTGCCCTTTCACCCAGGTGAATGGTCAGAAGTTTACATACACCTTAGCCAAATACATTTAAACTCAGTTTTTCACAATTCCTGACATTTAATCCTAGTAAAAATACCTGGTCTTTAGGTCAGTTAGGATCACCACTTTATTTTAAGAATGTGAAATGTCAGAATAATAGTAGAGACTGATTTATTTCAGCTTTTATTTCTTCCATCACATTCCCAGTGGGTCAGAAGTTTACATACACAATTTGTATTAGGTAGCATTGCCTTTAAAATTGTTTAACTTGGGTCAAATGTTTCAGGTAGCATTCCACAAGCTTCCCACAATAAGTTGGATGAAATTTTGGCTCATTCCGCCTAACAGAGCTGGTGTAACTGAGTCAGGTTTGTAGGCCTCCTTGCTCGCACACACTTTTTCAGTTCTGCCCACACAGTTTCTATAGGATTGAGGTCAGGGCATTGTGATGACCACTCCAATACCTTGACTTTGTTGTCCTTAAGCCATTTTGCCACAACTTTGGAAGTATGCTTGGGGTCATTGTCCATTTGAAAGACCCATTTGCGACCAAGCTTTAACTTCCTGACGGATGTCTTGAGATGTTACTTCAGTATATCCACATAATTTTCTGAAGTGCACCAGTCCGTCCTGCAGCAAAGCACCCCCACAACATGATGCTGCCACCCCCGTGCTTCACGGTTGGGATGGTGTTCTTCGGCTTGCAAGCCTCCCCCTTTTTCCTCCAAACATAACAATGGTCATTATGTTCAAACAGTTCTATTTTTGATTCATCAGACCAGAGAACATTTCTCCAAAAAGTACGATCTTTGTCCCCATGTGCAGTTGCAAACCGTAGTCTGGCTTTTTTATGGCTGTTTTTGGAGCAGTGGCTTCTTCCTTGCTGAGCGGCCTTTCAGGTTATGTCGATATAGGACTTGTTTTACTGTGGATATAGATACTTTTGTACCTGTTTCCTCCAGCATCTTCACAAGGTCCTTTGCTAAATTATCCATGGTATGACTCATTTAAATGAGTGTATTTGGAAAGTATTCAGACCGCTTGACTTCTTCCACATGTTTTGTTACTTTACAACCTTAATCTAAAATGTATTAAAAATCATCCATCAAATCTGCACACAATACCCCATAATGACAAAGCAAAACAGATGAGATTTTTGCAAATTATTTAAAAATGTAAAAAAAAAAAAACGGAAATATCACACTTACATAAGTATTCAGACCCTTTACGCAGTACTTTGTTGAAGCACCTTTGGCAGCGATTACAGCCTTGAGTCTTCTTGGGTATGACGCTACAAGCTTGGCACACCTGTATTTGGAGAGTTTCTCACATTCTTCTCTGCAGATCCTCACAAGCTCTGTGACGTTGGATGGGGAGCGTCGCTACACAGCTATTTTCAGGTCTCTCCAGAGGTTCGATCAGGTTCAAGCCTGGGCTCTGGCTGGGCCACTCAAGGACATTCAGAGACTTGTCCAAAAGCCACTCCTGCATTGTCTTGGCTGTGTGCTTAGGTTCGTTGTCCTGTTGGAAGATGAACCTTCTCCCCAGGTCCTGAGAAGTTTTACATCAAGGATCTCTCTGTACTTTTCTCTATTCAACTTTCCCTTGATCCTGACGTAGGTTTCCTCCAGGCGTGACACTTGACATTCAGACCAAAGAGTTCGATCTTGGTTTCATCAGACCAGATAATCTTGTTTCTCATGGTCAGAGTCCTTTAGGTGCCTTTTGGCAAACTCCAAGCAGGCTGTCATGTGCCTTTTACTGAGGAGTGGCTTCAGTCTGGCCACTCTACTGGAGTGCTGCAGAGATGGTTGTCCTTCTGGAAGGTTCTCCCATGTCCACAGAGGAACTCCGGAGCTCTGTCTGAGTGACCATTGGGGTCTTGGTCACCTCCTTGACCAAGGCCCTTCTCCCCCAATTGCTCAGTTTGGCCAGATGGCCAGCTCTTGGAAGAGTCTAGGTGGTTTCAAAGTTCTTCCATTTAAGAATGGAGGCCACTGTGTTCTTGGGGACATTCAATGCTGCAGAAATGTCTTGGTACCGTTCCCCAGATCTGTGCATCGACACAATCCTGTCTCAGAGCTCTATGAACAATTCCTTGACCTCATGGCTTGGTTTTTCCTCTGACATGCACTGTGAACTGTGGAACCTTATATAGACAGGTGCTTGCCTTTCCAAAATCAGGTCCAATCAATTGAAATTTACCACAGGTGGACTCCAATCGTTGTAGAAACATCTCAAGGATGATCAATGGAAACAGGATGCACTAGAGCTCAATTCTGAGTCTCAAGGCAAAGGGTCTGAATTCTTATGCAAATAAGCTGTTTTTCATTTTAATACATTTGCAAACATTTCTAAAAACCTGTTTTCACTTTGTCATTATAGGGTGTTGTGTGTAGATTGCTGAGGATTTATTTATTTAATAGATTTTAGAATAAGGCTGTAACGTAACAAAATGTGGAAAAAGTCAAGGGGTCTGAATACTTTCCGAAGGCACTGTACATATGAAGTGGGTAAAACAGCATGCAAACATTAAAGTGATCAGTGTTCATTGACTATGTACATAGGAGCAGCAGCCTCTAAGGTGCATGGTACAGTAATCGGGTGGTAGCCGGCTAGTGACAGTGACTAAAGTTCAGGGCAGGGTACTGGGAGGAGGCCGGCTAGTGGTGTCTATTCAACAGTCTGATGGCCTTGAGATAGAAGCTGTTTGTCATGGAAAGAGCAGGTGTTCTTAATGTTTTGTATACTCAGTGTTTGACTCCAATAAGAGGAGTAGTACACTCGTTAAGAATACTAAGTTCATAATAAAATACATACAATTGGACCAAATATGAATGAAGTGAGCAGATGCAGGACAAAGATCACCAATGGTGGAGTGTGGGAGTCATACCTGTGTGGTGCCTGGGGAGTAGTTGCCTTGAAGGTAGTTGTGATGGCGGACCTTTTCGTTGCCCCCTGACGCGCCGGGTTTGGGGAAGTGCTGCTGCAGCAGGTGTTTCAGCTTGGCGATCTGTGACGTGCAGAGAGTTGTGTCAGTCAATCTCAAAACACACAAAAAGTCTGTAAGAGCTGCATTCCCATGAATTATTTTAGAACGGTTGTCTTTCTGTTTAACATGCGCTATATATTGTTTTAAAATCCCCTCTTTTGCACTATTCGCAAACTCTCATAGGCTTATTCTGTTTCAAGTTCAGCAGCCTACCTTTCCTCTTGTGTTGGGTGTGCGAGATAAAATGCGCCTAGGCTTGGTCTCAAATAAAATTGCCGGTAGGCTATACACACGGGCGAACTAGCACACTCAGTTGTCTTTCTATGGAAATTAACTTCTTAAATATGATAGGCTATAGTTTAGACTCCGACATCGACTGGAAATAAATATTGATAACACATTTGAGTCTGCCTGAAAATTCTCCTGCTCCTATCAAAGTTATGCAAGATTATTTCGACTAGTTCTTTGTTTTGTAGGTTATTTATCTATTGTAACAAAAGCAACTGTCGCAATATTCACAAACTCAAAGCCTAATTCTTGCTGATTTACATTCAGTAGCCTGCCCTTGTCTTTTGTTGGGCGGGCGAGATCAAGTGTGACTATACAGTTGAAGTCGGCAGTTTACATACACTTTTACAGAAGCTTCTGATAGGCTAATTGACATAATTTGAGTCAATTGTAGGTGTACCTGTAGATGTATTTCAAGGCCTACCTTTGCTCAAGCCTCTTTGCTTGACATTATGGCAAAATCAAAAGAAATCAGCCAGGACCTCAGAAAAAAAAAGTGTAGACCTCCACAAGTCTGGTTCATCCTTGGGAGCAATCCAAATGCCTGAAAGTACCACGTTCATCTGTACAAACAATAGTACACAAGTATAAACACCATGGGACCACGCAGCCATCATACCGCTCAGGAAGGAGATGCGTTCTGTCTCCTAGAGATTAATGTACTTTGGAGCAAAAAGTGCAAATCAATCCCAGAACAACAGCAAAGGACCTTATGAAGATGCTGGAGGAAACCGGTACAAAAGTATCAATATCCACAGTAAAACGAGTCCTATATTGACATAACCTGAAAGGCCGCTCAGCAAGGAAGAAGCCCCTGCTCCAAAACCGCCATTAAAAAAAGCCAGACTATGGTTTGCAACTGCACATGGGGGCAGTTGCTTTTTGAAGAAATGTCCTCTGGTCTGATGAAACAAAAATAGAACTGTTTGGCCATAATGACCATCATTATGTTTGGAGGAAAAAGGGGGAGGCTTGCAAGCCGAAGAACACCATCCCAACTGTAAAGCATGGGGGTGGCAGCATCATGTTGTGGGGGTGCTTTAATGCAGGAAGGACTGGTGCACTTCACAAAATAGATGGCATCATGAGGGAGGAAAATTATGTGGATATATTGAAGCAACATCTCAAGACATTAGTCAGGAAGTTCAAGCTTGGTCGCAAATGGGTCTTCCAAATGGACAATGATCCCAAGCATACTTCCAAAGTTCTGGCAAAATGGCTTAAGGACAACAAAGTCAAGGTATTGGAGTGGCCATCACAAAGCCCTGACCTCGATCCTATAGAAAAGTTGTGGGCAGAACTGAAAAAGCATGTGCGCGCAAGGAGGCCTACAAACCTGACTCAGTTACACCAGCTCTGTCAGGAAGAATGGGCCAAAATTCACCCAACTTATTGTGGGAAGCTTATGGAAGGCTACCTGAAACATTTGACCCAAGTTAAACAATTTAAAGGCAATGCTACCAAATACTAATTGAGTGTACGTAAACCTCTGACCCACTGGGAATGTGATGAAAGAAATAAAAGCTGAAATAAATCACTCTACTATTATTCTGACATTTCACATTCTTAAAATAAAGTGGTGATCCTAACTGACCTAAGACAGGGAATTTTTACTACGATTAAATGTCAGGAATTGTGTAAAACTGAGTTTAAATGTATTTGGTTAACTTCTTCTGGAGAGTCTCGCGTGCCCAAAGTAAAATGCCTCCCACTCAGGACCAAAATAGGATATGCACATAATTAGTACTATTGGATAGGAAACACTGAAGTTTCTAAGAGTGTTAAAATATTGTCTGAGAGTATAACAGAACGGATATAGCAGGCGAAAACCCGAGGAATTTCTGTCCTGAAAAAAGTGTTTTTGACACATTGCCTCACTTTGAACCCCTAACTATTGAAAACAGCTATATAAGAGTAAGATTGTAGTACCTATTGCTTCCACTCGATGTCTCTTGACAGTGTTTGATGATGTTAGAATGCTCTGGATGGTAATAGAAGAAGAATTTCGAACTGGTCACCAGATGTAAACAGAAGAGGATGCGTGTTCATAGGCTCTCGCGCGCTGTGGTTTTTTTCCTTTTCTATCGTCCAGTTTATAATCCGGTTGAAATATTATACTAAATATACATAAAAGTGTTCCTAAGGATACATTATCAATGATGTTTGATTGTTCTTGGACAAGTGTATAGGTATAGGTTGAACGAGTTCTCTTCACGGTTCAATGGGCGAGTGGACGCTGTATTTTATGAACATAATGCACCAACCAAACGGAGATTTATGGATATAATAAATGACTTTTTCTAACAAAAGAACCATTGGATGTCTTCGTTAGACACTTGTAAAGCCCTCAGCAGAAGTTCTTCAAAAGGTAAGGGATTTTATATTAGCGATTTTATGCGTTTTATGAGACCCGCTTTGGTTATGGATTTATTCTAATGCATAAAATATGAGGGGCTATCCTCAAACAATCAAATGTTGTGCTTTCGCCGTGAAGCCTTTTTGAAATCTGACAATGCTGTGATATTGCCAGGAATCAGAGCTTTTGATGGCTATGCAACACTTGTATAATAATTCAACTTTTGGATTTTGAATTTGGCGTCTTACATTTCACCGGGTAGTGTCGCTAGCACCCCACTGCTCCCTAAGTAGTTAAATAACTTCTTCCGTGGTGCCCCAAACCCTAATGAGTTAATTGTTAAATGATTAAAAAAAAAATCGGGTAACAATTAAACATAGTTGATAAATAAATAACAGTCATTAGATTAATGAAAGTCAAGTCACGACACCGGGAATACAGATATGCACCTGTTGGTCATAGATACCTTAACAAAAATGTAGGGGCATGGGTCAGAACACCAGTCAGCATCTGGTGTGACCACCATTTGCCTCATGCAGCATGACATCTCCTTTGCATAGAGTGGATCAGGCTGTTGATTGTGGCATGTGGAATGTTGTCCAACTTCTCTTCAATGGCTGTGCGAAGTTGCTGGATATTGGTGGGAACTGGAACACGCTGTCGTACACGTCGATCCAAACATGCTCAAATGGGTGAAGTGTCTACAGGCAATAGAAGAACTAGGACATTTTCAGCTTCCAGGAATTGTGTACAGATCCTTGCGACATGGGGCCGTGTATTATGCTGAAACATGAGGTGATGGCGGAGAATGAATGGCACAATGGGCCTAAGGATCTCGTCACAGTATTTCTGTGCATTCAAATTGCAGTTGATAAAAAGCAATTGTGTTCGTAGCTTGCCTGCCTAAACCATAACCCCACCATTGGGTACTCTTAAACTGCTTGCCCACACGACCCATACACGCGGTCTACAGTTGAAACCGGGATTCATCTGTGAAGAGCACTTCTCCAGCATTCCATTGGCCATCGAAGGTGAGCATTTGCCCACTGAAGCCGGTTAAGACGCCGAACTGCAGTCAGGTCAAGACCCTGGTGAGGACGACGAGCACGCAGATGAGCTTCCCCGAGACTGTTTCTGACAGTTAGTGCAGAAATTCTCTGGTTGTGCAAACGCACAGTTTCATCAGCTCGTCTCAGACCATCCCGCAGGTGAAGAAGCTGGATGTGAGGCCAGTTGGACAAATTCTCTAAAATGATGTTAGAGGCAGCTTAATGTAGAGAAATGACCACTCAGTTTTCTGGCAACAGCTCTGGTGGACATTCCTGCAGTCAGCATGCCAATTGCACACTCCCTCAAAACTAGACATCTGTGGCATTGTGTTGAGTGACAAAAACATTTTTTACCAGCCCAGCACAAGGTGAACCTGTGTAATGATCATTCTGTTTAATATGCCACACCCTTCAGTTGGATGGATTTTCTTAGCAAATGAGAAATGCTCACTAGCAGGGATGTAAAAAAATGTGTGCACAACATTTGAGACAAATAAGCTTTTTGTGCTAATGGAGAATGTGTGGCATCTTTTATTTCAGCTCATGAAACATGGGACCAACACTGTACATGTTGTGTTCATATTTTTATTCAGTATACGTCAACCCTATTGGCTGATATAGCCCAATAATACAATGGGCCACGTGAGAATCTGATATTTTAACCAATTTCTTAGTTATGATTTTCATACGCACATTTTCGTGGGACAGTTTCCTTACAATAACGGTTTTGTTTCTCAAAATCATTGCCATGTGGTTAATCATAAAAATCTGAATTAAAATGATAAAAATGTAACTAATGTGAGAGCACCAACCTCTTGATACACCGTGATCCATTGGCAGCTATGGGACTCAGTGATAGGCCTACTGCTGCATTGGCCTATAGGCTATAACTTCCATTGTCAACTAAGTAAAATACATAAGCTTAACGCTGACAAATGAAAATATTGATGAAAATTCAGGTTCTTTCATTCGCATTCATCTCTTTACTTCGCCTGTCTGCCTCCCTTTCTATCCATCTGTCTTGACTTGAGCCACCACTACTGAGGTGCAACATTGTATAAAATCAAATGAATCCAGCCTGAAGCAGTCGCTAGCGAACTTGCAACATCAGGCCTAGTGGTTAGAGCGTTGGGACTAGTAACCAAAAGGTTGCAAGTTCAAATCCCCGAGCTGACAAGGTACAAATCTGTCGTTCTGCCCCTGAACAGGCAGTTAACCCACTGTTCCTAGGCCGTCATTGAAAATAAGAATTTGTTCTGAACTGACTTGCCTAGTAAAATAAAAAAATTAAAAAATGTATCAAATCAAATGGATCCAGCCCAAATGCCACTGCTGGGGAACACGCAACATTGTATTAACTAGCCTATTCCGGGGGCTTAGTTTCATGCACCCGTGAGCTTGGGACAGACAGCTATATTTGCACAAGGAAAACATTTTTCTGGTATTTTATGACCTTTCCACTGGACATATGGGATCATCAGATCATGATATTTCGCTAGGCTACCTGCCGCCCCACACAGAGCAGTTTTTTTATGGGTTATTAAATAAACCAAAACTTGTGTTTCTTGCAAATGTTTCCACTCAGAACGAGAACATTAAATCACTAAAATGTTTCAACTTCATGTTCATAATCTTCAGCACCTCACCAACGTGAAAATGGCCCGTTTCTATATTTTGTAGTAAAAAATTGAGGAAGATAAGTGTTTTTAATGACATCACTGATGTGCATCATGTGATTTAAACCAATTATGAGTAGGCATGACGTCATTGGAAACACTTATCTTCCTCTATTTTTTACTACAAAACATAGAAACGCGGCATTTTCACATGCACTATATATACACAAAATTATGTGGACACCCCTTATAATGAGTGGATTTGAATACAGTTGCTGTTAAATATGAGTATTTCAGAATGGAATATCCTTTATATTTTAGATTTTTTTAATGTAACTATGTTAATATATCTTTGTTGTAAGTGTTTTGGGGCAGAAATGGTCGCAGTTGTGAAAAAGTCAATAGTTGGAAGAGTTGCAGAGTTAACTGCAAATTATGTTATTGTTTATATGTCCCCCCCCCCCCAATAAATTAGGCTATTCTCTCATGAACCACAAGGTCTATCCACTAGAAACTCATTGATACAGACATGAATATTAGAGACGATTAGATACGCATCTAGATACATGCGCTCTGAAACTATACATTTTAAGAGAGACAAGGCATCTACCACCACACTAAAACTATCAGATTAGGGGGGGGGCAATGTAGCTGTTTTTTAACAGCAGCTACTCTTCCTGGGGCCAAACACATTAAGGAACTTACATCACACAAAAAAAAAAAATAACAGTAGATCATATATTATTAGACAACTACATATCTACAATTTAAATTTATAATAGCACCATACAACAATATTACAATGTACGTGCTTCGGTGCCGTTTAAGTTGAGGGAGGTAGATTTATTTATATTTTGGCCTTATTTCTATTATAGCATATTGGATGACTGTCATTAATATTCCATTCATCCAGTTCAATGGAACAGCGATAGGTTTAGGCTGCTACGTGACTAAATGTCCCTATTCCCATCATGAGGTTGCTACAACCTAGCCTATGAAAGAAAGTTTACAATGTAGGTGCACACAGGTCGAGAGAGAAATGTAGTTGATAGTGACACATTCAATTCCGCCTTGCACACTTTTGCCTGCATCTAGCTAAACTAGGGTGTAATCATTAGTCCAACAGTTGCAAACAAGTGTTTCTATTGGACAAATCCAGGTATGTTAATCCCCGTTTCATTTGCTTCCATTTAAAAAACGTTTTTCAACAGAATCGGCAGAATGAATGCACCCCTGATCACACGTAGACAGTTCACGTTCATAGCAGCCAAGTTGTATTACTTCTCGCATCTATGCGCTCTCCTCCGCTCACCTTTTCCTTACGCTTGTGGACTTCAATGCACAACACACAATGTAGGCTGTCTGTAGCGGTTATGATATGGTTTGCCTCTGAAAGGTTTTTGTGACCAGGTGAAAAAACCTTTCAGAGGCAAACCATATAACCGCTACAGACAGCCTACATAGTCACCATATTAGATAAAGTAACGCCATAGTCAGCATAGCTAATAGAACTAAAGAGTTAGTAAACCTGCTACAATCATGCAGTAACATTACAGTGTACAGTCAGTAAACAGATTAGCATTTACACAGGCGGGCCCCAGTGGCAATACATTTGACTTGGAAGAGTTCCACTGTTGTGTTGGATAGTCATAGCCAGCTAGCTAACATAGCATCCCTCTGAGCAGGCTAAACTAGCTAGTTGCATTTGCTGGATACGTAAGTAAAACTGAAAGTGACGGAATCTCTATCGCTTCTCCTTCATTTGGGAAGAAATAAGTGTTCAAAACTATCCCCTCTCTCTTTGAGTCAAATACTCACATGTTATGCACTGCAGTGCTAGCTAGCTGTAGCTTATGCTTTCAGTACTAGATTCATTCTCTGATCATTTGATTAGGTGGACAACATGTCAGATGCTGCAGGAGCTCTGATAGGTTGGCGGACATCCTCTGGAAGCTGTCATAATTACTGTGTAAGTCTATGTAAGGGGGTGAGAACCATGAGCCTCCAAGATTTTGTATTGAAGTCAATGTACCCAGAGGACGGAAGCTAGCTGTCCTCTGGCTATACAATGGTGCTACCCTACAGAGTGCTGTTGAGGCTACTATAGACCTTCATTGCAAATAATTGTAATCAATTACTTGGTGACATGCAAATATATTTAGTATAGTTTTATCTAAAAAGGATAACTTAAATGTTAACATTTTTTATATGTATGGTCCTCCCCTTCCTCCTGAGGAGCCTCTACTGACGTTTTGAATACATTTTTGCAAATGTATTCAAAATAAGGAACGTGAAATATTACATTTACATAAGTATTCACACCCTTTACTCAGTACATAGTTTTTTTTTTTTTTTACCTTTAACTAGGCAAGTCAGTTAAGAACAAATTCTTGTTTACAATGACGGCCTAGGAACAGTGGGTTAACTGCCTTGTTCAGGGGCAGAACGACAGATGTTTACCTTTTCAGCTCGGGGATTCGATCCACCAACTTTTTGGTTAATGGCCTAACGCTCTAACCATAAGGTTACCTGCCGCCCCGGTCTGAGGTCCTGAGCGCTCTGGAGCAGGTTTTCATCAAGGATCTCTCTTTACTTTGCTCCATTAATCTTTCCCTCGATACTGGCTGGTCTCCCAGTCCCTGCCGCTGAACTAAATCCCCACAACATGATGCTGCCACCACCACCATGCTCCAATGTAGGGATGGTGCCAGGTTCCTCCAGACGTGACGCTTGGCGTTCAGACCAAAGAGTTCAATCTTGGTTTCATCAGACCAGAGAATCTTGTTTCTCGTGGTCTGAGTCCTTTAGGTGCCTTTTGGCAAACTCATAGCGGGCTGTAATGTGCCTTTTACTTAGGAGTGCTGCAGAGATGGTTGTCCTTCGGGAAGGTTCTCCCATATCCACAGAGGAACTCTGGAGCTCTGTCAGAGTGACCATCGGGTTCTTGGTCACCTCCCTGACAAAAGGCACTTCTCCCCGATTGCTCAGTTCGGCCGGGCGGCCAACTCTAGGAAGAGTCTTGGTGGTTCCAAACTTCTTCCATTGAAGAACGATGGGGACCTTCAATGGGGAACTTCTTGGGGACCTTCAATGCTGCAGAAATGTGTTACCCTTCCCCAGATCTGTGCCTCGACACAATCCTGTCACGGAGCTCTACGGACAATTCCTTGACCTCACGGCTTGGTTTTTGCTCTGACATGCACTGTCAACTGTGGGACCTTTCCGTTTTTGCTTTGCCATTATGGGGTATTGTGTGTAGATTGATGAGGAAAATGTTTTATTTAATACATTTTACAATAAGGCTGTTATGTAAAAATGTTTCAAAAAAGGGAAAGGATCTGAATACTTTCTTAATGCACTGTAGGCAATGAATATATAGCACAACTTTGGATTTCACCCCCCCCTTATCTCAAATCAACTGGTTCTGAACATTTGGAAGGGATATTGTCTGCTCCTCTCGCTTCGGCCACGCAGAGCGCCTCGCAAAAGGGATTGCTGTCTTTATGACATTTTGAAACTTTAACCTGTATATCTAAAAATGACCATTTACACTGATTGTTTGAAGCAAAACTACCAAAACTATTGCTGATGGTGAACCTGAACAATCAAATAAAATCTACTGTAAGATCTGTTAAGCAGGTATAGCCAGATGAGAGTTGTCTCTCCGGTAGCTAATTTAATAACGACAAAACACAATTTCAAGCGCATCGATAACAATAACCTAGCAAATTACATAGGTTGTCACAACTAATAAAGCCTAATATCACATAAGCCATTTATTACCTGGGGTTGTTCGGCATGCAAAATTACTTGTAGATCAATGACTGCCAACACAGTTACATGCAGATTGACACAAAAGATTAGGTATTTTCAGAAGGTAGAAAGAATGTAATAAGAACAAAAGAAAAATGTCAACCGGCGATTCGTAACGTTTGAATCCATTTTCTGACCAATGCATGCTACTTGGAACAGTTTGGGGTCCACGGACCCATGCACTTGTATCGTAAACATTTAAAATCGGGGACTAATGCGCATCGGTCAATCATTACATCCCTAATTAATATATTTAGTTTTATTATTCAAGTAATTACCAAAATGGCAAAACAATGTGGTAACTTTGGTAAAGTACCGGGCGTTTTGAAACCCTACATCTGTCTTTTTGAGACCCAAAACTTTTCAACTCCCATTCTCACACAAACACTTGTGTTTTCATGCGGTGTGAGTGGGTGTCAGTGCAGTACATGCCTCCTGTAGGTGCTCAGCACTGCCCCACGATGCAGAGCGTTTGTGCCCTTCGCTGCCTTTCCTGTTCAGAGCCTCGTCTGACCATGAGTCAGGCGTCTGGAGGAGGAAGAGCACAGTGTCATCATTATCATCACTCCAAGTTACACATTATTCCATGTCATGAGGGGTTCAGCACATGGAATCAAAAACATTTTATCCATGCTTAATGCAAGTTAAAAACACATAACTGCATTGGTGTTTTCAATTGTCTTTCTTAAAAAAAATGTGTTTAGGGCATTGAATATAATGTCTAATAACGTGCAACATTGACCTTTTGACTAGGACAAAGGAGGGGACACATTGTGTCATGTCCACCGTCTATTACCAGATGTGCTTTATGCTTAAGTATCGTTACATCATGCATACTGTGTTGAAAACACAAATCTTTGCACAGAGAGCAGAGCATAAGGGCTTGAGGTAAGAAACTCACACCATACCCCTACACACACCTAGTCTGCTTGCTGCCTATCAAGCCTCAGAGAGACAGAGAAAGAGGGAGAGGATGTGGGCTAGTGGCGAGTCCCTGCAGAGCGCAAGCACACAGATAGGATGAGTGCAGCCTGCTGCGCAACAAAAAAAGGCCCTGTCAGCTGACTCCAGACATGTTCACACGACTGTGGTTCTCACTCCCTCAGAGAGCAGAACCACCACCTAACACTCATTTTTCTGTCTTTCTCACTACTTGCCTTTTCGCTGACTCTCAATCCTCTGCTACAAGCCCCCACCCCTCTCCAAAGCCTAGACAAATACTTTTACAGGTAATTTACGGTCACTTGTGCTGGCTACTATTAACCTCAAAACATGAGTCGAATGATGTAGGCATAGCCTGTTGTAGATTAAGTTATATGTATGTAGAATATAAACAATGTTCCTAACAAAGCCTAACTAACAGAACATCTATAACTACCTGCCCTAGGCTTAAATCAAAAACTTTCTGTGACTTTCCCCATTCAGATACATAAAATGGAGGAAATAAAACAAACGGATATTGTCAGAGGATTCAATGGGAGGTAGTCACCTGGGTTGATTGGTCCTTCCTGCAGAGGCTTGCCTGGCCCTCGGGCTCTTTGGGCCAGTGGCCCTGCAAGTAGGGGCCCACAATGGCATCCAGAGAGAGTGTCCGCCGCATCCCAGGGGTCACCTGTCGCGCTTTGGTCTTCTTCTCTGATAACAATGAAAGGAGGGGAATTTTAACATGCATAGTTGGAAAAACATGTATAATGTCAAGTCTATAGCAATCATGTCTTTCATTTTGCAGCTGCTGAAATAAGATTTTACCTAGGCTAACACGCACTGTTGGTGCTGTCCAATAATACTGTAACATTACAGTAACTGCCCAGTGTGTCCAGATTTCTATTAAATATGACCTATAATTAAACTAAACTAAAATATAAAAACACAACATGCAACAATTTCAAAGATTTTACTGAGTTACAGTTCATATAAGGAAATCAGTCCATTGAAATTAATTAATTGGGTCCAAATCTATGGATTTCACAACTAAGCAGGTGTGTAGCCTTTGGTGGGCCTTGGAGGGCATAGGCCTACCCACTTAGCAGCCAGTGCCCAACCACTGGGGAGCCAGGCCCAGCCAATCAGAATGTGTTTTTCCCCACAAAAGGGCATTATAACTGACAGAAACACTCCTCAATGCCAATTGCAAGAACTGTTCGGCGGGAGCTTCATGAAATGGGTTTCCATGGCCGAGCAGCCGCACACAAGCCTAAGATCGCCATGCGCAATGCCAAAGTCAGCTAGAGTGGTGTAAAGCTCGCCACCATTGGACTCTGGAGCAGTGGAAACGCCTTCTCTGGAGTAAAATCACACTTCACCATCTGGTCCATCGTCCGATGGACGAATCTGGGTTTTAGGATGCCAGAAAAACGCTACCTGCCCCAATGCATAGTGCCAAGTGTAAAGTTTGATGGAGGAGGAACAATGGTCTGTGGCTGTTTTTCAGGCTAGGCCCTTTCGTTCTAGTGAAGGGAAATCCTTACGCTACAGCATACAATGACATTCTAGACGATTCAGTGCTTCCAACTTTGTGGCAACCGTTTGGGGAAGGCCCTTGCCTGTTTCAGCATGACAATGCCCCATTGCACAAAGCAAGGTCCATAAAGAAATGGTTTGTTGAGATCGGTGCGGAAGAACTTGACTGGCATGCAGAGCCCTGACCTCAACCCCATCAAACACCTTTGGGATGAATTGGAACGCCGACTGCGAGCCAGGCCTAATCGCCCAACATCAGTGCCCGACTTCACTAATGCTTGTGGCTGAATGGAAGCAAGTCCCCGCAGCAATGTTCCAATAAAGTTTAAGTCATGTAGCGTGAGTGGAACGGTTTTCCTTCCAAAACATTGTCATTATTAAGCATGTTAAAAAGCTGCTTTTCTGTGTTGGAATAGCGTGGGCGTACCTCAACAACAGAATGATGTGGGCGTATACTGGTCATTAAAAATATTCATGCAAGTTGACCGCTGATTGGCCAGCTCATCCTCCTCAGGGATATCTTCATGTTCTATGAGGAAATAGCAAGCAATTTTGAGACTGTCTATTTATCTAATTTATCTGCCAGGAGCATGCCGTCTATTTAAGGCAATGCCAACATAATTCTGACAAATTTTAGAATGTAAAAATAATGAATGTCAATGCATAATGCCATTTGGGTAGGCCTATAAAGAATATATATATTTGTTTAACCTTTATTTAACTAGGCAAGTCAGTTAAGAACCCAAGCCAAACCCTAACGACGCTTGGCCAACTGTGCGCCGCCCTATGGGAATTCCAATCACGGCCAGTTGTGATACAGCTTGGAATCGAACCAGGGTCTGTAGTGACTGAGATGCAGTGCCTTAGACCGCTGCGCCACTCGGGAGCCCATATATATTTTCTTAAAAGTGGTAATGCATAATATTTAATTACTGGCCAGGTCAAGGGATATTTTTTCCCTATAGGCTAAAACAATTACATATAAAATGTACAATTAAAATTAGTGCTTGAAAAAGTATTTGAAATTCTTTGAATTTGACTTGTCAATGTTTATGAACCCTGTATAGGCTACTTGCTCAAACACAAAATAAAATAAATCACCTGCTATTGAAATAATGCGCGCATCATTCACCTTCCTGTCAGATCTTGACCTGGCCAGTAATTCAATATTTTGGGGCCAGTATCTTTCAAAATTGCATGTGCAGTGAGCATAGGACCTATATGTCCATCACTTTGCGTAGCCGACAACGATGCTATTGATAGCCTAAACGTATTCGGGTAGATGGAAAGGCAATTAAAAAGGTAACTACAAAGTGCGCTACAGAAACACTGCTTGCCAAACTGTCTGGCTGGTGTGCACCTGAATTAAACGGTAACACACAGACCTCATAAATGGTCCCCCTAGCCGGGTTCTGTATGGAATGCTGGCACATTATAGGACTCAAACTAGCTCAATTATAAAATGTTTTTGTTAAAACAAGTGTGTGGACCAAATCATGTGCTGGGGCCACCAGTGGAAAAAGTTAGTGTAGAACCCCATTACACTTATCTTAGTTGTAATTGGTGATGGGGAGACTGATACTTCATGAAGACCAGAAAGGCGTTCAATCTGTCTTGACCAGTAACTGTTACAGGAAGGTTCCAACAGTACAGCTGTATTACTACCACTGCTATATGACAGTTTCAAATGAAGTCCTACAATCTAAGTTATGTAGCCTAGAGTAATATTAGAGTAATTGCTGTATATTACAGCCATGTTGTCTGTTTTTGTTCAAGTGACCTTATTCAGCATTGGATGGCAATAGTGTTTCAACCATTTCCTTAGTCAGGCAATTATTAAATTGTTCTGTTGTACATTTTACTGGTTGTTATCAGATGAAAGCATAACTTTTGAAAGCAGTTACCATAAATTAACAGTTAACAGTATAATTGCAAGACCTTATTTTCTCACCCGCACTCATTTCTACCACTGTTTGTTTCGGTTTATGTTGAATGACATACTCAATGGAAATCAAAACAGGTAACGTTAGCTAGCTATATCTGTACGGTCTGCGTTTACCATACCTGACATGGCATTTTTCAAGCTGGTCTGTGCTTTGCTGTGCAGCTGGAATGGAACTGTTGCTCTCAAGGGCTGTGGACCAGAAGTGTCTCCTCGGGTCTGGTTGACTCCGCTTCGGCAAGACATCTTCCCAAGACGGCTGCAACTCAAGGTTTAGTTAGCTCGTAGAATTTCTGTTAAATGCTAGAATACCCAACTTCTAGAACTTAACTGGAGAGGTCTCACTCCAGCTAAAACAGCGGCTACCTGTTCCCTCTGAGACCTTAGCTACTTCACTTTGATAACTATTCAAGTCAGTACATGTCTTTAATGGGTAGCTAGCTAGTGTTCTAACTGGGCTATGCCTCAAATAGTTAAATGTATCTTCTTTGCTCTCTCGCTCGTGCGAGTTAAAGTTAGCTAGCTAGCCAGCCAGCCAGCAGAGTTCCTTTGTGACGATTTTGAGCAATTTCAGCACTTTTATCAAAGAAGGAAGCAGTCCAACCTCAGTAAGTTAATAAACTACATATCATTAGTCTTCTTAGTAAACGATATATCATCATAATTATTCGCAGTGGAACTTATTTCGATCACCAACTAAGTTGAGGTGGTCACGGTGGAGTTCCTTGCGTTGTTGATTCACGCCAACTCAAACAACTTTCACGCTCGTGTCGATGTAATTATGCGGGGTGGGTCCAGTTTTGAATCTGAGATTTGGTTGGTTAGTCAAATGTATTATCATAAGTCCATTGAGCAACTCACTACCAATCTATCACTGTGACAGAAAAAAACATGTCACTGCCCAATTCATTTGTCATACTGATTTGAACGTTCTCTTGTTTTTGTTTCAGTATTGGGATAATCAAACTGGACACTGATTCAAAATCTTATCTCATAGGCTAGGCTATTCAAGCATATAAAATGTTGCATTTCAATATTGTTGTTTAAAATTACTTTTAACCTGAAATCCTGAAATAATATTTGTTGTGCACAATCTGCAGTCTTCATATGACATTAATCTATACATCCATTATTAATTAATTAATTCAATGCAAAAGCATATCTTCATTCATTCTAATAACAGGCTCACTCTTATGTAATCATTAGTGTGTTTGTGTGTGTGTTTGAGGGTGGACAACGTGGTGTATCTCCGCAGAGGGGCGATTGTGGAACATGGGTGGTGTGTGACAGTGTGCGTTGTGATAGATAACTGTCCCTAAGCTGTGAGAGAGGGAGTGCCAATGCTGTGACCGGAGAAGGGATAGAGATAACACTCAAACCAGAAGTAGTAGCCTTTAACCACAAATTCTTGATCAGCTTTAACCAACCTATATTAAAAGGTTACCCACTGGTAGGTACAAAGCAAAACTGACCCTAGATCAGCAATTCAAGTGGAACTTCAACCTACACCAGAGATAACAGGCCATTGCATTGGCCTCCCTGAAATGGGAGGGAGTGAATAAGCAGCATTATCATAAAGGGTCACGCTCACTACCTCATGTCCACGCACACAGTGTACATACTGTATGTCTTGTGTTGCTGCCCTCACAAGTCAAAAGGTGTCATGACAGAAAATCACTTACCCTTCGCAAACCTTCCATGACCTATAGCATAGCCCACATGGGGTCATACCATAGATGTGTGCGCGAGTGCGTGTGTGTATACATCATTGGGTTATACCTAGGGAACTAATAGGACAGTATGTCAACCAGGAATGTGTCCTCACTCCTCAACATCATCTATTACCATCTTCCACGAGGGACCAGTTGTTTGCTGTAGTCAAACAGACCTCTGTCTGTTTGACTGTGCTAATTAATGAATGACTATATCCTCTGACCCCAGTCTTTGTAACATTCGGCTGGTTCCTTTTTGAAATGGGAGGAGTGTTGGTTTACTAAAAGTTAGAATACAAAAGGAGGAAGACTACAAAAGGGGAAGATCTGGTAGGTTTGGCGAAGTACACAACAGTATTGGTTCTCTTAGATCTTAAGGGTCTAATTTTGAAGTTAATGGTTGAATGGCAGAAACATAACAGAGCATTGTCTCATCATAGCATTTTGTACTTTCATTCAGGTCAAATAAGAAAATGCACTGAAAACAATGAAAGATAACTTTTAAATCAGGCTCGTAAAAACTGGCACGTCTTTCATAACTAGAACCCACATATGAACCTACATGACACATATCATTCAACAAGAAGAATGGATACGGGTCGTGCACTACAGTAGAGATAGCGTTATATTGCGACATTGCAAATGCAGTAAGTCAACATATAGTACCTTCAAAATGTGCTCATATCCCTTGACTTATTCCACATTGTTGTGTTACAGCCCAAATTCAAAATGGATTAAATATGTTTCTCACCCAACTACACACAACCCATAATGACATACTGAAAACATGTTTTTTTTTTAAATTTTCCAAATGTATAAAAAATACAGAAATATCACATTTATATACAGTATATCACAAAAGTGAGTACACCCCTCACATTTTTGTAAATATTTGAGTATATCTTTTCATGTGACAACACTGAAGAAATGACACTTTGCTACAATGTAAAGTAGTGAGTGTACAGCTTGTATAACAGTGTAAATTTGCTGTCCCCTCAAAATAACTCAACACACAGCCATTAACCTAAGTGAAAATGTCCAAATTGGGCCCAAAGTGTCAATATTTTGTGTGGCCACCATCATTTTTCAGGACTGCCTTAACCCTCTTGGGCATGGAGTTCACCAGAGCTTCACAGGTTGCCACTGGAGTCCTCTTCCACTCCATGACAACATCACGGAGCTGGTGGATGTTAGAGACCTTGCACTCCTCTAGCTTCCGTTTGAGGATGCCCCACAGATGCTCAATAGGGTTTAGGTCTGGAGACATGCTTGGCCAGTCCATCACCTTTACCCTCAGCTTCTTTAGCAAGGCAGTGGTCGTCTTGAAGGTGTGTTTGGGGTCGTTATCATGTTGGAATACTGCCCTGCGGCCCAGTCTCCGAAGGGAGGGGATCATGCTCTGCTTCAGTATGTCACAGTACATGTTGGCATTCATGGTTCCCTCAATGAACTGTAGCTCCCCAGTGCCGGCAGCACTCATGCAGCCCCAGACCATGACACTCCCACCACCATGCTTGACTGTAGGCAAGACACACTTGTCTTTGTACTCCTTACCTGGTTGCCGCCACACACGTTTGACACCATCTGAACCAAATAAGTTTATATTGGTCTCATCAGACCACAGGACATGGTTCCAGTAATCCATGTCCTTAGTCTGCTTGTCTTCAGCAAACTGTTTGCAGGCTTTCTTGTGCATCATCTTTAGAAGAGGCTTCCTTCTGGGACGACAGCCATGCAGACCAATTTGATGCAGTGTACGGCGTATGGTCTGAGCACTGACAGGCTGACCCCCCACCCCTTCAACCTCTGCAGCAATGCTGGCAGCACTCATACGTCTATTTCCCAAAGACAACCTCTGGATATGACGCTGAGCACGTGCACTCAACTTCTTTGGTCGACCATGGCGAGGCCTGTTCTGAGTGGAACCTGTCCAGTTAAACCGCTGTATGGTCTTGGCCACCGTTCTGCAGCTCAGTTTCAGGGTCTTGGCAATCTTATTATAGCCCAGGCCATCTTTATGTAGAGCAACAATTCTTTTTTTCAGATCCTCAGAGAGTTCTTTGCCATGAGGTGCCATGTTGAACTTCCAGTGACCAGTCAGTATGAAGAAGTGTGAGAGCGATGACACCAAATTTAACACACCTGCTCCCCATTCACACCTGAGACCTTGTAACACTAACGAGTCACATGACACCGGGAAGGGAAAATGGCTAATTGGGCCCAATTTGGACATTTTCACTTAGGGGTGTACTCACTTTTGTTGCCAGCAGTTTAGACATTAATGGCTGTGTGTTGAGTTATTTTGAGGTGACAGCAAATGTACACTGTTATACAAGCTGTACACTCACTACTTTACATTGTAGCAAAGTGTCATTTCTTCAGTGTTGTCACATGAAAAGATATACTCAAATATTTACAAAAATGTGAGGGGTGTACTCACTTTTGTGATATACTGTAAATAAGTATTCACACCCGAGTCGATACATGTTAAAATCAACTTTGGCAGCGATTACAGCTGTGAGTCTTTCTGGATAAGTCTCTAACATGCTGACCACACCGCGAGCGTTGCAAAATAAATGTACATATACAGTGAGGGAAAAAAGTATTTGATCCCCTGCTGATTTTGTACATTTGCCCACTGACAAAGAAATGATCAGTCTATAATTTTAATGGTAGGTTTATTTGAACAGTGAGAGACAGAATAACAACAAAAAAATCCAGAAAAACGCATGTGAAAAATGTTAGAAATTGATTTGCATTTTAATGAGGGAAATAAGTATTTGACCCCCTCTCAATCAGAAAGATTTCTGGCTCCCAGGTGTCTTTTATACAGGTAACGAGATGAGGTTAGGAGCACACTCTTTAAGGGAGTGCTCCTAATCTCAGCTTGTTACCTGTATAAAATACACCTGTCCACGGAATCAATCAGATTCCAAACTCTCCACCATGGCCAAGACCAAAGAGCTCTCCAAGGATGTCAGGGACAAGATTGTAGACCTACACAAGGCTGGAATGGGCTACAAGACCATCGCCAAGCATCTTGGTGAGAAGGTGACAACAGATGGTGCGATTATTTGCAAATGGAAGAAACACAAAAGAACTGTCAATCTCCCTCGGCCTGGGGCTCCATGCAAAATCTCACCTCGTGGAGTTGCAATGATAATAAGAACGGTGAGGAATCAGCCCAGAACTACACGGGAGGATCTTGTCAATGATCTCAAGGCAGCTGGGACCATAGTCACCAAGAATACAATTGGTAACACACTACGCCGTGAAGGACTGAAATCCTGCAGCGCCCGCAAGGTCCCCCTGCTCAAGAAAGCACATATACATGCTTGTCTGAAGTTTGCCAATGAACATCTGAATGATTCAGAGGACAACTGGGTGAAAGTGTTGTGGTCAGATGAGACCAAAATGGAGCTCTTTGGCATCAACTCAACTCGCCGTGTTTGGAGGAGGAGAAATGCTGTCTATGACCCTAAGAACACTATCCCCACCGTCAAACATGGAGGTGGAAACATTATGCTTTGGGGGTGTTTTTCTGCTAAGGGGACAGGACAACTTCACCGCATCAAAGGGATGATGGACGGGGCCATGTACCGTCAAATCTTGGCTGAGAACCTCCTTCCCTCAGCCAGGGCATTGAAAATGGGTCGTGGATGGGTATTCCAGCATGACAATGACCCAAAGGAGTGGCTCAAGAAGAAGCACATTAAGGTTCTGGAGTGGCCTAGCCAGTCTCCAGACCTTAATCCCATAGAACATCTGTGGAGGGAGCTGAAGGTTCGAGTTGCCAAACGTCAGCCTCGAAACCTTAATGACTTGGAGAATATCTGCAAAGAGGAGTGGGACAAAATCCCTCCTGAGATGTGTGCAAACCTGGAGGCCAACTACAAGAAACGTCTGACCTCTGTGATTGCCAACAAGGGTTTTGCCACCAAGTACTAAGTCATGTTTTGCAGAGGGGTCAAATACTTATTTCCCTCATTAAAATGCAAATCAATTTATAACATTTTTCACGTGTTTTTCTGGATTCTTTTGTTGTTATTCTGTCTCTCACTGTTCAAATAAACCTACCATTAAAATTATAGACTGATCATTTCTTTGTCAGTGGGCAAACGTACAAAATCAGCAGGGGATCAAATACTTTTTTCCCTCACTGTACATGTTATTCAATCGTTGCACTGAGGCCCACACTCCAGTCCAGTTGGTTGTGGTAATGCACCTTAAAGTTGGTTGCCAACCGCCATATAAAGTCAGAAGAAGAAGCATGAAAGAGGAGAGATTACTAGAAACAAACTCGGTTCACCATTTTATCTGTGGATTAATTGTTGGCATAGAGGACCTTGTGCATTTCAGGTAAAATAACAACCTAATGTTTATATCCCAGGACAAGTTAGCTAGCAACAGCAAGCTAGCTAGTTAAATTGATATAAATGTTTAATGCTTTTTGACTTGTCCCCAAATTAATATAGTTGGTTCAGACTTTGATATTTCAACCTGCTTGTCCTGATTGCGGCTAGTGTGGGGGGACAAACTCAACATAAGTGCGATGTTGCGTGTGCGGCCTGGTCAGCATGTAAGAGCTTTGCACACCTGGATTGTACAATATTTTAACATGACTATTTTTTAAATTCTTCAAGCTCTGTTAAGTTGGTTGTTGATCATTGTTAGAAAGCCATTTAAGTCTTGACATATTTTCAAGCCTATTTAAGTCAAAACTGTAACTAGGCCACTCAGGAACATTCAATGTTATCTTGTTAAGAAACTCCAGTGCATATTTGACCTTGTGTTTTAGGTTATTGTCCTGCTCAAAGGTGATTTTGTCTCCAAGTGTCTGTTGGAAAGCAGACTGCACCAGGTTATCCTGTAGGATTTTGCTTGTGCTTAGCTCTATTCTGTTTATTTTTATCCCCCAAAACTCCTTAGTCCTTGCCAATGACAAGCATACCCATAGCATGATGCAGCCACTATAATGCTTGAAAATATGAAGAGTGGTACTCGGTGATGTGTTGTGTTGTATTTGCCCCAAACATAACACTGTATTCAAGTTAATTTCCTTTCCAAATTTTTTTGCAGTTTTACTTTAGTGCATTATTGCAAACAGGATGCAGATTTTGGAATATTTGTATTCTGTACAATATTTGTATTCCGTCATTTAGGTTAGTATTGTGGAGTAACTACAATGTTGTTTATCCATCCTCAGTGTTCTCCTATCACAGCCATTAAACTGTAACTGTTTTAAAGTTACCATTGGCCTCATGGTGAAATCGCTGAGGGGTTTCCTTCCTCTCCAGCAACTGAGTTAGGAAGGACGCCTGTATCTTTGTAGTGACTGTGTGTATTGATACACCATCAAAAGTGTAATTATTAACTTCACCATGCTCAAAGGGATATTCAATGTCTGCTTTTTTTTGTTTTTACCAATCTACCAATAGGTACCTTTCTTTGGGGTTGAATCTGTATTTGAAATTCACTGCTCGACTGAGGGACCTCAGATAATTGATAAATGTGGGGGTACAGAGATGAGGTAGTCATTCCAAAATCATGTTAAAGACTATTATTTCACACAGAGTGAGTCCATGCAACTTACTATGTGACTTGTTAAGCAAATTGTGGAAAAAGTCAAGAGGTGTGAATACTTTCTGAAGGCACTGTACCATAAGTATCCCTACTTTAGCAACAACACAAGCAATGTAATGTTTAACAAAAAAGGTTGTTTTATTGCTGTTTTAAATTACATAAGTCCAAACTCCCAACACCTGGGATGAGATAGCGATCTACATGAAGTTAAATAAAACAGGTAAGTATAATAGGAATTCCTCACAATACAAAATAAATAGCATACACCCCCCAAAAAATTGCAACATCCAATACTCATACAAGTAAGTCCTACACTCACACAAAGACGCACCCACAGACAGACAGACAATTCAATCAAAACAATTCAATCCAGGTCAGAAGGATAAGTAAAAGGCAACATCCGTCCTGCGCAGCAACACAGCCTTGAATTGATATGCAGTTATGTCTCTTGTTGTTTCCCACACTTAAATTCCATGCAT
Source organism: Brachymystax lenok tsinlingensis (assembly GCA_030435695.1). Lineage (NCBI taxonomy): Eukaryota > Metazoa > Chordata > Actinopteri > Salmoniformes > Salmonidae > Brachymystax > Brachymystax lenok. The sequence continues at coordinate 26,504,117 of CM059780.1, forward strand.
TCGTGCAGTACAAGAGCAATTTCATTTTCGCCATATCCTGAAAACCTGGATAACAGAATTGATTGAGTCGGGCCCAAAGCTTCATTGATACTTACTTGGTAATTTGAAGCACTGCTTATTTATTCTTCACAATCAGAGTGGCCACTACTGTATGCTTAGAAATTATATAATACAAACCCTTTTGCATCCCTCAATGTTAGCTTATGCTAACAGACTTGTAATAATGCCACGTCAGGTGTAATATGGCAACAAAAAAATGGTTAAGCTTCTGAATGGTGTCAAGGTGGTCCTGACAGTTCAAAGTCCTGCACTGCAAGAGTTCACAGTAGGCAGAGAGTAGATACTAGTACCGATACTACTACCAACAGACTTGTAAGACTGAAGACAGAGACAGACGAACACAGACAGATAGTTGTAATTCTACAGTACAACCCTCTAGGAAGGTTAAATGTTTTGGTCAATGGGAGAGATACATGTTTGTAGTTGCTGTAAATTGTACATTACGATCTGTAATTGTATAATGGCTATGTTTTCAAGTAAGCAGCCATATTTCCCATCTATAGCAGGTGGTCCGCAGTTCAGCCGAGTAAAGACAATGAAAGACAGTGGAATTGAAGGGTTTGGGCAGTACTGCAGCTCTTCCGGTTGGTTTTCTTTTTTGACACGATTGGAGATGCATGTGATAGACAGGCTTTTCAGTCAGAAATGAGACGGTCTTATAGTGTTTTGAAATGAGAGAGCGTTGGATTTGAGGAATGAGGGTGGAATAAAGGGAATTTAAAGGTTTATTGAGGGGAAACATCGTCCTCCTTTTGACAGCAGAAGAAAAAAAGGAAAATTTGTGTTTATTTTTTGACAAGTCCAGGTAGTCCCTCCCTGTTTCAGTTTGTCTTCACCCATTTGGTGCTTAATGAACACGACCCAGGTTTCTCATGTTGGGTTGAGCTGTGTCCCCCAGTGTTTGTGAATGGCAGTCGTTCTTTGGTGCCCTCTAGCTGGGAGAGAGGGCAGGGCTGTTGTCTGTGCTGATGTGGACCAGGCACTCGCTGGACTTAAGGCTTGCCAGGGACTTGCAGCTGGGCAGGGAGTTTAGAGAACCACACAGGACCATCATGGAAGGGGTGTAGTCTTTATCTAGGGGAAGGACATATGTTGTCAAAACCAACATGAAATGTGTGTTAGCTGTAGGCGTGTGCGTGTTTTTATTTTTATGAGAGCACAGGTGTGCGTGTGCACGATTTCTGCACGCTTGCGTGCATGGCGATCTTATGCATGCATGTGTCCATGGGTCCATAGATGCGTGGCCGTCTGTGTGTGGTGTATCGTCATGTATCCTTATTTGTGAACAATACGGGTAGTGTGTATGAGTGTGTGACTACAGCACCTGCTGTGCACCATGCCTCTCCATTCTGCTGCCCTGCGGTATTCTGGGAGTCGGAGTCCAGGCTGACCACTGACAGCAGCTCTGTGCTGGGGAAGCTCCTCCTACAGGCATATGAGGGCATAGTAAATTCTCTCTCTCTGTAGTGTTTCAAGGCCAAGCAAACAAATATTTAAAAAACAAAACATAATTAGCTGCACATTTTCCTCCTTATTTCAATTGACTGATGGACAAAATAACCTCTTTATGAATTTAGGAACTAATTAAACCAAACTGTTGCTACATAGACGCAGTACAAAGACAAGCATTTTGCCAGGAGGATGTGGTCACACCTGCGAAAGAGCTTGCCATCGTCGTGATTGTTGTAGGGCTGTTGCCATTGGTTGACGAGAGGGATTGACAGGTTTTTGGCCAAAATGTTGGAGTCACACGGAATCAGGCTCGTCCTGCAAAACACAAGAATCCCAGTATAATCAAAGCATATCCAACTGTGTCAATATGGTAGGCTTTTACAGTGATATCCCTGTACTTCACTGTGAATATGTGTACGCCACACCAAGCTAACAATTCTAGGGAGAGAACATTTTTGTAAAGTTACCCGTAATGTTACCCTAATGTTTGAGTGTCCAGTTTTCTGTTAGTTGGGCGAACATTCTATCTATGTTACAATGTTCTTAGACTATACAAGATTAAAGATTACTGTTCCAAGCACATTTCATGAGAACGTTGCAAGAACATTCCTGTGTCCAGTTTTCTGAGGGTTAGGAGAATATTCCATTGATGTCACATCAAACGTTGCCATGGTTGCCATGTTCTCAGAACGTAAGATACCATTGATCCGTTCACTGCTCTTTTTGTTTGTTGGCAAGGGATACTCACACAAAGGGCTTTTAACATAGTGTTTTTATCTTACATACTTGACACGCATGATTACATTGACGGCGCCGACAGAAATGGGAGCTTCGCTTCACGTTCTCAGGAAACCATGCAGTATTTTGTTTTTTTATGTATTACTTCTTACATTGTTACCCCGTGAAATATTAAGTTTTATTACATACAACCGGGAGGAACTATTGGATATAAGAGCAACGTCAACTTACCAAAATTACGACCAGGAATACGACTTTCCCGAAGAGGATTATCTGTTTGCTACCCCAACTAGGACAATAGACTGGATAGCACCCGGCGACTCAAAACAACGGCGGCGCCGGAGAAGAGGGAAACGCGCCGGTCTTTTGGTCAAGCTACGTCGACGGGCGCATCGTGCCCCTCTCCCGAGTATTTTAATCGCCAATGTACAGTCTCTGGACAACAAAGTAGACGAAATCAGATCAAGGGTTGCCTTTCAGAGAGACATCCGAGACTGCAACGTTCTTTGCTTCACGGAAACATGGCTCACTCAGGACACGTTGTCAGAGTCGGTACAGCCACCTGGTTTCTCCACGCATCGCGCCGACAGAAACAAACATCTATCGGGTAAGAAGAAGGGTGGGGGTGTGTCCTTATGTCAGGTGAACAAGTCCTTTTGTTCACCTGACATAGAATTCCTTACAATCAAATGCAGACCGCATTATCTACCAAGAGAATTCTCCTCGATTATAATCACAGCCGTGTACATCCCCCCTCAAGCTGACACATCGACGGCACTGAAAGAAATTAATTTCACTCTAGGTAAATTGGAAACCACATATCCTGAGGCTGCATTTATTGTGGCTGGGGATTTTAATAAGGATAATTTGAAAACAAGGCTCCCGAAATTTTACCAGCATATCGAATGTGCCACCCGGGCTGGTAAAATCCTGGATCATTGTTATTCAAACTTCCGTGATGTATACAAGGCTATTCTCCGCCCTCCTTTCGGCAAGTCTGACCATGACTCCATTTTGTTGCTCCCAGCCTACAAACAGAAACTAAAACAGGAAACGCCCGTTCTCAGGTCTGTTCAACAGTGGTCCGACCAATCTGATTCCATGCTGCAAGATTGCTTCGAGCACGTGGACTGGGATATGTTCCGGATAGCATCTGACAACAACATTGATGTATATGCTGATTCGGTGAGCGAGTTTATTAGCAAGTGCATTGGTGATGTTGTACCCATAGCAAATATTAAAACCTTCCCCAACCAGAAACCGTGGATTGATGGCAGCATTCGCGCAAAACTGAAAGCGCGAACCACTGCTTTTAACCAGGGAAAGGCTACCGGAAACATGACTGAATACAAACAGTGTAGCTATTCCCTCCGCAAGGCAATCAAACAAGCTAAGCGTCAATATAGAGACAAAGTAGAGTCACAATTCAGCGGCTCAGACACAAGAGGAATGTGGCAGGGTCTACAGTCAATCACGGACTACAAAAGAAAACCAGCCCCGCTATGGACCATGACGTCCTGCTCCCAGACCAACTAAACAACTTCTTTGCTCGCTTTGAGGACAATACAGTGCCACCGACACGGCCTGCTACCAAAACCTGCGGGCTCTCCTTCACCGCAGCGTGAGAAAAACATTTAAATGTGTTAACCCTCGCAAGGCTGCCGGCCCAGATGGCATCCCTGGCCGTGTCCTCAGAGCATGCGCAGACCAGCTGGCTGGTGTGTTTACGGACATATTCTATCAGTCCCTATCCCAGTCTGCTGTTCCCACATGCTTCAACAGGGCCACCATTGTTCCTGTTCCCAAGAAAGCTAAAGTAACTGAGCTAAATGACTATTGCCCCGTAGCACTCAATTCCGTCATCATGAAGTGCTTTGAGAGACTAGTCAAGGATCATATCACCTCCATCCTAACAGACACCCTAGACCCACTCCAATTTGCTTACCGCCCCAATAGGTCCACAGACGACGCAAACGCAATCACACTGCATACTGCCCTAACCCATCTGGACAAGAGGAATACCTATGTAAGAATGCTGTTCATCGACTACAGCTCAGCATTTAACACCATAGTTACCTCCAAGCTCGTCATTAAGCTCGAGACCCTGGGTCTCGACCCAGCCCTGTGCAACTGGGTCCTGGACTTCCTGACGGGCCGGCCCCAGGTGGTGAGGGTAGGAAACAACATCTCCACCCCGCTGATCCTCAACACTGGGGCCCCACAAGGGTGCGTTCTCAGCCCTCTCCTGTACTCCCTGTTTACCCATGACTGCGTGGTCAAGCACGCATCCAACTCAATCATCAAGTTTGCTGACGACACTACAGTGGTAGGCTTGATTACCAACAACGACGAGACGGCCTACAGGGAGGAGGTGAGGGCCCTCGGAGTGTGGTGTCAGGAAAATAACCTCTCACTCAATGTCAACAAAACAAAGGAGATGATCGTGGACTTCAGGAAACAGGAGAGGGAGCACCCCCCTATCCACATCGAGGGGACAGTAGTGGAGAAGGTGGAAAGTTCCTTGGCGTACACATCACGGACAAACTGAATTGGTCCACCCACACAGACAGCGTGGTGAAGAAGGCGCAACAGCGCCTCTTCAACCTCAGGAGGCTGAAGAAATTCGGCTTGTCACCAAAATCACTCACAAATTTCTACAGATGCACAATCGAGAGCATCCTGTCGGGCTGTATCACCGCCTGGTACGGCAACTGCTCCGCCCACAACCGTAAGGCTCTCCAGAGGGTAGTGAGGACTGCACAACGCATCACCGGGGGTAAACTACCTGCCCTTCAGGACACCTACACCACCCGATGTCACAGGAAGGCCAAAAAGATCATCAAGGACAACAACCACCCGAGCCACTGCCTGTTCACCCCGCTATCATCCAGAAGGCGAGGTCAGTACAGGTGCATCAAAGCTGGGACCGAGAGACTGAAAAACAGCTTCTACCTCAAGGCCATCAGACTGTTAAACAGCCATCACTAACATTGAGTGGCTGCTGCCAACATACTGACTTAAATCTCTAGCCACTTTAAACATAGGAATTGGATGTAACAATGTATCACTAGCCACTTTAAACAATTTTGTATATAATGTTTACGTAGCCGACATACTCATATCAAAATGTATACACTGTACTCTAAACCATCTACTTAATCTGGCCTATGCCGTTCGGCCATCGACCCAACTCTCTAGCCACTTTAATAATTATAATTGGATGAAATAATGTATCACTAGCCACTTTAAACAATGCCATTTATATAATGTTTACATATCCTACATTACTCATCTCATATATATATATATATATATATATATATATATATATGTGTGTGAATACTGTACTCCATACCATCTACTGCATCTTGCCTATGCCGGTCAGCCATCGCTCATCCATATATTTATATGTACATACTCGTATTCATTCCTTTACTCTTGTGTGTATAAGGTAGTTGTTGTGAAATTGTTAGATTACTTGTTAGATACTACTGCATGGTCGGAACTAGAAGCACAAGCATTTCGCTACACTCGCATTAACATCTGCTAACCATGTGTATGTGACAAATAAAATTTGATTTGTGCATGTTCATTTATAGTGCATTAGGAACGTTTTCAGACACCTTGATTTTTCCACATTTTGTTACATTACAGCCTAAATCTAAAATGGATTACAGTTTTTTTTTCCATCAATCTACACACAATACCCCATAATGACAAAACAAAAACAGGTTTTTAATGATAAAACAAATATATTATTTACATAAGTTTTCAGACCCTTTGCTATGAGACTCAAAATTGAGCTCAGGTGCATCCTGTTCCCATTGACCATCCTTGAGATGGAGTCCACCTGTGGTTAATTCCATTGATTGGACATGATTTGGAAAGGTACACACCTGTCTATATAAAGGTTTCCACAGTTGACATTGCATGTTAGAGCAAAAACCAAGCCATGAAGTCAAAGGAATTGTCTGTAGACAGGATTGGGTTGAGGCACAGATCTGGGGAAGGGTACCAAAAAATATCTGTAGCATTGAAGGTCCCCAAGAACACAGTGGCCTCCATCATTCTTAAACGGAAGAAGTTTGGAACCACCAAGACTCTTCCTAGAGCTGACTGCCCAGGCAAACAGAGCAATGTAGGAAGAAGGACCTTTGTCAGGGGAGGTGACCAAGAACCCGATAGTCACTCTGACAGGACTCTAGAGTTCCTCTGTGGAGATGAGAGAACCTTCCAGAAGGAGAACCTTCTCTGCAGCACTCCACCAATCAGGCCTTTATGGTAGAGTGGCCAGACGGAAGTCACTCATCACAGTAAAAGGCACATGACAGCCTGCTTGGAGTTTGCCAAAAGACACCTAAAGGACTCTGACTATGATTCTCTGGTCTGATGAAACAAAGATGGAACTCTTTGGCCTGAATGCCAAGCGTCACGCTTGGAAACCTGGTACCATCCCTATGGTGAAGCATGGTGGTGGCAGCATCATGCTGTGGGGCTGTTTTTCAGCGGTAGGGACTGGGAGACTAGTCTGGATCAAGGGAAAGATGAACGGAGAGATCCTTGATGAAAACCTGCTCCAGAGTGCTCAGGAGGACCAGTTTTTAAAAATGTATTTATATACATTTGCAAAAATGTCTAAAAACCTATTTTTGCTTTGTCATTATGGGGTGCAGATTGATGAGGCAAAAAAAATATTTTAGAATAACGCTCTAACGTGACAAAATCAAAAGAGTCTGAATACTTTCCTAATGCACTGTATACTGTAAATATTATTCAACATGTCCTCACCTGGGATTTGAACTCACAACCTCTTGGTTTACAGCATTCAGATCTTCCTGCCAATCCACCATGTCTGTGTCAGTTATCAGTTCATTTGACTATTCTCTCATCATTGATTTGATTTACTTATTTCAACCATTTAAGGAGGGGTTTCGGCTGGATAGAGCCTAGCTATACTGGCACAGTAGGAAAAAATCCCCAGAAATATCCCTTATTGGGACAGCGGTTAGGGTGTTGGTGAATTCGTTAGGAGACAGAATGCATCTCCTACCTGAGCGGTATGACGGCTGCGTGTTCCCATGGTGTTTATACTTGCGTACTATTGTTTGTACAGATGAACGTGGTACCTTCAGGCATTTGGAAATTGCTCCCAAGGATGAACCAGACTTGTGGAGGTCCCCAAAGAAAATCGGAGGTCTTGGCTGATTTCTTTTGATTTCCCCATAATGTCAAGCAAAGAGGCACTGAGTTTGAAGGTATGCCTTCAAATACATCCACAGGTACACCTCCAATTGACTCAAATTATGTCAATTAGCCTATCAGAAGCTTCTAAAGCCATGACATAATTTTCTGGAATTTTCCAAGCTGTTTGAAGGCACAGTCAACTTAGTGTATGTAAACTTCTTACCCACTGGAATAGTGATATAGTGAATTATAAGTGAAATAATCTGTCTGTAAACAATTGTTGGAAAAAGTACTTGTTTCATGCACAAAGTAGATGTCCTAACTGACTTGCCAAAACTATAGTTTGTTAATAAGAAATTTGTGGAGTGGTTGAAAAACAAGTTTTAATGACTTCAGCCTAAGTGTATGTAAACTTCCGACTTCAACTGTATATGTATAAATATATATATACACACACACAACCAAATATATATTACACACACACACACAGTACCAGTCAAAAGTTTGAACACACCTACTCATTCAAGGTTTTTCTTTATTTTACTATTTTCTACATTGTAGAATAATAGCGAAGACATCAAAACTATGAAATAACACATATGGAATAATGTAGTAACCTAAAAAAAAATCTAAATATATTTGATTCTTCAAAGTAGCCAACCTTTGCCTTGATGACAGCTTTGCACACTCTTGGCATTCTCTCAACCAGCTTCATGGGGTAGTCACCTAGAATGCATTTCAATAAACAGGTGTGCCTTGTTAAAAGTTAATTTGTGGAATTTCTTTCCTTCTTAATGCGTTTGAGCAAATCAGTTGACAATGTAGGGCTGGTATACAGAAGATAGTCTTTTACCAAATAGGGCTAAGTCCATATTATGGCAAGAACAGCTCAAATAAGCAAAGACAAATTACAGTCCATCATTACTTTAAGACATGAAGGTCAGTCAATCTGGAAAATTTCAAGAACTTTGAAAGTTTCTTCAAGCGCAGTCACACAAACCATCAAGCGCTATGATGAAACTGGCTCTCATGAGGACTGGCACAGGAAAGGAAGACCCAGAGTTACCTCTGCTGCAGAGGAGAAATTCATTAGAGTTAACTGCACCTCAGATAACAGCCAAAATAAATGCTTCACAGAGTTCAAGTAACACACACATCAACAGTTCAGAGGAGACTGCGTGAATCAGGCCTTCATGTTGGAATTGCTGCAAAGAAACCACTACTAAAGGACACCAGTAAGAAGAAGAGACTTGCTTGGGCCAAGAAACATGAGCAATAGACATTAGACTGGTGGAAATCTGTCCTTTAGTCTGATGAGTCCTAATTTGAGATTTTTGGTTCCAACCGCCATGTCCTTGTGGGACGCAGAGTAGGTGAACGGATGATCTCCGCATGTGTGGTTCCCACCGTGAAGCATGGAGGAGGAGGTGTGATGGTGTGGTGGTGCTTTGCTAGTGACACTGTCCGTGATTTATTTAGAATTCAAGGCACACTTAACCAGCATGGCTGCCACAGAATTCTGCAACGATACACCATCCCATCCGTTTTGCGCTTAGTGGGATGATAATATGTTTTTCAACCGGACAATGACCCAAAACACACCTCCAGGCTGGAGTGATGGAGTGCTGCGTCAGATGACCTTGCCTCCACAATCACCCAACCTTAAACCAATTGAGATGGTGTGGGATGAGTTGGACTGCAGAGTGAAGGAAACTTTGAAGAATCTCAAATGTAAAATATATTTTGATTTGTTTAACACTTTTTTGATTACTACATGATTCCATGTGTTATTTCATAGTTTTGATGTCTTCACTATTATTCTACAATGTCAAAAACAGTAAAAATAAAGAAAAACCCTTGAATGAGTAGGTGTGTACAAACTTTTGACTGGTACTCTATATATGGGGGATTGGAAATAATGCAGACAGCCACATTGGTGGAAGCTACAATGTATCTGCAATATTAAAGCTGATCTACCCCCACCCCAGCAAATAAAAATAAAAAGAGTGTGAGCGGGTCTCGAACCCAGGCCACCAGCATCAATGCTAACCACTGTTTTAAAGTCACCATTGTCCTCATGGGGAAATCCTTGAGTGGTTTCCTTGAATCCATGCAACTTATTATGTGACTTGTTAAGCAAATGTTTATTCCTGAACTTATTCAGGCTTGCCATAACAAAGGGGTTTAATACATTTCAACATTGTATTTAATTAATTCGTAAAAATTTCTAAAAACATAGTTCCACTTTGACATTGTGGGTAGGCCAGTGACGGGTCTCAAACCCAGGCCACCAGCACCAATGCAAACGCTCTAACCATTGTCCCAATAAGGGATATCTCAATACATGTACCTATTGGGACAGTATAGTTAGGCCCTGTTCAGAAAAAAACCTAACCCCTCCTCCTCCCTAGGCACTTGTGTAAATCTGAAACAAGTTGATAGGTGTAAGCAATAGGATGAATTCCATTTGAAGTAAATCTCACCCCTCTTAAAAGTACACTCAAGAAAATGTTTTATTGATCATAGTGATTCAGGAGTATGATTAAAACCGGTTAATATGCCCCACCAAATATACAGAAACCCAGCTATATAGACTATACAGAAACCCAGCTAACAATTCTAGAGGGAGAGAGTTTTTGTAATGTTACCCGTAATGTTCCCTTAATGTTTGAGTGTTATAGAAAATTATAGAAAAAATTAAAAAGGGTTCTAATAGGGGTTTTCCACTTTTCCCCATAGAAAAACCCTTTTTGGTTCCAGGTAAAACCCTTTTTGTTCAAGGTAAAACCATTTTGAGTTCCATGTTGAACTCTCTGTGGAAACGGTTCTACAAGAAACCAAAAGGGTTCTACCTGGAACCAACAAGGGTTCTTCAAAGGGTTATCCTATGGGGACAGCTGAAGAACCCTTTTCGGTTCTAGATAGGACCTTTTTCTAAGAGTGTATGTTCTGAGAACATGGCAACCATGTTCTGTGTATGTTTTGTGGGACGTTGATGGAATATTCTCCTAACCAACAGAAAACTGGACACATGAGTGTTCTTGCAACGTTCCTATGAAACGTGTCTAGAACATGAATATATAACATTCGGAGAACATGGTAACCAAGTTCTATTTGACATTAAGGGAATGGTCTCTTGGAAACATTCCTTGCACATCACAGAAACATTCTTATGAAAATGCTAGTTAATGACCTAATGAGGTTCTCAGGGGAACGTTCTCTAAAGTTGTGGGAACGTTTGATGTTAGCTAGGTACCTGTATGTGTCTCTGTTGTTGTGTGTATGTTTGTCTACATATACGTTCATGCATGCTTGTTTCTGCACGTGCATGTGTGTGTGTGTGTGTGTGTGTGTGTGTAGCCACTCACAGCTGCTCCTGCAGCTCCAGCACGATAGCCTCCAGCTCCCTCTTTTCCTGCTGGCTCTGCTCCTCCAGCTCCACCAGCCTTGCGTTCAGCTCCTTGTTCTCCGCCTCCACATTTGTCAACTGGGATTCCCGCAGACGCACCAGCTCCTCCAGATAGCCCTGGAGACAAGCACACATCAGGGCTGTTTTTTATGGAAGGAAACGGGTTGAAATTGAGTAAAATGGGGAGGTACTTGTCAAATAATAAGAATAAGTTTTGCTACGGTGTGCCCTATGACCCAGCTACACATATCCAATGATGCCTTCCGTCTACTTCGGTCTTATCAATGAGTATAGATCATGGCTTCCCACTCTCTCCTACACCCAGGTTCTGTTATTTCAGGTCGTAAATTCCTGGCGGAGACTCTCTTCCCCTGGCCATGCAGAAAGAGAGACACAGAGAGAACAAAGGACTTCACGTGGCGAACTCCTAAATCCCCAAAATGGGAATTTGAAACAAAATGTCCACATGTGAGGAGGTGGGAATTGTCCTTGGACACTTAAGGGATGGGTATGATGAGTGTGTTTAATTTGGTGACCTCAGAGAAGACAGGAAACACACATAACTATCTCTGAATGTGTACATTTCTCAATTATGAGGTTTGCATCTAATTGTATAAAAGTAAAGATGAAACTATTTGTGAAATGATGTAATGTGATAAACCTTTAATGTGAGAGAATTGTATTCCCTTTAAAAAGTTTAACTAAGTAATTGGCCCGCCCCCGTGAGCACAGTCACGATCAGGTGTCATAGAACCGCCTTTTCTATTGTTACGAATAAAACCTCTCCTGAGGAAATCATCTTTAGACCACGCATACCTCGGTGTAAGCTGAGGTGGCACAGGTTTGAGTGCCAAGACTGAGCAAACTCACAGCGTGAGCTGTGATTGCGAATAGTTATTGAATTCCTAACCATACCACGTGGAGCATTGGCTACACGGCTGGAAATGGTTAAACTCTGAGACTATCGATCCCAACAGAATAAGAGCAAATCTTAGATACTAATTACTAGTCTGCTGCTAGAAATGATGTAAACCTGGGATGCTATTACCGACAACCGCTGAAACATCTATTCTATGAGAACATTTCTGAATGGTACTCTGAAGTAACCACGAAAGACTTTGATCTTCAGGGAAGCAGAGAGAGAAAGAGATGCGGATGAACTGACTCTACAGCAGACGGACCGGATTCCAACAGAAAAGATCACGACACATGGGCGTAAATATATATATTGATTGCAATTATTCCCGAATGAGTGAGCGTTCATGTGCAAAGGATTAGCATTTCAATTAATATAATTATAGTGTGTAGTGATCCCTCTGGTCTTTCCCGCTCAGTCCACACCCACTTCCCTTTGTCCACCAACCGTCATATCGGCTTAGCCCAATAGGGAATCTTCCCTATCCTGTGTTACTAACCAATATGTCTACTTTTGTTTGTTTATGCATTTCTGTGATTATTTAGTTAGTTAGTAAATAAATGATTAAGCCAATTGGTGTATGGATGATTCATAGTAAAGGCTGGGTTTGTGCAGATATTCCAAAAGTCGTAAATTGTTGGTTGAGACTGACGTGAGGTAAATAATAATCCATTAATAAGAAGACTAATTGATCAGATATTTAAAAAAAAATATTAGGAAGATTATAACTTTGTAATCTGAAGATTTTCCTTGGTGCCTCGACTTCCTAGTTAATTATTTACATGATTAGTTTAATCACGTAATAATAATTACAGAGAATTGATTTGATAAAATAACTTTCTTCACTTTTAATGATGCCAAAGACACGACAAGTCCTATGATAGACTACAGAGAGCAATTTGTGAGCAACATTACCTCTTGCAGGCATTTCAAGTTTTAGTTGGGCAGAATCTTCATAAGAACAAACTGTGCAATAACATTCAGCCCTGATCTCCGAGATAACAGTTATTTGGGGCAAGCCTGGGCACGTGTATACACCACAATATAGACGTAGTGCCTAGTGTGTGAGTATACACCAAGGGCTAGTGTACAAGGACACACCTATGACCTCTTGTACACCTTGGAGAAACCTACCCTAGGGAGCAAGTGAGCTGTGAATGGTTATTACAGTACAAGAAGAAAGACACCCAACAACGACTATCTTGTCCCCTGTACTTGAGTGCCACTCATAGGCTTACTGTGGGGATCTACAAAGATACAAAATGGCCACCCACCTTCTGAGCATAGACAATCTTGAACCTCTGCTCCATCTTGCGGCACTTGTTGGCCCAGCTCTCCTCGTCGGTGACCAGCGGGACGTAGGGGTGCTCAGGGACACTGTCATCACTGGTGCTGCTGTCGATGCTTCGACGGTCGTCATCGTCACTCAGATAGTCATAGCTACACAGACAACAACACATGTCAATAATAGGTCTATTTAGGCTATGTAATATTGGGCCAGTTTCCCAGACCCAGATTGAGCCTAGTCCTGGATTTAAAAAAATTCTCAATAGAGGATCACCATTAAAAGCATGTTTTAGTGTTGGATTAAAAGTCCAATGCAGCTGTTTTTATCTCAATATCAAATCATTTCTGGGTAACAATTAAGTATCTTACTGTGATTATTTTCAATAGAAATGGTCAAAAAGAAACAAAAATAGCTTCTCAGCAAAGAGAAATTTCTCATGAAAGAAGGTTGCTAAGACTGTCTAGCTATGGTCTGAGTGGGGAGGGGAAAACTGAAAACTAGCTGTTATTGACAGAGAGGTTTGGAACTCTCTTTCTTATTGGTCTATTAACTAATTTACCACCTGGTGATGTCAGCAGGCAGGCCAAAACTCCATCCCACCCAAACATCCATCCCACCCAAATTTCAGGCGGTCATTTTAAAACAGCTCTTACACAGTTCAACTTAATAAAAGACAGGTTTTGCTATCTCAAGGTTGAATAAAGAAATGAATAAAGTACAGTAAGTGCAAAATAAAGTAACATGGTTGACCGCAACTGGGTTTACGATTTCATCTTAAATCAGCCATAAATCCCCTTGTGACAGGGGGAATGGAAGCTTGTTGTCTGCAACAGGGAGGGGCAATTGAATGCAAAATAATAATAATACAAAATTGTTAAAACATTTTTAGCCTGTCCATCTATGGGTAACAGTGTTGACGTGTTATGGTCGACCCGCTCAGTTTTCCACCACAAAACACCAAAATATGGACAAAAAGAGTAGAACGAGCTCACCTACTTTTGAGTCTTTCTATAAATAAAGGGGCCAATGTGTGACATCAGGGTCAACATTTTTAAATGTGATCTTGCAGTTTCACATGTGTAGTTACAGGAATAAGAGTCTAGATAGGTACAATGATACAATGATGACTCTTACCAACAACAAAACATCTACATGTCATTCAAAATGTCACATGAAACATGGACACTGCATGTTTCTTTTGCCTAGTAGCCAGGTCTGTTTGTGCTTTAGTCAACTTTTCTATAATTTATAGCCATGGTAAAGATTGTTGAACAATGAAAACGATAAACAACAGCATTTCTATATTTTTTAATAGTTGATTTAATAGAATAATATAATACAATGGGCTCGGTCAACAAAATCATTGACAATAATAATAATAACCAATAATGAAATCATTATAATCAGTAAACTCTTCAAGCAGTGTGTGAGTGTGTGTGTGTGTTAAAACTAGGGAAGAGGATGCAACAAATCAAGGAAATGCAATTGAGATTCTCCCAAGGAAGGAGGAAGCAAGTATTTGACAGCTATTAAAATTTTTGACAGTGCCAGACTTGACTGACTGAGCTACCATAATACCCATGGCCTGTCCAGAAACAATCCCTAGCCCCTACTGAGTCTAGACATGTGTAGATCTGAGAGGGATTGACGGTTGGTGACATGGTGAGAGCTCCACCTTACCCACTGATAGGCTTATTGGAATGTTGGTGGTATTGCTTACACTTATCCAATTCTCTCAGATCTCCACAAGAGTCTAGGGGTAGGGGATATGGGTTGATTCTGGACAGGACCCCACAACCCTTTGGGTGTGTGGTGGACCTACAGAACGACACTTGAGGCATTGGTTGGATGTTTAATTCCATTGGTATACACACACGCAGATTTGCACCGGTGTAAGCTGGACACACCCACGGAACCGTATCAGGCTGATCAAACAGGTCAGGGTGGCTGGAGACCTGCTGTAAACAGTGAAAGAATATAATGTATACTATTCACACCCGTGCTTCATTCCAGCTAGATAGATGTGGAACCACTGACTAACTATAGCTAGGGCATATCTCTAATCAAATCTTATTGGTCACATACACGTGTTTAGCAGATGTTATTGCGGGTGTAACGTTTGTGTTTCTAGCTCCAACAGTGAAGTAATATCTAGCAAGTAATATCTAACAATTTCACAACAATACACACAAAACAAACAAATCCAAGTAAAGGAATTAAGAATATATAAATATATGGACGAGCAATGTCAGAGCGGCATAGACTAAGATACAGTATATACATATGAGATGAGTAATTCAAAAGATGTACACATTAATAAATGGAACACTAGTCACTTTAATAAAGTGGCCAGTGATTTCAAGTCTATGTATATAGGCAGCAGCCTCTAATGTGCTAGTGATGGCTATTGGCCTGATGGCCTTGCGATAGAAGATGTTTTTCAGTCTCTCGGTCCCAGCTTTGATGCACCTGTACTTACCTCGCCTTCTGGATGATAGCGGGGTGAACAGGCAGTGGCTCTGGTGGTTGTTGTCCTTGATTATCTTTTTGACTTTCCTGTGACATCGGGTGCTGTAGGTGTCTTGGAGGGCAGGTAGCTTGGGTGTCAGGTAAGGTAGAGGTGATATGATCCTTGACTAGTCTCCCAAAGCACTTCATGATGACAGAAGTGAGTGCCACGGGGCGATAGTAATTTAGCTCAGTTACTTTTGCTTTCTTGGGTACAGGAACAATGGTGGCCATCTTGAAGCATGTGGGGACAGCAGACTGGGATAGGGAGAGATTGAATATGTCCGTAAACACACCAGCTAGCTGGTCTGCGCATGCTCTGAGGATGCGGCTAGGGATGCTGTCTGGTCCGGCAGCCTTGCGAGGGTTAACATGCTTAAATATCTTACTCACGGCAGCTACGGAGAAGGAGAGCCCAAAGTCCTTGGTAGCGGGCCGCGTCGGTGGCACTGTGTTATCCTCAAAGCGGGCGAAGAAGGTGTTTAGCTTGTCTGGAAGCAAGATGTCGGTGTCCGCGACGTGGATGGTTTTCCTTTTGTAGTCCATGACTGTCTGTAGGCCCTGCTGCATACGTCTCGTGTCTGAGCCGTTGAACTGCGACTCCACTTTGTCTCCATACTGACGTTTTGCCTGTTTGATTGCCTTACCGAGAGAATAACTACATTATTTGTATTCTGCCATATTCCCAGTCCCCTTGCCATGATTAAATGCAGTGGTACGTGCTTTCAGTTTTGCGCAAATGCTGACATCTATCCACGGTTTCTCGTTAGGGTAGGTTTTAATAGTTCCAGTGGGTACAACATCTCCTATACACTTCCTGATAAATTCAGTCACCGTATCAGTATATTCGTCAATGTTATTCTCGGAGGCTACCTGGAACATATCCCAGTCCGCGTGATCAAAACAATCTTGAAGCGTGGATTCCGATTGGTCAGACCAGCATTGAAGTCATTAGCACGGGTACTTCCTGTTTGAGTTTCTGCCTATAGGAAGGGATTTGCCGAATGGAGGGCGGGGGAAGGCCCTGTAGGCATCCCGGAAGTTGGAGTACCAATGGTTGAGTGTTTTAACCTCTCTGCGCACGGATCCCGCTAGCGGGATCGTTTTCAGAGCAAACATAACGCGGCAAATTCAAAATAAAAAATTCGTAATATTTAACATCCTTCGATATACAAGTGTTGCATAGCCATCAAAAGCTCTGCTTCTTGGCAATATCAAAGCGTTGTCAGTGAAAGCACCACATTTGATTGTTTGAGGCTAGTACCGCACATATTTTCCTCATTAGCATAAATTCATATCCAGCTCGGTTCTCAAAATGTCCATATCACAGCTAATATAAATCGCTTACCTTTCAAATAACTTTTGCTGATGGCTTCCCAAGTGTCCAAACAAGAGAATCCATGGTTCTTTTGTTAGAAAAAGTAATTCATTATATCCATAAATCTCAGTTTTGTTGGCACGTTATGTTCAGCTACTCCACCAAGCATTGTCAGTCTACTCGCCCGTTTTACAGTGAAGGGATCGCGTTCAAGTTATACCTCTCAACCTTTCACAAACAAATCAAATATCATTAATAATGCATCCTTATGTATTCTTTTATGAATAATAGCGATCATATTTTACACGGATGGTAACTGAAACGTTATAAAAGGAAAAGAAAGCTGGGCGCGTTCACGTTCTCGTGAACGGTTGTTTACATTTTTCCCTTCCTGTAGTCTTTCTTCTTCTATAAGGATCTGCTCAGGGCTATTTCCTCCAGACACTTTCCAGAGACTGTTGACATCCAGTGGAAGCCATAGGTACTGCAACCTGTGTCCTATTCCCCATTGATTTATATTACCAGGCCTTCAAAGTGAGAGAAGGGCAACAGAAAAAAGGAATTCCGGACAGAAATTCCTCTGGTTTTTGCCTGCTATATCTGTTCTGGTATACCCACAGACTATATCTTAATGGTTTTAGACACTTCAGAGTGTTTCCTATCCAATAGTACTAATTATGTGAATATCCTAGTTTCTGGCCCTGTGGCGGGCATTTAACTTTGGGCACGTCAGACAGGCGAAAATTCTGAAAATGGGGACCCTAGCTGTAACAGGTTATTAACAGCGCAAATACTGCAGTCAATATGTTGATAGAACTTCGGTAGCGTTTTCTTCAAATTTGCTTTGTTAAAATCCCCAGCTACAATAAATGCGGCTTCAGGATTTGTGGTTTCCAGTTTGCATGAAGTCCAGTGAAGTTCTTTGAGGGCCGTCGTTCTCTTGGGAGGTAATGCGGTCGGCATTTGATTGTGAGGTATTCTAGGTCGGGTAAACAAAAGGACTTGAGTTCCTGTATGTTATCACATGAGTAGTTAATCATGAAACATACACCCCCACCCTCCTTCTTCCCAGAGAGATATTTATTCCTGTCTGCGCGATGAACTGAGAACCCAACTGGCTGTATGGACTCAGACAGTATATCCCGAGAGAGCCATGTTTCCATGAAACAGAATATGTTACAATCCCTAAATGTCTCTCTGGAAGGACATCCTCGCCCTCAGCTCGTCAACTTTATTATCCAGAGACTGAACATTAGCGAGTAATATACTCAGAAGTGGTGGGTGGTGTGCGCGCCTTCTGAGTCGGACTAGAAGTCCACTCCGAGTACCTCTTCTTCTGGTGATGTTTTGGGTCAGCCTCTGGAATCTGTTCAATTTCCCTTGGGGGTAAGAACAAAGGATCCGATTCGGGAAAGTCGTATTCCTGGTCGTAACGCTGGTGAGTTACCGCTGCTCTGAAATCCAAAAGTTCTTCCCGGCTGTATGTCATAACACAAAAAAATGTCTGGCTTAATAATATAAGAAATAACACATAAAAAAACAAAATACTGCAAAGTTTCCTAGGGGCTAGAAGCACGGCTGCCCTCTATCGCGCCAATCTAGCAATAGATACTGTTGTTTTGGCTGTAAAGCATAATTTAATAAGATCCCCAATGATTAGCTAGGTAGCTAGTACTGATGCGCGGGTCGACTCATAACCCGCAGTCCCCGCGGTTATATCTGCGGGGCAGACGGGTTTAGGATCATTAAATATTGTATGGCTGAAGGGCGGGTGGGTGGTGGGCAACAATACCTTAAAAAATCCATCAATGTATAATTATTGTGCAATTGATACAGACTATATTAAGGTTTTTCTAAAAATATTTTCGGCTATCTGGTATTAATGCATTAGCCTAAACTTTAGGACTACAGGCGCCAAATAGCCTACACAGCCAACTGCCAAATAATGCTTTTTGGACCTGCCAGAAAAAGTTCACGTCAATCCATGGAGGCAAAAAGGACATTGTTTCATTCAATAAGACAAAAGCTGCGAAAGGAGAGTTGGAAATAAAGAGAAGGGAGGGCCAGAAAAGTAATGTTTGGAAAATATTTAGTGAAGTGGTAAAAGAGGATGATAGCAGTGGTTCCTAACTTCCCTGAAAAGTTGCATATCATGGGGGCTGTTCGATGCTAATGCAGAACGCCACAGGATATTTTTTGTGCTGATCAATGGCAGTCAGGTCTGTAGAGAACCAAGGGCTATATCTGTTCCTGTTTCTAAATTTCTTGAATGGGGCATGCTTATTTAAGATGGTGAGGAAGTCACTTTCAAAGAATAACCAGGCATCCTCTACTGACGGGATGAGGTCAATATCCTTCCAGGATACCCGGGCCAGGTTGATTAGAAAGGCCTGCTCGCTGAAGTGTTTTAGGGAGCATTTGACAGTGATGAGGGGAGGTCGATTGACCACAGACCCATTATGGATGCAGGCAATGAGGCAGTGATCGCTGAGCAGAGGTGTATTTGGAGGGCAAGTTGGTTAGGATGATATCTATGAGGGTTCCCGTGTTGACGGTTTTGGGGTTGTACCTGGTAGGTTCATTGATAATTTGTGTTAAGTTGAGGGCATCAAGCTTAGATTGTAGGATGGCCAGGGAGTAAAGCATGTCCCAGTTTAGGTCACCTAGCAGCACAAGCTCTGAAGATAGATGGGGGGCAATCAGTTCACATATGGTGTCCAGAGCACAGCTGGGGGCAGAGGGTGATCTATAGCAAGCGGCAACGGTGAGAGACTTGTTTCTAGAAAGGTGGATTTTTAAAAGTAGAAGTTCAAATTGTTTAGGTACAGACCTGGATAGTAAGACAGAACTCTGCAGGCTATCTCTGCAGTAGATTGCAACACCGCCCCCTTTGGCCGTTCTATCTTGTCTGAAAATGTTGTAGTTAGGGATGGAGATTTCAGTTTTTTTGGTAGTCTTCCTAAGCCAGGATTCAGACACGGCTAGGACATCCGGGTTGGCAGAGCGTGCTAGAGCAGTGAATAAAACAAACTTAAGGAGGAGGCTTCTAATGTTAACATGCATGAAACCAAGGCTTTTACAGTTACAGAAGTCAACAAATGAGAGCGCCTGGGGAATAGGAGTGGAACTAGGCACTGCAGGGATTAACCTCTATATCACCAGAAGAACAGAGGAGGAGTAGGATAAGGGTACGGCTAAAGGCTATAAGGACTGGTCGTCTAGGACGTCCGGAACAGAGAGTAAAAGGAGCAGGTTTCTGGGGGCGATAAAATAGATTCAAGGCATAATGTACAGACAAAGGTATCGTAGGATGTGAATACAGTGGAGGTAAACCTAGGCATTGAGTGATGATGAGATAGATATTGTCTCTAGAAACATAATTTAAACCAGGTGATGTCATCGCATGTGTGGGTGGTGGAACTGAAGGGTTGGATAAGGTATATTGAGCAGGGCTAGAGGTTCTACAGTGAAATAAGACAAACACTAACGAGAACAGCAATGGACAAGGCATATTGACATTGAGGAGAGGCATGCTTAGCCGAATGATCATAAGGGTCCAGTGAGTAGTGAGGCTGGTTGGGGACACAGTGATTCAGACAGCTAGCCGGGCCGGGGGTAGCAAGCTAGCAGAAGGCTAGGGCCTTTTTTGTGCCATAGTTTTTTTTGTGCAAAGTTTTGTGCGAATGAATTGAACATCACCAAATGCATCATTAAATGCATATTGTGCCCATTTAATACAACCTTGCTGTTAATAAATCGCAAAGCAGAATACAACTGAACTAAACAAATGGAACAAGTTCACTTTCACATCCATAGCCTAAAAAAAGCATATCAAGTGCAAGTTAGCTGTTTAGCTCATATTTGAAGGCTGGGGGCATTTAGGACGTATTCTACTCCGGATCGCAAAAATATTTGAATGTTTATGATCACACTTCCTCAATTCAAATATTATGACGACACTATACCAAAGATGGTTTGGTATGGTTTAGAAGCTTGGGAACCAAACTTGAGTTATCAGTGTAGCTAGCCTGTTATCGCCTGGACTTGTTGAAATATGTTCACGCCTTGAAAAATGTATTTAGTCTTCTAGGGCAACATATGACAAAAGAGAAGCTACATGTATCTAATTATAGACAAGTTTACTAACAAATAGCCTCCCAAAATGTCGGAAATTAAGCATAAACATATCTTAATCAGGCAACAAAAAACAATCCTGCACCCCACCCTGTAGCCTATAGCGCATTTTCTATATTTGCGGGTTAGGGTTGGGTGCCAGCCTCAGATTTTCACTTTATCTCATATAGTCGAACAGCTGACCCGTGCACCACTAGTAGCTAGGATATATCAGTAAGCTAACCATTTACAGTAACAGCAGTTCATTAATACAAAAATACACACTAAATCTTATGCAGAAATTGAGAAATCTTACCATATCTTGGCACTGTGGCACGGTATTGGCAGCTATTAATCAATTAATTAATAGATAATAGATTCATAGATGGAGATAGAAGGGTGACCTCCTACTTTGAAAGGACAGGAAGTGTTGGCTGTACACTTGACCAGGCCTTCCACATTTAACCCCACCCACATCGAAATATGAAAAACAATCCCGATTACTCAGTTTTAACTAGAAAAACAAAACGATCAAAACGTACACGGAACGTGATCTTAACACAGGCTAATGTTGTCCATAAGATAGGCTAATTATCTTGACCGCCATAACAACATAGACACCAAAATGTTCTGTCAATCCTCAAGATCAACATTAATTCCGTCCCTTTGGCTGCTTTTAAATCGCATGCAGTATCACACAAGCTTTTTATCACTTGACTGTCATTCAGAAAATCCATTCCTAAATCAGCTGATGTTGCACAATAATGTCCCCACATAACTAAGCAGCTAGACATAAAACATGCATCAAACAACTATTAGCTAAATTATTGAAGAACCCGTTAATGACAGTATCGATTTGTGTTTTATTTATCATATTAAAGTTACTCTTTGTTTAAAGTATTGGATTTTGCAATCACATACACTATTTTGGGGATGTGTGCCCATCCGTTACACTACACTTACGAGATCTCCATAAAAAAAAAAAAAAAAAAAAAAAAAAAAAAAGAGTTGGACAGCAATATCCAGGAATTTCACAGGATCAAGGTCAATGTGTAATTCAATTGTTAAATACAAACAACAGTATCATAAATGTAAGGAAAGAAAAGTAGTGTTTAGTGTCACATGATTTTGCAAAATCTGTGAAGACTAAGCATGAGAAAGGGTTTAAACTAGGGCTGACCCCATTTAGTCGACTGGTCGATTGTTTGGTCGATAGGTTGTTGGTCTACAGATTTCTTTAGTCGAGCAGTAGCAATTAAAACATATATAATGGCGTACAAGACTAATACATTGGGGAAGCCGTAGGATGGCACAATCCATCACTCTAAGACATGTGAAACTGAAATTGTATATGGTTATATTACATAAGAACAATGGTGCAACACTAATAAAAATAATATTATTTTATAACAAATGCGCTTTCTCCCACGTTGGGATAGTGGTCGCTGTCCGCGGTTCTGAAACACATCAGTGCGCTGTTGAATTGGCATATTTTCCTAGACCATGTTGCTATGTGCATAATAGCAAAGTTAACCAGCATATTGGTGTTGAGAACAATGCGGCGGAAGTAGCAGCAGAATGAGGAGACGAGAAAACAACCCTTGCCTAGGAAACTACGCGTATGTCGCGGGTCACTACTTCACAGGAGAGCCGTTTGAACATAAACTTTTTTTAATTTTTTTATCAAAATGGCAGAAATACCTTCTCGAACATGTGAACTTTCATGTGCCTTAATAACGAACTTGTATACCATCTGTAAATACGAATAAAAATGTTAAATTACGAGCCTAGTTGGTTTAGCCACAGAAAAAGTCAGCAACCTTCCCAGTAGCCATGATTGGCTGAGTTAATGAGTGGGCTGGAAATGCCGAGAGTTGAGTTTGGATTGGTCTGCCATATAGCCAGCTTCTGTCTATTTGAGATGGTCAGTATGTGTAGGTAATCCTATCCATCTAATTTGGCTTTTTTTATGTATCGCGTAATAAAACTGCATAAGTGTTGCTCTCCACTTTCTGGAAGACAGAGTTTTGAAATCAGTGGAATTGGAGTATGATAGCTAAGGAGATGGAGAAAACACCTGTCTCCGGATTACATCTTTAAACTAAGAGCAACCATGGCATTCGTGACAGGAGATGCGTCCATCTATGATGTAACGTTAAACGGGTAAGATAGTATAGCTAGCTACATTTTCAGATATTACACGTTTCTAATTTTGACAGAAAGGGGTTTCATTTCAAGTTAAAGTGTACTGTTAGCTAGCCGCCTAACGTTAGCTGGCTGGCTAGCTAATGTTACGTGTATGATCTTATTATTTGTATCTCAGAGCCAATTGCTTGGCGAGTTAGCTAGCTAATATTGAACCTGGATGGTTAGCTATCTGCAGATGGATGCAGGGTAGTAGCGTCATGAGTTGGGATTATGGTTCGTTGTTTGGCTAGCAGGCTAGCTAGCTACATGTCTTAACAAAATACTCTACTATGCAAGTTTCGGGTGCGTTCGTAAATTCAGTCTGGCCAGTCTACTCCGATTTCAGAGCCCTCTCTTCTGAGTGTGCCGGAGCGCAGAGTAACTGATGAATTTACTAAAATAATAATAATAATACATTTTATTTAAGGCGCCTTTCTTGACACTCAAGGACACCGTACAGGGAAACATAAGACATTTAAAAGCATAGAACAGCATTAAAAACAACAAAAGAAGCAGAGCAGTTGACGTCAAGTGAGATAGGCAGTTTTAAACAGGTGTGTTTTGAGTTGTGATTTGAAATGGGAAAATGAATCGATGTTTCTGAGTTGGGATGGTAATGAGTTCCAGAGATGGGGAGCAGAGCGGCTGAATGCTCTGCTCCCCATAGTGGTGAGACGGGCGGGGGGGACAGACAGGTGTATGGAGGAAGATGATCTAAGGGAGCGGGTGGAAGTTGGACCCTGGAGGAGATCAGACAAATATGGGGGGGCGAGTTTATGGATGGACTTGAATGTTAACAGAAGGACTTTGAATTGGATACGGAACTGGACGGGGAGCCAGTGAAGCTGTTGGAGAACAGGAGTGATGTGATGAATGGAGGGGGTTCGAGTAATGATGCGGGCAGCTGAATTCTGGACCATTTGAAGTTTATGGAGGGATTTATGAGGGAGGCCAAAAAGGAGTGAGTTGCAGTAGTCCAAACGGGAAGTGACGAGACTGTGGACAAGGACAGCGGCAGTATCGGGGGTAAGGGAGGGACGGAGTCGATTGATGTTTCGTAGATGGAAATAGGCAGACCATGTAATGTTATTAATGTGCGATTGAAAAGATAATGTGCTGTCAAGGATGACACCCAGACTCTTAACCTGTGGGGAGGGTGAAACGGAGGAGTTATCAATATTAAGAAAAAAACTGTCGGTTTTGGATAAAGTAGATTTAGTGCCAATAAGGAGAACCTCAGTTTTATTACTGTTTAATTTGAGGAAGTTTTGGGAAAACCAGTTTTTTATTTCCGAGATGCAGTCAGTAAGGGAGGTGGGTGGGAGAGTGGACGAGGGTTTGGTCGAGCTGGGTGTCATCAGCATAACAGTGGAATTGAATATTGAATTTGCGGAAGATATTACCCAGGGGCAGGAGATAAATTATGAAAAGTAGGGGCCCCAGGACAGAGCCCTGGGGCACACCAGAAGTGACGGCGGAGGGACTGGATTTAAAAGATTTAAGTTGAATGAACTGAGTGCGGCCAGAGAGATAAGATGTGAACCAGTCAAACGGAATGTGGCTAATGCCGATGGAAGTTAACCTGTTGAGGAGGACGGTGTGACTGATGGTATCAAAGGCTGCACTCAGATCGAGGAGGATGAGGATGGTAAGAAGTCCAGAATCAGCTGCCATAAGGAGGTCATTGGTGATTTTGATAAGGGCTGTTTCGGTGCTATGAAGTGGACGGAACCCGGACTGGAACTGTTTATTGTGGGATAGATGAGAATGGAGTTGAGAGGAAACTATTTTTTCAAGAATTTTGGAAATGAATGGTAAATTGGATATAGGACGGAAGTTGTTGAAGTCGGAGGGATCCACACCAATTGTTTTCAAAATTGGGGTAATAGCAGCAGTTTTGAAAGATGTAGGAACAGTTCCAGTAGTGAGAGAGGAATGGATGATAGCAGAAATGAGGGGAACCAGGGAGGAAAGGCAGGCTTTAACAAGTTGTGTGGGAAAGGGTTGGGAAAGGGTCAAGTTGACAAGTGGAAGGCTTGGATTTCCTGATAAGTTCTGTGATTTCTGAAATAGTGGGTAGCTGGAAGGAAGAAAATGAATGTGTGGATGGGTGAAAGTCGACTGAGATGCTGAGGTGAGGGATAGATCCAAGGTGCTGGTGGATGTTTTTGATTTTTTCAGTAGAAAATGACATAATGGAGTTGCAGAAGGAGGTTGTATACAAGTGAGGGGGGGAGAAAGTTCTGGGGTTGGGTAATATTGTTAAGTAGGGAAAACAGTGACTTGGAGTTTCCTTTATTAGCAATGATTATACTGGAGTAATAGTGGGTTTTGGTGCTAGCAACAGAGTCCTTATAATGTAAGATGTGGTTATTGTACATTTCTTTGTGAATAGTGAGACCAGTTTTTCTATAGAGACGTTCAAGTTGCCGACCTTTGGCTTTCAAGAGACGAAGATCGGGGGTGAACCAAGGGGCGGAGACAGAAAAAAGAAACAGATCGGGTTTTTAACGGGGCAAGGGAATTTAGAATATTATGGAGTCCAGTGTTGTAGTGAGAGACCAGATCATCAGGGGTAGATAGATTGTGAGTGTCAGGGAGGCAGAAGAAGTGGATACTTGAAGTGAGTGTGGCGAGATTGATATTCTTTATATTCCGAAATGAAATGAGGCGTGATATTTTAGAGATGGAGAGAGTGAGTTCCACTGTAAATGAGAGGAAAAAATGGTCAGTTATGGGGAGTTCAACAGCTGTAAGGTCAGAAGGGGTGACACCAGAGCAGCAGATTAAATCCAGAGTATGTCCTTTGGAGTGTGTGGGAAAATGAATATGTTGCTGGCATCCAAAACTCTCTAAGCAGGAAGTGAAGTCTTTAGTAAGAGGCAGATTGATATTGTCCATGTGAATATTAAAATCACCCAGCAGTATTATGTTTGGTGAGAGAGAAGATAACTGAGTGAGAAAAGCAGAGAAATCATTTAAAAATGCACTATTTGGTTTAGGTGGACGGTAGACAGTAGCAATGATGGTTGGAGTGGGCCCAGACAACTTACAGACAGCAGATTCAAATGAGCTAGAGACAGGCACGGACACCGGCGAGACTTTCCACTTCTCACGATAAATTATCGCGAGACCTCCTCCCCGGCCAGAGCCACGGGGTTGACAGATGTAATCAAACCCACTGGGAGTGGATTCATTCAGCTGGGAAAAGTCGTTGGGCTGTTGCCATGTCTCAGTTAAACAAAGAAAGTCTAGGTGACGATCAGAGATGAGGTCCTGGATGAAATGTCCCTTGTCTGTCAGTGAGCGGATGTTGAGCAGAGCGAAGTTGAGTGCGGTGTTGTCACAGCTGGTGGGTGTGCTAGCCGACGAAGCTAGGCGGGCTAACACACTGTGGTCAACAGCCCGCTTGGTGGAACGTAGAGGCGGCGAGCTGGACCAGATAGACTTTATTACTGTTGAGGTGTTGTGGTGGAAATTCGGCGCGACCCTCGGTGGATATATCTCGGACGAGGCTGGAAGGCGATGTCCGGATGAAGATGGAAAGCCTCCGGCGCAGGTCCAGGCAGATGACAGCGCGGCGGAGCAGGTCAATGGCCGAATACTGATGCAAACCCGTCACTAGCAGGTGAACAGGCAGTAGAAAGAGCCAGGCACAGACAAACAAGTAGTATGTCCTACCAGTCCACATTGTTGATGAAGAATTAAGCAGCATTGACGGCCAGTGAAAACGCCAGATGAGGCTCAAACCAGAACAGAACAGGTGAGCTAACTGTGAAGACTCAGAAAAAAAGGTAATGCCGGTAGATCGTAAAAGTATTCCCAATGAAGGCAATTACACTGTCCAATTAGGTCATAGAACCATAAAGTGAGTCTGTAAAGTTAAAAGTTAAAAAAAAAGACGTTTCCCGCAGCGAGCAGCGGCAACTAAGTGCGCCAGCGTTCACTCGACAGCGTTACCACGTGAGCAAGGACAATGAGCCTTGCTCACCACGTGAGCAAGGCTCAACACCCGCTGAATTTGGCCGGTGTCAGTAAAAAAGTGTGTTTAAATTGTTGCCAGCAGCACAGTTGCAGTCACCAACGCTCTGGATAACATGAAAACAGCCTAACCAGCTCTGCTAGGGAGAGTAAAATGGTCAGAGTTTGGGTGGGGGCTAAAGCTTCAGAGGGTGTGAATGATGCTGAATGGGTGTAGACAAAGAGGAGCTCTCAAGTAGGTAACAAAACATTCAAAGGCCATTTTCTCAAAAGTAAGGTTACAAGTTTATCTACTTTCAAAATAGAATTACTTTCCCATTGTTCCTCAAATGCAGTGTATGATATACCATGTTGTAGCTCTGTGTCTCTGCTTTTATCCAATGTCAAAAACACAATTAAAAATGTTGCTACATAAGACCGAATCAAGGCGGTCGGTCACAAATGAGGAGAGAGGAAACCCCAACTTAATTAGGTCTATAATCAATAGAATACGTGCTAAATGTGCCTGGCTTTATAAATCATCCATATTCAGACCCCTTGACCTTTCCACATTTTGTTAGGCAGTATTTTGAAGTTCGGATGAAAAACGTGCCCAAAGTAAACTGCCTGTTACTTAGGCCCAGAAGCTATGATATGCATAATTAGTAGCTTTGGATAGAAAACACTCTGAAGTTTCTAAAACTGTTAAAATAATGTCTGTGAGTATAACAGAACTGATATGGCAGGCAAAAACCCAAGCAAAATCCATCCGGGATGTCTGAATCAGTCATGTCACACTGTTTTCAATAGGCCAGCTTTTCAAAGCCTCATAGTTTAACCCTCAGATTGCAGTTCCTATGGCTTCCACTAGATGTCAACAGTCTTTAGAAAAAGGTTTGAAGCTTCAATAAGTAAGACCACTTGTTCCTGAGTTCATGTCAAGTGTACTGTTTTGGATTTTGCGCGTAACAGGGAGTTATTTTTCTCTTCTATTCAGCAGGTTATATTCTGTCTGAAATATTATAGTGTATATTCATTTTAGGGTATCTGAGTATTGATTACAAATGGTGTTTGACTTTTTTCAACTAACTTTACGGATACTTTTGGGATATCGTTTGTCTGCATGGATGAAAGCCTTTGGGCAGGTGGATTACTGAAAAAAACGCGTCAAACCAAACGGAGCTATATGGATATAAAGAGGAACTTTATCGAACAAAAGGACCTTTTATTGTGTAACCTGGATGCTTGGGTATACCATCAGAGGAAGATCAAAGGTAAGCGATTTATTTTATGCTATTTTTGAATTGTGACACCTCTGCTGGTTATGTTATTATGCTAATTGAGTTTTTGAGTGGGGCGCTGTCCTCAGACAATCAAATGTTCTGCTTTCGCCATAAAGCCTTTTTGAAATCTGACAATGCTGTTGGATTAACAAGAGTCTAATCTTTTGAAGGGTGTGCAGCATTTGTATTTTCATGAATGTTTAAAATGAGTATTTTTGTAATTTGAATTTGGCACGGGATTGGATCCGTAACAGGCTAAAGCCTTGTTCTAAAATGGATTAAATCGTTTTCTTCCCTCATCAATCTACACACAATACCCTATAATAACAAAGTGAAAACATGTTGTTTTCAGAAATGTTTGCTAACTTATAAAAAAATATCACATAAGTATTCAGACCCTTTACTCTGTACTTTGTTGAAAAAAAGGCAAAATATTATTAATTACTTTTTAACAGCTCCAAACAATAAATGCTCACCGGTTCCTTAGTTTATAGAAATACACTATGATTACACTATGATTTGACTATTAGATGTTCAATGTTATTTTTTATATTTTACATTTTTTAAAGGAATATTTTCACCATATTAAAACAAGAGTTCACATTACAGGGTTAACCATAAAATGACGGAAAGGTTTTTTTTACCTTAAAATTAATCAATCACATGAAATAAATAATAATTGTTAGAAATTACTTTGTCTAAGCAACAAAATAACGAGGGCTTTACAATGATGGTGAAAACTTGGAGAAATGTTGGTGTTAAGTGGGTTAAAATCTTCCTAAAAGTCACAGAGTGCACAGAGGGAAATGTCAATTTTGGCACTTTCGTAAGTCTATATTCAAAATGTATAGAATTTTTCATATGGTATCAAGCGCTAGTTCATACAGGAAACCTATGTATTGGTCGCATCAATCATATTCTATAAACACTTCCTACCTTAATATGGTGGTCTATTTAGCTGATCAGTTTACTCATCACTCATTCTCTGCTGCAACTACTGCTCGATAGCATGCGGTTGCATTTTATTGCACCCACCCACCACCCCAGTCCACCTGTTTGGTTCTGTGTTTCATTTCTGCAGGGGGATTGGTACAGCGTACCTTGCTCACTGCCTGTAATTATCTTAAACATGATGCACGCTCTGGCGGTGAGATACCCCGAAAGAGCAGAGCCTAATGCCAAGACTAACATTTTGCATGTATTTTAATCAATCTATTAAAGGATTAAATTAATATGTGGCTTTTCCTATCTGAACTATATTAAAGGGCACTTCATATAAAATAACAGGCTTTTTAAAAATGCAATATTGGTGTAGAATTGCTACTTAAATTATCAAAAGGGGACTCATTTTGTGGAACGACTAGGGCTGTTGCCGTGACCCTATTGCCGCCACACTGGCGGTCACAAGTCATGACAAATTCCGTTTAGTCACGGTAAATAGGCTTTTCCAAACGCTGATGTTGCTGATGGTCATTGGTAGCCTACCACACTTGCTAACTGCCTGGTACTCAGCACTCTTTTGAAACTCTATTCACTCTGACATCAATACAAATGTATTTGAAAATCAAATCAAACACCTCATGAGAGCCCCTGAGCTCATGTTGCTCAACATTTCTATAGGCTATGCAATTGCGTGAGAAAACAGAGTGATGGCCTCCATTAAAAAGAGGAGGATCCCATCAGCTTTCCATAGGCTAGGCCTACTATATTCACTTCTCAACCTTTCTAATATTAAGCACATTGCTTCGCTTTACAACAGGAGTATAGCCTACCTGGCTGTCATGAAAATTAACCACATGAAAAGCATCCTCCATTGGCTATTTAAGTGCATAGATGACGTATTTCTTTCCCCCCTGTTCGGAGACAGGTGCATGATGGTCCATTCGAAACAAAAACTAATTTCACACATACAGTACCAGTCAAAAGTTTGGACACACCTACTCATTCAAGGGTTTTTATTTATTTTACTATTTTGTACATTGTAGAGTAATACTGAAGACCTCAACTATGAAATAACACATGGAATCATGTAGTAACCAAAAAAAGTGTAAAACAAATCTAAATATATTTAAATTCTTCAAAGTAGCCACCCTTTACCTTGATGACAGCTTTGCACACTTTTGGCCTTCTCTCAACCAGCTTCATGAGGTAGACACCTGGAATGCATTTTGATTAACAGGTGTGCATTGTTAAAAGTTAACTTGTGGAATTTCTTTCTTTCTTAATGCGTTTGAGCCAATCAGTTGTGTTGTAACAAGGTAGGGGTGATATACAGATGATAGCCCTATTTGGTAAAATACCAAGTCCATATTATGTCAAGAACAGCTGAAATACGCAAAGAGAAACGCCAGTCCATCATTACTTTAAGACCGCCATGGTCAGTCAATCCGGGAAATTTCAAGAAATGTTAACGTTTTTGCAGTCGCAAAAAAACATCAAGCGCTATGATGAAACTGGCTCTCATGAGGTCTGCCACAGGAAAGGAAGACCCAGAGTTACTTCTGCTGCAGAGGACAAGTTCAATAGTTACCAGCCTCAGAAATTGCAGTCCCCCAAAAATGCTTCACATAGTTAAAGTAACAGACACATCACAACAAATCAAATGTTATTTGTCACATACACATGGTTAGCAGATGTTAATGCGAGTGTAGCGAAATGCTTGTGCTTCTAGTTCCGACAGTGCAGTAATATCTAACAAGTAATCTAACAATTGGCCAACAACTACCTAATACACACAAATCTAAATGGCCGTCTTGGTGTCTGCTTGAGGGGGAATGTACACAGCTGTGACTATAACTGATGAGAATTCTCTTGGTAGGTAAAATGGCCAGCACTTGATTGTAAGGAATTCTAGATCGGGTGAGCAGAAGGACTTGAGTTCCTGTATGTTATGATTACATTATAAGTCGTTAATCATAAAGCATATACTCCCGCCCTTCCTTTTCCCAGAGAGGTGTTTATCTTAGTCTACCTTGTCAAGTGACTGGACATTGGCTAGTAGTATACTCGGGAGCGGTGTGCACAATTATGGAGCCTGGCCAGGTGGCCGCTTCGTCTGCCCCTTCTGCGGCGTTGTTGTTTTGGATTGCCTACTGGAATTAGCTCCATTGTCCGGGGGGTGGCCCGAACAGAGGATCCACTTCGGGAAAGTCGTATTCCTGGTCGTAATGTTGGTAAGATGACGTTGCTCTTATATCCAATGGTTCTTCCCGGCTGTATGTAATAACACTTAAGATTTCCTGGGGTAACAATGTAAGAAATAGTACATAAAAAAACTAAATACTGCAGAGTTTCCTAAGAACTCGAAGCAACATCAACTGTTCCGAGGAGACTGTGTGAATCAGGCCTTCATAGTCGAATTGCTGCAAAGAAACCACTACTAAAGGACACCAATAATAAGAAGAGACTTGCTTGGGCCAAGAAACCCGAGCAATGGACATTAGACCTGTGTAAATCTGTCCTTTGGTCTGATGAGTCCAAATTTGAGATTTTTGGTTCCAACTGCCATGTCTTTGTGAGACGCAGAGTAGATGAACGGATGATCTCAGCATGTATAGTTCCCACCGTGAAGCATAGAGGAGGTGTGATGGTGTGGGGGTACTTTGCTGGTGACACTGTCAGTGATTTATTCAGAATTCAGGGCACAGTTAACCAGCATGGATACCACAGCATTCTGCAGCGATACGCTATTCCATCTTAGCAGGACTATCATTTGTTTTTCAACAGGACAATAACCCAACACACCTCCAGGCTGTGTAAGGGCTATTTGACCAAGAAGGAGAGTGATGGAGTGCTGTATCAGATGACCTGGCCTCTACAATCACCCGACCTCAACCCAATTGAGATGGTTTGGGATGAGTTGGACCACAGAGTGAAGGAAAAGCAGCTAACAAGTGTTCAGCATATATGGGAACTCCATCAAGACTGTTGGAAAAGCATTACAGGTGAAGCTGGTTGAGAGAATGCCAAATAAAATAAAATGTATTTATAAAGCCCTTCTTACATCAGCTGATGTCACAGAGTGCTGTACAGAAACTCAGCCTAAAACCCCAAACAGCAAGCAATGCTGTTTGGGGTGTGCAAAGCTGTCATCAAGGCAAAGGGTGGCTACTTTAAAGAATCTCAAATATAAAATTATTTTGTGTTTAACAAAAAAGTGTTTAACACTTTTTTGGTTACTACATGATACCCTTATGTGTTATTTCATAGTGTTTATGTCTTCACTATTATTTTACAATGTAGAAAAAAGTAAAAATAAAGAAAAACCCTTCAATGAGTAGGTGTGTCCAAACTTTGGACTGGCACTGTATATTATTTAGTATATGTAAAGGCAAAAATAAATTAAGAATAGTCTGATGGGTGACAATATTACCCTATCACTTGTGAATGATATACTGTATTAGGGAAGGGAAAGGGATACCTAGTCAGTTGTACAACTAAATGCCTTCAACTGAAATGCGTCTTCCGCATTTAACCCAAACCCTCCACGTCTTCGGGGAGCCCGGGGAACAGTGGGTTAACTGCCTTGCTCAGGGGCAGAACGGCAGATTTTTACCTTGTCATCTCTGGGATTCGATCCAGCCACCATTCGGTTCACTTGTGAATGATGCCCAGATTATGTGCAGTAAGGCAAGAAACAGTATATGCCTTTTTTTTAAATCATAGTCGCACACCTTATGTAGCCTAGCCCATAGGCCTATATGTTTTGATTTGGCCACTAAAGTGGCCAAATAACCTCTTAAAATTAAGCACATTCACTCTCTTTACAACCGGTGTAGAACCTAACTGTTTGGGGAAGGTCATTTTCACCATAAAAATGCACCTTTATAATAAAGCATTACATGCATAATCACATTTGCGGTCACTTTTGAGAATGGTGTTTTCCTGCAAATGTATTGCATTTTGGAACTTTCACGCTTATAGCCTACTGCCGTGTGCTCTTTTTATTTTTTTATTTCACCTTTATTTAACCAGGTAGGCAAGTTGAGAACAAGTTCTCATTTACAACTGCGACCTGGCCAAGATAAAGCAAAGCAGTTCAACACATACAACACAGAGTTACACATGGAGTAAAACAAACACAGTCAATAATACAGTAGGAAAAAAACCAAATCTATATACACAATGTGTGCAAATGAGGTAGGATAAGGAACATAAGGCAATAAATAGGCCATGGTGGCAAAGTAACTACAGTATAGCAATTTAGCAATTTAACACTGGAATGGTAAATGTGCTGTAGATGAATGTGCAAAGTAAAAATAGTGGGGTGCAAAGGAGCAAGATAAATAAATTACTACGGTAGGGGATGAGGTAGTTGGTTGGGCTATGTACAGGTACAGTGATCTGTGAGCTGCTCTGACAGCTGGTGCTTGAAACTAGTGAGGGAGATAAGTGTCTCCAGTTTCAACGATTTTTGTAGTTCATTCCAGTCATTGGCAGCAGAGAACTGGAAGGAAAGGCGGCCAAAAGAGGAATTGGCTTTGGGGGTGACCAGTGAGATATACCTGCTGGAGCGAGTGATCCAGGTGGGTGCTGCTACGGGTGGGTGCTGCTATGGTTACCAGCGAGCTGAGATAAGGCGGGGCTTTACCTAGCAGGGACTTGTAGATGACCTGGAGCCAGTGGGTCTGGCGACGAGTATGTAGCGAGGGCCAGCCGACTAGAGCATACAGGTCGCAGTGGTGGGTAGTATATGGGGCTTTGGTGACAAAGCGGATGGCACTGTGATAGACTGCATCCAGTTTGCTGAGTAGAGTGTTGGAGGCTATTTTGTAGATGACATCGCCGAAGTCGAGGATCAGTAGGATAGTCAGTTTTACTAGTGCAAGTTTGGCAGCATGAGTGAAGGAGGCTTTGTTGCGAAATAGAAAGCCGATTCTAGATCTAATTTTGGATTGGAGATGTTTAGTGTGAGTCTGGAAGGAGAGTTTACAGTCTAGCCAGACACCTAGGTATTTGTAGTTGTCCACGTATTCTAGGTCAGAGCCGTCCAGGGTAGTGATGCTAGTCGGGCGGGCGGGTGCAGGCAGCGAACGGTTGAAAAGCATGCATTTGGTTTTACTAGCGTTTAAGAGCAGTTGGAGGCCACGGAAGGAGTGCTGTATGGAATTTAAGCTCGTTTGGAGGTTAGTTAACACAGTGTCCAAAGAAGGGCCAGAAGTATACAGAATGGTGTCGTCTGCATAGAGGTGGATCAGAGAATCACCAGCAGCAAGAGCGACATCATAGCTGCGCTTATAATGTGAAGAAATAGCCTAATAGTTTATCAACATTTTAAACTAAACATTCTGATATGTTGCATCAGCCTCATTGCTTTAAAAAAAATTATCTTTGATGCGAGTGGTTGTATTAATTTTGGATCTACCGCATCCCATAAGTGTCCCAGATCGTGTTTGGAATATTGATTTCTCGCACAGAAGGATAGGTAGAATGGGTCAACTTTTGTACTATGAGGGACAGTAGATTGACATAGGCTAGTGCTTTTGCTGTTCATTAGGCCTACTCATCTTGTTGGCTGACGAAAAGTAATTGTGGACAGATCTTCTTACATCTTCAATATGAGCCTCAGAATTCAATAAGAAGGATGCACACAGTTGTGTCCCTGATGTGTCTGTCTTCACTACGAAGATGTCTGTGAGAAGGACCCGATCACGTGACGGCATTGGCTAATAGGAATTGAGATACAGTGCATTCGGAAAGTATTCAGACACATTGACTTTTTCCCCATGTTGTTATGTTACAGACTTATTCTAAAATGTATTCAATAGTTTTTTCCCCCTCATCAATCTACACCCAATACCTCATAATGACAAAGCAAAAACAGGTTTTTAGAAATGTTTGCAAATGTATTAAAAACAAAACACTGAAATATCACAAAAGTATTCAGACTCTTTACTCAGTACATTGTTGAAGCACCTTTGGCAGCCTTGAGTCTTCTTGGGAATGATGCTACAAGCTTGGCACACCTGCATATCCTCTCAAGCTATGTCAGGTTGGATGGGGAGCGTTGCTGCACAAATATTTTCAGGTCTCTCCAGAGATGTTTTATTGGGTTCAAGTCCGGGCTCTGGCTGGGCCACTCAAGGATATTCAGAGACTTGTCCCGAAGGCACTCCTTCATTGTCTTGGCTGTGTGCTTAGGGTCGTTGTCCTGTTGGAAGGTGAACCTTCGCCAAAGTCTGAGGTCCTGAGCGCTTTGGAGCAGGTTTTCATCAAGGATCTCTGTACTTTGTTCCGTTCATCTTTCCCTGGATCCTGACTAGTCTCCCAGTCCCTGCCGCTGAAAAACATCCCCACCGCATGATGCTGCCACCACCATGCTTCACCGTAGGGATGGTGCCAGGTTTCCTCCAGATGTGACACTTGGCATTCAGGCCAAAGAGTTCAATCTTGGTTTCATTAGACCAGAGAATCCTGTTTCTCATGGTCTGAGTCCTGTAGGTGCCTGTTGGCAAACTCCAAGTGAGCTGTCATGTGCCTTTCACTGAGGAGTTGCTTCCGTCTGGCCACTACTATAAAGGCCTGATTGGTGGAGTGCTGCAGAGATGGTTTTCCTTCTGGAAGGTTCTCCCATCTCCACAGAGGAACTCTGGAGCACTTTCAGAGTGACCATCGGGATCTTCGTCACCTCCCTGACCAAGGCCCTTCTCCCCCGATTGCTCAGTTTGGCCAGGCGGCCAGCTCTAGGAAGAGTCTTGGTGGTTCAAACTTCTTCCATTTAAGAATGATGGAGGCCACTGTGTTCTTGGGGACCTTCAAAGCTGCGGAAATTGTTTGGCATCTTCCCCAGATCTGTGCCTCGACATAATCCTGTCTCAAAGCTCTACGGACAATTCCTTCGACCTCCTGACTTGGATTTTGTTCTGACATGCAATGTCAACTGTGGGACCTTATACAGACAAGTGTGTGCCTTTTAAAATAATGAGCAATCAATTGAATTTACCACAGGTGGCCTCCAATCAAGTTGTAGAAACATCTCAAGGATGATCGATGGAAACAGGATGCACCTGAGATCAATTTCGAGTCTCATAGCAAAGGGTCTGAACACTTATGTAAATAAGGTATTTCGTTGTTTTATTTTTAACTAATTTGCAAACATTTCTAAAAATCTGAGGCATTCGAGGCATTATCTAGTGCTTGTCAAATTGTGAATGAGAGACTGATGAAGTGTGTGCAGTCTGCGCAAGAAACAAAAAACAGCTCGTGCCTTTCATGAGACTTTTTCAAATCATCATTAGAGTCGCATCATGCAACCTTAGAATGTATTAAAAATCAAAACACATAGACCCATGTTTGTATCACAACTAAAGTTGCATAAATAACTCTAAATTAAGTATATAGGATGACCGGTTTCTTTGTTAACCGCTCTACACAGAATAGCAGCATGTACGCACTCCCTCAGAAATCGTTTGGAGAAAATATAATTTCTATTTTATTCAGCTATGTTCAATTGTATTCGCCATACTATAAAATATTGCCACAGAATTCTAACCAAATCCTGTCTGTTAAATGAACTAGTGTAGCCCACAACCATGTGGCATTAGGCAGATCTGTGCCTAACATAAGGACAAGAGTATGCTATTCTGTTCTTCTGAAATAGACTACATTTGGTTCATATCATGTTTCTTAAGACCTGTCTAAAATGAATAACGGATTTATTGTGATGGAGTAGGCTATATTACATGGATTTATTAGACTTTTTAAAATGTAGATGTTCCAAAGGTCTGCTTGTAGGCTATGCTAAATCAGTTTATGTTAATGAATGGTAAATTACTGTGAGACCGGCAGTTATTTGCTTGACAATCACTGGCTGACAAAATTTCATGACTGCCACAGCTCTAGGAACGACCCCCCCTAAAATTCAGTTCAGTTGAATTTCGTTCATACTGTATGTCCCATTCTATAGTCATTTATCAATGAAAGCAAATTAATACACATACCACTGGTTGAGGAGCTGGACCACGCATGAGAAAGTAATTCCTTTCCACAACAACGACACACTCCCAGCAGTGACTTATTGGTGAGATGCACAACACAAGGACAATGTTTCAATCCCCATTGGGATCTTACACTAATAGCAAGGACAATATTTACCCCGTCAAAGATTCCAATAAAGATCCATATTATTTACTTAGTTATTTATTTTTTTACAAATAATCCTAACATGTTCAAACCTCATAATTTCATAACACCAGGTTGTAATGCACAAGGTTGTTTATGTTTTATGGTCATTTCAGTCTTTATAAACAATGTATTGTCCAATGTTTGTTTAATCATGATTGTGGCTTTAACATAGTTCTACATTACCTTTGTGTGAACTTTAGGTATGGCGTGTAGTCGATGACAGCAGAGGATTTTCCATCCAGGGCCTCCCCCTTCAGACAGAAACTGTGGACAGAAAGTCATAACCCAATCAAACATGGACCTATGGACAGCAACCTTGTCATATGACTATGTCCAATAATATGGCCCTCTTGAGTTCCTCTCCTGGTTTCTCTCTGCCATTGTTGCTGTAACTTCCTCAAACCTACTCAAGGCCTTGTTTTTGAAAAGCATTTTTCTGACAAATGCATTTTTTTTAAAGCACTAGAAAAACAATTGATTTCTCTGATTTCATCAAGCATGTTCTCCCAGCCTCACCTGAAGTCTATGGCTCCGAGTCCAATAAGCATCCCTGTTAGGACCGTGGCTTCTTCCCTTAGCATGATTGCCCCATCACCATAGAACCTCCTGTAGCACACACACATAAATATAGTTGTCATTATGGTTGTGGCGGTCATGAAATTTTGTCAGCCGGTTATTGTTATGCAAAAGACTGCTGGTCTCACGTTAATTAACATAAACAAGTTCAGCATCTCCAGGCCTCCACGGAGTCCACACATACAAGCCACAGATGCACACATTTTGCAAATTTAAAAAGTTGAAGAAATCAATTTAATAAACACCATCACAATGAATCCATTATTTTAGTCAGGTCTAAAGAAACATTATGATATGAAGAATGAACAGAATGAGTTGGCCTACTGTATGTTATCTAACTATGCTCAATGCCATAGGCGTGTTAATTTAGCTGACAAGATATGCTTATAAGTCCCGTGCCATTATTGTATACTATACGATTTTATAGTAAGAAGAATATTATTGAACTTATCTGAATAAAATAGAAAGGATATTGTTCCCATTCTACAGTGAGTGCGCATATGAAGTGGCTATGTTGAAACAGGGCCTATACGCTAGATTTAGAGTTATTTGGCAACTTTAGTTGTGAATGATACAAACTTTCGAAAGTCTTATAAATCAAAACATATATGGGCTGCATGGTGCGACTATAGGCTATTGATGATTTGAGAAAGTCGCAAAAAAAGCTTGCGCTCTGTTCCTTGCCTCAGGCCGCACAGCTGTTCCCTCTTCAAGTGATCATATTTTCACCCATCAGACTATTCTCAATTGAATATTTTCCTTAAATACTGGTAAAAAAAAAATCTATTTAAAATGGCCCATTATCCAAAGGGCAGGAACAGGGGCAGGGGAAAAAAGACGTCATCCTTATGCATTCAAATAGCGAATGGAGGCGCACACTTTCCCGCCAGTCCATTTTTCAATGATGCCGGGTAGTCCATTTCGGTTTTATAGCAGAGCTGTGCTTAATATGAGCAGCTGAGAAATAAATATAGAACACTTATTTCACTCCATGCATTTCACACCATGCAGGTGATATTCTGCCCAAATGCCTTGGTCTCTCCAACCCTGTTCCTGCAGCTTCCCAGTGCTTAATTTGGGAAACCAAGTGAAATCTGTTCGGGAACATCGATAGTAACATGCTTTTGCAACTAAACATATTTCACTAAACTGGAAACGCATGGTTGTGAGATATTCTGTATAGCTAAAGGTCATGTGTCATCTAATTAATTATGAAAATAGAAAAAATTCCCAATTACTAGGCTATTCAAAATCAAATACAATATAATTGTAGACTAATTGTAAGCTGCCTTGCACAATCAAAGAACCAATAGCATCGCCTAGGGTTAAACTTTCTCAGTGACTCGGATAGAAATTTTGGAGCATAGCATAAGGTAACCAGTTCACCCAGTATGCATAATAATACAGTCCACACTCAAGGGCGATTACTCAAATGTGTTTAACTTTGGAGTATAGGCTAAACCAATTATGTACCAAAGATATCTTAAGTCAGTTTTGTATAACAGCACAATCATCATTTTAATTCAGGGTTTTCTTTTTGGCTTGGGCTCATAAGCCTATGTGTATACATAAGCTCTAATATGCATATAGGTGTTTTGAATTAATCATCACCTTAGAAAGCACTGTCCATTTTGTTGTTAGGCTTTGAAACAAAATCAACAAAAGCCATGTTTTACATGCAGTTTAAACCTGCTGTTGAACTTCTTTCTTTAAATTGATCATCACAGTGAGGTGAGTTTTAAAAGAGTGATACTGTTTTGATGATAAGTGTTTGAAAATAGAGCCCTGAGTACCAGGCCATTAGGACCTGATGGTTGTTAGCAAGTTTGGTACTACCAAAGCATGTCCAGAGTGCATAGAGTGACATGGAATTGTGGTGACCATATTACCGCCTCACCAGCGGTCACGAGTCATGAAGGCAGTCAAATTCCACGTGACCATTTAGTCACAGTAACTAGGCTTCTCCAAGCTCTGATGCTGCTGATAGTCATTAATAGCTTACCAAACTTGCTAACTGCCTGGTACTCAGCACTCTATTGTCCCTCTAATCCCTCTGACATCAATGCAAATGTAATAGAAATAATCAAACACTTCATGAGAGCCCATGAGCTCATGTTGCGCAACATTTCTATAGGCTATGCAATTGCGTGAGAAAACAGAGTGATGGGATCCTCCTCTTTTTAATGGAGGCCAACAGCTTTCTATAGGCTAGGCCTACTATATTTATTCCTTAACTTTCCTAATATTAAGCACATTGCCAGCCAGGTAGGCTATACAGGAGTATAGCCTACCTGACTGGCATGAAAAAGAACCACTGGAAAAGCGTCCTCCATTCCCTATTTAAGTGCATCGATTACATGTATTTTTTCCCCTGGCCATTTCGAGACAGGTGCATGATAATGGTCCATTCTAAATCAAAACAAATTTCACACATACACTACTGTTCAAAAGTTTGGGGTCACTTAGAAATGTCCATGTGTTTGAAAGAAAAGCAAATTTTTTTGTCCATTAAAATAACATCAAATTGATCAGAAATACAGTGTAGACATTGTTAACTTCTTAGGGCTAGGGGCAGTATTTGAAGTTCGGATGAAAAACGTGCCCAAAGTAAACTGCCTGTTACTCAGGCCCAGACATGAGGATATGCATATAATTAGTAGCTTTGGATAGAAAACACTCTGAAGTTTCTAAAACTGTTAAAATAATGTCTGAGAGTATAACAGAACTGATATGGCAGGCAAAAACCCAAGCAAAATCCATCCGGGATGTCTGAATCAGTCATGTCACAATAGGCCAGCTATTCAAAGCCTCATAGTTTAACCCCCAGATTGCAGTTCCTATGGCTTCCACTAGATGTCAACAGTCTTTAGAAAAAGGTTGGAAGCTCATGAAAATCAAGGGAGTAAGACCACTTGAGTTCACGTCAAGTGTACTGTTTTGGATTTTGCGCGTAACAGGGAATGCGCGCTCAGTTCTTTTTCTCTTCTATTCAGCAGGTTATATTCCATCTGAAATATTATAGTGTATATTCATTTTAGGGTATCTGGGTATTGATTACAAATGCGGTTTGACTTTTTTTGACAAACTTTACGGGTACTTTTGGGATATCGTTTGTCTGCATGGATGAAAGCCTTTGGGCAGGTGGATTACTGAACAAAACGCGCCAACCAAACGGAGCTATATGGATATAAAGAGGAACTTTATCGAACAAAAGGACCTTTTATTGTGTAACCTGGACGCTTTGATATGCCATCAGAGGAAGATCAAAGGTAAGCAATTTATTTTATGCAATTTTTGAGTTTTGTGACACCTGCTGGTTATGTTATTATGCTAATTGAGTTTGAGTGGGGCACTGTCTTTAGACAAAGTAAAGCCTTTTTGAAATCTGACAATGCTGTTAGATTAACAAGAGTCTAAGCTTTTGAAGGGTGTGCAGCATTTGTATTTTCATGAATGTTTGAAATTAGTATTTTTGTAATTTGAATTTGCCGCTCTGCATTTCACCGGATGTTGTCAAAATCGATCCCGTTCACGAGACTGGATTCATAACAGGTTAATGATGTAAATGACTATTGTAGCTGGAAACGGCTGATTTATTATGGAATATCTACATAGGAGTACAGATGCCCATTATCAGCAACCATCACTCCTGTTTTCCAATGGCACGTTGTGTTAGCTAATCCAAGTTTATCATTTTAAAAGGCTAATTGATCATTAGAAAACCCTTTTGCAATTATGTTAGCACAGCTGAAAACTGTTATCCTGGTTAAAGAAGCAATAAAACTGACCTTCTTTAGACTCGTTGAGTATCTGGAGCATCAGCATTTGTGGGTTCGATTACAGGCTCAAAATGGCCAAAAACAAAGAACTTTCTTCTGAAACCCGTCAGTCTATTCTTGTTCTGAGAAATGATCTCGTACAACGCTGTGCACTGCACCCTTCACAGAACTGCTCAAACGGTCTCTAACCAGAATAGAAAGACAAGTAGGAGGCCCCGGTGCACAACTGAGCAAGAGGACAAGTACATTAGAGTGTCTAGTTTGAGAAACAAGTCCTCAAAAAACACCAGTCTCAACGTCTACATACACATACATACGTTTACATACAATTAGGTTGGAGTCATTAACACTCGTTTTTCAACCACTCCACAAATTTCTTGTTAACAAACTATAGTTTTGGCAAGTCGGTTAGGACATCTACTTTGTGCATGAGACAAGTCATTTTTCCAACAATTGTTAACTTCACCGGCTCCAGCAGAAAAACTGACTGTTTTGGAGAGCCTGGCGTGCCCAAAGTAAAATGCCTCCCATTTAGGCCCAGAAAATGGGATATGCATATATTTAGTACCATTGGATAGGAAACACTCTGAATTTTCCAAAACTGTTAACCATTTGTCTGTGCGTCAATCACAACGCATTTGGCAGGCAAAACCCTGAGGAATCTCTGTCCTGAAAAAGTCATTTTGACACATTGCTCATTTTGAGCCCCTCCTATCCAAAATGACCATATATAGGCATGTGAACTCAGTGCACGTCGCTTCCTTATGATGTCATCAACCACGAGACGGTGTTTTACTCCATCTTGGGGAATTTCACCATTGATAAACAGCATGGAACGAGAGACCATGCGATGAAAACTCTTCAGAGTGCAGCGTGCATGAGAAGGCGCTGTGCCTTATTTATCGTTTTTAGCGTTCAGTTTATATTCCGGCTGATTTATAATAGTACATATACGTAAAAGGGTTCCTAAGGATACATTAAAACTA
This sequence comes from Brachymystax lenok tsinlingensis, assembly GCA_030435695.1. Classification (NCBI taxonomy): domain Eukaryota; kingdom Metazoa; phylum Chordata; class Actinopteri; order Salmoniformes; family Salmonidae; genus Brachymystax; species Brachymystax lenok. The sequence continues at coordinate 26,546,997 of CM059780.1, forward strand.
TGTTTGATTGTTTTTGGACAAGTTTATAGGTAACATTTGAACGAGTTGGCGCGCGTTTCAAAAGAGTAATGGAGGCTGTCGTTTTGCATGAACCAAATGGAGGATTTATGGATAAAAGACGTTACTTTTTCTAACAAAAGAACCATGGATTGTCTTCGTTGGACACTTAGGAAGACCTCAGCAGAAGTTCTTCAACAGGTAATTACTTTGTTTTCGCTGTGAAATGTGTTATGTGTGTGCCATGATTGCTAATCGATACATGGCTATTGGAAAATATGTGAGGTGCTACCCTCAAACAAATGAATGTGCTGCTTTCGCCGTAAAGCCTTTTTGAAATCTGACAACGCTGTGATATTGCCAAGAAACAGAGCTTTTGATGAGTATAGAACACTTGTATATAGCTGGATGTTTAATAATTCAATTTTCGGATTTTAAATCTGGCGCTACAGGTTTTAGCTGGTAGTGTCGGGATGATCCCGCTAGCGACCCACTGGTATTTGAGTCGTTAACAGACAGACTATTTCACTTAATCACAATTCCAGTGGGTCAGAAGTTTACATACACTAAGTTGACTGTACCTTTAAACAGCTTCAAAAATTCCAGAAAATGTCATGGCTTTAGAAGCTTCTGATAAGCGAATTTACATCATTTGAGTCAATTAGAGGTGTACCTGTGGATGTATTCAAGGCCTACCTTCAAACTCAGTGCCTCTCTGCTTGACATCATGGGAAAATCAAAATAAAATCAGCCAAGACCTCAGGAAAATAAATTGTAGACCTCCACAAGTCTGGTTCATCCTTGGGAGCAATTTTCAAACGCCTGAAGGTACCACGTTCATCTGTACAAACAATAGTACGCAAGTATAAAACACCATGGGACCACGCAGCCGTCATACCGCTCAGGAAGGAGATGCGTTCTGTCTCTTAGAGATGAACGTACTTTGGTGCGAAAAGTGCAAATCAATCCCAGAACAACAGCAAAGGACTGCACATGGGGAGAAAGGTCGTACTATTTGGAGAAATGTCCTCTGGTCTGATGAAACAAAAATAGAACTGTTTGGCCATAATGACCATCGTTATGTTTGGAGGAAAAAGGGAGAGGCTTGCAAGCCAAAGAACACCATCCCAACTGTGAAGCACGGGGGTGGCAGCATCATGTTGTGGGGGTGCTTTGCTGCAGGAGGGACTGGTGCACTTCACAAAATAGATGGCATCATGAGGGAGGAAAATTATGTGGATATATTGAAGCAACAAATTCAAGACATCAGTCAGGAAGTTAAAGCTTGGTCGCAAATGGGTCTTCCAAATGGACAATGACCCCAAGCATACTTCCAAAGTTGTGGCAAAATGGCTTAAGGACAACAAAGTCAAGGTATTGGAGTGGCCATCACAAAGCCCTGACCTCAATCCCATAGAAAATGTGTGGGCAGAACTGAAAAAGCGTGTGCGAGCAAGGAGGTCTACAAACCTGACTCAGTTACACCAGCTCTGTCAGGAGGAATGGGACAAAATTCACCCAACTTATTGTGGGAAGCTTGTGGAAGGCTACCCAAAACGTTTGACCCAAGTTAAACAATTTAAAGGCAATTCTACAAAATACTAATTGAGTGTATGTAAACTTCTGACCCACTGGGAATGTGGTGAAAGAAATAAAAGCTGAAATGAATCTCTCTCTACTATTATTCTGACATTTCACCTTCTTAAAATAAAGTGGTGATCCTAACTGACATAAGACAGGGAATATTTTGTGAAACTGAGTTTAAATGTATTTGGCTAAGGTGTATGTAAACTTCCGACTTCAACTGTAATATATATATACACACACACACTGCTCAAAAAAAAATAAAGGGAACACTAAAATAACACATCATAGATCTGAATGAATGAAATAATCTTATTAAATACTTTTTTCTTTACATAGTTGAATGTGCTGACAACAAAATCACACAAAAATGATCAATGGAAATCAAATGTATCAACCCATGGAGGTCTGGATTTGGAGTCACACTCAAAATTAAAGTGGAAAATCACACTACAGCCTGATCCAACTTTGATGTAATGTCCTTAAAACAAGTCAAAATGAGGCTCAGTAGTGTGTGTGGCCTCCACGTGCCTGAATGACCTCCCTACAACGCCTGGGCATGCTCCTGATGAGGTGGCGGATGGTCTCCTGAGGGATCTCCTCCCAGACCTGGACTAAAGCATCCGCCAACTCCTGGACAGTCTGTGGTGCAACGTGGCGTTGGTGGATGGAGCGAGACATGATGTCCCAGATGTGCTCAATTGGATTCAGGTCTGGGGAACGGGCGGGCCAGTCCTTAGCATTAATGCCTTCCTCTTGCAGGAACTGCTGACACACTCCAGCCACATGAGGTATAGCATTGTCTTGCATTAGGAGGAACCCAGGGCCAACCGCACCAGCATATGGTCTCACAAGGGGTCTGAGGATTTCATCTCGGTACCTAATGGCAGTCAGGCTACCTCTGGCGAGCACATGTAGGGCTGTGCGGCCCCCCCAAAGAAATGCCACCCCACACCATGACTGACCCACCGCCAAACCGGTCATGCTGGAGGATGTTGCAGGCAGCAGAACGTTCTCCACGGCGTCTCCAGACTCTGTCACGTCTGTCACGTGCTCAGTGTGAACCTGCTTTCATCTGTGAAGAGCACAGGGCGCCAGTGGCGAATTTGCCAATCTTGGTGTTCTCTGGCAAATGCCAAACGTCCTGCATGGTGTTGGGCTGTAAGCACAACCCCCACCTGTGGACGTTGGGCCCTCATACCACCCTCATGGAGTCGGTTTCTGACCGTTTGAGCAGACACATGCACATTTGTGGCCTGCTGGAGGTCATTTTGCAGGGCTCTGGCAGTGCTCCTCCTTGCACAAAGGCGGAGGTAGTGGTCCTGCTGCTGGGTTGTTGCCCTCCTACGGCCTCCTCCACGTCTCCTGATGTACTGGCCTGTCTCCTGGTAGCGCCTCCATGCTCTGGACACTACGCTGACAGACACAGCAAACCTTCTTGCCACAGCTCGCATTGATGTGCCATCCTGGATGAGCTGCACTACCCGAGCCACTTGTGTGGTTTGTAGACTCAGTCTCATGCTACCACTAGAGTGAAAGCACCGCCAGCATTCAAAAGTGACCAAAACATCAGCCAGGAAGCATAGGAACTGAGAAGTGGTCTGTGGTCACCACCTTCAGAACCACTCCTTTATTGGGGGTGTCTTGCTAATTGCCTATAATTTCCACCTGTTGTCTATTCCATTTGCACAACAGCATGTGAAATTTATTGTCAATCAGTGTTGCTTCCTAAGTGGACAGTTTGATTTCACAGAAGTATGATTGACTTGGAGTTACATTGTGTTGTTTAAGTGTTCCCTTTATTTTTTTGAGCAGTGTATATAGAGGTCATGGCTCCCGGGTGAATACAGGCTGTATCACATCCGACTGCGATTGGGAGTGACATCGGGTGGTGCACAATTGGCACAGCATCATCTGGGTTTGGCCGGGGTAGGCCGTCATTGTAAATAAGAATTTGTTCTTACCCGACTTGCCTAGTTAAATAAAGGTTAAATTTAAAAAACAACTGGCGGCAACCGCGGTGCAATCAATCGGAGGTGAACAGTGGCTGGTGCTGAAAATATTGCTAACTTGTTATGCAAGTGTTGCACACCAACAGATGGAGAAAACCTACACCAGTCGAGCAATTCATTTCAACAATAATCTTCATTTTAATTTGACTTTACAAACAACAAGAGGGCTTAATTGGAGTCTATTTCTTCGGAGCCTAGACCTAAATAAAATAACTTAACTGGCTGATGTAGTCTATGAGGCTTACAGTGGGGCAAAAAAGTATTTAGTCAGCCACCAATTGTGCAAGTTCTCCAACTTAAAAAGATGAGAGAGGCCTGTAATTTTCATCATAGGTACACTTCAACTATGACAGACGAAATGAGAAAAAGAAATCCAGAAAATCACATTGTAGGATTTTTAATTTATTTATTTGCAAATGATGGTGGAAAATAAGTATTTGGTCAATAACAAAAGTTTATCTCAATACTTTGTTATATACCCTTTGTTGGCAATGACAGAGGTCAAACGTTTCCTGTAAGTCTTCACAAGGTTTTCACACACTGTTGCTGGTATTTTGGCCCATTCCTCCATGCAGATCTCCTCTAGAGCAGTGATGTTTTGGGGCTGTCGCTGGGCAACACGGACTTTCAACTCCCTCCAAAGATTTTCTATGGGGTTGAGATCTGGAGACTGGCTAGGCCACTCCAGGACCTTGAAATGCTTCTTCTGAAGCCACTCCTTCGTTGCCAGGGCGGTGTGTTTGGGATCATTGTCATGCTGAAAGACCCAGCCACGTTTCATCTTCAATGCCCTTGCTGATGGAAGGAGGTTTTCACTCAAAATCTCACGATACATGGCCCCATTCATTCTTTCCTTTACACGGATCAGTCGTCCTGGTCCCTTTGCAGAAAAACAGCCCCAAAGCATGATGTTTCCACCCCCATGCTTCACAGTAGGTATGGTGTTCTTTGGATGCAACTCAGCATTCTTTGTCCTCCAAACACGACGAGTTGAGTTTTTACCAAAAAGTTCTATTTTGGTTTCATCTGACATTCTCCCAATCCTCATCTGGATCATCCAAATGCTCTCTAGCAAACTTCAGACGGGCCTGAACATGTACTGGCTTAAGCAGGGGGACACGTCTGGCACTGCAGGATTTGAGTCCTGGCGGCGTAGTGTGTTACTGATGGTAGGCTTTGTTACTTTGGTCCCAGCTCTCTGCAGTTCATTCACTAGGCCCCGTGTGGTTCTGGGATTTTTGCTCACCGTTCTTGTGATCATTTTGACCCCACGGGTGAGATCTTGCGTGGAGCCCCAGATCGAGGAAGATTATCAGTGGTCTTGTATGTCTTCCATTTCCTAATAATTGCTCCCACAGTTGATTTCTTCAAACCAAGCTGCTTACCTATTGCAGATTCAGTCTTCCCAACCTGGTGCAGGTCTACAATTTTGTTTCTGGTGTCCTTTGACAGCTCTTTGGTCTTGGCCATAGTGGAGTTTTGAGTGTGACTGTTTGAGGTTGTGGACAGGTGTCTTTTATACTGATAACAAGTTCAAACAGGTGCCATTAATACAGGTAACGAATGGAGGACAGAGGAGCCTCTTAAAGAAGAAGTTACAGGTCTGTGAGAGCCAGAACTCTTGCTTGTTTGTATGTGACCAAATACTTATTTTCCACCATAATTTGCAAATAAATTCATTAAAAATCCTACAATGTGATTTTCTGGATTTTCTTTCCTCATGGGCCTCTCTCATCTTTTTAAGTGAGAGAACTTGCACAATTGGTGGCTGTCATAGTTGAAGTGTACCTATGATGAAAATTACAGGCCTCTCTCATCTTTTTAAGTGAGAGAACTTGCACAATTGGTGGCTGACTAAATTTTTGCCCCACTGTAACTACTTAACACTACCCGGTGAAATGTAAGGCGCCAAATTCAAAATCCAAAAGTTGAATTATTAAACATTCATCAATATACAAGTGTTGCATAGTCATCAAAAGCTCTGCTTCTTGGCAATATCACAGAGTTGTCAGATTTCAAAAAGGCTTTACGGCGAAAGCACAACATTTGATTGTTTGAGGATAGCAGCACTAATATTTCTGCATTAGCATAAATTCATAAACCAGCGTGGTTCTTTAGCTAAATAGCCCAGTACTGTACTGCCGACCGTCACGTTGTACAGCGCCATATTTTACGTTCCATCCTAACGGAAACCCAGAGAGTTTTTCGTTTTTCTTCGAACAGAAACACCATAATATTAATCAAATTAATTAAGCAAGTACCAGTCAAAAGTTTGGACACACCTACTCATTCCAGGATTCTTCTTTTTACTATTTTCTACATTGTAGAATAATAGTGAAGACATCACAACTATGAAATAACACATATGGAATCAGTTAAGAACAAGTTCTTATTTACAAGGACAGCCTACTCCTTCTTCCCCGTCTGGGGAATTGAACACCGGTCTCCCGCATTCTCTAGTACAGACATGGCCTGCTCTCCCTTATGTAAGGAAGTAGGCAATTTCCCACGTTTACTACAGTATGTATTGTAGGCTATGTTTACTTGTCAGACTGCACAGTAGACTAATAAACAAATGCAGGTGGCTTATATCTTCAAAATGCTTTAAATGCTTTATTGTCCAAATGTAAAAGCATATATTGTTCAGTACTTTATTTCTTCATCAGCATCTTTATGCTTTCATAATAAAATAATTATAAAAATACTCTTTCAAAATGCAGATGTTGATTTAGTTATGGATCCATAACTAATTACTATGGGAATAAATATCACTGATTTACAGAAATATCGGAACAAAGTTGTCTAATGAAGGCAAACAATTTAGAATCCTCCAATCCTCTTATGCTGTAGCCTACTCCCAACAGTCACGTTGTACAGCACCATATTTCCATTCAAACCCTGAGGGTTCCGTTTTTCTCGGAATAGAAAGACCATAATATTAATCAAATTTATTAAGCCAAATTTCTTAAAATCAATCCCATGTACTATGTTATGACAAAAAAGGTTTTACATTCTCTAGTAATGCCAATATGGGAGACTATCAAATGCTTCTCAATGATTCCCTCTGGTGGACAAACTAGAACTAACTTGCATTAACGTAAAAAATGGCTGACAATTAAATAACGTGCCATAGAATGTGGTGTTCTGCAGTATGACGCAACTTTTAAAGGAGGAACCACTGTATGTAGATATTCCATAAAAAAATCTGCCATTTCCAGCTACAATAGTCATTTATAACATTAACAATGTCTACACTGTATATCTGATGTTATTTTAAAAATGGACAAAAAATGTGCTTTTCTTTAAAAAACAAGGACATTTCTAAGTGACTCCAAACTTTTGAATGGTAGTGTATATTACTTTGTATATGTAAAGACACGACTAAAATCAAGAATAGTCTGATAGGTGACAATATTAGCCTTTCACTTGTGAATTATATATTATTACTTGTGAATGATGCCCAGCGTAAGGCAAGAAACAATCCCTTTTTTTGCGTGACTTTTTCAAATCATAGTCGCACATCTCATGTAGCCTAGCCCATAGGCCTATATGTTTTAATAAGGTTTGTATCACAACTAAAGTGGCCAAATAACTTCTTAAAATTAAGCACATTAATCCACTTTACAAGGGGTGTAGAAACTAACTGGCATTCATAAGTAGCGCGTGAATTTCAAGTTTGTGAAGATAATTTTAACCATAAAATTTTTATTTTATAATAAAAGCATTACATGCATAATCACATTTTCAGTCACTTTTGATAATGTTTTTTTATCGCTAATGGAACATTTGCGCTTATAACCTACTGCCATGTACGCATTGCTGCTCTTATAATGTGAAGAAATAGTTTATAAAAACAATTGCTAAACGTTCTGATCTGTTGCATCAGCCACGTTGTGTAAAAAAAGTTTTGAGATGCTAGTGGTTGTATTAATTTGGGATCTATCGCATCCCACAAATGTCCCAAACAATGGTTGGAATATTTATTTCTCGCACTGAATAGAATAGGTCAACTTTTGTACTATGGGGGATAGTAATTTGACATAGGCTAGTGATTTTTGCTGTCCGTAGGACTACTCATCTTTTTGGCTGACGAAAAGTAAATGTGGACAGTTCTTCCAATATCTTCAATATGCACCTTTGAATTGGATAAGGACGCGAGCAGTTGTGTCCCCGATGTGTCTGTCTTCACTTGTAGCCTGTGAAAAAGACCTGATCACGTGATGGAGAGCCATGTGAGTGAGAGGTGAATCGGATCACGCAGCCCTCAGGGAGAAAGGCACAACACAGCACTCTGGGCCATGGGCACAACGACCACTGGCCGCAAAACACATGTATTTTTTTAGGGTGCATTACGGCCACACACAGGGGATGTCGCCGGGAAATTTGAGGCATTATCCAGCGCTTGTCAAATTGTGAATGAGAGACTGATGAAGTGTGTTCAGCCTGCAAAAAAAATCTAAGTAGAGCTCACGCCTTTCAAGCAACTTATTAGTCGCATCATGCAGCCTTACAGTGTATTAAAAATCTAAACATATAGCCCAACTTTTGTAGAACAACTAAAGGTACATTAATAACTCTAAATTAAGCATATAAGAGTACCTATTTCTTTGTTGACCTCTCAACACAGAACAGCCGCATGTGCGCACTCCCTCAAATCGTTTGGAGAAAATATCCTTTCTATTTTATTCAGCTTTGTTCAATTGTATTCTTCATATTAAAAATTCATATAAAATAAAGACATGGAATTATAAGCAAATCTTGTCTGCTAAATGAACTAGTGAAGCCCACAGACATTTGGCAAAGCCAGATCAGGACGTAACAACTATTCTGTCCTGCAATAGACTACAATTTCTTCATATCATGTTTCTTTAGACCTGTCTAAAATAAATAATATACAGTGGGGAAAAAAAGTATTTAGTCAGCCACCAATTGTGCAAGTTCTCTCACTTAAAAAGATGAGAGAGGCCTGTAATTTTCATCATAGGTACACTTCAACTATGACAGACAAAATGAGGAAAAAAATCCAGAAAATCACATTGTAGGATTTTTTTATGAATTTATTTGCAAATTATGGTGGAAAATAAGTATTTGGTCACATACAAACAAGCAAGATTTCTGGCTCTCACAGACCTGTAACTTCTTCTTTAAGAGGCTCCTCTGTCCTCCACTCATTACCTGTATTAATGTCACCTGTTTGAACTTGTTATCAGTATAAAGACACCTGTCCACAACCTCAAACAGTCACACTCCAAACTCCACTATGGCCAAGACCAAAGAGCTTTCAAAGGACACCAGAAACAAAATTGTAGACCTGCACCAGGTTGGGAAGACTGAATCTGCAATAGGTAAGCAGCTTGGTTTGAAGAAATCAACTGTGGGAGCAATTATTAGGAAATGGAAGACATACAAGACCACTGATAATCTTCCTCGATCTGGGGCTCCACGAAGATCTCACCCGTGGGGTCAAAATGATCACAAGAACGGTGAGCAAAAATCCCAGAACCACACGGGGACCTAGTGAATGACCTGCAGAGAGCTGGGACCAAAGTAACAAAGCCTACCATCAGTAACACACTCGCCGCCAGGGACTCAAATCCTGCAGTGCCAGGCGTGTCCCCCTGCTTAAGCCAGTACATGTTCAGGCCCGTCTAAAGTTTGCTAGAGAGCATTTGGATGATCCAGATGAGGATTGGGAGAATGTCAGATGAAACCAAAATAGAACCTTTTGGTAAAAACTCAACTCGTCGTGTTTGGAGGACAAAGAATGCTGAGTTGCATCCAAAGAACACCATACCTACTGTGAAGCATGGGGTGGAAACATCATGCTTTGGGGCTGTTTTTCTGCAAAGGGACCAGGGCTGACTGATCCGTGTAAAGGAAAGAATGAATGGGGCCATGTATCGTGAGATTTTGAGTGAAAACCTCCTTCCATCAGCAAGGGCATTGAAGATGAAAGCGTGGCTGGGTCTTTCAGCATGACAATGATCCCAAACACACCGCCGAACAGCGAAGGAGTGGCTTCGTAAGAAGCATTTCAAGGTCCTGGAGTGGCCTAGCCAGTCTCCAGATCTCAACCCCATAGAAAATCTTTGAAAGTCCGTGTTGCCCAGCGACAGCCCCAAAACATCACTGCTCTAGAGGAGATCTGCATGGAGGAATGGGCCAAAATACCAGCAACAGTGTGTGAAAACCTTGTGAAGACTTACAGAAAACGTTTGACCTCTGTCATTGCCAACAAAGGGTATATAACAAAGTATTGAGATAAACTTTTGTTATTGACCAAATACTTATTTTCCACCATAATTTGCAAATAAATTCATAACAAATCCTACAATGTGATTTTCTGGATTTTTTTTCCTCATTTTGTCTGTCATAGTTGAAGTGTACCTATGATGAAAATTACAGGCCTCTCTCATCTTTTTAAGTGAGAGAACTTGCACAATTGGTGGCTGACTAAATACTTTTTTCCCCACTGTATTTATTGTGAAGGTGTAGGTTATATTACATGGATTTATTAGACGTGTGGAAGCCAGGAGATGCTAGATGTGTTTATGTAAATTAACGCTCAATTACCTTGAGACCGACAGTTATTTGCTTGACAATCACCCGCTGCCGAAATTTTGTGACTGCCACAGCCCTAGTCCTGACTCATGACTGCCGGTGCGGCGGTAATACAGTCAAAGCAACAGCCCTAGTTGTCATGCTATGCACCCAGTTTGTGTGCCTGCATTAGTTGTTGGTGCACACTGTATGGTTGTGGCTTAGTTCAGTTATGGTTGTATTGTGGTCTTTGGTGAACATTGTATAGTCATAGTGGGTGTCAACAGTTGCTCATGATCATGTGATGAGGTAGCCCGCCTCAGACCAAAATGGAATATCTTCTTGGTCTAATGGTCTAACACGTTGGTTGCTCCCGTGGGTCACGTCTTAGACCGTTAGTCCAAGAGGAAATTCCCTTTGTCCAAGGGCAGACACTGGTTTTGACGTTCGCAGGTGGGGCTACCTCATCACGTGACCATGAGCTACCATGCCAGACTCATATCCACTACAATAGCATGGTTGAGGCATGGTTGCATTGTAGTCAGAGCATACTGCTGACCTGGTTGTCCGACTGTCCCTCAGAGCAGTGGATATGTATTCAGAGAGTCTCTTCTCCATCAGAGCTACTCGAACCCAGGCTCGACCCTGCAGAAGACAGACAGGCAGACAGCCAGACACTATTAATCACATTTATGTATTTATTTATTTGTCAGGGACCATGTACAACATGCCATTGCACCAGATTTAGCTTGATAGCTACATTTAATCTGTAGTCCCTGCCAAATGCCAGTGAGTCAAACATAGTACTTACTTACTTAAAGCCTAGTAGCGCTAAGTAAATAAGTAAGTAAGAAGTAAGTCAGTCAGTCAGTTATTCAGTCAGTCTAAGTAAGTAAGGATGCCGATCTCTTGCCTTGGCCCGCGAGGTGCTGATGTTCTCCATGTTCTCAATGCTGCTGATGCAGCTGTTCTGGACCTTTGCGCAGGCCAGCCTGATGAAGTCCCAGTAGCTGCGATGTCCATCAAACCAGCTGCCTGACCCTGAACCCGACCAAAAAAAGGGTAGAGACTGGTCACTCTCAAAACACTGCTTTTTGGAATGCATTCCTCTTCTGACTGTGATACTTTAAAATGATCTGTCTTTGTGTACTGGCAACTATTCAAATGTATTTGATAATATGTCAATGTTCGATGGTTTATGCTAGTTTTACCTGTGAAACCATGGCTGAGGATGTGCTCGAGGACAGCTGCGAAGTTGATGAACTCCTCTGATGAGTCATCGATGGGCTCGGCGGTGTACTTTTCCAACAGAGTCTTTACTGAAAACCTATCAGGAAGAGAGTGATGGTTTTTCCACCAATCAACACAAAGATTGTTTCATGTAAATGTTGATGGTGGTAACAGACTCAACAATTACAAACTATACTTGAAGCAGCTTGTCATAATACCTTCATGAGACTATAATATCCTTACAAATTCAGAAAACCAAATAATGATGCCAATCATTTTAGAAAGAACAGGAGTCTGTCAGGAAGCTCTCAAAAGAAGGGTCAATCAGCTTTTACCGGGAGGCTCAAATTTACAACACTGCATGACTAAGACACTTCTAGGAAATTACTCAGTGAGGAAAGAAAACAGCACATGCTCCAACAAAAGTAATAACAGTATAATTTGTAAGTTCAATGTGACAAAGACAAGATCTGCCTATTGTAGGCCTATATGTTCCTCTACATACAATACGTTTTTTTTCCTTTTACCAATCTGTTGTTATGGTAACTAAGAGATATTTCTTGCAGAGCAAAACACTCATGCTCTAACTTTGATGCTAAATAATTCAGGAAGTCCTTTCACAGAATGTCCAATGAGATGGAGCTATATTACTGGGTGAAAATGGCCATTTGGTCGCACTGACCCCTGCTGAATAACCATTTCCAACCTCCTACATTTCCTAAGGTCCTTAGACTCTGATGGGTAGGCTACTGCAGAGACAAATAGATAAGGATACAATAATAGAGACTACAGTCTCAGTGCTTTGCACCCTAAAGCACTGCTCAGAAATATTAGTGTGAGACTATATGTAAATGGAGGGCCATTCATTGTGATGAATGTCAGGGAGGGGGAGCAGTCTCTCTCTCTCACACACACACACACACACACACACACAAAATGCTTATTCTAACGGTAGTTTGGTAACAAGCCCATGCAGAGAAGCAAGTGATTTCACTCTCCATTGTTCGGAGGGTAACAATGTCTCCTTCAGCTACACTGGGGCATCCCGGATACAAGAGAATAATTGGTTGACAATACGGGAAGCAGCAGTGCATATATTCACCTGATTTTTCATTGTACTTAAAACGAACTTAGGATATGCTCTATATTTATAGCTCTGATGCAACTATAAGGACACTAGTGGCACCCCACACTACGGGCGGAAAATCATTGGATATGATTCATTTGATTCAATGCAATTCAATCTTTGAGGACTGCAACCATAGAAATACAATGTATTTGTATTTTGACCCTGCCTTTCTAAGGTCTTCGAAAGCCAAGTTAACAAACAGATCACCGACCATTTCGAATCCCACCGCACCTTCTCCGCTATGCAATCTGGTTTCCGAGCTGGTCATGGGTGCACCTCAGCAAAGCTCAAGGTCCTAAACGATATCATAACCGCAATCGACAAAAGACAATACTGTGCAGCCGTATTCATCGACCTGGCCAAGGCTTTCGACTTTCAATCAATGCATTCTTATCGGCAGACTCAACAGCCTTGGTTTCTCAAATGATTGCCTCGCCTGGTTCACCAACTACTTCTCAGACAGAGTTCAGTGTGTCAAATCGGAGGGCCTGTTGTCCAGACCTCTGGCAGTCTCTATGGGGGTGCCACAGGGTTCAATTCTCAGGCCGACTCTTTTCTCTGTATACATCAATGATGTCGCTCTTGCGGCTGGTGATTCTCTGATCCACCTCTACGCAGATGACACCATTCTGTATACTTCTGGCCCTTCTTTGGACACTGTGTTAACTAACCTCCAGATGAGCTTCAATGTCATACAACTCTCCTTCCGTGGCCTCCAACTGCTCTTAAATGCAAGTAAAAATAAATGCATGCTCTTCAACCGATCGCTGCCCGCACCTGCATCACTACTCTGGACGGTTATGACTTAGATTATGTGGACAACTACAAATACCTAGGTGTCTGGTTAGACTGTAAACTCTCCTTCCAGACTCATATTAAGCATCTCCAATCTGCTTCCTATTTTGCAACAAAGCATCCTTCACTCATGCTGCCAAACATACCCTGGTAAAACTGACTATCCTACCTATCCTTGACTTTGGCGATGCCATTTACAAAATAGTCTCCAATACTACCCACCACTGCAACCTATATGCTCTCGTTGGCTGGCCCTCGCTTCATACTCGTCGCCAAACCCACTGGCTCCAGGTCATCTATAAGTCTTTGCTAGGTAAAGCCCAGCCTTATCTCAGCTCACTGGTCCCCATAGCAGCACCCACCCGTAGCATGCACTCCAGCAGGTATATTTCACTGGCCAATTCCTCCTTTGGCCACCTTTCCTTCCAGTTCTCTGCTGCCAATGACTGGAACGAATTGCAAAAATCACTGAAGCTGGAGACTCATATCTCCCTCACTAACTTTAACTTCTTAGGGAGCGGCAGCTGAGGGGTCGGTTTTGGATAGCCTGGCGTGCCCAAACTAAAATGCCTCCCATTCAGGCCCAGAAAATAGGATATGCATATATCTAGTACCATTGGATAGGAAACACTCTGAATTTTCCAAAACTGTTAACCATTTGTCTGTGAGTGAAACAGAACGCATATGGCAGGAAAAACCCTGAGGGATTTCTGTCCTGGAAAAAGTGATTTTGACACATTGCTCATTTGGGAACCCCTCCCTATTGAAAATGACCATATAAAGGCATATGAATGCAGTACACGTCGCTTCCTTATGATGTCAACAGCCTCGAGATGGTGTTTTCCTCCATTTTGGATGAATTTAGAGCAGAGAAAAAGACCAAACAATGAAGACCTCTCTTTCTGAGAAAAGTTCCCGTGGCGCGCGCACGAGAAGTCACGGAGTGTCTGTTTTATCGTCGTTATGGATCAGTTTATATTCCGGCTTATTTATAATAGTAAATATACGTAAAAGTGTTCCTAAGGATACATTTAAAACTATGTTTGATTGTTCTTGGACAAGTTTATAGGTATAAGTTGAACGAGTTCGCCCGGCGTTTCAATGGACTAGTGGAGGCTGTCGTTTCTGATTATAACGCCAATAAACCAAATGGAGGATTTATGGATAAAATACATTACTTTTTCTAACAAAAGAACCATGGATTGTCTTCGTTGGACACTTAGGATGACCTCAGCAGAAGTTCTTCAACAGGTAATTGATTTGTTTTCGCTGTGAAATGTGTTATGTGTGTGCCATGATGGCTAATCGATACATGGCTATTGGAAAAATATGTGAGGTGCTACTCTCAAACAATGAAATGTGCTGCTTTCGCCGTAAAGCCTTTTTGAAATCTGACAACGCTGTGATATTGCCAAGAAACAGAGCTTTTGATGAGTATGGAACACTTGTATATGGGTGGATGTTTAATAGTTCAACTTTGGAATTTTGAATTTGGCGCTTTACATTTTCCCTGGTAGTGTCGGGACGAGCCCGCTAGCGAACCAGCAATCCCTGAGAGGTTAAGCATCAGCTATCAGAGCAGCTTACAGATCATTGCACCTGTACATAGCCCATCTGTAAATATCCCATCTAACTACCTCATCCCCATATTGTTATTTATTAGATTTTTATATATTTCTTTGCTCCTTTGCACCCCAGTATCTCTACTTGCACATTCATCTTCTGCACATCTATCACTCCAGTGTTTATTTGCTAAATTGTAATTATTTCGCCACTACGGCCTATTTATTGCCTTACCTCCCTAATCTTACTTAATTTGCACACACTGTATATAGACTTTTCTATTGTGTTATTGACTGTACATTTGTTTATTCCATGTGTAACTCTGTGTCACACTGCTTTGCTTTATCTTGGCCAGGTCGCAATTGTAAATGAGAAATTGTTCTCAACTGGCCTACCTGGTTAAATAATGGTGAAATAAAAAATACTAAAAATGTATGCTACTAATAAGATATTGTCAACTTCCTGTCTATGGTTATTTTGCTCACTGCTCATTGTCAATTTCTCACTGTCAACCTATGAGTGCAACTATTATTGATTTTGCACAGACATTTTTGGGTGTTTCAAATGCAACTGGGGCCAAGTAAATCATTTTTAGGCAACTCATTTCTAATTCACCGGTGGCACCTTGTGTGACTATAAAAGTCTGTGTGCGACTGGGCACAGTAAAATCATTTGTTTGCAAAAGTTACTGGCCTGCCTTACATCATAGAAGTCACTTCAAAATATAATTACTATTGTGATGCATAATTGCTATGGTAATTTGGAATGTTCAGTCAATGAGCCCCACTGGGCACAGATGTCAATTCATCGTCTATTCTACATTGGTTCAACATAATTCTATGAAATGAAATTACATGGAAACAACATTGATTAAACCAGTGTGTGCCCAGTGGGGCATTATGGGTAAGGTAGTCAGTCTACAGTTTCCAAATTGGCCCACAAATGCATACATCATATGCATTGTGACAGCACTGTTACCTATGGTAACTGTGTCATTCCAAAAACAAAACCTGGAGAAAAAAATAAATAATACAAAACACAGCGGAATATAAAGTGGCCAGTGGCATGTAACGGGATGATGCGCCTTTTTTGAGCCTAAAATTAAGAAAAATGCTGCAAAATTGTAGGAGGCGATTCCCCTGTTCTGTGGCTTACTGTATAACACTATAGAATACTGCAGCCTTAAAAAGACTAAGGACCACTTCTAAGGAAATTGCATTTCCAAGGACTCAACATTGCAATAGCCTATTACTCATCTTCCTATTGTAGGCAATTTTAAAGGCCTCCCGAGCCTATGTATCCTGACTCCCTGGGGTACCAGCTGCTATGCTATGTCCTTGCCCATAGAAGGTTGTCGTCATAGCAACGACACCATCCACGAGGAGACAATAAATTGCACATGATGACATGAGACAATCTCAACTCACAAGAGCCAGGTCGATGGAAAGGATTCATTAAACACTTCAAAAAACAGTCAAGCTTGTGCTGTGTTAGTCTATTTGTAGGTTCGCTCATGAACATTAAATAATAAAGATATGCCCCCCCATCCAAGTCATCTTGTTACAGTATAGGCTTATGGATGACGTAAGTGGTTCACAAGCTACAGTATGGCTGCTGTAGCCTATCTTGCAAGTGCTCTGTTTTTGAAGGGGTGGTGGAAATGCTGGGTCTCTTATTAATTTTGAAGGTTGCCTCAAAATGATTCATAAGAAAAACAGAAGACAGCACATCACAATAGGCTATTGCAGACCTAACCCTAAGACCTAAGCAGTGAGAGAAATCTATAGGCACACCCATTTCGTAATAGCCTACATCTTAAAAATGCGCACAGTACCTGCAAACCGTGATGAGGTTCTTGCGCTCCACAGCAACACTCCGAGAAATAGAGGATGTTTTTTTTGAGACATCAAGCATAGCCATAGTTGCCTGCACACAACTCGGCTCCATTCGGAGATGGCGGCGCCGCTCAGCCCACTGTTATGAATCCTGCACCACAGGACCCCTCCCTGCCCAGGCGACGCTCCTCATCCACTTTTCTGTTGTTGGCGTAAAATAAGTTGACACTTTTTTTAAAGACACCCTCGCATGCCTCCACGTTTAAGTCTACAAGCTGAACTTCGGGACATGCATTGACAATAACAGAGAGCCAAATAATTTATACCGGTATTCCGCTCTCCTCCTGCTCTCTTCTCCGTCCGCGAAATTTCCTTCCGTAGGGGAAGGGGGGAGGGTCTCGACAAAGAACCCGTCGGGTGATTGGTTTAGCTTTCTTGAGTGCGTGACGTCACACAGATGCCATACATAGCTGTCTTCTAGCTAGCTCATCCACTGGCATGAGGAGTAGCACATACCTAATGATGTGGGAAACCCAACTTCAGCTTTTGATCGCTAAATTAATTGGGAAATAAATTAAAGCTTCACCAGCTCTAGCAATTAATTTTAGTTTCACTGTCCGATCATTCAAAAAATGCGCCCACTAATTGTTATGTTTACCTTTCCACAAACTGTCTGGTATGTGTTGCTTGATATGAGCAAGTGTATCAAAGAATAGGGCACGAGTCCATGATTAGTTACTGGCTTGCGCTACTGCCTGGCCATTGAGCTAGCTAGTTAGCCACATTTTAGTAATCGTAAATGCGATGGTCAGTGGATAAATGATGAGTTTAACATATTTGTCTGAAAACAGACTAGTCGACAGTTATTGCCCGTCGTGAAATCATGTCTAACCAGATAGCTAATGTAGCATTGTTCCCTGGCATGAGCTCCCGACTCTAGGTCGTTATCAAGTTCGCAAACTTCACGACATGTTGTCAAACACACTATAAACTACATTACAAACTGTTAAAATAGCAAAAAATGACACAAATTGCCAACCTATATAGGTTGTTACCAATAAAACTTCACATTCTCCTGTTTCATATTTTAACCTGTGTTACAGGTCAGTAAAGTGCAAAAATACACTGAATACCACAATATCGTTTTGTAACTTGCCTATTTATGGGAATGTAATGGTTTTGAACAACATAGTAGTTGTATAACAGAAAACGCAGGTCGAGTGTAAAATGAAATGATGGTGGTGCATTCCTTTGATCTAGAAAAAAAAATAATTGTTAACTCCTGAAGATTTTTATTTAAAAAAAAGTACACGCCTAACAATATCCTAAGGGTTTAGAGAATTTAATGTTGTAACTCTGATGTATAAGAACTTTGTAATTGTTGTACTGTAAATGTTAGAAATTCTGCTTAGAGCTAGCTCCGGTTAGCTTTTGGCTAGCTCCAGGGTGTAATATTCATATGTGTAAACATACTGAATTGTAATTGGATGCATCTTACCGTTGTATCATACTGTGCTATGATTGGTTAAGAAAAACCCGGGAAGTCGGGAATGGTCGGTTGATCATGGTTGGAGATACGTGATCATGCATGTAGTAACTAGCTAATAAAGAGCTATGTTTAGAAATATCCTTTAGTACTGCATTTTATTATTTTGTACAAAGCGTGCAAAACAAGACATTGTGTCAGAGTAAAAGGTCTTACAAGATGGATTTTGCTGGTGTTCCTTCACCTCGAATGGACTGGGAGTCTACAAATTTACCCAATGCATGGCGTAAGTACAAACAGCATGTGGAGCTAATATTCACGGGTCCTCTGAAGGAAAGAGGAGAAAATGAAAAGTGCAGCTACCTGCTCCTCCGGATCGGTGAAAAGGGGAGAGATATTTACAACACCTGGACACTTACCGAGGCTGAATCAAAGGTACTGAAAATATACTACGATCGTTTTGAAGCATATGTTGTGCCGAAGACCAATACGATTTTTGCTAGGTACAAATTCCATGAGAAAGTACAAGGAGCTAGCAAATCTTTTGAACAGTTTGTGACTGAGCTGCGTCTGCTTGTGAAAGACTGTGATTATGCAAACAAGGATGAGATGGTCAGCGACCGTATTGTATTTGAAATACACTCACCGCGAGTGAGAGAGAAACTTTTGCATGTTGGGTCTGAGCTAATGCTGGACAAAGCTATCGACATTGCCAGATCTCACGAGCTAGCACAGGCTCAGATGAAAACCATTTTGCGCGGCAGCACGAGCACATCACGTGAACAAGCAGTGCACGCAGTCAGGCCAACATCACAGCACACCTAACGGAGAGAGACAGAACTCCAAAACAGAGCGACACAGACTGAAAACGCCCCAAAACATGTGGATATTGTGGATACAAAGTGGCGTACAAGGAAATTGCCCAGCTAAAGGCAAACAGTGTACTAAATGTGGAAAATGGAATCACTTTGCAAAAGTGTGCAGAGCTTACCGTGGGAAAACAGTACACGCAGTGTGTGAAGATGAAATGTCAAAGAGTCAAACGCTGATGAACTGTTTATTGATTCAGTGACACAGAAAAGTCAAATATCAGAGACAGAGCAAGCCTTTGCTGACATTGAGATAGGAACACAAGGCACAGAGCTAAAGTTCAAACTAGACACTGGTGCACAAGTAAACATTATTCCTCTGAATAAGTACTGCAGCTTGACATCTGAGTGCGAGCTACAGCCCACCACGCGCAGACTGACTGGTTATGGTGGTGAACAGCTCCCAGTAAAAGGCACATGCACTTTCAAATGCAAATACAAGGAAAGTGACATGATGTTGGACTTTTACGTTGTTGACACTCAAGCACCTGCAGTGCTAGGTCTTAAAGCATGTTTAGACATGGGCCTCATCAAGCTAGTTTTATCAGTGACAGCACCAGTAGAGACAGAAAATGTACTGGAGGAGTTTGCTGATGTTTTTACAGGAATAGGATTATTCCCAGGAGAATGTACCATTCACTTTGACCCAGACGCAACCCCTGTGGTCTAACCACTGAGAAAGATTCTCCGTGCCCGTCTGAAGAAAGAGTTGGAGAGCATGGAGCAATCTGACATAGTTACCAAGGTTACAGAACGGACTGACTGGGTAAATGCGTTAGTGGTGGTGGAGAAACCACGCACAGGCAAGCTCAGAGTATGTCTCGACCCAAGAGACTTGAACAAGGCTATCAAACGCCCCCACTACCCTTTATCGACACTAGATGGCATCATACACAAGCTAGCGGGAGCACACTACTTCAGTGTCATGGACGCTAGATCAGGCTACTGGGCTATCAAGCTCACAGAAGAGTCATCTAAGCTCACAACATTCAACACACCATTTGGACGCTACAGGTTCCGTCGCCTGCCTTTTGGGATTATCTCAGCCCAAGACGAGTTTCAGAGAAAGATCGGCGAAGTGTCACGAAGGCCTCGGCGGAGTCGTGGCAGTGTGGATGACATCCTTGTCTATGGTCGAACCAAAGAGGAGCACGACCGAAACCTCCGCAGCGATGCTGCAAAGGTCCTTGAGAGAGGAGTCGGCTCAACCCGAGAAGAGCACAGTCGGCGCTACAGAGGTCAGCTACTTTGGACATCTTCTCACAGCGAATGGAGTCAAGCCAGACCCACAGAAGATCTCAGCCATAAAAGAAATGGAGCCACCAAAGAACCGTGCAGAGCTGGAAACAGTGCTTGACATGGTCAACTACTTAGCCAAGTTCGCACCCAGCCTCTCCAATGCTAATGCACCCCTGCGTCAACTGCTAAAGCAGTCCAGTGAGTTTCTCTGGGACAAGCAACACGACATTGCTTTCCAGAGTGTGAAAGACTTGATCACGAGAGAACCAGGACCAATCTTTGCCTACTACGACCCCAACAAAGAGCTCAGACTCCAAGTGGATGCGTCAAAATATGGATTAGGTGCAGTGCTTCTGCAAGAAGGAAAGCCCATCGGCTACGCTTCCAAATCTCTCACAGACTGTGAGATCAACTACTCTCAAATCGAAAAGGAGCTCTACGCCATTCTGTTCGGATGTAAATGTTTCCATCAGTACGTATATGGACGACAAGTCATTGTGGAATCCGACCACAAGCCCCTTGAGTCAATCATGAGGAAACCACTAGCCGCATCCCCGCCAAGGCTACAGAGAATGATCCTTCAACTACAAAAATACGACTTCACAATCACTCACCGTCCAGGCAAAGACATCCCTGTCGCAGACACACTCTCCAGGAATGTTCTTACCTACAAGGACAGCAGTCTCAGTGAAGGCATGGACATGCAAGTGCACACTGTGTACAGCAACTTACCAGTTAGTGACACAAAACTGAAGGAGATCCAAGTAGAAACAGAAAAGGACTCACAACTCACACAGCTGAGGAAAGTCATACAGGATGGATGGCCTGAGGAGAAAATGCCCTCAGAGCGTCTCAGAATTCTGGAACCATCGTGATGAACTATCACAAATCAACGGAATAATTTTCAAAGGAGAGAAAATTATTATTCCTACCAGTCTCAGAGAAGAGATTTTGACAAAGATCCATGCTGCACACATGGGCATGGAAAAGTGCAAACAGAGAGCACGGGACATTTTGTTTTGGCCCGGAATGTGCAAACAAATAGAGGACATTGTTGGTAAATCGCCATCTGTCTTGAGCAGCGCCCCTCAAACACCAAAGAGCCAATGTTACCTCACTGTATCTCAGACCGACCCTGGCAGGTCGTGGCAACCGATCTGTTCACCTGGAACAACAAGGACTACATTGTAACAGTGGACTACTACAGAAGATACTTCGAACTCGACAAGCTTCACAGCACCACATCTGCAGCTGTGATACACCAGCTGAAAGCAGCCTTTGCCAGGTATGGCATTGTAGAGACTTTAATATCTGACAATGGGCACTGTTACAAATCAAATGAGTTTGAATCCTTCACAAAAGCATGGGAGTTCACACATGTCACCACAAGCCCACATTACCCTCAAAATAATGGCCTTGCTGAAAAATCTGTGCAGATTGCTAAATCACTCATGGACAAAGCAAAAGCAGACAAGAGACACCCCTACCTCAGTCTCCTTGAATACCGCAACACTCCAGTTGACAACTTCAAATCACCAGCCCAGCTGTTGATGAGCCGCAGACTTCGCTCAATCCTTCCCAGCACCAACCGGCAGCTGCAACCTGAGGTCGTCAGCTACAAGGAAATGCATGAAAAACGTGCACAGAGACAACAACAACAAAAGCGATACTACGACAGGTCAGCTAGACCACTGCCACCACTGATCGACATAGAGTCAGTTAGAATCCAGGAGCATGGCCTCTCGAAGCCAGCAGTCGTCATCCAGCCAGCTGACACTGAACGTTCATATCACGTCCGCACCGCAGAAGGAGCGATGTACCGCCGCAATCGTCGTCACCTTCTGAACACAAAAGAACAACACACTGATGAGATGAACTGTTCCCCTGAAAGAGAACTAGATGGACTAAACATACACACAGAACAGCATACACCATACTTATCTGCAACACCACAAGAACTGTTGACTGACACAGAAGCATGCTCAGCATCATATCGCACAAGGTCAGGAAGAGAGATCAAGCCCAGAGCTGTCCTAGACCTGTGAAATGTCAAAGGGTGTAGGCGGATCGCTGCCCTAAAAGAGTTCCAGACTGTAAACGTGTTATTGAAAGTTCACTTGAAATGCTTTGGTATTGTATTTGTTTGAAATGTTACGATGTCATTTCTACCGTGAAAGCTGAGTTACTGAGAATCCCTTGTTCGAAAAGTAACAGTATGTTGGATCATTGTTTCAGAGTCTACGTTCACTCAGTTGGTGTAGTGTGCAATATAAATGGTTACTTACCTGAAGTTCAAACTGCAGAGCATGTATTCAAAAGAAACGCTTAGAATATGTAAAACATTTTTATTTTGTTTTAAAAGAAGGGGGATGTAATATTCATATGTGTAAACATACTGAATTGTAATTGGATGCATCTTACCGCTGTATCATACTGTGCTATGATTGGTTAAGAAAAACCTGGGAAGTCGGGAATGGTCGTTTGATCATGGTGGGAGATACGTGAACATGCCTGTAGTACCCAGCTAATAAAGAGCTATGTTTAGAAATATCCTTTAGTACTGCATTTTATTATTTTGTACAAAGCGTGCAAAACAAGACACAGGGATGTGCCGAAAAGCTCCCCTGCCAGAATTATCCCCCTCAATACTTCATTGCTGCGACTTGCTTGCTAGTTGAGATTTCTGATCAGTTTAAGATGCGTTTTATTAAATTTTTATGTCGGTTTGATCGCGGGGGAGGCACTAGTAATGTCTGCAGTTTTCGGTTTGGCTATTTGTTTCAAGTGTATTAGTCTATAAATTAATCTCTTTGCCAAAATTCGTAATCTACCCATGTCTTACTCAACTAATAGTTGTTCTGAAATGTTTATTTCTTGCCTACATTTTACTCCCTCCTCTATGTTTAATATAACACACATACATTAATTATTAATTTCGGTTGCCTTTCCTGATCTGAAGTTTGTTCTATAGAAAGTATTTGACTCTATTGAACATTATTCCAGAGGAAAAACAATACTGTGTGGATGTTTTGGAGTCTGATAACTCTGAGGAGGACGTTGGGAAAAAATATCTTGGGTATTGAGTAGACAGCTTCACAACACATAACCCGTTCCAGTCGAGCCTCAATAGCCAGATAAAGCTAGCTGGCTGCTTATAACGTTAGCTTTGGGCAACAGGGTTAAGTAGCTGGCTAGTTATTTATTTTCATGAACTGAAGTTCAATTTCAATAGGCGAACAACAAGTTCAACCTAGCTAATACTTACTCACTAGGATTCCTAAATCATTGCTAAGAATATTGAAAATTACTGCAGTTTCTACTGGTCATTGTTTTCAGGCTGATTGTATTGGCGCTAGCTAGGTACCAAGCTAAAACTAACTAGCTACCCCAGAAGTTGCGGCCAAACAAATAATGCTTTATTACCAACGCGGTATTGTAAACACATTGTTCGTGACTGGTGTTTGCAGACTTTTTTGTTCAGCTTTGACAGTGCTACTGATAGTAGTGGTGGCGCTTGGCTTGCACGTGCAAATTCAGAACGCACAACATTCTATAATAGAGCTGTGTTATTTGACGTGTCAAATTAAAAGCTTATTTAACGCGTCAAATAGTGTTATTGTCAAATAGTGCTATTTGACGTGTATCTTTTTTGACACGCAAAGACCCAAACGGCGTTCCATAGTGTGTCGTGAAGGCAATATCAGTGAAGCTATTACTGTGTAACTCCGGTAGGGCAACATCTGAACAATAGTGCACTTGGTAGTGTGTACTGATGCTCGACCAGTCGCGAAAGCCAACATCACCCACGGCAGAGAACGTTTGATTGTCAAGGGCAATGAATTCCATTATCTTGGCGTTAATGGATTTCGCCTTTGAGTTGTCTTGCTGAAATGTTCTTACTCTTTCAAATGACCGCTCAACTTGTTGACTGCTGTGTTGCACATGTAGCGCAAAATTGTACGTGGCGTCATTACGTCATGTACCTACGTTATATAGGTATGCACGTCAGCTTTGACATCGGTTTTGCACATCGCCGTTAAACTAGACATCGGGCCGATACTGATATTGGCGTT
This sequence comes from Brachymystax lenok tsinlingensis, assembly GCA_030435695.1. Lineage (NCBI taxonomy): Eukaryota > Metazoa > Chordata > Actinopteri > Salmoniformes > Salmonidae > Brachymystax > Brachymystax lenok. Next base: position 26,571,349 of record CM059780.1, read on the forward strand.
TTTAGCTAATATCGACCGATTCCGATATGTTCACCGATATATCGTGCATCCCTACTCATAATGTAACACCACTGTTTGACCCAAGTGATAAGAGAAGAAGAGGAATCAGGAAGTGCCCCCAGAGATGTCAATAGAAGAGGACGCGCGCGGAATCGGTCGATGACGCCACGTAAAAAGTGGTTTTGACACATTGCTCATTTGGAACCCCTCCCTTATGAAAATGCCCTTATAAGGGCATATGAATGCAGTACCTATCGCTTCCTCTGGATGTCAACAGTCTCGAGACACTGTTCAGATTATTTTTAGATGCTTTTAGAGCAGAGAAGAAGAGGAATCAGGAAGTGCCCCCAGAGATGTCAATAGAAGAGGACGCGCGCTCTCGCCATGCACGCTCTGTGGTTTTTTTCCTTTCTTATAGCCCAGTTTATATTCCGGTTGAAATATTATGCTATTTCTACATAAAAGGGTTCGTTAGGATACATTTAAAATTATGTTTGATTGTTCTTGGACAAGTTTATAGGTATAAGTTGAACGAGTTCTCTTCACGTTTCAATGGACGAGTGGAGGCTGTAGTTTCTGATTATAACGCGCGAACCAAACAGAGATTTATGGATATAATACAGGACTTTTTCTAACAAAAGAACCATGGATTGTCTTCGTTGGACACTTGGGAAGCCATCAGCAGAAGTTCTTCAACAGGTAATTGATTTGTTTTCGCTGTGAAATGTGTTTTGTGTAAACCGTGAAGGCTAATGAATTCATGGTAATGGCAAAAATATGTTAGGTGCTACCCTCAAACAATCAAATGTGGTGCTTTTGCCGTAAAGCCTTTTTGAAATCTGAGATATGTGATATTGCTGTGATATTGCCAAGAAGCAGAGCTTTTGATGACTATGAAACACTTGTATATTGATGTTTAATAATTCAACTTTTGGATTTTGAATTTGCGCCTTTCATTTCACCTGGTAGTGTCAGGAGTGGGGCGCTAGCGCCCTAGCGCACCTTGCTGCTCCTTAAGAGGTTAACTTCTTGCCTCACGGATCCCGTGAGCGGGATCATTTTCGATAAAAACAAAGCGCGCCAAATTCAAAATAAGAATTCGTAATATTTAACATTCATGGAAATGTTGCACATGGTTACAAAGCTTAGCATCTTGGTAATCTAAATCTGTTGTCAGATTTCAAAAAGGCTTTACGGCGAAAGCAAAACATTTGATTATCTGAGGCAGCACCTCACAAAAACCAGCACTGGCGACACAAAATAACAAATTAAAGATATAAATACTCACTTACTTATTAAGATCTTCTGATGTTTCCAACCAGGAGGGTCCCAGCTACAAAACCGCTGTTCGTTTTGTTCGATAAAGTACATATTTATATCCGAAAAACGTTTAGACGGCGCCATTGAATTCAGAAATCCACAGGAAACACCTCCGTCAAAACGCAGACAGAAAAGTCCAAATTGTCCACTCCCCCTCCCACTTCCTCCTCGCTTACCCATGGGCTAGGTCCGTCTTCTGTGAGCGGCTCTGCGACGCATCCCGTTCCCCCTGCCCTCGTGCCTTGAACCTTGCACGCCCACGGCTATTTCAGTGGATACAGCTGAAGAACTGCAAGGCAATCGGGAGCCATGACCAATATGACCAATATATATTGTCCAGAGTTAACAGAGTTAATAATATATCTGTGAGAATATCCAAGGGGCTTTTATATAATTCTAAATTAATAATAATAATAATCACTTTGTTTAAAAATGTATTTCTGTTTTTAGAGGGAGATGCCCGGATGTGTGGATTCCAGGAAGTGGACCCCCAGGTGTCAACAGAACCCCGGCTCAGGTGAAGCAAGATTGGAGGAAGGTGCGGCGAGTCTGGAAGACATGTTCCCAATGGATCATGAGGTGATGCCAGAGCCCGCCTCTCTAGCGGGCCGGTTCGGCACAGCCCAATTGGAGGATCCCAACCTGGCCAGCGCTCTCCAGCAGGTGACCATGGTGGATGGAAAGCCCATTGAGGGGGTAAGTCAGATCACCTACCCCCATTTTTCTATAAAGATAAATTGCTGTATCAGGTCGTGAAGAAGAATGACTTATGTATGGAGTTGTTGTTGGTGCCCCGTCCCTTTGTACAATCTGTCCTGCAGTTGGCGCACTCCCACCTTCTTGGGGCTCACCTAGGGGTGGAGAAGACCTTAGACCGGATCAAGGCACGATTTTACTCCCCGGGAGAGAAGAGAGCAATGGAAGATTACTGTCGCAGTTGCCCGGAGTGCCAGCAGGTTGCGCCAAAACCACACTTTCGCAGCACCTTAATTCCCATACCCATTATTTCCGTTCCTTTCAGCAGGATCACAATGGACCTGGTGGGACCTCTGCCCAAGAGCAACCAAGGGCAACAATACATCCTGTTGATTCTGGATTATGCCACCAGGTACCCGAAAGCCATTCCCCTGCGCACCATGGCCACCAAGAGAATTACACATGAGTTAGTCATGCTGTTCTCCCAAGTAGGCATCCCCAACGAGATATCAACCGACCAGGGAACCCCGTTCATGTCAGGAATCATGAAGGATCTCTGCAAACTAATGAAAATAACCCAGTTGCGCACCTCAGTGTATCACCCGCAGACCGATGGGTTGGTGGAAAGATTCAATCGAACCCTGAAGCAGATGCTAAAGAAGGTGATGGAGCCAGACGGAAATAATTGGGACCAGCTGCTACCCTACCTGATGTTCTCGATCCGAGAAGTGCCCCAAGCTTCAACAGGATTCTCTCCCTTTGAACTCCTGTACAGGAGACAACCCCGAGGACTTCTGGACGTGGCTAAAGAAGCCTGGGAACAGCAACCGCCGCACCCATCGAACCATGGTGGAACACGTGGAAGACATGAGAGACCGGATGGCAACCCTGTGGCCCCGGTACGGGAACACATGCTGGAGGCCCAGGAGGCCCAAGCGCGGGTGTACAATAGAGGGGCACAACAAAGAGACTTCCAGCCAGGAGACAAAGTGTTGGTGTTGGTCCTCACCTCAGAATGTAAGCTTTCGGCCCGATGGAACGGGCCATACGAAGTCCTTTAGTAGGTGGGTGAAGCTAACTATAGGGTCAGACAGCCGGGACGTAGGCATCTGACCCAGATTTACCATGTGAATTTGTTAAAGAAATGGAATGCACGTGAATGCACTATTTCCCCAAAGAAGGCTACCACAGAGACCAAGCCGGCGGAGGTGCCACAGGGGAAGCAGCAGAGCCAAGCACAGAAGCAGGAGCTGACGGAGTTGGTCGGCCGGAACCAGGATGTGTTCTCCAGTGAACCAGGACACCGATCTGGTACAGCACAGCATCATCACTGAACCCGGGAAAAAGGTGAAGTTGAGACCATACCGCATACCGGAAGCAAGGAGAGAGGCTGTCAGGACCGAGGTAAAAACGATGTTGGAAGCTGATTTCATTGAAGAGTCGAAAGTGAGTGGTGCAGCCCCATAATGTTGGTGCCGAATCCAGACGGCACCATTCGCTTCTGTACTGATTTTAGAAAGGTAAATGAAATGTCAAAGTTTGACACCTACCCCATCCCCCAAATTGATAAACCAATTGAACGGCTAAGGACCGCCTAATTTATCAGCACGCTCGACCTGACGAAGGGTTATTGGCAGGTGCCCTTAGCTCCCGAGGCGCGGGAGAAAACTCCTTTCGCCACCCCTGACAGGCTGTTCCACTACAAGAAGCTGCCCTTTGGATGGCACCGGGCCCCGGCCACCTTCCAGAGGTTGATGGACCAGATTCTGCATCCCCATCGTGAATATGCGGCGGCCTACCTCAATGATATTGTGATCCATGGGAACGAGTGGGAGACGCATCTAAACTAGTTGAGCGCGGTATTGCAGGCCTTACGGAGGGCGGGGCTAACAGCTAACCCAAGGAAATCGGCTCGGCCTGCGGGAGGCTGAGTACCTGGGAGGGGATGTGTTAAACCCCAGGTGAAGAAAGTGGAGGTGATTCGGGACTGGCCCTGCCCCCTCAACAAGAAGCAGGGACGCATGTTTGTGGGATTGACTAGTTACACCTGGAGATGTATTCCCTACTTTTCCTCCCTAGCCACCCCCCTGATAGATCTGACCTGGAGCCGTCTGCTCGCCCAGGTGACGTGGACCGAGGAGACGGAGAAAGCCTTCCTGTAAGCCTAAAGGGAGCACTGTGTTCTGGACCCGTGCTGGTGACCCCGGACGTCTCCAAACCACTGGTGGTACAGACCGATGCGTCCGAAACAGGGATAGGTGCCATCTTATCACAGCTACAAGAAGGTGAGGAACACCCAGTCGTGCAGATTATCCGGAAGCTGTTGCCGCGGGAGCAAAGATATTCCACTGTGGAGAAAGAATGTCTAGCGATTAAGTGGGTGCTGGAGATGCTGAAATATTATTTATTGGGACGGCACTTCACCCTCGTAATGGACCATGCACCACTGGTTTGGATGTGACGGAATAAGGACAGTAACACTCAGGTCGGCAGGGAGAGGTGATTGAAGGGAGATATCTTGCAGCCCGCTGGCTCCACCCCCCGAGCCTTATGTGGACTTCCTGCCCCAACGAGGCAAGCCTGTGGATCATTAAGCCATGGAGTGCTTGGGGATAAAAGAGGAAGCGGGCTGCAGAATTATCTGTGTGATTTCCCCGTTGTGTCTGATTACCCCCACTGTGTACTGTTTCAGTTTGGAGGACCTGAGTTTTAGGATTACTCCTGGAGAACGGAACGGACATTGAGAACGGATTGTGGACTGTGAACTGGTTGCTGAATTCCCCCCTTTCCCACAGTGTGCAAATCTCCCTAATAAATTCACCATTTGTATTCTAGTTGTGCTTCGTGGGCGTGTTTGGTTATTGAACTTGGTGACGGGAAAACCCCACCCCCTTGAGCCTGCTACCATGGGTATCAAGTAACTTCTAATGAGTTATACTAGTCTTTAAAGGCTTTCATGTTTTAGGGTCTCCTATGGGGCTATAGTGGGCAACAGTCAACTATATAATTATAACCTAAACAGACAAATTAAAGTTAAGAGTAAAGTGTTTGGGGTATAAATGTAAAGAATTTGAGGATATGAATTTAATATTTTTTGATGTGTAAATTGATGTATGTTTGATATGATATGATTTAGGAGACAAATGATAAAACATTTTTTTAAATACAATGAAAAGACAGAAAAAGACAGTTTGCACTTCAGAGAATGTTGAATAAAATAATTGAGAGAACCTTTGAAAGAGAAGCCACGTTCTCCTGTTTCATAATTTATCCTGTGCTACAGGAACTATTATCTGCTGCACCAGTCCAAAAACTGGGACCTGTAACAGGTGCCTTCTTGATTTGCTGAAATCCATACATTTTCAATAAACATTATTCAAGTACAACCACATACTTTTCTGCCCGTAGGTTCTGTCGCTTGTACTTTCAATCTTTTGATGCATTTCACGTGATGCTCAATAAGTAAACAATAGCCCGAATGTAACCAAATATAGTTGACCGAAGCACTTTTCCTCACTATCAGCTAGAAGTGTTTACTGTTCGGTAATAGTTTCGGTTAGGCTTGGCCATATTATGCAAGTGCCAGCCCATTAGTATTGAAAATAAAAACCGGAAATACAAACCAATATACAGACCAGCATTCTGAAGGTCAGGTTGATTACACGTCACTGTGGATATGTTATATCAGACTACCTCCGATATAGGGACGAAATCGTCAGACAACAAGTCAAGTAAGTTGAAATTAAGTTTGTTCAACATTGTGACTTGTAATGGGACTGTTCGGGAATTCTAAACCTACATGTTAGAGACAAGTGTGTAAGTATTTCACTTTCAGATTCGAAAAGAGGCTAGATCAATTGATGTTTACTGATCATTAAAAGCATGCAGTTACTTGCTGTATAACGCTGATAACATAACTTAATGTGCACAATTGTTTTGCATGGAATAATCTGAAATGTGTAGTTCTGACTATGCTCTTCAAGAGATGATGATATTACAACCAAATAATTAAAATGTATTTAACAAGCCATTGAAAACGGCACATACACTACAATACCAAAAGTATGTGGACACCTGCTCGTCGAACATCTCATTCCAAAATCATGAGCATTAATATGGGGTTGGTCCTCCCTTTGCTGCTATAACAGCCTCCACTCTTCTGGGAAGGCTTTTCACTAGATGTTGGAACATTGCTGCGGGGACTTGCTTCCATTCAGCCACAAGAGCATTAGTGAGGTCAAGCACTGATGTTGGGCGATTAGGCCTGGCTCGCAGTCGGCGTTCCAATTAATCCCAAAGGTCTTCGATGGGGTTGAGGTCAGAGCTCTGTGCAGGCCAGTCAAGTTCTTACACAACAATCTCAACAAACCATTTCTGTATGGACCTCGCTTTGTGCACAGGGGCATTGTCATGCTGAAACAGGAAAGGGCCTTCCCCATACTGTTGCCACCAAGGTGGAAGCACAGAATCATCTAGAATGTCATTGTATGCTGTCGCGTTAATATTTCCCTTCACTGGAACTAAGGGGCCTAGCCCGAAAAATGAAAAACAGCCCCAGACCATTATTCCTCCTCCACCAAACTTTACAGTTGGCACTATGCATTGGGGCAGGTAGCGTTCTCCTGGCATCCGCCAAGCCCAGATTTATCCGTCAGATAGCCAGATGGTGAAGCGTGATTCATCACTCCTGAGAACACGTTTCCACTGCCTCACATTCCAATGGCGACGAGCTTTGCACCACTCCAGCCGACGCTTGGCATGGCACATGGTGGTCTTAGGCTTGTGTGAAGCTGCTCGGCCATGGAAACCCATTTCATGAAGCTCCCAACAAACAGTTATTGTGCTGACTTTGCTTCCAGAGGCAGTTTGGAACTCAGTAGTGAGTGTTGCAACTGAGGAAAGATGATCTTAACGCGCTTCAGCACTCGGCGGTCCTGTTCTGTGAGCTTGTGTGGCCTACCACTTCGCTGCTGAGCCGTTGTTGCTAATAGACGTTTGCACTTCACAATAACAGCACTTACATTGGACCGGGGCAGCTCTAGCATGGCAGACATTTGACAAACCGACTTGTTGGATAGCTGGCATCCTATGACGGTGCCACATCGAAAGTCACTGAGCTCTTCAGTAAGGCAACTTCCACTTATTGTCTATGTTGATTGCATGGCTGTGTGCTCAATTTTATACACCTGTCAGCAATATGTGTGGCTGAATCCACTAATTTGAAGGGGTTTCCACAACCTTTTGTATATACAGTGCATTTGGAAAGTATTCAAACCCCTTGACTTTTTCCACATTTTGTTACGTTACAGCCTTTTCCTAAAATTGATCAGTCAATCTACACACAATACCCTATAATGACAAAGTAAAAAAGTTTTTATTTTTATTTTAGCAAATGTATTCAAAATAAAACACTGAAATAATATTCAGACCCTTTGCTATGAGACTCGAAATTGGTGCATCCTATTTCTATTGATCATCCCCAAGATGTTTCTACAACTTGATTGGAGTCCACCTGTGGTAAATTCAAATGATTGGACATGATTTTGAAAGGAACACACCTGTCTATATAAGGTCCCACAGTTGACAGTGCATGTCAGAGCAAAAACCAAGCCATGAGGTTAAAGGAAATTCTGTAGAGCTCCGAGACAGGATTGTGTCGAGGCACGGTTATGGGGAAGGGTACCAAAAGATTTCTGCAGCATTGAAGGTCCCCAAAAACACAGTGGACTCCATCATTCTTTAATGAAAGAAGTTTAGAACCACCAAGACTCTTCCTAGAGCTGGCCGCCCGGCCAAACTGAGCAATTGGGGTAGAAGGGCCTTGGTCAAGGAGGTGACCAAAACCCTGATGGTCACTCTGACAGAGCTCCAGAGTTCCTCTATGGATATGGGAGAACCTTCCAGAAGGACAACCATCTCCCCTCCACACTTGGCACATCTTTTCTTTCCTTTACACTGAACAGCTACATGTCCCATTCTTTGGCATGTAAACACCGCATTGGGGATGGGACAAATTCTCTGACATTGAAACTAAAGAATCCTATCTGGACATTTCCAGGCAAAACCTTCTCAAACTTCAGCATAAGCACCATGGACATGGCTTTTAATCTTCTTCCCATTAAGCTTTTCCATTTGCAGAATCTTCCCTTGCTGATGAACCAGGCTAGTTTGACTTCACTTATCTCTTTCTCTACGGCATTGGATAGTCGGATAAGGTGTAAATGAGGCCCTGTGGTCTCATCATACACCATTACCACTCCGACACATTATTACTGTCACGACTTCCGCGGAAGTCGGTCCCTCTCCTTGTTCGGACGGCGTTCGGGCGGTCGACGTCACCGGTTTTCTAGCCATCGCCGATCCATTTTTTCATTTTCCATTGGTTTTGTCCTTTTTACACACCTGGTTTCAATCCCACAATTACTGGTTCATTATTTAACCCTCTGTTTGTTTGTGAGTGATTGTTTATTGTTTTGCGGTCCGTTATTGTGGGCTTGGCTATATTTGATGTGTATTTGTTATGATATTTGAGTAAATTGCTATTATTACTCATATCTGCTGTCCTGCACCTGACTCCTCTACACCAGCTACACACAGTCGCATCACAGAATCACTCACCTGGGCAGTAGAGGGGCACATCCAGCAGCACGTGACCATGTTGCAACGTCTTGGGCACCGCCATGGATCGCGTGCTGCAGACGATGGATAGATGGGAGAGAGAAGGAGGTCTGCCAGCGCCTCCACCAGCCCCACGACAGCAGGTCCCATTGTCCACCCGTCCTTCACCCGGTCCCAGCGGGATTCGGCTCGCGCTCCCGAGGGAGTATGATGGGACGGCTGCCGGATGCCAGGGGTTCCTACTCCAGCTGGAACTCTATCTGGCGACCGTCCACCCGGCTCCTTCGGGACGTGAGAGCGTGTCCGCCCTCGTCTCCTGCCTCTCAGGCAAAGCCCTGGAGTGGGCCAACGCTGTATGGAGTGAAGGACGCGCAGCGTTGGACCATTACGCAGAGTTCATCCGCCACATTCGGGCAGTTTTCGACCACCCGCTTGAGGTTCCAGCAGCGGGTGAACGTCTGTTCCATCTGAGGCAGGGGACGATATTCAGACCCTTTGCTATGAGACTCGAAATTGGTGCATCCTATTTCTATTGATCATCCCCAAGATGTTTCTACAACTTGATTGGAGTCCACCTGTGGTAAATTCAAATGATTGGACATGATTTTGAAAGGAACACACCTGTCTATATAAGGTCCCACAGTTGACAGTGCATGTCAGAGCAAAAACCAAGCCATGAGGTTAAAGGAAATTCTGTAGAGCTCCGAGACAGGATTGTGTCGAGGCACGGTTATGGGGAAGGGTACCAAAAGATTTCTGCAGCATTGAAGGTCCCCAAAAACACAGTGGACTCCATCATTCTTTAATGAAAGAAGTTTAGAACCACCAAGACTCTTCCTAGAGCTGGCCGCCCGGCCAAACTGAGCAATTGGGGTAGAAGGGCCTTGGTCAAGGAGGTGACCAAAACCCTGATGGTCACTCTGACAGAGCTCCAGAGTTCCTCTATGGATATGGGAGAACCTTCCAGAAGGACAACCATCTCTGCAGCACTCCACCAATCAGGCCTTTATGGTAGAGTGACCAAACTCTCAGACTCTCATGAGAAACAAGATTCTCTGCTCTGATGAAACCAAGATTGAACTCTTTGGCCTGAATGCCAAGCGCCACGTCTGGAGGAAACCTGGCACTATCCCTACGGTGTAGCATGTTGGTGGCAGCATCATGCTGTGGGGATGTTTTTCAGCTGCAGGGACTGGGAAACTAGTCAGGATCGAGGGAAAGCTGAACGGAGCAAAGTACAGAGAGATCCTTGATGAAAACCTGCTCCAGAGCTCTCAGGACCTCAGACTGGGGAAAATGTTCACCTTCCAACAGGACAACGACCCTAAGCTCTACGGATAATTCCTTCGACTTTATGGCTTGGTTTTCGCTCTGACATGCACTGTCAATTGTGGACCATATATAAACACGTGCGTGCCTTTCCAAATCATGTCTAATCAATTGAATTTACCACAGGTGGACTCCAATCAAGTTGTAGAAACATCTCAAGGATGATCAATGGAAACAGGACACACTTGAGCTCAATTTCTGGTCTCATAACAAAGGGTCTGAATACTCATGTAAATAAGCTATTTACGTTTTTTATTTTTAATACATTTGCAAAAATGTCTAAAAAACAGTTTTTTCATTAAGGGATATTGTGTGGAGATTGTTGAGGATTCTTATTTATTTAATCAATTTTAGAATACGGCTGAACATAACAAAATGTGGAAAAAGTCAAGGGGTCTGAACTTTCAGAATGCACTGTTTGTCACCCCCAATAACTCTTTTGCCATATCCACTATAACCTTCAACCTGTCATTTCTGTTTTCCACAACCCGAGTCTTGTTAATAACCTTAACAATGAAAGCTATGAAGTTACATTTATTTACTATTAAAGTGTCTTTTGACACAGCACATTCATGATCGCAAGATTTCTGGACAGGTCTCGAAACCATGCCAGGCCAAGCATAAGACCAGCGTCGACAGTAGGTCCACTTAGTAAAGGAGCAGCCATGGAAGCTCAATGACGTGCACTGTAGTTCCACCAATCTGTTTTACAGCCTTTGCATATGATACATGGTGACTGATTCTGTATCTCTGAGCCTCTTTAGCCTCTTTAGCCTCTCTCTGCACCTGGCATCCACCAAATGCCGCACTATGTTCCCCCCCCACAATTAAAACACTTAACCTTCACATTGCTCCCACATTCACCGTAATCATGTTCCCCTCCACACTTGGCACATCTTTTCTTTCCTTTACACTGAACAGCTACATGTCCCATTCTTTGGCATGTAAACACCGCATTGGGGATGGGACAAATTCTCTGACATTGAAACTAAAGAATCCTATCTGGACATTTCCAGGCAAAACCTTCTCAAACTTCAGCATAAGCACCATGGACATGGCTTTTAATCTTCTTCCCATTAAGCTTTTCCATTTGCAGAATCTTCCCTTGCTGATGAACCAGGCTAGTTTGACTTCACTTATCTCTTTCTCTACGGCATTGGATAGTCGGATAAGGTGTAAATGAGGCCCTGTGGTCTCATCATACACCATTACCACTCCGACACATTATTACTGTCACGACTTCCGCGGAAGTCGGTCCCTCTCCTTGTTCGGACGGCGTTCGGCGGTCGACGTCACCGGTTTTCTAGCCATCGCCGATCCATTTTTCATTTTCCATTGGTTTTGTCCTTTTTACACACCTGGTTTCAATCCCACAATTACTGGTTCATTATTTAACCCTCTGTTTGTTTGTGAGTGATTGTTTATTGTTTGCTGTCCGTTATTGTGGGCTTGGCTATATTTGATGTGTATTTGTTATGATATTTGAGTAAATTGCTATTATTACTCATATCTGCTGTCCTGCACCTGACTCCTCTACACCAGCTACACACAGTCGCATCACAGAATCACTCACCTGGGCAGTAGAGGGGCACATCCAGCAGCACGTGACCATGTTGCAACGTCTTGGGCACCGCCATGGATCGCGTGCTGCAGACGATGGATAGATGGGAGAGAGAAGGAGGTCTGCCAGCGCCTCCACCAGCCCCACGACAGCAGGTCCCACTGTCCACCCGTCCTTCACCCGGTCCCAGCGGGATTCGGCTCGCGCTCCCGAGGGAGTATGATGGGACGGCTGCCGGATGCCAGGGGTTCCTACTCCAGCTGGAACTCTATCTGGCGACCGTCCACCCGGCTCCTTCGGGACGTGAGAGCGTGTCCGCCCTCGTCTCCTGCCTCTCAGGCAAAGCCCTGGAGTGGGCCAACGCTGTATGGAGTGAAGGACGCGCAGCGTTGGACCATTACGCAGAGTTCATCCGCCACATTCGGGCAGTTTTCGACCACCCGCTTGAGGTTCCAGCAGCGGGTGAACGTCTGTTCCATCTGAGGCAGGGGACGAGGAGCGCGCAGTATTTCGCTTTGGACTTTCGAACCCTGGCCGCCAGTGCGGGATGGAATGGCACGGCCCTGATCGATCACTACCGGTGCAGTCTGCACGAGGACGTCCATCGGGAGTTGGCCTGCCGAGACACCACCCTCACGTTAGACCAGCTGGTGGACCTGTCCATCCGGCTGGACAACCTGCTGGCTACCCGCGGACGTCCGGATCAGGGCCTGTCAGTTCCATCCCCCAGCACCTCCGCTCCGACGCCCATGGAGCTGGGAGGTGCCGCGCTTAGGGAGACCGGAGGAGGTGCCATTCCCTGCACCATCTATGGCCACAGAGGGCACACTGCTGGTCGGTGCTGGGGGGTTCCTCAGGGAGTCGAGGCAGCAGGCAGGGCACTATCGTGTCACCCCAGGTGAGTAGGCACCAGGCTCACTCAGAGCCCCCTGTTTCTCACATGTATGTGTTTATTAAATTTCCTGTGGGGATTTCCTGTGCACGCCCTAGATAGTCGACCATTAGGGTCAGGGCTGATTAGGGAGGCCACTAGGCATGGTTACACAGGGGGGTCACAGGGAGAGAATCAGTCTCTTCCTTATGGAATCTCCTGCGTTTCTCGTGGTGCTGGGCCTACCCTGGTTGTTTAACCCTCTGTCCCCCCATGTTTGTTTGTGAGTGATTGTTTATTGTTTTGCGGTCTGTTATTGTGGGCTTGGCTATATTTGACCTGTATTTGTTATGATATTTGAGTAAATTTCTATTATTAATCATATCTGCTGTCCTGTGCCTGACTCCTCTACACCAGCTACACACAGTCGCATCACAATTACTCTTGCTTCCTACCTTGGCCCTCTTTATGCTTCCTTTACTAAACGCTCCACTGCTTTCAGTATCATGATCACTCTTCTTCCTATGTCTTTCCACTACAGACCATTCAGATCCTTGACCCTCATCCTCCTGCTCCATGTCATCAGAACTGCCATCTGAATTCTTCGCAATTACCTCACTGGCGTGGAGACATTGGCTTGAGGGGGCGAAACATCCTTTTCTCATCTGGACTGACCATCGCAATCTGGAATACATCTGGGCGGCGAGGAGACTGAACCCTTGCCAGGCAAGGTGGGCCATGTTCTTTACCCGTTTTGTTGTGGAGTGGGAGGGGTACGGTCCGGAGGAGAGATGCTGGGTGCCAGTGGAGGACGTTCTGGACCCTTTGTTGCTGCGGGAGTTCCACCGTCTCCATCCGGATCGTCCCTGAGGTTGCTGTCGGCACGCTACTGGAGCCGCGTGTCAAGGGGGGGTACTGTCGCGACTTCGGCCGAAGTCGGTCCCTCTCCTTGTTCGGGCGGCGTTCGGTGGTCGACGTCACCAGTTTTCTAGCCATCGCCGATCCAGTTTTCATTTTCCATTGGTTTTGTCCTTGTTTTACACACCTGGTTTCAATCCCACAATTACTTGTTCATTGTTTAACCCTCTGTCCCCCCATGTTTGTTTGTGAGTGATTGTTTATTGTTTTGCGGTCCGTTATTGTGGGCTTGGCTATATTTGACCTGTATTTGTTATGATATTTGAGTAAATTTCTATTATTAATCATATCTGCTGTCCTGTGCCTGACTCCTCTACACCAGCTACACACAGTCGTATCACAATTACTCTTGCTTCCTACCTTGGCCCTCTTTATGCTTCCTTTACTAAACGCTCCACTGCTTTCAGTATCATGATCACTCTTCTTCCTATGTCTTTCCACTACAGACCATTCAGATCCTTGACCCTCATCCTCCTGCTCCATGTCATCAGAACTGCCATCCGAATTCTTCGCATTCCAGCACATCTGTTGCTTCTCCAACCTTTTCCTTATTTCGTCCACACTACTCGCTGCCATTTCCAACCCAAACACATTGTCAAGCTCTTTCTCACACTTAAACACCGAACTAGCTGCTTCTACTGGGTTCTATGCGTAGAGATCCTATTAATTCCTAATGATATTGTTCTGTCTGCCTCCAGACAGCTGTTCAGTTCAGGCAAGCCTCTTCTTCTTCTCCTATTTTGGGATTGGGTTGGCTCATTGCTGCCAGCACTAGTAATTCAAACAAATGACTTAAATGAACGAGTCACTCAGATAAACGAATCATAACTCTTGAGTCAGTAAAAAGAGGTCGCGAAATGCACATCACTACAATGAACAGCTGTTTGCAGAAGTGGGAAATAGCAGCAAGGTTGCTGTAGGCTCCCACATTCACCAGTTGTCTTTGACAGCTGATTTATGGGATACTAGGCCATACATATGTATGGTAAAATAAGGCTGAGCTTTAGGAGATGAAAATCCATAGGCCTACAGCTGTAAGGGCAATTGGACAATAGAATCCTACACAAAAGCCAACACCCTTTTACAGGTTTACATATGAGGACTAAACCCTCGCCAGACCCACTCCAGGTCATTCCACAGAAGCCAGAGCCATGCATGCATGATTGCACATTGAAACTGAGGGGGCCATATGCCCATTCATTTGTTAGGAGAGAAATATACAAGTTATAGCCTACACAAAATGTATGCAAACATATTGCTTTTGTATACCATTTAGAGCATTTGGAGCATGTGGCACTGACATCTCTATAAACCCTCAACTTCATACTATTATTTAACCTCTGCATTCAGTTATGTATTTAAAACCTAATGCATTCTTATAAGATATCATTCTAGGCTGTTTCACTGTGGCATTAATGACATCAGACTTTTCCATTTGGCATATTTGTTCTCATAGTTGGCCACAAGATGGTGTAAATAGACCATATTTTATCCATTAAGTTGCACAGTCTGACACTATCCTATAAGTAAGGGTTGCATCACATTCTAGAGAGACCATTTGGATGAAGTTAGATTTTTTTCTTTAAAAGAAAGAAATGTGCATTATATGAAACCTACACCTCCTGACATAGTGTAGGGAAATTTACAACATTTACAGTTTTCCTTCCAAGACGCTGGTAATTGAAATGCTTGTAGAATGTTAATTTCGGCTATAGGCTACACAATAGCGTGTAAGTATGACATGTGTAGACAGCCTGGAGAAGGATGTTCAGGAGGTCAATGTGTCTGCTCTAAGCAAACAGGAAGAGACTAGACCAGAGATAAAGTTAAAGGGAAAGAGAACCACCATGTCTACCAACTTTTATGTCACTGACTGGAAGAAGAAAAAAATCACAACCATGGTCAATATCACTTCAACAGTGCCTCTTCTTGTGTTCTCTGCAATGGCCTGGGAAATAAAAGTGATTCTGAAATGTTTTCAAAGGGCCATCCAACTTGCCTGTTAACAGTCTTGCCATTCCTTTATTTTTTCCCACTGATATTAAGGAACCTCTATTATATCAAAGGAGAGTTGCAAGAATTTTACAAGAGTCATTCCAAAAAGTTTCTAGCCAATAAACTATTATTGGATTATTTGCCATGTTCATTCAAACTCGCATGGGCTGAAATGTCCTTCTTGGCTTGCCAAGTTGCCTTTGAATCCCCCATTTGTTCTAAAACAGGTATTATTAGATGTCTTAGCCACCACCACCATTTTGTGTTGGTATTTATCTTCGCTGTGCTATGTGGATGAGAGACACTGGTGGGTTATGAGTCAGGTTTTGCCACTAAGACTCAAGTCCTGCAGACACAGCCTGGCTACATCTTGCTGCGGGACGAGACCTCATGGCCGGCTGTGAAATTCCAGACCCGGTCGCGAGGGCGTTTGGGACAGAGAAGAGTTTTGGGAGCGAAGGCTTTAAGTTGCCCTTCCAGGTGCAGAAGCTTCTACCGACCATCTCTCTTGGTCCTCTTGTTTGTAACCCCAGTTTTCCCGCACATTGGAGTTCTGAGGGTAGTACTGTCTCAAAGGCAGAAACAAATGTTGGATAAGATTAGGCAAGTAATCACAATTGGTTAAAGTTAGGGTAAGGGGTTGGGTGAAGTTTAATAAATAAATAAATAAGTTAAGTTTAGGGGTTGGGATAAAGTTAGAAAACAAAAAACAAACCAGCAACCTTGAGTATGGCAGCCCACATGTATCTGCAATTAATATTCAAGGTACACAAGCCTGAAACAAAAGGAGAGTTTAGACTGACCATTGTGGAAATAATACAGTCAACTGTGAGAGAAAAAAAGAAAGCGATGAAAAACTCTTTTTTTTCCCATCACCAGCTTGGGTAAACCTTCCCTGAAACGTACAGGTCAATATTTGCCAGCGGCGGAAACGTGATCATCTCTAAAGCAGGCCTAGCAGGAATACAGTCAGTGCCACAGAATGCCTTTTGCGGTTCATGACAAGAGAAGAGACAAGGTGTGTGTGTGTGTTTGTGTACATCCCACTGGGCAGCCCATGTAATTTCAACATTGACATTTTGGTAATATTTGGTTGAGACGTTGATCAATGAGATTTCAACCTTTATTCACCCACTCAATAAGACAGCCAGAAGTTAGCTAAATTCCCAGTGTTATCACTGCGCTTTCAACCATATAAAAGCAAAAAGTTCAAATGGGAATACAATGTCAGATATTTTGTATTTATATAACAACTTCATGTTATCACTGTGCTTCATCTAATAGCGCATCCAAATTACATGGATTTCTGTTGAGATTAAAGGAAAAGTACGATTATTATAGCGATTGTGAAAAGTTATTAATTACACTTTGGATGGTGTATCAATACACCCAGTCACTACAAATATGCGGGCGTCCTTCCTAACTCAGTTGCCAGAGAGGAAGGAAATCACTCAGGGATTTCCCCACAAGGCCAATGTTGACTTTAAAACAGTTACAGTTTAATGGGAGAAAAGTGAGGACGGATCAACAGCATTGTAGTTCTCCACAATACTAACCTAAATGACAGAGTGAAAAGAAGGAAGCCTGTACAGAATACAGATATTTCAAACATGTATCTTGTTTGCAATATGGCACTAAAGTAAAACTGCAAAGAAATTGGCAAAGAAATTAACTTTATGTCCTGAACTCAAAGCGCTATGTTTGGGGCAAATCGAACACAACACGTCACTGAGTACCACTCTTCATATTTTCAAGCATGGTGGTGGCTGCATCATGTTATGGGTATGCTTGTCATCGGCAAGGACTAGGGAGCTTTTGGTGATACAAAGAAATGGAATAGGATAACCTGGTTCAGTCTGCTTTCTAACAGACACTGCGAGACAAATTCACCTTTCAGCAGGACAATAACCTAAAACACAAGGCCAAATATACACTGGAGTTGCTAACCAAGACAACTCATGTTCCTGAGTGGCCTCGTTACAGTATTGACTTAAATCCGCTTGAAAATCTATGGCAGGACATGACAATGGCTGTCTAACAATGATCAACAACCAACTTGACAGAGCTTGAAGAATTTTTGAAAGAATGTGCAAATATTGTACAATCCAGGTGTGCAAAGCTCTAAGAGACTCACCCAGAAAGACTCCAGAGCCGTAATCACTGCCAAAGGTGCTTCTACAAAGTATTGACTGAGGGGTGTGAATACTTACAGTATGTAAATTAGATATTTCTATATTTCATTTTCAAAAAATCTGCAAAAATTTCAAAAAACATGTTTTCACTTTGTCATTATGGGGTATTGTGTGTAAATGCGTGAGAAAAAAACAAATGTAATCCATTTAGAATTCAGGCTGTAACACAACAAAATGTGGAATAAGTCAAGGGGTAAGAATACTTTCTGTAAATGTATTGTCTATTTATTGTTGAACTCTAGGTTGAATTGAAACAATAGCTGTTGATGACTTTGTAAATCATCAAGTCAACTCAATCATCAAGTTTACAGACGACACAACCATAGTAGGCCTGATAACCAACAATGACGAGACAGCCTACAGGGAGGAGGTGAGGGAGCTGGCGGAGTGGTGCCAGGAAAATAACCTCTCCCTCAACGTCAACAAAACAAAGGAGCTGATCGTGGACTTCAGGAAAAAGCAGAGGGAGAACGCCCCTATCCACATTGACGGGACCGCAGTGAAGAAGGTGGAAATCTTCAAGTTCCTCAGCGTACACATCACTGACGATCTGAAATGGTCCACCCACACAGACAGTGTGGTGAAGAAGGCGCAACAGCGCCTTTTCAACCTCAGGAGGCTGAAGAAATTTGACTTGGCCCTTATGACCCTCACAAACTTTTACAGATGCACAATTGACAGCATCCTGTCGGGCTGTATCATCGCCTGGTACGGCAACTGTACCGCCCGCAACCGCAGGCCTCTACAGAGGGTGGTGCGGTCTACCAAACGCATCACCGGGGGCACACTGCCTGCCTTACAGGAAGTGACGATTTTAGCATGTAAATCTTGGTGGGGCAAAAAAATTAAATGTGGGCTGCATGCCAGCAAAGCCACTACACAACACAACATTAAACAATACATGAATTGCACTATAACAGTGACAAACGGTGCCCGCAAACTATTAGAGCCTACATAAAGCGGTCCCAACAGCAGAGTCCCAACAGCAGTCCCAACACCTTACCACTGCTACACCTGGCTATCAGCGGAGCCTATTCTGGCGGCAAAACAGTTAATTCAGCCTCATTTACTGCCTCTTAAAAATACATAGCTGATATGGCTGACTTTAAACAAATGTGGTTTTAACTGACAATTGACATGTACAAACTATGGCATAAGGGGATGACAAGCGGATAAGAGGCAATCCGTAATTTCGATTAAGACATTAATGAGCGAGCTCGGATGGACGTAGTCAATATAACTATTTGTTCAGCACAGTGTACAGCGACAGAATTCAGAACATGGGCCGTTCTTACAGTGTTCTCCCTGTATACCAAGTCAGAACCACAGGATAAATAAAGGGGACATATAAGTAGACAATGAAAGCTCTTTCAATATTCGATGATTACATTTCTCAAAAACAGGTTATATGCTACATGTGCACCACCAAGTCAAAACAGTAGGTGAAATTAAGAGGTGAAAATTATCCAAATTATTAGGGTGAGGCACATGGCTCCTAACAGCTTACTACACAACATACACTTAGGATTACTTTCTTAGCTACAGTATACATATCTCCCTGGCATATTACATAATTTATGCAGCAGCATATAAGACATTGTTGGACTCTCCTTGTTGTGCTGTGCTCACTTTAACAAGAAGGTGGCACGCGGTCCTTCGTGGGCAAATTTGGTCATCAAACTTTGTCATCAAAGTCTGGCATTCTCTGGATTTATGGTGCTTTCAAGACAGCTGAGAACTTGGAAAAAAAGGTTGAATCATGATAACGTCAGTGATCTTCAGGTCGCAGCTCTAGAAAGAGGCCCGAGTTCCTGATTTACAATTCTGAGTTGGATGAAACTTCAAAACGTATTTTCCCAGTCATAGCTCGTTTTTCCAGAGTTCCAAGTTGTCTTGAACTCACTAAAGTCCGATTTTGCAGTTCCGAGTTAACAGTTGTTTTGAGCGTGGCATAGATCATGCTTCATTGACAGCATGGCCAATGTTGAATGTTTATCATTTAAAACTAGGAAAAGAGACCCTTAATCTTAGACTTGGGACCACACAGCCACTCCACTGAATAGCAGGCTAATGCTTTGCAATGCTTGCAGTTACCCAATGATTCCTTCCAAACCACTCATTGTTGAATTTACGATTTCCAACTTATTGTGTAATGTTTATGTGCAATGGCCGATGAGCATCGATACGTTTTATCTATAATTTCTCTTCATTATTTCTCTTCATATGACAAGGATTAAAAAGGATTTGCCAGTAGATTGTCAACTTGATTCATTATGATGACTGCTAGCTAAGATTTTGAAAGTATGATGTTGACATGATCAGTACAATGAAAGCTACTGTAGATATAACGTAATTTGATGTCATTTTATCTGTGGCCAATGACCTTGAGCCTTCTTGGATGGGCACTTCTAATGTAACTCTATGGCAGCACCCAAGGGGCTAGAGTGCTTGAGCTCTACCCTATGAGTGACAGAACACTGAGCCAATCACGGCGCAACGCTACGTATTTTCTACTGGCTTGCCCCACCACCACAGGAAGCACTGAGCTAGGCTGAAACACCTGCATTTTGGAGCTCCCTTACTCAAGAAAACATGCAGCTTTATTAACCCATTGCAAACTGATTTGTGACACGTATTAATGCCAAAATAACATGCAAAACAGGCAAGCCCTTTTATTTATTTTTGCGAAAAATGTGGGGCTCAAAACAGGTGGGGCTTTGAATGACGGGTCGCTTCCAGGACACCTACAGCACCCGATATTACAGGAAGGCCAAAAAGAGCATCAAGGATATCAACCACCCGAGCCACAGCCTGTTCACCCCGCTATCATCCAGAAGGTGAGGTCAGCACAGGTGCATCAAAGCTGGGACCGAGAGACTGAAAAACAGCTTTTATCTCAAGGCCATCAGACCGTTAAATAGCCATCACTAGCCGGCTCCACCCGGTTACTCAACCCTGCACTTTAGAGGTTTCTGCCGTATATACATAGACATGGAATCACTGGTCACTTTAATAATGGAACACTAGTCACTTTAATAATGTTTACATACTGCTTTACTAATGTCTTATGTACAGTATATACTGTATTCTATTCTACTGTATTTTAGTCAATACCACTCCGACATTGCTCATCCTAATATTTATATATTTCTTAATTACATTATTTTACTTTTAGATTTGTGTGTATTGTTGTGAATTGTTAAATATTACTGCACTGTTGGAGTTAGGAACATAAGCATTTCACTACACCAGCAATAACATCTGCTAAATGTGTGACCAATAAAATGTTATTTTATTTTATTTGAAATGCTATAGAGGCCTAAATAGTATCATTGATGATATATGACTCATAAAGTATTGGTTACATTTCATTTGCTCTTATAAACCTACCCTTTGGAATGACTTTGATAGCTAAAGTGAATATATTTTATTATTAAGAGACCTCTTAAAACCCTGGATGGCAGACCAAATGAAAAGCTGTAGATAAATCAACTCTCCAGTAGGAGGTGCTGCCCAGCCTTTAGTTTTTTTCTGATAGTGGATATAACGTTGAAGATCTGACATTGTTTCAAAGGTACAAATTCAACATTTTATGCAAGGTTGGTCTATGTTGACAATTTGTTATATGGATGACATAATCCCAGTGGTGGAAAAAGTACCCACATGTCATACTTGAGTAAAAGTAAAGATACCTTTAATAGAAAAGTCATCCACTAAAATACTTTAAGCAAACCAGACGGCACCATTTTTTAAAATATTTGTTTTAATTTACAGATAGCTAGGGGCACACTCCATCACTCAGATATAATTTACAAACGAAGCAAGTGTTTAGTGAGTCCGCCAGATCAGAGGCAGTAGGGATGAAAAAGGATTTTCTATTGATAAGTGTGTGAATTGGACCATTTTCCTGTCCTGCTAAGTATTCAAAATGTAACAAATACTTTTGGGTGTCAGGGAAAATATATGGAGTAAAAAGTACATTATTTTCTTTAGGAATGCAGTGAAGTAAAAGTAAATAGTAAAGTAAAATACAGATACCCCAAATAATTACTTAAGTAGTACTTTCAAGTGTGTTTACTTAAGTACTTTACACCGCTGCTTAATCCTATGGTTGAAATTTCACCCCCAAAACAACAGTTGATTACTTTTTTCAAATCCACTATATTTTACAAGTAGATTCCACGTCACAATACGTTGACAGATTGCATTGAAACAACGTTGATTCAACCAATTTGTGCCCAGTGGGGTGTGTGTGTGTGTGGAAGGCTAGCATTGGGCATGGTAGTTGTCATTCACACACATTATGCAATATATAGTATTTCCTATGCTCCTATGCTGCTCAGACTGTGTAATTGTTGTGTAATTGTGAGATGCAGGGCTCCCTTGCAAAAGAGACCTTGGTTTCAATGGGACCTTCTGAAATTCAGCCCAAGTCAGAACCTTCGAGAGACAACCAGGGAGTGTCAGCTCTCCTCAACCGATCATCCCCCCCTCCTCCTCCCCCCAACCCCCTACACCAGACAGCTGAGTCCAGCCTGGAAAAGACAACACAGAAGATTCAAGGGAGGAGAAATCACACAGTATCACTTTTTTGGCACATCGGGGCAACAGTTCAGGAGCCACACTTTCCGATTGCTAATGGAAAAGAAAGGTGTTGCTGTTCTGACACCTCAGTGTACATTGGACAGTTTCAGTGGCAACTAATTGCAAATATCTGGCTACTTCAAGGGGCACCTTTCTTGCCCACCTAAAGTTGTGGCAGTGGCTCTGAAATCTTCAGATCGGGTCCATTTGTCTACAACAACAACAAACATGTCTATCAATCTGTCTGTCTATACCTTAATGCATGTTTTCCTTCATCATTTGCTCCATTCAGCCCTTCAACCACCCACTCACCATTTACCCATTCCTCCATCCCCCCATCCCATCCATCCCTTCAACCATTTACTTACTCACTCTAACAAAGGACACATACAGTCTCTGGGCCACCTGTAACAGTACCTAACCTGTGGTTATAAGAAGTTATTTTAAGAAAGCCCCTTTTCTCTCTTTTTGACTTCTCTTTTGAGGCAGCAGGACTGAAAAGGCTCTAGGGCTACTTGTGCACATAATCTGTGCAGACACTGGCCCTGTTTGCCCAAGCCTGGCCTGGCATGCCTTGGCACAGAGTTAGACAGTGGAGTGAAAACACATTCAGCAATGTGCAGTGGTGGAAAAACTACACAATTGTCAAAAGGAAAGATACCTTTAATAGAAAATGACTCAAGTAAAAGTGAAAGTCACCCAGTAAAATACCACTTGAGTAAAAAATCTAAAAGTATTTGGTTTTAAATATACTTAAGTATCAAAAGTAAAAGTATAAATCATTTCACATTCCTTATATTAAGCAAACCAGACGGCACGATTTTCTTGTTTTTTTTAATTTATGGATAGCCAGGGGCACACTCCAACAGACATCATTTACAAATGAAACATTTTTGTGTTTAGTGAGTCCGCCAGATCAGAGGCAGTAGGGATGACCAGGGATGTTCTCGTGATAAGTGTGTGAATTGGATCATTTTCTTGTCCAGCTAAGCATTCAAAATGTAACGAGTACTTTTGGGTGTCAGGGGAAAATATATGGAGTAAATAGTACATTATTTTCTTTAGGAATGTAGTGGAGTAAATAATAATGTAATGAACAGATACTTAAGTAGTACTTTAAAGCATTTTTACATAAGTACTTCACACCACTAGAAATGTGGCACTGTTATCTTCTCCAAAACGTTGTAGTGCCGACAACTGTACTGTATGAGATACCCTGTTCCATTGGGGGCTGTAAGATAACCTGGAAATGTATACAGTATAACAGACGCTCTTGACTCACATAGACCAGATAGCCACTGGTCTTTGTAAGCTGATGCAGACCAGATTCCTGCCTTTCTGACATCCAAATATCATTTACATCGCCAATACCCCTTGACAAGCCTCTCTATTTGCTCAAAAGGTGAGCAAGACTGAAGAGCAAAAATGCAATTCTATGGAGTAAGAGTTTGACAATGCATGGTTTATGTTATCAATACCACAATATACCGTACATAATCTGTCAACACTTTCCCCCCCAAGATAAACAATGAAAAGAGGTGTTACAAAAGGGTGAGTGATTTTTAAGGATTGAAATATACAATTCTTCATTCACTTCTTTTTAAATTACAATACAAACCTGACTGCCTAATATAGCCAATTACATACAGTGCATTCGGAAAGTACTCAGACCCCTTCACTTTTTCCATATTTTGTTACGTTACAGCCTTATTCTAATATGAAAAAATAAATAAAACATCTCACAATTTATACACAATACCACATAATGACAAAGTGAAAATAGTTTTTTGTAATTTTTGAAAATGTATTAATAATAAAAAGCAGAAATACCTTCTTTACATAAGTATTCAGACCCTGTGCTATGAGACTCGAAATTGAGCTCAGGTGCATCCTGTTTCCATTGATCATCCTTGAGATGTTTCTACAATTTGATTGGAGTCCACCTGTGGTAAATTCAATTGATTGGACATGATTTGGAAAAGCACACACCTGTCTATATAAGGTCCCACAGTTGACAGTGCATCTCAGAGCATAAACCAAGCCATGAGGTTGAAGGAAATGTCCGAAGGAATTGGCCTCAGGAATTGGCCGTCCGGTCAGTGACAAATAACCCAATGGTCAATCTGACAGAGCTCCAGAGTTCCTCTGTGGAGATGGGAGAACCTTCCAGAATGACAACCATCTATGCAGCACTCCACCAATCAGGCCTTTATGGTAGAGTGGCCAGACAGAAGCCACTCCTCAGTAAAAGGCACATAACAGCCCGGCTTGGAGTTTGCCAAAAGGCATCTAAAGGACTCTCAGACCATGAGAAACAAGATTCTCTGGTCTAATGAATCCAAGATTTAACTCTTTGGCCTGAATGCCAAGTATCACATCTGGAGGAAACGTGCCACCATCCCTACAGTGAAGCATGGTGGTGGTAGCATCATGCTGTGGGGATGTTTTTCAGCAGCAGGGACTGGGAGTCTAGTCAGGATTGAGGGAAGGATGAACAGAGCAAAGTACAGAGAGATCCTTGATGAAAACCTGCTCCAGAGCACTCAGGACCTCAGACTGGAGCAAAGGTTCACCTTCAAACAGGACAATGACCCTAAGCACACAGCCAAGACAACGCAGGAGTGGCTTCGGGACAAGTCTCTAAATGTCCTTGAGTGGCCCAGCCAGAGCCTGGACTTGAAGCCGATCGAGCATCTCTGGAGAGAACTGAAAATTGCTGTGCAGCAACTCTCCCCACCCAACCTGACAGAGCTTGAGAGGATCTGCAGAGGTGTGCCAAGCTTGTAGCGTCATACCCAAAAAATTCCAGGCTGTAATTGCTGCCAAAGGTGCTTTAACAAAGTACTGAGTAAAGGGTCTGAATACTTATGTAAATGTGATATTTACGTTTGTTTTATTTTTAATCCATTTGCAAAAATTTCCGAAAACCTGTTTTTGCTTTGTCATTATCGGGTATTGTGTGTAGATTGGTGAAGAAGAAAAAACTATTTAATACATTTTAGAATAAGGCTGTAACGTAACAAAATGTAGAAAAAATGAAGGAGTCTGAATACTTTCCCGAATGCACTGTACATATCAAGTGTGCTATTACTATCCAAAATAACAATTTCTTTACATCTGTGCTTCCTGTGTGAAGCTAAGGTAAATCCTGAGCTGATATTTTACTGTTTCAGACATGTGTTTTTGTTATTTTATTAATCTATTATTGTTTTATGGTAAAGTGTATTGGGATTTTAAATGCACTAGTTTTGCTCATTGGGCGATGGGCCCCAGGTAAGGATGTCTTCAAATGTAGCCTACTGCTGCTTATTCATTGCTTTAAAAGCTTAATTTCCAAATTTTTATCAGATAAAAATTACATCTTACTACAATAGACAAATAGTGCTTGAATTGTCATGCAGACAGAGAAGAGATCAGAGGAAGCAGACAAGCAGACAGGCAAATATAAAAGGAAAACCAATAGTCTAACGATGATACAAAGCAGAAGATATCAAATGCACCTGACAAACAAATATGGCACGTGTAGAAAGGCATGCGGGACTCCACATTCCATAATGGGTGCAGCAACTCACTAGTCATTGGTTTCTTTATTACAACCACTGATAAATTAAATCACCAATCATGCTAAAAGTACATGTTATTTCTTCATGATCAATGGATCAATGTTCCATTGGTAATCATGTCATCAGACCAGTTTACACACAATGATTCTTTAACCCCAACTCAATGTACGTAGCTAAATCTTCAGACATCAGTCAATCAAACAAGGGATTCAGGGGAGATTCAAATAGGTCCTTGGAGATCACTTGAATGGAGGCTTGATATGGATCCCATGGCAGGAATATGGATAAGTAAAGCCATCTGATACAATGCTGCTCTCGCTGTTAGACGCCATAGATCTGACAGTTCACAAGATAGTCTCTAGTTCATTTAGAGACAAAGAGCAGCAGGGGTCCTCATCTCCCAACTGCTGGGGCACAGAGACTGCAGTCTCTGTCTTGGCTCCACCACCACCCCCTTGGATCCCCTCGCTAGCAGCCCTGGGGTGCCTGGGAAAGGCACCAACACCGGCCCCAGCTCCAGCCCCCACCCCGGGCCTCCAAATGACAAGTTTCTGCCTGGGGGTCTCCGTGTTGCTGGGCACGTAACCTGGCAGGTTGGTGAGGGGGTGGAAGGATGAGGTGAGGCGTGGCTGTCTGCTTCCCCCTCCCCCATTGCTTCCCCCAGCTCCTCCCACCCCGGAGGCCCCACCCCCATTCAGGGACATTCCTCTGGGATTGGCCACAGTCAAACTGACACTGTGGGTGGTGGTGTGTGACATCATGCCGCCGTAGTAGCAGCTGCCCCGGCCCCCACTGCTGGTCACCCGGGTCTTCTGTTTGAGGTCCAGGGCCAGGCTCCGCCGTAGCCATGCCTTCTTTACCTCCGCCTGCACCTGGGAAGACAGGAATTAAAGTGGAACTGACAGTGTTTTAGCAACATTAAATCTTGTAAAAATCTGTTCATATACACCCCTAGGAAGAATATGACACCTTTTAAAAAATGTATGACAAGCGACCACTTAGATATGCTCATTTTCATAAATTCATAGAATGTTTGGGAATGACATTCTAAGGCATTTGTGAAAATTCTATAGCAATAAAGAGTGAGAAAGCGGCCGTGTGTTTGCTGTTGAAAACTAAATGTTTGTCTAAAAGAAATGTGACATAATGTGTAGTTGCTTTTTATAGTGGAGATCAAGTTTATAAATTGCCTGGCTGGGCTGATGAGACAGTGGATTGCGCAGTCAGATGGAACAGAGTAAATAGGCATTTTAACGTCATAGATTTAGCCAGTGGTAACATGTGGAATAGGCACTGGCAGGAATGTGGTTTTAACCAATCAGCAGTCAGGATTAAAATCACCCATTGTATAATGCACTATTGACACTGGACGGTTAATCCAAGCATTCCTCATAATGGCAGTCAAGCACCCAAAGTTGGGTAGCTTGCTAGCTACTTCCAGACACAAATGAGAGAACAACTCACACACAGGAGGCTGGTGGCACCTTAATTGGGGAGAACGGGCTCGTGATAATGACTGGAGCAGAATCAGTGGAATGGTATCAAATACATCAAACACATGGTTTCCAGGTGTTTGATGCCAGTCCATTTGCTCCACTGACCTCACACTGACCATTTTACTCGCCCTAGCAGTGCTGGTTAGGCTGTTTATATGTTATGTAGAGTGTTAGTGACCAACTGTGCTGCTGGCAACAATTTAATTACTTTTTTTGCAGACGTTTACTGACACCGGTCATATTCAGTGGGTGTTGTGCTTTCGTTTGTAAATTCATTAGTTATTCTGCGCTCTGGCACACTCAGACAAGAGTGCTCTGAAATCAGAGTAGATAGCCAGAGTGAATTTACGAATGCAAGAGATATGCTAACTGGATAACAGTCATTTAAGTTCAGCAAAGCTATCTAGCTAGCAAAGTGATGCACATTTATTGCTAGCTAACCAAATGGCATCTGCATCTCTAGCTGTAGCCACCGAAAAATTATATGAGGGGAAAAAGTCATTAATAAATAGCTACATAAATACAATTGAAGTCGGAAGTTTACATACACTTAGGTTGGAGTCATTAAAACTCGTTTTTCAACCACTCCACAAATTAGTTGCTAACAAAATATAGTTTTGGCAAGTCGGTTAGGACATCTACTTTGTGCGTGACACAAGTCATTTTTCCAACAATTGTTTACAGACAGATTATTTCACTTATAATTCACTGTATCACAATTCCAGTGGGTCAGAAGTTTACATACACTAAGTTGACTGTGCCTTCAAACAGCTTGGAAAATTCCAGAAAATTATGTCATGGCTTTAGAAGCTTCTGATAGGTTAATTGACATAATTTGAGTCAATTGGAAGTGTACCTTTGGATGTATTTCAAGGCCTACATTCAAACTCAGTGCCTCTTTGCTTGACATCATGGGAAAATCTAAAGAAAGCAGCCAAGACCTCATAAAAAAATATAGTCCTCCACAAGTCTGGTTCATCCTTGGGAGCAATTTCCAAATGCCTGAAGGTACCACGTTCATCTGTACAAACAATAGTATGCAAGTATAAACACCATGGGACCACGCAGCCATCATATCGCTTAGGAAGGAGATGCTAGAGATCTCCTAGAGATGAACGTACTTTGGTGCGAAAAGTGCAAATCAATCCCAGAACAACAACAAATGACCTTGTGAAGATGCTGGAGGAAACGGGTACAAAGGTACCTATATCGACATAACCTGAAAGGCCGCTCAGCAAGGAAGAAGCCACTGCTCCAAAACCGCCATAAAAAAGCCAGACTACGGTTTGCAACTGCACATGGGGACAAAGATCATACTTTTTGGAGAAATGTCCTCTGGTCTGATGAAACAAAAATAGAACTGTTTGGCAATAATGACCATCATTATGTTTGTAGGAAAAAGGAGGAGGTTTGCAAGCTGAAGAACACCATCCCAACCGTGAAGCACGGGGGTAGCAGCATCATGTTGTGGGGGTGCTTTGCTGCAGGAGTGACTGGTGCACTTCACAAAATAGATGGCATCATGAGGAAGGAAAATTATGTGGATATATTGAAGCAACAGTTCAAGACATCAGTCAGGAAGTTAAAGCTTGGTTTCAAATGGGTCTTCCAAATGGACAATGACACCAAGCATACTTCCAAAGTTGTGGCAAAGGACAACAAAGTCAAGGTATTGGAGAGGCCATCACAAAGCCCTGACCTCGATCCTATAGAAAATCTGTGGGCAGAACTGAAAAAGCGTGTGCGAGCGAGGAGGCCTACAAACCTGACTCCATTACACCAGTTCTGTCAGGAGGAATGGGCCAAAATTCACCCAACTTATTGTGGGAAGCTTGGAAGGCTACACGAAACATTTGACCCAAGTTAAACAATTTAAAGGCAATGCTACCAAATAATAATTGAGTGTATGTAAACTTCTGACCCACTGGGAATGTGATGAAAGAAATAAAAGCTGAAATAAATAATTCTCTCTACTATTACTCTGACATTTAACATTCTTAAAATAAAGTGGTGATCCTAACTGACCTAAGACAGGGACTTTTTACTAGGATTAAATGTCTGGAATTTTTTGTTTAGATGTTTTTAGCTAAGGTGTATGTAAACTTCTGACTTCAACTGTAGATACGCTAGCCTAATAATCACATTATGACTGATTTGTGATCATTGCCCTTGCTAGTTTGATTATATTAACATTCCCAGATTTAAGACAAATTGACATTCCCAAGCCATAAGACTGCTGAACAATTAATCAAATGGCCACCGGACTATTTACATTGATTCGGTACCGGTACCTCCTATATATAGCCTTGTTATTGTTATTTTATTGTGTTACTTTTTATTCTTTTTTACTTTAGTTTATTTGGTAAATATTTTCATAACTCTCCTTGAACTGCACTGTTGGTTAAGGGCTTGAAAGTTAGCATTTCTTGGTAAGGTCTTCACTTGTTGTATTCGGCGCATGTGACAAATAAAGTTTGATTTGATTAGATTAGTTACATTCATCCGTTTTTGTCCAAAATATTGAGTCATTGAAACTGAAACAGTGCATCCCGAATTGGTGAAGGCAGCAAATAATGTACCAGGCCAGCTGTGATTCACAAACAGATAGCAATATTTTTTGGACTACCAAGAAATGTATTGCTGAATTATATTAATCATGCAATGAACTGCATCCATCAACAGTGACAGCCTTATTCTAAAATAGATTGAATTGTTTGTTTTCCTTATCAATCTATACACAATACCTCCAAACTCATCATTAAGCTCGAGACCCTAGGTCTCGACCCAGCCCTGTGCAACTGGGTCCTGGACTTCCTGACGGGATGGCCCCAGGTGGAGAGGGTAGGGAAACAACACCTCCACCCCGCTGATCCTCAACACTGGGGCCCCACAAGGGTGCGTTCTCAGTCCTCTCCTGTACTCCCTGTTCACCCATGACTGCGTGGCCAAGCACGCCTCCAACTCAATCATCAGGTTTGCTGACGGCACTTCAGTGGTAGGCTTGATTACCAACAACGACGAGACGGCCTACAGGGAGGAGGTGAGGGCCCTCGGAGTGTGGTGTCAGGAAAATAACCTCTCACTCAACGTCAACAAAACAAAGGAGATGATCGTGGACTTCAGGAAACAGCAGAGGGAGCACCCCCCTATCCACATGGACGGGACAGTAGTGGAGAAGGTGGAAAGTTTTAAGTTCCTCGGCGTACACATCACGGACAAACTGAAATGGTCCACCCACACAGACAGCGTGGTGAAGAAGGCGCAACAGCGGCTCTTCAACCTCAGGAGGCTGAAGAAATTAGGCTTGTCACCAAAAACACTCACAAACTTCTACAGATGCACAATCGAGAGCATCCCGTCGGGCTGTATCACCGCCTGGTATGGCAACTGCTCCGCCCACAACCGTAAGGCTCTCCAGAGGGTAGTGAGGACTGCACAACGCATCACCGGGGGTAAACTACCTGCCCTCCAGGACACCTACACCACCCGATGTCACAGGAAGGCCAAAAAGATCATAGAGGACAACAACCACCCGAGCCACTGCCTGTTCACCCCGCTATCATCCAGAAGGCGAGGTCAGTACAGGTGCATCAAAGCTGGAACCGAGAGACTGAAAAACAGCTTCTATCTCAAGGCCATCAGACTGTTAAACAGCCACCACTAACATTGAGTAGCTGCTGCCAACATACTGACTTAAATCTCTAGCCACTTTAAATAATAGAAAATTGGATGTAACAAATGTATCACTAGCCACTTTAAACAATTTTGTATATAATGTTTACATATCCGACATTATTCATATCAAATGTAAAGTCAAAGTCACCATTATTAGTCAGTTGTACAACCGAATGCCTTCAACCGAAATGTTTCTTCCGCATTTAACCCAACCCCTCTGAATCAGAGAGGTCCGGGGGGCTGCCTTAATCGACATCCACGTCTTGGCGCCAGGGAACAGTGGGTTAACTGCCTTGTTCAGGGGCAGAACGACAGATTTTTTTCTTGTCAGCTCGGGGATTACGAACTTGCAACCCTCCGGTTACAAGTCCAACGCTCTAACCACTAGGCTACAAGTAATCTACCAATTTCACAACAACTACCTTATACACACAGTGTAAAGGAATGAATACGAGTATGTTACCTGCCGCCCCTATACACTGTACTCTATACCATCTACTGAATCTTGCCTATGCCGTTCGGCCATCGACTTAAATCTCTAGCCACTTTAAATAATTAAAAGTGGATGTAATAAATGTATCACTAGCCACTTTAAACGATGCCATTTATATAAATGTTTACATATCCTACAATACTCATCTCACATGTATATACTGTACTATATACCATCTACTGCATCTTGCCTATGCCGGTCAGCCATCGCTCATCCACATATTCATATGTACATACTCGTATTCATTCCTTTACACTGTGTGTATAAGGTAGTTGTTGTGAAATTGGTAGATTACTTGTTAGATACTACTGCATGGTCGTAACTAGAAGCACAAGCATTTCGCTACACTCACATTAACATCTGCTAACCATGTGTATGTGACAAATAACATTTGATTTTATTTGATTTGAATAACAAAGCAAAAACAGTTTCATAATTAAAAAAAAAACTGAAATATCACATTTACATAAGTATTCAGACCCTTTACTCAGTACTTTGTTGAAGCACCTTTGGCAGCGATTACAGCCTAGAGTCTTCGTGGGTATGACACTACAAGCTTGGCACACCTGTATTTGGGGAGTTTCTCCCATTCTTCTCTGCAGATCCTCTCATGCTCTGTCAGGTTGGATGAGGAGTGTCACTGCACAGCTATTTTCAGTTCTTTTCAGAGATGTTCGATCGGGTTCAAGTCCAGACTCTCAGACCAGAGAATCTTTTATACACAGTTATGCACACTAACAACCAGCATAGGTAGCAAGCTCACAAGACTAGCCAAGTTAGCTGCGTTATTTTTGCATGCGATTGGCTGTAGTCTTTGGGGCACGCAGCCTGGGAGACAAGTTGCCTGTCATTTTTGTTATGTAGTGATTATGAGATAAGTCGTGATCTCGACATAACGAGGGGAAATAATTTTTTATTCATATGTCCTCTCTGGACTTCCGTAGATATTCAAAATGAGGTAGATTGTTCTGCATTTACCTCCCCATTGCAGAAACAGTAGATGAATGCCACAAAGAATCCCTGAAAGGAAAAAGGGAAAAAGCCCAAGTTTAGAGTAAAGGAAATACATTTAGTGCTGTTCGACATTTACGAACAGGACTTAGGACAGATTTTTAGGATATAACATAAATCTGTCATCAATAGTCATCAACAGTCAATAGACAATAGCCTGCTTAAAATTGGCAGATTAGCCTTTTCTCGTCAACAATTTTGTTCTGGAGGCAGCTCTGCAGAGAGGTCACTAGCTGACACAGCCACAAAAAAACACACTGCTAACCATAATGCCAAACCCTAACCTTAAATTAAGACCAAAAATCTAATGTTGGTTTTCATGAATTTTTACAATATAGACAATTGTTACTTTTCAGCTGGTCTACCTATGGGGAAATCGCTCAGTTCTGCCTCCAGGACAAGACTCATGACAATAAACGTCAACCTGCGATTAAAACACACAAAAAAAAATGTTTTTCTCTCAGGGAGTATTTGCCCTTTGGGGTGTCACCTGGGAAGAGTTGAAGAACATCTCGTAGTGCATCTGCACCTGCCACAACAGGCCCGTAACCTCAGTGTAGGGTAGAGCCATAAACACCATATAGTGCACTCCAAACAAGGGCATCAGGACAAGGGTGGATTTCAACAGCTTCCTGTGGACAGTAGCAGACACAACTTTACAGATAATAGTATAGCAGTGTAATATGCGATTTATCTATGTTTGAATAAAGTGGCCTTGATTTAGAGAAACGTGAAGCTATGTAAGACAACGTAGGATTTATCATCAAGATACAGCCATTGTATTCCCATACCATGCATGGCAATTTCTGATTTCAAATTATATTTTTCAAACCCCAAATTTACAGTCACATGTCATGCAATCAGGAAAAACTAACCTAGGCTCTATTGCAAGTGAAGAAATTGTGGGTTGTATCATATGCATAAAGCGTGCATCTATTAATTTATCCATGCTATTACTAGTACTGTTTATTACAAGTGCATTACTAGTTTATTACTAGTCTATTGTCAGTCTTTTACTGTTTATTACTAGTCTAATACAGTCCCTCACCTGTACTGCTGACGGGGGTCCAGTTTGCCTGTGTTGGTCTCCCACAGCTTAGAGGCCAACACTCGTATGATGTTGAGGAACAGGAAGAAGTTCACCTGTAGGAAGAGTTAGAAATACATGTAAGGTGTCCATATTAAGACAGCCTCGGAGTCACAAGGAGTTGGTGTAACAGTCACTGACTTCGGACACCGTATTCATGGTATAAAGTTGAAGATCAGTGGAAAGCGGAGACATCCAATAAATAGTGCCTTTCAGCTTTTGAGTTTATTTGGATCGTGTCAAATAAAATGTTTGATGTGAAATCAAGGATGCTATCAAACAATAAAAAAGGGACAAGAGACCAATGCTTGTGAAGTGGACGAGTCTAGGTGAAAAGGAAATATTTGCTTACTACAATGGCTGCAAGAATTGGGACTTGATAGATCCACTTCAGATTTCCCGCACTGATGTCCCAGCACCTGCAAATGGAGTGAACACACTGTGAATGTGTGTTGTGTGTAGAATAGCTACTGTTAAGTGTGATTATTCACTTCAATGTGATGTACACACAATTATGTATAAAGGGACTCACTGAGTGTCTGCCAAAGAAGCTCGAGCACTGACCCAAATGGACACAAATACCGCAGGGACACCTATGAGAGAGGGAGGGAAAGCGGTAGGAAGGTGAAATAGATTAATGTTGAATAATGCTGAATTCCCATCTGTGCTTTCTTACATACACAACAAAGGCGTCTTTCCAGGCGGTCTTTTCCAGTGGCGCAAAAAGTACCCAATTGTCATACTTGAGTAAAAGGAAAGACACCTTAAAAGAAAATGACTCAAGTAAAAGTCACCCAGTAAAATCCTACCTGAGTAAAAGTATGTGCTTTTAAATATACTTAAGTATTAAAAGTAAATGGAATTGATAAAATATACTTAAGTATCAATCATTTAAAATTCCTTATATTAAACAAACCAGACGGCACCAGTTTCTTTGTTGTGTTTAATTTACTGATAGCAAGGGACATTCTCCAACACTCAGACATAATTTACAAACAAAGCATGTGTTTAGTGAGTCCACCAGATATTTTTATTATTTTTTTATTTAACCTTTATTTAACTAGACAACAGATCAGAGGCAGTGGAGATGGCAAGGGATGTTCTCTTGATAAGTGTGTGAATTAGACAATTTTCCTGTCCTGCTAAGCGTTCAAAATGTAACAAGTACTTTTGGGTGTCAGGGAAAATGTGTGATGTAAAAAGTGCATAATTGTCTTTAGGAATGTAGTGAAGTAAAAGTTGTCAAAAATATGAATAATAAGGTTCAGTACAGATACCTAAAAAAAAACTACTTAAGTAGTACTTTCAAGTATTTTTACTCAAGTACTTTACACCACTGATCTTTTCCTGCGGGTGCACTACTCACATAATCTTATCTCGCAACACATGGAGGAGTGTTTAAAGGGGCAATCTGTGGCTGCTTTTAAACCCTTTTGGGGATTTTTTGATTAATGATATATACCCAGTGGCGACCAGTCATTCAGGGCAGGTGTTTTGAGCCCCACGTTTTTAGCATTAACATGTTTTGCATGTTATTTTGGCATGAATACGTGTCACAATGTAAAAATAACATATATCATTGAGTTAATAAAGCCGCATACAAACATGGTCTCTTTTTTGTTTCCTTGAGTAAGGCAGCTCCAAAATGCAGGTGTTTCAGCCAAGCTCAGTGCTTTCTGTGGTGGAGGGGCAGCCAGCGGAAAATACAGAGCGTTGCGCTGTGATTGGCTCAGTGTCACTCATGGGGACTTTACGTCACTGCCAAGTGTAAGAGCAGACCTTGAAAATTCTAGCCCTTCGGCTTCTGCCATAGAGGTACCCATCCAAGAAGGCTAAAGGTCATTGGCCACAGATAAAATGACGTCAAATCACGTTATATGTACAGTAGCTTTGATTGAACTGATCATGTCAACATCATACTTTCACAATCTTAGCTAGCAGTCATCATCATGAATCAAGTCAACAATCTACTGGCAAATCCTTTTTAATCCTTGTCATATGAAGAGAAATAACGAAGAGAAATTATAAATCGGTGCTCATCGGCCATTGGACAAAAACATTTCACAACAATGAGTGGTTTGGAAGGAATCCGTGACAGTGGCTGTGTGGTCCCAAATCTGGGATTAAGGGTCTCTTTTCCACGTTTAAAATGATAAACATCCAACATTGGCCATGCTGTCAATGAAGCATGATTTGTGGCGCGCTCAAAACAACTGTTAAGTCGGAAGACTGCCGCGCCACCTTCCTGTTCAAGTGAGCCGAGCACAACAATGAGTCCAAAAATATATTGTTTGCTGCTTCATAAATGATGTAATATGCCAGGGAGATAAGTATACTGTAGCTAAGAAAGTAATACTAAGTGTATGTTGTGTAGTAAGATGTTAGTAGCCCATGTGCCTCACCCTAATCATTTGGTACATTTACCCCTCTTAATTTTTCCTACTGTTCTGACTGTTCTACTGTAGTCTATAACCTGTTTTAGAGAAATGTAATCATTGAATATTGTAAGAGCTTTCATTGTCTGCTTATATGCCCCCTTTATTTATCCTACGGTTCTAACTTGGTGTACAGGGAGAGCACTGTAAGAACAGCCCATGTTCTGAATTCTGTTGCTGAACATTTAAAAAGTGCTAAACAGATAGTTATATTGACCAATATAACAGTCCTAGCTCGCTCATTTTCTTAATCGAAATTATGGATTGCCTCTTATCCACTTGTCGTCCCCTTATGCCATGGTTTGTACATCTCAATTGTCATTAGAAACCACATTTGTTTAAGCAAGTCAGCCATATCAGCTATGTTTTTTTAAAAGACAGTAAATGAGGCTGAATGAACTGTTTCGCTGCCAGACAAGGCTCCGCTGATAGCCAGGTGTACAGTGGGGCAAAAAAGTATTTAGTCAGCTACCAATTGTGCAAGTTCTCTCACTTAAAAAGATGAGAGAGGCCTGTAATTTTCATCATAGGTACACTTCAACTATGACAGACAAAATGAGGAAAAATAATCCAGAAAATCACATTGTAGGATTTTTAATGAATTTATTTGCAAATTATGGTGGAAAATAAGTATTTGGTCACATACAAACAAGCAAGATTTCTGGCTCTCACAGACCTGTAACTTCTTCTTTAAGAGGCTCCTCGGTCCTCCACTCGTTACCTGTATTAATGGCACCTGTTTGAATTTGTTATCAGTATAAAAGACACCTGTCCACAACCTCAAACAGTCACACTCCAAACTCCACTATGGCCAAGACCAAAGAGCTGTCAAAGGACACCAGAAACAAAATTGTAGACCTGCACCAGGTTGGGAAGACTGAATCTGCAATAGGTAAGCAGCTTGGTTTGAAGAAATCAACTGTGGGAGCAATTATTAGGAAATGGAAGACATACAAGACCACTGATAATCTTCCTCGATCTGGGGCTCCACGCAAGATCTCACCCGTGGGGTCAAAATGATCACAAGAACGGTGAGCAAAAATCCCAGAACCACACGGGGACCTAGTGAATGACCTGCAGAGAGCTGGGACCAAAGTAACAAAGCCTACCATCAGTAACACACTACGCCGCCAGGGACTCATATCCTGCAGTGCCAGACGTGTCCCCCTGCTTAAGCCAGTACATGTTCAGGCCCGTCTGAAGTTTGCTAGAGAGCATTTGGATGATCCAGATGAGGATTGGGAGAATGTCATATGGTCAGATGAAACCAAAATAGAACTTTTTGGTAAAAACTCAACTCGTCGTGTTTGGAGGACAAAGAATGCTGAGTTGCATCCAAAGAACACCATACCTACTGTGAAGCATGGGGGTGGAAACATCATGCTTTGGGGCTGTTTTTCTGCAAAGGGACCAGGACGACTGATCCGTGTAAAGGAAAGAATGAATGGGGCCATGTATCGTGAGATTTTGAGTGAAAACCTCCTTCCATCAGCAAGGGCATTGAAGATGAAACGTGGCTGGGTCTTTCAGCATGACAATGATCCCAAACACACCGCCCGAACGAAGGAGTGGCTTCAGAAGAAGCATTTCAAGGTCCTGGAGTGGCCTAGCCAGTCTCCAGATCTCAACCCCATAGAAAATCTTTGAAAGTCTGTGTTGCCCAGCGACAGCCCCAAAACATCACTGCTCTAGAGGAGATCTGCATGGAGGAATGGGCCAAAATACCAGCAACAGTGTGTGAAAACCTTGTGAAGACTTACAGAAAACGTTTGACCTCTGTCATTGCCAACAAAGGGTATATAACAAAGTATTGAGATAAACTTTTGTTATTG
This sequence comes from Brachymystax lenok tsinlingensis, assembly GCA_030435695.1. Lineage (NCBI taxonomy): Eukaryota > Metazoa > Chordata > Actinopteri > Salmoniformes > Salmonidae > Brachymystax > Brachymystax lenok. Next base: position 26,609,025 of record CM059780.1, read on the forward strand.
ACCAAATACTTATTTTCCACCATAATTTGCAAATAAATAAATAAAATCCTACAATGTGATTTTCTGGATTTCTTTTCTCTCATTTCGTCTGTCATAGTTGAAGTGTACCTATGATGAAAATTACAGGCCTCTCTCATCTTTTTAAGTTGGAGAACTTGCACAATTGGTGGCTGACTAAATACTTTTTTGCCCCACTGTAGCAGTGGTAAGATGTTGGGACTGCTGATGGAACAGCTTTATGTAGACCCTAACAGTTTGTGGGTACCGTTTGTCATCGTTATAGTGCAATTCATGTATTGTTTAGTGTTGTGTTGTGTAGAGGCTTTGCTGGCATGCATTCCACTTTGAACTTTTTTTGCCCCACCAACATTTACATGCTAAAATCGCCACTGTATATACCCATTGATTCTTGAAGAATATCACTTATAAATGCCTCATTAGTTCAGTTCAACTGACATTCCCCATCAGAACCCAACATATAAGCTTGCTTTACCAATTTTTTTGTAAACAATGTAAATGTAAATAAACACTGTATTGCCTCAAAACATGATTAAAACAACAATTTTGCTATCATGAATGGCCAGTCCTTAGTATGACCTGTCCTTGCAGCCTTAGCTTTGTCTATGAATTTGAGAGTGGTTACATTTCACCAGCCCCATCCCCAGCTGTTTACTGAAACAGTGATGGGGTGCGCGCTTTGTTATTGTTTTATACTGCAGATTGCCACTTTAACGCCTCAGGAACCGAATTCATATGATATATCATTCTTCTGAAATGGCTGCAAAAAAGACAACTTGAAACGTCAATGGGCTGATTCACTGGTCTACATGCTTAGAAAAAAGGTAACAAAAAACCATGAAGGATTTTTTGGCTATCCCTGAAGAACCCTTTTTTGGTTCCATAGTAGAACCCTTTTTGGTTCTAGAACCTTTTTAGGTTCAAGGTAGAACCATTTCACCATAGGGTTCTTAAAGAGTTCTTTGAGGGTACCTCGTTAGGTGAAATGGATCTACCTGGAACCAGAAAGTTGTATCCTGCAGGGAGTGTAGAAAGACTCACCCCAGCCGATGATGGTGAGCGCCCACAGGTAGTTCTTGTCTGAGAGGAAGGCCATGAAGATGAGGCTGTGCAGGTATAGCCCCTCCACCAGGATCCAGTAGTGATTAGTCGCCAGGAAATACAGGAAGAGAGTAACGGCCACCTTACAGCCCACCTATAGGGCGCCAGAGAGAAGAGGGGTGTCATGTTCATATCGTTAATAAGGGACTTGGGACATTCAGCATATCATCAGATAATGGTTCCAATGGATAAATGGGTTAGAGCAGATGGGAAAAACTACGATTTCAATCCGTAGCTTAAACTAGATATAAAGTCGAAATTATAATGGACCTATATATTTTCCAATAACTGCCCTTTTTCTGGCGTTTAAATTAATTTTGACAAACAAATCGGTCCCTCCCCTGGGTTAAAGCACGGTGTAAGCAACATCGAGTTGTGGGATTGAATCCCGCATGGGCCACATATACTGAATGTTTGTGTCACTGTCAATGTTGACATTTCTGTAATTAACTTTGGACAAAATCACCTGCTAAATGAATATCTTATTTTTATTTGACATTTTTAGAGACATCAAGACTTGGGAGGAGTTTCATCACAGGGCCTATCACCAAGGGCAACTGAACACAAAAAACAACATCTCTAGTTGAAAACGGCCTATGTGTCATCAATATTGGTCAGAAACATTTATTCCAGTGCCACCAAAACTGACAAAAAAGTGTAAGTAGGATAATGTTGGTCATAAAGTCAATATATTCCAAAACAGAGTTGTGAGATTAGTGTAAATGAGATCGCCACGATTTTGATTTTGATCATTCCCACTTGCCCACTAACACGGGATGGTAACGCCTAGGGAGAATTGTCATGCAACGAGTTTGCACTCTATCCAATCGTACGGCAGACAGTGAGACAGACCTGCCCACATTATGCAGCACCTCAGACTTGTTTAGATAAGACAACACATTGCCAATGTTATGCTAAAAGAACACTTGGTCCCTAAGCCCTTGATGGAGTGGCCACTGCTGATGTGTTTGATAGTGATCACTCAAGTCTGCCACTGTTTTGGGAAAAAAGAGAATTGAGACAATGCGCATCCCAACTGCCACTTGTCAATATTTCTAACTTCAAAACCTATTGGCGAGCATCTTGTTTTCCGCCGTAACCTGTTTTGTAGCATGATTCGCTATGAAACTCTACCAGACAGATGTACGCTCTGGCAATAGATAGTGAGAAAGTTGTAAAAACAAGACGACACCGATGCAGACACGTCGCCACTCGCCAGTGACTTGATAAGCTGATTTAGCTACCGTGGCCTGCCTGCTCAATGTGCCTGCAAGCTACTACTAGCTAGCTTCATTGACAAATACAGAGATGGAATTTAGCTAGCTAGCTAGGGATTTAGGGCACTGATAAACAGTGTGAAAGCCTGTGCTTTATTTACGATAATTTGACAGCTTGTGGATGATGAAGTTGTAGACATGTTCTCAGAAATCCGTCCAGCGCGCAGTCAGCAGCAGTCAATTAATTACAGATTTCATGATTTATCTTAGATTAATTATGACTATTTTGAGGAAGTGGTAGTGGCTATGTTGTTCAAATCCCCCCACCCCAAAAATGCACATGTGCTGAATACAACCTTACCGTGAAATCCTTACTTACAAGCCATTAACCAACAATGCAGTTCAAAAAATAGAGTTTAGAAAAGATTTACTAAATAAACTAAAGTAAAAAAATATATATAATAATAAGTAACACAATAAAATAACAATAATGAGACTATACAGTCAGGTCCATAAATATTTGGACATTGACCAAGTTATTATCATTTTGGCTCTGTACGCCTCCAAAATGGATTTGAAAGGAAGCATCCAAATCGGGTGAACGGTGTAGGGATTACAGCACTTTTTATATGTGGTCCCCCCCAATTTTAGGGTCTCAAAGGTAATTGTACAAACTAACAATCACAAATTAAATTGTGAGTTTTAATACTTGGTTGCAAATCCTTTGCAGTCAATGACTGCCTGAAGTCTGGAACCCATAGACATCACTAGATGCTGGATTTCTTCCCTGGTGATGCTCTGCCAGGCCTCTTTCTTCCATTTCTTTGCCTTAATGCTTTCGCAGTATGCTTCGGGTCATTGTCCATCTGCACTGTGAAGCACCGTCCAATGAGTTTTGAAGCATTTGGCTGAATCTGAGCAGATAATACAGCCCTAAACACATCAGAATTCATCCTGCTGCGTTTGCCACCAGTCACATCATCAGTAAATATAAGGGAACCAGTTCCATTGGCAACCATACATGCCCACGCCATAACACTTCCGCCACCATGATTCACAGATGAGGGGGTGTGCTTCGGATCACGAGCAGTCCTTTTCCTTCTCCATACTCCTCTCTTCCCATCATTCTGGTACAAGTTGATCTTTGTCTCATCTGTCCAGAGGATGTTGTTCCAGAACTATAGTATTTTTTAGATTGTTTGGCAAACTCATCTGGTCTTTCTGTTTGTGAGGCTTACCAATGGTTTACATCTTGTGGTAAACCGTCTGTATTTACTCTGGTGAAGTCTTCTCTTGAATGTTGACTTTGACACAGATACGCCTACCTCCTGGAGAGTGTTATTGATCTGGCCAACTGTTGTGAAGGGGTTTTTCTTCACCAGGGAAATAATTATTCTGTCATCCACCACAGTTGTTGTCCATGGACTTCCGGGCCTTTTGGTGTTCCTGAGCTCACCAGTGCGTTATTTATTTTTAAGAATGTACCAAATAGTTGATTTGGCCGCACCTAATGTTTTCGCTATCTCTGATGGGTTTGTTCAGCCTGATGATGGCTTGAGTCACTGACAGTGACAACTCTTTGGACTTCATATTGAGGGTTAACAGCAACAGATTCCAAATGCAAGTGCCACACTTGAAATCAACTCTAGACCTTTTATCTGCTTACTTGTAAATGAGCTAATGAGGGAATATCACACACCTGGCCATGGAACAGCTGAGCAGCCAATTGTCCAGTTACTTTTGGTCCCTTAAAAAGGAGGGAACCACATAATTGTAATTCCTACACCGTTCACCCGATTTGGATGTAAATACCCTCAAATTAAAGCTGAAAGTCTGCACTTTCAGCTCCTATTCATTACTTAATTTCAACTCCAATATGCTGTGGTAGACAGCTAAAATAGTAATAACTTGGTCAATGTCCAAATATGTATGGACCGGACTGTATACAGGGGGTACCGGTACCAAGTCAATGTGCGGGGGTACAGGTTAGTCGAAGTAATTTGTACATGTAGTTAAGGGTAAAGTGACTATGCATAGATAATAAACAGCAAGTGGCAGCAGTGTAAAAACAAAAGGGGGGGTCAATGCAAATAGTCTGGGTAGCCATTTGATTAATTGTTCAGCAGTCTTATGGCTTGGGGGTAGAAGGTGTTAAGGAGCCTTTTGGACCTAGACTTGGCGCTCCAGTACCGCTTGCCGTGCTGTAGCAGAGAGAACAGTCTACAACTTGGGTGACTGGAGTCTTTGACAATTTTTTGGGCCTTCCTCTGACACCGCTTAGTATATACAGTCGTGGCCAAAAGTTTTGAGAATGACACAAATATACATTTTCACAAAGTCTGCTGCCTCAGTTTGTATAATGGCAATTTGCATATACTCCAGAATGTCATGAAGAGTGATCAGATGAATTGCAATTAATTGAAAAGTCCCTCTTTGCCATGCAAATGAACTGAATCCCCCAAAAACATGTCCACTGCATTTCAGCCCTGCCACAAAAGGACCAGCTGACATCATGTCAGTGATTCTCTCGTTAACACAGGTGTGAGTGTTGACGAGGACAAGGCTGGAGATCACTCTGTCATGCTGATTGAGTTCGAATAACAGACTGGAAGCTTCAAAAAGAGGGTGGTGCTTGGAATCATTGTTCTTCCTCTGTCAACCATGGTACCTGCAAGGAAACACGTGCCGTCGTCATTGCTTTGCACAAAAAGGGCTTCACAGGCAAGGATATTGCTACCAGTAAGATCGCGCCTAAATCAACCATTTATCGGATCATCAAGACCTTCAAGGAGAGCGGTTAGATTGTTGTGAAGAAGGCTTCAGGGCGCCCAAGAAAGTCCAGCAAGTGCCAGGACCGTCTCCTAAAGTTGATTCAGCTGCGGGATCGGGGCACCACCAGTACAGAGCTTGCTAAGGAATGGCAGCAGGCAGGTGTGAGTGCATCTGCACGCACAGTGAGGCGAAGGCTTTGGAGGATGGCTTGGTGTCAAGAGGGGCAGCAAAGAAGCCATTTCTCTCCAGGAAAAACATCAGGGACAGACTGATATTCTGCATTTTCTCTGATGAATCCCCTTTACGATTGTTTTGGGCATCTGGAAAAAAGCTTTTCCGGAGAAGACAAGGTGAGCGCTACCATCAGTCCTGTGTTATGCCAACAGTAAAGCATCCTGAGACCATTCATGTGTGGCGTTGCTTCTCAGCCAAGGGAGTGGGCTCACTCACAATCTTGCCTAAGAAGACAGCCATGAATAAAGAATGGTACCAACACATCCTCCAAGAGCAACTTCTCCCAACCATCCAGTAACAGTTTGGTGACGAACAATGCCTTTTCCAGCATGATGGAGCACCTTGCCATAAGGAAAAAGTGATAACTAAGTGGCTCGGGGAACAAAACATCGATATTTTGGGTCCATGGCCAGGAAACTCCCCAGACCTTAATCCCATTGAGAACTTGTCGTCAATCCTCAAGAGGCGGGTGGACAAACAAAAACCCACAAATTCTGACAAACTCCAAGCATTGATTATGCAATAATGGGTGGCCATCAGTCAGGATGTGGCCCAGAAGTTAATTGACAGCATGCCAGGGAGGATTGCAGAGGTCTTGAAAAAAAGTGTCAACACTGCAAATATTGACTCTTTGCATCAACTTCATGTAATTGTCAATAAAAGCCTTTGACACTTTTGAAATGCTTATAATTATACTTCAGTATTCCATAGTAACATCTGACAAAAATATCTAAAGACACTGAAGCAGCAAACTTTGTGAAAATTAATATTTGTGTCATTCTCAAAACTTTTGGCCATGACTGTAGGTCTTGGATGGAAGGAAGCTTGGCCCCAGTGATGTACTGGGCAGTACGCACTACCCTCTGTAGCGCCTTACAGTCAGATGCCGAGCCGTTGCCATACCAGGCAGTGATGCAACCAGTCAGGATGCTCTCGATGTTGCAGCTGTAGAAATGTTTAGGATTTGGGGACCCATGCCGAATCTTTTCAGTCTCCTGAGGGGGAAAAGGTGTTGTCGTGCCCTCCAAGACTTTCTTGGTGTGTTTTCGCCATGATAGTTTGTTGGTGATGTGGACACCAAGGAACTATAGCCCCGTCGATGTGAATGGGGGCGTGTTCGTCTCTCCTTTTCCTGTAGTCCACGATCATCTCCTTTGTCTTGCTCATGTTGAGGGAGAGGTTGTTGTCCTGACACCACACATAAAAGGCATTTAGCTCGTCTGGTAGGCTCGCGTCACTGGGTAGCTTCGGTGAAAAATCGGTGAGTTCAGCCACCCTTTAAGAAAAATTCAATGTAGCTTCCTCCTATATGTGCAGGTGTGGGGTTACTACTTATATCTTACTGTTTACTGTTGTTGTTTCCTGCTGTGTTTTTCTATGTGGTTTATGTATGTGTGAGCTGTGGGAAGATGTTCCTCGTGTAGGACAATATACTTCAATCTAATCTAATCTTAGTCAGTACAGAAGTGCACAGTACCATATGGGGTCTTTCTGCCAAGTCCTCCACTTCAGTCTTTCCGTCGTCAGACATGGCATAGAGGACAGCATCCTTCACAAAGATACTGATGGCCCGACACACAAAGGAGGTGAAGAGGTGAATGTGGATGTAGTTCCGTGTGCAGTGGAGACGCCTGGAGGGAAGAGAGAGAGCAAGAGATAGTAATGTTTGCAATGCTTCTTTCACTAAATCAAACAGCTCAAATAAGCTTTTGTCATAGTAACAATCCAGAACATGTGAAACAAAAAGGAAAAACCTCCAAAATCACCAACTGAAGACGCATCAGATCTCAGCCGTCTGTTCTCAACATTGTTGAGAACTGATCCCAGTGCAGATTACAATTAGTCCAGAGACCCCAACAGCTACCTATGAGGTCTACACTTGCTCATCGCATGAATAATAGATAGGTATCTTAGTGTGCAAATACGTGCCAAGTTGGTTTAGCCACAGAAAAGACAGCAGCCTTCCCGATTGGCTGAGATAATGAGTGGGCTGGACCTGTCGAGAGATGAGTTTGGATTGGTCTGCCATGTAGCACGCTTCTGTCTATTTGAGCTGGTCAGTATGTGTTGGTAATCCTGTCTGACGCTCCTTTTTTTATGTATTGCGTAGTAAAACTGCATAAGTGTTGCTCTCCACTTTCTGGAGAACCGAGTTCTGTGGAATTATAGTATGATAGCTAAGGAGATGGAGAAAACACCTGTCTCCGGATTACATCTTCAAACTATGGGCTACAATGGCACCCGTGACAGGAGTCGCGTCCATCTATGGTGTACACAGGTAAGAAAGTGGTTTCATTTCAAGTTAAAGTGTACCGTTAGCTAGCTTGTTAGGGAGTGGAAGCTGAGGGGTCGGTTTTGGAGAGTCTGGCGTGCCCAAAGTAAAATGCTTGCCACTCAGGCTCAGAAAATGGGATATGCACATAATTAGTACTATTGGATAGGAAACACTCTGAGGTTTCCAAAAGTGTTATCATTTGGTCTGTGAGTGTAACAGACGTCATTTGGCAGGCAAAAACCAGAGAATTTTCCATCCGGAAATCTCATTCTTGTGGCTTATAGCTCACTTTGAGACAGTGCCTTTAGAAAAGTCTTTACACCAGGACACTGAATGTAGTACCTATTGCTTCCACTGGATGTCAGCAGTGTATAGGCAAAGTTTAATGGAAATCGGAAACTAATGTGTTCTATTGGGAGAAGTTTTAGTCGGGGGACCTCTTTTTCAGTTGCACGTTTTTGGGCGCACGTTTGGCTAAGGAAGCATTTTAATTGGTTTTTGTTTTGTTGAGGGAAAATTTATAGGTATAGTTGAACGCGTTCTCGTCACATTGGATTTTCTGAACACAAGGTGCCAACCAAACGGAGATTTACATTACTTTTTCTAACCAAATACCCATGGATTGTCTTCGTTGGACACTTAGGAAGCCCTCTGCAGATGTTCTACAAAAGATAAGGCACAGGTTTTCCCTGTGAAATGCATTTTCTATCGACCGCGCTGGCTAAAGATTTCATGGTTATGGAAAATATGTGAGGTGCTAGCCTCAAACAATCAAATGTAAAAAAGTACAAATTAATCCCAGAACAACAGCAAAGGACCTTTTGAAGATGCCGGAGGAAACAGGTACAAAAGTACAAATATTCACAGTAAAACAAGTCCTATATCGACATAACCTGATAGGCAGCTCAGCAAGGAAGAAGCCACTGCTCCAAAACCACCATAAAAAAGCCAGACTATGGTTTGCAACTGCACATGGGGACAAATATTGTACTTTTTGGAGAAATGTCTTCTGGTCTGATGAAACAAAAATAGAACTGTTTGGCCATAATGACCATCGTTATGTTTGGAAGAAAAAGGGGGAGGCTTGCAAGCCGAAGAATACCATCCCAACAATGAAGCACGGGGGTGGTAGCATCATGTTGCTGCAGGAGGGACTGGTGCACTTCACAAAACAGATGGCATCATGAGGAAGGAAAATTATGTGGATATATTGAAGCAACATCTCAAGACATCAGTCAGGAAGTTAAAGCTTGGTCGCAAATGGGTCTTCCAAATGGACAGTGACCCCAAGCATACTTCCAAAGTTGTGGCAAAAGTCCTTAAGGACAACAAAGTCAAGGTATTGGAGAGGCCATTAAAAAGCCCTGACCTCGATCCTATTGAAAATTTGTGGGCAGAACTGAAAAAGCATGTGCGAGCAAGGCTACGGTTAGAGACAGTTTGCGCTGTTCTGCGAAGGGAGTAGTACACAGCTTTGTACGGGATCTTCAGTTTCTTGGCAATTTCTTGTATGGAATATCCTTCATTTCTCAGAACAAGAATAGACTGACGAGTTTCAGAAGAAAGTTATTTGTTTCTAGCCATTTTGAGCCTGTAATCAAACCCAAATGCTGATGCTCCAGATACTCAACTAATCTAAATAATGCCCGTTTTATTGCTTCTTTAAGCAGCACCAAGTTTTCAGCATTCTGCAGCATTGAAGGTCCCCAAGAACACAGTGGCCTCCATCATTCTTAAATGGAAGAAGTTTGGAACCACCAAGACTCTTCCTAGAGCTGGCCACCCGGCCAAACTGAGCAATCAGGGGAGAAGGGCCTTGGTCAGAGAATTCTGTGGAGATGGGAGAACCTTCCAGAAGAACAACCATCTCTGCAGCACTCCATCAATCAGGCCTTTATGGTAGAGTGGCCAGGCAGAAGCCACTCCTCAGTGGCAGCCCATTGGGAGTTTGCCAAAAGGCACCTAAAGGTCTCTCAGACCATGAGAAGCAAGATTCTCTGTTCTGTTGAATCCAAGACTGAACTCTTTGGCCTGAATGCCAAGCGTCATGTCTGGACAAAACCTGGCGCCATCCCTACGGTGAAGCATGGTGGTGGCAGCATCATGCTGTGGGTATGTTTATCAGCGGCAGGGACTGGGAGACTTATCAAGATTGAGGGAAAGATGAATGGAGCAAAGTACAGAGAGATTCTTGATGAAAACCTGACAACAACCCTAAGCACACAGCCAAGACAACACAGGAGTGGCTTCGGGACAAGTCTGTGAATGTCCTTGAGTGGCCCAGCCAGACCCCGGATTTGAACCCGATCAAACATCTTTGGAGAAACTTGAAAACAGCTGTGCAGCGACGCTCCCCATCCAACCTGACAGAGCTTGAGAGGATCTGCAGAGAAGAATTTGAGAAACTCCCAAAATACAAGTGTGCCAAGCTTGTAGTGTCATATCCAAGAAGACTCGAAGCTGTAATCACTGTCAAAGATGCCTCAACAAAGTACTGAGTAAAGGGTCTGAATACTTATGTAAATGTGATATCAGTTTTTATTTTGAATAAATTAGCAAAAATGTTTGCTTTGTCATTATGGGGTATTGTGTAGACTGATTACTATTTCATCCATTTTAGAATAAGGCTGTAACATAACAAAATGTGGAAAAAGACAAGGGGTCTGAATACTTTACGAATGCACTGTACATAGTGCAACTAATGGGGCGAACTCAGTGAAGTTCAATCTCTTGCATCTCTGCACAGCATGGCATTTCTTCTGCTCGGCAATCCTGGAGAAAGTGCGCTGCCGTGTACGCACGCAGTTTAAAGGGAACATTGCATACCGGTGTGGCAGATTGATCTGATATCATGACAGTAAATACACTGGAAATACCGGTCGTTATAAGGGAGTCCTAATGGTGCTTATATCACGACAACTAATTATAACCACATCATAATGCAATATACCATTCTTAAGTAAAGTGCTAGTATTTACTTTCTACTTACCAAATGTTTTCTTTGGTATTACACGTGCAATAAATCACCTCTGTCTTAACTGAGTCTTTTAGATTTTTATGAATGGTGGACTAGTGTATTGGTATTACTATAGTAATACTACTGAAGAGGAGCATTAAAGGGGTCTTACTTGAAGTAGCAGAGAATCGAAACAGCCACCAGTAGGGATACCAGAGAGATGGAGTAGCCAATGGTGTACATCAAGTGTAGCCGCTCAAACACCTCCTAAAAATGGAGAACAAATACACTCAGCAAATGAGTGTGTGTGTGTGTGTGTGTGTGTGTGTGTGTGTGTGTGTGTGTGTGTGTGTGTGTGTGTGTGTGTGTGTGTGTGTGTGTGTGTGTGTGTGTGTGTGTGTGTGTGTGATTGTGCATACGTGTCTCTGCCTGTGTGTGTGTGAATGTGTGTGTGTGTACGTGCGTGTGTGTGTGCGTGTGAACAGGAACAAAGTCAAGAGCATGCTGTTCACAAATGGCTTTGGTCCACTGCTGAAGACCACAGCTCGTAGTGAGTGAGTATCATGATGGACTGATGAATTCCACATAGGGTTTTGATGTGATTCTTTTTTTTTCATACCTGAAAAATATTCTTGCCACAAGCAAAATGCTTGGTCAACACAGGGTGACTAATTCATGCATTGTGGTTGACACCGTGATAACTCTTCACTTTAAACAGACAGAGAGGGCTTTGCTCAGGTGAAAATCCCCCCTCAAAAATAACACACACTACCATTTTAGTCATTTAGCAGACACTCTTATGCATTTTCATACTTTTTTCTTACTGATCTCGCTTGGGAATCAAACATCCAACCCTGGCATTGCAAGCGCCATGCTCTACCAACTGAGCCACACAGGACTGACACACACACAAGCGCACGAATGTGCCTACACACACAGCACAACCACACACACAACCACAACAACACACACAGTCTTGTACAGCTAACCTTGTGGGGACACACAATTCAGTCCCATTCCAAATCCTATTTTCCCTAACCCTTAACCCTAGACCTAACCCTAAACCCTTTCCAGACCGGTCGGATTTAGAAAATATAGAGACAGGGCAGAAAGTTGCAATAGGCCAGTGCAACCCAAGGTTTGATACCAGCATAAACAGAAACCCTCGTAAACCTAACCATAACCCTAACCCTAGAGGGGCTACCAACACGAGGAGGAAGTTAAATAAAAAATGATGTATTTATTTGTTCAATCTGGTTTTGTCTTTTTCACATGTCATTTTATTATATCAAGCACATTAACATAGCACTTATCTTTGTAGCACTTAATCCCTTGGTGTGATTTCCAATTATGTATTATTTATCTATTAATTTATTGATCCAGTTTGTATGTTTTATTATGATTTTATTATATAACATTTGTTTTCAAATTAAACTTGTTTACCCCCACCACTTTATCAACAATTGTCTTCCTCCTGTTGTTGAACTGTCATGGGTGTCACCTTCTCTTAACCAGTCTGATGTACAATATAGAAACAGGGCAGAAAGCTGCAATAGGCCCGTGCAACCCAAGGTTTGATACCAGCATAAACAGAAACCCTCTTAAACCTAACCCTAATTCTAACCTTAACCCTAAACCCCCTAGAAATAGCATTTGACCTTATGGAGACTAACAAAATGTCCCCAGTTGGTCAAATGTGTGTACTGTTCCACACACACACACACACACACACACACACACACACACACACACACACACACACACACACACACACACACACACACACACACACACACACACACACACACACACACACACACACACACACACACACACACACACACACCTCCTCCTGGCTTCTATGGCTGGACAACAGGTAGGTGGTACACTCAGTGTAGTTGGCCCAGGTGCGGTTGATGCTAGGCACCTGCTCCCAGTTCCCTGAGGCATCACACTGACGATAGGCCTGACCTGGGGGATGGGGAGAAGAGGGATACCATCAGCATTAGTACAATAGCCTTAAAAGGGCAAAACAGAGCTTTTGCCTCAGGAGGGGCTCTTGAGCCAAAAGGGGTCCCTTAAATGCACAGAAATATTGCCCAGAAATTAAAAAGACCCACCTCCCCAAGCCCATGAGCAAAAGCATACACTGAGTGTACAAAACATTAGGAACACCTTCCTAATATTGAGTTACACACCTTTTGCCCTCAGAACAGCCTCAATTCATTGGGGCACAAGGTGTTCGAAAGCGTTGCACAGGGATGCTGGCCCATGTTGACTCCAATGCTTCCCACAGTTGTCAAGTTTACTATTAGTATTTTGGGTGGTGAACTAATGGTAAATTGTTGAGCTGGAAAAACCGAGCAGTGTTGCCTGGCACCTAATACCATACCCCGTTCAAAGGCACTTAAATCTTTTGTCTAGCCCATTCACCCTCTGAATGGCACACATACACAATCCATGTCTCAATGGTCTCAAGGCTTAAACATCCTTCTATAACCTGTCTGCTTCCTTCATCTATTTAACAGGTGACATCAATAAAGGGTCATAACTTTCACCTTGATTCATCTGGTCAGTGTATGTCATGGAAAGAGCAGGTGTTCCTAATGTTTTGTACACTATTGTTAGACTAAAACTGAGGATTGTGTGCTTTTGTTGTATCTTATATGTATGAACCATACAGACAATATTCAAGACAGATTTTGATATTAACAACTACTGTAGCTACTAAACTTCCATAGTGTATATTTAAAGCAAGGCTGATACGGGTTACATCTAATGTAATGTTTAGTTAGACTCCTTTTGATATAGTTTGGGACTGTTGTAAACACATGGACAAACTGGAGTATGCATGCAGATGTCTGCAAGTACTGTGCAAAAAGAGTACTTGATTTGGGACTAGTGAACTGCATAAACTGAATTTATACATCGCAGTGTGCACTTATAAGGAATCGACTGTTATTAGAAGGTTGGATGAAAGGGTCAGTGTCCCAGCTTGCGAGCCGTGAGGCTGCTGGTTTTGTTTGGTGGCCATGAGGCCTTTCGTTAGTTTTTTAGTTTTTAGTTTGGGCATGCCTTTGGTATTTTTCCTTTTTGTACATAGCTGGCCAAGGTAAGGTTGCTGTTTCCCTGGGCAAATGTACATTCAACACTTATGCTTATACGCTGATTTCCCACATAGATACACATAATTAATTCAAGTTAACGATCATGTAACTAGGCCTCTGACCCCTAGACAAAGCGACTGCAACAATATCCGTAGGCTAGTTATTGGTTTCGTAACACAATACATTTTACATTTAAAAACCTGAAGACCAGTGTCTGCTGGTAAACACAATCTATCACTGACTTGTCATGATTATGTAAGTGATCGATGTACGTGGCCAATGTACTGTATTTCCTTCTACTGTATGGGGTTGGTCCATTACTGTATTTAAAAAGAACAAAGCAGCTATTAGGTTAGTGATCTAGTCATGAGCCAGCCCACCTCTGTGGTTGAAGTCGTAGATGTATTCTGGACATAGCACCGAGACCAGCTGACTAGGCTTCCCTCTGGGCCAGCAGATAATCCCATCCCACTCCGGTACACAGTCACCTTCTGCAAATATACAACAGCACAGATGGCCATTTTGTATGAGTCATTGTGATTTTACTTTAAAATCAGTAGAACATTCACCCGACATTTCATTTCATAATATACAATGCATTCGGAAAAACTCTGACCCCTTGACTTTTTCCACATTTCGTTACATTACAGCCTTATTCTAAAATGGATTAAATTGTCCCCCTCCCCTTATCAATCTACACACAAAACCCCCTAATGACAAAGAAAAAACAGACTTTTAGACATTTTTGCAAATTTATAAAAAATTTAAACAGAAATATCACATTTACATAAGTATTCAGACCCTTTACTCAGTACTTTGTTGATGCACCTTTGGCAGCGATTACAGCCTCGAGTCTTCTTGGGTATGACGCTACAAGCTTGGCACACCTGTATTTGAGGAGTTTCTCCCATTCTTCTCTGCAGATCCTCTCAAGCTCTGTCAGGTTGGATGGGGAGCGTTGATGCACAGTTATTTTCAAGTCTCTCCAGAGATGTTTGATCGGGTTTAATCCCAGGCTCTGGCTGGGCCACTCAAGCACATTCAGAGACTTGTCCCAAAGCCATTCCTGCGTTGTCTTGGCTGTGTGCTTTGGGTCGTTGACCTGTTGGAAGGTGAACCTTCGCCCCAGTCTGAGGTTTTGAGCACTCTGGAGTAGGTTTTCATCACTGATCTCTGTACTTTGCCCCGTTCATCTTTCCCTCAATCCTGACTAGTCTCCTTGCTGCTGAAAAACATCCCCACAGCATTATGCTGCCACCACCATGCTTCACCGTAGGGATGGTGCCAGGTTTCCTCCAGATGTGACGCTTGGCATTCAGGCCAAAGAGTTTATCCTGATCTGAAAGTCCTTTAGGTGACTTTTGGCAAACTCCAAGTAGGCTGTCATGAGCCTTTTACTGAGGAGTGGTTTCTGTCTGGCCACTTTACCACAAAGGCCTGATTGGTGGAGTGCTGCAGAGATGGTTGTCATTCTGGAAGGTTCTCCCATCGCCACAGAGGAACTCTGGAGCTCTGTCAGAGTGACCATTTGGTTCTTGGTCACCTCCCTGAACAAGGCCCTTCTCCCCCTATTGCTCAGTTTGGTCACCATCAGTCCAATATAGGATAAAGTGATAGTGTAATTTATTACAAATAAGATTGTTTGTCACTTCCTCCTGTTCAAGTACAGTCAAAAGCCATATCAGTCCAATATCCTGGAGTGAAGTATTTCCACGGTAACAGAAGGTTAGATGTGAGATTAATGATAGGAAAACCAGCTTGACTCACTGTCACATGACGTAGTTATGATGCAGTGTCTCGATACAGATTGTTAATGGCCCTCTGTTAGAAATTTAATTTAATTATTTTTGTACCTTTCCCCAGATCTGTGCCTCGACACAATCCTGTCTCGGAGCTCTACGGACAATTCCTTCAACCTCATGGCTTGGTTTTTGCTCTGACATGCACTGTTAACTGTGGGACCTTATATAGACAGGTGTGTGCCTTTCCACATCATGTCAATTGAATTTACCACAGTTGGACTCCAATCAAGTTGTAGAAACATCTGAAGGATGATCAATGGAAACAGGAAGCACCTGAAAAGTATTCAGACCCTTTGCTATGAGACTCGAAATTGAGCTGAGGTGCATCCTGTTTCCATTGATCATCCTTCAGATGTTTCTACAACTTGAATGGAGTCCAACTGTGGTAAATTCAATTGATTTGACATGATGTGGAGAGGCACACACCTGTCTATATAAGGTATTTCTGTTTTTTATTTGTAATACATTTGCAAACATTTCTAAAAACCTGTTTTTGCTTTGTCATTATGGGGTATTGTGTGTAGATTGATGCAGATTTTTTTTATTTAATCCCTTTTCTGAATGCACTATCTCAGATGATACGATATATCTGTAATTACATTTCTAACAGAGGGCCATTAACAATCTGTATCGAGACACTGCATCATGTGATGGTGAGTCGAGCTGGTTTTCCTATCATTCATCTCACATCTAACCTTCTGTTACCATGGAAATACTTCACTCCAGGATATTGGATTGATATGGCTTTTGACTGTACTTGAACAGGAGGAAGTGACAAACAATCTTATTTGTAATAAATTACACTATCACTTTATCCTATATTGGACTGATGGTGGTTGACACAGGACAAGCTGATTTTACACTTTAACATTCATAATCTGGACAACCAATGCACCAGAAACCTTTTCTGTAACATTGATTTTCAGTTGGGTGCATAACTGAAGCCAAAGGGGATCCCAATTAAATCATAAAAAAAGTATATTCTGTGTCCTGTAACAGTTTCCCATATCTCTTCTCCAATACAACCCGATGTTCCATGTATTTGATGTATTCTAGAAGTATACCTTGGTTTGGGAAACACTGTCCTGTAACTTGCAATGTGGTTAAAGTAGTTAACACACCTTTGACTATGGCCAGCTGTGAATGGATTATCCTCTCACACTTGGCGCGGGGACCAATCAGGAGGTAAATCTGCTCGTCTCGTGTGATGACATCATCAGAGTCTATCTATGGTAGAGGGACAGAAGAAGAAGAAGAAGATCATATTATCAAGTCAGGACTGATGACTTGACACCAACGTGACACATGCCATGATTTAGGCGAGACAGTCGGCTAGCAGCCAGCAGACCAACAGTCAATGGTCAGACTGTCCACTGCTGCGTGTGATATGACATTAAAAAGTTGTTAGTCTCAAATTATGCGGCTCTCGAATGACAGTTGCCATGAATCATTGCATTATGTAGTGTTTGTTTAACATGTAGGATTGTGTGTGCCAACAGGGCGACATTTGTTTAATCCTTCAGGTTTTATCCTTCTACTTCTTACCCTTTGTCTGATCATGCCTTTATGTCCAAAACCCCCACCAATGAAATCTGAGGGACAATTAACCCCTCAGTCCAAGCCTGGGAATCCAAACTGAATCGCTCTGTTTCACAGTTGTTTTACTTCACTGATTCAGTATGGCAATCTTTCCATTACAACCGTGTGTGCCTGTAAAGAGCGGCATTGTTCAAAACTAATTTGTCAGCGATTAGATCACCTTTAACCAATCAGAAGACAATCTAATCCAAAGCTTTTGGACTCCTGGAAGAGCAGCTGTTGTAGTTGTTTATTTGTTTATTTGGATCGCCGTTAGCTTTTGCAGAAGCAGCAGCTACTCTGCCCGGAGTCCACAAAAACACAAAACATGACAAGAAACAAAACACTGACACACTGATAGACAAGGAAAGTCACACAAATGTAAAATATATAACTCGATACAAACAACGGAACAAAAAAACAATACAAACAATACAACACAAAAAATGTGTGCGTTAGTGTCTGTGTCTGTGTTTATGTTTGCGTCCCCTCACAGTCCCCGCCGTTCCATGAATCGTTGTTCTATCTGTTTTTGAAAGGCTATTTTTCTGTTTGCTTGAGTAATTGGAGATGGAAGGGAGTTCCATGTGATCATGGTTCTGTATAAAACTGTGCGTTGCTGTGAATTCGTTTTGGACTTGGGGACAGTGAAGAAACCCCTGGTGGTATGTCTTGTGAAGTATGTATGGGTGTCTGAGCTGAACGTTATTTGACTATGCAGACAATATGGAATTTTCGGCACAGTGATATTTCTCTGAAAAACTAGAAGAGAAGCAGTTCCTCTCTCGTCAGCCCTCAACTAGGAAAGACTGGCATGTTGTTGATGTTAGTTCTGTATGTGCAGTTAAGAGCAAGGCGTGCTGCTCTGTTTTGAGCCAGCTGCAGCTTTGCTAGGACTTTCTTTGCTGCAGTTGACCATATTACCAGACAATAATCAAAATGGGACAATTCCAGAGCCTGAATAACTAGTACAGATGATTTTTGTGTAAAAATTGCATAACATCTTTTTATAACAGACATACCCCACCCCAACTTCACAACAATTTTGTCAAAATGACTTGCCCACGATAATTGACCAGCCAATGTTATAATAAAATCTAATGGGGATCCAAATAAACAAATAAGCTCAGCATTTGGGTTTTCTTGCTAAAGCTATCTATAGGTCCTGTGACGACCCTCTGTCTCTGTCTGCCGAATTCTTTCTCTTTCCTCTTGTTTTCCTTAGTGGGGTGTCGGTGGGCGAAGCCGGGAGGGTCGTCAGCGAAATGGGACACACCTGGGCCGGCTGTGTCACATTCACCTTTCCCCATTCATGGAGGGGATTCTCCATGCAAACATGCTGTTGGATTTTGGTTGTGTCTGTTTTGTTTTGTTGTGGCTGTTTTGTTTTGTTGTGGCTGTTTTGTTTTGGTTGTGGCTGTTTTGTTTTGTTGTGGCTGTTTTGTTTTGGTTGTGGCTGTTTTGTTGTGGCTGTTTTGTTTTGGTTGTGGCTGTTTTGTTTTGTTTTGGTTGTGGTGGTTTTGTTTTGGTTGTTTGCTTTGGTACCTTTCAGCACCCCTCATTGTCACGTCTGTGCACGCAGACACTCACTTACACTGACCATTGTTGATTGTATTTAGGTTACTTCGGTTAGTGGATGTGTGTTTGTTGTTCCTTGGTCTCTACGTTGTCTCCCTTTTTGTTGCGGGCTTCGAGCCGTTTCGTGACAGTCCTGAGATCTGTCTGTTAGAGGAAGGCAAGACTGATCAGTGAAGTGAAATGAAGGCTGGAGCATTTCCGTTTGGATGCCCAGGATATCACAGTCCCCTAGAAGTACATTGAATTTAACCAATACAATCCCCCCAAGTCTTAGATGGGATTTCATTGGGTTTGTTTGAAGGTGTCCTAATTGCAATCGTCTCATCTGCGATTGTCTCGCCTAATTGCAATGTTGATAACAATACCTTTCAATGAAATTACAAAGTAATTTGTGTAATATTAGGGTTTTACATCGTGTAAAAGCCCTATTTTCCTATTGAGATGCATTACATTGAAAATTGTCAGGTTGCTCAAGCTATCGCCACAGAACAATGAGGGTTAGTTATAAAAGTCTTTGCTATCCTTTTCCTTTCTTTCTGTGCCCCCGGTGTTTGGATATACTGGTTAAGTTACCAGGTTGTTAGCTAGCTAGCGAATGAGGTAACGTGTTAACGACACTTTATAATGTAAAATGCATCCTGGAAGATTGAAAGGTTGCGGCAGTAATATGGGGCAGATCTTTTCACCTGGTTGGTTTAGAAGCAAGTCATTTTCACTGTAGTAATGTTGCAACCGTAGCTAGGTTTCCATCCAATTGGCGACAGATTAATGCAAAACATTTTTTTAAACGCATGAAGAAAATATGTGCATTTCCCCACCAATGGTGTTTCCACTGAACGGACCTGCTGTGGATAAAAATACGTGATGAAGTGCAATGTGTTTCCATCATATTTTCAACTCTACCGATAGTTTTGTCACAAACCTTTGTGTTAAATACCAAATGTCCCTACTATGGTGAAGTTCATCTTAATAAACTGCATGGTTTCCTGAGTCATAACAGAAGGACCACACACACCATATCATCGCGTGACTCCAAGTTTACTTCGATATGATGGTTATTATATCAATATTTGCGCATAAGAGTTTCCACCGGCATTTCTCACATACATTTTACCAACACAAAATGATCCCACTATGTTGAACAAAAAAATTGTCGGCATTTAAAAAATTTACAGAAATTTCCTGTTTCCATCCCAGGTGTCACTCTGATTTTTTTTTTAATACGGTGTGACTTTAATCGCATAGAAACTGTAAATGGAAACGTGGTTAATGACGCTAATGAAGCTGCACAAATGGTGTTTAACTAGGGCACTCGGAAACCATGGTACAGCAGAGCCTTATCATTAGGCTGCATCAATTATTATCTGGGAGATTTTTTTCATAGTTGCACAGTGCTAAAAAAAAAAACTCCTGATCGCACAGCAAAATATTTTGTCACATGTAGCTAGTTTTCCATCCAATTGGCAACAGATTTTCATGCGAATATTCAAAAATCTGCATAAATATGAATATTCTAAAATCCACAGAGAAGGACAGTTGAAGTCAGAAGTCATTAAAACTCGTTTTTTCAACCACTCCACACATTTCTTGTTAACAAACTATAGTTTTAGCAAGTCGGTTAGGACATCTACTTTGTGCATGACACAAGTAATTTTTCCAACAATTGTTCACCGCCAGATTATTTCACTCATAATTCACTGTATCGCAATTCCAGTGGGTCAGAAGTTTACATACACTAAGTTGACAGTGCCTTTAAACAGCTTGGAAAATTCCAGAAAATTATGTCATGGCTTTAGAAGCTTCTGATAGGCTAATTGACATCATTTGAGTCAATTGGGGGTGTACCTGTGGATGTATTTAAAGGCCTACCTTCAAACTCAGTGCCTCTTTGCTTGACATCATGGGAAAATCAAAAGAAATCAGCCAAGACCTCCGAAAAAAATGTGTAGACGTCCACAAGTCTGGTTCATCCTTGGGAGCAATTTCCAAACGCCTGAAGGTACCATGTTCCTCTGTACAAACAATAGTACGTAAGTATAAACACCATGGGACCATGCAGCCGTCATACCGCTCAGGAAGGAGACGCGTTCTGTCTCCTAGAGATGAACATACTTTGGTGAGAAAAGTGCAAATAAATCCCAGAACAACAGCAAAGGACCTTGTGAAGATGCTGGAGGAAACAGGTAAAAAGTATCTATATCCACAGTAAAACGAGTCCTATATCGACATAACCTGAAAGGCCGCTCAGCAAGGATGAAGCCACTGCTCCAAATCCGCCATAAAAAAAGCCAGACTACGGTTTGCAACATGGGGACAAATAACGTACTTTTTGGAGAAATGTCCTCTGGTCTGATGAAACAAAGATAGAACTGTTTGGCCAAAATGACCATCGTTATGTTTGGAGGAAAAAGGGGGAGGCTTGCAAGCCGAAGAACACCATCCCAACCGTGAAGCACGGGGGTGGCAGCATCATATTGTGGGGGTGCTTTGCTGCAGGAGGGACTGGTGCACTTTACAAAATAGATGGCATCATGAGGGAGGACAATTATGTGGATATATTGTCTCAAGACATCAGTCAGGAAGTTAAAGCTTGGTCGCAAATGGGTCTTCCAAATGGACAATGACCCCAAGCATACTTACAAAGTTGTGGCAAAATGGCTTAAAGACAACAAAGTCAAGGTATGGGATTGAGGTCACCTGACCTCAATCCCATAGAAAATATGTTGGCAGAACTGAAAAAGCATGTGCGAGCAAGGAGGCCTACAAACCTGACTCAGTTACACCAGCTCTGTCAGGAGGAATGGGCCAAAATTCTTATTGTGGGAAGCTTGTGGAAGGCTACCCAAAACGTTTGACCCAAGTTAAACAATTTAAAGGCAATGCTACCAAATAATAATTGAGTGTATGTAAACTTCTGACCGGCTGAGAATGCGATGAAAGAAATAAAAGCTAAAATAAATCCTTCTCTCTACTATTATTCTGACATTTCACATTCTTATAATAAAAGGGTGGTCCTAACTGACCTAAAACAGGGAATTTCTACTAGGATTAAATGTCAGGAATTGTGAAAAACTGAGTTTAAATGTATTTGGCTATAGTGTATGTAAACTTACAACTTCAACTGTATGTTAATTTCCCTCTCGTGGTGTTTCCACCAAACTAACTTGTTACAGAGAAAAATCAGTGCGTGATGACATAGTACACACAATGTAATTTCATTTTTCATGTACTGATTTAAAAATCTAAAGTTCTATATATTTCCATCACATTTTCAACTTTAGAGATAGTTTTGTCACAAACTATAGCGTTAAATAGCAAATGTGGCCACTCTGGTCTTAGCACATGCGCTCTAGCCAACAGCTCGCAGATAGTGTGGGTAGCCTGTGCGGGTAGGCTCGAGTAGACCTTATAAGGCTATAAATAAAGTAAATTATGATGAACTTCACAGGGTTTTGCAAGCTATGAGCTTAATGCTCCTTTCCAATAAATATCAAGGGTCTTATTCTGGTGACATGATGATTGATGCTTTACTGCCGACAAATACAAATATTCTTTCTCTCATCCATAATCTCATCATGTAGACTAAAACTTCTTAGGGATAGGCGTCCCATCAACGGGGCAGTTGTAAATCATGCAGCGCCGTGTGTCACGATCGCAGATTTTAGAGAAACAACAAATGGTACATTTAAGTGTCTTATATCGGCTGAAAGCGTACATTCTTGTTGATACAACTGCACTGTCCAATTTACAGTGGCTATTACTGTGAAGAAAATGCCATGCTATTGTTTGAGGAGAGTTCCTAACAACAAAACACTTTTTTCAACGTGATAGGTATGATAAATTCACCTCTGAAGGTGAAATGTGTACTTATGTAAGTATAGCTTCCTTCCCTCTTACTCGCCCCTACCTGGGCTTGAACCAGGGACCCTGCACACATCAACCACCGTCAAAGCATCGTTACCCATCTCTCTGCAAGGGGTACAACTACTTCAAGGTTTCAGAGCGAGTGACGTCACCGATTTAAATGCTGTTGGCTAACTAGCCATTTCACACCGGCTACACTTACATTCTGAAATCTTGCTCTGATTTATCATCCAAAGGGTCCCAGAGATAACATGAAGTGTCGTTTTGTTAGATAAAATCATTTTTCATATCCTAAAAAGGTTCATATAGCATGCATGATCGATTTTGTATTTCCACTCGTTCAATTTGCAAAGAAAGGAATCTGTGAAAATCTAACCCTAAACGTTGTTTCAACCAGTCAAATCACATTTGTATGTATTCTTCAGAGATCCTAGAACGTAACCAGACTTCACTATATCATTAGGGGTGTAGTATATCCTATAGTACACCATATTCGGTCAGAGAGCGAAGCCTTCACGGCACACCGATGACGCGGGCGGTCTTCACTTGAACAACTCTAACTTTGTCAAATAAGCACCGTTCGGGGTCAAACAAAGCTAGCTAGATAGCCAATGAGCTGGGCTTTACATGAGTACAGAAACCCTGTATCTGTCTTAAAATGTAGCTACTAACCTTGTACGACAGCATGCCTTTTCCTTTTGGCCAACAAATATAAGAATATTCAGAGGTATGAAGTTATGAAAACTGGTTGTTTTGCAAATGTGGAACTTATAATATGGCTACTAATACTGGAAAAGCTAAGTATACAGATTTTGCTATATTCTTGCAGAAAAATGTTATATGAATGCAAATGTCTCATTCACGATTTGCCCAAATGTACCTGGGTGACTTCACACTAAATGTCATGTAGTTCGCTCATACTTCAAGTTATCCGTCTGAAACTTTGCACATACACTGCTGCCATCTTGTGGACACCATCGTAATTACAACCAGAGTGACCTTTCTTTTGCATTTCAAAGATGGGGGTAGAAAAAAATATCACAAATTGTGTATTGTATTTTCTTCTACCAGATCTATTGTGTTATATTCTCCTACATTCACATTTCCACAAACTTCAAAGTGTTTCCTTTCAAATGGTACCAAGAATATGCATATCCTTGCTTCAGAGCCTGAGCTACAGGCAGTTAGATTTGGGTATGTCATTTAGGCGAAAATTGAAAATAAGGGGGCTATCCCGAAGAAGTATAAATTGCATGGTTTCCCAAGTCATAGTGGGAGGACCACACATCATATCACGTGACTACAAGTTTCCTTAGATATGATGGTTATTAGGGTGAGTATTGGTAAAGTGGGACACTTAAGCTTTGTAATGGATATCTTTAAATGTGTACAATAACATAATCTATGCCTGTGTGTTAGTGAAGTATGTGATGATAAAAAATGGGTTCAATAGTTGTGAAGTCATCATTGTGGGCGTGGCAGCCCGTGTAATAACACATGTCTCTAGAGGCATAATGGTAAGTAAAATGACATAGGGTTCTGAGGAAAATAATGTATGTTTATAAAAAAAAAAACTAAGGATATTCAATGTTTCATTACAACATACAGTATTTTGTAACGGGATGTAATTGTAAATAAAAATGACTCTAAATGGTTTGCTTACTACTTTCACCTTTTTAGAACATTGCCATTTTGACTGTGTTCCAGTTGCCAATCGCCTACTGTCAAACTGGGACACCCTGTTACTGTCAAACTGGGACACCCTGTTACTGTTAAACTGGGACACTCCTCTAGGCCATTTTAATGCAGATTTTTTTACTTCTTCTGGGGATTGTGAAATACATGTTTTCTTAACAGAAATCCATTTTCTATATAGGATTAAACCAACATAAAAAATCATAGCTAGTTACAGTATATTCATAGGTATATGATGACAAAAACATTATAGTTTGCTGTATTTGACTGATAAAACAGTCATTGAAATTGTTGATGGGCGAGGTCTTTCTGGTTTCATTCTACAACATGTCCACTAGAGTGTAGTGTTGAGAGTGTTGAGCTGATAGGCCTAGATTAAGTTTATTTTATTTATAGGCTATACAATTACATATAGGCTACATCATATAATTATAGTCAAGTATGATGATGATAATAATAAATGATCATTCTTAATGTTCCACATACATTTCATTTGCAATTATAATTTAAGTTTATCATTAAAATATGGAAATTACTCATACTCTCTAATTTATCCTTCTTTACAATAAAAAATTAAGTGTCCCACTTTGTCAATCAAGGTGTCCCAATTTGCCAGTATCAACTGAAAATGACAATTTGTGTTGGAAGAAGAGTCATTCATCCTGTGTTTAATTTCTATTGTTAATTTCTATCAGTTCCAAAACTGTTTAGAATGGTATCATGATGGGAGTTAAGACAATGGGATGATTCTGAAAAGCACTTTTTCAGAAAGTGTCCCACTTTACCAATACTCACCCTATCAGTATTTGCGCATACAATTATTTCCACCATTTCTCACGTGATACATTTTACAGACACAAAAAGATCACACCATGTCGAATGAACAAAGTATTTATAAAATTGTACCGAAACGTCCTGTTTCCATATGTGGTTTATGTCGTACTTTAGAGCCATGCTCCTGAGGAGCTGATGTGCTGCCTCCAGGTGTTGTGAAATAGTTGTACTGGGGTGCAGTATGTGTCGATCCCTCTTGAACCCTTTTTTTCTGTGGCTCCTGGGTGCCTTGTCCTCAGGGCCCTTGCTTTGCGAGTTATGGGCAAGCGCAAAACAAAGACGCTTTGTGAGCCCGGTACATTTCACAACCATACAGCAAAACTAGCAGCTAGTCAGCTAGCAATGACTAGCTATACTAGCCATAAGAAAGAGAGCAAGAGAGAGTGATTGACAGAGAGAGATATACAGTGTATTCGGAAAGTATTCAGACCCCTTCCCCTTTTCCACATTTTGTTACGTTACAGCCTTATTTTAAAATGGATTAAATAAATAAAAAAGCCTAATCATTCTACAAACAATACCCCATAACATATGACAAAGGAAAAACGGGTTTTTAGACATTTTTGCACATACCATTTCTTTTTTTTACAGAAATACCTTATTTACATAAGTATTCAGACCCTGTGCTATGAGACTCGAATTTTAACTCGGGTGCATCCTGTTTCCATTGATCATCCTTGTTGATGTTTCTTCAACTTGATTGGAGACCACCTGTGGAAAATTCAATTGATTGGACATGAAAAGGCACACACCTGTCTGTGTAAGGTCCTATAGTTGACAGTGCATGTCGGAGCAAAAACCAAGCCAGGAGGTCGAAGGAATTGTCCGTAGAGCCCGAGACAGGATTGTGTCGAGGCACAGATCTGGGGGAAGGGTACCAAAAAATGTCTGCAGCATTCAAGGTCCCCAAGAACACAGTGGCCTCCAGCAGTAAAGTTTGAAGAAGTTTGGAACCACCAAGACTCTTCTTAGAGCTGGCCACCTGGCCAAACTGAGCAATCGGGTGAGAAGGGCCTTGGTCAGGGAGGTGACCAAGAACCTGATGGTCACTCTGGCAGAGCTCCAGAGTTCCTCTGTGACGATGGGAGAACCTTCTCAGCAGTACTCTACCAATCAGAACTTTATGGTAGAGTGGACAGACGGAAACCACTCCTCAGTAAAAGGCACATGACAGCCCGCTATGAGTATGCCAAAAGGCACCTAAAGGACTCTGAACATGAGAAACAAGATTCTCTGGTCTGATGAAACGAAGATTGAACTCTTTTGCCTGAATGCCAAGTGTCACGTCTGGAGGAAACCAGGCACCATCCCTGCGGTGAAGCATGGTGGGGGTGGCAGCATCATGCTGTTGGGATGTTTTTAAGCGGCAGGGACTGAGAGAATCTTCAGGATGGAGGAAAAGATGAACGGAGCAAAGTACAGAGAGATCCTTGATGAAAATCTGCTCCAGAGTGCTCAGAACCTCAGACTGGGGCGACAGTTCACCTTTCAACAGGACAATGACCCTAAGCACACAGCCAAGATGACGCAGGAGAGGCTTCGGGACAAGTCTCTGAATGTCCTTGAGTGGCTCAGCCAGAGCCCGGACTTGAACCCAATCGAACATCTCTGGAGAGACCTGAAAATAGCTGTGCAGCGGTGCTCCCCATCCAGCCTGACAGAGTTTGAGAGTATCTGCAGAGAAAAATGGGAGAAACTCCTCAAATACAGGTGTGCCAAGCTTGTAGCTTCATACCCAAGAAGACTTAAAACTGTAATCACTGCCAAAGATGCTTCAACAAAGTACTGAGTAAAGGGTCTGAATACTTATGTAAAAATACTTATGATTTGTCATTATGGGGTATTTTATCAATTTCAGAATAAGGCTGTAACATAACAAAATGTGGAAAAGGTCAAGGGGTCTAAATACTTTCCAAATGCACTGTAGCTGATAATATAACACTTGAAATGTCTATCTTTATGAAACCTTTTTGAGTGCAATATTTACTGTTAAATTCTAATAGTTTTTTGTTGCTGTTGTTTTGTCTTCTCACTTTTGTTTATTGCACTTGCTTTGGCAATGTAAACATGTTTCCCATGCCAATAAAGCCCCTTTGAATTGAATTTAGAGTTTTTTGTTGAGTTTTTATAATACATTTTATACTTAATTATTAACACAAATAATGGCACACTGTGCCTTTTCAGAAAAAAAATAATAATATAATAATAATATATATATATATATATATATATATATACAGCTCATTTCATGCCAGCTCATTTCATCAACAAAAAATAGTTTTCCCTCCTCCACAAAACAAACCGCTCCTTTGTAAGCCCACTTCTCCTCAAACAATGGAAGAAGTACTTTTCCAGCTGAGAATAACTCAAAATCCACTTTTATTCTCGCTTTGACTAATCCTTTCAAAACACGTCTTAGATCCTGCCAATATCCCGTGTCTATTTTATGTTTCCTACTCATCTTAGCTTGTCCCAAAATAAAATGTAACAGTTGATATTTTCTTTTCTGTTGCTTACCATATTGAAACTCCAAAATAAAAACAGTGTTATTGAAAATCTCCCCTACAGCTGTAAACAAAGACTCCAGTACTTCAAATAGAGACTTTATCCTCTCACACTCCATAAAACAGTGAACATTGTTTCTCTTATGTTACAAAAAGGACATTCATCTCCAAAATCTGAATCAGTAACATACAAAAGCATTAACTGCAATGATGCCATGCAAAACCCTCCATTGCATGTCACCAGTGCCCTTTTGTAATGGTGGCTTGTACAGTGCTCTCCATGCTGGCTTTACCTTGTCACCAATGCCTAGTTCTACCCTCCAAGGAGTTGTCTTTTCTATTCTTCAATGTATCTTTATTCACAACCTTGATACACCCCTTATATAAGTTTTTCCCATTCACCTCATCCAAACCCTTCTCTGGGATATTGGGTGTAATCCCTAGTCATGGAAATGGGACGTTTTCATCTTGTATCTTCTTCTTGTGACTATTAAGCAACCACATTGTTAACAATAATAGTGCGCCCCCTGTATGACATACGAGATAACAACCAATGACATATCCTCATCCTCCCATCCACCATTTCAAGCACCCCATTCATTTTTCCCCCATTGTCCCTACATCCCTTAGGTACACCCCAAGATACTTAAAACCTCCTTTACACCATTCCAGCCCCCCTGGCAAAGCAATGATCCCTCCAGACCATTTTCCAATCTGTAAAGCACAACTTTTTTCACAATTTACCTTTGCAGAGGATATTCCCCTATACTGATCAACCAAGAGACTCAAACTATCCACCTCTGCTTGATTTTTCACTAAAATAACTACATCAGCATAAGCTGAGAGACGAATAGGAGAAATATCCTCTGAAAGGCACACCCCTTTAATGCGACTTCTAATGGTAGTAGTGGCTCTATAGCGATGGCATATAACATTCCTGACAAAGAACACCCCTGCCTAATACCTCTACAAATTTTAAAAGGAGCACTCAAGCCACCGTTAACTTTCAGTACACTTTCAATGTCACCATGTATCACTCTGATCATGGCAATAAAACCAGAGCTGAAACCAAACACCTCAAAAGTGCGCCATAAGTATTGATGTTCATCTCTGTCAAATGCCTTTTCCAGATCAATCGAAATTAGACCAGTATCCAACCTAATAGTCCTAGAGACATAAAAAAAACTGAATCAGAGAAATGTTTTCCCTATCTCAAATCAAATCAAATCAAATTTTATTTGTCACATACACATGGTTAGCAGATGTTAATGCGAGTGTAGCGAAATGCTTGTGCTTCTAGTTCTAGTTATTATCTGCCTGCCGGGAACACAGTAGGACTGGTCCGTATGTATGATTTGCCCCATCACCTCCCCCAGCCTGTTGGACAAAGCCTTGCACAATAAAGTCACCGGCCTGCAGTTTTTCACCTCCTTATGGTCACCCTTTTTTGGCAGTAGGGTTAGGACATTCCTCCTGCAGCTTATCGGTAGTAACCCTCCAGTCAAGTGTTGTTAACTACTGCTAGCCAATCATTTCCCCAAAAGGTCAACGGGATGCCCATCAATGCCTGGTGCCCTTAAATTTTCCATGCCTTTTAATGCAGTGTATAGCTCCTGCAAAGACAATGGTTGCTTTAGCTCAACCTGAACTTCTGCAGCCACCTGTGGGAGCCCATCAAGGAACTGCTGTGTCACTGTTTTATCCTCTGTGTACTCACACTTGTAGAGCTCAGCATAGAACTCTACTGCCCTCTTTCTAATTTCACTAGGGTCCATTCTTTTTCTCTAAACCAAAGAAGATTTTGGATGAGGCATCCATTTCAGAGATTCCCTGAAACTTACTTCTCACCAATGCCCCCTGTGCTATGATACCCAGCAGGTCTGCCAATGTGACTTTTTTTCTCTTGAGGGCCTGAGTTTGGCCTCAGTCTGAATCGGGATTCTTCCTATTTCCCACCACTGTTGAAGGGATACAAAACTGGCCTTTTGAGACCTCCACCTCTCCCAGAAAAAACTCAAACATTTCCCGGAAGTGAGCATCACTCAATAAAGTTATATTAAAATGCCAGTATCCGCTTTTGGGTTTTACAGCGTTAATGAACACCACCTCTGTTATTAAACAATGATCAGAAAATCCCACTGGGGTTATCACACTTGATTTACAGACCTGAGGTTTTATTGTTTTGAGCAGCAATCTATCTAACCTGGCCAGAGAGATGGTGTTCTCTCCCACATGGGCCCATGTGTACTGTCTCGTGCCTTCATGTTGGCTCCGCCAAATATCACACAGTTCATGTGTTACAATAAGGCATTTTTTAAAAGTGCCCCCCCACTCCTGTTGCCACATAATTACATTTCAATATTACTATGCGTGTCTTGTAGAAAACGTATGTCACTTCCCTTTTCCTTCATTAACTCATACACCAGGGCTCTTTTTTTAACATCTCTCACCCCAGTTACGTTTAAAGAGGAAAATCTTAAAACTGCTCAAGACTGGGGGAAAAAATACAGAGGAAGAGACAGAAAACAAATCTCTTTACAGATTTAAGGCTGCGACTGAACTTTTCCCTTAGAATTTAAATCACTTGTCACTCTTGTGACAACTTTCTTGAGCAATTTCAGGGCTTGTCAAACCTCCCCCCGTGTTTTTTTTTTTACATCAGAACCTTTGCTGATTCAATAAACAATTCACTCTCAGGAAAAAAAACTGTTACATTATAATCCTGCATATAGTTCTTCCCTTTTGTCAATTTCAGAAATGTACGTACCTTCTCAATCCCATACCCCCCTTCCACCCCATTTCTCTCCCTGTTTTGTTGTGATGCGTCAGATGACTCTCGCTATCCTCCCCAGAGGAAAACTACACCATCACCATCACTATAACCTGATTATCCTCAACTGATTTATCAATTTCTACCTTTCTCTTAGAATTAGAACCTTCATCACCCCTTAAATTTGTCATCTTACTCCTCGGTACTTTGAAAACAGCTGCTTCATTTTTCTTTATTTCAATCTCCTCTTGAACTCCAATTTCCATTTCCAGCATCGACTCAGCGACCCCAGTCGCAGTCTCACTGGCTGTTTCCCCTACTTCTTTGTTCTGATCTACCACAATTGCCCCCGTAGCCACACTGCTTTCCTTTCCTACTTTTCCAACCATATCTGCCCACCTTCTCCCTTCCCCTGAACCCTTAGCATGTTCATACCTTCGCCGTGGTGCCTAGAGATACTACAGGGCTCTGCGCGCTCGTTCTTGGGACAATAACGTAACACATGCCCCTCTCTTCCACAGCCAAAACATTTAATTGATTCAGTAGAAGCATTGAACACATATTCAATTCCGTCAATCTTAAAACTGAACGCTAAATTCAGTTTGTCAGTATCCTTTTTTTAAATAATATGCACATGTTTCAGCAAAGAAGATTCACATCCAAAAATAACATTTTATTGTAGATACAAGTTGACCATGACGAGATAACTCTCGCTCCAACATTTCATCTCTAACAAATGGTGGCACGTTAGAAAGTCTAACTTTCTTCGCCGGATTAATAAGAGGAAATACCGACGTCTGTGTATCCCGCAATATCCCGCAATACCGACGTCTGTGTATCCCTGCTATACCTACCTGAGGCTGATTTTATGCTGTCATACCCAATGATAGCGCCAACTGCTAAGCTACATTCTTCCAACTAACACCCCTCCGCAGCAGAAATGTTTACTCCATGCCGCCGACTAAGTTTTTCAAACCACAAACCTCCGTGAGTGGACATTGCTACCAGCCCCACCCGCTGCTTGCGCCCTCGAGAAAAACAACCTCAACGATCACACCACCCCTATACGTGCTTACAGTGAGACAAGATAACCTTAAAACAACTAATTTAATCAATATGTATACACAGGCACACACACTGAAAACACCGAAACCCAATAGAGTGAAAACACTCCCACAATCGCTCCTGCTTCCCGACTCACTCCAGCATGCACTCCGACGAGAGAGAGAGGACATCACAAGCTATTATGGTAAACGGACATTAGAAGAGGGGGAGAGGCGAAGACAGATAGATAAAAGGAAAGTCCATAGGAATGAGGTACTGTAGATACACCAGTACGCATATTTTCATCAACTACGTCAACTTCGGAGTAGGGAATTTTGTGTATATAAGTGTAGTTTTTTTCTACAAGACATGTACATACATTTCACAGCACTATAATGGCTGCCTCCCACAAAAGTGTATGAAAACCGTTTCTGTGTACTAACCAAGACCAACTGGAACAACTAATAAATGTGACAATCACATTCAATGCGTAATTCGCATAAACAAACTGCCTATGAGGGAACAGTATTTTAGATATAGAGCACATGATCAATATCACCAAAATATGTTTACACGATACCATCTCCAAGTGTGACCAGGCAAATTATTTTTATAATTGACATTAACAAACTGCCTGGGAGTGAACAGTAGCTTAGATACAGCATAGAGCACATAATGATCAATATCACGAACAATATGTTTTAGTGATATCATCTCAACGCATGACTTGATGTTTGAGAGACCTCAATGTTACTTTTACATCCCGGTCAAGCCAAAGTCAACACAGACACCTAAGTTACTGTGAGAGTTTTACTGTTTTACCGTTAACTGTAGACACATACTGGAAGTGTTGACAGTTCAATGCTGACAAATTCTCTGCTGTGTGTATGGGAGTGCGTTTACACCACTCC
Source organism: Brachymystax lenok tsinlingensis (assembly GCA_030435695.1). Taxonomy (NCBI): domain Eukaryota; kingdom Metazoa; phylum Chordata; class Actinopteri; order Salmoniformes; family Salmonidae; genus Brachymystax; species Brachymystax lenok. The sequence goes on from CM059780.1 coordinate 26,641,285, forward strand.
AAACTACGTTTGGCATTGCGCAACGTGATTGTGTGCGCCTGCTCGGCCATGGAACCCATTTAATGAAGCTCCCGACAAACAGTTATTGTGCTGATGTTGCTTCCAGAGGCAGTTTGGAACTCGACAGTGAGTGTTGCAATCGAGGACAGATGTTTTTTACGTGCTACGTTTTTCAGTACTCAGCGGTCCCGTTGTGTGAGCTTGTGTTGCCTACCACTTCGCGGCTGAGCCATTGTTGCTCCTAGGCGTTTCGACTTCAAAATAACAGCACTTACAGTTGACCGAAATTTGATGAATTGACTTGTTGGGAAGGTGGCATCCAATGACAGTGTCACGTTGAAAGTCACTGAACTCTTCAGTAAGACCATTCTACTGCCAATGTTTGTTTATGTAGATTGCATGGCTGTGGCTTGATTTTATACACCTGTCAGCAATGTACGTGGCTGAAATAGCCGAATCCAGTCATTTGAAGGGGTGTCCACATACACTATATATACAAAAGTATGTACATACAGTGCATTGATCGATATATAGACCATACATTTTCTGTCATTGTCAGTGTGGTATTTTTGCTGACAGGAAGGATGTGTTTCAAAAACAATTAGTGCAGAACCTCTCCTTGGCATTGTCTCTTAATTCGTTTTTTTTCCAACCCAAGTGATTTTCAGGTTGACTGAGCAGCGTACGGCTGGCTGTATGTCTGCCTCATGTCGACACTGATCGACTTCAGGAGATGAAGAGATGATGGAGCATAGATTAGTGGTACAGACATCAATTACAGGAGTGGTTAGAGGTCAGGGATGAGAGGTAATTTCAGAGCTGCTTTGTGGTTATGATTCTTATGAGGTAAGCCAGATTTCAGGAGCTTTGGGGATATAGATGGCTATGTCTAAAAGGCTTTTGTGATGGGGGGACACCAGCTGTCAAAACAAGTCAAAACAAAAAATGAAGAGCAATGACTCGTTAAGAACAGTCGCAAGGGTTCTATTAGGAAATGTTGTGTTGAATTAATGGATCACTCATAACAGGGATATTGACTATTCACAATGACATAGGCACTACGATAAGCACAGACACTATGGCATAAGCACTGTGTAAAAGCATAAGCACTGTTTATACTCCCAGTCGGTATTAGATAGAACGTCCGCAGATCGTCTCAAGATAAAAACATAACATTCAATATCTGTAAGTTAGACTAAATATTAGCACTTCACATACTCGTGGGTAATAACCTTCAATCTAGATAACAACACAAAACAAATCATAAGGCTAGAGAAATTTATCGACAAATATTACGAAAACAGCAACACTCAAACATGACGGAGAGTAAACAAAGAGAACCAATCTCCAAAAGAAAACGTGACTCCTTGACGGACACAGACGATTTATGCTTTTCACAATGGTAAGGATGGAAACAGATCTGTTAAAATCGATAAATGACAAACTGGGCATACTTGAATTAGTCAGTAAAGATATAAAAGAGTTGAAAGCGAGCCTCGAGATGAGTGACGAAAAAGCTGCGACAATGGAGGAAAAAAAGAGCTTAAAGGAACAGTCAATAATATTGAAATGGACGTTAATGAACTTTAAAAGGATAATATCTTTCTGAGAGAAGCCTTACTTGACATATAGACTAGATCTATGAGAGAAAATCGGGAGAAAATCGAGAGAAAAAGAAGGACAAGTTCCTGAAAGTGTGGTGAAAGAATTCTTTCTTACAGTGCTTCAGATCCCACACAAAGCTGTCGACAAAATCCAACTCGAATGTGTACACCGTTTCGGACAGAGAGGAGAGAGATATGAGTTCCCAATCATTGCCAAATTAGCTTTCTTTAAAGATGATCAGTTCCCGAAGGAAATTGCAGAATGGCACAAAGTTCTGTACCCAATCTTCAAGGAGAATAGATTAAAAGGGAAACGTGTAGCTCTCGTAGTCAATAAACTGTATATACAGTTGAAGTTGGAAGTTTACATACACCTTAGCCAAATACATTTAAACTCAGTTTCTCACAATTCCTGAAATGTAATCCTATGAAAAATTCCCTGTTTTAGGTCTGTTAGGATCACCACTTTATTTTAAGAATGTGAAATGTCAGAATAATAGTAGAGAGAAGGATTTATTTCAGCTTTTATTTCTTTCATCACATTCCCAGTGGGTCAGAAGTTTACATACACTCAATTATTATTTGGTAGCATTGCCTTTAAATTGTTTAACTTGGGTCAAATGTTTCGTGTAGCCTTCCAAGCTTCCCACAATAAGTTGGGTGAATTTTGGCCCATTCCTCTTGACAGAACTGGTGTAACTGAGTCAGGTTTGTAGGCCTCCTTGTTCACACATGCTTTTTCAGTTCTGCCCACAAATGTCCCCATGTGCAGTTGCAAATTGTAGTCTGGATTTTTTATGGCGGTTTTGGAGCAGTGGCTCCTTCCTTGCTGAGCGGCCTTTCAGGTTATGTCAATATAGGACTCGTTTTACTGTGGATATATACATACTTTTATACCTGTTTCCCCCAGCATCTTCACAAGGTCCGTTGCTGTTGTTCTGGGATTGATTTGCACTTTTTGCACCAAAGTACGTTCATCTCTAGGACACAGAATGCGTCTCTTTCCTGAGCGGTATGCGTGGTCCAATGGTGTTTATACTTGCGTACTATTGTTTGTACAGATGAACGTGGTACCTTCAGGCATTTGGAAATTGCTTCCAAGGATGAGCCAGACTTGTGGAGGTCTACAATTTTGATTTCTTTTGATTTTCCCATGATGTCAAGCAAAGAGGCACTGAGTGTGAAGGTAGGCCTTGAAATACATCCACAGGTACACCCCCAATTGACTCAAATTATGTCAATTAGCCTATCAGAAGCTTCTAAAGCCATGACATAATTTTTCTGGAATTTTCCAAGCTGTTTAAAGGCACAGTCAACTTAGTGTATGTAAACTTCTGACCCACTGGAATTGTGATACAGTTAATTATAAGTTAAATAATCTGTCTGTAAACAATTTCTGGAAAAATTACTTGTGTCATGCACTAAGTAGATGTCCTAACCAACTTGCCAAAACTATAGTTTGTTTACAAGAAATTTGTGGAGTGGTTGAAAAACGAGTTTTAATGACTCCAACCTAAGTGTATGTAAACTTCCGTCTTCAACTGTAGATGAACCAAATGTTCAGAGACACAAAGACTACTCTATGGCTATTCTAAATATTACTACGTTCCCATAGAGGAGTCAAATAATGGAACACCCAATACTAGCAATGGTATGGATTGTAATAAAAAAAATAGAAAAGCAATAAAATACAACAATTGTTAAAGAAATAAACTCCAACTACACTATTCCATTCTAAATAGGGAATGTTGGAAAATAATTTGTATTAGACTTTCCATTCATAGTATTTTGTAAATTGATAAGACAGCTTTAGAAGAAAGTATAATTTGTGAAATAATACATCTTCAAATATAAGGAACTGGAACACAAAAGTACTCAATCAACATGGTAGAGATAAAACACAGCAAACAGAGGACATAGAAAGCACAGTACATGGGTGTGTGCGGATTTATTGTGATGGAAGGTGGGGTGTGTGCTTTTGTCTTTGGAAAAGTGTGGTTAAGTGAGTGAAAAAAGAAACTGGTTGCAAATCCCAGAGCCCATGTGTATTTGTGAGCAGGGGTTGTGAGAGAGAGATTTCAATTTTGTGCAGGTATGGGACATACATTTATAAATAAATTATAAATATAGTTAATTTATTTATTGTGCTATCATGATGGAACAGTCCCCAACCCTATACCCTAGACACATCTGAGCGACCTATACACTAAGGAGAAGTCCTTATCTGTTTTATAGGTCTACTGTACAGTGGTTCCACCTTTAAAGTTGCGAGCTTACGCCGCGGGACTTAGAGGTCATTTGTGGTTTAGTACGGTACCCTGCGTCACCACTTCATTGCTCCAGACCAGCGCAAGGGGGAGTTAGACCACTGGTTATGCTTTTGGGTCCTACGGTGTCTCCAAATGACAATGAATGGACGACATAAACCTAAATAGAAACTGATAATTGTGCACGACTTCAGTATTACTTAGTGTAACAACAGTTTGAGTAAGGTTTTTATTATTTATTTTATTTTTCTCTTACTGTAGTACTGTAGGCCACTCCCGACCGGTCATATTGTACAGTGCCTGAGTGGTGCAACTGTCTAAGACACTGCATAGCAGTGCAAGCTGGGATGATACAGATGCTGGTTCAATACCTGTGCTGGCCTCAACTGGGAGACCCATGAGATGATTGTAGGTTTTTAGTTTTTCTCCCTCTAAAAACAGAAATAAATAATTCTAAATAACATACTTGCTTTATTTACAAATTAGTAACAATGTCTCACCCAATGTTCAAGAATGGCCTTTTTCTTGCTCACTTTACATTACTTGAAAACAAAATCATTTCCAAAATATTTAAGAGGCATTGCACTAATAATGGTGCTGACTAGGGAAACGTTCCCGCTGTTCTTAGTGCCAGTCTGCACGTTCAGACTAAAACAATGTAACTAATAATGGCATCTTTATGCTTTCACTAATAAAATAATAATAAAAAAACTCTTTCAAAATGCAGATGTTTATTTAGTCATGGATCCATAACGAATTACTATGGGAATAAATATCACTGAATTACAGAAATATCCTCCAATCCTATATATGTAATTATTTGCGGAGAGTCACGTCATATTTTTCGATATACTGTAGGCCCACCGTAGGCGACATGAGTCTCACTAGTGTTGAGTAATGTGCTGTTAAAAGTGGTTTAGGTCTTATTTATTTAAAGAGCATATTGAAGTTAGAAGCAATAGCCTACAACTATTTTAGCACCGTTTCAAGGTGCTCTGAGACAAGCATGGGGACTGGTCTTGATAAATCAATGAGATTTTTATTTACACTGAATCTCTGTTTGGGAATAGGTTAAGACTAGAATTAGACAATTAGGGTGTAGAAATGTTATGCTCTAAGTGTAACCTTTATTTAACTAGGCAAGTCAGTTAAGAGCAAATTCTTATTTACAAGGGCAGCCCACTCGTTCCTCCGTGCCGGGGAATTGAACCCCGGTCTCCCGCAGGACACTGGATTCTTTAGCTAAATAGCCGAGTACTGTACTCCCGGCCGTCATGTTGTACAGCTCCATATTTTCCGCTCCATCCTAACGGAAACCCATAGGGTTTTTCGTTTTCCTTGGAACAGAAACACCATAATAGTAATCAAATTAATACCAAACTCTAAAAGTAATTGGAAAGGTAGATAAAAATTATTTGTGACATTGTGGTTACAATAAAGAATGTAAACAAGATGTAAACAATATGCTGTGTTTATATTTACAGTAGTGATGGACAGCTGGCATTTTGAAAACAGGTTTTCAAACAATTGTAGCCCGATTAGCAGGACAATAGAATCTTTATAGCCTGGCTACGGTAAGTGTGAACATCCCCATACCTGCAATGTATTCAAAGCTTTACTGCTCGGAAGTGTTCCATTTCTAACTCAAAACAGCAGTACAGTATTTCTTCATCAACATCTTTATGCTTCCGTTAATAAAACAATGATAAAAAATACTCTTTCAAAATGCTGATGTTTATTTAGTTATGGATCCATAACAAATTACGATGGGAATAAATATCAGTGAATTACATAAATATTGGAAGTTGTCTAATGAAGGTAAACAAAATGTTTCAGAAGAAAGTACTTTGTTTCTGGCCATTTTGAGCCTGTAATCGAACCCACAAATGCTGATGCTCCAGATACTCAACTAGTCCAAAAGAAGGCCAGTTGTATTGCTTCTTTAATCAGGACAACAGATTTCAGCTAGGATAACATAATTGCAAAAGGGTTTTCTAATGATCAATTAGCCTTTTAAAATGATAAACTTGGATTAGCTAACACAACGTGCCATTGGAACACAGGAGTGATGGTTGCTGATAATGGGCCTCTGTACGCCTATGTCGATATTCCATTAAAAATCAGACGTTTCCAGCTACAACAGTCATTTACAACATTAACAATGTCTACACTGTATTTCTGATAAATTTTATGTTATTATAATGGGCAAAAATTAACGGCAGTGTATATTTACCAAAGAATATATGGGGGATTGGAAATGATGCAAACAATTACATTGATGGAAGCTACAAACTATCTGCAATATTAAAGCTGATCTACCCCCTAAAATAAAAGTGCAATGCCTGCAGTAATACGGTCGGCCTTGAACTTCCTTGTCTTCAATGAGAGCAGACAGTTGTTCTCCCATAGGGAAAACAACCTGTGGTTACCTTGGTTACTCCATCAGCTCATAGCAAAAAACTTGACCTTTTTCAAACACAATTTTCTTGTTGTCTGCTTGTTTTAGTCAATTTAATTTAAGAAAAGTACAATGTCTAAAGATTACTTTTCAACATTGTTAGCTCCCCAGCGTTCTCGCTACTTAGAAAATCTTAATATTGATAGGGCTACCCTGTCCCTGATGAACCATTTTCATGACGGCACTAGCCACGTGAATGACTGCTAGCTAGCTACCGACCGCAACATTAGCAATCTAGCCAAGGCCAACAACACAAGCAAACGGACTATACAGCTTCAGGTAGTGAATGTCTTCCTTGTGATTAAATGTTTTCCACACACATAGCTATGTGTACTTTCCCACTCTCCCTCAATGAATAGCCTGAAGCCACAGGGCTTTCCTTGCAGGAGAAGAAGTTGGTTATTTTATAATGGGGGTCAATTTATTTCCGCCAAGGTGTGGGTGGTTTAGGGGAATTGCTTCTTATTACGTGAATATCGACAGGGGAGTATAAGCACAAACACTATGACATAAGCACTGTGTAAAAACACAGGCACTATGATATAAGCATTGTGCAGTGCCTTCAGAAAGTATTTACACCCCTTGACTTTTTCCACATTTTGTTGTGTTACAGCCTGGATATAAAATTGATTAAATTGAAATGTTGTGTTACTGATCTACACACAATACCCCATAATGTGACAGTGTAAGTTTGTTTTTAGACATGTTTACAAATTAATAAAAAATAAAAAGCTCAAATGTCTTGAGTCAATAAGTATTCAACTCCTTTTATGGTAAGCCTAAAAAATGTTGCTTAACAAGTCACATAATAAGTTGCATGGATTCACTCTGTGTGCAATAATAGTGGTTTATTTTTGAATGACTACTCCAGCTCTGTAGCCCACACATACAGATAATTGTAAGGTCCTTCAGTCGAGTAGTGAATTTCAAGCACAAATTCAACCAAATCAAAATCTAATTTTATTGGTCACATACACATGGTTAGCAGATGTTAATGCGAGTGTAGCGAAATGCTACACAAAGAAATCCTCCACAAAGACCAGGGAGGTTTTCCAATGCCTCGCAAAGAAAGGGCACCTATTGATAGATAGGTAAAAAAAAAAGCAAATATTGAATATCCATTTGAGCATGGTGAAGTTATCAATTATGCTTTTGATGGTGTATCAGTACACCCAGTCACTACAAAACTACAGGCATATTTCCTAACTCAGTTGCCGGAGAGGAAGGAAACCACTCAGGGATTTCACCATGAGGCCAATGGAGATTTTAAAACAGATAAAGAGTTTAATGGCTCTGATAGGAAAAAACTGAGGATGGATCAACAACACTGTAGTTACTCCACAATACTAACCTAAATGACAGAGTGAAATAAGGAAGCTTGTATCGGTCATCAGTTGAACAGTGTTTCCTCCGACACATTGGTGCAGCTGGTATCCGGGTTAAGCGGGTGGGTGTTAAGAAGTGCGGTTTGGTGGCTAATGTTTTGGAGGACGCATTACTCAACCTTCGCCTCTCCCAAGCCCGTTGGGGAGTTGCAGCCATGAGACAAGATCATAATTGTGTCGCAATTGGATATCACGAAATTGGGGATAAAAAGGAGGTTTAAAAAATATGTATTAGAGCTAAGCACAGGCAAAATCCTAGAAACCTGGTTCATTCTGCTTTCCAACAGACACTTGGAAATAAATGCACCTTTCTGCAAGACAATAACCTAAAACACAAGGCCAAATATACACTGGAGTTTCTTACCAAGACGATATTGAATGTTCCTGAGTGGCCTAATTTAAAGTTTTGACTTAAAAGAGCTTGAAAATCTATGGCAAGACTTGAAAATGGCTGTCTAGCATTGATCAACAACCAACTTGACAGAGCTTGAAGAATTGTTAAAAGAATAATGGCCAAACATTGTTTAATCCAGGTGTGCAAAGCTCTTAGAGGCTTACCCCAAAAGACTCACAGCTGTAATCACTGCCAAAGGTGATTCTAACATGTATTGACTCAGGGGGTTGAATACTTTTCTAATAAAGAAATATTAGTGTTTTATTTTCCATAAGAAAATATTCATATTTTCTTCCACTTTCACATTACAGATTACTGTGTGTTGATCGTTGACAAAAATGACAATTAAATACATTTTAATCTCACTTTGTAACACAACAAAATGTGAAAAAATTCTAGGGGTGTGAATACTTTCTGACGGCACTGTATAAGAACAGACACTACATAACATAAACACTGTGTATAAGCACAGGCATCATGATTTTATACTTGTTTATGTATTATGATTGTGACTTTATTTAAAGCAATGATTGGCAATGGACTAGCCTCGTGGAAAAATGCTAACATACTGTAGCAAATGTTGCTAATTGTAAGATACTGGAAATCCAGCCATTTCATTGTTATTCAAGATCCTTATAGTTCTGTTCCATGCCCCCATTTACACAGTTATCCATGTAAATCATGTTGGATAAGAAAATATTGGCAATGTAAAGAGTAGAGAATCGAGTGAATGCTGCACTTCAGGGATTTTTGGTCTGATATGAAAAGTTTTTTGCCATACGCACACCTTTCCTTACGGTCATCTGTGTGAAAATACACATTTCACTACAAATATGTGTTTAGGCTTAGCACATAAAAGAACTGCAGCAGTCTCTTTGTTTGCATGGATAACTAACTAGTAAGTCAATTGACTATTTATTCATGTTTACATGGATAACTACTCACTTGACTATTCATTTCCATAGCAATCCACATAAATGATGTGAGTTATTGATTTTGTCTTATTGATGACTGGCTTCCCAGAACATATGACATACTCAGAAGATTAAATGGCTCAGCAATTGTATTACACATCAAATTTAATGCACTTATTATTTTTTATGTAATTTAAATTTGGCCATTTACATTTTAGTCATTTAGCAGACGCTCTTATCCAGAGTGTACATTTTCGTACTGGTCCCCCGTGGGAATCAAACCCTGGCGTTGCAAGCACCATGATCTACCAACTGAGCCACACAGGTCATCAAATGCAATGTAGCTACTTCCCATTTTATGGCATTCAAACATGGTGTGAAATTTGCATGATATTTTCGGTCATAGTTGTGAATGGAAGAGGTAGGGTGATAACTTATAAAGTCCTTTCATAAGAAATTTGTCAAAAGTGGAACAGCAGCAACGTGTAGCCTATGGCATAATACAGTATGATCACTGACTACATTGTTTCAACAATGAGCTACTTCTCAATTATACAGTGGCAGCTATCTGAATATTTGTAAAAGCATATCCAACATAAGTCTATCTTCATCTCATGTGTGTTGTAGATAATCAGTTAATATCACACATGATCAGTGTCTTACAGGAGAAAAACAAATTAGGCCTAATAACCTTACCATTAATAAATATGTATTTTATTACTTGTAAACATTTATAAGCATTTGATAATGTGAGCATGTGATAATATATAAAGCATTACTCATATTATAAAGTGTTACTGAAATATATTGAATGCTTTCTTAAAAATCGCTAATACGTGAATAAATGAATGAATGGATCAATCAATTAAATTAATCAGTACAAATGATTTAGCAGTTACATGGATAGGATACTTACCACTGCACTGACATTCATCAATACGCAGCAGAGAACAATTCTGATTCTCCCCACGGACACCATGACTTCCTTGTGATCTTCAACCTGAACCAACACTTTTAATCACCAAGACACCCTCTGCTCAAAACTCCTTATCCTCTCTAGGGTGCAGCGAAGGGAAACGTCCCCCGAAACATGTAGAGTAGTGGTCCTCGAGGCTGTGTCCCATTGCCGCTCCTATTACCTTGGTGCCTGTACACGTCTCACTGACAGTGATGATGATGTCGGAACTTTGTTTCACAAGAGGCTAAAGCTTAGGTAGGAGGTGATCCTTCTATACTTTTCATGAATGACACCACATGAACCATAGCATTGTCGGATGGGAAGTTATTCAATCAAAACGTCCAGCTTCTCCCGCACCGCTGAGAGTGACAATAGAATCAGTTGTGGAAGTTAAGTAAAGGATTCTCTATAACCACTGCTAGTCTTCCAATGCGCACTCTCTTCTCTTTTTTCAATTTTCTGTATGTAGTGCTTCTCTTGTGAACAATGAGCATTGGTAAGGTCAGGTCCCTGTGACTAGGTATGGAATTCCTCATGTATCTCAAGGATGAGTACCTCTACCATGTTCCTTTGTGTGAGCATGATGTTAGTAAGGGGAGGAGGGAAGAGTAGGAGAGCTGCTCATCTACTGTAACTCCTTCCATTGTTGACTGTGGGAATGGGCTGTCCTCTTGCCGTTCCACCTCAGTTAACTCTTTGCTGCCTGGTGTAGCCAACAATCCCCCATCATGTATCTCTCTCCGTGTTTCTCTCTCCCTCCACACCTCCTTTTCTGCTGTGTAGACTACTCTCCCCATCTGCCTCTCCAGGTGACTCAGTATCTCAGGTTTATTCTGTATTCTCTCAGTATCTATTTTTCTCCTTCTCTGAATATGCTCTGTTCAGTAGGCCATTGTTATCTTTCAGTATTTATATAATCAGAACAGCCCATAGTCCATCAACGACGGGGGCCACACACCAAAAACATACACCATGGAGCAAATGCATCCCATTCCATTTTCACATGCTTAAAGCAACGTCATTCAATGAGAACAATGTATTACTCTAAAAAAGATTTGAAGTCATACAAATAATTTGCTTATAAAGTCCTACTACAACAAAAACATTAACAATTAAAATGGTCTTTGTTTTTTTTATATCACTCAAACTCTATGTATTTAATGGAAATGAAATCTTACAAACTGGCTTTAACATGATTATAACAAAACAACGTGCATTACTTTACCTCCAATTCTATCACGAAGACATTTTGAGAGGCTGTAAGAAATGCTGGCTTGTTTTTTTTTACAACCAAAAGACACAATAAATAATGTCTATACAAATGCTGACAATAACATTTACTGTTGGAAATATTGTCTGTCGCCCTCTTGTGGCAACAGTAAAGTTTTAAATGGCGGACTTTTATTTTGAAAGGTCCCCTTTTTTCGTCACTATACAACCCGGAAGCGTCAATTTGACCTCAAAGGACACAACACTTACTCTTAATAAAGTGTACGTTTACGGAAAATGTGATACATTCAATAATTCATACGTTTTCCATTAGGAACAGTCATTATAGCTAAGCTTATCAAATGTAGGTAGGTAACTTTTGTTATGTGGTCTTCTTAGCAGTAAGTAATAACGTTAGCTAGCTAGCTAAGCTTATCAAATGTAGGTAAAAAAAATAAATGTTTTTACATAAAAGCAAGGCAACTGTCATAAGCCATTTTTTCATTTGCACATACGTCCACCTGTTTCTTCTGGCTCTCGCATGTATACCAAACATATAATACTGTTTGTCAATGCAATGCCCTTACATTTTCCCTTTCTGGCTCAGGGCAATGGGATGGGGAGTGGTGTTGAGGGGTTTCTTGCCTCTGTGTCTACGTCGACTTGCCTGCTTGACCACCAATAATTACATGGGCGCAAGGATTCGTCCAGTCCGCACAGATCTGACGGTGACATGTCGCTACCCTCTTTGGGCAACCCATCCTGCAAGAACACTACATCTGGGCCCTAACTTGTGTGCTGGTCATAATAAGTGGTCAAAGGTGAAAAATATAAAAGGACCCAAAGATGCAGCCCGGAGTCGAATGTTCATGAAGTTTGGGATGATGATAAGAATTGCAGTCAAAGGTAAGCTTGACTGACATCTTGTTTGCTCCAATTCAATGCACTACATGTGAGCATAATGTGGAATGCTTTGGCTGGTGCTGCATCAACCATTCCCGTGTTTTGCTTGTTAACTCTGTCTTCTACAGAAGGGGGATCTAGTAATCCAGAATTCAATCTAGCATTGGCGAATGTAGTGGAGCAATGCCGAGGCAAGAACATGCCCAAAGCTTCCATAGAAGCTGCCATCAAGGGAGCGGTAAGTTGACAGAATGATTAAAGTGAAATGTTTTTGTAACACATAAAACTAGGATATAATGCATTATGATACAATTACACTGAACAAAAATATAAATGCAACAGATTGTACCTTGTTCATATAAGGAAATCAGTCAATTTAAATAAATTCATTAGGGCTTAATCTATGGATTTCACATGAATGGGAATAAAGATATGCATCTTTTGGTCACAGATACCTTAGAAAAGTAGGGGTGTGGACAGAAAACCAGTCAGTATCTGGTGTGACCACCATTTGCCTCATGCAGTGCGACACTTCCTTCGCATCGAGTTGATCAGGCTGTTGACTGTGGCCAGTGGAATGTTGTCCCACTCCTCTTCAATGGCTGTGCGAAGTTGCTGGATATTGGCAGGAACTACCCCACCTCCTCCATGGGGGACTCAGTTCACATCAGCAAACCGCTCGCCCACACAACAACATACACGCTGACGTCGTTGAAACCGGGATTCATCTGTGAAGAGCACACTTCTCCAACGTGCCATTGGCCATCGAAGGTGAGCATTTGCCCACTGAAGACGGTTAAGACGCCGAACTGCAGTCAGGTCAAGACGCTGGTGTGTCAAAAGTTTTTTTACAGTTTGTGCAGAAATTCTTCAGTTCTGCAAATCCAGTTTAATTAGCTGTCCGGGTGGCTGGTCTCAGACGATCTCACAGGTGATGAAGCTGGATGTGGAGGTCCTGGGTTGGCATGGTTACACGTGGTCTGCGGTTGAGGCCAGTTGGACGTACTGCCAAATTCTTTAAAATTACGTTGGAGGCAGCTTATGGTAGAGAAATAATTGCATGTTCCCTCAACTTGAGACATCTGTGGCATTGTGTTGTGTGACAAAACTGCACATTTTAGAGTGGCTTTTTATTGTCCCCAGTACAATATGCACCTGTGTATTGATCACTTCTTGATATGCCACACCTGCCAGGTGGATGGATTATCTTGGCAAAGGAGAAATGCTCACTAACAGGGATGTAAACAAATTTGTGCACAATTTGAGAGAAATAAGCTTTTTGTGCATATGGAATATTTCTGGGATCTTTTATTTCAGCTCATGAAACATGGGACCGACACTTTACAAGTTGCGTTTATATTTTTGTTCAGTGTATAAAATACAATGGTAGTAGGCTATATGTGGTGGCAGGTAGCCTAGTGGTTAGAGCGTTGGGCCAGTAACCGAAAGGTTGCTAGATCGAATCCCTGAGCTGAGGTAAAAATCTGTCGTTCTGCCCCTGAACCCACTGTTCCTAGGCCGTCATTGTAAATAAGAATTTGTTCTTAACTGACTTGCCTGGTTAAATAAAAATAAAATATGTAGCCTATTAAAATATTTATGCAAAAAAAAAAAAAATAGTTTTTCCCCATTTCAGTTTCATACTCACAACCCCTAATTGGATCAGTTTGCTGGGGCTGAGTGTGCGTTTCACTAGCCAAAATGTAGCATGTGTGATGCTGCGGCTACTGTCTGGCTGCATGGAAAGTAAATCCACAGAGACTCAATGCCACAAAATGAGTGATAAAATGTTACAAATCCCGGCCAGGCAATTTGAAGTCGAGTCCCGAGGCTCCAAGTAATTTTATAAGCCAAGTCATCAAAATTGTGATTTGAGTCCAAGTCATGTGACTCAAGTCAAAACCTCTGCTTTTGTCTTCTTCTCAGGAAAAGTCCAAGGCAGGAACCCAGCACACGTATGAAGTCCGGGGGCCTGGTGGCTACATGCTGCTCATCGATATGCTAACTGACAACAACACCCGAAGTCACCAGGACCTCAGACATCTTCTCAACAAGCACGGGTCAGACTGGGGGTCTGGTAAATAGTTTTCATTATGTTGTGAGTAATTGCATTATGTCAGAGAGCCAGAGTCTGTGTATGTTTACTGATCCATAGTTTATTTTTCTGTGTTTGTCCACAGGGCAGCGCTGTGCGACGGGGTGCGTCATAACTTCAGCAGGAAGGGGGTGGTGGTGGCGCAGGGGGAGGGTGTGTCGTCTGAGCGAGCTCTGGAACTGGCCATCGAGGCAGGGGCCGAGGACGTCCAAGAGACAGAGGATGAGGATGATAAGTCCCTCCTACAGGTGAGATGTGGTTAGGGTCAATACATGCAGGAGTGCACTGATTTGTCCCTCGAGGGCTGCAGACCTGCTGGACTATGGAAAAATCAGGGCTGTGTTCATTAGGCACCAAACAGGGAAAAAATGATTGAAACAGGGTCTACCTGGATGTTTTTTCCATTGCAAACCATTTTAGAACACCCTAATGAACACGACCCAGGGGTTTTCACGTCAATGTAGAACATGAGTTGAACAAGGAAACATTGTGCCAGGGACAAATTAAAACATGACCTCAAGGGTCTGAGTTGTTCACCCTTGAACTAGTGTCCTATCCAGCATCAATACATTACTTTCTCTCTTCTGTTGTCAGTTTGTGTGTGACATGACAGAGCTGAAGAAGGTGCGGACCTCGCTAGAAGAACTGGGGGTGCGCACTGTGTCTGCTGGCCTGGAGTTTGTGTCCCACACCCCCACGCAGCTTACACAAGCCCAGCTGGAGGCAGCCTTATCTCTGATAGAAGCCCTGAGCGACTGCCTAGACGTGGTGCGGGTCTGGGACAACATCCAGGCCCATGACTGACAGTCATATTATGTACTATTGTCATATTACATATTATGGACATTTCACGTTAGGATATATTGCACGTTTGGAAATTGAAATTGAGCAGACAAATCTTAACACCAGATCTGCTCATCTATGGACTGTACAAAAGTCATGGTTGCAGTTATTTTAAGAAGACACATTTTGTTTGTCAGTGCTAAGAAAAATGCATTTCTCTGAAAGCTCGGGAGCAAGAGAAGTTGGGACAGGATTCAGACTTGAGATCTGTGTGCTTAACTCAACTTATCACGCAAGTCTCCCAAGTCTGAGTTGCAGGTGATTATTTCAACTCTGAATCGTCCCGATTTGTGACTAGCGAGACTGAATCTGTGAGGAAACCATGTAACACTCTTGTGTACCTGCTTAAAGGATATCTTGGATATGAATGTCAAAACAACTACCATGTCCAAATAAAACAATTTAATTTCTGTGTCAACTGCTCAGAACTCTGGAGGGACTTGGCTACAATGTCACTGCATGAATGTGAAGTTATCAAACGTGTTATCTGATACTGTTTGTTTCAGCACTGTTGATATAGTAAATCATCAACGCTTAATAATTTCAGCCTTTCTTGGAATAAATATGATGGGGAAACTATTTCTAAATGCATTTGATAGATGTTAAAGATCAACAATGACAGTTTGGTTTATTGTTTTCCTTTCCATGATAAACATTACATCAGGAAGGAAAAGGCGCAACTCTCACTCACAATTAAAATCGTGGTACTTTATTTTTCTAAATATTACAAATCGTGACATTTTGGCAGTCAATTGCCTTCATCAGACTCATGATAAATGTTACAAGTCTTTGTGCTCATACAATATAGAACATAAAACCCATCTGTAATGTTCTCAATCATAAAGGGTGCTGAATTGATTTTTCATATTTCTATTATTAACATTTAATATAATCAACATATCTGATCTGGCAAATAAAGGCTTATTTTAACCTTTACTTTATTTTGGGAAAGGAAATGCTCTGATCTTTACAAAGCCTGCTCCCAGATATGTTTGTGCTCTTTCCCACTCCATTGCTGTCCTTGTCAAGCCAAACATGACAAGGAATTGTCATGATAGCACAAACAGACTGGAACTGAGGATAAATCCTCCATCCATCTCAGTGGCTTATCTTGTACACCACATCTCCAACCTGCAGGATCCCAGTCTTGCTGATGGTGTACATCTGTCCAAACAGTGGCGATGTCTTATAGATGTGCTTCTCAGCTTCATCACACAGTCTGTAGTTTTTTAGCGTCTCCAGTGGCTGTTTCCTACTGATGACTCCCGTTTCAGGGTCGACCGTGGTGAAGATGCACCTTCCGCACGCCATCACGCGGTGCATCTGCACATCGCCAATCTGGATGTCTTCCCAAGAATCCTCATCAAACGCTTTGCAACTGCTAACAACGATATTTGGTCGAAAGCGTGCAACTGTGACGTCATTCTCCAGCCTGCTGTTTAGATCCTTCACAGAGGCTTCAGACAGCAACATTATTGGGCCACAATCAGGGTACGCAATTCTTTCCCTCTGAGGATAGAGAGACTCTGTCTCTGCTGGCCTCCTGGGCTTCATGTGGGGCTCAAAGTGCACCAGGCGAAAGGTTTTTCCAGCAGCCAGGTAGCTGGTGAACCAGCTAGACACTACGTCGCCACAGTCCCTGCCTTGGATGTCGCTGCTAAACACCCTGCAGTTGATGATGGGATTGTCAGGCAGCAGAACGGGGAACCTCAGCTGCTCCATGTCGGGTCCATTCAGACACATCTGTCCCCCCTCACTGGTCAACGACACCAGCACCAGGCGAGGCTCCTGCCTCCCAGTCACCATGTGGCCATCCTCAGTGATCACCAGCCAGTGCCTGCATTAAAACACAAAGGGGGCATTATCACCTCGCTTCTGTAGCTTCAGTCAATAGGGGACTTTATTTTCTATGCACACTCACTAGACTCAACACACATACAGTCCAACACACTACATTAGCTCACACACAAAACACAAGTTCACACGTCAAATACACTGCTGCTACTCTGTTTATTATATATCCTGATTGCCTAGTCACTTTTTCCCCCTACCCACATGTAAATACTGTATTACCTCAATTACCTCGTACCCCTGCACATTGACTCGGTACTAGTACTCCTTGTATATAGCCTTATTGTGTTAAATATTTTCTAAATAAAAAAGGAAATAGTATCTTACTTTTTAATTCTGCATTGTTGGGAATGGGCTCGTAAGTATTTCACTGTAAAGTCTACACCTGTTGTATTCGGCGGCGTATGTGACCAATAACATGTTATGTGATTCTACAAAACACGTTATACAAGAATTAGCTGCTATGCACGAGCTCAGTACGGGATTAAAACTCTAGTTTAGTTTCATGTCAAGACAACAGCAGTTACCTAGCCAACGCCCTCGACTACAACCATCTTTATCTCTGCACTGCTTTGAGAAAAGTTACTGTTCCCTGCAGCTGCATCAATGCGCTCTCCACAATGATTTATACACTAGATTACTTACAGGACGCTGTTTTGAAGCCACCGTGCCTCCATCTTGGCACTCCACCACCATTGTAAAAAAAATATTTTGGAAGCTAAAGAAATGCATTTATTAATGTCTACATTTGTTTTTGCCACATGTATTATACAGTGGGGGAAAAAAGTATTTAGTCAGCCACCAATTGTGCAAGTTCTCTCACTTAAAAAGATGAGAGAGGCCTGTAATTTTCATCATAGGTACACTTCAACTATGACAGACAAAATGAGGAAAGAAAATCCAGAAAATCACATTGTAGGATTTTTTATGAATTTATTTGCAAATTATGGTGGAAAATAAGTATTTGGTCAATAACAAAAGTTTCTCTCAATACTTTGTTATATACCCTTTGTTGGCAATGACAGAGGTCAAACGTTTTCTGTAAGTCTTCACAAGGTTTTCACACACTGTTGCTGGTATTTTGGCCAATTCCTCCATGCAGATCTCCTCTAAAGCAGTGATGTTTTGGGGCTGTCGCTGGGCAACACGGACTTTCAACTCCCTCCAAAGATTTTCTATGGGGTTGAGATCTGGAGACTGGCTAGGCCACTCCAGGACCTTGAAATGCTTCTTAAGCCACTCCTTCGTTGCCAGGCGGTGTGTTTGGGATCATTGTCATGCTGAAAGACCCAGCCACGTTTCATCTTCAATGCCCTTGCTGATGGAAGGAGGTTTTCACTCAAAATCTCACGATACATGGCCCCATTCATTCTTTCCTTTACACGGATCAGTCGTCCTGGTCCCTTTGCAGAAAAACAGCCCCAAAGCATGATGTTTCCACCCCCATGCTTCACAGTAGGTATGGTGTTCTTTGGATGCAACTCAGCATTCTTTGTCCTCCAAACACGACGAGTTGAGTTTTTACCAAAAAGTTCTATTTTGGTTTCATCTGACATTCTCCCAATCCTCATCTGGATCATCCAAATGCTCTCTAGCAAACTTCAGACGGGCCTGAACATGTACTGGCTTAAGCAGGGGGACACGTCTGGCACTGCAGGATTTGAGTCCCTGGCGGCGTAGTGTGTTACTGATGGTAGGCTTTGTTACTTTGGTCCCAGCTCTCTGCAGGTCATTCACTAGGTCCCCTGTGTGGTTCTGGGATTTTTGCTCACCGTTCTTGTGATCATTTTGACCCCACGGGGTGAGATCTTGCGTGGAGCCCCAGATCGAGGAAGATTATCAGTGGTCTTGTATGTCTTCCATTTCCTAATAATTGCTCCCACAGTTGATTTCTTCAAACCAAGCTGCTTACCTATTGCAGATTCAGTCTTCCCAACCTGGTGCAGGTCTACAATTTTGTTTCTGGTGTCCTTTGACAGCTCTTTGGTCTTGGCCATAGTGGAGTTTGGAGTGTGACTGTTTGAGGTTGTGGACAGGTGTCTTTTATACTGATAACAAGTTCAAACAGGTGCCATTAATACAGGTAATGAGTGGAGGACAGAGGAGCCTCTTAAAGAAGAAGTTACAGGTCTGTGAGAGCCAGAAATCTTGCTTGTTTGTATGTGACCAAATACTTATTTTCCACCATAATTTGCAAATAAATTCATTAAAAATCCTACAATGTGATTTTCTGGATTATTTTTCCTCATTTTGTCTGTCATAGTTGAAGTGTACCTATGATGAAAATTACA
The DNA here is from genome assembly GCA_030435695.1 of Brachymystax lenok tsinlingensis. Taxonomy (NCBI): domain Eukaryota; kingdom Metazoa; phylum Chordata; class Actinopteri; order Salmoniformes; family Salmonidae; genus Brachymystax; species Brachymystax lenok. Next base: position 26,660,457 of record CM059780.1, read on the forward strand.
GGCCTCTCTCATCTTTTTAAGTGAGAGAACTTGCACAATTGGTGGCTGACTAAATACTTTTTTGCCCCACTGTATACTGAACAAAAATATAAAATGCAACATGTAACAATTTTATCTGTACTTTACTATTTATATTTGACAACTTTATACTTTTACTTCACTACATTCCTAAAGAAAATGATGTACTATTTACTCCATACATTTTCCCTGACACCCAAAAGTACTCTTTACATTTTTAACGCTTAGCAGGACAGGAAAATGATCTAATTCACACACTCTCTCATCTTTTTAAGTGAGAGAACTTGGCTGACTAAATACTTTTTTCCCCCCACTGTATTACAGACACCTTAATGCATACTCTTACTTTTTTAAAGTATTAAATGTTACTGTTCCCACTACAACAACAAAAAATACATACAATTTCTCCTTGAAACATTTAAATGAAATACTATGGAACTACATGTTGTGGGTTCAATTACTCTCACCTGGGGGCCCATGTAGGCAGGTTTTGCAATGGGTGAATGTTGATTCCATTTGTTTTGGAACCGGGCTGCCTCCCGGGCGAGAGCCAGGTGCCCCGTTCAAAACCCATGGCAAAGTCAGCTCAAAACAATGTGAAGTAGGAGCACGTAGAGTAATGAGTAGGATTATGTGTTTTCATGTAAAAGTGACTGCTTTAAAACTTTATCAGCCTTCTCAATGAAAACGAGTTAGAAAATTCTAAATTCCCAATGGGACTCCCAATCACGGCCGGATGTGATACAGCCTGGATTCAAACCAGAGACTGTAGTGACGCCTCTTGCATCAAATCCGTTCATTCCTATGGAGGACTGCTTTTCTGAGGAATGCCAATATGGCCGACCGTGGCTTCAAAGCCTCTCACGTCAGCAATCCAAGGTTTATATACATCGTTGGCTCTCCATAAAGCCACCCAGCCAGCCAAACAAACAGCCTTCCCTCCCTCCCCTTCTACTCCCAGGGGTCCGCATGGTCCTAAAGTCAACTGACTAGACTGCATTTGCCTTTTAAAATCAGTATTGGAACGATTTTAGTAGCCTATTTTACAGAACAGAACATTCTGCTCCATTGACCTCCATTGAAAAAGTGCAAGGTGCCAATATATTTGACTGGATCTCTAGATTGTTGAGTGGTACCTCATCAGAATGACCACCACAACATTTCCATGACATGTTCTGATCTTTTACTTAAATGATTCACTTGAATAATTGATAAACATACTATTTGTTATTGTTGTTAAGGTTAGGCAACATGCAATTACTACGATCAATAATTGTGAGAAAGGATGATGACAACATAAAATACAGTAGCTGTTGACATGGCTTATGTAACGATGGGACCAGTACAATCAGTGCATTAGCTACTTGTAAAAAAACATATTGCAATAATATATTCGGAAAAGGTCCGAATAAAATGTTACTAACCGATCTCGAAGTTCACCGTACTTCAAACCAATCGGTTGACATTCTGCAAGGGCCACGGACACAGCTCTACCCGACTTCAGTGGGTGAATGAGTAGCTGTGACACAACTCCCACGCGGTTAAGTTTATTCGGCCTTAGTAAAAACTTATATCCAAGTCCAAGTGCGACAACAGTAATACCTACAGCCCAGAGCTGGGCTTTCTTATATATAAATGTAAACGCATTTCTCAACACCTCTACTAAGTTCATCTTTACTTTTAGAAGGCGCAGCAGATATTCATTGAACTTGGCAAAAATAACACGTCAGTAAAGGGGGCTGGTCTATGATGACGTCGGAGAACGGCCAGTTACAGGGCATATTGCCGCGTTCAAAACAATCTCAGATTTCTGACTTCAGTGCTTTCAAAACAACTGGGAATCGAAAAAAAACGAGCTCCAACTGGGAAAATTTGATGTGAATAGTCATCCAACAAGGAATTCCAACTCGAGAACCTAGTTGTTCTGAACGCAGCACTAATGCCGTATTCATGTACTAGTTGGAACTAGGAAACTCTGAAATGTCCGACTTGATAACTGGTTGAAGCTACAGTTGAAGTCTGAAGTTTACATACACTAAGTTGACTGTGACTTTAAACAGCTTGGAAATCTTCAGAAAATTATGTTATGGCTTTAGAAGGCTAATTGGCATAATTTGAGTCAATTGGAGGTGTACCTGTGGATGTATTCCAAGGCCTTTTCTTCAAACTCTTTGCTTGACATCATGGGAAAATCAAAAGAAATCAGCCAACTACACTACTACAGCAATAAAATATTGCCCTCTTGCTAAATTGACTAAAACCATAGCGAAACAGTGCAAAACGTCTGTCATCTCAACTGGTTAAACCAGAATGGTTAAAACGCTAAATCATAGAGGCAGAGGTGGGACCAAGCACAAGGTTCAAGTGTCAAGTCAAGTCCCAAGTAGAACGTGTCGAGTCAAGGCCAAGTCATGCATTCTAAGAGCATGTCGAGTCACAAGTTTTTTCAAGTCAAGTAAACAAAATTATATACAGGCAATGACTTGTTTAACTACAAATGTACATATACAATCTTTGTCAATTTATTGAGGCTACCAGACAGCCCTTTTCATTATGTAGTCTACAGCATACATGATTATGCAATAATACATTTTAACAAATTTCAAATGCAAGCTTCATAATTAAATTATTAATTTCAAGCAATTTTGATATACCAAAAGACCAGTAGGCCTATGCTAGTAATTGTTGCTTGATGGCACATTGCTGGTGAGATTTCAAAGTAAACAGTTGATATTCTTGATCACCACTTAAAATTTATATATATATATATTGGAGCTGCATATTTATGGCAATCCTCTCTCCCTACAATTTGACGGTTTTCAAACTTTTTGACCTGTGACACCCAAAAAAAGAGTGGTTCAAAGCTTGCAGCCCAAACACATGCACAAGCGTGCAAATGTAGCCTGTCATTACAGTCATAAACAGTAATGGGTTTTCAAAACTCAAGATACAGAAATAAACTGTGTTTTACACCTGCACATGACACCCAAAAGTACTTGTTACATTTTGAATGCTTAGCATGACAGGAAAATGGTTCACATACTTATAAAGAGAACATCTCTGGTCATGTCTTCTGCCTCTGATCTGGCGGACTCACTAAACACACATGCTTCGTTTGTAAATTATGTATGAGTGTTTGAGTGTGACCCCGGCTAGCTGTAAATAAAATAAAATATAAGGAATTTGAAATTATTTATACTTTTACTTTGATATTTAAGTATATTTTAGCAAATACATTTACTTTTGATACATAAGTATAATTTAATCCAAATACTTTTAGACTTTTACTCAAGTAGTTTTTTACTGGGTGACTTTCACTTTTATTTGAGTCTTTTTCTAACAGCAAGCAATGCAGATGTACAAATGTTTCTACAACTTGAATGGAGTACACCTGTAGTAAATTCAATGATTCTATTGTTTGAACTGCAGATTGCCCTGCAGATTCCAATAGCAGTCTGTTTTCATTAAAGACCCAGTGCAGTCAAAAACATGCTTTTCCTGTGTTTTAACCAATACAGTTTTTCCCCGCTATGAGGTTCGAATAATACTGTAAAAATTATGATAATGCACTTTTAGTGTAAGAGCTGTTTGAAATGACTGACATTTCTGCCTGTTTTGGTGGGATGGAGTTTTGGCCTGCCTGGCAGTAAATTAGTTAACAGACCAATAAGAAAGAGTTCCAAACCTGTCTGCCAATAACAGCTACTTCTCAGTTTTCCCCCTCCCCACTTGGACCATTCCCAGACAGTCTTAGCATAATTCTTGCTGGTGAAGCCAAGTCAGAGAAAAAAGCCATATTACAACCTATGTTGTGATAATTGTGGTGTTTGCTCTATAACCCATTGGTCTGTGATACTGTATACAATAAGGCAGAGAAAACAATAATAGACAAAAGCCACACAGTGGCGGAATAAATTCAACCACGTGTGTTTTATCACAAAACCGGAGCAACGTCTGTCTGGTGAAGTCCACAAAGCCAATATTGCATGTGACAAATAGTTACATGACCTACACAGCATGGTCAATCAACAGTGGTGGAAAAAGTACCCAATTGTCATACTTGAGTAAAAGTAAATGACTAAAGTGACTAAAGTGAAAGTTACCCAGTAAAATCCCACTTGAGTAAAAGTATTTGGCTTTAAATCTAAAAAGTAATTGCTAAAATATACTTAAGTATCAAACATAAAATAATAAATATTTTCAAATTCCTTAAGCAAACCAGACGCACCTTTTATTTTTTTTACTGTTAGCCAGGGGGACACTCCAACACTCAGACACAATAAAAAAATGTGTTTAGTGAGTCCGCCAGATCAGGGGCAGTAAGGATGACCTCTTGATAAGTGTGTGAATTAGATCATTTTCCTGTCCTGCTAAGCGTTAAAAATGTAAAGAGTACTTTTGGGTGTCAGGGAAAATGTATGGAGTAAATAGTACATCATTTTCTTTAGGAATGTAGTGAAGTAAAAGTATAAAGTTGTCAAATATAAATAGTGAAGTACAGATAAAATTGTTACATGTTGCATTTTATATTTTTGTTCAGAATACATCTAGGATACATACGGAACTTCATACGTCTCAGGCCAGTGGCACAATGTATAGATTTATGGTTAGACCAGAATTTCCTTCATAATCATTGGCCTGTACAAATCCAAATCTCCATCCATGACTTATGAAAGAGACCGAATTGAGCCAGCTAGCTACTGCAGGACAACAACATAAGCAGACCAAGAACAGACAAGTTTTCTTTCTAACAATTACTTTTAGCTTTGAAGTGATTTGATTGGTGTGGAGCTAAATCCAAACTGTGCTTCTTTGAGGGGTGTTTTTTTCTGTGCCAGCTCAATGCTGATTGGCTAATTCTTATATATTTTTCCATCAAGGGAGGCTAAATGCTAGCTGGCATCAATCAATCAAATGCTACGGCGGCAAAATGTCAAACTCTTTTTGGCCAGACAACATCCGATACATGGTCTATACCTCATGAGACAGTGGGGTGCTGTTTCCCTCGCTCGGATGATTTCTCCAGTGAGATAGATTCAGCCACTAGGGAATTGAAGCTAAATCATAAAAACACAGACACGAAAGAGATTATTTTACAAAATCACTATTTCTGAGCAATTGTATCTCAGTATTTGTATTATTTTTATACAGTCGTATTTGCTCATTTTCTTTCAAGGGTGGCAATAATTTTAGACCTGACTGTATTAGCAGTAAAATCTACCATTCAATTGTGTCAACATCTTTAAATTGTCTGAAAATATTCGATTTGATTTAGGTTAAGAATTTTCTCAAACCAGTATTATTCTACAAAAATATCTGTGTATAATCAAATAAGTGAGAGAGTGGATTTAACACTACCTACTATGGCCTGTTACCAATCTGTTACCAATCAAGTATCAACCCTGTTACCACAGCTATTTGCATAAAGGGATGTGTGAAACTTACTCCTCAGCCTGAAGTGTCACCACTTGCGCTGCTGAGTAGCTAGCTTTTCTCTGGTGCGACTGGTAAGATGCTTCAGGAGGGCCATCAAGTGTGTTTTCCAGGCAGAGGTCCTGCCTGGAAAACAAAAACACAGAGTTACACATGGGATAAACAAACATACAGTCAATAACACAATAGAAAAATTTATATACAGTGTGTGCAAATGTAGTAAGATTAGGCAGGCAAGGCAATAAATAGGCCATAGTGGCGAAATTATTACAATTTAGCATTAACACTGGAGTGATAGATATGCAGATGATGATGTGCAAGTAGAGATACTGGAGTGCAAAAGAGCAAAAATAAATAACAATATGGGGATGAGTTAGTTGGGTGGGCGATTTACAGATGGGCTGTATACAGGTGCAGTGATCGGTGGACACCACTCGTTTTTATTACAACACACCTGTCATAATTGTTTTCTTTACTAAAGTAGAGGTTTATTATTATTATTATTGCTAAAGGTACTGCGTAGGTGTAAACATAGCTTATTTGGCAAGAGATAGCACTTGTATAGTCTAAGAAAGTAGCAGAAATGTGCAGAAAGTAGTTTTGAATGCATTTTATTGAAGGGAAACTGTCTTGAACATAGTGATATATTCTTATATACTGTACAATGAGGAATTCAACTACATTTGTTTAACCATTACCCCCACGCACAAGGTATATAAATAACAACAATAACTAAGAATAAAATAAGATAATAGATACAAAACAAAAACTCTAAATTTTGTTTCAAATCTAATTAGCACATGTAGGACAGTATGCTCGTGTGTGTGCATGGACTTTGCAGATGTATTTCTCGCATGTGCAGCACATAGCATTTGTTTTACAGTCCTTCTTTGGGGGGAAGAATTGGCATCTCCTCCTCTGGCCTGTCCCAGCTGCAGCCTCAGGTGGATCAGGACAAGATTCAACCCCCTGAACTGCTTTCACAAGCGCTGGAGAGGCTGCTATGCGGGGGAGGCGCTCCCTTCTTTGAATATGTGGGGTTACAAGTGCCTTTCCCTGCTGTTCCAGGAACACCCTCCTCTTGTTCCGCTTATCAGGCATCCAGGTAGGGTTGATCTTGTTCAATATCACAAAGGCATTGTATGAGGACACATCAATGATGTTATGGAAGATGACCAGGGGCCAGCGGGCAGTCATCCTCTTGCAGCTGTAAGTTCCAATCACCTTGTCCAGGTTGTCCACGCCTCCTATGTTGTGGTTGTAGTCCAGGATGATGGCTGGCTTCCTGTCCTCACAATCACTGGTCTCAGCCGTTTTGGGCAGTGTGCTCAGGAGGACCACATTCTTGTTCCTCTTTGGGAGGTAAGAAACTAGAGTGGTGGTGGGGGTGAAGGTAAACTTTGATGAGAAGGCTTCTCTCCCCCTTGTTCCGAGGAGTGCAGGGGGGAGCTCAGGCTGCCAACCATGGTGATCTTCCTCTTCAGGAGCTGCTGGCTGAGTTCATAAGAGGTGAAGAAATTGTCACGTGACATTGTGCCCCCTCAGTCCATCTGTCACATGAAGCACAACCCGCATCCCCTGGTTCTTCGACGGGCCTCCACTGGTCGTCTTCCCTGTGTAGACTTGCATCTTCCAAGTGTAGCTGGATTGTGCGTCACAGGCCACCCATATCTTGATGCCATACTTTGCTGTCTTGCTGGGAATAAACTGCCGTAAAGGACAGCGACCTTTTGACAAAAGAGATTACTATCAGTAATTAGTATCAGTGTCACAGAAAACAATCACATAAATCAATGATATTACAGCAAAACATAATACAATTAACAGTGAAAATCACTGACAAGACAGATATGAAAATAAGAATGTACCTCTGAATGGCACCAGTTGCTCATCTACTGTTACTTCAGGCTTAGGGTTGTAGAGGTATGGCAGACGCTCCACCCACTTCTCCCAGACCTCTCTTATGGCCTCCAGTTTGTCTCTCACACGTCTTGCAGGTCTTGACTCACGGTTATCAAATCGTAGCATTCTTGAGAAAGTGTGAAAGACTTTCAGTGGCATCGTGGCACGGAAAATCGCCCTTCCACTCTTTGCATCCCAGAGACTACATGTAGCCTCGCCTCGGGACCTATACACACCCGCTAAGATTAGCAGCCCTATGTAGGCACGCAGGTCAATCTAATCCATCCTTTTTCAGTTGTCTCCATATTTACCGAAACCATCCAAATGTGTCATCTCCAGGATAATTTTTTCGATGGTTGGTGTGATGAACATGTAGAATATTGAGGCGATGTCCTGGGCATGGGCAACTGCATGTCTTGTGGGCCCTGGGGTCATCTTTATGACATTTTGTGTTGCCATACTGCCCTGGTTGTCATATTTTTTATTTATTTTTATTTATTTCACCTTTATTTAACCAGGTAGGTCAGTTGAGGACAACTTCTCATTTACAACTGCGACCTGGCCAAGATAAAGCAAAGCAGTGCGACAAAAACAACAACACAGAGTTACACATGAGATAAACAAACGTACAGTCAATAACACAATAGAAAATCTATATACAGTGTGTGCAAATGAAGTAAGGTGGTAAGGCAATAAATAGACCATAGTGGAGAAAAAATGAACAATTTAGCAATTAATACTGGAGTGATAGATGTGCAGATGAGGATGTGCAAGTAGAAATACTGGGGTGCCTTTAAATTGTCTCGGGTCAAACATTTCGGGTAGCCTTCCACAAGCTTCCCACAATACGTTGGGTGAATTTTGGCCCATTCCTTCTGACAGAGCTGGTGTAACTGAGTCAGGTTTGTAGGCCTCCTTGCTCGCACACGCTTTTTCAGTTCTGCCCACAAACTTTCTATAGGATTGAGGTCAAGGCTTTGTGATGGCCACTCCAATACCTTAACTTTGTTGTCCTTAAGCCATTTTGACACAACTTTGGAAGTATGCTTGAGGTCATTGTCCATTTGGAAGACCCATTTGCGACCAAGCTTTAACTTCCTGACTGATGTCTTGAGATTTTGCTTCAATATATCCACATAATCTTCCTCCCTCATGATGCCATCGATTTTGTGAAGTGCACCAGTCCCTCCTGCAGCAAAGCACCCCCACAACATGATGCTGCCACCCCCGTGCTTCACAGTTGGGATGGTGTTCTTTGGCTTGCAAGCCTTCCCCTTTTTCCTCTAAACATAACGATGGTCATTATGGCCAAACAGTTATATTTTTGTTTCGTCAGACCAGAGGACATTTCTCCAAAAAGTATGATCTTTGTCCCCATGTGCAGTTGCAAACCGTAGTCAAACCGCTGAGCGGCCATTCAGGTTTTGTTGATATAGGACTCGTTTTACTGTGGATATAGATACTTTTGTACCTGTTTCCTCCAGCATCTTCACAAGGTCCTTTGCTGTTGTTCTGGGATTGATTTGCACTTTTCGCACCAAAGTACATTCATCTATAGGAGACAGAACGTGTCTCCGTCCTGAGCGGTATGACGGCTGCGTGGTCCCATGGTGTTTATACTTGCGTACTATTGTTTGTACAGATGAACGTGGCACCTTCAGGCGTTTGGAAATTGCTCCCAAGGATGAGCCAGACTCCCCCAAAAATTCTGAGGTCTTGGCTGATTTCTTTTGATTTTCCCATGATGTCAAGCAAAGAGGCACTAAGTTTGGTAGGCCTTGAAATAAATCCACAGGTACACCTCCAATTGACTCAAATGATGTAAATATGCCTATCAGAAGCTTCTAAAGCCATAATTTTCTGGAATTTTCCAAGCTGTTTAAAGGCACAGTCAACTTAGTGTATGTAAACTTCTGACCCACTGGAATTGTGATACAGTGAATGTGTAAACAAATGTTGGAAAAATTACTTGTGTCATGCACAAAGTAGATGTCCTAACCGACTTGCAAAAACTATAGTTTGTTAACAAGAAATTTGTGGAGTGGTTGAAAAATGAGTTTTAATGACTCCAACCTAAGTGTATGTAAACTTCCGACTTCAACTGTAAGTCTCCAACTGGAAGGAAAGGCGGCCAAAGGAGGGATGACCAGTGAAATATACCTGCTGGAGCACGTGCTATGGGTAGGTGTTGCTATGGTGACCAGTGAGCTGAGATAAGGCAGAACTTTACCTAGCATAGACTTATAGATGACCTGGAGCCAGTGGGTTTGGCGACGAATATGTAGCGAGGACCAGCCAACGAGAGCATACAGGTCGCAATGGTGGGTAGTATATGTGGCTTTGGTGACAAAGCGGATGGCACTGTGATAGACTGCATCCAAATTGCTGAGTAGAGTGTTGGAAGCTATTTTGAAAATGACATCGCCGAAATAGGAAGCCGAGTCTAGATTTAATTTTGGATTGGAGATGCTTAATATAAGTCTCGACGGAGAGTTTACAGTCTAGCCAGACACCTAGGTATTTATAGTTGTCCACATATTCTAAGTCAGAACCTTCCAGAGTAGTGATGCTAGGTGGGCGGGCGGGTGCGGACAGCGATTGGTTGAAGAGCATGCATTTAGTTTTACTAGCATTTAAGAGCAGTTGGAGGCCACTGAAAGAGTGTTGTATGGCATTGAAGCTCGTTTGGAGGTTTGTTAACACAGTGTCCAAAGAAGGGCCAGATGTATACAGAATGGTGTTGTCTGCGTAGCAATGGATCAAAGAATCACCCGCAGCAAGAGCGACATCATTGATATATACAGAGAAAAGAGTCGGCCCGAGAATTGAACCTTGTGGCACCCCCATAGGGACTGCCAGAGGTCCGGTCAACAGGCCCTCCGATTTGACACACTGAACTCTATCTGAGAAGTAGTTATGAACCAGGCGAGGCAGTCATTAGAGAAACCAAGGCTGTTGAGTCTGCCGATAAGAATACGGTGATTGACAGAGTCGAAGCCTTGGCCAGGTTGATGAAGACGGCTGCACAGTACTGTTTTTTATCGATGGTGGTTATGATATTGTTTAGGACCTTGAGCGTGGCTGAGGTGCACCCGTGACCAGCTCGGATAAACCGGATTGCAAAGTGGAGAAGGTATGGTGGGATTTGAGATGGTCGGTGATCTGTTTGTTCACTTGGCTTTCGAAGACGTTAGAAACGCAGGGCAGGATGGTTATAGGTCTGTAACAGTTTGGGTCTAGAGTGTCTCCCCCTTTGAAGAGATCTTTAGGAATCTCAGACGATACGAAAGAGAGGTTGAACAGACTAGTAATAGGGGTTGCGACAATGGTGGCGGATAATTTTAGGAAGAGAGGGTCCAGATTGTCTATCCCAGCAGATTTTTAGGGATCCAGATTCTGCAGCTCTTTCAGGACATCAGCTGTCTGGATTTGGGTGGAGAAGCTGGGGGGGGCTTGGGCCAGTTGGCCGGGGTTGGGGTAGCCAGGTGGAAAGCGTGGCCAGCCGTAGAGAAATGCTTATTGAAATTCTCGATTATCGTGGATATATCGGTGGTGACAGTGTTTCCTAGCCTGCTGACACCAGGAGCTCTTATTCTCCATGGACTTTACAGTGTCCCAAACCTTTTTGGAATTAGTGCTGCAGGATGCAAATTTCTGTTTGAAAAAGCTAGCCTTTGCTTTCCTAACTGACTGTGTATATTGGTTCCTGACTTCCCTGAAAAGTTGCATGTCGCGGGGACTATTCGAAGCTAGTGCAGTGCGCCATAGGATTTGATGACAAGGACCATGTTATTTTGCTGTTCTTTGACAAAAATGTCTCTCTTTCAGCTTGGGGGATTTCTTCTTCATCTGAAAATGATGCAATGTGCTCTGGGTTGTATTCTTCCCCATCATCTTCTTCAGATACCTCCTCCTCTTCTAAATCATTGCTCTCTTGTTCCTCCTGGACATGTGAAATGTGCACTCATGGCTTCAGCAAAGAGAGAAATGGGGGGACTGTCTTCTGCAGCACCTTTATAGTCTCTGACTGCATTCACCATTAGTAATCAATGCTTTCAAGAAATGTTTATTTTGTCTGAAATTTTGTTTCTTTTGTCCGAAATTTTGTTTATTTTGTCTGTGAACTTGAGTCATGTGTGGGGTCGTGGAGGGGAGATGCTGCACATGCACAAGAACGTTTTAGTTTTGTCTGAGTTCAGTCAGTAGCACACAATCTCAATTTCTCAATGTGTGTGTGTGTCTTTGTGGTTTTTGTGGTGTGTAAATTATTTTATAACTGCCGGGTCAAAAATGACCCTAAGACAATCTTTGTACCCTGGTGGTGTACAGCTTTCATGGAAATATGAACAAAGGCGATGTTTCATTTTTTCTAATGTTGGGGTCACTAGGAAAGGGGATTTTCTCTGCTGTTAAACATAGTGGTGGGTAATTTTTTACACATAAGACAACACAAGGGTTGACTTGCCTAGTTAAATAAAGGTTAAATAAAAATAAATTGTGGCATGCACATGCAATGTAAAATGTGTTTTACGTGCTGTTTTCGAGGTTGTGTTCCCCACACATCACAATATTTTTCGATGACTGCCTGATATTTATAGCAAAACTGAAAGGGTCCTTTGAATGTAGTGACAGGAATGTCCAATGTAATAACATTGAGCCCATTTCCTGTTGTTATCCGTGATTTGGGATAGATTTTATTTGTCGGCGGCTCTCTGCTGTAGTCATTGATCAGTTCACTGTGTTAGTGAATGAGGCATAGAGGCATAGCCACGTGCTAACGCTAACCCAGTTCACTGGCCTGTGGGAGTCAGACTCCGGAGGGTATGACCCTAAGAGTGGTTGTCATCTGCGCAGATTAAAGGAGAGCATTCTAATGTATATTATGAGCAAAAAAGGAACCATAAAACAACTGGCAAACACTTTGATGAAATCTCTTTGAAGAATTTATACAAATTGCAATTTTGGCAGACATTTTCTGAGGGAACTGGTTTTATACTGGTAAAGTTTTTTGGGGAAGAGAGGAAGACCAGCAGAGGACATTTTCTCAGAGGAGATACGTTTTTAAAACTGTCTCTGACTTTTATTTGTGGTGGAACAAGTTGCTGAACCAGTTGCTTGTTGGGACATTCTGTGGAGGACCATCTTAGTGGAACTAGTATCCTGAGGGGATATCCTTTCTGTCTCTCCCAGGGACATGAGGGCGGATTGGGGAGCCCAGGGTGGGGAAGTGTGCGTCACCACCAGTAAGTCTGTCTGCATTCGAAATTGCACCCTATTCCCTATGTAGTACACTTGTTTTATTTGTATAATTTTTGTATGGGCAAAAGTAGCATACGTAGGGAGTCGGGTGCCATTTCAGACATTCCCTCTGTCAGTATTTAGATACATTCAAAATCAATTTTGTGCTTGCTCAGCAGACCTGGGTTTAAATACTATTTCAAAAATCTCAATTACTTTCACATACATTTTGAAGTATGTATTCAGATATATTTTATTTGACAAGACAAGTAGTTTAATATTTAAAATTATTTGGAAATACACTTGAAAAGTATTTGAAAAACTCTAATACACTAACTCAAATACACTCCCATGCATTTAACCCAGGTATTTCAAAATAGTATTTGAAATAAGTATTTGAACATACTATTTGGTTTTGACAAATAACCATTCAAATACTCAAATAAAAGTACATGTTTTGGGCTGTGTACACAGAAATTATTTTAAATACCAGATATTCAAATACACACGTATATGAACCAAGGTCTTTTGTTACAGCCTAATAATAATACAATTTCCTTTATAAAAGCCATTTTTCTACTGTTTGTTATAGTAATGTACATTAATTCTAGTCCTGAAATCAAGTCAAACATAGTTAAACATTTCCTCCCCCTACTAAAATGGAGGTCGGAATTAATTCAAAGCAGTGTTGTAGCGCTGCGCATGGCACTACAGACAATGTGCCCTTTAAAAGGCTATTTTCCTGACATTCTACAATGTGCCTTTGAATACAGTACCAGTCAAAAGTTTGGAGACACCTACTCATTCCAGGGTTATTCTTTATTTTTACTATTTTCTACGTTGTATAATAATAGTGAAGACATAACTATGAAATAACACATATGGAATCATGTAGTAACCCAAAAAGTGTTAAACATGGATTTTTAAAAGCATAGTCACTCTTTAATAGCATATTTGTGAATTCTAGACTCTTGTGACAAACTTGGTTCTGGGTCAAGATAAGAAATCATATTTTGGTTCTTCATCAAAATGTTAACCAAATGCATACATAACCACATTTGGGACTCATGTCATTGTCTTTTTAACTAAACATGGGTGCCTGTTTTTCTTTGTCTCCTGTCATTGGCCCCAAATTACCTGTCTGGTGGGAACATTGGAGCTCCATCAGACCTCCAGCTTTGCCAGCTGAACTCCACGTCCGACTCGGACCTAATGAAGACTTGGGGAACAGCCAACCAGCCCCCTCCTTCAAACCCGACATGCTGTCCCCCCCGGCCCCCAAGGTGGAGCTCCTTGCCCCAGCCAAGGTGAAGGAGCGCACACAGAACGTCACAGAAAAGGTCACACAGGTAGGGTGGTGTGTGTGTGTGTGTGTGTGTGTGTGTGTGTGTGTGTGTGTGTGTGTGTGTGTGTGTGTGTGTGTGTGTGTGTGTGTGTGTGTGTGTGTGTGTGTGTGTGTGTGTGTGTGTGTGTGTGTGTGTGTGTGTGTGTGTGTGTGTGTGTGTGTGTGTGTGTTTTTGTGTTACAGCCTGAATTCACATTGATCACATTTAGATTTTGTGTCACTGGCCTACACTATATTTAAGTATACCTCAGGATTCAGTCTCGCTGTGTTTCTATATCTCAGATAGCAACATTTGAGTTGGCTTATCAGAGTTTGGTATTGTGAGACAGCGTAAGCACTAGGAATTATTGTCATCATGAACATCTAAATTTCATATAACGTTACACATAGCAGTCAATTCGTCTAGTTAGTAATATCATATAATATTTTGTATCATGTCATATAATAGTAGCCATAATTTCCACTATATGGACAGGGGAATAGTGTAGAAATGTAGAAACTAGATAGTGTAGAAATGCCATAAATTAGTATAGAAAGGCAAAATATTCTAGGGGAAGGTCTCCACCTCTCCACACACACATTTCAAATCAAAGTTACACAACTTACATGGATAACAGAGCTGTCTCCGATTGCTCACTGAATTTATTTGCTCAAAGCGGTGCTTTGTTGGTGTATTGAGATTTGTCCTCTAACCCGTGACTCATACTGACTTGGCACCCTACAGGGAAATCATTGATGCCTGGTATCAGTATTAGGGCACGTGGGAGGCAATGTGGTTGACTCGCTAGTGGAAAAATCACTACGGGGCTTGAATAGATGTTATATCTCCTGGGTGTGGAGAATGGCTGGCTGCCACTGTCCAATCTATGCCTGCTGGACCCCCAGGGACAGTATCCTGGACCAGTGCCATTGTATAATGTGTGTTTGATATCAGTGAAGGACAACAGGGTGTAGTTTTGTACTGTGCAGTCTATAACGTATGTATGAGACCCATGGCCATGACTGTTGACCTTTCTGTCAAAAGGTGATTAGCACATTTAATTGAATCCAATTGAAATGGACATCAACTTAAAGGCTTCATAGAGCATTCATAGTCTTCATGAGCCCTATATACAGTACCATTCAAAAGTTTGGAGACACCTACTCATTCCAGGGTTATTCTTTATTTTTACTATTTTCTATGTTGTATAATAATAGTGAAGACATAACTATGAAATAACACATATGGAATCATGTAGTAACCCAAAAAGTGTTAAACAAATCAAAATATATTTTAGATTTTAGATTCTTGAAAGTAGCCTTGATGACAGCTTTGCACACACTTGGCATTCTTTCAACCAGCTTCATGAGGAATGCTTTTCCAACAGTCTTGAAGGAGTTCCCACATATGCTGAGCACTTGTTGGCTGCTTTTCCTTCACTCTGTGGTCCAAATCATATCAGTTGGGTTGGGTGATTGTGGAGGCCAGGTCATCTGATGCAGCACTCCATCAATCTCCTTCTTGGTCAAATAGCCCTTACACAGCCTGGAGGTGTGTTTTGGGTCATTGTCCAGTTAAAAAACAAATGATAGTTCCACTAATCGCAAACCAGATGGGATGGCATATTGCTGCAGAATGCTGTGGTAGCCATGCTGGTTAAGTGTGCCTTGAATTCTAAATAAACCACTGACAATGTCACCAGCAAAGCACCATCACAACTCATCCTCCATGCTTTACGGTGGGAACCACATATGAAGAGATCATCCGTTCACCTACTCTGCATCTCACAAAGACACGGTGGTTGGAATCAAAAATCTCAAATTTGGACTCATCAGACCATAGGACAGATTTCCACCGGTCTAATGTCCATTGCTTGTGTTTCTTGGCCCAAGCAAGTCTCTTCTTATCATTGGTGTACTTTAGTGGTGGTTTAGTGAAGGCCTGATTCACGCAGTCTCCTCTGAACAGTTGATGTTGAGATGTCTGTTACTTGAACTCTGTGAAGCATTTATTTGGGCTGCAATTTCTGAAGCTGGTAACTCTAATGAACTTATCCTCTGCAGCAGAGATAACTCTGGGTCTTCCTTTCCTGTGGCGTCCTCATGATAACCAGTTTCATCATAGCGCTTGATGGTTTTTGCGACTGCACTCAAAGAAACTTTCAAAGTTCTTGATATGTTCCGTATTGATTGACCTTCATGTCTTAAAGTAAGGATGGACTGTCGTTTCCCTTTTTTATTTGACCTGTACTTGCCATAATATGGACTTAGTCTTTTACCAAATAGGGCTATCTTCTGTATACCAACCATACCTTGTCACAACACAACTGATTGGCTCAAACGCATCAAGGAAAGAAATTCCACAAATTAACTTTTAATTTTAACTCTGATTTGTTTAACACTTTTTTTGGTTACTGCATGATTGTTATTTCATAGATTTTATGTCTTCACTATTATTCTATAATAAAAACCCTGGAATGAGTAGGTGTGTCAACTTTTGACTGGTACTGTATATTGAACAAAAATATAAAAGCAACATACAACAATTTCAAAGATTTTACTGAGTTACAGTTCATATAACAAAAACAGTCAATTGAAATAAATTAAATAGGCCCTAATCTATCGATTTTCACATGACTAGGAATCAAGATATGCATCTGTTGGTCACAGATACCTTAAAAAACAAGGTAGGGGCATGCATCAGATAACCAGTCAGTATCTAGTGTGACCACCATTTGCCTCATGGATTCGCATAGAGTTGATCAGGCTGTTGATTGTGGCCTGTGGAATGTTGTCCTACTCCTTTTCAATGGCTATGTGAAGTTGCTGGATATTGCTGGGAACAGGAAACACGCTGTTGTACACGTCGATCCAGAGCATCCAAAACATGCTCAATGAGTGACCAGTCTGGTGGGGAAGAAGGCCATGAAAGAACTGGGACATTTTCAGCTTCCAGGAATTGTGTACAGATCGTTGCGACATGGGGCCATGCATTTTCATGCTGAAACATGAGGTGATGGGGGAGGATAAATGGCACGACACTGGGCCTCAGTGTCTCGTCAGGGTACCTCTCTGCATTCAAATGTCCATCGATAAAATGCAATTGTGTTCGTTGTCCGTAGCTTATGCACGCCCATACCATAACCCCATCGCCACCATGGGATACCATGTTCAAAACATTGACATCATCAAACGGCACGCCCACACAACGCCATACATGTGGTCTGCGGTTGTGAGGCCTGTTAACATTCAATTCTCCGGCAACAGCTCTGATGAACATTCCTGCAGTTAGCATGCCAATTGCACGCTCCCTCAACTTGAGACATCTGTGGCGTTGTGTGACAAAACTGCACATTTTAGTGGCCTTTTTATTGTCCCCAGCACAAGATGCACGTGTGTATTGATCATGCTGTTTAATCAGCTTCTTAAAATGCCACACCTGTCAGTTGGATGGATTATCTTGGCAAAGTAAAAATGCTGACTAACAAGGATGTAAACAAATGTGTGCACAAAATTTGAGAGAAATACGTTTTTTGTGTGTGTTGAAAATTTCTGGTATCTTTTATTTCAGCTCATGAAACATGGGACCAACACTTTACATGTTGCATTTTATATTTTTGTTCAGTGTAGATGCTTCACAAATCATGTATAAACAAGGTCATAGTAGAGGGTGATGTAGCCTAAAATGTCATTACATCTGGTGCTTTTCCATATGGGCCATAACCCTTTTCCCGCCATTTTTATGTCATGGCATGTGCTTATTAATTATTTCTGAAGCATGTAGGCCTTATAAATAATTTATGAAGGCTTCCTTTGTCTCTGATTTCTTTGCCACTTTTTCCACCTTTTGGTTTCTCACTGTGTCCCTCTTTCTTCCTTTCTCTTTCTCTCTCTTCCTTTCTATTTTTATTCTTTTTTTTCTATTCCTCTCATCAAATGGGGTCAGTATTAGTGGTGCGCAAGGTCAGCTGTTTGTTCACCTGCAACTGCCCGCAATTGCTAATTACCTATCCGCAAGCCAGTAGAGGTGCGAGGGTAAAATCACTGGGGAAGCCAAGCAAGTAAAAAAGCCATATTGCAACTTTTGTAGTGATATTTGCATTGTTTGCGCTATAACCCATTTGTTCATACTCCACTGTGATATACAATAAGGCCGTGAAAACAAAAAGACAAGTCACACAGTGGCGGAATAAATTCAACTACACATACGTTTGTTTCATCACAAAACCGGAGCGCAACATCCGGAGAGCAACAACAAAGCAAATATTGCATGTAACAAACAGTTATATAACCTGTAGCATGTTCAAGCAAGTTAATGTTTGACAGTTTACTAAAAAACTACTGATTTAAAACCACAGTTATCACAAGTCAGCACAAAGACAAGGGGAGTACTGCCTCCGCTATTCCAGGACTATTTCAACTTCAACATTTAAACATCATCAAATCAACAAGGCTATATATGCTTAGTTTAATACTCTGAAAACAAACTTAAAGATACAAAGAACTTTTTTTTTATAAATTGGGGACCCTACTTGTAGACTAGTTGAACACCAATGCCGTCCTCCTCTCATGTTGGCAAAACGGTCTATGGCTTTGTACGCTTTGTTTTTGTTTTCATAGGCTAGCAAGCACTTTACCTAGGTAGACTAACTTCCTCATATGGGTAACAATGAACCAGCTAAGTTAGCTAGCTAGTTAACGTGAGCCTCCTAGGCTACATATCAAAGTTTGTCTCAGGCCAGTCGCACAATATATGAATTTATGGTCGGATCAGAATCGCCATCATAATCATTGTTATGTACAGAGAATTAAGTCAAAACCACAAATCCAAATCCCCATCTCCATCCAAGGCTTAGGAAAGGGACAATTTTAGCAAGCTAGCTACGTAGAACAACACAAGCAGACCAGAAACGGACACGTTTTTCTGACAATGATGACATTTGCTCAGGATGTGATTTGATTGGTGTGAAGCCAAATCAAACTGATGTTTTATTGCGCCATGACGACCCACAATTGAGCACAGCTCAACGCTGATTGTCTAATTATTTGATATTTTTTTATAAAGGGAGGCCAAATGCTTGCTGGAATCTATCAAACGCTACGGCGGCAACATGTAATACTCTTTTGTTCCAGACAGCATCAGATACATGGCCTACACAGACAGGGGCGCTGTTTCCCTCGCTTTGATGATTTCTCCGGTGAGATTCAGCCACACAGACAAAATCAATTATTTTAACATTTTTATTGGTGAAATATTTGGGGAAGCCTACCTCCCTTGGCACCCATGAATGCACACTGCTGCCGCAAGCCTGACTATATGTGATAAAGTGAAAATCTGAGGCTCACACCAACCCGCAAATATATTTTTATTTTATTTAACCAGATAAGTTGACTGAGAACACATTCTCATTTACAGCAACAACCTGGGGAATAGTTACAGGGGAGAGGAAGGGGGATGAAAGAGTCAATTGTAAACTGGGGATGATTAGGTGACCGTGATGGTTAGAGGGCCAGATTGGGAACTTTGCCAGGACACCAGGGTTAACACCCCTACTCTTATGATAAGTGCCATGGGATCGTTAGTGGCCACAAAGAGTCAGGACACCCGTTTAACATCCCATCCAAAAGACAGTACCCTACACAGGGCAACATCCCCAATCACTGCCCTGGGGGATTGGGATATTTTGGGACAAGGTGCAGAATATTTTGGGGCCTAATTTAGATATGTTGCTGCTTATATAATGAACATAAATATTAACACAACATGCAACAATTTCACTGAGTTACAGTTCATATAAGGAAATCAGTAAATAAAAATAAATGTATTAGGCCCTAATATAGAGATTTCACATGACTGTGCAGGGATGCAGCCATGGGTGGGCCTGGGAGGGCATAGGCCCACCCACTTGGGAGACTGGCCCACCCACTGGGGAGCAAGGCCCAGCCTATCAGAATGAGTTTTCCCCCACAAAAGTGCTTTACTACAGACAGAAATACTCCTCAGTTTCATCAGCTGTCCGGGTGGCTGGTCTCAGTCGATCCTGCAGGTGAAGTTGCCGGATGTGGAGGTCCTGGGCTGGCGTGGTTACACATGGTCTGCAGATGTGAGGCCGGTTGGACGTACTGCCAAATTCTCTTAAACAACATTCAATTCTCTGACAACAGCTCTGGTGGACATTCCTGCAGTCAGCATGCCAATTGCATCTGTGGCATTGTGTTGTGTGACAAAACTGCACATTTTAGAGTGGCCTTTTATTTTCCACAGCACAAGGTGCACCTGTGTAATGATCATGGTGTTTAATCAGCTTCTTGATATGCCACAACTGTCAGGGGGATGGATTATCTTGGCAAAGAAGAAATGCTCACTAACTGGGGCGTAAACAAATTTGTGCCCAACATTTGAGAGAGAAGCTTTATGTGCGTATGTGAAACTGTAAAGAGCCCCTAAGTTCTTTGAAAAACCCTTTAAAAGGGTTCTTCAAATAACCCTCTTTAGTGAGTCCTCAAAGAACCTTTGAGTTCATTTTTGAACTACCCCCCCATTGTTTAATTATTAATAATAACACATAACAGTAACACTATTTTAGTTCTGTGTTTATTAGGATTTTAGTGGCAAAGCAGAGTTAAAAAAAATCAAATTATGAGGTAAACTCCTAGCAGAACTCCAAGTCCAATGGGTATATCCTCCGGCATGTTAGTGTTCTCCGTATCCATAGCCAGAATGATTTTACAGTGCATGGTGAACGAACAGGTTTCCTGTCTGTGAATCCCAAAAATATATATTATACAGATGATTAACAAAACATGCACACAACAGTATTCATACCTTGGTTTTTGTGGTAAATGGAAATGGGAAAAAAATGTTTTTCATACACATACCTTGTCCATAATGTAGAGGCCTATGGGATATTCATTGAAGAGGTAAGGGAGGATGGTTAATGTGAAACACATAACATACCAATTGACATACCTTTGTATGCCTCCTCCTCTGTATACCGCCAGACATAGACCCAAAAGTGAGCAGTTCAGTCATCTGCACCCAATGCAGCTAGCCTTCAACATACTCTTATAGCCTACATATTCTTACCTCTTTGTTGATTTGATAGCCATTGAATTGTCCATTTTCTGTTTTAGAAATATTTGCACATATGAAAAGATAGATGGTATCATCATGAAACAATATCAATTTAGATCATACAAGGGACAAACCTTACCTTAAATGGAGGAGATCTTTACACTTTTCAGTTATTGGTATGTTACACTCAAAAAATTAGGGGTTCAACAAGGGTTCTTCTAAGATCTTCAAAGTTCTTTGAAGAACCTTATGGTTCTTGTCACTGAAAATGGCCCCAAAAAGGTTCTTCCAAGAACACCATAGCAGGTGGGGTTCACTGAGGAACAGCTTTAGTTGGTGGGGGTTCTTGCTGGACCCTAACTGCCCAACTGAAACTTTTGGATTTGATTTTGAAAGGACAGCCGGTGCAGGCACTTAACTGAAAAATTGTAATATCTCAATTTAAGGTAAGTGCCTGCACCTGCTGTCCTTTCAAATTCAAATCCATAAGTTTCAGTTGGGCAGTTAGGGTCCTACAAGAACCCCCACCAACTAAAGCGGTTCCTCAATGAAATTAGGTTAAAGGGTTAAGGCATGGGTTAGCTAAAAGAGTTAGGGTTAGCTAACATGCTAAGTAGTTGCAATGTAGCGAAAAAGTAGTAAGTAGTTAAAGTTGCTAATTGACTAAAATGCTAAAGTTCTCCGTGATGAGATTCAAACTCTCAACCTTTGTGTTTCTAGACGTCGAATTGAATTTATTTTGGGTAACAGACATATACAACAGAATGTACAATGTGGACCCAGAGGATATCACTTGACTGCATTAATTAAAAGGCTTGTTTCCAAAGTGGTCCTCAATGGTAAAAACAATAACACATAATGATTAAAAGGCAAGACAAAATTACAAACAACCATAAATACATTATTCACTACTCACTGCACTTTTCCCTAACCTTAAAAATCAACCATATTAATTTCACATTAAAACAATATATTCATTGCACATCATACCTATCATTAAAATCAATACACCTGACCAGCAGTAGGGGGCACAAGGGGCAGTGGAGTGGTTTCTCTTACTTAGACAACCTTGTCCCAATTAAAACCTTTGCCTTCTTTTTAAAGCTACAGTTGAAGTCAGAAGTTTACATACACTTAGGTTGGAGTCATTAAAACTTGTTTTTCAACCAATCCACACATTTCTTGTTAACAAACTGTAGTTTGGGCAAGTCAGTTAGTTTGTGCATGACACAAGTAATTTTTCCAACAATTGTTTACAGACAGATTATTTCACTTATAATTCATTGTATCACAATTGCAGTGGGTCAGAAGTTTACATACACTAAGTTGACTGTGCCTTTAAACAGCTTGGAAAATTCCAGAAAATGATGTCATGGCTTTAGAAGCTTCTGATAGGCGAATTTACATAATTTGAGTCAATTGGAGGTGTACTTGTGGATGTATTTCAAGGCCTAACTTCAAACTCAGTGCCTCTTTGCTTGACATCATGGGAAAATCTAAAGAAATCAGCCAAGACCTCAGAAAACTATTGTAGACCTCCACAAGTCTGGTTCATCCTTGGGAGCAATTTCCAAACGCCTGAAGGTACCACGTTCATCTGTACCAACAATAGTATGCATGTATAAACACCATGGGAACACGCAGCCGTCATACCGCTCAGGAAAGAGACGCATTCTGTCTCCTAGAGATGAATGTACATTGGTGCGAAAAGAGCAAATCAATCCCAGAACAACAGCAAAGAACCTTGTGAAGATGCTGAAGGAAACAGGTACAAAAGTAGCTATATCCACAGTAAAACGAGTCCTATAATCGACATAACCTGAAAGGCGGAAAGGCCGCTCAGCAAGGAAGAAGCCACTGCTCCAAAACCGCCATAAAAAAGCCAGACTACAGTTTGCAACTGCACATAGGGACAAAGATTGTACTTTTTGGAGAAATGTCCTCTGGTCTGATGAAACAAAAATATAACTGTTTGGCCATAATGACCATCGTTATGTTTGGAGGAAAAAGGGGGAGGCTTGCAAGCCGAAGAACACCATCCCAACCGTGAAGCACGGGGGTGGCAGCATCATGTTGTGGGGGTGCTTTGCTGCAGGAGGGACTGGTGCACTTCCCAAAATAGATGGCATCATGAGGGAGGACAATTATGTGGATATATTGAAGCAACATCTCAAGACATCAGTCAGGAAGTTAAAGCTTGGTCGCAAATGGGTCTTCCAAATGGACAATACTTCCAAAGTTGTGTCAAAATGGCTTAAGGACAACAAAGTGAAGGTATTGGAGAGGCCATCACAAAGCCCTGACCTCAATCCTACAGAAAATGTGTGGGCAGAACTGAAAAAGCGTGTGTGAGCAAGGAGGCCTACAAACCTGACTCAGTTACACCAGCTTTGTCAGGAGGAATGGGCCAAAATTCCCCCAACTTATTGTGGAAAGCTTGTGGAAGGCTACCCGAAACATTTGACCCAAGACAATTTAAAGGCAATGCTCCCAAATACTAATTGAGTGTATGTAAACTTCTGACCCACTGGGAATGTGATGAAAGAAATAAAAGCTGAAATGAATAATTCTCTCTACTATTATTCTGACATTTCACATTCTTAAAATAAAGTGGTGATCCTGACTGACCTAAGACAGAGAATTCTTACTAGGATTAAATGTCAGGAATTGTGAAAAACTGAGTTTAAATGTATTTGGCTAAGGTGTATGTAAACCGCCGACTTCAACTGTATTTCTACTTGCTTGATGTCCAGTGGGAGGCTATTCCATAGACAAATGCCTGTATAGAAGAATGTGCTCCTTGCAGTACTGTTTACTCTTGGGATTTTACAAGACATGACACTAGCTCTGGTATTGTAAATGTGTTGGTTATATTTTCAGCTTTTTTTGATAGCCCACTATACCAAGCAGAGTAGGCATAATCAAAATGACACTGAATCAAGGTTGAAACTAGCAGTTTCTTAACTTTGATGGTAACATATCTAGTGTTACGATATAGAAATGTACATTTGTAAGTAAGTAACCATCCGTCTTATGTAACCATACCAAACGTAACAAATCATACTAATTTGAGTGCCGGATTTATGGTTACTATGTTACGTCTAGTCTGAGACCAGGCTGGGCCCGCAGTTATAACCGTTGGGACAGTGGGTTATGAGTCAACCCGAGCATCACTAATTAGTATTATGTGTGTTTGTCGGGGTGGGGCACTCATGAGAGGCAGGACCACATGCTGCTTTGAACAACAGTTTATGAAATTTAGCCAGTTCACAGATGTCCACCAGACGGGAGAGTATTTGAAGACTAGAGTCAGTTTGTAAACACAGGTATTCCCCCCGATCTCACACCATATTGACTATGAACATAATCACAGACAAGGTTATCAGACAGCAAGATCCCTTATTCCTCTCCAACTATAAATGTGAAAGGGAGAAAATACCTTACAGCTAGCGATCTGTTGTCTTTTCTTTTCTATGTGATCTGGAGTTCGTAAGCGACACTATTGCTATGCTGGGGTGTGATAGACAATAGTTGACTACTTTGTCCATAAGAGCTGGTCTGGATGGCTTTGTTAAGAACTGTTGTTTGTGTGTGTTTGTTATGTAGTACATGGTGTAGGAAGTGCTTGAATATATATTTCAATGTTTTTGAATAGTGAATACAATAGACAGAAATGTACATCAATGTGAGTATAAATGAGCCTATTTCAATCTCACCCTGTGTGTAACATGTTATGTACAGTTCCTTTAGAAAGTATTTATACCCCTTGACTTACAGCTGTCTTTCTGGGTAAGTCTCTAAGAGCTTTCCACACTTGGATTGTGCAACACTTGGCAATGTATTATTAAAACAATTCTTCAAGCTCTGTCAAATTGGTTGTTGATCATTGCTAGAGAACCATTTTCAGTTCTTGCCATAGATTTTGAAGTAGATTTAAGTCAAAACTGTAACCTGTCCACTCAGGAATATTCACGGTCTTCTTGGTAAGCAAATCCAGTGTAGATTTGGACTTGTGTTTTAGGTTATTGTCCTACTGATGGAAAGTAGACTGAACCAGGTTGTCTAGGTTTTGTCTGTTGTGAGCGCCATTCTGTTTATTTTTTATCCTTAAAAACTCCCCAATCCTTAACGATTTCAAGCATACCCATAACATGATGCAGCCACCACTATGCTTGAAAATATGGAAAGTGATACTCAGTAATGTGTTGTATTGGTTTGCCTCAAACATAACATTTTATATTCAGGACAAAGTTTATTGCGTATCATTTTTTGGGGGCAGTATTACATGCTGATCACAGCGCTCACATCGCATGCGCTGCAAAATACATGTACACATACATGTTATTCAATCATTGCACACCCACTGCTCACGCGTGTCAACAAGCGTCTGTGTAGCCTGGTGCTAAAATAGAACTTGTTCTATTTGTGATGCGCTGAAAGTCCTTGGTTTCATGCATGTTAACATCAGAAGCCTCCTCCCTAAGTTTGTTTTACTCACTGCTTTAGCACACTCTGCCAACCTTGTCCTTGCCGTGTCTGAATCCTGGCTTAGAAACCACAAAAAATGTGGAGATTTCCATACCCAACTACAACATTTTCCGCCAAGATAGAACTGCCAAAGGGGGAGGAGTTGCAATCTATTGCAGAGATAGCCTGCAAAGTTCTGTCATACTTTCCAGGTCTGTGCCCAAACAGTTCGAACTTCTAATTCTAAAAATGAATCTCTCCAGAAATAAGCCTCTCACTGTTGCCGCCTGCTATAGACCCCCCTCAGCTCCCAGCTGTGCCCTGGATACCATATGTGAATTGACTGCCCCCCATCTATCTTCAGAGTTTGTTCTGTTAGGTGACCTAAACTGGGATATGCTTAACACCCCGGCAGTCCTACAATCTAAGATAGATGCCCTCAATCTCACACAAATCATCAAGGAACCCACCAGGTACAATCCTTAATCTGTAAACATGGGCACCATCATAGATATCCCAACTTGCCCTCCAAATACACCTCTGCTGTTTTCAATCAGGATCTCAGCGACCACTGCCTCATTGCCTGCATCCGCTATGGGCCCGCGGTCAAGCGACCACCCCTTATCACTGTCAAACGCTCCCTAAAACACTTCTGCGAGCAGGCTTTTCTAATCGACCTGGCCCGGGTATCCTGGCAGGATATTGACCTCATTCCGCCAGTCGAGGATGCCTGGTCGTTCTTTAAAAGCAACTTCCTCACCATCTTAAATAAGCATGCCCCTTTCAAAAAATGTCGAACTAAGAACAGATACAGCCCTTGGTTCACTCCAGACCTGACTGCCCTTGACCAGCACAAGAACATCCTGTGGCGGACTGCTATAGCATCGAATAGTCCCCGCAATTTGCAACTGTTCAGGGAAGTCAGAATACAGGCAGTCAGTCAGGAAAGCAAAGGCTAGCTTTTTCAAACAGAAATTTGCATCCTGTAGCTCTAACTCCAAAAGGTTTTGGGATACTGTCAAGTCCATGGAGAACAATTTCACCTCCTCCCAGCTGCCCACTGCATTGAGGCTAGGTAACACGGTCACCACCGATGAATCCAGGATAATCGAAAATTTCAACAAGCATTTCTCAACGGCTGGCCATGCTTTCCTCCTGGCTAACCCATCCCCGGCCAACAGCTCCGCAGCTACTTGTCCGGGCCTCCCCTGCTTTTCCTTCACCCAAATCCAGAGAGCAGATGTTCTGAAAGAACTGCAAAACCTGGATCCGTACAAATCAGCTGGGCTAGACAATCTGGACCCTCTCTTTCTAAAACTATCCGCCGCCATTGTTGCAACTCCTATTACCAGTCTGCTCAACCTCTCTTTCGTGTCGTCCGAGATCCCTAAAGATTGGAAAGCTGCCGCGGTCATCCCCCTCTTCAAAGGGGGTGACACTCTTGACCCAAATTGCTATAGACTTATATCCATCCTGCCCTGCCTCTCTAAAGTCTTCGAAAGCCTAGTTAATAAACAGGTCATTGACCACTTCGAATCCCACCGTACCTTCTCCGCTGTTCAATCTGGTTTCCGAGCTGGTCACGGGTGCACCTCAGCCACGCTCAAGGTACTAAACGATATCATAACCGCCATCGATAAGAGACATTACTGTGCAGCCGTATTCATTGACCTGGCCAAGGCTTTCGACTGTCAATCACCACATCCTTATCGGCAGACTCAACAGCCTTGGTTTCTCTAATGATTGCCTCGCCTGGTTCACCAATTACTTTGCAGACACAGTTTAGTGTGTTACATCGGAGGGCCTGTTGTCCGGGCCTCTGGCAGTCTCTACAGGGTTCAATTCTTGGGCCGACTCTCTTCTCTGTATACATCAATGATGTCGCTCTTGCTGCTGGTGACTCTCTGATCCACCTCTATGCAGACGACACCATTCTGTATACTTCTGGCCCTTCTTTGGACACTGTGTTAACTAACCTCCAAATGAGCTTCAATGCCATACAACACTCCTTACGTGGCCTCCAACTGCTCTTAAATGCTAGTAAAACCAAATGCATGCTTTTCAACCGTTCGCTGCCTGCACCCGCCCGCCTGACTAGCATCACTACCCTGGACGGCTCTGACCTAGAATGTGGACTACAAATACCTAGGTGTCTGGCTAGACTGTAAACTCTCCTTCCAGACGCACATCAAACATCTCCAATCCAAAATCAAATCTAGAATCAGCTTTCTATTTCCGCAACAAAGCCTCCTTCACTCATGCTGCCAAACTTGCACTAGTAAAACTGACTATCCTACCGATCCTCGACTTCGGCGATGTCATCTACAAAACAGCTTCCAATACTCTACTCAGCAAACTGGATGCAGTCTATCACAGTGTCGTCCGCTTTGTCACCAAAGCCCCTTATACCACCCACCACTGCGACCTGTATGCTTTAGTCGGCTGGCCCTCGCTACATACTCGTCGCCATACCCACTGGCTCCAGGTCATCTACAAGTCCCTGCTAGGTAAAGCTCCGCGTTCTCAGCTCGCTGGTAACCATAGCAGCACCCACCCGTAGCACGCGCTCCAGCAGGTATATCTCACTGGTCACCCCCAAAGCCAATTCCTCCTTTCCTTCCAGTTCTCTGCTGCCAATGACTGGAACAAACTACAAAAATCTCTGAAACTGGAGTCACTTATCTCCCTCACTAGCTTTAAGCACCAGCTGTCAGAGCAGCTCACAGATCACTGCACCTGTACATAGCCCATCTGTTAATAGCCCAACCAACTACCTCATCCCCTACCGTATTCCTTTATTTTTCTTGCTCCTTTGCACCCCAGTATTTTTACTTTGCACATTCATCTACTGCACATCTACCATTCCAGTGCTAAATTGCTATATTGTAATTACTTCGCCACCATGGCCTATTTATTGCCTTACGTCCCTTATCTTACCATATTTGCACACATTGTATATAGATTATTTTTTTTCTATTGTATTATTGACCGTATGTTGGTTTTCTCCAATGTGTAACTCTGTGTTGTATGTGTCGAACTGCTTTGCTTTATCTTGGCCAGGTCGCAGTTGTAAATGAGAACTTGTTCTCAACTTGCCTACCTGGTTAAATAAAGGTGAAATAAAATAAATAAATAAAGTCCTGCCTCTCCCATCTCCTCATTGTTTTTTAGGAGCAAATACCCACGTGCCATCACCTCATTGGTTTTTAGGAGCATATACCCACGTGGGTGATTGAATGATGAACTGAGGTCCACACTCCAGTCGGTTGTGGTAATGCACCTTAAAGTTGGTTGTCAACCTCCAAAAAGTCCAAAGAAATCTGAAGGAGATTACTAAAATCGAACTTGGTTTAACATTACCCTTTTATCTGTGGATTAATTGTCAGAGTAGAGGACCTTATGCATTTCATAACTTGCCATAACAAAGGGGTTGAATACATATTGACTAAAGACATTTCAGTTTTTAATTTGTACACTGACATTATGGGGAATTGTGTGTAGGCCAGTGACAAAGAAAATCTAAATTTAATCCATTTTAAATTCAGGATGTAACACAAAACGTGGAAAAGGTCAAGGGGTGTGAATACTTTCTCAAGGCACCGTATCTGTTTACTGAGAAAAGCAATACATGGACATATACACAATCAATAGGCTACAGCAGGTTGCACTACTTGCCTTCAAATCGAATTAACAAAGTAATAAGTATTGATTAGTAATTGGTGTGCGAGCACTTGCTGAATGCCTCTGGCTCCACTCTATGCTGATGAAACACTCAAATATAATTTGGATCTCTGTTAGGTTCTGTCTCTGGGTGCTGACGTCCTGCCGGAGTACAAAATCGAGGCCCCGGTCACCCACTCATGGACCATGCTGCACTACAGCCCCGTCAAAGCGGCGTGGGACTGGGTCATCCTCCTCCTGGTCCTCTACACAGCCCTCTTCACCCCCTACTCGGCTGCCTTCCTATTGGATGAGCATGGGGACTCGCTGCGGCGGCGTTGCGGCTATACCTGCAATCCACTAAACGTAGTGGACCTCATGGTGGATGTGCTGTTCATCGTGGATATCGGGATCAACTTTCGCAGAACGTTCGTCAACCCCAACGACGAGGTGGTGACCGAGCCATGGAAGATCGCTGTGAATTACCTCAAGGGGTGGTTTTCCATCGACCTGGTGGCCGCCCTACCCTTCGACCTGCTTATCTTCCGCTCAGGGTCTGACGAGGTGAGAATAATACAAGTTGGGATGAATATTATTACTTGAAGCTAACAGGTATAATGCCTTATAAAGCATTTAGGCCTTTAACCCACTTTTTATGTCTTATTAATCTCTCAATGATCCGGAGTAAATACCAGCCAGATGGGCATAAAATATTATAACCCTTATAAGACAATATAAAGCTTATTTAGCGGACATGAGTTGGGCTCATGGTCTTGTGATGAGGTAACCATGTCCGCAATAAAAAAAATTGCAGTTGCAATCAGTCCAAGAAAGAATTCCCTTTTGATCGAATGGTCAAGATGCTGGTTTTTCCTGTGGGAGAGCAGGTTTCAGATCCCACTAAGGACACCAAGCATGAACATTTCCTGTGT
Source organism: Brachymystax lenok tsinlingensis (assembly GCA_030435695.1). NCBI lineage: Eukaryota > Metazoa > Chordata > Actinopteri > Salmoniformes > Salmonidae > Brachymystax > Brachymystax lenok. The sequence goes on from CM059780.1 coordinate 26,690,506, forward strand.
TGCTTATTTAAAACAAAATTAGCTTGTAACCTGTAGCCATTGCCCATCAATTCATTCTGCATCTCTTTTCCCATCTTCTCACTACTATTCTCAATAAATGGCCACCTACTAAAGATGGCCACCTTGATTGGCCTGCTGAAAACAGCGCGGCTGCTTCGGTTGGTTCGTGTGGCGCGGAAACTCGACCGCTACTCGGAGTACGGGGCTGCTGTCCTCTTTCTGCTCATGTGCACCTTTGTGCTCATCGCCCATTGGCTGGCCTGTATCTGGTATGCTGTTGGCTACGTGGAGAGGCCCTACACTGAGACTGGTTGGCTGGACAACCTGGCTGAGCAGCTGGGCAAGGCGTACAACGCAAGTGAACCTGGCTCGGGTCCGTCCGCTAAGGACTATTACATCACCGCACTCTACTTTACCTTCAGCAGCTTGACCAGTGTGGGCTTTGGGAACGTCTCCCCCAACACCAACTCAGAGAAGCTCTTCTCCATCTGTGTTATGGTTATTGGCTGTAAGTCCCTAAATGTTCAATTTACTCAGACCACATTCACAATCCATACATACTGGATTCATATGTAGTACATTTCATAAATACTTATGTCAACAACTGCAAGATATTTTTATTATGTCACTTATACTGCATTATCAAACGTGTGATTGTTGACATAAGCCTTTATAAGCCCCATGGGCTCCTCCTCATCCTCCAGCTCTCATGTACGCCAGCATCTTTGGAAACGTGTCGGCCATCATCCAGCGCCTATACTCAGGGACGACGCGCTACCACACCCAGATGTTGCGGGTCAAGGAGTTTATCCGCTTCCACCAGATCCCCAGCGGGCTTCGCAACCGCCTAGAGGAGTACTTCCAGCACGCCTGGTCCTACACCAATGGCATTGACATGAATGCAGTGAGTAGAAAACCGGCCATCAAACTCGTAAGAAACACTTTCTTCGGTAACACTTTACGTAAAACCTGCAGGTATAATGCATTATGATGCAGTTATAATGCATTGTAAGACTTGTCATGAGCATGTATGACCTCCTTATGTCTTATAATCCTGTCATCATGATCCTGACTAAATACCAGCTGTTTTCAGTCAGTTAAGGTGTAGTACACTGAGAAATAACATATTATAAGCCTCATGAAATTATAAAGGCTACGTGCTTATAACATGTTAAAAAGCATTATACCTGTAGACTTTATCTTCTGGTCAACAAATCTATTCAAATCCCCAAGGCATCCAGCGTAATAAACTGCAGTGCTGAAAACTCAGTTTACAATGAGAATGCCCTACAGCAAAATGACTGATATTGACATTTATATTGACTTTCCATTGTCCTCCCAAGGTGCTGAAGGGTTTTCCAGAGTGCTTGCAAGCTGATATATGTCTGCACCTGAACCGCAGTCTGCTGCAAAACTGCAAGGCGTTCCGGGGGGGCAGCAAGGCCTGTCTGCGGGCTCTGGCAATGTGCTTCAAGACTGTGCATGCCCCGCCAGAGGATACACTCATCCACTCTGGAGACATCCTCAACTCTCTCTTCTTCATCACTCGCGGTACCATCCAGATCACCCATGATGATGTCGTGGTGGCCATACTGGGTAAGGAAGGCTATGCAATCTATTGTTCAGTTCGCTGCAGCTGGCGACTGGAACGAGCTGCAACGAACACTCAAACTGGACAGTTTTATCTCAATCTCTTCATTCAAAGACTCAATCATGGACACTCTTACTGACAGTTGTGGCTGCTTTGCGTGATATTGTTGTCTCTACCTTCTTGCCCTTTGTGCTGTTGTCTGTGCCCAATAATGTTTGTACCATGTTTTGTGCCGCTACCATTCTGTATTGTCATGTTTCTGCCATGCTATGTTGTTGTCTTAACAGCAGAAAGAGGCTAAATATTCTATTTAAGGTATTTTATGATTTTATTGAACAGATATAGAATGACAGTTGGGAAGGATAGTGAAGTTGTCAAAGGGCAGTAGGCCAGATTCGAACCTATGCCGACACTGTAGACGTGTGCTGGAGGCTGCGGCATTGCCACCAGACCAACCAGACCACAGCTAAATACAGTATCCTCTTAAACAGTTGTGAATCATATACAGTAACTACATGCTATAGCTCAGCATTCTTTAAAATAACAGCCATCTATAAGTGATGCCATCTCCCTTAATTTACTCTCACTGTCCCCCTTCCTCCCTCTATCCTGTAGGGAAGAATGACATCTTTGGTGAGCCTATCCACATGTATGCAGAGCCAGGCAAGTCCAACTCTGACGTGCGCGCCATCACTTACTGTGACCTGCACCGGATTCAGAGGGATGACCTGCTCGAAGTTCTAGACATTTATCCAGGCTTTGCCGACAACTTCTGGGCAAACTTAGAGTTCACCTTTGACCTGAGAGACGTAAGAAGAAGAAAAAAAACACACACACACACACACACACACACACACGACACCACACACGGCTAAACTGAGAAAATGGACACATTTTATTTGGTGAACAAGATCCTTTTGGTTCACTGTGTCCAATGAAATGGGATTGTTGGCACTGTATCAGTGTATTAGGATGTGTTCAGTTTGTGTCTTGCTATTTATGTATGTCTGGTATGTCAGGCTGACCAGCTTCCACCAATACTGTTGGCTGATGATTCTGGTGATGATTGTGGATACAGTCGTAGCAAGCCACGACACAGGGGACACTCCCTGGACTGTCGCAACGGTCCTGGTAAGTTAAGTTGATTAGTTGAATCAGGGGCTGTATGTATCAAGCGAGCTAGCTGTATGGACATATTTTTTTACATTCTGCTTTGGACAGACGGCATGGACCAGGACGACCCGTACCCCTACCGCCAACGCCATTCGGCCCCACAGCCCCACTGGGAGGAGGGCTGCAGCTGTGAGTCGCCTTTCTCCCAGTCCAGCGAGGACCTAAACAAGCCGCTAACCCACGGGGGCAAGGTGGAGCTGTACCCTCCGGATGACGATTGGCTGGAATACTCCCCCTCAGTGGTGCGGCTGAAGCCCCCTAGTGGCGCCACAGTGGGCAGAGAGGCCCCCATGGACAGGGCTCAACCAGGTACAGTATGAGCAGTATGGTACCTTGTGGTAAATTCTGTCCATTTCAAGTTGTAGGTTATGTAGCATTACTGGACTGGAGAGTTGCTGATTCGAATCCCAAAGAATCAACAATCTACCATTCCAGTGTTTAATTGCTATATTGTAATTACTTCACCACCATGGCCTATTTATTGCCTTACCTCCCTTATCTTACCTCATTTGCACTCACTGTATATAGACTTTTTTTCTACTGTATTATTGACTGTATGTTTGTTTACTCCATGTGTAACTCTGTGTTGTTGTATGTGTCGAACTGCTGTGCTTTATCTTGACCAGGTCGCAGTTGTAAATGAGAACTTGTTCTCAACTAGCCTACCTGGTTAAATAAAAGGTGAAATATATCTATTTTTTTAAACAAACAATAATGTTCTATTATTTTCACTCTGTAAATGTTTCCAGCCACCTCTAACCTCTCACCGAACATGTCTGGGTATGTTCAATACTGGCCAGAGAGGCAGTCGGCCCAGTACTCCAACAGGCAGTGGCGCTCCTCTTCGGTTCGGACCTCATACCACCCGCCCCCGTTCACAGAGGAGAGGCCTAGTGAGCTGGAGTCCCAACTGGAACTACTACAATCACAGCTCAACAGGTGAAAGGACCAACACGCTTACTATTACAAAATTATTTTCAACAGTTGAGCCTGCACGTTTTAAATTATTTTCAACTTACCTAGGGTGCAACGCTGGCTGATACGATCTGAAATAAAAATGTTTCATGAGCTGAAATAAAAGATCCCAGAAATGTTCCACATGCACAAAAAGCTTATTTAGCTGACATTTTGTACACACTTTGTTTACATCCCTGTTAGTGAGAATTTCTCCTTTGCCAAGATAATCCATCCACCTGACAGGTGTGGCATATCAAGAAACTGGTTAAACAGCATCATCATTACACAGTTGCTCCTTGTGCTGGGGACAATAAAAGCCACAACACAATGCCATACGTCTAAAGTTGAGGGAGCATGCAATTGGCATGCTGACTGCAGGAATGTCCACCAGAGCTGTTGCCAGAGAATTGTATTTTAATTTCTCTACCATAAGCCACCTCCGACGTCTTTTAGAGAATTTGGAATTACGTCCAACCGGTCTCACAACCGCAGACCATGTGTAACCATGCCAGCCCAGGTCCTCCACATCCCGCTTCTTCATCTACAGGATCGTCTCAGACCAGCCACCCGGACAGCTGAAGAAACTGTGGGTTTGCACAACCGAAGAAATTCTGCACAACTGTCAGAAACTGTCTCAGGGAAGCTCATCTGCGTGGTCTTTGTCCTCACCAGGATGGCCAGTGTCACGCTGGAGAAGTATACTCTTCACGAATGAATCCCAGTTTCACCTGTACCGGGCAGATGGCACAGGTGAATGGCCTAGTGTGGGCGAGCGATTTTCTGATTTCAACGTTGTGAACAGTGACACATGGTGGTGGGGTTATGGTATGGGCAGGAATAAGCTAAAGACAATGAACAAAATGGCATTTTATGCCATTTGAATGCACAGAGATACCATGGCGATATCCTGAGGCCCATTGTCGTGCCATTTATCCGCCACCATCACCTCATTTTTCAGCATAATAATGCACTGCCGACGTTGCGAGGATCTGTATACAATTCCTGCAACCTGAAAATGTCCCAGTTCTTCCATGGCCTGTATACGCAACAGACATGTCACCTATTGAGCACGTTTGGGATGTTCTGGTTCAACGTGTACAACAGCGTGTTCCAGTTCCTGACAATATCTTGTAACTTCGCAGAGCCATTGAAGAGGAGTGGGACAACATCAGTCAACAGCCTGTTTAACTTTATGCAAAGGAGATGTAGCGCTGTAGGAGACAAATGGTGGTCATTCGGTGAGGCAACCCGCCTCGAATCCGGAATTCCCTAACTGAAGCTAGCCAGCTCACTAGCTAACGTTAGTATTTAGCTTACCATTGCTAGCGGACAGCAGCAGCTAACCTTTAGCTCGGAAAAGCTCTCGCCGTTCATATATAACGCGACTCAAACCAGAGCATACCGGACCTATTTTCTCTCCATATCCCCGGATTCCTACCGCAAGCTCTGGATATTTTCACCTGGATCTTGTAGCTAGCTAGCTGCTATCCGAGTGACTATTGGCTAACGTTGGTCCTGGAGCAAGCTCCAATTAGCATGAAGCTAGCCTATGCTAAGCCCACCTTCCAGCTAGCTGAAGAATCCCATCAGCCACTCCTAGGCTACAACACCTATCCGGACCCGTTTTTACTGCCGGTGCAGAGCCCCACCGGGCCTTCACGACTGGACTACCAACGTTATCTGCCTGAGGAGTTTATTCAACCGGCCCTCCGTCGGGACGTCACCTGAACGCCCATCAGCTAACTGCGGCCTGCTAACGTTTGCTGTCTAGAGCATATCGGCTGGTAGCTAAACAGGTCCATCGGACAATTTCTTGGGCCACTATTACCTATTTTGCTAAATGGCCTGGTCCTCTTCACCACACGGAACCCCCCTAACCCATCACGACTGGTCTACCGACGGAAAAAAAGCACGAGGAGGCAATAAACAGACTTCCTCTGTCTTTGTTAGCCGGCCTGCTAGCCTTTGCTAGCTTGCGATCCCCGGCTAGCTGTCTGAATCGCCGTGTCCCCAACCAGCCTCACTACCCTTATGATCACTCGGCTAAGCATGCCTCTCCTCAATGTCAATATGCCTTGTCTATTGCTGATCTGGTTAGTGTTATTGTCTTATTTCACTGTAGAGCCTCTAGCCCTGCTCAATATACCCTATCCAACCCTTCAGTTCCACCACCCACACATGCAATGACATCACCTGGTTTAAATGTTTCTAGAGACAATATCTCTTTCATCATCACACAATGCCTAGGTTTACCTCCACTGTATTTACGTCCTTCCATACCTTTGTCTGTACATTATGCCTATAAAATATTTTATCGCCCCCTGAAACCTGTTCTTTTTACTCTCTGTTCAGGACGTCCTAGACGACCAGTCATTATAGCCTTTAGCCGTACCCTTATCCTACTCCTCCTCTGTTCCTCTGGTGATATAGAGGTTAATCCAGGCCCTGCAGTGCCTAGCTCCACTCCTATTCCCCAGGTGCTAACATTTGTTGACTTCTGCAACCGTAAAAGCCTTGGTTTCATGCATGTTAACATTAGAAGCCTCCTCCCTAAGATTGTTTTATTCACTGCTTTAACACACTCTGCCAACCCGGATGTCCTAGCCGTGTCTGAATCCTGGCTTAGGATGACCACCAATAACACTGAAATTTTCATCCCTAACTATAACATCTTCAGAAGATAGAACGGCCACAGGGGGCGGTGTTGCAATCTACTGCAGAAATAGCCTGCAGAGTTCTGTCTTACTATCCAGGTCTGTACCCAAACAATTTGAACTTTTACTTCTAAAAATCCACCTTTCTAGAAACAAGTCTCTCACTGTTGCCGCTTGCTATAGACCACCCTCTGCCCCCAGCTGTGCTCTGGACACCAGATCTCAGCGATCACTGTCTCATTGCCTGCATCCGTAATGGGTTTGCGGTCAAACGACCTCCCCTCATTACTGTCAAGCGTTCCCTAAAACACTTCAGCGAGCAGGCCTTTCTAATCAACCTGGCCCGGGTATCCTGGAAGCATATTGACCTCATCCCGTTTGTAGAGGATGCCTGGTTATTCTTTAAAAGTGCCTTCCTCACCATCTTAAATAAGCATGCCCCATTCAAGAAATGTAGAACCAGGAACAGATATAGCCCTTGGTTCACTCCAGACCTGACTGCCCTTGATCAGCACAAAACATCCTGTGGCGTTCTGCATTAGCATCAAACAGCCCCCGTGATATGCAACTTTTCAGGGAAGTCAGGAACCAATATACACTGGCAGTTAGGAAAGCCAAGGCTAGCTTTTTCAAGCAAAAATGTGCTTCCTGTAAACACAAACTCAAAAAGGTTCTGGGACACTGTAAAGTCTATGGAGAATAAGAGCATCTCCTCCCAGCTGCCCACTGCACTGAGGATAGGAAACACTGTCACCACCGATAAACCCACAATAATTGAGAATTTCAATAAGCATTTTTTCTACAGCTGGCCATGCTTTCCACATGGCTACCCCTACCCCGGTCAACAGCCCTGCACCCCCCTCAGTAACTCGCCCAAGCCTCCCCCATTTCTCCTTCTCCCAAATCCAGTTAGCTGATGTTCTGAAAGAGCTGCAGAATCTGGACCCCTACAAATCAGCTGGGCTAGACAATCTGGACCCTTTCTAAAATGATCTGCTGAAATTGTTGCAACCCCTATTACTAGCCTATTACCTCTCTTTCGTGTCGTCTGAGATTCCCAAAGACTGGAAAGCAGCTGCGGTCATCCCCCTCTTCAAAGGGGGAGACACTCTTGACCCAAACTGCTACAGACCTATATCTATCCTACCCTGCCTTTCTAAGGTCTTTGAGAGCCAAGTTAACAAAACAGATCACGACCATTTCGAATCCCAACGTACCTTGTCCGCTATGCAATCTGGTTTCAGAGCTGGTCATGGGTGCACTTCAGCCTTGCTCAAGGTCCTAAACGACATAACCGCCATCGATAAGAGACATTACATTGCAGCCGTATTCATTGATCTGGCCAAGGCTTTCGACTCTGTCAATCACCACATCCTTATCGGCAGACTCGACAGCCTTGGTTTCTCAAACGATTGCTTCGCTTGGTTCACCAACTACTTCTCCGATAGAGTTCAGTGTGTCAAATTGGAGGGCCTGTTGTCCGGGCCTCTGGCAGTCTCTATGGGGGTGCCACAGGGTTCAATTTCTCAGGCCAACTCTCTTCTCTGTATACATCAATGATGTCGCTCTTGCTGCTGGTGAGTCTCTGATCCACCTCTATGCAGACGACACCATTCTGTATACTTCTAGGCCTTCTTTGGACACTGTGTTAACTACCCTCAGGACGAGCTTCAATGCCATACAACTCTCCTTCCGTGGCCTCCAACTGCTCTTAAAACACAAATAAAACTAAATGCATGCTCTTCAAAAGATCGCTGCCTGCACCTGCCCGCCTGTCCAGCATCACTACTCTGGACGGTTCTGTCTTAGATTATGTGGACACCTACAAATATCTAGGTGTCTGGTTAGACTGTAAACTCTCCTTCCAGACTCACATCAGACATCTCCAATCCAAAATGTAATCTAGAATTGGCTTCCTATTTCGCAACAACGCATCCTTCACTCATGCTGCCAAACATACCCTAGTAAAACTGACTATCCTACCGATCCTCGACTTCGGTACAAAATAGCCTCCAATACTCTACTCAACAAATTGGATGCAGTCTATCACAGTGCCATCCGTTTTGTCACCAAAGCCCCATATACCCCCCACCACTGTGACCGGTAGGTATATCTCACTGGTCACCCCCAAAGCCAATTCCTCCTTTGGCCGACTTTCCTTCCAGTACTCTGCTGCCAATGACTGGAACCAACTACAAAAATCTCTGAAACTGGAGACACTTACAGTGAGGGAAAAAAGTATTTGATCCCCTGCTGATTTTGTATGTTTGCCCACTGACAAAGAAATGATCAGTCTATAATTTTAATGGTAGGTTTATTTGAACAGTGAGAGACAGAATAACAACAACCAAACCTAGAAAACGCATGTGAAAAATGTTATAAAATTGATTTGCATTTTAATGAGGGAAATAAGTATTTGACCTCCTCTCAATCAGAAAAATGTCTGGCTCCCAGGTGTCTTTTATACAGGTAACAAACTGAGATTAGGAGCACACTCTTTAAGGGAGTGCTCCTAATCTCAGTTTGTTACCTGTATAAAAGACACCTGTCCACAGAAGCAATCAATCAGATTCCAAACTCTCCATCATGGCCAAGACCAAAGAGCTCTCCAAGGATGTCAGGGACAAGATTGTAGACCTACACAAGGCTGGAATGGGCTCCAAGACCATCGCCAAGCAGCTTGGTGAGACGGTGACAACAGTTGGTGCGATTATTCGCAAATGGAAGAAACACAAAAGAACTCCCTCGGCCTGGGGCTCCATGCAAAATCTCACCTTGTGGAGTTGCAATGATCATGAGTGAGGAATCAGCCCAGAACTACATGGGATGATCTTGTCAATGATCTCAAGGCAGCTGGGACCATAGTCACCAAGAAAACAATTGGTAACACACTAAGCCGTGGGGGACTGAAATCCTGCAGCACCATCAAGGTCTCCTGCTCACGAAAGCACACATACATGCCCGTTTGAAGTTTGCCAATGAACATCTGAATGATTCAGAGGACAACTGGGTGAAAGTGTTGTGGTCAGATGAGACCAAAATGGAGCTCTTTGGCATCAACTCAACTCGCCGTGTTTGGAGGAGGAGGAATGCTGCCTATGACCCCAAGAACACCATCAAACATGGAGGTGGAAACATTATGCTTTGGTGGTGTTTTTCTGCTAAGGGGACAGGACAACTTCACCGCATCAAAGGGACGATGGACGGGGCCATGTACCGTCAAATCTTGGGTGAGAACCTCCTTCCCTCGGCCAGGGCATTGAAAATGGGTCGTGGATGGGTATTCCAGCATGACAATGACCCAAAACACACGGCTAAGGCAACAAAGGAGTGGCTCAAGAAGAAGCACATTAAGGTCCTGGAGTGGCCAAGCCAGTCTCCAGACCTTAATCCCATAGAAAATCTGTGGAAGGAGCTGAAGGTTCGAATTGCCAAACATCAGCCTCGAAACCTTAATGACTTGGAGAAGATCTGCAAAGAGGAGTGGGACAAAATCCCTCCTGAGATGTGTGCAAACCTGGTGGCCAACTACAAAAAACGTCACCTCTGATTGCCAGGGTTTTGCCACCAAGTACTAAGTCATGTTTTGCAGAGGGGTCAAATACTTATTTCCCTCATTAAAATGCAAATCAATTTCTAACATTTTTCACATGCGTTTTTCTGGATTTTTTTGTTGTTATTCTGTCTCTCACTGTTCAAATAAACCTACCATTAAAATTATAGACTGATCATTTCTTTGTCAGTGGGCAAACGTACAAAATCAGCAGGGGATCAAATACTTTTTTCCCTCACTGTATCTCCCTCACCAGCTTTAAGCACCAGCTGTCAGAGCAGCTCACAGACCCCTGCACCTGTATATAGCCCAACCAACTACCTCATCCCCTACCGTATTTATTTATCTTGTTCCTTTGCACCCCAGTTTTTCTACATTGCACATTCATCTACTGCACATCTACCATTCCAGTGTTTAAATGCTATATTGTAATTACTTGCCACCATGGCCTATTTATTGCCTTACCTTCCTTATCTTACCTCATTTGCACTCTCTGTATATAGATTTGTTTTTTTTTCTACTGTATTATTGACTGTATGTTTGTTTTACTCCATGTGTAACTCTGTGTTGTTGTATGTGTCGAACTGCTTTGCTTTATCTTGGCCAGGTCGCAGTTGTTCTCAACTTGCCTACCTGGTTAAATAAAGGTTAAATAAAATAAAGAAATACTGACTTGTTTGCTGATCCACACCCCTAGCTTTTTTCTTTTAAGGTATGTGACCAACAGATGCATATCTGTATTCTCAGTCATATGAAATCCATAGATAGGGCCTAATGAATTAATTTCAATTGACTGATTTCCTTATTTACTCTAACTCAGTAAAATGTTTTCATTTACACTTTACCTTAAAAAGGGGAAAAAAATCTCATAAAAATCTCCAATTCAAACAAAAGCAGTTCCTGTACCCCCCACATTAACAAACTAGAGCTTATGGAGTTAGACTAACCTTGACAAGAGAAACATTCCACTGAGTTATCTGTAAGGTCTTTAATGGCAACAGTCAATACGACTACTCAGTAATCCTCTTTTTCCTTCCCTCTTTCTGCCCCCTTTATCCCTCCATTACCAGACTGGAGATCCGAATGACTGCCGATATCAACGTCATCCTGCAGCTGCTCCAAAGGCAGATAACGCCGGTACCGCCTGCTTACAGCACTGTGTCAGCCATAGACTCACCTGGCCTATATGGGACGGGCGCGCCAGTGTTGCACACCATGTACCAGATCCCACCCATACAGATGGACAACCAAGCATCTGGGCAGGTAGGAATTCTGATAAATGGAGGGCATGATGGTGAACATAAACATTTTATTTTTTTTAATCAGTCAAAGCACCTAAAACATTCACAGAAGCTGTGTTACTGTAGTTCAACCTCCAACCTGTGACTAAATACTCACCCTTCATTGTTTCGTTGTAGAGCTCTGCTCAGCCTGACCTCAAGTTACCCCTGAAATCCCAGGAGTCGCTGTCCAGCGGTATCCATCTGACTGTAGAGTCCGACGACACCATGTCCGTCACCCCGGAGATGGAGCCGACTGTGTCCCTCTCCTCCCAGCCGACGGTCAAGCTGTCACTGTCTCTCATGGAAACGTCAAGACTAAGTGGCAGCCTCCGCTTCCCCTCATTGCCCGGGAACCTGGACGCCTCAGGGCAGGCAGAGATCCAGAAACATCTCTCAGATCCTGTGCTTTCTGTGACCTGAGACCCCTGTCCCTAGTTCCTCAAACCTGGGATCCTACAGACTGCTTCCACTCATATACGGATTGCAAGATAGTAGCAAAACATGTCTTTCCAGGTCCTGCCCATTAACAGCCCCTACCCCCTACGTACGGAGATCGGAGTAGGGGATGAGTTTAAACAGCCGTTACAAAGTTCTGCAAACTTTAGCCACCACTAGCCAAAAAATCTATGAAATTGATGTGGACATGGCATGCGGAACTGTGCGAAAAAGGCCAAATCATGTAACGTCAAACCAAATAATGAGTTGATTACAGTTGTTTTGTCCATGTTTATACAAGTACTGAATGCCCCCATCACTTTCATAGATTTTTTGCTAGCGTTGGCTAGGGTTAGCTGAAGATTTTAAATGGCTGTTTAGAGAAAACCCAACCATGAATGCGTTTCTCATGGCTCATAAAATACTTTCAGGGTGAAAAACCATCAAACATTAAGTTGGAAAACACTGAACTTCCCCTTTAATATTAAGTGCCTAGGGAAGGGGGTTGAGGTTGTTTATGGAAAGGCAGAATTCCATGTCACCCCCTTCCCCTTGCCCTTCCATTTGCACATTCACTCGCTCCTCTGACATGCAAATGTCCCAAAGCAGAGGGAGTGAAAATTAGTGGGTGTAGGGGCTAATTAGACCCTCCAATAGCCACTTCAAATCAAAATGTTTAGCAGATGTTATTGTGGGTGTAGCAAAATGCTTGTTTCTAGCTCCAACAGTGTAGTAATATCTAACAATATACACAATCTAAAGTAAAGGAATGGAATTAAGATTAAATAAATATTTGGACGAGCAACATCAGAGCAGCATAGACTAAGATACAGTAGAATAGGATAGAATACAGTATATCCACATGAGATGAGTAATGCAAAATATGTAAACATTAAAGTGACTAGTGTTCCATTATTTAACTGGCCAGTGATTTCAAGTCTATGTATATAGGGCAGCAGCCTCTAATGTGCTAGTATTGGAGGGGTAAATAGGCAGTGGCTCGGGTGGTTGTTGTCCTTGATCTTTTTGACCTTCCTGTGACATTGGGTTCTGTAGCTGTCCTGGAGGGCAGGTAGCTTGCCCCTGGTGAAGCGTTGAACTGACCGCACCACCCTCTGGAGAGCCCTGTGGTTGCGGACGGTGCAGTTGCTGTATCAGGCAGTGATACAGCCCAACAGGATGTTCTCAATTGTGCATCTGCAAAAGTTTGTGAGGGTCTTAGGTGCCTTCTTCACCACACTGTGTGGGCGGACCATTTCAGTTCGTCAGTGATGTGTACGGCGAGGAACTTGAAGCTTTCCACCTTCTCAATTGCAGTCCCGTCTGTGGATGGGGGGGGTGATCTCTCTGCTGTTTCCTGAAGTCCACGATCAGCTCTTTAGTTTTGTTGACGTTGGGGGAGGTTCTTTTCCTGGCACCACACTCCCAGGACCCTCTCCTCCTCCTTGTAGGCAGTCTCATCATTGTTGGTAATCAGGCCTTCTACTGCGGTGTCGTCTGCAAACTTGATGATTGAGTTGGAGGCGGCGTGGCCACGCAGTCATAGGTGAACAGGGAGTACAGGAGGGGGCTGAGTACGCATCCTTGTGGGGCCCCAGTGTTGAGGATCAGCAAAGTGGAGGTGTTGTTTCCTACCTTCACCACCTGGGGGCGGCCCGTCAAGAAGTCCAGGACCCAGTTGCAAAGGCCTCAAGCATAATGATGAGCTTGGAGGGTACTATGGTGTTGAATGCTGAGCTATAGTCAATGAACAACGTTCTTACATAGGTATTCCTCTTGTCCAGATGGGATAGGGCAGTGTGCAGTGCGATGGCATCGTCTGTGGATCTATTGGGGCGGTAAGGAAATTGAAGTGGGTCTAAGGTGAGATGATCCTTGACTAGTCTCTCAAAGCACTTCATGATGACAGAAGTGAGTGCTACAGGGCGATAGTCATTTAGTTCAGTTACCTTTGCTTTCTTGGGTACAGGAACAATAGTGTACATCTTGAAGCATGTGGGGAAAACAGACTGGGATAGGGAGAGATTGAATATGTCTGTTAACACTCCAGCCAGCTGGTCTGCGCATGCTCGGAGGACACAGCTAGGGATGCCGTCTGGGCCAGCAGCCTTGCGAGGGTCCTTAGTAGCGGGCCGCGTCAGTGGCACTGTGTTATCCTCAAAGCGGGTGAAGAGCAAAGCGGTATCAAATGTATTTATAAAGCCCTTTTTACATCAGATGTCATAAAGTGCTTATACAGAAACCCAGCCTAAAACCCCAAACAGCAAGCAATGCAGAAGCACAGCAGCTAGGAAAAACTCCCTAGAAATGCAGGAATCCAGGAAGAAACCTAGAGAGGAACCAGGCTCTGAGGGGTGGCCAGTCCTCTTCTGACTGGGCCAGGTGGGGATATGAGTACATAGCCATTAAGGCGAGATAGTTCTTCAAAATGTTCAAACGTTCATAGATGACCAGCAGGGTCAAATAATAATCACACTGGTTGTAGAGGGCGCAACAGGTCAACACCTCAGGAATAAGTCTGTTGGTTTTTCATAGCCGAGCCTATAAACCTGGTATCCCATAACGAACCACTTTATTTCTTGAGTTTTACATAAAATAATTGAGGCATGCCTAATTATGAGCCACCTTTATTTGTTGGTGTCTGATTGAGAATTGACACATGTAACATTTAAAATACCTCCCAAATTAAAATGTTTAACTGTTAGAGGTTTTTCTTGTAAAATGATGATTGAATTTCTTATCTGAATTTCATGCTCATTTTATTATTTAAAAGGTGGAACATAAACCGCATCCTTCAAGTCACCAGTGTCTCCCGAACAGGGGGAGAACGACTGACCCCTCTCATTGAAGCCAAGTTCAAGGCTGATCGCAGTACTGCAGGCATTATTTTCAGAAAACAGGATCCCCCATTATAGAAAAGGGGAAAATGTCAATCTGTGTAAAAAATACAAATTTAAGACAATGGTACCAATAATTACTTCTAATACGCCAGATGTATGTTCTTGAACCGATGATTTTAACATCGCACACAGAAGTTGAGGATAATTTAGTAGCCAATAGCCTGCAGTACCCCGGTTGGCCTTCAACTTGACATACTCAATGAGAAGGGGAGGCACTGAGCTAGCCTGCAACGACACTTCCTGGACTAGCTCAAACTGCGCATGTTATGGGAGAATCTCAATGCATACTCCTCGCGTCCTCGCCTTCTTAAAACCCATTGGATGAGAAAGCCAGGAGGTCCATCCCAGAGCCAGAGGCCAGCTCTGACACTCGTCAGATGAGGCAAGGCTTGCAAACTATCACGGATTACAAAAAGGGAAACACAGCAGCGAGCTGCCCAGTGAGCTAAATGACTTCTATGCTTGCTTCGAGGCAAGCAACAATGAACCATGTATGAGAAAACCAGCTCTTCCGGACGACTACGTGATCTCGCTCTCCGTAGTCGATGTGAGTAAGACATTTAAAAAGGTCAACTATCACAAGGCCGCGGGACCAGATGAATTATCATGAATGCACTGCTCTGATCATCTGGAAAGTGTCTGTCTTCGCTGACATTTTCAACCTCTCCCTTACCCAGTCTGTAATACCTACATGTTTCAAGCAGACCACCATAGCCCCTGTGCCCAAGAATGCCAAGTTAATCTGTCTAAATGACTATCACCATGTAGCACTCACATCTGAAATGCTTTGAAAGGTTGGTAATGACTCACATCACCTCCATCATTTTGGGCTAATACAGTGGGGAGAACAAGTATTTGATAACCTGCAAAATCGGCAGTGTTTCCCACTTACAAAGCATGTAGAAGTCTGTCATTTTTATCATAGGTACTCTTCAACTGTGAGTGACGGAATCTAAAACAAAAATGCAGAAAATCACATTGTATGGTTTTTAAGTAATTAATTTGCATTTTATTGCATGACATAAGTATTTGATACATCAGAAAAGCAGAACTTAATATTTGGTACAGAAACCTTTGTTTGCAATTACAGAGATCATACCTTTCCTGTAGTTCTTGACCAGGTTTGCACACACTGCAGCAGGGATTTTGGCCCACTCCTCCATACAGACCTTCTCCAGATCCTTCAGGTTTCGGGGCTGTCGCTGGGCAATACGGACTTTCAGCTCCCTCCAAAGATTTTCTATTGGGTTCAGGTCTGGAGACTGGCTAGGCCACTCCAGGACTTTGAGATGCTTCTTACGGAGCCACTCCTTAGTTGCCCTGGCTGTGTGTTTCGGGTCGTTGTCATGCCGGAAGACCCAGCCACGACCCATCTTCAATGCTCTTACTGAGGGAAGGAGGTTGTTGACCAAGATCTCGCGATACATGGCCCCATCCATCCTCCCCTCAATATGGTGCCGTCATCCTGTCCCCTTTGCAGAAAAGCATCCCCAAAGAATGATGTTTCCACCTCCATTCTTCACGGTTGGGATGGTGTTCTTGGGGTTGTACTCATCCTTCTTCTTCCTCCAAACACGGCGAGCGGAGTTGAGACAAAAATAGAGCTTTTTGGTCTAATCAGACCACACGACCTTCTCCCATTCCTCCTCTGGATCCTCCAGATGGTCATTGGCAAACTTTAGACAGGCCTGGACATGCGCTGGCTTGAGAAGGGAGACGTTGCGCGCGCAGCAGGATTGTAATCCATGACGGCGTAGCGTGTTACTAATGGTTTTCTTTGACTGTGGTCCCAGCTCTCTTCAGGTCATTGACCAGGTCCTGCCGTGTAGTTCTGGGCTGATCCCTCACCTTCCTCATGATCATTGATGCCCCACGAGGTGAGATCTTGCATGGTGCCCCAGACTGAGGAAGATTGACCGTCATCTTGAACTTCTTCCATTTTCTAATAATTGCGCCAACAGTTGTTTCCTTCTCACCAAGCTGCTTGCCTATTGTCCTGTAGCCCATCCCAGCCTTGTGCAGGTCTACAATTTTATCCCTGATGTCCTTACACAGCTCTCTGGTCTTGGCCATTGTGGAGAGGTTGGAGTCTGTTTGATTGAGTGTGTGGACAGGTGTCTTTTATACAGGTAACGAGTTCAAACTGGTGCAGTTAATACAGGTAATGAGTGGAGAACAGGAGGGCTTCTTAAAGAAAAACTAACAGGTCTGTGTTCTTACTGGTTGGTAGGTGATCAAATACTTATGTCATGCAATAAAATGCTAATTAATTATTTAAAAATCATACAATGTGATTTTCTGGATTTTTGTTATAGATTCCGTCTCTCACAGTTGAAGTGTACCTATGATAAAAATTACAGACCTCTACATGCTTTGTAAGTAGGAAAACCTGCAAAATCGGCAGTGTATCAAATACTTGTTCTCCCCACTGTATATTAAAAATAAAAAAAACAGATACCTTATTTACACAAGTATTCAGACCCTTACTCAGCACTTTGTTGAAGCACCTTTGGCAGTAATTACAGCCTTGAGTCTTCTTGGGTATGACGCTAAAAGCTTGGCACACCTGTATTTGGGGGAGTTCCTCCCATTCTTCTCTGCAGATCCTCTCAAGCTCTGTCAGGTTGGATGGGGAGCATTGCTGCATAGCCATTTTCAGGTCTCTCCAGAGATGTTCGATGGGTTCTATCCCAGGCTTTGGCTGGGCCACTCAAGCACGTTGTGGTGTCTTGGCTGTGAGCTTAGGGTCGTTGTCCTGTTGGAAGGTGAACCTTCGCCCCAGTCTGAGGTCCTGGGCGCTCTGGAGTAGGTTGTCATCAAGAAACTCTGTACTTTGCGCCGTTCATCTTTCCCTTGATCCTGACTAGTCACCCAGACCCTGCCGCTGAAAAACATCCCCACACACGATGCTGCCACCAACATGCTTCACCGTAGGAATGGTGCTAGGTTTCCTCCAGACATGACACTTGGCATTCAAGCCAAAGAGTTTAATCTTGGTTTCATCAGACCAGAGAATCTTGTTTCTCATGACGGTGGAAGGCCTGATCACCAACAATGATGAGAAGCCTGGTAGTGTGGTGCCAGGACAAGAACATTTCCCTTCAATGTCAGAAAGACAAAAAGAGCTGATGATGGACTACAGGAAATGGAGGGCCGAGCATGTGATCATCCACATTGACGGGGCTGTAGTGGAGCGGGTTGAGCGCTTCAGATTCCTTGGCGTCCACATGACTAAGGAATTAACATGGTCCACACACCAACACAGTTGTGAAGAAGGCACGACAATGCCTCTTCCCCCTCAGGAGGCTGAAAATATTTGGCTGCACCATTTGAAAAGCTGCACCGATACCATACTTTAGACAAATTAAAACACACTAGGCAGGCGGGTACAGAGGTTAAAGGGCAATCTGTAGGTAACAGACGCTGGATAGGGGAGGAGAAATGCAACCACACAAAGTCATTTTTACAATGTAAGTGTAAACAAAATAAAAAAACATGGCAAAACAAGCTCACATTTTAGGCTCTGATAGGGCAAGAGGAATAAGGTATCCACAAGTCACATTACCAACCTTAATGTCCTCCCAAAATACCAACAAAGAAATGCTCCTCCAACCAGTAAGTCACAGGGGTTTCAAATACAGACTTGTTTTAACTACTTAGGGAGCAGTGGGGCACTAGTAGGATCAAAATCAAAGAATATTTTCCAGAGTTTGGCCCCGGACTAGTGGATACGGTGAACGACCTTGAATTGAATTAGGCTGTGTCTAGTGCTAAAAGAGGAAGAATGCACCCTGTGCAGTATAGATCCCCAGGTGTCATCCCCAAATTCCTCCCCCAAATCCTTTTCCCATTGAGTCTTTAAAAAGGCAACAAAGAAGAGTTCTGTAAGTCATTAATGATTGCATATACATCTGAAATTGCACCCTTGGGAAGTTTGTTTCGCTCAAAGATGCTCTCTATAGCTGTACTCGCAGGGCTATTGGGACATTCAGGTGTGTTAGCTCTAACAAAGTTCCTAGTCTGGAGATAGCAGAAGAAGTGGGATTGGGGGAGGTTGAACTTTTCCTGTAACTGAGCAAAAGAGGCAAATGTATCATCAAAGAATAGTTGGGCTAGTGGACAGTGAGTGCCAGATGCCAAAAGCCACATAATTTAAAAAGATGGAGGAAATAGAATGTTCTGATTTGGGCCTGATAGAGAAAAGCCTCAAAAGGCTAAACGGAACTGAATGCCTAGGGACACGGAGAGAGGAGCACAGCACAGAGGAAAGTGCAGCAGGTTTACATGATTCAGACTCCATCTGGACACAGAGTGGTCCAGTAGGATCAGTCTGTAGCCAGTACAAAAGGGCTCTGAGATTTGCAGCCCAATAGTATGTCTGAAAATTTGGTAGCGCTAAAGCCTCCAATGCCCTAGACTTCTGTAAATGTTTTCTACCAATCCGTGGTATCTTACCATTCCAAATAAATGCATGAATGTTTGATCCAGTGAATAAAAAAAAAGATGGGAATAGAAATGTGTTAACATTGAAATAAATATAAAAAAAAT
Source organism: Brachymystax lenok tsinlingensis (assembly GCA_030435695.1). Classification (NCBI taxonomy): domain Eukaryota; kingdom Metazoa; phylum Chordata; class Actinopteri; order Salmoniformes; family Salmonidae; genus Brachymystax; species Brachymystax lenok. The sequence goes on from CM059780.1 coordinate 26,709,600, forward strand.
TGGCAACACATTCATTTTCATGACATTAACCCTTCCAAAAAGAGAAAGAGGTAGTGACTTCCAAAAAGTAAGATTGTTTCAAACTGTCTGCTAGCGCAACAATGTTATCCTTAAACAAATTTGAATATTTCCTTGTCACCAACTCCCAAGTAGGTGAATTGATCCCGGACAATCCTAAACTAATTTGCACAGGATCAGGAATAACCTCAGAAGCTACAAATGGAGTAGATTTATCATCCAACATGGCAGCACCTCTTGATTTACTATGAAAGTTAGAGTGGAACAGTTGACCAACCCAGTCCCTGCGAATCCTAAAGTGCTCACCAGTCCTCAAGTGAGTCTCTTGTAGAAATGCAACATTTGCATTCAAATGCCGTGTCAGCACCCTCTTACGTTTCACAGGGTTGTTAGCCCCTTTGATGTTCCACGAAATGTACTTGATGGTATTATTTCAGACACCCTGAGCACTCCCGTTATACAACCCTGTCATTAGAGCATAGAGTGGAAAAGAAATGAATACCCAAAAGCCCCAGGATAACTGATAACTTGTCTCAGAGTAATAACGTACGGCGTAAGATACTTGGAAAAAGTCAACCTCCTTCCTCCCCCCACCCCAGACAATACCTCCCCAAAAAGAGGTACAAGCCTAAATAGAACATTTTGTTTTCTTAGCACAGTATGTCTGTGAGTGTGGTGTTAAACCCAAACCCACAGTCCCGCCCTTTAAAGTAGTGTTCTGTGTTAATGAATCAAGCAGCAAAAAAATAGAAAAAAAAATAAAGTGAATCCCATGTGCAGACACAAAATTAGGAAAGCACCACTTGTAAATGTATACAATTATATTCCTAGTCTTAACAGGTATTGAGAGAGAAAATACATAAAAATGTATCAAGGCTCTCAAGGCTCTCAGCCAAAAACCTCTTATTTGAAGTAAGCAAATCATAGTAAAACAACCCCCAAAAAGTTAGACAACGTACAGTCAAGACCACAAAATTACGTCTGTGCAACGTTGAACGTTTTGAGTATAAATGACGTTAAACTTTCAACATTGAAGTGAAGACCCCAAAAACGTGTAGCCTCTGAACATTTACTGTTTACTGGTTCGAGACAATCTGATGGGGTAAACAAATAACCCCAAAAAACGTTGGGGTCAATGAGACAATGAGGAAACAAACGTGTTACGTAAAACCCTTAATAAAATGAAGTAAAAATGCATTTAAGGCAAGCACACTGGATGACCAAAACATTCAAATCACATCAAATAAGCCTGAGAGTGGGTTTGCCAACTCACAAACTATACAGGAATAGTATAATTATAACTAAACATAGTTATACCACAGGAGGGCTACATACTATCCACAGTTAGCAAGCAACAGTTGCTGATCTATGAGCAAGTTCAAGACTTCTTGATGTGGCGTTGGATGTGAGCCATAGCCACCTCTGGAGAATCAAAGGTGTAGTCTTTTCCATCATCAGAAAGCAATAGGTGGGCTGGGAATAGCAGTTCATACTTCACACCTGGATGGTCCAGTAGTAATCATTTGGCCTGCCCGAAAGCTGCGTGCTGCCTTGACACAGTGGAGGAGTAGTCCTGTTAGATGGAGTCTCTAACGAGCCCGCAGTACCTCCATCTTCTCATGGAAAAAGTGCACTTGAAGATTGATGTCACGGGGCCTCTCACAGTCCCAGGGCTTTGAGTGCAGTCACCGGTGGGCACGATCCATCAAGGGCTTCTCATCCATGGCGAGAACATCTTTCAGCAGTCCGGAGACTAAATCCGTGGCGCAAGGTATTTCTGCTGACTCTGGGACCGATACCAGTCTCAGGTTATTGCGGGGGAGAAAATCCCTCTAAGCTCACACAGCTCTCCTGTTCCATTTTCAGATCCGCAGTCAGGCGTTTCACGTCAGCCTCCAGGGAGGTAGTCAGGTTGGAGACACTGGTAGTGGAGGTCTCCAGTGCTGCAATCGGCCTGGTGTGCAACTCTGTTGTTTTGAGTAATGTGATAGCTGCCGCCATCTCGTTTTGTAGGATAGTTTAATCTGCTTTTAAAGTATTAGAAAACATCTTGTATTCGGGCCTCAATCGTAGCAACTACCTCCATTTTCATTTAAACTATCTCCAAGCGTAGTAGCCGGATGGCCTCAAATGTTCATTTCAGCGCCACCAGGCAAAGCCTCACCCCCAGGTAAAGTGCTAGTCTCCGGGTCCTCAGACTCGGAGAGGGCGCTGATGAAAATGGGTCTTCTCAAAGTCATGTTTTTGGCCTTATGTTTCATCGACATGCTGACATTTGAAAGCAAAGTAGTCTTGGGTATTACGGAAAGGGATCACCAAACTAATATTTGAAAATAAATACGGTTTTGCTGCAAAATTCACAAACTTTAAGAACACTGCGGGAGCAAACGGAAAACACGTCAGCTGCACATTGCGCCCCACCCTTACAACCCCTTAACTATTTCTTAAACTGCGTTGTTGGTTAAGAAAATATTTACTAAATAAACTAAAGGGGAAGGGGGATCAATGTAATTAGTCCAGGTGGCCATTTGATTAATTGTTCAGCCATCTTATGGCTTGGGGGTAGAAGCTGTTGAGGAGCCTTTTGGACCTGGCGTTCAGGAACAGCTTGCCTTGCGGGAGCAGAGAGAACAGTCTATGACTTGGGTGGCTGGAGTCTTTGACAATTTTTTGGGCCTTCCTTGGATACTGCCTCGTATAGAGGTCCTGGAAGCTTAGCCCCAAGTGATGTACTGGGCCATACACACCACCCCTATAGCGCCTTACGGTCAGATGCCAAGCAGTGGCCTTTTCAGTCTCCTGAGGGGGAAAAGGTGTTGTGCCCTCTCAGGAGACTGTCTTGGTGTGTTTGGACCATGATATTTTGTTGGTGATGTGGACACCAAGGAAACTTGAAGCGCTCAAACTGCTCCACTGCAGGCCTATTCGGCCCTCTTTTTACTGTAGTCCACGATCAGCTCCTTTGTCTTGCTCACATTGAGGGTGAGGTTGTTGTCCTGGCACCCCACTGCCAGGTCTCTGACCTCCTCCCTAAAGGCTGTCTCCTTGTTGTCGGTTATCAGGCCTACCACTGTTGTGTCGTCAGGAAACTTGGTGTTGGAGTCGTGCTTGGCCACGCTGTCATGGGTGTGTTGTTATCTACCCTTACCACATAGGGAGGCCAGTCAGGAAGTCCAGGATCCAGTTGCAGAGGGAGGTGTTTAGTCCCAGGGTCCTTAGCTTAGTGATGAGCTTTGAGGGCACTATGGTGTTGAACGCTGATCTGTAGTCAATGAACAGCATTCTCACATAGATGTTCCTTTTGTCCAGGTGGGAAAGGGCAGTGTGCAGTGTGATTACATCATCTGTGGATCCGTTGGGGCGGTATGCAAATTGGAGTGGGTCTAAGTTTTCCGGGATGATAAGAGTCATGACCAGCCTTTCAAAGCACTTCATGGCTACTGACGTAAGTGCTACGGGGCGGTAGTCATTTAGGCAGGTTACCTTCGCTTTCTTGGGCATAGGGACTATGGTGGTCTGCTTGAAACATGTAGGTATTACAGACTCGGTCAAGTAAAGGTTGAAAATGTCAGTGCAGACACTTGCCAGTTGGTCCACGCATCCTTGGAGTACAAGTCCTGGTAATCCATCTGGCCAGGCGGCCTTGTGAATGTTGAGCTGTTTAAAAAGGTCTTGCTCAAATCAGCTATGGAGAGCGTGGAACAGCTATTGCTCTCATGCATGCTTCCGTGTTGCTTGTCTCGAAGCGAGCATAAAAGGCATTTAGCTCGCCTGGTAGGCTAATGTCACTGGGCAGCTCGCGGCTGGGTTTCCCTTTGTAGTCCGTTTTAGTTTGCAAGCCCTGCCACAACAACAACTTCAAAGATTTTACTGAGCTACAGTTCATATAAGGAAGTCAGTAAATTGAAATAAATGAAGTCCTAATCTATAGATTTCACAACTGGGAATACAGATATGAATCTGTCACAGTACCTTAAAAAAAAAAACACGATTTGCCTTATCTCCTTAGCATAGTGTTGATCAGGCTGTTGATTGTGGCCTGGATATTGGCGGGAACTGGAACCCGCTGTCATACATGTAAATCCAGAGAATCCCAAACATGCTAAATAGGTGACGTCTGGTGAGTTTGCAGGCCATGGAAGAACTGGGACATTTTCAGCTTCCAGGAATTGCGTACAGATCCTTGCAACATGAGGCTGTGGATTATCATGAAACACGAGGTGATGGTGGTTGATGAATGGCATGACAACGGGCCTCAGGATCTCGTCAAGGTATCTCTGTGCATTCAAATTGCCTTCGATAAAATGCAATTGTGTTCATTGGCCTTAGCTTACCCTGCCTATACCATAACCCCACCATCACCATGGGGCACTCAGCAAACCGCTGGCCCACACAACGCCATACACGTGGTCTGCAGTTGTGTGGCCGGTGGGACGAAAACAAATACTCTAAAATGACATTGGAGGCGGCTTATGACAAAGAAATTAACAGTCAATTCTCTGGCAACAGCTCTGGTGGACATTTCTGCAGTCAGCATGTCAATTGCACGCTCCCTCAAAACTTGAGACATCTGTGGCATTGTGTTGGGTGACAAAACTGCACATTTTAGAGTGGCCTTTGTAATGTGCTGGGGACAGTAAATGTGTAATGATCATGCTATTTAAATCAGCTTATTGATATGCTACATCCATCAGGTGAATGGACTATCTTAGCAAAGGAGAAATGCTCACTAACAGGGATGTAAACAAATTTTTGCACAAAATTAGAGAAATGAGCTTTGTGCAAATTAGAACATTTGTGATATTTTATTTTTGCCCATGAAACACGGGGCAAACACTTTACATGTTGTATTTATATTTTTGTTCAGTGTAGTTAGTCCGTGTTGCTAATTGGTTATCTGCATTGACCCCTTTTGCACCGCCTCTTTAGACTCATCACATACGCTGCTGCTATGGTTTTTGATTTATCCTGTTGCCTAGTCACTTTACCCCTATGTACATATCTACCTCAATTACATAGCAAGGTTATCGTTACTCATTGTGTATTTGTGTTCTATTATTTTTTTATTTTTCTCTACATTGTTGGGAATGGCCCAAAAGTAAGCAATTCACAGTTAGTCTACACCGGTTGTTAATGAAGCATATGACAAATTTAAAACATATTTTTATTTGAGGTGGGAAGTGAGGACACAGGGAGAATGAAATTGAGATTCTCCCTGTCTACAGAAATCTCACACAATCTCCCATCTTAACTTCCTGGGTTTCAAATGCACTATTGAGTCTTCACATAGGAATGATTCGTGTCACGTGATCAATGGCTTTATCCATTCATATACACTGAGTGTACAAAACATAAAGAACACCTTCCTTATATTGAGTTTCATCCCCTTTTGCCCTCAGAACATCCTCAATTCGTTGGGGCATGGGCTCTACAAGGTGTTCGAAAGCGTTACACAGGGGTGCTGGCCCAAGGGGGTGTTGACTCCAATGCTTCCCACTGTTGTGTCTAGTTGGCTGGAAGTCCTTTGGGTGGTGGACCATTAATGTTTGTACATTCAGTGTATACAGTCATTGGTCCCAAAGTTGATGGGTTTATTTGATATAGTTCACTGACCCCCAAGGATGAGCCAACTCTTCCCTGCCTGTTTCATTTGACTATGATCAGAGTCAACTGCAGAAAATGATCAGCTTGGTAGGTTCAACACTGATGCTATATCTATAATGATATAAAATATACACAACTAATTTTTCCCCAACAGGTTTCTGTGCCAATGTACTACACAACCAATAAGCAAAGCATACAGACTTCGGGCACTTCAACATGGTGGTTTGTTTTCAACACCACAATCAAATAGACTACTGTCAATAGACTACGCTTTTGAAGTAGTCTGAATCACATGAAAACATTGTGTTTATGCCACATGTAAAGTTAAAATTACAAATATTTAGGCTACATTGAAGCGTTAAATTCTAGGTGCGTGAGGAACAGCCGCTCGGATTGGAGAGGCGGCAGAGCACGTTAAGCTTTCCTGAATAACTGGGCCTGCTGGGAGCATTCAGTGCATTCGGAAGGTATTCAGATCCCTCGACTTATTCCACATTTTGTAACAGTCTTATTCTAAAATGGATGCAACAGTTCCCCCTCAATCTATACACACACACACACACACACACACACACACACACACACACAATACCCCACAATGACACAGCAAAAACAGGATTTTAGAAATGTTTGCTAAATTATAAACAGAAATACCTTATTTTGTTGCCACAACTTTGGAAGAATGCTTGGGCTCAATGTCCATTTGGAAGACCCATTTTCGACCAATATTTAACTTCCTGACTGATGTCTTGAGATGTTGCTTCAATATATCCACATAATTGTCCTTCCTCATGATGCCATCTATTTTGTGAAGTGCACCAGTCCCTCCTGCAGCAAAGAACCTCCACAACATGATGCTGCCACCCCCGTGCTTCACGGTTGGGATGGTGTTCTTCTTTGCACGCCTCCCCCAATTTTCCTCCAAACTTAACAGTGGTCATTATGGCCAAACAGTTCTATTTTTGTTTCATCAGACCAGAGAACATTTCTCCAAAAAGAACGATTTTTGTCCCCATGTGCAGTTGCTAACCATAGTCTGGCTTTTTTACGGCAGTTTTAGAGCAGTGGCTTCTTCCTTGCTGAGTGGCCTTTCAGGTTATGTCGATATAGGACTCTTTTTACTGTGGATGTAGATACTTTTGTACCCGTTTCCTTCAGCATCTTCACAAGGTCCTTTGCTGTTGTTCTGGGATTGATTTGCACTTTTCACACCAACGTACGTTCATCTCTAGGAGACAGAAGGAGTCTCCTTCCTAAGCGGTATGACGGCTGCGTGGTCCCATGGTGTTTATACTTGCATACTATTGTTTGTACAGATGATGAACGTGGTACCTTCAGGCGTTTAGAAATTGCTCCCAAGGATGAACCAGACTTGTGGAGGTCTTGGCTGATTTATTTTGATTTTCCCATGATGTCAAGCAAATAGGTACTGAGTTTGAAGGTAGGCCTTGAAATACATCCACAGGTACACCTCCAATTGACTCAAATGATGTCAATTAGCCTATCATAAGCTTCTAAAGCCATGACATTTTCTGGAATTTTCCAAGCTGTTTAAAGGCACAGTCAACTTAATATATGTAAACTTCTGACCCACTGGAATTGTGATACAGTGAATTATAAGCGAAATACAAGTAATTGTTTACAAACAGGTTGTCATGCACAAAGTAGAAAACTATAGTTTGTTACCAAGAAATTTGTGGATTTGTTGAAAAATGATTTATAATGACTCCAACCTAAGTGTATGTAAACTTCCGACTTCAACTGTACTATTAGCTGTTAATGTTTACTTTGCAAGCTACCAGTAGAAATGTACAGTTCAGATAAACAGTGGTAAATAGACCTAATGTACTTTTTTTCTCCAACCAACATAGGCCTACCTAGAAGTTAGCTAAAATTATCCCCTTTTCAAAATTGTTTTTAAGAGTGTTTAAGCACGATTTCTGCTGACAGACATAAGTTACATTGATTGATGGACCACATCAAATGAGCTAGCTAATACCAGATCACATCAATATGGCTTGTTAACAAACTGTCAGGTGATAAACTATGATGATTATATTTGCTTGCCATTTGTAGTGGTGATGACAGTAGTCCTACTGACAACTTTACCAGGACGAGGACTTGCCGATGTCAACCACTTTCCAAAAGCCTAATCTACTAGCTACATGCCAAATGGATAAGCTGAAAATACATGATCAATTGATGTTTACTGATCATGAGAAGCATGCAGTTACTTGCTGTATAACTGATGCAGCCAAATGTGGAATAATCGGAAATGTGTAGTTCTATGCTCTTCAAGGAGGTGATTATATTAAAACACTGAACAGAAATATAAAAACACAACATGTTAAGTGTTAGTCCTATGTTTCATGAGCTGAAATATCAAATGTCTGGGATCTTATTTCTCTCAAATGTTGTGCACAAATTTGTTTACATCTGTTAGTCAGCATTTCTAGTTTGCCAAGATAATCCATCCACCTGACAGGTGTGGCATATCAAGAAGCTGATTAAACAGCATGATCAATACACAGGTGCATATTGTGCTGGGGGCAATAAAAAGGCCACTAAAATGTGCAGTTGTGTCACACAACACAATGCCACAGATGTCAAGTTGAGCAATTGGCATGCTGACTGCAGGAATGTTCACCAGAGCTGTAGCCAGAGAATGTAATGTTAATTTCTCTACCATAAGCCGCCTCCAGTCATTTTAGAGAATTTGGCAGTATGTCCAACCGGGCCTCACAACCGCAGACCATGTGTAACCACACCAGCCAGGACCTCCACATCCAGCTTCTTCACATGCGGAATTGTCTGAAACCAGCCACCCGGACAGCTGATGAAACTGTGGGTATGCACAAACAAAAGAATTTCTGCACAAACTGTCAGAAACGGGGAAGAAACAGGGAAGTCTCAGGGAAGCTCATCTGCGTGCTCTTCGTCCTCACCTGGGTCTTGACCTGACTTCAGTGGGCAAATGCTTACCTTCGATGGCCAATGGCACGCTGGAGAAGTGTGCTCTTCACGAATGAAGAGGATGTTTGCGGATGTCAACATTGTGAACAGAGTGCCCCGTGGTGGTGGTGTTATGGTATGGGCAGGCATAAGCTATTGACAATAAACACAATTGCATTTTATCGAAGGCGATACCGTGACGAGATCCTGAAGCCCATTTATCTGCCGCCATCACCTCATCTTTCAGCATGATAATGCGCATCCCCATGTCACAAGTATCTGTACACAATTCCTGGAAGCTGAAAATGTCCCAGTTCTTCCATGGCCTGCATACTCACCAGACATGTCACCCATTGAGCCTGTTTGGGATGCTCTGGATGTCCCGCCAATATCCAGCAACTTTGCACAGCCATTGAAGAGGAGTGGGACAGCAATCCACAACTCTATGAGATGTGTCACACTGCATGATGCACATAGTGGTCACACCAGATACTGACTGGTTTTCTGATCCACGACCCTCTTTGTTTTTTTGCATCTGTGACCAGCAGATGCATATCTGTATTCCCAGTCATGTGAAATCCATAGATTAGGGCTTAATTAATTCATTTAAATTGACTGATATCCTTATATGAACTGTAACTCAATAAAATATTTGAAATTGTTGCATGTTGCATTTATTTTTGTTCAGTGTAGTTCATATTTCTTTAACAATCCCTTTAACAGCACGTAGGCTAAGTTGTCAATCGTTTTAGCAGAGCTGGGGGTCTCCTTGACCCAGAGCAGCAAAATCAAACGCTCTGCACCGTATTGTGACGTTTTACTGATAACCTATAGGGGGGTGCACGCAAGCAGATGAGGAAATCTGTCTAGGATAGAATAAATTATACAGTAAAAGCTGCAAAAATGTAAACGGAGAAAAAAAATAAAAAATAACGCACTACCCTTCCCTTTGCCCAATAAAAAAAAAGTTATAAACAAAGCAACCTTTGACAACCCTCCCTTATTCCCCTCCCCCACCGACCTAGCTTATTAATGGTTTTGCCATTTTTTAAGTTGGCTGCCATAAGGTGACACCAGCTGTCATGGCTGTATATGTCATTATGACAGTGTTATGTAGCCCTTACGACCGAGGCTTAAAGTAAAATGTAAAAAGTAGAACCACTTCTTGATATGACGTTTGCACCTCAACAATACAATATCCCTCTCTGTACATTACAATAATTCATATGCATTTACATAATCTAGTTTATACACAAAGTGTTTAGGATTACCTTTAGCACTGAGATCATTTTTTACAGACAAATAGGAAAGCTGTATTGTAGTAGTGGATGAATAAGTTCAATGCAGATATTTACTGTAGTTTGTATTAAATAAAGATGTTTTTCATATCACAATTGTCACTATGTTCAATGGCAAAATTGTAAATGTGAAGATAAAAACAAACAATCGCATACCTGAATAGTTGAATTCAGTCCCATTTTAAATATAACCATATGATCTGAAACTGATTCAGACATAATGGGGTGTTAAGGGAATAAAGACATTGTACATTACAATGGCCACTCAACTAATAACTACGTACATTATACTGCATTTAAAAAAAAAAAAGAGCTTAAAAGCGGAAATCGGCAGTAGAAACAATAACAAAAGAGATAAAAAGCTGAGGGGTGGGTCTGGAGAAATCTAACCACTCAAATTTTTGACAGCTATGGATGCAAGTGATATCAAAACTATAGTTTTACCATGTTTTGAGGCTATATAGTGTTTGTTTACATTTACTTTGTTTACAAACATGAGCTTATATTTTGGGTTCTGATTTGGAACGACTGAACTAAGCTCATGAAGCATTTATAGGTTATATTCTTCAAGAATCAAATGGGTACACATCATTAAACGTATCAGTCCAAAAATGGATGTAGCAACTGCTGATTCTACCAAAGACCACTTTAAAGAAATAGATCCATTCACATGTTAAAGCCTATACGCGTATCAAACAACATGCTGAAAAGTCTCAGATTTAAACAAAGTGCCCTGGTAAGTATGGGTATAATTGTGAGTCTTTTGGCTACTCCTGATTTGTGTTCTTGTTTTTCCTTCACAAACATGATCTCACAATGAACCGCATCTTATTCAAACATGTCTGTCAAAAATAACAGCTGCTGAGAAAATTCTAAAATTGAGAGGCAGCCAGGGGGAGTCTTGAGCAATTCCTTAAATTACTCAGGAGGGTGTAAACATTGTCTGTGGGTAACGTTGTCGCCCCCCTTTGAATGTAAAGGGCATCTATAACATTATCCTCAAATGAAAAGGGCAACAACACGTACACAATCCAGTATCATACAGTTCAGTCCTACAAGAACAGGAGTCCCTGTTGACGTCAGATAAAAATAATGAAGTTGCCATGTCCGTTCTTGAGCGGGACGGAGTTATACTATCCCTCTCGGTATACCAACTGTATTAAAATAGGACATCGACACTGAGCTCAGATCAGATTCCAAGGATCACCTCAGACTGTCCCGCTAAGAGCTGAGCCCAGGTTATGTCAGACGCGGAGAATCTCTAGGCAGTTGTTGTAGCAGATTGCGATCCAGTCAGGCTGGGTGGATGCCCACTGGACGTTATTGATCTCGCCTTCGGCCGTGTAGGCCAGGATGGGGTCCTCGATGGCCCTGGGCATCTGCTGGATGTCCCAGATCAGCGCCTGATGGTCATCCGCTACTTTCCGGACAGGAAAGGGGACAGTAGTTAGTGTATTGTAGACTGAAATCAATGCTTGTGTTCTGGGCTACTAGAGGGCAGATTTGATAATCAATGGTATATATTTTCAGCCCTGTGCTCTAGTTTTACTAAATAATTCCATGGGGATGTTATGGAACAACAATTTATTAAATAAAATCACCAGCGGTGCAGATGTGCCATTTCATTTATATTCATATTTTCTGAGAATGTCTGATGTTTTTGTCAACAGAATCTTATGGATTAATCAATAATGTACATTTAAGGGAGAGTTCACCCAAATTACAAATTGACATATGTTTCCATACCTTAAGCACTCTATTGAAGGACGGAGTGCATTGCAAGCTTTGAGTTTGTTTACCTAGGCACTGCCACCATCCGACAACTTTAGCATTTTACAACCAAAAAACAATTTAAGTAACTGTACCCTATATTATAATGTTTTAATTGGCAAGTACAAATAATCCCAAAGTCCTTGGTATTTTCCATATACTGCTGAAAAAACGAAGGAAACAAATATGTAATGTTTTTTAACTTGGAAGATTAGCATATGGCTGGTTGGCACATTCACACATGGATAATACTGTATAAAATAAGCAGGAGGAAACAGAGAGCTTACCTGCTGTACAGATGTGGCAGGAGGAGTGGGGCGCCCAGGCGATGCCGTTGACACAGGCGCGGTGGTTGTTGAGTCTGGCCACTGGGGTGCATGGCACACGGACGTCCAAGATCACCACCTGGGACGGACAGAGAAAAATGCACATGCTAAGGTAGAATACATATAATCATAGACGACTAGAATTTTTGTTTAGCATAATTTACCGACTTTTACTGGTCCAATATTTTCGCCAGATAATCAAACATGTATTATTTGCATTGCTATAGCATTGATCAATCACATGAACGTAATCACATACAGTACAATGAAGGATGGGACAGACATGCAGATGAACAGGCAGACGGGCAGGCAAACAGATGCAGGGCTGACCTCCATTCCATCCATGGCCATGGTGGCCAGGTAGTTGGGGTCTTGTTTGTTCCAGCAGAGGCGGAGCAGCGGGTGGTGCTGGGGGTCCTCGTAGATGATGGTGCTGTGCTCCAAGTGGCGCAAGTCAAACATTCGCACAGAGCCGTCTGCCCCCACCGACGCAAACATGTCCCGGCCACCACCGGCTCGGCTGAATGCGATATCGTAGACCTGCGACAAGGACACACACACACATTTGGTGAAATAACATCTACTGTGACATCTACAGTTTCGATAGAAAATATGGTTTGTTCATAGTCTATTGACTTGACAGATACTTTAGGCAAGTATGGCTAAAATACAATGACTTACAATGGGCGGTAATTTCATTGATCACTTGGAACATTGATGTACCATTACATTGACTCTGCCCAATATCCACACTAGCATTCTACTTAGCATGAATGGCCAATACATCACCACATTTTTATATTACCTGTATTTAACTAGGCAAGTCAGTTAAGAACACATTCTTATTTTCAATGACTGCCTAGAAACAGTGGGTTAACTGCCTTGTTCAGGGGCAGAACGACAGATTTCACCTTGTCAGCTCAGGGATTCGATCTCGCAACCTTTCGGTTACAAGTCCAACGCTCTAACCACTAGGCTACCTGCCGCCTAACCACTAGGCTATACCCCCACATAGTTAATATGCAAGTGTGGGTATTGGAGCTTCATTTATTTCAGCTCTGGCCTAACCCGTGCAGTGCCTTTACCTCTTTGTCATGGGCAATGAGCTGAGTCTTGACATGGCCAGACACCAGGTTGACCCTGCCGAGTACCTGACCTGTCTCCAGGCCCCAGATAGTGCAGGTGGTGTCAATACTGGAGGTACCTACAGAGAAGAAACATAAATGAGATTTATTGAACAGGATCTTAGGCACTTACGAATTTGTAACATGTTGTATGAATTGGAATTTGTAACGTGTCATTTGAATTGCAGGGGACCGGTTTTGGCTTGTGAGAGAAAACTACTTGCTGAAATTATACAAAAGCTTTACAGCACATCTTTAAAGATGCCTTCCTATACCCTTTAAGGCCTATGTATCATTCATAAGCAATGCTATATAAAGGGAGGCAAAAGGGTTATGCTGCATTTGGCAAAGCAACAGATGTAAGGACCTATTATGTCACCCTTCATGTAGTACGACTTTGCTTAAAAAAATGTGAAGTGAAGCGTCGATGTAGAGCTAATGAAGACATTATGAATGCTCTATATAAAATACTTAAGTTGTTTGTTTTAAATGAGACCAACCAAGGGTGTATAACAATAACACCTGGAGAGCTAATGGTATATGCTAGTGTCTCGTTTGTGAAGAGGCGTCAAAAGCTCATACTTACTCAAGACTCAATTGTTTGCTATTGACATTTAGTGTTAAAAATAAGCTAATCTGGAAGAGGCGTCTAGAGAATCCGGTAATGTAATGTCTGTCCATTAAAAAAAATTATCAAGTTATTCTCACCCAGCAGGTTAGGGTCCACCTCATTCCAGTCAAAGGATGTCAGGGGTGCACAGAAGTCCGAGTTTTTGTTATTGTTGAGCAGGCATTCCAGACGAGTCTCAGTGTCACTCACCTGTCAGGACCAACAAAAGTTTGTTTTTATCACCGCATCAAATGAAGCAGACGTATTTATACCCCCCAGTGTTCCCCCCTGGATAATTTGTATGTCCACCCTGGATAGGTTTTATGTAGAAAGACTGCGAAGCTCAGTTCTGGTGACTTTTCAAAAAGGGCATTCTACTTCAAAATGAATGAAAAAGTAATTATGCTGACACCATCTAAAACATAATTTCCAACTCCAGAAATTAGCCGAACAACTTATTGGAAAAATTATTTGTTACAAATATTTATACATATTGGACCATGCATCTAGCCTATGCTTGGTCTATATTATCAGGTATGCCATTAGCAATAAGCATTATCACCTATAGGCCAACTAATGCAGCATTATGGCTATAATTAAATAGGCTGAAGAGATAAAGCAGGAAAGCAGAGATCAATCTTCAAATACTAATTGCAATAAAATTATTTCCCCAATTTAGAGGGTAGTCCTGGCCGGGACTCGAACCCGGGCCTTAGCCTTTGCGCCAACTGATCTGAACCTCTTCAAAGTCGCTAGGTATTGGGTATTTTATTAGCATCCCCATTAGCGGTTGTAAAAGCAGCTACTTTTCCTAGGGTCCACAGAAAACATGACATAATACAGAACATTAGACAAAGAACAGCTCAAGGACAAAACTACATCAATTAAAAAAATGTATATAAAAAAGCACACCGTTTGTATGTATTGATATGTACTGTAAGCTATCTAGGTCAAATAGGGGAGAGGCGTTGTGCCGTGAGGTGTTGCTTTTAGTGATGCACCGTAATGATTTTTGGCCGATATCAATATCCAATATTTTCCTTGCCAAAAGAAAACAATACCGATATTTAAAATTTTAGCAGCCTTTTAAGCATTCTGGTACAGTTAAATAGTTAAACACACACACACGGACGAAGCAGTTTAAAAGGCACTGCATCTCAGTGCAAGAGGCGTCACTACAGTCCCTGGTTCAAATCCAGGATTTATCATATCCAGACGTGATTGGGAGTCCCATAGAGCGGCGCACAATTGGTCCAGCGTTGACCGGGTTTGGCCATCATTGTAAATAAGAATTTGTTCTTAACTTCTTAGGGAGTGGCTCCCGAGGTGACGGTTTTGGAGAGCCTGGCGTGCCCAAAGTAAAATGCCTCCCATTCAGGCCCAGAAAATAGGATATGCACATATTTAGTACCATTGGATAGGAAACACTCTGAATTTTCCAAAAGTGTTAACCATTTGTCTGTGAGTAAAACAGAACGCATACGGCAGGCGAAACCAGGAAGTGTACTTTTTATGTCAACAGTACCCAGCGCGCGCTCCCGACAAGGCGCGCAGTGTCTTTTTTTTTACCGTCTTTATCGATCAGTTTATATTCCAGGTGATTTATAATAGTAAATATACGTAAAAGTGTTCCTAAGGATACATTTAAAACTATGTTTGATTGTTCTTGGACAAGTTTATAGGTATAAGATGAACGAGTTCTCGTCATTTCAATGGAGGCTGTCGTTTCTGATTATAACGCGCAAATGGAGATTTATGGATAAAATACCTTACTTTTTCTAACAAAAGAACCATGGATTGTCTTCGTTGGACACTTAGGATGACCTCAGCAGAAGTTCTTCAACAGGTAATTGATTTGTTTTTGCTGTGAAATGTGTTGTGTGCCATGATGGCTAATCGATTCATGGCTATGGGAAAAATATGAGGTGCTACCCTCAAACAATCAAATGTGCTGCTTTCGCCGTAAAGCCTTTTTGAAATCTGACAACGCTGTGATATTGCCAAGAAACAGAGCTTTTGATGAGTATGGAACACTTTTATATTGGTGGATGTTTAATAATTCAACTTTTGGATTTTGAATTTGGCGCCTTACATTTCACCTGGTAGTGTAGGGAGCAGCCCGCTAGCGCCCCAGCAATCCCTGAGAGGTTAACTGACTGGCCTAGTTAAATAAAGGTTACACACACAAAAGTTATTTTGTTGGCATTTACATATGTCCCCATTACCACAATAGTGGATTTTGCGGTTAGCCTTCAAATGAAAAGTATGGCATAATTATACAATTTCTATTCATTTGCATCACTGTCAATGGCATACTTTTATTTTGAATGCAAACTGCAAATTCCACTATTGTGCCTAATCCATTTTGTGGCTAGCTTCACAACACATAGCCCGGTCGAGCCGCACTAGCTAGATGAAGCTAGCCGTCTGCTAATAACGTTAGCTTTGGGCAACAGGGTTAAGTAGTTGGCTAGCTATTTATTTAAGTTATGTTCAATTTCAATAGGCAAACAACAATACTTACTCACAAGGATTCCTAAATCATTGCTAAGAATAATGAAAATGACTGCAGTTTCTATTGGTCCTTTTTTTTCAGGATGGTTGTATAGGTGCTAGCTAGGTACCAAGCTAAAGCTAGCTACCCCAGAAGTTGCAGTCGAACAAATGATGCTTTATTACCAACGCGGTATTGAAAACACATCGTTCGTGGCCAGGGTTTGCAGCTTTGACAGTGTTTTTTTTTTTTTGTACAGCTTTGACAGTTCCACTGTATCTTTTTTGACACGCAAAGACCCAAACGGCGTTCCATAGTATGTATGTTGTGAAGCTAATAGCAGTGACGCTATTACTGTGTAACTCTGGTAGGGCAACATCTGCAAAAAATTGCGCACTTGGTAGTGTGTACCGGTGCTCAACCAGTCGGCGAAAGCCAACATCACCCACGACAGAGAACGGTTGATTGTCAAGGGCAATGAATTCCATTATCTTTGCTTTAATGGATTTCGCCTTTGAGTTGTCTCGCTGAAATGTTCTTACTCTTTCAAATGACTGCTCGATCCACACAGCAAACATTGTGGGCTAAGTTAGGAACGCTGTGTTGCACATGTAGCGCGACATTTTACGTGGCGTCATTACGTCATGTACCTATGTTATATAGGTATGCACGTCAGCTTTGACATCGGTGTTAAACTAGACATCGGCCGATACCGATGTTGGCATTTTTAGCTAATATCGGCCGACTCCGATATGTTCACCGATTGATCGTGCATCCCTAGTTGCTTTCTGTTTTTTTAAACCAGGGTTGCTGCTCATTTGAGCAATATGATATGGAACGGAGTTCCATGCAATAATGGCTCTATATAATGCTGTACGCTTTCTTGAATTTGTTCTGAATATTGGGACTGTGAAAAGATCCCTGGTGGCATGTCTGGTGGGGTAAGTGTGTGTGTAAGTTGACTATGCAAACAATTTGGGATTTAACACATTGTTTCTTATAAAAAGAAGTGGTGCAGTCAGTCACTCCTCAACTCTTAGCCAAGAGTGACTCGCATGCGTAGTATTTATATCAGCCCTCTGATTACAATGAAGAGCAAGATGTGCCGCTCTGTTCTGGGCCTGCTGCAGCTTAACCAGGTCTTTCCTTGCAGCAGTCGACCGCATGGCTGGACAATAATCAAGATAAGACAAAACTAGAGCCTGCAGGACTTGCTTTTTGGAATGTGGTGTCAAAAAAGCAGAGCATCTCTTTTACAGACAGATTCAATGGTTGTAAGATGGGGAGAGGTCTATGTTTTGACCATGACAGTTTACAATCTAAGGTAATGCCAAGTAATTTAGTCTCAACTTGTTCAACAGCCACACCATTCATGACCAGATTCAGCTGAGGTATAGAACTTAGGGAATGATTTGTACCAAATACAATGCTCTTAGTTTGAGATGTTCAGAACCAGTTTATTACTGGCCACACATTCCAAAACAGACTGCAACTCTTTATTAAGCGTTTCAGTGACTTCATTAGCTGTGGTTGCTGATGCGTTTATGGTTGAATCATCAGCATACATGGACACACATGCTTTGTTTAATG
Organism: Brachymystax lenok tsinlingensis; assembly: GCA_030435695.1. Classification (NCBI taxonomy): domain Eukaryota; kingdom Metazoa; phylum Chordata; class Actinopteri; order Salmoniformes; family Salmonidae; genus Brachymystax; species Brachymystax lenok. The sequence continues at coordinate 26,727,386 of CM059780.1, forward strand.
CCAGTGGTAGGTCATTGGTAAAAATAGAAAACAGTAGATGGCCTAGAGAGCTGCCCTGCGGTACACCACACTTCACATATTTGACATTAGAGAAGCTTCCATTAAAAAAAAAACTGAGTTATATTAGATAGAAAGCTCTGAATCCACGATATGGCAGAAGTTGAAAAGCCATATGTTTTCAACATGTTATGGTCAATAATTTCAAAGGATGAAATGAAATCCAACAGTACAACTCCCACAATCTTCTTATTATCAATTTCTTTCAACCAATCATCAGTCCTTTGTGTCAGTGCAGTATATGTTGAGTGCCCTTCTCTATAAGCATGTTGAAAGTATGTTGCTAATTTGTTTACAGAGAAATATCATTGTATTTGGTCAAACAATTTTTTCCAACAGTTTGCTTAGAACTGGCTGCAAGCTGATAGGTATGTTGTTTGAACCAGTAAAGGCTGCTTTACCACTCTTGGGTAGTGGAATGACTGGCCTGCCTCCAGGCCTGAGGACAAATACTTTCCTCTAGGGACAGATTAAAGATATGACATAGTAGTTGAGTCACCTGCCATCCTCAGTAGCTTTCCAACTAAGTTGTCAATGCCAGGTTTGTCATTATTGATCGTTAACAATCATTTTCCCACTTCTGCCCAGTGGACCAGACAAGCTAAATTACTTCACGTAACACTGAAGCATGTATGAGAGCATCAGCTGTTCCTTACGACTGTGTGATCACGCTCTCCGTTGTCAATGTGAGTAAGACCTTTAAACAGGTCAACATTCACAAGGCCGCAGGGCCAGACGGATTACAAGGACGCATCTGACCAACTGGCAAGTGTCTTCACTGTCATTTTCAACCTCTCCCTGTCTGATTCTGTACCAACATGTTTCAAGCAGACCACCATAGTCTCTGTGCCCAAGAACACTAAGGTATCCTTCCTAAATGACTACCGACCCGTAGCACTCACGTCTGTAGCCATTAAGTGCTTTGAAAGGCTGGTCATGGAACACATCAACACCATTATCCCAGAAACCCTAGACCCACTAAAATTTGCATACCGCCCCAACAGATCCACAGATGATGCAATCTCTATTGCACTTCACACTGCCCTTTCACACCTGGACAAAATGCTATTCATTGACTACAGCTCAGCGTTCAACACCATAATGTCCTCAAAGCTCATCACTAAGCTAAGGACCCTGGGACTAAACACCAACTGGATCTTGGACTTCCTGACGGGCCTCCCCATGTGGTAAGGGTAGGAAACAACACATCCGCCACACTGATCCTCAACACAGGGGCTCGTGCTCAGTCCCCTCCTGTACTCCCTGTTCACTCATGACTGCATGGCCAGGCACGACTCCAACACCATCATCAAGTTTGCCGATGACCCAAAAGTGGTAGGCCTGATCAACAACGATGAGACATCCTATAGGAAGGAGGCCAGGGACCTGGCCATGTGGTGCAAGGACAACAACCTCTCCCTCAACATGATCAAGACAAAGGAGATGATTGTGGACTACAGGAAAAGGAGGTCCGAGCACACACCCATTCTCATTGACGGGGCTGCAGTGGAGCAGTTTGAGAGCTCCTTGGTGTCCACATCACCAACAAAATATTATGGTCCAAAACACACTAAGACAGTCGTAAAGACGGAACGACAAAGCCTATTCCCCTCAAGAAACTGAAAAGATTTGGCATGGGTCCTCAGATCCTCAAAAAGGTTCTACAGCTGCACCATCGAGAGCATCCTAACGGTTTGCATCACTAGCTGGTATGGCAACTGCTCGGCCTCCGACCGCAAGGGCTACAGAGGGTAGTGCGTACGGCCCAGAGCATCACTGGGGCCAAGCTTCCTGCCAATCCAGGACCTCTATACCAGGTGGTGTCAGAGGAATGCCCTAAAAATTGTCAAAGACTCAAGCCACCCTAGTCATGGACTGTTCTCTCTGCTACCGCACAGCAAGCAGTACCGGAGCGCCAAGTCTAGGTGCAAAAGGCGTCTTAACCCCTAAGCCATAAGACTCCTGAACAGCTAATCAAAGGGCTACCCAGACCCCTCTTTCAAACTGCTGCTACTCTGTTTATCTATGCATAGTCACTGACAACCTACATGTACATATTACCTAAATTACCTCGAATAACCAGTGCCCCCGCACATTGACTCTGTACCGGTACCCCCTGTATATAGCCTCGCTACTGTTACTTTACTGCTGCTGTTTATTATTAGTTATTTTTTTACAGTGTCTTGCGAAAGTATTCACCCCCCCAAGTTGGATGGGTTCCGCTGGTGTACGGCAATCTTTAAGTCATACCACAGATTCTCAATTGGATTGAGGTCTGGGCTTTGACCAGGCCATTCCAAGACATTTAAATATTTCCCCTTAAACCACTCGAGTGTTGCTTTAGCAGTATGCTTAGGGTCATTGTCCTGCTGGAAGGTGAACCTCCGTCCCAGTCTCAAATATCTGGAAGACAAACAGGTTTCCCTCAAGAATTTCCCTGTATTTACCACCATCCATCATTCCTTCAATTCTGACCAGTTTCCAAGTCCCTGTCGATGAAAAACATCCCCACAGCATGATGCCGCCACCACCATGCTTCACTGTGGGATGGTGATCTCGGGGTGATGAGGTGTTGGATTTGCGCCAGACACAGCGTTTTTCTTGATGGCCAAAAAGCTCAATTTTAGTCTCATCTGACCAGAGTACCTTCTTCCATATGTTTGTGGAGTCTCCCACATGCCTTCTGGCGAACACCAAACGTATTCGCTTATTTTTTTCTTTATGCAATGGCTTTTTTCTGGCCACTCATCCATAAAGCCCAGCGGAGTGGAGTGTATGGCTTAAAGACAGATACTCCAATCTCTGCTGTGGAGCGTTCAAGCTCCTTCAGGGTTATCTTTGGTCTCTTTGTTGCCTCTCTGATTAATGCCCTCCTTGCCTGGTCCGTGAGTTTTGGTGGGCGGCCCTCTCTTGGCAGGTTTGTGGTGGTGCCATATTCTTAAAATGTTTTAATAATGAATTTAAAATGGTGCTCCGTAGGATGTTCAAAGTTTCAATTTTTTTATAACCCTGATCTGTACTTCTCCACAACTTTGTCCCTGACCTGTTTAGAGCGCTCCTTGGTCTTCATAGTGCCGCTTGCTTGGTGGTGCCCCTAGTGGTGTTGCAGACTGGGAACTTTCAGAACAGGTGTATATATACTGAGATCATGTGACACTTGGATTGCACACAGGTGGACTTTAACTAATTATGTGACTTCTGAAGGTAATTGGTTGCACCAGATCTTATTTAGGGGCTTCATAGCAAAGGGGGTGAATATATATGCACGCACCCCTTCTGTTTTCTATTTTTTAGAATGTTTAAAAAAAATAAATAATAATATTTCACCAATTGTGTATGTCCATTACATGAAATCCAAATAAAAATCTATTTAAAAATTACAGGTTGTAATGCAACAAAATAGGAAAAACGACCAAGGGGGATGAATAATATTTAACACTTTTTCCCTTAAAACTTCTTAAAGCATTGTTGGTTAAGGGCTTGTAAGTAAGCATTTCACTGTAAGGTCTACACCTGTTGTATTCGGCGTATGTGACAAATAAAATTTGAGTTGAACCTCTGGAACTTGACCACTATCGGACTGGGCCTGTCACCTGGGCCAGTCCAGTGTTTGCGCTCCACCTCAATGTTCCGGTAATCCATCTTCAATTTCTCAGAGATAATTTCCCTCACTTTGTCCTCAGACTCCATCCAGGTCTCATATGGAGATTCTGCAATTCCGTCCACAACCATGTTGTTCTGTCTTGATTGTCCCTCAAGATAACATGATTGTTCTCCATCATTGTTCTCATTGATTCACACACAGAAATGATGTCCCCTCTCAATGACTTACAGATTGCTGTCATCTTGCCGTTCTCCTGTTCCACCTAATCGAGCTGAACCTGGGAGAACTGAAAATTGTTATTCAGGTCCTGGACCTCTCTGGTCAGGTCGTCCATTATTTTATTAGTTGAATCAACCATTATTTGGACAAAACACTTGAACCTATTTTCTTGTAACAACTCCTAGAACTCTTTTTGTTCGTTTAAAAAGATCCTTCACCGGTGATAGAGAGATAGTACTGTCCTCAACGGTACTCCCACCAGCTTTGGTCTTTGTCATGGTAGCTAGCAACGCAGGTTACACTGTTACTCCTCGCAGTTCCAGACAGTGCAGGTCCCAGGGAAGATTGAACACAAACAGCAGGTATCTAGACAGGCATAAACCCGGTACAAACTGCGGCCCCAGCCACAATAGCTAACCGCGTTGCTGGTTGCGTTCAAGCCCTCAAACCCCGCTAGCTAGGCTAGCAGCTACGTCAAATAGCTCCTCAGACCCGGCCTTGGTCGGCAGGATCACTGGACAGAGAGTAGCAGTCCCAGCAACTGATAACAAATGAGTTGTGGGATCCAAACTAAAAAGTTGGCTATCTACTAAGAAACTTTCCAATACACTTTCAAACAACAAACCGAGCTCTCCCTCGTTCAACAGGAAGTGTTCAACAGGAATTGGCGTGAGCAGATCGAAGCAGTGTTAAGGTCGCTACACTGCCCCCTTCAGGAGAGCGTCTCCCCACGCTTCTCTATACCAGGCCCTTCACATGTATGGGCCTCTCTGATTGGAACCTCTTGACGTTGACACTAGATGTTGGGTTAAGGTCACTACAATATTCAGGGTAGGCACAGGTCTGGCAGTGGTAGGCTATTGGCTTCTTACCCTCCAAATGCGCAGGTAGTCTCCACTGGTAGCCAGCAGGTCAGGATACACCCCCTTGGTGTCGGGAATCCACATAATCTTTGTGGTGGGGTAAGGGTGGTCGAATGTGTTCCGGCAGACAAACTCTGAGCTCTCTTCCTCCAATCCAACTATCTGAACCTATGGGGAAAACAGACAATAACAACAGTATGGGGCGGTAGGTAATGTAGCGGTTAAGAGCCTTGGCCCAATAACTGAAAAGGGTGCTGGTTCAAATAGTTGAGTTGACTAGTTGAAAAACCTGCCGATGTGCCCTTGAGCAAGGCACTTAACCCGTATTGCTCCTGTAAGTGACTGTGGATAAAATATGAACATTTTAAATGTGTGGTCAAATCACAGCAAAAAGGTTGATCCTATATTAAGCCTGCTCTTTTGCTGTGGTGAGGATAAGTATGATAAGCCTGTATTAATGAATTTTATTTACTGGAACTACACAACAGTGACACCTTTGTTGTATTGTCAGTGATGGATATTGCGGCAATCGTGCTAGTCTAATTAATCAGGCTGAAATAGACAATTAATTGGTATATACAGCCAGAGACTAGCAGTCATTCAATTTTCTCTGTGTAATAGTTAGGATAATGGAAAAATTCGGAGCACAATGCATTTCTAATCCCTGGATTGAGGTACATTTTGTGAGCCATCTCTCACATTGGCTCCACTGTGTCTTAATCTACACAGGAAGCCTGTCTAACCCTAGTGCAGCTGTAAGCAAGCAGGTCAGATCTGCTGGCTAGGTAAGGGGTTAATTGTAACAAATCTGAGTCTAATCTGACACCTCTTCTTACTGATAAAAATGATATGGTTAGAACGTTCCGTAGGTCAATAATCAAGAAAGAGGCGACAAGAATATTTACAAATCGACCTGAAAAAATATTTGTCATCAATAAAACAAAAGTGTTCATAGATTTAAACAAGACTTCCTCGGTATGTATATCCACTAACCCAGCCTGGTCTCAGACAAACGTAACATGGTACATGTAATTCCTGGACACTCAAAAAAAGACAGTTACTTAAAGCAAAAACGAAAGATTGATGGGCATATAACCCAAACATCTAGTCACCAATAGGTTGCGAGATTGAATCTCATCACGGACAACTTTTCAACTACTTAGAAATGATTTGCTACTACTTAGAAGGGCTGGCGGTATATCGTATTTTACTATACACACACACACACACACACACCGGTATTGATGCACAGACCGGTTTGGGCTTCTCTTTTCCTTCTATAATGGTATTTGAATGTTTTGTTTGTTAAATATGCTGTGTGTAACATCCATTTTTATAGTTTACACTGCTACTTGAGCTCTCTCGGAGTGCATTTGTTGTTGCTTGACCACAAGACACTTGCATTCAGTCCGCATGGCCAATTTTTATGACATCGATGTCGTTTCCAGTTTGCTTCTTAATATAAATCCACAACTGTTCTACAATTAGTTTGTGTTTCTTACATTTGCAAACAGCTAGTTTGAATTTTCTTAGCAGGTTTGAGCTAAATTGTGTTAGCTGCTAATGCTAATCGCTAATTAGCTGGCTAGCTAGCTAAAACATTTACTGAGTCAGATCAAAAGTAGCAAGCTAATACAGCCTGATACCAGTGTTGGTGTAGGCCTTAATATGCATGTTGTTTGTGCAACAGTATATTCTAAATCAAAGAGGAATAGGCAAAGCATGAATATGTTGGCTACATTAAGAAACATTTAAATGTAGCCAAAGATTATAGGGTCCCCTAGGAAACACTGACCATCATTTTGGTTTCAACCCTGTCACAATAGCTCCTCCCCGGCATTTTCATTCGTTGTCATGTCAAACAATATATTCAAAGAGCCCACTATTATTTATATGCTCACTATATAATTAGAATAAACATTCTATTTCCATGATTCCAACAGTTCACACAAGTGTTTTGTTCTAAATTGCAATATGGTTAAAAATAAGGCCTTTTTTGCCAATATCGTGCAGCCCTAAGTTGCAGTGTGAAAATTATTTCAAATGAGTGCAGGAAATGCAAACATTTATGGAAATGCAGGAAATTATTGAAGTGTAAAACAATCAGAATGGACAAATACCCATTCAAATAGAATAGATGCGTTACCACCGTAGGGTCACGCAATACTCAAAGCACATTTTGAACTTTTATTATTCATTTAATAAAATGTATTTATACCGTGATATTTAGGACGTCGCCCAGCCCCTAGTACTTGGCATGTTAGCTAACCCTTCCCCTAACCTAGCTAACGTTAGCCAGCATTCATAACATATTATAAAAGTTGACACACCTACTCATTCCAGGGTTTTGCTGTATTTGTAATAATTTCGACATTGTACAATAGTGAAATTATGAAACATATTAAAATTATGAAACATATGGAATCATGTAGTTAAAAAAAAGCTTTAAATCAAAATATATTTTATATTTGAAATTCTTAAAAGTAGCCACCCTTTGCCTTGATGACAGCTTTGCACACTCGGAATTCTCTCAACCAGCATCATGAGGTAGTCACCTGGAATGCATTTCAATTAACAGGTGTGCCTTGTTAAAAGTTATTTTGTGGAATTTCTTTCCTTCTTAATGTGTTTGAGCCAATCAGTTGTGTTGTGACAAGGTAGGGGTGGTAAACAGAAGATTGCCCTATTTGGTAAAAGACCAAGTTCCTATTATGGCACGAACAGCTCGAATAAGCAAAGAGAAACGACAGTCCATCATTACTTTAAGACATGAAGGTCAGTGACTCCGGAAAATTAAGAACTTTGAAAGTTTCTTCAAGTGCAGACGCAAAAAACATCAACCACTATGATGAAACAGGCTCTCATGAGGACCACCACAGGAAAGGAACACCCAGAGTTACCTCTGCTGCAGAGGATAAGTTCATTAGAGTTACCAGCCTCAGAAATTGCAGCCTAAATAAATGCTTTACAGAGTTCAAGTAACAGACATCTCAACATCAACTGTTCAGAGAAGACTGCGTGAAAGCAGGCTTTCATGTCAAATTGCTGCAAAGAAACCTCTACTAAAAGTCAGCAATAAGAAGAATAGACTTGCTTGGTCCAAGAAACACAAGCAATGGACATTAGACCAGTGGAAATCTGTCCTTTGGTCTGATGAGTCCAAATTTGAGATTTTTGGTTCCAACCGCCGTGTCTTTGTGAGACACAGTAGGTGAACAGATGATCTCCACATCTGTGGTTCCCACCATGAAGCATGGAGGTGTGAGTGTGCTTTGCTGGTGACACTGTCTGTGATTTATTTAGAATTCAAGGCATACTTAACCAGCATGGCTACCACAGCATTCTGCAGCGATACGCAATCCCATCTGGTTTGCGCTTAGTGGGACTATAATTTGTTTTTCAACAGGACAATGACCCAACACACCTCCAGGCTGTGCAAGGGCTATTTGACGAAGAAGGAGTGATGGAGTGCTGCATCCGATGACCTGGCCTCCACAATCACCCGACCTCAACCCAATTTAGATGGTTTGGGATGAGTCGGACCACAGAGTGAAGGAAAAGCAGCCAACAAGTGCTCAGCATTTGTACGAACTCCTTCAAGACTGTGGGGAAAAGCATTCCAGGTGAAGCTGGTTGAAAGAATGCGCAAAGCTGTCAAAGAGTGGCTACTTTGAAGAATGTAAAACATGAAACATATTGATTTGTTTAACACTTTTTTGTCTACTAAAGGATTCCATATGTGTTATGTCATAGTTTTGATGTATTCACTATCATTCTACAATGTAGAAAATAGTAAAAAATAAAATAAAACCTTGGAATGAGTATGTGTCTCCAAACTTTTGACTGGTACTGTATATGAAATGGGTGATGGAATCCACAAATTAATTTACTTAAGAGTATTTCGTATTATTCTTAAGTAAATTCATTTGTGGATGTCCATCACCCATTTCATATACAGTACCAGTCAAAAGTTTGGACACACCTACTAATACGTGGTTAGTAAACCTGGTCTCAGAGCATTTCGTATTATTCTTGAGACCAGGTTTACTAACCAAGTATTAGCACATAGAATAACAGGTTTCCTACGTTATTTCTAATTTGATTTACTTTGTTGTTACTGTGTTCCCCGGTCTACCCTAGTAGAATAAATTTAATTCATAATGGAATGTTTGGAGAAAATGCGTTACCTTGTTATTGTATTCCTCGACAAAGCTGCCAAGAGCGAGACGAAAGCGCTTGTCTGGTCGCACACTCCAATTCATTGCATATACCGTCCATGGCGCCTCGTATTTGTAAATTTCTTTGCGCTTACCGTGAAGCGACATGGTCAAGGCAGTGAAAAATCAATTTCTTGATTAAAAAAATACCAAATAAGGCGAACTATCACCGGTGACTTAATCTACAACCGGGGTTGAAATTTCCGAGCTAAATGCGTCTTGGAGGCCGATGCTCTTTTTTCCCTTTGTAGTCAAATAAGATGGCACTCAACGTTTCAATTTAGCTACTTTGTATAATCTGCAGTAGCCTTATGTTGACGAAGAGCCCACCAAAACATTACAGTACGTTTGCAAGGGTTAGCAGAAAAACGCTACATTGAACACACAGAATAAACTGCAACAAACATAGGCCTATTCACCGAAGCAATGGCTGCTGTCTCGGACCACTTAAAAAAGACTGGCAGTAGGCTACCACTGTTGTATCAAAGGTGTTTATAACTAAACCAAGATAGATCACAGCTTGTTGTTTCCAATGGGAACAAATTAATCATAGTGGGCTGAACAAGCAAGGAGGTGGGTAGAGCCAAGAACGCGCTAACGATATCCCATTGGCGCGTACTAGTATAATCTGCATATTTCCGTTAGGGAACGCCTACTCTGTGAAGTGCGTCTGTGCAATAACTCAATTCGTCTTTGCACGCCTAAACAATGCGATTTGAAAAAACTTTTGCAAAGGGTAAAGTCTACAAAACGTAGTCCACTCTGTTAATAAGATATTGTCGTTTTTTTAAACAGAAAACTGTATTGAGATCAAATGTTTAATAGATGAGAAAATGTGCAGAATGTCGGCCAAAGTCCATCTCGATCCATCTTCTCCCACTGCCGCCAGTGGGCTTTCTCTCACTACCATATTTGGAATTGAGTGGAAACGCCAACCGGATGCTTCACATTTATACACCCAGTGAAATATCTGTCTCATTTCTCCATCTGTGGCGGTATGCTGTGCACGCCAAAACAATGCCGACGTTACCATTTAGCGGATTTTATTAATTTGGCCTGAGTAGGCGTGTTTTGCACCGGGTGAAAGAGCATTCGTTTGAGCATTCGTTTTTATTTTTTTATTTTTCTACTTTATTATTGGCTGTTTGTCTGTGTTTTCCATGTGTAACTCTTTGTTGTTGTATGTATCAAACTGCTGTGCTTTATCTTGGCCAGGTCGCAGTTGTAAATGAGAACTTGTTCTCAACTAGCCTACCTGGTTAAATAAAGGTAAAATACATTTTTGACAAAAAAACAGGTTGCCTCCCAGCGGTGAGGCAGGTGCCCTGTTCAAAAGCCTGTGGCGAAGTAAGCTCAAAACAAAGTGATGTAATTAAGCACGTGGAGTAATGAGTAGGATCAGTGGTGGGGCAAACTCATATTCTTTTACATGGCTCTATTACTGAACTTTTTGTTGAAAACAAATATGGTTACAGAACCAACAACATTATATAGAATCCCCTCCTTCACATGAGCTAATCACATGAGCTAATTATAATACACAAAGTAAGCAAAATAATTAAATAATTCCAACATTGCCTAAGATACAATTCTAATGAGATAGACCTATATAAGCAATAGGTCTATAACAATTGAGATGTACAAACTATGGCATAAGGGAACGATGAGCGGATAAGAGGCAAGCCGTAATTTCGATTAAGACATTAATGAGCGAGCTAAGACGGACATAGTCAATATAACTATTTGTGCACTACCAAGTCAGAACAGTAGGATAAATTCTGAGGGCGAGAGGGACCAAATTATTAGGGTGGGGCACATAGGCTACTAACAGCTTACTACACAACATACACTTAGAATTACTTTCTTAGCAACCGTATACATATCTCACTGGCATATTAAATAATTTATGCAGCAGCATACATTACATTTTTGGGATCATCGTTGTTGTGCTGTGCTCACAGTTTTATTTTATTAAACCTTTATTTAACTAGGCAAGTCAGTTAAGAACAAATTCTTATTTACAATGACGGCCTACCCCGGCCAAAACCCTCCCCTAACCCGGACGATGCTGGGCCAAAATCTGCACCGCCCTATGGGGCTCCCGATCACGGCCGGTTGTGATACAGTCTGGGATCGAACCCGGGTCTGTAGTGACGCCTCTAGCACTGCGATGCAGTGCCTTAGACCGTTGCACCACTCGGTTAGCTAGTTAGCTAACATTGAACCTAACATTGAACCTAACATTGAACCTAGTTGGTTAGCTTTAGCTATCTGCAGATTCATACTCCAGCATTTCATGCACAGTGGCTAGCTATGACAATCCATTTGTACTGTAGCTATGGGTTGGGATTAGGGTTCATTGATTAGCTAGCTAGCTACATGTCTAAACAAAAGACTCCATTTCGCAAGAGAATGATTACATGACCCATCAAGTTAGCCAGGTGTGGTTGGGGGTGATTACGGCCATCTATTGAATTTCATGTGTACATGTCTAGACAATAGTGACCCACCCACTTAGCTAGATGTGGCTGGGGGGTGGTTATAGCATTTATTTCACATGACCCATCAATTTAGACAAGTGTCTGGGTAAGCATCATCTAATAATTATAAAATATGAATAAAATATTTGTATCTGGACACTTTCAGTCAGATTAGGATATAAGCCAAGGACTAGATAAAGTGTATTTTTACCTGGAGTTTTTCCTTATTGTAGGCTACTACTTTCACCACTTTTTGTCTTGGAATCGTTGGTTGTTTACTACACTAGCTTATTCACTCTGTTTAGGACATGGCCTAACATGTGAATTCTTAAAGAGATGGGTGGGGCTAAGGCTTAAAAGGGTGTGAACGATTTTTAATAGGTGTAGACAAAGAGCCCTCCAGTAAGTGTACCAAAACTATTCAAGGGCCATTTTCTCAAAAGTGGGGTTACAAGTTTATCAACTTTCAAAGCAGAATTACTTTAAATGAAGTACAGCGTAATGCGATATAGTCTTCATGGATGTGTTATGAATGACCGAAGGTGTCTCACTTCAAACTAAGTATTACAGGACGCTACATGTCAATAAATAGGTTATTAACATTCTGCTGATTTATGTTCTCTTATGATCCACAGGTTACTGTAGGGTGTGAGAGGTATTTAAATGCTTGATGGACCTGCAAAGCTTGCGTTTGTGTGTGTGTCAGAACCAAGAGGATTTAGAGTAGTCCAACCTGAGACTACTGCAGCAGGTATTCCTCTTCTGTTCCCATGCTTGAGACCAGGGCTTGATTACAATCTGTTACAATGGTGGCTGATCTTTCAGTGGGGGAGTGGGTGAATGTGTCAAAGAATGTGTCATCGTCACTAGTTTTCAGAGTAAAAAGTCATAATTATGGCTAAAACCTTCCCATTTCCACAATTTATCTTCTTAAAATTTGATTTTAAACCTAACCCTAACTAATGAAGGCCAAGTTTGATACGTTGGTCCACCAGACCTTCCGCACATTTGGGCGGAAGTGTCTGGGAATGAGATTAGATGTAAAGTGACTAACATGACTTCACTTTAGAGCGTATTCCAATCCTTCAACCCAACATGTCACCCTTTATAAAGCACATGTTTATATCATATTCAACATAGTGGGTTATGTAACATTTGACATTGGTTATTATGTCACACAGTTATGCCACATTTATGAACCCTTTATAAAGCATGAAATATGGTTATAGATACTTTAACACATTTATGTAGTGCTTATGAATGCATTATGAAGGCTTTGTGAAGCCTTTATAAGCTGAATGTAATTTAAAGCGGGACCCGGAATATGTTTTATAACAGGGCCATTGACCAGAATCTGGCCTGGTCTCAAGGTCTGTGGACCATTGGATGAACAAAATATGTTATCAATAGTCTAATACCTAATTTAGGTTATTTATCTGAGAATGGCCTCCCGAGTGGCGCAGAGGTCGAAGGCACTGCATCGCAGGGCTTGAGGCATCACTACAGACCCGGGTTCGATCCCAGCCTGTGTCACCGGGAGACCCATGAGGCGGCGCACTATTGGCCCAGCGTCGGCCGGGTTAGCGGAGGGTTTGGTCGGCCGGGATTTCCTTGTTAGAACAGAAGTGTTGTTTTCTCCACCTGGTTTACAAGTCATTGTAGTGCTCTTACACAACAGAAATCAGGAATTCTGTTTTATCTCAATTTCAACGCATTGTCTTTTAGGTGTTCTTGTTGTATCAAATCAGGAGTCAGAAGGGCTAGTGGAGAAGGAGTCTCATTTCTTATAAACAATTTGTTTCCTTGATTCCTCACCTCCTCTCCTTCCTCTGCTGTTTACAAAAGGAGAGAGGACGTGAGGAGTCGAGGAAATCCTGTAGCAGGTCATTTCCATGTCCAAGAATAAGATGCATTGCTGACGTAAAGGTGCAACACTGGTGTTGTACTAAGTGAGTTTGTATTAAATGACTGACTGTTTTGGAGATCAGTTTTACAGCTTGTTTATCTTTAATCAGGTGGCTTGAAAGATGTAGCTGGAAGATGGTCCCCATTGCCATCCAATTAGAGAGTCAAATTTGAGAAAGAGGCACGGAAAGTCAGGGAAACCGGTGAAGGTAACAGTGAAATGAAGCAGATGTAGGCTTAGCACCATAGCAGGCAGCTGAAGCAGCAGGTTATCACTGTAACATCAATTGTATGTGTTACATATTGGATTAATTACATCTCATTCTACTGGAAATCCAGCAATGGACATTATAACGCATATTCAGTCACCAACCATAGAAGTAAGCATGATGAAAGTGAATAGTCAAGGAATACACACACTTACATTCATCTTGTTCTTATAGGCATTTTAGCAGGGATTTGTGCACATTAACATCTTGCAGTGTTAATTCTTAGATTAATACAACCCAATGGTTTTCTGTTACTAATATAGGTGTGCAAGCTGGAAAAGGAGGGAGTGGAGGTCATTGTTATGGTCCATAAGATAAATGACAGTGTAGTGAAGTAGTCTTCATTACAGAAGGCGATAATTACATGAAGCGGCATGGCGATGCAATGAGTGAATTGGAAAAATACATACAACTATATTTAATATTTACCTGAATTAACGTAAAAATGTATATAAACAGATTGCTATGTGGTTTATTGTTTTAGACAACAGCTAAAGGCAGAAGGAAAAGCTCCTCCAGGACACAAATAACCTGATGAGAGATCTTCAAGACCTCTTCAACAAGAACAAGAGTATGTTTAAATATGCCTCCTGATGTATTGTTTTTTTGAATAACAGTAATAAAATAGAATTCAATATATATTTTTGACCATAACAAACTGTCATTGTTTGACATAGTAAAAAGTGAAAACTACAAATGTGTGTTTTGTATAATCTGTTCATGGACCTATGTTTAGAGAAAATGAAACACTTTCATAAAATGTCCTATAAAATATGTTTGTTGTGATGGGGATAATTAAAAAAAACACTGCTAGACCCACATTCAACTGGGAGATCAAACATAATTAGTTTAAACTTTTTTTCTGGTCAAGTAATTCATATATAATGTCCATATAGCACATGTAATAAGTATTGAAAATACCAAATAAGGATGTTATGTCCGAGGTTTTCAGTTTCTTGGCAATTTCTCACATGGAATAGCCTTCATTTCTCAGAACAAGAATAGACTGACAAGTTTCAGAGGAAAGTTATTTGTTCCTGGCCATTTTGAGCCTGTAATTGAACCCACAAATGCTGATGCTCCAGATAGTCAACTAGTCTAAAGAAGGCCAGTTTTATTGCTTCTTTAATCAGAACAACAGTTTTCATCTGTGCTAACATAATTGCAGAAGGGTTTTCTAATGACCAAATAGCCTTTTAAAATGATAAACTTGGATTAGCTAACACAACGTGCCATTGAAACACAGGAGTGATGGTTGCTGACAATGGGCCTCTGTAAATATTCCATAAAATAATCAGCCATTTCCAGCTACAATAGTCATTTACAACATTAACAATGTCAACACTGTATTACTGATCAATTTGATGTTATTTTAACGGACAAAATGTTTTGCTTTTCTTAAAACAAAATCTAAGTGACCCCAAACTTTTGAACAGTAGTGATTTAACACAATATTCAACTAGATAATAGCAGACATCTTAGAACTATGGAAAAGGTTTCATGTCAAACTCCTCATTCAAGGCCAAAAGGAGACAGTGTCGTAACAGAGACATTGGGAGTCGAGAAGCAAGCGCAGATATAGGGGAGGTAATCAGTGAAGTGATGGAGTCCAGGTGTGTCTCATGATGAGGCGCAGGTGCGTGTAACGATGGTGCTAGGTGTGCGTAATGATGGTAGTCAGAGCCAGGGATTAGTAAACCAGCGACGTCGAGCACCAGAGAGGGGGAGCGGGAGTAGACGTGACAGGTGTGTTGAGCCTGTGGATCCAAAAAGATTCAATTTGAAGTATACTGAACAAAAATATAAACACAACATGTAAAGTGTTGATTCCATGTTTCATGAGCTGAAATAAAATATACCATACACACAAAAAGCTTATTTCTGCTTAGTTTTTTGTGCACAAATCTGTCCTTTGCCAAGATAGTCCAACCACATGACAGGTGTGGCATATCAAGAAGCTGATTAAACAGCATGAGGTGCGCCTTGTGCTTGGGACAATAAAAGGCCACTCTAAAAACGTGCAGTTTTGTAAAACAACACAATGCCACAGATGTCTCAAGTTTTGAGGGAGCATGCAATTGGCATGCTGACTGCAGGAATGTCTGCCAGAGCTGTTGCCAGATAATTTAATGTTAATTTCTCTACCATAACTTTATTTTACAGAATTTTGTACTGGAAATTCTAACCAATGAGGAGAGACTTTTATTTCTTCAATCAATCTTTATTGAATAAGAATTTCAATAATGGAGCTGGTCAACGACTACCCATAGGAAATCGATGAGAGCCCGACAAAACAGATAACGCAAGGGGTTTATATAGAAACCAAAAACTGCTTAGTCATGGTTGGATCCACCCCTCCCCGGCAGATCGGGGGCATCATAAGCTACCGTGTTTTCTTCTTGTGGCTATGTGTATCGGGTGTTTGAGGTCATAGCACACAAACAAGTGATAACGGCAGTTCTTTCTCTACCAAGCTAGCCTCTGTTCTCTTCATATCTCCACAAAGCTGTGCCCTTGGTGTAATGAACACGAGGGGAGACAGAGAGCTGGTTTCAAGCGCAGGGCACAGCAGGTGTTTACTGCAAAGGACCACAAGAGGAGGCAGGTTCCTGGGTCCAGGGGCAGGCAGAAGGTCATACACAGGGGGTCCAAAAGGGCAACAGTACAGGCAGGGAAAAGGCTAGTAACGTAGTCCAGGAGATCAGGCAATAAGTAGATAACAGGTAATCCGATAGGCTCTCGGACCATTCTAATTATTGCAATAATTCATCGATATTAAATAAAGATGATTGTTTGAAGTCTCTATCAGTACTGAAATTTCCACGACAGTGTATGGTGTCATGTTGGCGAGCGGTTAGGTGATGTCAACGTTGTGAACTGAGTGCCCCAAGGTGGCGGTGGGGATATGGTATGGGCAGGCATAAGCTATGCACAACGAACACAATTGCAATTTATTGATAGCGATTTAAATGCACAGAGATACCATGACGAGATCCCGAGGGCCATTGTCGTACCATTCATCCGCCGCCATCACCTCGTTTCAGGATTATAATGCACGGCCCCATGTTGCAAGGATCTGTACACAACTCCTGGAAGCTGAAAATGACCCAGTTCTTCCAAGGCCTGCATACTCACCAGACATGTCACCCATTAAGCATGTTTGGGTAAAATGAGCAACTAGGGGTCAGGAATATAACGTGAATGGTGGCCTATAGATGACATTTTCAGAGTTGTATTCATTAATGCACACTGTAGCAAAACTTTTACAACAGAAAACATGAGTTTCAGTCAGTTTTCTTCTGTGCGGTGTCTAATAAATACTACTCATTTGCATACGCAATAAATGAATGAGCATACATTGGAATATTCAACAAGGATTATTTTCCAAATGAAATGTAATTCCATATCCCTTAATAATATATATTTTAAAGGTCCAATGCAGCCTTGTTTTATATCAATATTAAATAATCTCTGGATAACAATTAAAGATGCAATATGCAGAAATCTCTTCGTAATTTCCTGGTTGCTAAAATATGAATAGTTCGACTAATTTCAGTTTATGTGACAAAACAAGCAAGTATAGTGTTGAGAATTATTGTACCATCTAAACCGCTGTGAAATATATTTTCAATAACCAAATAAAGCTGTTTGAAGCTGGTGTACAAAACCAGAAGTAAAAGTAAAACGAAACTTAAGAACGGGAAGCATATAAAGAGCACACATAGACCAGCTCTACTGCTTCTTAGACTTGCTTTCAATTAAAATGACAGATTTCTAACTCACATTTTTATTGAAATCTGGTCGGGTCGCCCAAAAATGTACATATTGCTGCTTTTAAGTGCCTTACTGTAAACACTTTCTGTGTTTTAAATTATTTTCATTGTTTTGGTCACCATCAGGAACCAGCAAACCAGCAAAGAAAAATTGGCACTTGCAACGTCCATTGGATTCCAAGTGTTTTCTCATTCAAAAAATGTGCAAGCACCTCAATCCATGATTAACCAATATAGATATTGGGAACAAACACTTGGCTAAATAGGGGCAAAATTGTGATTTCCAGTTGAAAGCGAGGCAGCTATTCATTCCTTTCACGTCACATGTTAAAAAAAGCAGGAAGTCTCTGTGAATCCATACAACCACTCAAGCCCCCATTAACAAATGTTGGATAGTTCCCAGTCCCTCCCTCAATGCCAACTCCAAAACTTACACACCAGAAAACCCAGAATTGCTTCCTCTTTTTAAAGCAGACATGTTCACTGGTGGTGGGGACAGTTGGTAGGGGAGTTGTTGACCTTCCCACACGTTACTAGAGAAACAATGGCTCCATTGACTTGGCTGTATCACGCCTCACAGCCAGAGCAGTTAAAGGTCCAATGCAGCTGTTTTTATCTCAATATTAAACCCTTTCTGGGTAACAAATACCTTACTGTGATTGTTTTAAATTAAAATGGTAAAAAATGAACCAAAATTGCTTCTTAACAAAGAGCAATTTCTCAAGCAAGACTTTTGCTGGGACTGTCTGGGAGTGGTCTGAGTGGAGAGGGGAAAACTAGCTGTTATGGGCAGAGAAAAACTCTTTCTTATTGGTCTATTAACTCATTTCCTGCCTGGTGCTTTCACCAGGCAGACCAAAACACCATCGCACTGAAACAGGCTGAAATTTCAGGCAGACTTTTTAAACAGCTCTTACACTAAACGGGCATTATCATAATTTTCACAATTTCACACTATTAATCCAACCTCATAGCGTGGAAATATATATAAAATGGAAAATCACATTTTTGAAGATCCTTTTTGCATTATTTTTACTATTTTCTACATTGTAGAATAATAGTGAAGACATCAAAATAATTAAATAACACGTATGGAATCATGTAGTAACCAATAAAGGAGGGTGTGTGATGGTGCTTTGCTGGTGACACTGTCAGTGATTCATTTAGAATTCAAGGCACACTTAACAAACATGGCTACCACAGCATTCTGCAGTGATACGCCATCCCATCTGGTTTCCGCTTAGTGGGACTATAATTTGTTTTTCAACAGGACAATGACCCAACACACCTCCAGGCTGTGTAAGTGCTATTTGACCAAGAAGGAGTGATGGAGTGCTGCATCCGATGACCTGGCCTCCACAATCACCCGACATCAACCCAATTGAGATGGTTTGGGATGAGTTGGACTGCAGAGTGAAGGAAAAGCAGCCAACAAGTGCTCAGCATATGTAGGAACTCCTTCAAGACTGTTGGAAAAGCATTCCAAGTGAAGCTGGTTGAGAGAATGCCAAGAGTGTACAAAGCTGTCATCAAGGGATAGAGTGGCTACTTTGAAGAACCTAAAATATATTTTGATTATTTAACACTTTTTTGGTTAGTACATGATTCCATATGTGATATTTCATAGTTTTGATGTCTGCACTATTATTCTACAACATAGAAAATAGTAAAAATAAAGAATAACCCTTGAATGAGTAGGTGTGTCCAAACCTTTGACTGGTACTGTATATCATTGCATGGTTTCCCCATTACTCCCAATGGTTTTGGTTAGCAGTGACAAAAGTTAGCTAAAGTTAGTACTGGCTGTTTTAAGAAATCCGAACCGAGGATTACAGTTTCCCTTGGGAGTAAGAACAATATAACTGCAAGATCTAAATGACTGAACCTATCCTTTAAGTAATTATTTTAGGCATTGTTATAGATCAATTGATAGAACTTCTGATTTAAATCTAAAAGCTTGGTTAGCAAAGTGTAATTCTTAGATTTTCTGTTATGCCATGTTTTCCCACAATATATATATTTCTTCTGTTTTAGGAATATATTTCACACAGACACAAAATATTGAAGGATGTTTTCCATGTATTAAGGCACACGTGGTGTATATAACCAATCATTACATTAAAAAAAATACACATTTTCTTCATAAAATATGTTACATATGGACTCCTCTCTGCACTGTAGCCAGCATAGCTGCATGGTTATTACACATACAACCATATTTCCTACAAAAGCTTTTGTTTTCTTCCTTGCTAGTATGGTGTATGTTAACGTCATGTTTTTTTGGCTCACTGATAGATAGGAAACATCCCAATCGGACAAACCCTCAATGTACAGTACCAGTCAAAAGTTTGGACACACCAACCCATTCAAAGGCTTTTCTTTATTTTTACTATTTCTACATTGTAGAATAATAATGAAGACATCAAATCTATGAAATAACACACATGGAATCATGTAGTAACCAAAAAAAGTGTTAAACAAATCAAAACATATTTGACATTTGAGATTTTTAAAAGTAGCCACTTGTTGCACACACTTGGCATTCTCTCAACCAGCTTCATGAGGTAGTCACCTGGAATGCATTTCAATTAACAGGTGTGCCTTGTTAAAAGTACATTTGTGGAATTTATTTCCTTCTTAATGTGTTTGAGCCAATCAGTTGTGTTGTGACAAGGTAGGGGTGTTATACAGAAGATAGCCCTATTTGGTAAACGACCCAAGTCCATATTATGAGAAAAACAGCTTAAGTAAGCAAAGAGAAAAGACAGTTCATTACTTTAAGACATGAAGGTCAGTCAATTCAGAAAATGTCAAGAACTTTGAGGCGCTATGATGAAACTGGCTCTCATGAGGACTGCCACAGGACAAGAAGACCCAGAGCTACCTCTGCTGCAGAGGATAAGCTCATTAGTTAACTGCACCTAAGATTGCAGCCCAAATAAATGCTTCACAGAGTTCAAGTAACAGACACATCTCTACATCAACTGTTCAGAGGAGACAGAGTGAATCAGGCCTTCATGGTCAAATTGCTGCAAAGACACCACTACTAAAAGGACACCAATAAGAACAAGAGACTTGCTTGGGCCAAGAAACATGAGCAATGGACATTAGACCGGTGGAAATCTGTCCTTTGGTCGGATGAGTCCAAATTTGAGATTTTTGGTTCCAACTGCCATGTCCTTGTGAGACGCAGAGTAGGTGAAAGGATGATCTCTGCATGTGTGGTTCCCCCCATGAAGCATGGAGGAGGTGTGATGGTGCTTTGCTGGTGACACTGTCAGTGATTTATTTAGAATTGAATGCACACTTAACCAGCATGGCTACCACAGCATTCTGCAATGATACACCATCCCATCTGTTTTGCGCTTAGTGGGACTATCATTTGTTTTTCAACAGAACAATGACCCAACACACCTCCAGGCTGTGTAAGGGCCATTTGACCAAGAAGGAGAGTGATGGAGTGCTGCATCAGATGACCTGGCCTCAACAATCACCCGACCTCAACCCAATTGAGATGGTTTGGGATGAGTTGGACCACAGAGTGAAGGAAAAGCAGCCAACAAGTGCTCAGCATTTGTAGGAACTCCTTCAAGACTGTTGGAAAAGCATTCCAGGTGAAGCTGGAATGCCAAGCGTGCGCAAAGCTGTCATAAGGCAAAGTATTGCTACTTTGAAGAATCTAAAATATATTTTGATTTAACACTTTTTGGTTACTACATAATTCCATGTGTTATTTCATAGTTTTGATCTCTTCACTTTTATTTTACATTGTAGAAAATTGTAAAAACAAAGAAAAACCCTTGAATGAGTAGGTATGTCCAAACTTTTGACTGGTACAGTATATAAAAATATTCACATGAAAAAGTACAAAATGCCACCTGCGGTCCCATCCTCACATTCATTTGTTATGAGGGAAGACTTGGGGAGGGTAGAAGCTGTTGAAATTGTGTGTTTTTAGATCAACTACATTGCAGTTAGCAACTCCAGACTGACTTATCCACGAATCATAATGAGTAGTCATTTAGGATGCAAGTTGATTTGTAGATCAGTCAGTCTGCAGTCTCCGACAGAAATGTAGTCGATCTCAAACACGCACACAGATACAGTGTCAGACTGCAGAGCTTCATGTAGGTGGAGGGAAACCCCAGTCCTGAAGGGTCATCTTGGATTGCTTGCGCCTCTGTGATTAACTTAGTTGCTGATTGGCAGATGAGCCCACTGATTAAGGCTTCCCAAGCCTAAATGAACCGATGTGGATGGGAGTAAGTACCTCTTGAGGACTGGAGTTGTGATTTCTCATATCGTCAGCAGAAAACCTTGTATCTCCAAGAAGTTAACTTTTCAGGATTTGAACAAAAAAAATGTTTATTATAGTTTTGGAACCGCAGGGTATTTTGAATGACTTTCATTGGTCCTAGAGTCATGAAACTTTTACAGCATGTGGAAGGGAATGACTGTCAATATACTGTATGTAAAAAAAAAAAATCGGTCAATGGCTCATCAGAAACTGCTGACAAAGCGTGTCTAAATTCTAAGAGTACAAAACTGCTGGTTGTATGAAAAGCTATTGGCCGTAACTTCGGAGTTGTATAATCAATATCGATCAAATTGGTTAAGACATCCCAAATGCTTCAGAAACGAAAGCAACACATTTATGAGCGGCTAAAATCCTAAGCTTACCCATATGAGGACAACAACATTCCAAAGCAAATGTGGCTAGTGCTGTTGCACATACCTCAGGGAAGAAACTTTTTTTTTTTTTTTTTAAGTCATAAAAAAAAGAAATCTATGAATACTTTAACCATCCCCACCCGACACTGACACACATAATTCATTGTTTTGGTCACCATCAGGAAACTAACCAACAAAGATTAATTGGCACTTGCAAAGTACATTGGATTCCAGGAGTGTTCCCAGTCCCTCCTCCATGCCAACGCCAAAACTTTCACACCAGAAAACCCAGGATTTCTCCCTCTTTTCAAAGCAGAAACAGGTTCACTGGTGGTGGTAGGGACAGTTGGTAGGGGAGTTATTGATCTTCCCACACGTCCATAAAGAAACAATGGCTCCATTGACTTGTCAGTATCCCCCTCACAGCCAGAGAAGTTAAAGGTCCAATGCAGCCATTTTCATCACAATATTAAATCATTTCTAGGTAACAATTTAGAACCTTACTGTGATTGTTTATTTTTGACAGTTTTAATTGAAAACAAAAATAGCTTTTTAGCAAAGAGCAATTTCTCAAACAAGAATTTTGCTAGGGGAAAACTAAAAACTAGCTGTCATTGGCAGAGTTTTGGAACTCGTTCTTGTTGGTCTATTAACTAATTTACTGCCTGGTAGGCATGCAAAAACTCCATCCCACCACAACAGGCTGAAATTTCAGGTGGTCTTTTCAAACAGCTCTTACACTAAAAGAGCATTATCATAATTTTCACAATTTCACAGTATTATTCCAAACTCAGTGTGGAAATATATATAAATCAAAGAGAAATCACATTTTTGACTGCACTGGGCCTTTAACATGGAAATTGCCGTTTAAAAAATGCGGTCGATTATTAACTAGAAGTGTGGGCTTGTTACCCAGAGGAATCTGAACTATGCATTGATTATCAAAAACAACAACAACGAGGGACACATTTCCCTCTTCAGAATCACACTCAGCAAGAATAAAAACACATTGGTTTCTTCCAACTTCAGGGCCAAACAAATTCTCAAAATATACAACCGTAGTACTTTAACTCTTTCTTCTCCTTTCCTTGCTTTCTTGGGCGTCCATGATCACAAAGCTTGGGACACAGTGGAAGAATAACACTGGACCCCATCTTGGAAACGTTGGGAGTTATGCAGTGCATGTATTGCACATACTGCATCGTAAGCAACTGAAATTAAAATGCAAATAACCTTTTGAAATGAAAATTTGAAACTTTTGCCAATGTGGTTTTCCACTATTCAGCTGAAAACCTGGAATTCCTTTGTACAGTAGTACCTTTTCGAGAAATGTCAGTGGTATGTTGTAAGATCTTATCAAGAACATTGCACACCGCACAAAGTCCAAGCTTAAACAAACCCCCTTGGTCTTCTATCTACCATTTTAAAGCCACATTCATGAACACATGTATTCCCTGGCCACAATGGCTGTCTTCTAAACGCAAAATGTATTTCTTTCATGGAGTACAGATGTCGGTCAGATGGTCAGCATAGTCCTTCTCTTGGCCAAACAAAATGGCTTTGGTAGTACCGAGCCCCATCAGGTCTTCGAGCTGCTCACCAGAATATTAAACTCTTCCTCATAAGCATATAATGGCTTACCAGTGGGGAAAAAAAATGGTTAAAAAGACATCACATACAGGGCTTCCTTGCAAAAGAGACCTTGGTCTCAGTGGGACTTCTTGCTAAAATAGGTTAAATACATCTCAACCAGTTTTGCAGACTGGGTTGTTTTTGTCTGAAACCCCACACATATTAGTGTGTTGTACATTTTCCCCCCATAAAACCGGGAAGACGAGCAATGTCTTATATGTAAGATTACAAGAAGGAAAGGATAAGGGAATTAGACACTCACATAATGATTCACGCACAAATATGACAATATACCACACAAACATGAATGATTAACTTTCAATAAAATTAATCTAAAAACTAAAATATTTCAAATTTTATATCCCTAGTCCAGTGTTACTTGGACTATTCTCCCATTTATCATGAGATTACTTAAAATATTTAGATATTGTGGTGCTATCCGTCTTTTGCCTGCTGGTAGTACCATATAGTCAGGATTTGAGAACTGTTTATTTCCAGTGAGTGAATTTCCTCGGCCTTCAAAGTACTCAGTGTTGTTTCCGAGGCTGTGTTAAAAATGTTGACAGAGGTGCTAACGAAGGGAGACAAGGAAGACCGAAAACTTGGTGTGCATTGAAACAAGCTCAGCACACACACGCTAATACTAGCGTCCCTCCGATAATGCTACATTGTATTGGGTGGTGCTGTGTAACACCCCAGGTTTCCAGGAGATACAAGCTGGACATCCTCTGGCTGGCAGTCCTGTGAGTGCTACTCCAAACAGTACACCTCCATTCACTCATTCACACACTAGTTCCCACTCATGCTAACTTAATCTCAGACACCCAACGTGCATTCACTCTAATGCATTTTCTCCCAAAGGCAAGCACACAGGCACACGCAGTCCTCACATACCCCTGCTTCCCACACACACACTCGTTCCCATCTTCCATCCCTCCCCCCTCGCCTCCTTTTCTACAGCAGTAGCGCCCCTATCCCCTGTCCGTAACCCAGGTTCATGCCTCCTCACTTCTTCCTTCTCACATCACTTCCTGTCAGTCTCATCAGGTGTGCTCTCTCTGGCCGCTCCAGGTGTCTGCTAGGCCCAGGTACTCTGGGTTCTCTGCCGTGGGCGTCACAAAGTCATTCACCTGCCTGGGGGGAGGGTTAGGCCCATCCCTCTCCCCTGCCCCCCCACCACCACCCCCTCCGACCACAGCCTTAGCCTTGGCCACCAGGTCCAGGTAGTAGGGATTGTCGAAGGCAGGCGAGGTGGAGCCGGAGGTCATCACGGGGACCAGGTATTCCGGGTTCTCCACGCTGTGTCCCGAGCTCAGGCCATTGGGGAGGTGCCGATGCCTCCCGGCTGCCCCCTTGCGGGGCAGGGTGCTGGGGCGCTCGACGGCCCCCGGCCGGAGGTCCTGCACCTCCTGGTTGATGTACTCTGGGGGAGGAGAATGAGGAGAGGAGAATAGTTCAGATATGCAGTTTCACATAGAGATATACAGATTTAATTGTATTATAAATAAAGGAAGGTAGTCTCTGAACATAAAGAAGTACAGGTAAGGCACAGCCATATTACGTGAATGACAAATTAATAGGGACAACACTCAAAGACTGAATACGACTTGCACAGATGTTTTTCTGCACCACGTATAAGCAGATGAATGTGTGTATTCAGACCTGAGCTCAAATACAATTTGTTTTCCTTCAAATACTAGAGCATTTGCTTGAGCTTGCCTAGAGTGCCAGATGCAAGGGGTAAGTTGACACTTATCCACTGCACTTATCCGCAGTGGTGGAAAAAGTACCCAATTGCCATACTTGAGTAAAAGTAAGACACCTTAATAGAAATTGACTCAAGTAAATATGAAAGTCACCCAGTAAAATACTACTTGAGTAAGAGTCTAAAAGTCTTTGGTTTTAAATATACTTAAGTATATACTTAGTGTAATCTCTAAAATATACTTATTTGGCGCTGGCCCCCATGGGAAGTACATTATTTTCTTTAGGAATGTAGTGGAGTAAAAGTTGTCAAAAATCTAAATAGTAAAGTACAGATACCCTAAAACACTACTTAAGTAGTACTTTAAAGTATTTCTACTTAAGTACTTTACACGACTGCTTATCCGTTGGTTCCATTGGACTAGGCAAAACAACACAGGTCTATTGTGTACGGTCTATGACCTAACTCACCTGGTAACGCGTGATTATGATTATACGCATTACCCCTACGGGGCAGCGAGTGATGATTAAGATGATTATAAAGATGCATCGGTGACGGTCCGTCCGTCTCCAGGTCGCTCTCTCCTCCATTGGGGAAGGTGGGGTCTTTGCAATAGCGCCCGGGGCTCGCTGGGGCGTCATCGGGACCCCCGTCCAGAAACACAGAGTCCGAGTGTCCCCCCGCAGAGAGGTGTGAGGCGGTGCGGGCCAGGAGGGAGGGGTAATGGGGGTTCCAGGGCCCGTTGGAGATGGTGCTGCCCCCCATGGGCAGAGTGGGGTACTGGCTGCGCCCCAGGGTGCTTACTGAGGAGTACATGCTTCGCGGGCCGCCCGCCATAGAGGGCTCGCTGTCCAATCCCTGGTCCGTACTCTGAGGGGGTGGAAGAAGAGTTTGTGGGTGAGTGAGTGAGTGAGTGAGTGAGAGTAGATCTCAAGGAAACTTACTATTAGGGGAAGGACAGGCAAAAGGGGAGAGGGAAGGGGCAGGAGGAGGGAATGAATGAGGGAAGAACAGGAGAGGTAGCAAGCAGAGGGTAAGTGGTCGTTCCAAAGACAGACAGGACAGAAGAAAAGGGGTAATGGGAGGAAAAGGCAGAGGAAATAATTCAGAGAGGACAAAGTGAGTTGAGTACTGACCCTGTGTGAGTGGTGTCGTGAGGGGCCATTGGGGCCCAGGGTCTCCGCTTGGGGTCTGAAGAAGTTGGGCTGGGGCACCAGGTACTCCTCAGCATCCAGCAGGTCTCTGATTTCTGCTCCCTCCTCCTCCAGTAGCATCCTGAAGAACTGACTGTCAACCGGACTGGACAAACTCATCTTGTCATCATTCTGGAGAGAGAGAAGGGAGGGAGGGAGAAAGAGAAGGTGGAGGGAGAGGAAGAAAGGAATGATTTAGGAAAGTAAGTAAGCAAACAGATGGTGAGGGTTTGGCTACATGCATTTGAACAAGCAAACTCACATGCACACAGATTCCACTCATACTAATCTCAGACTGGCAAACAATATCCACACATCAAACATGCCTACAAGCATGCACACACACAGCCACCCAGTCCGACAGACGGCAACATACATAGAGACACCAACATACACACACACCTGGATGACTACGTAGCGAGGCGGGTCTCGTGCCATGGCGCTGAACTCTGTCACCAGCTCCTTGAATTTAGGCCTGCTGTCTGGTTCAATCATCCAGCCTGTGTATAGAGCGCAGACAAAGGTCTGAACTATACTACTCAATGAAATGCATTTAATTTGTGTTGCACTTTTTAAAAAGACTTGAATCGATTAGTCTTTTCCATTTATTTGGAGTTTAGGCATATGAGCTGTGTCTACAAACTTTGATTTTGGGGTGAACCGCCCATCTAAGAGGTAATCTCTTAAAGGGAACCCCCCATTCTGTTTGTATAGAAGAAACGCTACAGTTCCAGTGCCACTCACACTTGACCATGATCATGTAGACGTCAATGGTACAGATAAGGGGCTGGGGGAGCCTCTCGCCCCCCTCCAGCAGCTCTGGGATGTCTCGTGCCGGGATCAGGTCATAAGGCTTGGCCCCAAAGGTCATCAGCTCCCAAACAGTCACCCCTAATGAGATAGAGAGATACAGTTGCAGACAGAGATGGTTCCAAATGATCCATCCAACATTAAAAACAGTATAGTGTACTATGGTATAAATGCTGTAGTGTTTTTGCAGACTTTACTGTAGTATTCACTGTAGTATTTTTGCTGACTGTTCTATACTGTAGTGTTTTTGCAGACATAAATGTAGTATTTACTATAGTGTTTTTGTTGTATTATCTTTTACATAGAAGTAGAGGCTTTCTCCTTCAGGAAACATACTAGAGAAATACTAAAAGAGCAAATTCTCCTTAACCTTTAGGTAGGTAGGACTGGGGTCTGAATGGATAGTTCAGAGCTTCTGCTCCCTATTTCTATTACCTGTAGGGAACACAATATGGTCTATATTTGGCATGTAGGTTTATCACTTATGGGTGCCACAAATTGTAATATGGGGGAGGGGAATTGGCAGGGTATATGCAAATTCAACAATTTAGCATTTACTATAGTTTAAAAAGTGTAGTGTTTTTGCAGACATTACTGTAATTTTTACTACAGTGTTTATTTGCAGATAATACTGTAGTAGTTACGGTAATATTCTACAGGGTACTACAACATTCCATAGTAAGTACTACACATGATCGAGGGATACTACAGTGTGTAGTATAGTATTCTACAGTATACTATAGAATTCTATAGTAAGTACTGTAGTATTCTATAATAAACTGTTGTTTTGTCACGTGGGATATTATGCCAATAACACTCTATTCAAACTAGAAGGTAGTCTTTGAATGTTTGGTGCCAACATGGCGCCCGTTTAAATGTTACATCTCACACTCAGTTTGCTGACTATATTCAGAGCCATAGATAAACAGTTGTGGGCACTAAAACCTGTGGTACAGGTTTTTGTAAACAAACTATTGCTATTCGATAGAGTGCCTTGTTGCATACGCATTATTGCAATTGTTCTGCCTATACGACTTAACCTTTTATTGCCCACAAATGTACAGAGGGACTGTTGAGTCTGAAATAATACAGTCGACGTTGCTGTCTTAGTGAATATTTAAATGCATAGTGGCATTATTTATATATTAAGTATGTGTATCAAGATGGGTTAGAAGTGTCTAGACTGACCGTAGCTCCACACATCACTCTGGTGGGTGAACTTCCTGTGGAGGATAGACTCCAACGCCATCCACTTAATCGGCACCTGAAGAGCACAGATGCATTACATTGAGTGCATTACATTGAACACCTTCCTAATATTGAGCTCCACCCCTTTTGCCCTCAGAACAGTCTCAATTCGTCGGGGCCAACAGGGATCCCACAGTTTGTTGTGTCAAGTTGGCTGGACGTCCTTTGGGAGGAGGACCACTTGATATACACGGGAAACTGTTGAGCGTCAAAAAAAACAGCAGCGTTGCAGTTCTTGACACACTCAAAACGGTGCGCATGGCAACTACTACCATACCCTCGTTCAAAGGCACTTAAATATTTTGTCTTTCCCATTGCCTACTTAAATAAAATTTAAAAAATTACACAATCCATGACTCAATTGTCTCAGGGCTTAAAAATCCTTCTTTAACCAGTCTTCTCCCATTCATCTTATTTTTTTAAAAACAGGGATTCACCATTGAGACCAGGGTCTCTTTCTCAAGGGAGCCCTGCACATACAATTCATAGACCAAATCAAAATCAGATCAGTACAAAAACAAACTAAAATATAGCACAACAAGCAATCAAGAAAAAACGCAAGATTCCTCCGCAAATAGTTCCACAATTAATATTTTAAGTTGCCCAAGCGTCATCAGAGCATCCAATTGCAGTGTATTTTGCAGTTGGTTCCAGCAATGATGTGCATTAAAACTAAAAGCGGATTTACATAATTTGGTAGAGACCTGAGAAACCTAAAGACTTAACCAACCTTGTGACAAAGTTAGGTAAGTAGGGAGCTTGTGTAGTAGGGCTTTGTAAACAAAAAGGGAGTGATAAATTGATCTACAGGACTTTAATGAGGACCAGCCCACCTTTTGATACAGGATGCAGTGGTGTTAAGTATTAAGACTGTCACCAGTGGTAAAATGAATGGGGCTATGGTAAACAGCATACAAAGTTTAAGAGTTGTGGCTGCTGCAATCTGGTAAATGATGTCACCATAATCATGAACTGGCAGGAAAGTTGACTGTACAATTTTCAATTTATGGAGAGGCAAGATCTATTTCTAAAAAAGAAGCCCACTTCAAAATCTTTGCTTTTTAACTAACTCATCCATGTTTGTTTTTTAAACATTAAGTCTTTGTTAATCCAAATGCTCAGATTTGTAGGCTCAAAACTGATCAATGGGAGAACCATCTAGGGCTGGGTGATATGGCCAAAATTTCATATCACTATATTTTCAAATATTTCACAGTATTTGGCGTTATTTTATGTTTTTGAATAATAAAGGTTTTAAATACATTTATGAGAAGTTCATGACCCTAGGGTGGAAACATACATTATAAGTGATTTCAATGAGGCTTTCTCTATTCTGAAAGTTTTATACTGTTCAATCCAACTTAAAACCAAATTAACTTTCTGCATTTTCATACATTTCCGCATTTCCTGCACTTTGTTATTATTTCCACACTGTGCCCCACAGAGCTGCATAATATGGGCAAAAACTCTAAGCCTAGTTAATTGGGGAACTGTTGGAATCACGGAAATAGAAT
This sequence comes from Brachymystax lenok tsinlingensis, assembly GCA_030435695.1. Classification (NCBI taxonomy): domain Eukaryota; kingdom Metazoa; phylum Chordata; class Actinopteri; order Salmoniformes; family Salmonidae; genus Brachymystax; species Brachymystax lenok. The sequence continues at coordinate 26,757,546 of CM059780.1, forward strand.
GACTCATCTAATTCTATAGTTGGAATATAGTGGGCAGCACCTTGAATACATTGTTGTTTGGCATGACAATGAATTAATAAGCCAGAGAGGAATTACTGACAGGGTAGAAACCAAAGTGTTGGTCAGTGTTTCCAGGGGACTCTAATTAGAGGTTACATTGCATGTTTTCTTACCTCATATAGCTAGCTAATATATTCATGCTTTGTCTTTTCTTCTCTGATTTGGTAGACACCGTTGCACAAACAACCTGGCTGTGTTAGCTCGCTACGTTTGCGCTGACTCATTACATAATCTAACTAGCGATCCATCTGAAAACTTCTTGCGAGAACTAAAAAGAACATCCGAGCTGCCGACTCTCACGCATTGGCCGTGAGACACATGCATTTGACCCTCTTCGCACGCTCTCACGACACACCTCGTATATCTCACGCATTGAAAACCGCTTTTATTTTTCTAATTAGTCCATTATAGTAAGCGCATTAACATTTCAACTGTGCTCCAAATCGTTTCGAAATCGGAGCACCGACGCCTGCAATTTAACATCACGACCGGAACCTCTAACATTGTCCTGTTTTGCCACAGCCCTGTGAACTGCAGACTATGGAAGCATATGATTGGTCTAGCTTTGTTAGGGATCAAAGGGGATCGGATGCATGTTTTAAAGAAACGCCCATCAAGACTAGAGTGGAACTGAATGGAGAGAGAGAACGTTATCCGCTGAGTTTATAAAACTGTAAAAATAGCAGCACGGTAGCGCTGTTTAACGTACAATGTCAACTAAATGTAATTGCTGTTACTCCCGCCCCTATTGCAGAATGCAGCCTTTTGACAGCATGTCATCCAAATTTGCATTAGTCCCCTGGTTTGGTGATTGGCATTTAGGCTGTGTCAAAGAAAAGGCAGCAGACAGACCTAGAGCATGTTTTAGCAGGGTTTGGCAGGGTGACCTGATTTGTAACTAGGGTGACCATATTGTCAAACAGGTTGTGAACAGAAAAGTGTACTTTTTTTTGTTTAATTTTAGAGGGGGGACAACAAATATAAACATAATTTGTTTAGGGTGAAGGGGCAGATTAATGTACTCTTGTCTTCAGGAGATTTTATTATCTATTTACTTTATTTAGTCTGATCAGTGGAACAAATCACTTTTTTTTTTATTAATTCTTTTACATTGGGCAATAATGTAGGGTAAGTACTCTGCTTGTCAGCAAGAACACTACTGTTATTCCCCACCCTTATTTTATTATTCCACTTCTTCTTGATTAGATTTTTCCCAATTTTGCAGGTGTAATCCCATATTTGAAATCTGATATGCATACTTGTGTCTTTGAAAATGTATTATATAAGGCTATGTATGTTTTTAGCCATTCATGGACAGTTTTGAATATGTCATACAAATAAGCATTGAATATTGAATGCTCCAGGAATCCCAAAATATTTTGGACATTTTAGGGGGACTCACAACTCATAAACACATATTTTGTATATGTAGAATAAGATGACGGCAAGGATCTTCAACTAGTCTGCATAAACCACCGGAATATTGATATTCATTAGACTTTTCTAGAAGGTTGGGTGATTTTGAGAAATGAATTGTTATTACAAGAACATTTGTAAACACCCAGCACTTGGGAAACATCAGGGGTGGCCAACCCTCCTGGAGAGCAAGCAGGATTTTTATACAGCCCTATTTTAAAGAGATAGTTTACCCAAAATACAAAATGATTGTGTCCTTACTTTAAAAGCAGTCTACGGACAAGGAGAATACAATTTATGATTTGGTTACACACTGCCATTAACTATTAATATATAGATTTTTTACCTTTATTTTACTGGGCAAGTCAGTTAAGAACAAATTCTTATTTTCAATGACGGCCTAGGAACAGTGGGTTAACTGCCTGTTCAGGGGCAGAACGACAGATTTGTACCTTGTCAGCTCGGGGAATTGAACTATATATTAGTTTTTCCTGTGCAGAGCTTTGGTGTAGTGGTAACACTCCCCGGCACGTGTCACATACAGCTTTCCACCTGAGAACAGGGATCAATCCCTGCACCCAACCTTCCCAATGTTTCTCCCATTTTCCTGTCTCCCCATCCCATTTAATTACTGTCTGAAAAAGTGTCAAACCAGCAAAAAAATATTAGCATACTCAAAGTAACAGTAGTCCTAAATACACCTGACCTGTGGTAAAAAAGAATTTTAAAAAAACACCCTGGTCATTGGCTTAAGCCATGTCAGAAAATATATATATACACACATACATATATATACATACATACACATACACACATATATATATATATAAAACACACACACACACAGCCATACCTTGCCTCCGTCTGCATGGTACTCTGTTTCGTCTATGTCCAACAGGCGAGCCAGTCCGAAGTCAGTGATCTTGACGTGGTTGGGGTTCTTTACCAGGACGTTACGTGCTGCCAGGTCTCTGTGCACAAGACGCACATCCTCTAGGTAGCTCATCCCCCTAAGCATACACACACAGACACAAAATAAGACATTTCACCCATAGACATTATGATCCCATGCAGACGGACGAACAAATTAATGGACAGATCATATCTCTCGCAGCCTCACCTTCGCTATCTGCACACACCAATTGAGGAGGTACTGGGAGCCGATGTAGTCCTTGTTCTCTCGGACGTAGTCCAGCAGGCAGCCGTATGGCATGAGCTGGGTGACCAGCTGAACTGTGGAGGTCAGGCAGATACCCAGCAGACGACACACATAGGGACTGGCCACACCGGCCATTACGTACGCCTCCTATGTGTGTGTGGGTGTGGGTGTGTGTGTGTTAAATAAAGAGAGAAAGAGCGAGAAAGAGTGAGAGTCTGTGTGTAAGACATTAAAAGAAGGATGGGTTGATACCAAAACTCACATCCAGGATCTCCTTGTTCGCCTTGGGCGAGGTGTTCTCCCTCAAAACCTTGATGGCCACCGGGATCTTCACATTCTCCCCGTCAGGAGCCCACGCCCCCTAGAATAGATTCACATTATAATTACGCTATAATAACATAATAACTTTAGAAAAAGTTATAATTTCAATAAATTATGTTGACATCAATGTTATATCACATTTCAAACTATTCGATTGGTATGAGGGTATCTTATAGACAACGCAAAGACAGACAGATGCACGCACACACTCACACACACACACACCTTGTAGACAGTGCCGAAGGCTCCCGAGCCCAGAACTCTTAGCTTCTTTAGCTCGGTCTCCTTGAGGATGCGCATCTGGGCCTGATTGGGCAGGGCTCCGCTGGGAGTCAGAGGCTCCACCAGCTACAGACAGAGAGAAGACTCCCATCATGCTTGCAGTTAAAACTAGAACTGCAGTCACTGACTCTTTCACTTAGAACTGAAACTTTTATCACGCTTTGTGTTACTACAAGACCTACGACATTGATGATGCCCTGGGAAACACTGATGACATTAACTACAAGGGTTATAGAAGAAAACTTTGTCTGGGGCCAAGTTAACCTCCTCTATCGTGTAAAAAAAACCCAAAGAAAACATGTTCTTCAGGAAAGAGGATCATTTTGTACATGTATGAAACTTTTCAATGTATTTAAAAAAGTATATGAATCCATATGAAGGAAATCCGTCGCAGTGACAGAGAACGTCAACCTTTGTATCTATAAGACAGCTTATTACAAGTAGCGACCTATTGATATTACAAAGATATCAAAATCTGTCTTTTGAACATCCTTCGCGCCAGCCCCATGTGTCATGGCAGTGCAGACACCCACCTCATGCTCCTGGAGGATCCTCCTCAATGTCTCCTTCCTCTTGAGCTGTTTCTGTCGGCGTAGGTAGAACACCAGCAGACCCAATAGGATGAGGAAGAGCACCGCCCCGCCTACCGCAGCCGCGATCGAAGTGCCCGGCCTGGAAAGACAGAGAGCAACATTCACATTCATCAAGGACCTACTACTTTTATTAATGCTACTACACATTCATAAACCTCTTGGCTTCCTTGTGAATATGCTGTGAATGCATTGAAGCAGATGAAGTAATCCTCGACCAACAGAACAAAAGGCTCAAATATGACACTGGAGAACTTCAGTTATAGAGCAGGAGAGATGAAACATTTTTTACAACAGTCGGATAAGAGAGAATGGGAGACAGTTGGATAGAGGAGAGAAACAGCACCAACGTGGTGGGTGTGGTTTGGAAGAAGAAAAAAAACGTATTGAAAAAGAAAGACAACGGTTGACATGACAGATATTTGTGATGGAAAAACGTACCCTGTTTTAGTATGGATGGGGCAGCCCCTTTCATCCTTCTGAGTGCACCTTAGAAAGAAAAAGCAGCATTAGCATTGTGTAGTTTGGTGGTGGTGGTGTGTGTGTGTGTTTGTGTTCACGCACCTGTTTGTGTGTGTGTTCACGCACCTGTTTGTGTTCACGCACCTGTGTGTGTGTATATCTCATGTAATATCTCAGGGGCGGCAGGTAGCCTAGTGGTTAGAGTGTTGGACTAGTAACCGAAAGGTTGTAAGATCGAATGTGTGTGTGTGTGTGTTCACATGCCCATTTGTGTATGCGATCACGTGTGTGTGTGTGTGTGTGTGTGTGTGCATTCACATGCCCATTTGTGTGTGTGTGTATGCGATCTAGTGTGTGTGTGTTTGCATGTCTCATGTCATATATCTGTGTGTTTGTGTGTGTACACTCACGAGAGTGTGCAGTTGGTGTTGCAGGAGAGGCAGTGGCCCGTGGCGTTGCTGTATTTCCACACAGTGTGCTGCTCCTCCTTCAACCCACTGGGACATTTCTCCACACACACCTCCCCATCCTGGTAGTGCAGGCAATCTATACATTGGTGGGCCCCCTATACGTAAGACGAAAGAGAGAGCTTAGATTCACACACGCACAGTATTTAAACACACACATATAGTAAAACGTTTTTTGCCTATCTATTTTTGCATATTTATTTATACTGAATGTTTTCAGATCTTCAACCAAAACCTAATATTAGATAAAGGGAAACTGAGTTTACAAATAACCAAAAAAAGTATACTTATTTTATTTATTTAATTAAAGTAACGCAACACCTAATTACCGTGTGAAAATGTAATTGCCCCCTTACACTCAATAACTGTCTGTGCCACCTTTAGCTGCAATGACTGCAACCAAACGCTTCCTGAAGTTGTTAATCAGTCTCCCACATCGCTGAGGAGGAATTTTGGCCCACTTTTGCATGCAGAACTGCTTTAACTCAACAACAATTGTGGGTTTTCAAGCATGAACTGCTTGTTTCAAGTCCTGCCACAACATTTCTATTGGTATTAAGTCTGGACTTTGACTTCAAATTTGTTGCTTTTTAACCATTTTCATGTAGACTTGATTGTGTATTTTGGATCATTGTCTTGCTGCATGACCCAGCTGCACTTCAGCTTACAGACGGATGGCCTGACATTCTCCTGCAGAATTTTCTGATACGGAGCAGAATTAATGTTTCCTTCTATTAAGGCAAGTCATCCAGGACTTGAGGCAGCAAAGCATCCCCAAACCATCACACTACCACCACCAAATCAAATTTTAGTCACATGCGCCGAAAACAACAGTAAACTGCTTACTTACAAGCCCCTAACAAACAATGCTGTTTAAAAAATAAGAAATAAAAGGAACTAGTAATTAAAAAACAGTAGTAAAATAACAATAGTGAGAGTATATAAAGGGGGTACTAGTTAGTTGAGGTAATATGTACATGTAGGTAAAGCTATTAAAGTGACTATGTATAGATAATAACAGAGTAGCAGCGGCGTAAAACAGGGGGTGGGCAATGCAAATAGTCTGGGGAGCCATTTGATTAGATGTTCAGGAGTCTTATGGCTTGGGGGTAGAAGCTGTTTAGAAGCCACTTGGACCTAGACTTGGCGCTCCAGTACTGCTTGCTGTGCGGTAGCAGAGAGAACAGTCTATGACTAGGGTGGCTGGAGTCTGACAATTTCTAGGGCCTTCCTCGGACACCGCCTGGTATAGAGGTCCTGGATGGCAGGAAGCGTGGCCCCAGTGATGTACTGGGCCGTACGCACTACCCTCTGTAGTGCCTTGCGGTCAGAGGCCGAGCAATTGCCATACCAGGCAGTGATGCAACCAGTCAGGATGCTCTCAATGGTGCAGCTGTAGAACCTTTTCAAGATCTGAGGACCCATGCGAAATCTTTTCAGTCTCCTGAGGGGGACTAGGTTTTGTCGTGCCCTCTTCACAGCTGTCTTGGTGTGCTTGGACCATGATAGTTTGTTGGTGATGTGGACACCAAGGAACTTGAACCTGCTCCACTACAGCCCTGTCGATGAGAATGGGGGCGTGCTCCGTCCTCCTTTTCCAGTAGTCCACAATCCTATCCTTTGTCTTGATCACGTTGAGGGAGAGGTTGTTGTCCTGGCACCACACAGCCAGGTCTCTGACCTCCCTATAGGCGGTCTCGTCGTTGTCGGTGATCAGGCCTACCACTGTTGTGTCATCGGCAAACTTAATGAATGTGTTGGAGTCGTGCAGTTATGAGTGAACAGGGAGTACAGGAGGGGACTGAGCACGCACCCTTGAGGGGCCCCCGTGTTGAGGATCAGTGTAGTGACCAGCCTTTCAAAGCACTTCATGGCTACAGACGTGAGTGCTACAGGTCGGTAGTCATTTAGGCAGGTTACCTTAGTGTTCTTGGGCACAGGGACTATGGTGGTCTGCTTAAAACATGTTGGTATTATAGACTCGGACTGGGAGATGTTGAAAATGTCAGTGAAGACACTTGGCAGTTGGTCAGCGCATGCTTGGAGTACACGTCCTGGTAACCCGTCTGGCCCTGCGGCCTTGTGAATATTGACCTGTTTAAAGGTCTTACTCACACCGGCTGCAGAGAGCGTGTTCACACAGTCATCCGGAAGAGCTGGTGCTCTCCGTGTTATTTGCCTCGAAGCGAGCATAGAAGTAGTTTAACTCGTCTGGTAGGCTCATGTCACTGGGCAGCTCTCGGCTGTGCTTCCCTTTGTATTCTGTAATGGTTTGCAAGCCCTGCTACATCCAACGAGTGTCGGAGCCGGTGTAGTACGATTTGATCTTAGTCTTGTATTGACGCTTTGATGATTTGTCGGAGGGCATAGCGGGATTTCTTATAAGCTTCCGGGTTAGAGTCCCGCTCCTTGAAAGCGGCAGCTCTAGCCTTTAGCGCATTGTGAATGTTGCCTGTAATCCATGGCTTCTGGTTGGGGTATGTACGTACGGTCACTGTGGGAACGACGTCATCGATGCACTTATTGATGAAGCCAATGACTGATGTGGTGTACTCCTCGATGCCATTGGAAGAATCCCGGAACATATTCCAGTCTGTGCTAGCAAAACAGTCCTTTAGTTTAGCATCTGCTTCATCTGACCACTTTTTTTATTGACCGAGTCACTGGTGCTTCCTGCTTTAATTTTAGCTTGTAGGCAGGAATCATGAGGAAAGAAATATGGTCAGATTTGCCAAATGGAGGGCGAGGGAGAGCTTTGTACGCGTCTCTGTTCGTGGAGTAAAGGTGGTCTAGAGTTTTTTTCCCCCTCTGGTTGCACATTTAACTTGCTGATAGAAATCTGGTCAAATGGATTTAAGTTTCCCTGCATTAAAGTCCCCCGGACATTAGGAGCGCCGCCTCTAGATGAGCGTTTTCCTGTTTGCTTATGGTGGAATACAGCTCATTGAGTGCGCTCTTAGTGCCAGCATCGGTCTGTGGTGGTATGTAGACAGCTACAAAAAATAGAGATAAACTCTCTAGGTAGATAGCGTGGTCTACAGCTTATCATGAGATACTCTACCTCAGCCGAGCAAAACCTTGAGATTTCCTTAGATATTGTGCACCAGCTGTTGTTTACAAATATACATAGTCAGCCCCCCCCCTTGTCTTACCAGACACAGCTGTTCTTTCCTGCCGATACAGCGTATAACCAGCCAGCTGTATGTTGATAATGTTGTCGTTCAGCCACGACTCCGTAAAGCATAAGATTTTACAGTTTTTAATCTTCCTCGTAGGTCGTCGATTTTATTATTAGGTTTTGGTTGGTTGAAGATCTGATAACATTCAGGATTAAAACTATGCAAAAGTAGAGAAAATTAGAAAAGGGGGCAAATACTTTTTCACAGCACTGTAAATGAAACGCACACACACAAAAACTCAAATAAAAATATACACAAACAGAGGAAAATAGAGTGTACACACACAAACTTAACACACAAACACCCACTCATATACAAAAACACACGCACAAACACACATCTTACCGGGCCTAGGCAGGAGGCAGAGCCATTGATGGGGCGACACTCTGAGTGACAGGCGCCACAAACTCTCTCGGAGCTGTCGAAAAACTCCCTCGGGGAACTGCACCAAACACATCATCATCAGCTACATCGTCCTCATCACCATTGTCAGTCATTATCACTGTTATCATTATAACACAATCATCAACGTCATCGCCTTATTTAAACATCCAAACAGTCCACACACAATACCGCATCTCAAGATGATCTCAAGATTATCATAAAATCGTAGGTGGCTCTTTTAAGCTAGTTCTATCTTGTTCTTAAAACCATATCTTGTTTTGAGGTGTTTTGACATTTTTTCATGTCTATGCTAATATGGCAAGAATTTGCTAGCTAGCTAACAAACAACTGTAGCGATGTATTTGAGAGACAACAAGTGCATATTGTGCAAATTGTTTTGTGTTTTCAATAAACATTTGGAGACAAAATATAGTTTACATGTTGTCAACAATCCTTTGAATGTAAGCCAACCTTGTCTGTTTTGTCCCAAAGTTGTGCTCACATCGGTTTTGTTGCTAGATGACCCACCAGTCTATACAGTGCCCTAGTTTATGACCAGAGCTACATAATGCTGGGTTGTGTTCATTAGACACCAAACAGAATGAAACAGACTGAAACAGGAAGGAACTACCAGGACTGGATTTAAGTCTTCTGTTGCAAAATGTTTAACATTTTCCATTGTGTGTCCTAATGAACAAAACACATACACGCGCGTTCAACTCTTCACACACGCTGCTGCTACTCTGTTTATTATCTATCCGGATTGCCTTGTCACTTTTACCCCAACTACATGTACATATTACCTCGATCACTACAATGTACCCCCACACATTGACCCTGTACCGGTACTCCTTGTATATAGCCTGGTTATTGTTATTTCATTGCATTACTATTTCCTTTTATTTTTGTGCACATTTTCTTTTTAACTCTGCATTGTTGGGAAAGGGCTCGTAAGCAAGCATTTAACGGGAAAGTTGACACCTGCCGTATTCGGCGTACGTGACAAATACAATTACAAATACTCTGTGTTGTACGACAACTTGGTCTCTCTTTTGTATTTTTAAACATCATTCCGTTCTATTGGGAGATTGTGGCCAACACTCGTGTAACAAATATAGATAACACCCAAATATAGCTAACACGTTGCGGGCGCATACGTTGCAAAATAAATGTACACATACATGTTATTCAATCATTTCATCCACACTGGTCGCACGCGTCAAACAGGTGTCCGCGTAGCCAGGCGCTAAATCAGAACTTGGTTCTATGTGAGATGCTTGACGCGCTGCAAGTCCCACCTCTCCTATCTACTCATTGGTTTTCAGGAGCATACAAGCATAAGTAAAAAAAAAATATATATCTGTTGTTCCATGTAGAGAATCTGTTATTCAATGCGTTTGTATGGGCAAATACCATTTTTCTTCAAATCACTTTTTATACAGTCTCAGGAAAAGGTTTGGGCCCACCTACTCATTCCAGAGTTTCTTTATTTTTACTATTTTCTACATTGTAGAATAATAGTGAAGACATGATATAACTATGATACAACACACATGGAAACATGTGGTAACCAAAAAAGTGTTAAACAAATCAAAATGTATTTTATATTTGAGATTCTTTAAAAGTAGCCACCCTTTGCCTTGATGACAGCTTTGCACACTCTTGGCATTCTCTCAACCAGCTTCATGAACGGGATTGCTCAACGCCCAGATTTTCTAGTGTTAATAGTCGGAGTACAGGAACACACAATTGTGTATGACTCCAGGTCAAAATTCTACAAAGATCCAGCAACAAAAAAAAGGACCATATGCATTTCAGGTAAAATAACAACCCAATGTTCATCTCCCAGAACAAATTAGCTAGACATAGCAATGAATGTGTCATGTGTGTTTTTTGACATGCCCCCAAATTAATATAATTGGTTCACAGTTGGTTTAGATATTTTAACCTGTGTGTCATGATGTACAAAATCAACACGTGCGCGATGGCGCACGAGCGTGGCCAGTATAGTCAGCATGTAATACTGTACAAGCTGCTTTGGTCTGGATCACCCAAAGGAACCAGAGGGCAGATTCAACAATAAAAGCTTTTCGATTGATTGACTAAGTGCTTTATCACTTGATCCACTTGTCAGTTCTGCATTTGTATTGATTTGCTCTGCCATACAGTACACTCCCTATTCATTTTTGACCATCTCCATTTTGTGGATGCAAAAGACGGCAATGTTTGCATTTCATGGCACAACATGCACCCTCTCATCCCTCAAAGATATTGCACTCCTCCACACAGTCCAACTTATTCTCCAGCCATAGAAGCCAGGAGAACGTGTGTGTATGTGCATGTGACAGGTTGTTTGACCGTCTCTCACCCCTGAAAGACGTCGCACTCCTCCACGCACTCCTTCCCACGCTGGAATTTCACACAGGCCACACACTGGCTGGGCCCAGGTCCCCAGCAGCCCTTAGCGCACAGCAGGTGACACACACGGCCCTCCACCACTAGGAGGAGAAGACAGGGAGAATTCAATTCGATTCAATAAACTTTACTGATCACCAAGGATACAGCTTTTGGTGCCACATGGAAAGTACTAACATTCACACACATGAATGCACACACACACACGCTGATGTTTCTTCCCTCTCAACACACAACCCCCATACACACATAAACATCCACATAATGTGCATATTAGCATGCACGTGTGCTGCTTGTTTTCATTCATGAATGTGTGTGCGTTATGCATACCACACTCCTGGGGGTCCTGGTTGGCATTGACGATTCGGTGGGGCCCCTGGGTGGGGTGCAGCAGGATCCCCCAGGGCAGGTCCTGGGTGTAGCAGAGCTGGGAGTTGTTGTGGAGCAGGACCAGACCCCCGCTGATGCTCCTGAGTGAACGCAGACCCAGAGAACGGATCTGTATTGACTGGACCCCCAGAGAGAACACTCCTCTAAAAGGAAAGAGAGGAGAGGAGGGAGCACATGTATTCATTTAGTAGTACGGGCGAAGACACTTGCGCTGTGAGCTAACGCACCGTAAGTAAAGTTATATTCTGCAGCGTGACTTACGCCGTAACTTTAGTTGAACAGCAGATTTAGTCACAGCGCGATACAAGCACACAATGCAAATCGGAGCTCCCGTTATTTAGAACATTTAAATCTATTTTTTGGGGATTGAAAGATGTCGGAGGAGAAAAATGGGGTTAAGAGGAGATAGAAGGATGGTAGAAGAAGGGTAAGGGGAGGAGTGAAAGAGAAGATAGCTGGACAGAAACACAGGAAACGGAAAGCAGAAAACGCCATACGGCACGAGAACACTCTCAGATCCAGCACAGCATGCTCCAGTAGCAATTGTACAGTCTTCCATCCACTAACCTGCAATATTTACAATATCACCCTGCAGCCTCAGGCAGCTGTGCTAGGTAATCATTAGCTTTTATAACCCAACGTTCAAGGGATCCTTGACCAGACAGACAGGCAGACATACATATAACATGGACACATATAATGAGGACAAACCTAGACAGGCAGGCAGAAATATAAAGAGACAGGTAGATAGATATAATTGATGTTGACTGGCAAGACAAACAGAAAAAAAGGATGGTTATACAAGACGGACTTCATGAAACATTAGTAGACCAAACCTAGTGGACAGACGGACTGGCCGGCGGACTGACAAACAGACATAATACTGTAACGACACGGCAGGGAGACGAACGGACAGACAGACGGTTGTACAGGCTTACTTATAGAGCATCCTTCCTCGGATCACTTTCAGGTTCTCAAACACACTCAGGTTAGTCCAGTTGGCTGGCCACGCATCAATGTACAGATACCCTGTGGGGGACAGAAGCACACACAAACACGCATGCAGAATCAACGGGATCCCCAAAGAAAGTAATGAGTTTGTGTGTGTAGATGGCTGTGCGTGTTTGTGAGTGTGAGTGCATGTGTGTGTGTGCGCGCATGTGCATTCCCGTTTATATGCACATATATGCATGTACGCATATATGCGTGAGTGTGTGTGTGCATGTGTGTGTGTGTGTATGTGTGCTAATGTGTACATGCATACGTGTACGCGTGTGTTCAGTACCTGTGATCTCCACCAAATTCTTAAATGCATCCAGCTCACTAAGGGTCAGACCTGTCATGTTAGCCGATGGGTCCCTGGACAAAGGAACACAGAGATCACACATGAGTGTGGTCAATGTGGACATGAACAACACCATAACAACTCAACACGTGACAGCTAACGTGAGGTGAGCTGTCAGGCATAAAATAGCTGCTGTGACATCACCCTGGAGGGTAATACCGCTACACAATAGCCACCTGCCCGTTATTGTGTCATATCCGTACGGGGCAGCGGGCGCTAGTGCCAGAAAGGTTTGAAGCCCAAGAGGCTCAGCAAGCGATTGCTTCCCGTGAGGAAGCGTTCATGTGACTAAGTTCTTCCATACTAGTTATTTACAGGAAGAAGTCCCTTGTCTTTCTGGTGTTAGCACGCAATGGCTTGCATGGAGATGGCACAATAACGGGCAAGAGGCTCAGACCTGATTGCTGGACTGAGCTTGCTTGTAAACTGAAAACCTCGCCCAGGTTGAACCCAGGTTTTTAGTGGCTGTTGGTAACAGACAAATCCCCCTCTCTTAGTGGGCCAGATATAAGGTAAAAAAGAGACAAAGCAGTTACCCTGTGAAGCTCTGTGGAAGGAAAGCCAGACTGCCATAGATCTTACTGCAGCCAGTGAACTGGGCCACGTTGGAGGAGTTCACCCAGGAGGAGCCCTGGAGATTACCCATGCCCAGCCCATAGCACACTGGAACACACATAGATATAGTCAGGGTGAATAAGCACACAGGCAAATGTTAACACACACACACAACCACCACCCCCACCGTCATAACATATGAGCACATACGAACTCAAAACACACACACACACACAACCACCACCTCCACCGTCATAACATATGAGCACATACGAACTCAAAACACACACACACACACAACCACCACCTCCACCGTCATAACATATGAGCACATACGAACTCAAAACACACACAACCACCACCTCCACCGTCATAACATATGAGCACATACGAACTCAAAACACACACACACACAACCACCACCTCCACCGTCATAACATATGAGCACATACGAACTCAAAACACACACACACACACACACACACAACCACCACCTCCACCGTCATAACATATGAGCACATACGAACTCAAAACACACACACACACAACCACCACCTCCACCGTCATAACATATGAGCACATACGAACTCAAAACACACACACACACCTTTTGGACATTCCCCTTCACACTTCTCACACTTCTGTGTCTGTGTCTCCTTGCCGTCAGGCTGGGTGATAATCACTTCCTGGTTAGCTTTAGGACACACCATGGTACAGGCCACCTCCATGGCTAGGTAGTTATCTAGAGAAAGAGAGATGTTGATTTTAAAATATAATTGAGATATTTCTGTTAGTTTCTAAATGTTTTCTTTGGCAATGTACAGTATGTGTCGCTACACTCTCCATGCCAATAAAGCCTTTTGATATTTACCTAAACTTAATTGAGAGAGAGAGTGTGTGTGTTAAGAAGAAATAGGTGAGAGGGAGGGATAGAGAGACAATATAATTCCTTAAAGAGACAGAGAGCCTGGGAGAGAAACAGAGACAGACATAGAAAAAGGGACATTTATCTATACAGGAAAGTAAGCCAAGCTTACAGGGACATGTCTTGACGCAGGTGGCCCCAAAGCTGAACTTTCTGTTGGGGTTGGGTTTGGACACGAAGGTGACTGGGTCGTAGCTGGTGGGGGGCGGACAGTTGTCTTTACACGTCCCGCTGTCGTTGAAGTGACGGCACGACTGTAAAACAGAGGCAGTTTGGAAGTTTGTCCGAAGGAAATTAAAAAGTTAGGTTGTGCTGCAGTATTGGCAGAACAATTGCCACAATGCGTATGTAACACACCGCCGTATTTTCTCCTGGCGCAACTGTAGGAACCAATAAAGTGGAAAATTGACACATTGGAGGCAAGAGTCAAGACACATAAGACAAGAAGTTGCTGTGTGTGTGTGTGTGTGTGTGTGTGTGTGTAATGGCAGTATTCTTACCAGGCAGTCTGAGTCTTTGGGCCCAGTGCAGCCGGCAGCACACTGCATGTGGCAGCAGTCATTGGGATCGGGTCCCTTACAGCGCAGACACCCCCGACGCACAGTGCACATGGGTCACTATAAGGGGAGAGAGAAAGAGAGAAAGTGTGAGAGAGAGAGAGAGAGTGGGGGGGTGGTGGGGGGCTATTTTATAATTTTGTGCTGTCATTTAATCTCTATAATCCAGAAATGTGATGAAAAAGAGATAACAGAAAATAACAGATGGGCGAAAAACGACATAGACAGAATGGAGACAAAGACAAACAGATTGAGAGAAGGATGGAAAGACAGACTCACGGGTCTGGCAGTCTTGCTCTGTTTCTCCCCAGCAGCTTCGCTCTACACAGGCAGGGGAGCACTTTGGACCTAGGACAAAAGACAGACGGTCAACAACAACTTGACAGACGGTCACCTATGTTGACCAGACATTGACCTCTGGAGACAGACTGATGCAGAGACTGACAACACTTCAATCATACAATAGTTGACTGACCATTGGGATGTACAGTGCCTTCGGAAAGTATTCAGACCCCTTGACTTTTTCCACATTTTGTTACGTTACAGAATTATTCTAAAATGGCATAAATAAATAAACACTCAGCAATCTACACACAATACCCAATAACGACAAAGTGAAAACAGGTTTTTAGAAAAAAAACTGAAATATCTTATTTACATAAGTCATCAGAACCTTTGCTATGAGACTCAAAATTGAGCTCAGGTGCATCCGGTTTCCATTGGTCATCCTTCAGATGTTTCTACAACTTGATTGGAGTCCACCTGTGGTAAATTCAATTGACTGGACATGATTTGGAAAGGCACACACCTGTCTATATAAGGTCCCACCAGCTGACAGTGCATGCCAGAGCAAAAACCAAGCCATGAGGTTGAAGAAATTGTCCGTAGAGCTCAGAGACAGGATTGTGTCGAGGCATTGAAGGTCCCCAAGAACACAGTGGCCTCCATCATTCTTAAATGGAAGAAGTTTGGAACCACCAAGACTCTTCCTACAGCTGGCCGCCTGGCCAAACCGAGCAATTGGGGGAGAAGGGCCTTGGTCAGGGAGGTGACCAAGAACCTGATGGTTACTCTGACAGAGTTCATCTATGGAGATGCGAGAACCTTCCAGAAGGACAACCATCTCTGCAGCACTCTACCAATCAGGCCTTTATGGTAGAGTGGCCAGACGGAAGCCCTTCCTCAGTAAAAGGCACATGACATGCCGCTATGAGTTTGCCAAAAGGCACCTAAAGACTCTCAGACCATGAGAAACAAGATTCTCTGGTCTGATGAAACCAAGATTCAACTCCTTGGCCTCAATGCCAAACGTCACGTCTGGAGGAAACCTGGCACCATCCCTACAGTGAAGCGTGGTGGTGGCAGCTTCATGCTGTGGAGGTGTTTTTCAGCGGCAGGGACTGGGATACTAGTCAGGATCAAGGCAAAGATGAACGGCGCAAATTACAGATAGTTGCTTGATGAAAACATTCTCCAGAGCGCTCAGGACCTCAGACTAGGGGCGAAGGTTCACCTTCCAACAGGACAATGACCCTAAGCACACAGCCAAGACAACGCATTAGTGGCTTCGGGACAAGTCTGAATATCCTTGAGTGGCCCGGCCAGAGCCCGGACTTGAACCCGATCGAACATCTCTGAAGAGACCTGAAAATAGCTGTGCAGCGACGCTCCCCATCCAACCTGACAGAGCTTGAGAGGATCTGCAAAGAAGATTGGGGAAAAACTCCCAAATCCAGGTGTGCCAAGCTTGTAGCGTCATACCCAAGAAGACTAGAGGCTGTAATTGCTGCCAAAGGTGCTTCAACAAAGTTCAGAGTAAAGGGTCTGAATACTTCTGTAAATGTATTTAATTTTTGTATAAATTAGCAACAATTTCTAAAAAACGGTTTTTGCTTTGTAATTATGGGGTATCGTGTAGATAGATGAGGGGAAAAAAATAAATAATACATTTTAGAATAAGGCTGTAACCTAACAAAATGTGGAAAAAGTCATGGGGTCTGAATACTTTCCGAAGGCACTTTGTGTGTGTGTGTGTGTGTACGTGTTTACGTGTGTGTACGTGTGTACACACTCCCATAACAGGAACACTCACAGTTGGGGGCCCGGGCCTGCAGGCGGAGCTGCTTGGCATGTGTGTTTTTTTCATCCAGTGTGTCCCTCCACTCCATGTGCTGGGGGTCTGGGAAACAGAGCTGGTGGTTTCCCCAAATATGCACTCCACCCAGCAGGATCTCTATGGGGTTAACAGGACAGGGAGGGAAGGAAGGCTCAGTTCAAAATGTTCACAAAGGAAGTGACAAAAACAACTAACAAGAGACTGGACAGGAAAAAGCCATGTGGTAAAGCGCTTGCATTTACCTGTTTAATCATGTCTAAATAGTGGTTACGACAAAGAAGGAAAGATGCACTTTTAAATCATTAAAAAAAGGCTTGAGCATCCAATCCATCCCTTCAAATTACGATTACATCCCTCCTGTATCCCAAAAAGACTTCCCTCTCGCTCTCTGGCCCCTCCCTCACCTGTGAGACTGCGGAGCCGGAGCACCCTTAGGCCCACCCCTTCTTGTGGGAGGGTGTTGTCCAGGACAGCCAGAGCATAGCTGGAGTTGTACAGCTGGCTGCCCCGGATGATGCGCAGGTTGTCCAGCGGCACCACACTCACAGACACGCGGGCAATCAAGACATAGCCCTGCACCTCCACGATACCCTGGAGAGGGGGAGGGAGGGAAGAAAGAAAGGGGGAAAGGGAGGGATGTCAGCATTGATAACATGTGAGGAAAAAGTCAGGCAAAGAAAACATACCTGTAGGAAGGAGAGGTCCGGCTTGCCCCGAAGGTGTGTGATCTCTAGGTTGCCGTGCACCACCTGGCAGTCAGTGTAGAGCAGCCTCAGGGTCTCATAGTGGTTCTCCAGACTGGAGGGCAGGGCCAGCTTCATGTCTGTGCCCAGGCACACTGACAACACACACACAAAAAAAGACATGTTAATTAATACATGTCACCTTTAATTTAAAGAACAGGATCCTGAGTTGAAGCGGGGCTTTGTGTCAACCAGTGTTTCCACGCATCTTGACGCCTTTGATGACGCATTTGGGGAAATTGGTAATTAGGTGTGCCATTTCTGTCGCATGTGCAGAAAACAAATGGAGGTGTTTTATTGTCACATACACCTGCAGGTGTATCAACAATTGACAATATAGTCTTTTTTCACTTTAAGATTCACTATAGGTTTTTTCATCCTTTTACCATAGCATGATGAATACAGTCATATGCATATTTTCTGTATAGTGTGCACACTGACATCATTTTTTCCTAAAGACAGGAAGGAAAGAAGATAGCCTTGAGTCTTCCACACACACACTAAATTACTTCCTCCCCAGATCCCTGGAAGACTCCCATTACACTTATTTCAAACCTCCTTACAGAAGTTCACTTCTACCCCCCCTCTCTCTCTCCTCCCCCACCCTCTCATTCTCCCTCCTACTCCTCCCTCCTCCAGGGCTATCACTTTCCCTCTTTTTGGAGACAGCAAGCCGGACACTGGGTGACACAGGATACAGGGACACAGGAAATGCAGAGAGAGAGAGAGAGGAAGATGATTTGGCCAATGGCTGAGCCTCTGCCAAGGGTCTCCAAAGTGCATGGCTTCGTCTCAAATGGCACCCTTTTCCTTACATAGTGCATTGCTTTTGACCAGGGCCCAACAAGTTTAAAGATTCAAGTTTATATTAGTTGTAGGTGCGGGATACTCATGGTATACACCATCCAACTAAATGCTGACTTGCTGGTTCGTTCTCGACAATGCAAACAATAAGATATAATCAAAGATACGAATGCGAACAAGTAAATGTAAATGGCAGTAGAATAGAATAAACATTTTTGCTTAAGTATAATACAGGAAGGCACAATTTATAGTCCAATATTGACCTGTGTATTGTGGAAGGGGAGGATGGGATCAAGTGTATAAACTGACCAGTATAATAAGAGTCTGGTAGCAGCAGTTGTGATGTGTGTGTAGCTTTAATGTATGTGTGTGTGTGCGCATATGAGTGAGTGCATGTGTGCTAAAGGTGCGGAGAATCAGAGCAGGTGGTCAGACCTGTTCAAGTGTTCAGCAGTCTGATGGCTTGTGGATAGAAACTGTCTCTGAGCCTGTTGGTATCCGACCTCATGCCCGACAATAATGGAGAGAACAGCACGTGGCTGGGATGTGTGGGGTCCTTGATGATGCTGCGTGCCTTCCCCAGGCACCGTTTTGAGTAGATATCCTGGACGGGTGAGCGCATGGTCCCAGTGATATACTGGGACATCTTCAACACCCGCTGGAGGGCCTTGCGGTTGTGGAAAAAGCAATTCCCGTACCGGGCTGTGATGCAAACAGTCAGGACGCTCTTGATGGTGCAGCGGTAGTATTTTGAGAGGATACGGGGCGGCATGCCGAATTTCTTCAGCCGCCTTAGAAAGTAGAGACGCTGTTGCGCCCTCTTGACAAGAGTGGTGATGTTGGTGGTCCATGACAAGTTCTCGTTGATGTGAACGCCGAGGAACGTACAACTTGTGACTCTCTACTGCAGTCCCGTTTATGTGGATTGGAGCATGTTCCCTCCTCTGCATCCTGAGGTCAACAATAAAGTCCTTTGTTTTGCTGACATTGAGGGAGTTGTTGTCATGAACCACAATGGTAGTTCACTTACCTCCTCCCTATAGGCTGACTCATCATTGTTGGTTATCAATCCGACAACCGTGGTGTCGTCAGCAAACATGATAGAGTTGGTGTTGTGTGAACAGGGATTACAGCAGAGGACTGAGAAAACACCAGAGGGGGGCCCCTGTGTTAAAAATCAGAATGGAGGTGGTGTTGTTGCCAATCCTCACAGCCTGTGGTTTGCCCATAAGGAAGTCCAGGATCCAGTAGCAGAGAGTGGTGTCCAGACCCAGGGCTCTGAGCTTGGTGTCGAGCTTGGAGGGAACAATAGTGTTGAATGCTAAAAATCTTCCGTGGATCTGTTGGAGCGGTAAGGAAATTGGAGTGGGTCCAGTGTGCCTGGCATGCTGACCTTGAGGTGGGCCATGACCAGGCTCTCAAAGCACTTCATGATGACGGAGGTGAGCGCGATGGGGCGATAAGTCTTTTGGCATGTCACCTTGTTTTTCTTGGGCACTGGCACGATGGTGGTCTCCTTAAAGCATGTGGGACTACAGCCTGGGACAGGTTGAAGATGTCCGAGTAGACGCCCATAGGGCTCTGGTAAAAAGTATTGCACTTTATAGGCAATGTAGTGGGACGCAGCCAAGGAGATACGAGTCGTTATCGCGCCTGTAGTACTGTACCGTGTACGAGTTCTTATCACATGCTATGTGACGTGTAGTTTGTTCTAAACGCAGCCCAGCGTTCTCACACTGACCTATATAATATCAGCTGCACCTAGGGCTGTTACGGTGACCGTATTACCGCCACACCGGCGGTCACGAGTCACGATGGCAGTCAAATTCCATGTGACCATT
The DNA here is from genome assembly GCA_030435695.1 of Brachymystax lenok tsinlingensis. Classification (NCBI taxonomy): domain Eukaryota; kingdom Metazoa; phylum Chordata; class Actinopteri; order Salmoniformes; family Salmonidae; genus Brachymystax; species Brachymystax lenok. The sequence continues at coordinate 26,777,557 of CM059780.1, forward strand.
TAGTCACAGTAACTAGGCTTCTCCAAGCTCTGATGCTGCTGATGGTCATTAGTAGCCTGGTACTCAGCACTCCATTGTCCCTCTAATCACTGACATCAATGCATAAGAAATCAAATTAGTTAATGTAAAGACAAGATTAAATCAAGAATAGTCTGATGGGTGACAATTTTAGCCTATCACTTGTGAATGATGCCCAGCTTAAGGCAAACAGTGCATGCTTTAAAAAAAATATCATAATCACACACCTCATGTAGCCTAGACTAAAGGTATCACAACGAAAGTGGCCAAATAACTTCTTAAAATGAAGCACATTAATCCGCTTTACAATGGTTGTAGAGCCTAACTGGCATACATACGCAGCACGTGAGTTTCAAGTTTGGGGAAGATCATTTTCACCATAAAAATGCATTGCCTGCATAATCGCATTAGTGGTCACTTTTGAGAATGGTGTTTTCCTGCTAATGGAACATTTGTGCTTATAGCCTACTTCCCTGTGTGCATTGCTGTGTTTATAATGTAAAGAAAAAGCATTTTAAGCTAAAAGTTTTCATCTGTTGCGTCAGGCTCATTGCATTAATATGGGATCCCACAACTGTCCCAGACTATCTTTGGAATATTTATTTCTCGCACAGAATAGGTAAACTTCTGTACTATGGGGGATAGTGGATTGACATAGGCTAGTGCTTTTGCTGTTCGTTAGGCCTAGTCATCTTGTTGGCTGACGAAAAGTAAATGTGTCAGTTCTTCCAATATCTTCAATATGCACCTTGGAATTCGATAAGGATGCCCGCAGTTGCGTCCCAGATGTGTCTGTCTTCACTTGTTGCCTGTGAGAAAGACCCGATCACGTGACTGAGAGAAATGTGAGTGAGAGGTCCTTCGGCATGCAGCAGGGAGAAGTGAATTATAATTATTATATTCAGCCCAAGGGCATAACGGCTACTGGCCGCAAAAGGCATGTTTTTCTTTAGGGGGATTATGGCCACACAAAGGGGATGCAGCCGATAAATTCGACGCATTATCATTATCAAGTGCAGGTAAATTGTGAATGAGAGACTGATGAACTGCGTACAGGCTGCGCATCATGCAGCCTTAGAATGTATTAAAATGAAACACATAGGAGTACCTGTTTCTTTGTTAATCGCTCAACACTGAACAGCCGCATGTGCGCACTCCCTCAAATCGTTGAGAAAATATCCTTTCTATTTCATTCAGATATGTTCAATTGTATTCTTCATACTATAAAAATAATGCTATGGAATTCTAAGCAAATCTTGTCTGCTAAATGAACTAGTGTAGCCCACAGCCATACGGCATAGGCAGATCAGGGCCTAACATAAGGACAAAAATCAGAGTATGCTATTCTGTTCTTCTTTAATAGACTACATTTTCTTCATATCATGTTTTAGACCTGTCTAAAATAAATAATATATTTATTGTGATGGTGTAGGCTATATTATATAGATTTATTAGACTTTTTAAAATGTAGATGTTCCAAAGGTCTGCATAGGCTATGCGTGGAAGACAGGAGATGCTAAATGGGGTTTATGTTAATTAACGGTTAATTACCGTGAGATCAGCACATATTTGGTTGACAATCACCGGCTGACAAAAATGTATGACCGCCACAGCCCTAGCTGCACCTTAACAAGCTAGCACAGACAAGGGGGTTGTAAAAATGGAAATGTTTGTTCATCTAAAGACTGTGTGTGACTGTGGGAGATGCTAGACGCTATACAACTCAACAGTAAACAGGTCGTTATACAAAACGTATGTGGCGTGGATTGATGAGAGAGAAAAAATACAATGAAGTATTTTTTGCCCCTCACTGGAAATCAAAACTATGATAGCTCACAATGGATGGGATGTCAGAACAGACTCCACTGCTTGATAGGGAGATGCATTGCTATAAAACATTCTTTATTTTTATGGGCATACAAGGGACAGTTATACTGATAGTAGTCTCGCTAGACTATACTTATAGTAACAGAATAGTCGATGTCAATGAATTGACTGTGAAATATTCAAATCGATCCCCTGTTGTGACTTGTGAATGGGCCGAGTTTATAGATCCTTATGGTAAACTTGATTCACATGAGGATATGCATTTATGTACAAAATGCCATGACTGTAGCTCAAACAGGACATCTTCTTGTTCAAAGTTTGCAATTTCAGTTAAATTACTCTAGCGCCCTTATTGTAAATGCCGAATCTCTATGACAAGACGCATCATTCAGCGATATATAGTGCACTACAGATACTTTTATCCACAGCGACTTCAGTTAGTGCATTCAATGAAGGTAGATAAACAACCACATGTAAAAAGTAACAAGTAAAACAGAAACTGACCATGTTATTGTAGTTAAAGTGGTCTGATGGCTGGTGAAAAAGCTCACACATGATTAAGAGACAGATGGTGGTATAATGGTCCCCACTGAAATAGAGGCATGGTTGTTTAGTCAATGCATATACAGTTGAAGTCAGAAGTTTACATACACCTTAGCCAACTACATTTAAACTCAGTTTTTTACAATTTCTGACATTTAATCCTAGTAAAAAATCCCTGTCTTAGGTCAGTTAGGATCACCACTTTATTTTAAGATTGTGAAATGTCAGAATAATAGTAGAGAGAATGATTTATTTCAGCTTTTATTTCTTTCATCACATTAACAGTGGGTAAGAAGTTACCATACACTCAATTAGTATTTGGTAGCATTGCCTTTAAATTGTTTAACTTGGGTCAAACGTTTTGGGTAGCCTTCCACAAGCTTCCCACAATAAGTTGAGTGAATTTTGGCCCATTCCTCCTGACAGAGCTGGTGTAACTGAGTCAGGTTTGTAGGCCTCCTTGCTCCCGCACGCTTTTTCAGTTCTGCCCACAAATTCCCTATGGCATTGAGGTCAGGGATTTGTGATGGCCACTCCAATACCTTGACTTTGTTGTCCTTAAGCCATTTTGCCACAACTTTGGAAGTGTGCTTGGGGTCATTGTCGATTTGGAAGACCCATTTGCGACCAAGCTTAAACTTCCTGACTGATGTCTTGAGATGTTGCTTCAATATATACAAATAATTTTCCTCCCTCATTATGCCATCTATGTTGTGAAGTGCACCAGTCCCTCCTGCAGCAGAGCACCCCCACAACATGATGCTGCCACCCCCGTGCTTCACAGTTGGGATGGTGTTCTTCGGCTTGCAAGACTACCCCTTTTTCCTCCAAACATAACGATGGTCATTATGGCCAAACAGTTCTATTTTTGTTTCATCAGACCAGAGGACATTTCTCCATAAAGTACAATCTTGCAGTTGCAAACCATAGTCTGGCTTTTTTTATGGCAGTTATGGAGCAGTGGCTTTTGATTTCCCATGATGTCAAGCAAAGAGGCACTGAGTTTGAAGGTAGGCCTTGAAATACATCCACAGGTACACATCCAATTGACTCAAATGATGCCTATCAGAAGCTTCTAAAGCCATGACATCATTTTCTGGAATTTTCCAAACTGTTTAAAAGGCACAGTCAACTTAGTGTATGTAAACTTCTGACCCACTGAAATTGTGATACAGTAAGTTATAATCTGTCTGTAAACAATTGCTGGAAAAATTACTTGTGTCATGCACAAAGTAGATGTCCTAACCGATTTGCCAAAACTATAGTTTGTTAACAAGAAATTTGTGGAGTGTTTGAAAAACAAGATTTAATGACTCCAACCTAAGTGTATGTAAACTTCCGACTTAAACTGTATAGTCTACTTAACTGGATAGTAAGTTAGATTAATTGAAAATATTAAGTCATTTTTCAAAATAAATAGTACATTATACTGACAAACTGTAAAGTTGACTTGACTTAGTTTTATTAAATTAGGTGTTTGTTAGGATAAAGTTGATATAACTAAAGTTTACATTTATTCAACTAGAAATAGTAGGTTATACTGACAAATGTTTAAGTTGACTTAACTATCTTCTGTTAGTAAATTTTGTGTAAGTAAGGATAGCTTGAAATTTAAAGTTGATAGAGCTTGCAACTTTATGACTGTAAATAATAAGTTGAAAGAAATTATTTTCTACAGCGTAGATCAAATGACTTAAACTTCTTAGACGTTATACTGACTTAGTCATGTAAAATATTTCATAGGGAGCTAAAGAGTAGCTTGTTTGATATTTTTTTCTAAACTGCTTTCATTTCTTTACTGACCCACTAAGTCAGGCAGAAACTTACTCCCACTCGCATGTTTTGTTCATTGTCCGGCTTTGGCCTTGAGTAGAAACCCACCCTTTCCATTCCCTATCCAACCAATCACTGTAAATACTCTCACTCTTTCTCTCTCTCTTGCTCCAGCCCTCTCTCCATATCTACTCCCTCTCTCCTCATTTCAGATCTCCCTCACTATCTCCTTCCCTTCATCCATCCCTCCCTCTCTTCCCCTCTTTCTCAGATGGGCATAAGTGCCGGCGTTATGCATGTGTCAGTGCCCAACAAAGGAATGCCACTGACACCTAAACAATCACACATTCACACATGCACCGAGGTGCTCACTAATCGCTAATGCTGTCTAGATCGCGCTTCTCTACACTGTATCCTAGCAACTTCACTTGGAAACGTCCATTTGCCAAACGCTTTCTGCGGTCACCCAGGTGGTGGAGGGTTCTGGGAAAAAGAAGATAGAAAATGACACACCAAACAGTTCGGTCAGCATTGAAAACTACAGAGCCCACGTACCCCGGACTATTCCATGTCTATCATGACAGTTGAATGCAATTGTCAAACACATTTGAAAATGAAACTGCACGTTAGTTTTGAGAGAGCAATTATTAGTGTTTGGGTATACTTTCTGGATTACATTTGTCTTTATGAAAGTAAGGATGGAATGCCATTGAGGTTTTGAATTGAAAAATAAATGTTGCAAGTTAATGTGTCCTTCTACTTCTTGTAAAGCATACTTCAAGATTCAAGTCACAGGGTCTTTTCAAACATTGGCAGCTATACATTTGGGAACTGTCAACTTCTAATGAAATGTGATTGCTTGTCATCCAAGACAAATATTTAGATTGGATTACATTTCAAATCAAAATATTTTTCTTCCCACATAAAACTTGGAAATCCTTTGCTCACTATAAGCTCTAAAGTCGACTGCTTTCTGGTTTGTCATTGTTGGAGTGTACCAATGTCTTTCAAGCATTAACCATGACTGACAGGTTAATTGGGACAGCTTGAGTAGAGTACCTGCTAAATGTAAATTGAATGTGATCTATACCTGTACTGCAGGAGCCTTCGAAAGCTAACACAACCAAACCTGCATGGGCAGCCTGCCAGTCAGCAAAGGGTGTGTGTGTGTGTGTGTGTGTTGTGTGCACCGACTAACAAGAAAAACGTTCACGGCTTCCAGTAATGTTACCGCCGGTGTTGGTCCATTCAACCCGGAAAAGCTGCCACCACCAAGACACATCAAAACAATTCCCTTTGCTGACCCGCCCCTTCCACTTCAATTTCCTCCTCCTCCTTCACTGGAACCCTAATCATCTCCTACCCCAAGATACTCAACTACTTCAACATCTACTTTCAAACCTAGTATTGTCTGACAGATAAACAGACATCATTTAAAGGGTGGCAGGACAAATGGCCACAGGACAAATGCACAATCAAAGCTAGTAAAAAAAAGCACAAAAAACAAAGTTATATTTCAGCCAATCAGTACACCCGCCCGCAAAGACCCTCCCACTCAGTCCTGTATATAGTCCACTCAATATCAGAAACTAAATTACAGATTGCACCTTCAGGTGGGCTTTGCCTCCCCAACAACCCTAATCCTAGCAACTTGCCTTGGATAAACATACATTTCTATTCTAACTCCCCCCAAAAGCATTCCTCCTTCTTCCCCTTGCCAAGTACAAACAGGTATTGCTCAACTGACAGGAAGAACAGGATCTGTACCTGTTGATGCAGTGCAGAGCGTAATCTATGAGCATGAACATTCACTCTCTGTCTCACACACACAAACGTCAATACAATGGCAGGCAGAGTGCAACATACACAATACATGCATGATCGCTCCTCCAAACCAACCTGAGAACCGGTTTCAGATAGTCTCTTTCTTGCACATACAACTTTTCACTCTAGACATCCCTTGCGTTGAAAACCTCAATACACAAAATGTAGCTCTATTGCATTTAGCTCTATTGCATTTGATTGTTCATTTTATTTTTGCACCCAGTAGCAGCCTCTGGAAGGTCCTAGGACGGAAACATTGCAGCAAACGCATCTGCTTCAAAAACAAAACTGAAATTGAATGCTGTAGTAGTATCCATCCAACAGTCCAGTCCTTGTCTTTTTTCACTCCGTCTCTATCAACAGGTATCAAGCTTTATCCACAGGTAAAACATGGATGTATTTTACTGTAGGCCAATCAAACATTAAGCCGGCTGTTATTATGCATTGTAAAACTTGTCATACAAGCATGTTTGACTGACTGCCTTATGTCTTCTAAAACTTAAAAATAAGACATTATAAAGACATTGGGGCTCCAGAGTGGCGCAGCGGTCTAAGGCACTGCATCTCCGTGCTAGAGGCGTCACTACAGACCCTGGTTCAATTCCAAGCTTTATCACAACCGGCCGTGATTGGGAGTCCCATAGGGCGTCGCACAATTGGCCCAGCGTCGTCGGGGTTAGGCCTGCGTAGGCCGTCATTGTAAATAAGAAGTTGTTCTTAACTGACTTGCCTAGTTAAATAAAATGTTTAATAAAAGGCTCATATATGCTTAGAACCATTTGTAAAGCACTATACCTGCAGGCTTTAACTACTTAGGGAGCAGTGGGCCGGCCACTCACGACACTACCCGGTGAAATGTAAGGCGCCAAATTCAAAATCCAAAAGTTGAATTATTAAACATTCATCAATATACAAGTGTTGCATAGTCATCAAAAGCTCTGCTTCTTGGCAATATCACAGCGTTGTCAGATTTCAAAAAGGCTTCACGGCAAAAGCACAACATTTGATTGTTTGAGGATAACACCCCACATATATTCCACATTAGCATAAATTCATATCCAGCTCGGGTCTTACAAAACCCATATAAGAGTTAAAAAATATCACTTACCTTTCGAAGAACTTCTGCTGAGGGCTTCCCAAGTGTCCAACGAAGACATCCAATGGTTCTTTTGTTAGAAAAAGTCATTTATTATATCCATAAATCTCTGTTTGGTTGGCGCGTTATGATCATAAAATCCACCCATTGAACCGTGAAGAGAACACATTCAAACTATACCTATAAACTTTCTACAAACAAATCAAACATCATTTTTTATGTATCCTTAGGTATCCTTTTGTGTATATTTGCTGTAATATTTCAACCCGGACTCTAGAATAACGTGAACGATAGGAAAGAAAAATAAAGTGGTGCGCGTTTACAACCTCGCACGCGTCAAACCTTGTTTACCAAAGTGGTCCCCTGACTACTTCCTCTTCCTATACGTTTTGCTTACTCCAATCACTCTCAGTCTTTGTATATAGACTGCTGACATCTAGTGGAAGCCATAGGTACTGCAGTCTCAGTCCAGGTTAAAATAAAATGAATAGGCAGCCTGGAGAAGAAGGTCAAGTACAAAAAAACTGCAAATCCGAATGGATTTTCCTCGGGTTTTCGCCTGCTATATCAGTTCTGTTACACTCACATACATTATTTTAACACTCTTAGAAACTTCAGAGTGTTTCCTATCCAATAGTACTAATTATGTGCATATCCTATTTTCTGGGCCTGAGCGGCGGGCATTTTACTTTGGGCACGCCAGACTCTCCAAAACCGTCACCTATGCAGCCGCTCCCTAAAAAGTTAAGTAATGTGTTACCAATATGTTTTATAATTTCAATGCTCATACGCATAGAAAGAAATACTCAAGTACAGAAATAATGCGTCCTTTTTATCTGTGTTATGAAATAACATATATTAAGCTTATAATAAAGGCCATGCTTTTCAGGCCCTTTTTGGGGCACTTTGCTTTTACTGGTATTTCCAGCATTATCCACTAGAGTTGCTGTAAGTAGAAAATCCTAGGAAATGTTATTTAAAATGGCACAAACTGTCTCCAATCAATCAATGTCTGGTTGAGCATGTGTGTTTGGCGGGGGTGATGGCCTGAGCCAGGGTAGGAGTAGCTCTGCACATAAAACCTATTATTTGGTAGGGAATACTATTTGTAGGTAAGTTATTCTACATCTCACTTTGCTCAAGCTGACTTTCCTCTCCAACGGACTCTGAAATTGTGGCTAAAAATGGGTCAACTAGGGGCAGTTAAAGGGTAGAGTCATAGAAGTGTATTGTAGTGAATCCAGCGACTGTCAAGCCAACACCTTAACCATCACGCCAAGAGGTTCAAACCTCTTGAAGAGCTCGCTAGGTGTTGGGTTAAGGTGGCTACACTACCGCCATCCTTCACTTCTCTATACCAAGTCCCTCACATGTACACACCTCTCAGATGGCGTATAGAATTTAGGGGGGTAGCCCCAACTGGGACTTGAATCCTGATCCTGCGAGTGTCAAGCCAAGAGGTTCGGACCTCTTAGAGTAACGAGTAAGGTGTTGGTTTGACTCTCCCCTTTAACTGCCCCCAATTCATCTATTTTTAGCTACAACTTTCAAGTCCGTTGGAGAGCATCAGCTTCAGGAAAGTGAGGTGTAGAATAACTGATCTACAAATAGTATTCCCTCCCAAATAATAGATTTGGTGTGATTAAGATATGCAGAGCTACGCTTCCCCAGGCTCACGCCATCCCCCCGCCAAGCGCACACGCACAACCAGACATTGAATGGAGACATACACTACATGACCAAAAGTATGTGGACACCTGCTCGTCGAACATCTCATTCCAAAATCTTGGGCATTAATATGGAGTTGGTCCTCCGTTTGCTGCTATAACAGCCTCAATACTGCTGGGAAGGCTTTCCACACGATGTTAGAACATTGTTGCGGGGACTTGCTTCCATTCAGCCATAAGAGCATTAGTGAGGTCGGGCACTGATGTTGGGCGATTAGGTCTGGCTCGCATTCGGTGTTCCAATTCATCCCGAGGGTGTTTGATGGGGTTGAGGTTAGGGCTCTGTGCAGGCCAGTCAAGTTCTTCCAGACCAATTTCAACAAACCATTTCTGTATGGACCTCGCTTTGTGCACGGGGGTATTGTCATGCGGAAACAGGAAAGGGCCTTCTCCAAACTGTTGCCACAAAGTTGAATGCACAGAATCGTCTAGAATGTCATTGTATGCTGTAGCGTTAAGATTTCCTTTCACTGGAACTAAGGGGCCTAGCTTGAACCATGAAAAACAGCCACGGACCATTATTCCTCCTCCACCAAACTTCACAGTTGGCACTATGAATTCGGGTAGGTAATGTTCTCCTGGCATCCGCCAAACACAGATTTGTCTGTCGGACTGCCAGATGGTGAAGCGTGATTCATCACTCCAGAGAACGCATTTCCACTACTCCAGAGTCCAATGGCGGTGAGCTTTACACCACTCTAGCCGACACTTGGCATTGCGCATGGTAATTTTAGGTTTGTGTGCGGCTGCCCGGCCATGGAAACTCATTTCATGAAGCTCGCGACGAACAGTTATTGTGCTGACGTTGCCTCCAGGGGCGGTTTGAAACTCGGTATTGAGTTTAACAACCGAGAAAATATCATTTTTACACTCTTCAGCACTCGACAGTCTCGTTCTGTGAACTTGTGTGGCCTACCACTTTGCAGCTGAGCGTTGTTGCTCCTAGACCTTTCCACCTCACAACAACTTACAGTTGACCGGAGCAGCTCTAGCAGGGAAGAAATTTGACGAACTGACTTGTTGGAAAGGGTGCATCCTATGACAATGCCATGTTGAAAGTCACTGAGCTCTTCAGCAACGCAATTCTACCGCCAATGTTCGATTTTATACACCTGTCAGCAATGGGTACGGCTGAAAAAGCCGAATCCATTAATTTGAAGGGGTGTCCACATACTTTTGTAAATACACTACCATTCAAAAGTTTCACTTAGAAATGCCCTTTTTTTAAGAAAAGCACATTGTGTCCCTTAAAATAACATAAAATTGATCAGAAATACAGTGTAGACATTGTTAATGTTGTAAATTACTATTGTAGCTGGAAACGGCTGATTTTTTATGGCGAAGGTCGAGACCCGTGCGTCCCCCAAAACACAACCCAACCAAGCTGCACTGCTTCTTGACACAATGCCCACTTAACCCCGAAATCCAGCCGCACCAATGTGTCGGAGGAAATGCCATACACCTGGCGACTGTGTCAGTGTGCATTGCACCTGGCCCGCCACAGGAGTCACTAGTGCGCGATGGGACAAGGACATCCCTGCCGGCCAAACCCTCCCCTAAACCGGACGACCCTGGGCCAATTATGCGCCCCTTATGCGCCACTCAGGAGGCTCTCAAATACTTAACTTTTGACAATTGTAATACACATATAAGTAAGTAAATTTGACCCAATACTTTGTCCCCTAAAATGGGGGGGACTATGTACCAAAAAGTATTGTAATTTCTAAACTGTTCACCTGATATGGATGAAAATACCCTCAAATTAAAGCTGACAGTCTGCCTCATAATCATTGTATCATTTCAAATCCAAAGTGCTGGAGTACAGAGCCAGAACAACAACAAATGTGTCACTGTCCCAATACTTCTGGAGCTCACTATTATTAGCATTATACCTGCAGGCTGCAGTGTTACCAACGTATTTTCAAATTTTATTCTGAGTCCGGGAAAGTTGGGGATGACGCTACAGATAAGAGGATACACTAGTCATTAGTCAGTTGAGTTGCATGGTGTCCAGACTAGCGAGTCATCATGCTTCATTGAGTTTTAACTACAGTGAGTGATACTAACTTGAGAGGCTTAATCACCTCCAAGTGAGTTTCAGTCAATGGGTGCACCGGAGTGTGAGAGTTAAAGGGTTGTGAAGACTGTCAAACACACACAAACACATAGCTACATGCTCTAATCTGAGTGTGCACATTGACATAGAGCCAAAGGTTTCAGTGTGTTCCCACCTGTATAATAGTAAGCCTGACACAGTTGCATATCAAACCCCAACACCTGACCTTTGGAATATCAACCTTTCAAAAACAAGGGTGTGTGTGTGTATGTGTGCGTGCGTTTGTGTATCCATAAGTCTTCCCGCTTTACCTCAGTAAGATTCAGTTTTGAAGTGTTTCAGTGAAAATGTGAATATATTTACGTGACTCGAATGTGGTGCTTTGAGTGCAATGAAACCATTACTATGAACACCAATGTGGTAATGATTTGCTTCCAAAGAAGAAAGAGACTGATTGGTACAAAAACTGTACAGACCTGTTACAGATAACAATGCAATTGTATTTGGTAATCACGTCACATGTGACTATTTACGTGTGTGTATGATTTTGAACCAAAACAACTAATGAAACACGCACAACTTTTTCAAACAGAATTGATTTGACTCAATTCCAATCTGTTTTTGAATAGAGCTTGGCACTACTTTGACTTTTCCATAAACCATTTTTTTGTAGTTGGTTTGTGCAAAGTCAACAAATTCTGATCAGACTTGTGATTGCATTCAGTCGTGGACCAATGTTGTTGTGTATCATGTCCCCTGGCAGTTTTGAATCTCAATATGCACTGTCTGCAGCTGGTGACTAAGTGCAAGTGGTGGTAGCTGTTAAATCGACTGAACTTTAGATCGTAAAATACAATAAGTCAGTTATGCCTCCATGTCAAAGAATAGGCTACAACAGGTAATGTTGGCTAGCTAAAGGCCTACATTGATAAAGTTTCTATCTGTGATTCTTTTTAGTCTTCTTACAAAGACTGAATTTGATATGAAAAAGTTGTAAATACAACAATTTCATCATTACAATTGTACAGAAATAGATTGGTTGTTGTGAACGAATGCATGGTGCCCTTTGGAAAGAGGTAGCCTACATGTAGGCCTATGTGTTTGCGCTTCCATTTTCAGTTTTCACTGGTTAATATTTGAAGTGCTGCAGTTTCAAGAGTGACAAGTGGTCTGTTCTATGAGACAATGTCCTCTTTAGCGCAAGCAGTGAATAATTGACCTCGTCATGAGCCCTTGGAGCACACAATGCAATCACTGTTGTTTTGATTTTGTTTACCACAAAAGTGAACTCTTCTCAACTATTCGTACAAGTGCCATTTTCACAAAAAGTTGCTAAGCAGGTTCTCATATTTCTTGGCGGCGTAGGCTACTTAAGGCCTACTTGTTTCACTCCAATTTATTAGGTTACTATAGGCTACTGTATGCTACTCTGTGTCACTATACACTTCAACACAACAAATGTTAAATTGTTAAAATGTTAAAATTACCAAATGAAGCGCGAACTCCAGCTCTTTACTGCGCTTCTATTTTAACCGTTTGTGTCGTTATCAATAGTGACTAATAAATCTCGAGCCACAACATTGAAATCAGTGCGAGGGGGTGGTTGGACTCGCATAGGAATGCGGTCTATTGTCGGAGCACAAAGTCATGCTCTCTGGGTCGAGTTGAACTCCCCACAATTTCGAGAATTCACACTGTTTTCCATTATTCCAAGGTTTTACATAGGCCTATCACATTTGATTAATTTAGTTATTCAGAAGAGGATCCAACGTGAGACCCACCTTCTCTGCCCAATGCGCCCGAAAGTCCGACCAGCAGTAACCGGAGAAACAGAAAACTTCTCGCCGCCTCCATCGATTGCGACCACCACTAGTCCATAGTACCCAACACTTTTGTATTCCTAGAGAGGAGCGCCCCTACACCTTTATTCATCCAGTTCGTTTTGAGGTTGTTTTTCCAATCCTAGTAACTTCCTCGTAGGAATTCCGTGCCTGTGGCTCGCCTGTCGGTAGTAGGCTTGCGTGACACAGCCAGCCGGCGCGCTCCCGTGAAGGGCTGAATGGGGAGTGGCAGATAGGGCCGATTGACTCCAACAGCCCAATAGAGTCGCCCGCGGCCCGCCTCAGTCAGAAAGTCACTCAAAATGGTTTGACGATGAATTATCTGGAATTCTACATATTGAGTTCTTCAAATAATTATTAAATGCTTATACAAGTCTTTGCCGTAGATTTAGTCTTATTAAAATGATTCACTGTTCTCAGGCCCTTCTCCGAGAGCGCGAAATTAGGAGGAAGAAGAATAAGCTCTATTCATACCAACTATCCACTCTCCACCAACATCAGTTAGGGTCAGAGTCCAACAGACTGCATATAACTAATCAGGAAACTGCACAAAACTATTCATAAGTCCATCTGTGCACATGCTCCATGTCTTGCACAAGGTTTGTTCTTGGTCAAGCCTGAATGTTAGGTTCTCAGAAAGTGAAGATAGATTTATATGGTTAGCTATTGATAGCAACAGTGTGGAGGGGTGCCCTTGCCTTGCTTCACTGCATGACATTGTCTAGGTTCCAAAAATCTTTAAACATTTAATTTCCTTATCTCCTTTCCTTCATGAACCAAAAGAGGTTAGGGCAGGTTATATTGTGGAAACATTGCATTCCCCAGAAAGGGATCGTGGGGGGGGGTTTAGTAGTAGGCCTAGGCCTAGCAGTGTACACTATTAGGGGTAGTGCACAGTCATGGCCTACCTAAATGTTATAGAGTAGTCTAAGTTAAGTTATAAATGGTTTAAAAGTAATTTATTAACAGTGATTGAATTCTTAGTTAGTGTGGTTTTTTTCAACTCATTGTGTATAAATGTGTGAGTCAGTTTTGTGTTTGCTAAATGATAGGTTTTATGGCTGCGCTGTAATGGATTATTACCTGTATTGTTACGGTACAGCCAATACCCTATAAGATCACTATGTGGCAAACATACCATTTCATACAATTTGAATCAATGAATAATAACTGTTTACTGATAATTCACAAACTACAAATTAGTTAACTGTCTAATTAGTCTACTTGTAAACCCTTAAAGTTAGGTCCATAAACCGTGTAAGAAGGTTGAGAAATAGATTCCTTTCCCGTTTCACTTTCAGTTGAAAAGTCAAAAATGGCATGATCTTCTATAACAGGAGTCCTATTCAAAGGAGCCTTACAAGGCAATACCTGGGAAGTTAGCAATGTGGTGAGAGATACTGTTGAGTAGTGAGAGGCTCTGTAGGGACAGCTTCCCTAGTCACTGCAAAGCAGCATCTTTTTTAAAGCTGCAATATGTAACTTTTTGGGTGACCTGATCAAATTCACATTGAAATGTGAGTTATAGGTCTGTCATTTTCTTTAAAAGCAAGTCTAAGAAGCAGTAGATATGTTCTATGTACATTATTTCTATTCTGTTCTAAGTTGTCAACTGTGATGGAGAGGTCTTGGAGCGGGCAGGCCTTCCTTGGGAGGAAGAGCAGCCCCGTATTGTCGTGGTTGAGCTTGAGGTGGTGGCCCGACATCCAAGCTGAGCTATCTACCAGGCATGCAGAGATGCGTGTTGCCACCTGGGTATCAGAAGGGGGGAAGGAAAAAAGTAGTTGAGTGTCGTCCGCATAGCAATGATAGGAATGACCATGTGAGGATATGACGGAGCAGAGTGACTTGGTGTATAGAGAGAAGAGGAGAGGGCCTAGAACCAAGCCCTGGGGGAGACCAGTAGTGAGAGTACGTGGTGCAGACACAGTTCCTCTCCACGTCACCTGGTAGGAGCGGCCTGCCAGGTAGGGTGCAATCCAAGAGTGTGCAGAGCCTGAGACATCCAGGCCTCAGAGTGTGGAGAGGAGGATCAGATAGTTCACGGTGTCGAAGGCACCGATGGATAGATCTGAGAGGATGAGAACAGAGGGGAGAGAGTCAGCTTTGGCAGTGCGGAGAGCCTCCGAGACACAGGGGAGAGCTGTCTGAACTGAGTGATCGTTCCAAAAGAGATAGCAAGAGAGTTGGTCAGAGACAGCAAGCTCAAGTGTCTTGGAAATAAGAGAAAGAAGGGATACCAGTCCGTAGTTTGACGTCAGAGAAGTTGAGTGTTGGTTTCTTGAGAAGGGGAGCGACTCTGGCAGTTTTGAAATCTGAGGGGACGCAGCCAGTGGTCAGGGATGTGAGGAATGGGAGAAGGTCTCCAAACCTTATTAATCGCAGGAGAGGGTGGAGAATTAAGGAGGAGGAGAAGGTGGAAAGAGTTTCCTAGGGTTAGAGGCAGAAGCTTGACATTTAGAGTGATAGAAAGTGGCTTTAGCAGCAAATACAGAGCAGCCATGGAGCAGGAGGGGAGGGCCTAGCCAGCCAGGAGTAAAGAGGACAGTGCGAGTCGTAGGTTCCGGAAGGGAAGGAGAGTAGGGTCGAAGAGGTAGAATCAGGAGACAGGAGGGAGAAGGATTTAGCAGAAGGGAGAGATGATAGGATAGGTGAGGAGAGAGTAGTGGGAGAGAGAGAGCGAGATTGCGACGACGCATGACCATCTGGGTAGGGGCTGAGTGGGTACACTCTAAACCCTAACAGTGTCATGCAGTAAAAAAAAAACTGAGTGATGTAAACTCATTACATGGAAAGTCATTGTCCTGACGTGCATGTAGCATGTAGCATTTAACTATTTTAACTGAATACTGTAACTGTACTCAATATATTTTAATTGTACAGCCCGACGACGTCTGACGCCATGTGCGTCAACAACGTTCTGCACATAAAACAGGTTTTAGTGTGTGGTTGGAACTAAATAGTCCCACTTGTTAGCTCCGGTGTTGTGCCGAAAAGCTCCCCCCCTGCCAGAATCCCCCCCTTCGCGTGAATGCGCACACACTCAATTCTTCATTGCTGCGACTTGCTTGCTGGTTGGGATTTCATTTCACGATAGGCTGCGTTTCATTACATTTTTTATGTCGATTTGATTGCGGAGGAGGCACGAGTAAAGTCTGAAGTTTTTGGTTTGGCTATTTGTTTCAAGTGTATTAGTCTATAAATAAATCTCTTTGCCAAAATTCGTCATCTCTCCCATGTCTTATTCAACTAGAAGTTGTTCTGAAATGTTTATTGCTTGCCAACATTTTACTCCCTCCTCTATGTTTAATATAACACACATACATGAATTATTCATTTCGGTTGCCTATCCTGATGTGAAGTTTGTTCTATAGAAAGTATTTGACTCTGATGTGTGCCACAGAAAGTATTTGACTCTAGACACACAATTAAGGAAATTAGAAGGAGGATTTTCTTGCCTGCTGAAATCCCCCCCCCTTCTATCTTGGGACTGCAAGGCCTGGCACACTTCAGAATCATTTTGGTAGCTCATGTTGACCAGTAGTGCAAAATTAGAGTATAAAGAAACATAAACATTTATTTTAGAACCATTTTGTGATAATACACAAATATTGTCACACAATAACACAAAAACATCACAGAAAGTTAAGTTTATTAACAAACATTAAATAAGAAATACAAATTTCGATCTTTGCATAATAAAATATAAAAGGACAATAAATCAAATATAAAAGGACAATAAATAACATAAACAAATATTGGAAAGTTGCAACAGCTTGACTGAACATTTAGTCCACTTTTTATGAAAAGTTTTCCAGGTGATACTGTCGCCTGTCAACCAATCTGAAATTTATGATGAAAAATTTTAATGTATTTAAAACATTAAATACATTTTCTTGAATGACAATTATTTCATTATCAGACATACAGTGAGGGAAAAAAGTATTTGATCCCCTGCTGATTTTGTATGTTTGCCCACTGACAAAGAAATGATCAGTCTATAATTTTA
Source organism: Brachymystax lenok tsinlingensis (assembly GCA_030435695.1). NCBI lineage: Eukaryota > Metazoa > Chordata > Actinopteri > Salmoniformes > Salmonidae > Brachymystax > Brachymystax lenok. The sequence goes on from CM059780.1 coordinate 26,794,271, forward strand.
ATGGTAGGTTTATTTGAACAGTGAGACAGAATAACAACAAAAAAATCCTGAAAAACGCATGTGAAAAATGTTATAAATTGATTTGCATTTTAATGAGGGAAATAAGTATTTGACCCCTTCTGCAAAACATGACTTAGTACTTGGTGGCAAAACCCTTGTTGGCAACCTTGTAGTTGGCCTCCAGGTTTGCACACATCTCAGGAGGGATTTTGTCCCACTCCTCTTTGCAGATATTCTCCAAGTCATTAAGGTTTCGAGGATGACGTTTGGCAACTCGAACCTTCAGCTCCCTCCACAGATTTTCTATGGGATTAAGGTCTGGAGACTGGCTAGGCCACTCCAGAACCTTAATGTGCTTCTTCTTGAGCCACTCTTTTGTTGCCTTGGCCGTGTGTTTTGGGTCGTTGTCATGCTGGAATACCCATCCACGACCCATTTTCAATGCCCTGGCTGAGGGAAGGAGGTTCTCACCCAAGATTTGACAGTACATGGCCCCGTCCATCGTCCCTTTGATGCGGTGAAGTTGTCCTGTCCCCTTAGCATAAAAACACCCCCAAAGCATAATGTTTCCACCTCCATGCTTGACTGTGGGGATGGTGTTCTTGGGGTCATAGGCAGCATTCCTCCTCCTCCAAACACGGCGAGTTGAGTTGATGCCAAAGAGCTCCATTTTGGTCTCATCTGACCACAACACTTTCACCCAGTTGTCCTCTGAATCATTCAGATGTTCATTGGCAAACTTCAGACAGGCATGTATATGTGCTTTGTTGAGCAGGGGGACCTTGCGGGCGCTGCAGGATTTCAGTCCTTCACGGCGTAGTGTGTTACCAATTGTTTTCTTGGTGACTATGGTCCCAGCTGCCTTGAGATCATTGACAAGATCCTCCCGTGTAGTTCTGGGCTGATTCCTCACCGTTCTCATGATCATTGCAACTCCACAAGGTGAGATCTTGCATGGAGCCCCAGGCCGAGGGAGATAGACAGTTCTTTTGTGTTTCTTCCATTTGCGAATAATCGTACCAACTGTTGTCACCTTCTCACCAAGCTGCTTGGCGATGGTCTTGTAGCCCATTCCAGCCTTGTGTAGGTCTACAATCTTGTCCCTGACATCCTTGGAGAGCTCTTTGGTCTTGGCCATGGTGGAGAGTTTGGAATCTGATTGATTGATTGCTTCTGTGGACAGGTGTCTTTTATACAGGTACCAATCTGAGATTAGGAGCACTCCCTTTAAGAGTGTGCTCCTAATCTCAGCTCGTTACCTGTATAAAAGACACCTGGGAGCCAGAAATCTATCTGATTGAGAGGGGGTCAAATACTTATTTCCCTCATTAAAATGCAAATCAATTGATAACATTTTTCACATGCGTTTTTCTGGATTTTTTTGTTGTTATTCTGTCTCTCACTGTTCAAATAAACCTACCATTACAATTATAGACTGATCATTTCTTTGTCAGTGGGCAAACGTACAAAATCAGCAGGGGATCAAATACTTTTTTCCCTCACTATAGCGGATGATACTACATCTAGAAATATTACTGCTTATAGAAATTCGTACTCTTAAAAATGTCACTTTAGAATGGAACAAGCAATTACCCAGATAGTGTCTTCCTCATTATTGTCCACCTCCCCACAGAAGTTGGCTCAGGTCATCGAGCAAAATATAATGTCAAGTAGTCTATACATCTTTACATGTATTTTTCTGAGCAAACAGGGAACAAGGGAATAGTATAGGTTTATTGTAACATAATTATTTAAATACATGTGTTTTAGTGGCCATTCAGTCAGAAGTCGGATCAAAGATAGCCTTGAAAGATCCATATAAATGTTTTTTTTTATCTACAATTAAATTAAATTAGAAATTGAACATACCAGTGTTTTGGAGTAGAGTGACTATTATTTCTTCTCTCATGATGTTAACATCTTTGTCCGTATTTGAAAAGACAATCGACTCCTCTTTCAGACACATTCAGCGAACTGGGAAAAAAAACTGATGGGCATTTCAGTTATCCCCAACAAAATTATGTTACACTTAAGATTCTAATTCGGAAGTATACAACGACACAGCTAGCTATAATAAAATTTGACAGTTCTGTTTTGCCTTTTAGTCAGTATACTTTCAGTAGGTTAATTGTACATTACTTATACTCTCATACTTACTTTCAAGGCAAAGACCCCACAAGAAGTAACATCTTGTTGGCATGGGTGAGGAAGGGTACCACACGCCCATCTGGAGATATTACACCCCTTCTCTCTCAGGAATGATCTGAACATGTATGTTAATAAAAGTACAGCATTTTGAAACACTTCATTTATTACAATATAGAGATTAATAACAGGGGAATCTGAGAATGCAGGGATTCCAGCAGGGTGTGAGTTGAAGTAATCAAATCTGGAGCTGACAAGGGCTGGAATGTAAATTACATGTGATCATCTCGGATTATCTAACATCTGAGAATGGGCAGGCAGTCCCTCGGATGAAGAGCATCTCCATTTTGCTGATTATGTGCTGTCATCCAGGTGGAAATGTCACCTGCATATCTGATGTAGGTAAAGAGATAAGAGATAAGTTTAGTGTCCTGTGAATATGTTTATGTATATGTACTGTACATGTGTGTGTGTGTATGTGTATATATATATCTTGGTATATATCATTTTTATTTTTATTTCAATTATTATTAATCCATATTGTGTTTTGTGGTTGAGGGGTGGGGGGAGGGTGATAGGGATGGTGGAGGTGCTGGGGGTGTCCTATTGAGGGTGAAGAGACCTATTGGAGAGGGGATTCTTCATGGAGGCCCATCAAGTCATAGTTTTGTTCATTATATTATTATACATGTATTTTTTCTTTTATTATAACAGTTTAATGTGATTATGGACAAGCACTCATGTTGACTTTCTTTTTCGCCCAGAATACACATTTTTGATTTATTATTATTATTTTATTATTACTACTGTACCTACAGTTGAAGTAGGTAGTTTACATACACTTAGGTTGGAGTCATTAAATCTCGTTTTTCAACCACTCCACAAATTTCTTGTTAACAAACTATAGTTTTGGCAAGTCGGTAAGGACATCTACTTTGTGCATGACACAAGTAATGTTTCCAACAATTGTTTACAGACAGATTATTTCACTTATAATTCACTGTATCACAATTCCAGTGGGTCAGAAGTTTACACTAAGTTGACTGTGTCTTTAAACAGCTTGGAACATTCCAGAAAATGATGTCATGGCTTTAGAAGCTTCTGATAGGCGAATTGACATCATTTGAGTCAATTGGAGGTGTACCTGTGGATGTATTTCAATGCCTACCTTCAAACTCAGTGCCTCTTTGCTTGACATCATGGGAAAATCAAAGGAAATAAGCCAAGACCTCAGAAAAGAATTGTAGACCTCCACAAGTCTGGTTCATCCTTGGGAGCAATTTCCAAACGCCTGATGGTACCACGTTCATCTGTACAAACAATAGTAGGCAAGAATAAACACCATGGGAACACGCAGCCGTCATACTGCTCAGGAAGGAGACGCATTCTGTTTCCTAGAGATGAATGTACTTTGGTGCGAAAAGTGCAACTCAATCCCAGAACAACAGCAAAGGACCTTGTGAAGATGCTGGGGGAAACAGGTACAAAAGTATCTATATCCACAGTAAAACAAGTCCTATATCAACATAACCTGAAAGGCCACTCAGAAGTGCTAGTGCACTTCACAAAATAGATGGCATCATCTATGAGGAAGAAAAAAAGCCTTGCCGAAATCACCCCCACCCTTCTAATTTCCTTAATTTTGTGGCTAGAGTCAAATACTTTCTATAGAACAAACTTCACATCAGGATAGGCAACCGAAATTAATAATTAATGTATGTGTGTTATACTAAACATAGAGGGAGTAAAATGTAGGCAAGCAATAAACATTTCAGAACAACTACTAGATGAATAAGACATGGGAGAGATGACGAATTTTGGCAAAGAGATTTATTTATAGACTAATACACTTTAAACAAATAGCCAAACCGAAAACTGCAGACATTACTAGTTCCTCCCCCGCAATCAAACCGACATAAAAAAAAAATACGTGGTCAGAAATCTCAACTAGCATGCTAGTCGCAGCAATCAAGAACTGAGTGCGTGCGCGTTCAAGCAAGTCGCAGCAATAAAGAATTGAATGCGTGCGCATTCACTCGAAGGGGATTCTGGCAGGGGGCTTTTCAGCACAACACCGGCATTGGCAAAGTCAAACCGAAGAGGAAGATTAGCAAACAGGTGAGTTCATATGAGCATTGGACAGTTAACGTTCGCATGTTGACTGAGTCTTAGTTATTAGTTTGTTATATGAAGATATCGTGCAATTCAGTTTAGATAACGTTAGTCTAGGTTTGCATTTAAAGTCTAACTTTTTAATGTATATAAACCATTCAAAATGAATACAATCTGAACAGCATAATAGAATATTGCACCATATCAAAGAAAAATAAATAACAATGTGCAAAACTGCAGCATCCCACTTAAAATGTTAAACTGGTCTCTCTTTTCTCTCTCTTCTTTATTGCCATGTTATAACCAGCAGCACACAGCAATGCTGACCATATTTTGCTTTTATGAGAGATTCAGAAATGCAAGCTGCCTCACTTTCGAGGGGCTGATGCGGTTTCTTCTCTCAGTAATTATTTCTCCCATTTTTGAGGAGACCCTCTCAGAGGAAACGGATGTGGCCACTATGCAGAGTCTCCCTGTCATGATTTTACTAAGCCGTGGGTAGACAGAGGCCTTGTTCTTCCACCAGCTCAGAGGATCTGAGGGGCTCCTCCAAATAGGCATCTGCTGAGGGATTCCTTCGTGCTGCATCCCCAGTTGCTCTCTCGCCAAACAGCATCCAAACAGCAAACGTTTGTGGCACTACTGCTGGTGGTTCTGCTCCATTTGATACCTCTTCTTCCTCTTACCCTGGTGCCTGAGCCAGCTGGCTGCTGGGGCTGTCCCTCCCTGCTGCTGAGGTTATTCTTTGAAGAGCCTCATTAATCGCTCTGGCATCACTGAAGGCTAACTTCTTAAACCTGGGGTCAAGCGGTTTCTGATAGCACGTGATTATATTCCATTCTGTGGAACTTTCTGTCCATTGATGAACAACTCTGTCATATGTCCTGTGGTTACATTTGCTTCTCTCTGGTGGCTGGCTGTGATTCGCTGCAGACCCTTACACAGGAGTATCATTTTTGAGGCTGTCACATAGCTGAAAAGAGAGAACAGTAACTTGTTAGTTCAGGTTCATGTTTTGTCTACTGCTACTACATTCTCATCTACTGCGCATATACATATATAATACTGGATTAAATAATGATGTAGTAATAACTGCTTACTGTACCTCTCTCCACTGATCTCCACAGTGACCTGCTCAAAGGGTTCCAGGACTCTGCACACCTCCTCCACCACCTCCCATTCCTCTTGGGTCAGAGCATCAACAGGTGCATTGACAATGGCCAGGGTAGAGATGATGTCATCCTTTGACTCAAGAAACCGCTTCAACATATAAAATGTTGAATTCCACCTTGTAGTGCAGTCTTGTTTAGGCCTCAGCTCAGGCATCCCCATCTGACGTTATTTAGACTTTAGTTTTTCAGCACCTACTGTGCTCCTGTGGGAGTAGTGGGCTTCATCACCTTCAGAGCATCTCTTACAATCAGGTTGATTGTGTGGGCAAGACATGGATGATGGGTCCATTTTAACATTTTCATGCCTTTGGTTATGTTAGCTGCATTGTCGCTAACACAACAGACCACTTTTCCATCTACTTGCCATTCTCTGGCCACTCTCAACAGTTCCTCTGCCAAGTTCTCTGAGGTGTGTCTGTCGCTAAACTCAAAGCAGTCCAGAAGACAGCTAGACTTCAAAAAATCTTCAATGAAGTGACATGTAACCGACATGTAAGAAGTGGTTACCCTTGATGTCCAGCAGTCAGTGGTAAAGCAAACTGCAGTAGCTTTTTGGACTCTTTCCCACACTGAAGCCTGTGTGCTCTCGTACAGTTGTGGAATAAGTGATTTTGAAAGGGTTTTCCTGCTTGGAATTGTGTACATTGGATTTAGACTATTGCTATAATTTCTAAAACCTCTGTCCTCCACGATCGGAAATGGCTTGAAATCGGTGGCAATCATTTTAGCCAATGCAATATCAATTTGACCTTGTTTTGCTACAGACACAGACTTTGGCATAAACTGGTCCATAGAAGAATGCGTTGCTGTGAGTCGACGGAGTAGGCCTACTTGACTGAGTGGATACGCTGGCTCCACCACTATCACTAGCAGGCCCTCTAGTTTCTTGAAGCTCCGCTACAGCTAGCCTCACAGTTGGGTGCACAGTTCGTATATGCCGGTGTAGGTTGTGCGTAGAACTGGCTTTATATGAGATTTTGTTTTGGCAAATTCTATACTGTGCTCTAACATTGTCTACATTATTCAAATGCATCCAAATGCTACTGTGCTTCCGACTCATTTTCCAGCTGTTGTTTTCACAGCTGTCCTTCCTCTCTCTCCTCGGTGTGACTGTGAGTGAGTTGGCTCGACCCTCCCTCACGCATCTTTGGTTCATTGGTTGACACTGCGTGTCTGATTGACAGGAACAACAGGTGAGGCTGTTCGTCTGAGCAGTCAGTCAAAACGAATGTGTGTGAGCTTGAGCCTTTAGGCCTATATTATTTTATTTCTTTTTTCGTTCTTGTCACGCCCTGATCTGTTTCACCTGTCCTTGTGATTGTCTCCACCCCCTCCAGGTGTCGCTTATTTTCCCCAGTGTATTTATCCCTGTGTTTCCTGTGTCTGTGCCAGTTCGTCTTGTATGTTTCCAAGTCAACCAGCATTTTTCCAGTTTCCATGCTTTTTGCATTCTCCTTTTTCTAGTCCTCCCGGTTTTGACCCTTGCCTGTTTCTGGACTTGTACCCGCCTACCTGACCATTCTGCCTGCCTTGACCACGAGCCTGTCTGCCACTCTGTACCTCCTGGATTCTGATCTGGTTTTGACCTTGCCTGTCCACGACCATTCTCTTGACTACCCCTTTGGATTAATAAACACTCCAACCATCTGCCTCCTGTGTCTGCATTTTGGTATCGCCTTGTGCCTTGATAGTTCTTTGAATTAGTTAATTATATTCATTTAAATCTTTTGATTATTCATATCTTAATTTTTAAAATATTTTTATAAATAGGTTCGGCTCTTCTGATATGCGAGTCGAATCTCTTAGAGCCGTCTTGTTCGCAAACGACCCATCACTAGTTAACAGAACCCTAAACTCCTGCTGCAGCGCGGTGGTAATATGCTTATTGAGCGCACTGATCTGGGGAGTTATAAATTATCAGCACATTTGACGTTTTAATTCCTTGCTGTGTAAAAAGTATTCCAACAAATCTGTGCGATTTGACTTGGTAATCCCACTAGCTAGTTTGCTAAACTAGTGTACATCGTGCTTGCTAAATAGATATTTGCAAAGTATTGATACATAGCATGTGGGCTAGCTAACATTAGACATCAAGCGAAGTCCTGTTGACTAAGTCCATCGAGTGCTCTATTTTCTGATTTCGATACATTTGTTGCATCGACTTGTGGCTTCATCTGATTGTTTTATTTTGTATTACTCAGTTAAGAGATGTTGGTTAAATGGTAATGTACTTATATGGCATTTTTTTTAAGTATCCATTAGCTAAGTTCCAGTATCCAGTGAGACATTTTGATTGCAATCCCAAATGCATTTGGTTAAATGGGAATGTAAGTTGTGTGCTGCCTCTTTTCATACCAGAGCTAAATTACTTAAACACTAGCATTTGAAGCACAGCTTTTACTCAAGAATAAGCCAACTGCCATGTCTTTATCATGATTGTATATGCACATTTCAATCCATCAATGCACTCAAAATGTATTTATCTCGATTCCATCACCTGACAGCGAGAGATGTAGGTCAGGAAAAATGTGTATTTTACCTATCCTATGTGTGGATTCAAACAACCCTTCTCAGAGGTAACACTCGTGTCATTTAAGGGGACATTTAAAAAGCCATGAGATGGTAACATGCCCATTTAAGAATTCTGATTATCGCACTAGTGTATACTCCTCATTTAATGCCCACAAGAGTATGAAACATGCAGTTGCTGTTAGTTCTAACTTGTGAATATGTTCTATGTGTGGAAAGTGATCGTCTCCCAGTCACTAGCTCAGTTGACCTTAATGAAGAATGTCCCACTCAGAGTGTAGACACTTTTGACCCCCTTGAGTGTCAGTTTGACACAAACGAGTTGAGAGCTCAGTTAAATAAACATGTGTCCTCTATTCTTAAAAATGCAGTGTTCTCCATGTTTCTGACTATGCAACACAGGAAATAGTTAGGCACTTGGGGCAGATATTTTCTCACTCTCTCAACCTCTGGTCAAGGAAGCAATCAAATATGTATTACTGAAAAATGAACACACCATTACTGATGCTGCCCTTGATGAGGTAGTCAAGGCAGTCATGGACAGCAATGTTTTTGCCACTGCTAAAGGTGCAGAGATGTCAACTTCTAAGCGCAAGAAAATAGGGATGCACGATATATCGGTGAACATATCGGAATCAGCCGATAGTAGCTAAAAATGCCAACATCGGTATCGGCCCAATGTCTATAGTTTAACGCTGATGTGAAAAACCGATGTCAAAGCTTACGTGCATAGATATATAACGTAGGTACATGACGTAATGACGCCATGTAAAATGTTGCGCAACACAGCATTCCTAACCTAGCCCACAATGTCTGCTGTGTGGATCGAGCAGTCATTTGAAAGAGTAAGAACATTTCAGCGAGACAACTCAAAGGCGCAATCCAATAACGTCAAGATAATGAAATTCATTGCCCTTGACAATCAAACGTTCTCAGTCGTGGGTGATGTTGGCTTTCGGGACTGGTCGAGCACCGGTACACACTAACATTACCAAGTGCGCTATTGTTCAGATGTTGCCCTACAGGAGTTACAGTAATAGCGTCACTGCTATTAGCTTCACGACATACTATGGAACGTCGTTTGGGTCTTTGCGTGTCAAAAAAAGATACACGTCAAATTGTGTTATTTGACGTGTATCTTTTTTTTGACACGCAAAGACCCAAATAAGCTTTTAATTTGACACATCAAATAACACAGTTCTATTATAGAATGTTCTGAATTTGCGCATGCAAGCCAAGCGCCACCACTACAATCAGTAGCTGTCAGGTCGGTGTGTGTAGCTGGTGCATAAAGTCAGGCACAGGAGAGCAGAGATGAGTGAACGTATTTACTCAATACGGCACAAGGTAAACAAAATACAACGTGCCCAAAAACACACGGGCGAAAATACAAGCCGGAATATACCAACAAGAAACAATCACGCACACAAACATGGGGGAACCAGAGGGTTAAATACATGAACATGTAATTGGGGAATGAAAACCAGGTGTGTGGAAAACAAAGACAAAACAAATGGAAAAAATGAAAAGTGGATCGGCGATGGCTAGAAGACCGGTGACGTCGATCGCCGAACACCGCCCGAACAAGGAGAGGGACCGACTTCGGCGGAAGTCGTGACAGTAGCACTGTCAAAGCTGTACAAAAAAAGTCTGCATCCAAGCAAACACCAGCCTCGAACGATGTGATTACAAAACTGCTAATAAAACATTATTTGTTAATAAAGCATTATTTGTTTGACCGCAACTTCTGGTGTAGCTAGCTAGCTAGCTAGCTTTAGCTTAGTACCTAGCTAGCACCAATACAACCAACCTGAAAACAATGACCAGTATAAACTGCAGTCATTTTCATTATTCTTAGCAATGATTTAGGAGTCCTTGAGTAAGTATTAGCTAGATAGCCACTTGTTGTCCCCCTATTGAAATTCAACTTCAGTTCCTGAAAATAAATAGCTAGCCAGCTACTTAACCCTGTTACCCAAAGCTAACGTTATAAGCAGCCAACTAGCTTCATCTGGCTAGTGAGGCTCGACCTGACCGGGTTATGTGTTGTGCTAGCCATAATAAGGATTAGGCACAATAGTGGAATTTGCGGTTTGCCTTAAAAAAAAAAGACCTCTTTGAAAGTGAAGTCGAAGGTTACAATTGGTGGAATAGTGCCATATTTAGACTAGATAATATTAAACAAGGTCACCTCCCCAGTCAGCCTATTGTGTGTGTTGACATTCATATTGCACTGTACAGCTTTACTTAAGGATTGGGGATCAATGAAATAGGGTAACATTCTACTCAATACCCAAGATATTTTTTCCCAAAGTCCTCCTCAGAGTTATCAGACTCAAACATCCACACAGTATTTTTTTTCCTCTGGAATAGTGTTCAATACACATAGGTTGACAAATGTGGCTCAGTTCACAGTTGTTTCAGAGTCCCGCAATAATAGCTGCGATGCTAATCTTCTCTGGGTGTCACTGAATAGACTGATACCCCATGTCATTGATCCACAATCCATAGGTAAGGCTGTACAGTGAAATAAGTATGCCCCCAATGCAATTCTAAAGTATAATACATCCAGTGTGATTTCAACAGATTTTTGTCAAATTAACAAATTGTCTTTTGTTGATTTTTATATAACATTCCAAACTTGTTTAGTATGATCTATTCAATTATGACATAATTCTACTATTTGTATTCATTTGCATCACTGTCAATGACATACTTTTATTTTGAAGGCTAACCGCAAAGTCCCACTATTGTGACTCATCCTTATTGTGGCTAGCTTCACATAGATGGGTCCGACATTAGTCAAATAAGAACTGTCTTATAATTAGGGTTATTTTAGATGATGACACCTAGCTATATAGTTAGCTAACTAACTATAGCTACTGAAACAGATGTCGTTTCGCTATGTTTTTGGGGAAGAACATTGTTTACATCCACGAGCTAGCTATCTTTTTTTTTAAATGACCAGCACTATAGGTGCGCGAGACAACTTTACCAGCATCATAGCATACGTATCAATGAATCGCTGTGACATATGAAATATGACTGATAGCGTAATCAATGTGTAATAACTACGTAAAAAAATGTATGAATGCGTTAAATTATTGTGACGTGCAGTCATATTCAGGTCCTGATTGGTCAACAAGCTTATTTGACACGTCAAATAGTGTTATTTGACGTATCTTTTTTGACATGCTAAGACCCAAACGGCGTTCCATAGAAATCCTGGTTGAGAATGAAACGACTGAACAAATGAACAACGAAACAGCACAGCAAGTAAGTGAAAGAAATACGTTTTGATTGTGTTTTACTGGTAATGGGGACATACGTAAATGCAAATGCCAACAAAATAACTTTTTGGTCAGTGTGGTGTGTGTGTAACCTTTAACTAGGCAAGTCGGTTAAGAACAAATTATTATTTACAATGACAGCCTACCCCGGCCAAACCCGGATGGCGCTGGGCCAATTGTGCCCCGCCCTATGGGACTTTCAATCACGGCTGGATGTGATACAGCCTGGATTAGAACCAGGGACTGTAGTGACACCTCTTGCACTGAGATGCAGTGCCTTAGACCGCTGCGTCCGTGTGTGTGTGTTAACTATTTAACTGTACTAGAATGCTTAAAAGGCTGATAAAAAGTTTAATATCGGTTATCGGTATCAGGTTTTTTGGCAAGGAAAATATCGGGCAAAAATGTAATATCTGTGCATCATTACAAGAAAACCTTTGTTGAAAAGAACTACCCTCTTTTCATTCCAGTGCAGTATGTAATTGAGCCGCCTGGACACACCGCAGTGTATATTCCTCTTCAAATGCTTTAGGAAATGTTTAAACATACTGATATCTTGAACAAAATCCAATAATCTAATGTTACTCAGCCAGGCCATTACATGTCCCATAGAGATGGCTCATATTTTCAGGAGAATTAATTGTTATCAGCAGGAGAACTTGCTTTTGTATATTGATGACAGAACTAGCAAATCCACTGTGCACTTCCAGGAAAATACACAAATTCTGAAGTATACTAGGTACTTGCCAATCTGACAAGTAAATACAAATCAGCCTTGCACATGATTCAGCTGGCAGTACTATGTAAGGTTCCTGATCTCCATAGGTGTGGTTATGAAAGTGTGTTAGGCCCTTTGTTACAAGACATTCACACTCTAGAACAGGATGGTGTTTTCATTGAGTCCATCGATCGGTGTATCCACGGCACTGTCCAGTGTTTTGCAGCTGACAATCTTGCAGCCCATGGGTTAGCAGGCTTTTTAGAATCCTTTAGTGCTGACTTTGTGTGTAGATTCTGTTTAGCCACTCGAGACCAATTTCAAACCCATGAAGGTGGTGAGGGAGAATTTAGTAGGAGAACAAGAGCCAGCCATGACCTTAACGTGTAAGATGTTGTGGATGGGAATGGTCAGTCAGTATGGTGTGAAGCGTGACTGTGTTGAGCCAGACCTTTCAATATATTCATACAATTACTGGTTTCCCACCTGATTTAATGCATGATCTGTCTGAAGGTCATGTGCCTGTTGAGTTAGCCCTTTGCATCGGCGAGATGATACTTCTGAAGTATTTCACTGTTGAGTATTTAAACCAGAAAATGGTGTCATTCCCATATCAGTAAGCAGACAAAGTAAACAGACCACATCCAACCCCAAAGACATTTGCAATCAAAGGGACTATGGGTGGAAATAGGCATGAAAATGCAACAATGCTCAGACTGCTTCCTTTAATGGTTGGTTATCACGTTTTAGGGGAAGACCCAGATGCAGACAGTGTCAAAGTAACAAACGTTTATTACTAGAATAGGGGGGCAGGCAAAACGACGTGTCAAGGGCAGGCAGAGGTCAGTAATCCAGTGTGGTGGGGCAAGGTACAGGACGGCAGGCAGGGTCAGGGCAGGCAGAATGGTCAAAACTAGAAAACGAGCTATAGAAAAGACAGGAGCAAGGGGGAAAACGCTGTTAGGCTTGACAAACAAAACGAACTGGCAACAGACAGTACACTGGGGATAATGAGGAGATATGGGAGACACCTGGTGGGGCGTGGAGACAAGTACAAAGCCTCCTCTCGGGAGGGGAGCAGGAGCATGCATGACAGTTGGTAGTGATGTGCCAGAGGGAGATGGAGCGTGGGCAGTGTTAATGGATTTGAAATATCAAATCAAATTTTAGTCACAGGCGCCGAATACAACAGGTGTAGAACTTACAGTGAAGTGAAATGCTTACTTACGGGCCCCTAACCAACAATGCAGGTTAAAAAATATGAATAAAAATGAAAGTTACAAGTAGTTAGAGCAGCAGTAAAATAACAATAGCGAGACTATATACAGGGGGTACCGGTACAGAGTCGATGTTCGGGGGCACCGGTTAGTCGAGGTAATATGTACATGTAGGTAGAGTTATTAAAGTGACTGCATAGATAAGAGTAGCAGCAGCCGTAAAAGAGAGGGGGGACAATGCAAATAGTCTGGGGAGCCATTTGATTAGATGTTCAGGAGTCTTATGGCTTGGGGGTTGAAGCTGTTTAGAAGCCTCTTGTACTTAGACTTGGCGCTCCGGTACGGCTTGTCGTGCGGTAGCGCAGAGAACAGTCTATGACTAGGGTGGCTGGAGTCTTTGACAATTTTTAGGGCCTTCCTCTGACACCGCCTCGTATAGAGGTCCTGGATGGCAAGGAAGCTTGGCCTCGTACTCACTACCCTCTGTAGTGCCTTGCGGTCGGAGGCCAAACAGTTGCCATACCAGGCAGTGATGCAGCCAGTCAGGATGCTATCGATGGAGCAGCTGTAGAACCTTTTGAGGATCTGAGGACCCATCTTTTCAGTCTCCTGAGGGGGAATAGGTTTTGTCATGCCCTCTTTACGACTGTCTTGGTGTGCTTGGACTATGTTAGTTTGTTGGTGATGTGGACACCAAGGAACTTGAAGCTCTCAAACTGCTCCACTACAGCTCCGTTGATGAGAATCGGGGCGTGCTCGGTCCTCCTTTTGCCTGTCGTCCACAATCATCACCTTTGTCTTGATCGCGTTGAGGGAGAGGTTGTTGTCCTGGCACCACACGGCCAGGTCTCTGACCTCCTCCCTATAGGCGGTCTCGTCGTTGTTGGTGATCAGGCCTACCACTTGTGTCATCGGCAACTTAATGATGGTGTTGGAGTCGTGCCTGGTCGTGCAGTCATGAGAGAATAGGGAGTAGGAGGTGACTGAGCACGCTCCCCTGAGGGGCCCCTGTGTTGAGGATCAGCGTGGCGGATGTGTTGTTACCTACCCTTACCACCTGGGGGCGGACCGTCAGGAAGTCCAGGATCCATTTGCAGAGGGAGGTGTTTAGTCCCAGGATCCTTAACTTATTGATGAGCTTTGAGGCCACTATGGTGTTGAATGCTGAGCTGTTGTCAATGAATAGCATTCGTTGAGCTCGTGTTGTCACCAACATTTACAGCTGAAACTGCAAATACTGGACAATCTAAAATCAGTGATCATAGACAGACTCTGCAAGAGGTCTTTCCTGGGTTTAGGCTTTGACCCGAGCACCATTATGTTGAGCATTACTCTGAACTCATCAAGTGTTATTGGCCTCTTGTATACCTTTGTATCATGAGGTTTGAGGGTAAACACCACTTTTTCAAAAGGGTTGTGCATGACTCAGAACTTCAAGAATGTCCTGAAAACTCTGTCAACCAGGAACCAACACATGATGGCATATTACCTCAGTGCATTATCATTCTTCAAACCACATACACAGACAAGTGTCAACTCTGCCCTTGTTTCCTACCCGAAGTAGCTAAGGACTTCATTGAACAAGAGACAGAAAGCAACACTGTTTAGTGCACATCAAAAGTCACTATTGATAGCACTGATTATGTCAATGACATGTTTGTATCATTGGGAATGGATGTAGGACTCCCTCAGTTCTGCAGAATTGAACAGATCTTCCTTGTGAATAATAATGTTTCCTTTCTCTGTTGAAAGTATGAGTCCTGCTACGTGGAACATCTTCGGTCCTATGAACTGTCCTCAGGCAATCTGTCGGTTCACTCAATATCAGAGTTCAACGATACGTTCACCCTCTCAGCATACAACACAGGCTCAGATTGCTACTGACGCTCAAGAGATTCATACTACTACACTGAAAGGGTGACTGATATTTTCCCTTACTCATAAAAAAGGAATTGTTAAAGGAAGGAATATGATGGATCATAAAATTATGTATATTTTTCCTCCCTCAGATGGCAGAACCTACAGAACCTAAGACCTTACTTCTTGTCCATGTAGCAACTGATATGGTGAGGAAGATGACCCTTTTGTCCACAGTCAGTGGATGACCTGGAGATCATCATGCAAAACAAACTCATTTGGACTATGACTTCACCCTTCAAGAGGAAGATCCTGACTTGGATGGACAATTGTGCTGTCTAGAGGACATTGAGGAGCTTCCTGAGAAAGCTGTCCTGAAGGTAATCAGATCAGAAAGTGATGCCAGCTCAACTGGAACTGGAAACAGAGATACAATCCAAGTGGGGGAGAAATAGGCAAGGCTGCCTAAGTGCTTGTTACCAAGCACCCATGTCTCAAAGAAGCAGGGAGTCAGTTTGGATAGTATGCATGGATGACTAGTCAGAAGTTCAAGATGGTGAACTATCGGACCAAGTTGAGCAGAGCTGGAGTTCCTGAGGTCTCTGTGAATACAGTGAAGAGGAGCATAAACAACCCAGATAGAGAGTCACCCCACTCAAACATCAAGAGACCCAGACGAGGTGAGGTAACTTCCTGCCATGCTTCCCAAGAGGGAAAGACCCAGAGTCTCTCAAGCAGCTGAGACAGCAAATCCTCAACAAAGTTTCAAAGACCGAGAGACACCTGCCATTAATAGACAAACTGAGGCAGACGAAATAAGATCGTCAATGATGGACCGCCAGTGAAAGGGTTCCTAGAGAACTGGCCAGCCCTTCACCTGGAGTCTCAGGTAAAACAGCTGATATCCCTCTCTCTTTTTGTCTCCGTTTCCGTCTCGCTACCCTTTAACCCTCTTCCCCTTTGTAAGGTCTTTTTCAGTTAACATTGTGTTCAATTTGGCTGTTGATAGTGTTTATGTGTGCAGAGTTCCACCGCATAACAAACATCAATCTGAAGAGACGATTCTACGCTGAACTAGACAGACACACCCCGACTGATTGCCTTGTTCAGGCAGAGGGCAGCACGGACAGGCCATGCAGCAGAGGCTATGAGAAGCATCTAAAGGAACTATGATCTCAAGGTAGGTAAAAATGCAATACCACTCTGAGCATTCAAACATTCATTTTATTGTATTCACCATAACAGTGCATTACCATAGACAAGCTACAGTGAGGGGAAAAAAGTTATTGATCCCCTGTTGATTTTGTACGTTTGCCCACTGACAAAGAAATGATCAGTCTATAATTTTAATGGTAGGTTTATTTGAACAGTGAGAGACAGAATAACAACCAAAGAATCCAGAAAAACGCATGTGAAAAATTTTGTAAATTGATTTGCATTTTAATGAGGGAAATAAGTATTTGACCCCCTCTCAATCAGAAAGATTTCTGGCTCCCAGGTGTCTTTTATACAGGTAACGAGCTGAGATTAGGAGCACACTCTTAAAGGGAGTGCTCCTAATCTCAGCTTGTTACCTGTATAAAAGACACCTGTCCACAGAAGCAATCAATCAGATTCCAAACTCTCCACCATGGCCAAGACCAAAGAGCTCTCCAAGGATGTCAGGGACAAGATTGTAGACCTACACAAGGCTGGAATGGGCTACAAGACCATCGCCAAGCAGCTTGGTGAGAAGGTGACAACAGTTGGTACGATTATTCGCAAATGGAAGAAACACAAAAGAACTGTCAATCTCCCTCGGCCTGGGGCTCCATGCAAGATCTCACCTCGTGGAGTTGCAATGATCATGAGAACGGTGAGGAATCAGCCCAGAACTACACGGGAGGATCTTGTCAATGATCTCAAGGCAGCTGGGACCATAGTCACCAAGAAAACAATTGGTAACACACTACGCCGTGAAGGACTGAAATCCTGCAGCGCCATAAGGTCCCCCTGCTCAAGAAAGCACATATACATGCCCGTTTGAAGTTTGCCAATGAACATCTGAATGATTCAGAGGACAACTGGGTGAAAGTGTTGTGGTCAGATGAGACCAAAATGGAGCTCTTGTTGGGAGGAGGAGGAATGCTGCCTATGACCAAGAACACCATCCCCACCGTCAAACATGGAGGTGGAAACATTATGCTTTGGGGGTGTTTTTCTGCTAAGGGGACAGGACAACTTCACCGCATCAAAGGGACGATGGACACGGTCATGTACCGTCAAATCTTGGATGAGAACCTCCTTCCCTCAGCCAGGGCATTGAAAATGGGTCGTGGATGGGTATTCCAGCATGACAATGACCCAAAACACACGGGCCAAGGCAACAAAGGAGTGGCTCAAGAAGAAGCACATTAAGGTCCTGGAGTGGCCTAGCCAGTCTCCAGACCTTAATCCCATAGAAAATCTGTGGAGGGAGCTGAAGGTTCGAGTTGTCAAACGTCATCCTCGAAACCTTAATGACTTGGAGAATATCTGCAAAGAGGAGTGGGACAAAATCCCTCCTGAGATGTGTGCAAACCTGGTGGTCAATTACAAGAAACGTCTGACCTCTGTGATTGCCAACAAGGGTTTTGCCACCAAGTACTAAGTCATGTTTTGCAGAGGAGTCAAATACTTATTTCCCTCATTAAAATGCAAATCAATTTATAACATTTTTCACGTGTTTTTCTGGATTTTTTGTTGTTATTCTGTCTCTCGCTGTTCAAATAAACCTATCATTAAAATTATAGACTGATCTATTCTTTGTCAGTGGGCAAACGTACAAAATCAGCAGGGGATCAAATACTTTTTTCCTTCACTGTATATTTTAAACTCTGCGCTACACCATGTGTCACTCTTAAAAAGAGCAACTTGACGTGAACACCAGGCGCACTGCTGCCCTTCGTGGTCACCCCATCTACCTTTTGTGAGGAAACCACTGGAATGTAAGTATTTCCTGTATACAGTCTTGACAGTTAACATCTTAAGTTTGTTCACTTGTATGGTAAAACACTTACATTTGTGCATGTTTCAGGGGGAGGAAACTGAAGAGCCAGACATTAGACACACCTGTCGCTCTCCTCAGTCGTCAGCGAGAACTAAACTGATCATGTCCAGTTCAAACCAGCAAGAAGGTGGCATTGTAATGAATGATGTCCCCAGGTTGGCTGATGCAATTATGTTGTTATTTGGTTTGATTTACGCTTTGCATCCGAGTTATCCCAAGCAGCTGATCCACACTTTTGACTTCATATAAAAAGTCCTGATGGGCTTGGATGATGGGAAAATGCTTAAACCCAAGCTTTTGTCTCTGAAAAAGGACCTATTGAAGCAAGAGTAATGATGTATGTGTGGGTTTATGCATATACAGGTATTTACCTTCATTGAGGTTGTCATGCCCTTACATGGCTGCAAGGCCTTTCTCTTAGATACGTCTTTAATGTGTGGATCCACACTGTCCCATCTTTGCCTTGTTAATCGCAGCATAGCCTCACAGACAGTTTTTCCAATCGAAAACCCTACATTCTTTAGAAATTGTAAATGTTTACCTTTCATTGTCGTTGATGTTTGACATTAACGAGGTCCAACCATTTTGTAAAGTTGATTACACAGCCATAGGAATATTAAAGTAGTTGTCAAGAACATTTAATTGTTTACTTTTATTTGATTCCAAAATGTATTTTGTACATTATATTTATAGTGATTTATGATTGTTTATATATTATTCAATCCTTAGAATAAAGATTCCTTGAATGCCTGAAATTTACTACTGAGTTGTATGTACTAAGAATATAAACTCAGCAAAAAAAGAAACGCCCCTTTTTCAGGACCCTGTCTTTCAAAGGAAATTTGTAAAAATCCAAAGAACTTCACTGATCTTCATTGTAAAGGGTTTAAACACTGTTTCCCATGCTTGTTCAATGAACCATAAACAATTAATGAACATGCACCTGTGGAACGGTCGTTAAGACACTAACAGCTTTCAGACAGTAGGCAATTAAGGTCACAAAACTTAGGACACGAAAGAGGCCTTTCTACTGACTCTGAAAAACACCAAAAGAAAGATGTCCAGGGTCCCTGCTCATCTGTGTGAACGTGCCGTAGGTTTGCTGCAAGGAGGCATGAGGACTGCAGATGTGCCCAGGGCAATAAATTGAAATGTCCGTATTGTGAGATGCCTAAGACAGCGCTACAGGGAGACAGGACGGACAGCTGATCGTCCTCGCAGTGGCAGACCGCATGTAACAACACCTGCACAGGATCGGTACATCCGAACTTCACACCTGCAGGACAAATATAGGATGGCAACAACTGTCCGAGTTACACCAGGAACGCACAATCCCTCCATCAGTGCTCAGACTGTTCGCAATAGGCTGAGAGAGGCTGAACTGAGGGCTTGTAGGCCTGTTGTAAGGCAGGTCCTCACCAGACATCACCGGCAACAATGTTGCCTATGGGCACAAACCCACCGTCGCTAGACCAGACAGAACTGGCAAAAAGTGCTCTTCACTGATGAGTTGCGGTTTTGTCTCACCAGGGGTGATGGTCAGATTCGCGTTTATTGTCCAAGGAATGAACGTTACACCGAGGTCTGTACTCTGGAGCGGGATCGATTTGGAGGTGGAGGGTCCGTCATGGTCTGGGGCATCATCAGCATCATCGGACTGAGCTTGTTGTCATTGCCTGCAATCTCAACGCTGTGCGTTACAGGGAAGATATCCTCCTCTTTCATGTGGTACCCTTCCTGCAGGCTCATCCTGACATGACTCTCCAGCATGACAATGCCACCAGCCATACTGCTCGTTCTGCACGTGATTTCCTGCAAGACAGGAATGTCAGTGTCCTGCCATGGCCAGCGAAGAGCCCGGATCTCTAACTGCCTGTAGCTCAGGCCCTGAAGCAAGGATATGCATATTCTTGGTACCATTTGAAAGGAAACACTTTGAAGGTTATGGAAATGTGAAAGGAATGTAGTACAATATAACACAATAGATCTGGTAAAAGATATTACAAAGAAAAAAACTAACTGTTCCTTTGTATTTTCTTTGTACCATCTTTGAAATGCAAGAGAAAGTCCATATTGTATTATTCCCAAGTGCAATTTATATTTTGGCCACTGGTTCACTCCTGACTTGACTGCCCTTGACCAGCACAAAAACATCCTGTGGCGTACTGCATTAGCATCAAATATCCCCCACGATATGCAACTTTTCAGGGAAGTCAGGA
Source organism: Brachymystax lenok tsinlingensis (assembly GCA_030435695.1). NCBI lineage: Eukaryota > Metazoa > Chordata > Actinopteri > Salmoniformes > Salmonidae > Brachymystax > Brachymystax lenok. The sequence continues at coordinate 26,814,558 of CM059780.1, forward strand.
ACCAATATATTCAGTCAGTTAGGAAAGCAAAGGCTAGCTTTTTCAAACAGAAATTTGCATCCTGTAGCACTAATTCCAAAAAGTTTTGGGACCCTGTAAAGTCCATGGAGAATAAGAGCACCTCCTCCCAGCTGCCCACTGCACTGAGGCTAGGAAACACTGTCACCACCAATAAATCTACGATAATCGAGAATTTCAATAAGCATTTTTCTACGGTCGGCCTTGCTTTCCACCTGATTACCCCGGGCAACAGCTCTGCACCCCCCCGCAGCAACTTGCCCAAGTCCCCCCCCACTTCTCCTTCACCCAAATCCAGATAGCTGATGTTCTGAAAGAGCTGCAAAATCTGGACCCCTACAAATCAGCTGGGCTAGACAATCTCGACCTACCGCACCTTCTCCCCTATGCAGTCTGGTTTCCGAGCTGGTCACCTCAGCCACGCTCAAGGTCCTAAACGATATCCTAACCGCCATCGATAAAAGACATCATCGACCTGGCAAAAGCTTTCGACTCTGTCAATCACCGCATTCTTATCGGCAGACTCAACAGCCTTGGTTTCTCAAATGACTGCCTCGCCTGGTTCACCAACTACTTCTCAGACCGTGTTCAGTGTGTCAAATCGGAGGGCCTGTTGTCCGGACCTCTGGCAGTCTCTATGGGGGTGCCACAGGGTTAAATTCTCGGGCCGACTCTTTTCTCTGTAAATATAAATGATGTCGCTCTTGCTGCTGGTGATTCTCTGATCCACCTCTACGCAGACGACACCATTCAGTATACATCTGGCCCTTCTTTGGACACTGTGCTAACAAACCTCAAAACGCGCTTCAATGCCAGACAACACTCCTTCGTTGCCTCCAACTGCTCTTAAATGCTAGTAAAACGAAATGCATCCTCTTCAACCGATCGCTGCCTGCACCCGCCCACCCGACTAGCATCACTACTCTGGACGGTTCTGACTTAGAATATGTGGACAACTACAAATACCTAGGTGTCTGGTTAGACTGTAAACTCTCCTTCCAGACTCACATCAAGCATCTCCAATCCAAAAATAAATCTAGAATCGGCTTCCTATTTCGCAACAAAGCCTCCTTCACTCATGCTGCCAAACATACCCTCGTAAAAACTGACTATCCTACCGATCCTTGACTTTGGCGATGTCATTTACAAAATAGCCCCCAACACTCTACTCAGCAAATTGGATGTAGGCTATCACAGTGCCATCCGTTTTGTCACTAAAGCCCCATAGAATACCTACCACTGCGACCTGTATGCTCTCGTTGGCTGGCCCTCGCTACATATCCGTCGCCAAACCCACTGGCTCCAGGTCATCTATAAGTCTTTGCTAGGTAAAGCCCCGCCTTCTCTCAGCTCACTGGTCACCATAGCAACACCCACCCGTAGCACGCGCTCCAGCAGGTATATTTCACTGATCATCCCCAAAGCCAACACTTGCTTTGGCCGCCTTTCCTTCCGATTCTCTGCTGCCAATGACTGGAACGAATTGCAAAAGTCACTGAAGCTGGAGACTTATATCTCCCTCACTAACTATAAGCATCAGCTGTCAGAGCAGTTTACCGATCACTGCACCTGTACACAGCCCATCTGTAAATAGCCCACCCAACTACCTCATCCCCATATTGTTATTTTTTTGTTATTTTGCTCCCCAGTATCTCTACTTGCACATCATCTGCACATCGATCACTACAGTGTACATTGCTAAATTGTAATTATTTCGCCACTATGGCCTATTTATTGCCTTACCTCCCTAATCTTACTACATTTGCACACACTGTATATAGATTTCTCTATTGTGTTATTGACTGTACATTTGTTTATCCCATGTGTAACTCGGTTGTTTTTGTCGCACTGCTTTACTTTATCTTGGCCAGGTAGCAGTTGAAAATGAGAACTTGTTCTCAACTAGCTTACCTGGTTAAGTAAAAGTGAAATAAATCAAACAAAAGAATTTAATGTACTACCCTAACACGACAGCTAATCTGTCAAATAAAAGGAAAACGAGGCAATGTATAGCCTATGTATATCTGCATCTAGAAAACATGACAAACCATAACCTTAGCCCAACAGATAAAAACAAATTACTCTAGCCTTCATTTTGGTGGCTAGTGAGCTGGTTGTCTGTATGGCTAGCTAGTGAACGTGACAGCTGAGGTTGACGCTTCATGAGCGCAGCTCTAATTTCCCGCTACGGTTAGGTTTGAGAATATGTTTCTTTGCTACACAGGAATGTGTTTGAGCTAAGGCTGATAAATTGTGGAACAATACAGTGGATTGTGAAACACCTGGTGTCTGGCTAAGGGTCTGTGTTTAACCTTGGGAGATAACAGTATGTTGAGCTAGGAACACATGAATAGAAAGATGTTGAGACACAAACAGGACTGAGCCTGGCGCCTCAGTAACCCCGAACAACAAGCGCCAAGAGGCTGGGACCAGCCTGTGTGCCTACGATAGGCTGAGCAAGTATAAACCACGCCCAGTCTCTACTCTGACAGGCCAGCTCAGAAGCGGGAACTACTTCTGTCGGAGTATTAAATGAAGAAATTGTAAGGTGTTGGCCAGTTCTCTGTTAACCCTGCGTGGTATTACATTGAACCCGTATATACACGAAAATTTCATTTATTGCTTGACTAATAATAAAAAACATAGAAGATTCTCAGTGACTCTGTGTCACCTTTTGTCCTGATGTCAGATTTGATTGACGCAAACCTTAACACTACAAACAACTTTTCTTGCCTGACAGACTAACTAGTTAGCTAGCTATAGCAAGCAGCTCTGGCTGTTTCCATATGAATTACATCGGTAGAAACAATACAAAACTAGTTAGCTGACTATATAAAGATAAACACTGCAACTATTTCCATGAGACAGAGTTATCATGACATGACTTGCTAATCTGAGAGCTATTACCCAAGTTTCACAGCATCAAGCATCAACAAACATCTGCTGTTTACTTATTTCCCTCACCTTGACATCATCCCTTTTCAAAGTGCGAGTCCGAATCCGTATCACCAACAAAAATAGATACCGCCACTTTCACAGTGAAATGTCGTGTTTGCTTCGGCGCCGTCATTTTGAGTAATGAATAAAAAAAACATTGAAAAGTAAAATGACAGCGATATTGACACAGATATTGTCAGAAAAACAAGGCCGTTCACGGCCGCTATAGTAATTTAAAGGCCATCGACGGCCCCTATGGATTCTATAGGGTTGACTAACAGTCTTACAATAATCAGTTACTGCCACCACTTTTACACAGACACAGCATCACACAAAAGGGAAATTCAACACAGAGATGTATTTAGTGGTAAGCAGGAAAAAGGAGCTGGAATCCTGGCGTTGGAGCTTTCGTTTGAACGCAAGGAGAACTCTTTATCTCTCTGTTCAGTTCTCAATCCGTTCAGTCCAAATAGATCAAGTTTGTTAAGGCACTAAGGTGCAATATCATGTTTGGTCCCCTTTTGAGGAGAGATGAAGATTTGTCGTCAGTGACCAGATTGCGTTTTTAGCAGTTTTAAGTTCCTCTCAGGTGACTCTTCTGTTTGAGTAGGGTGGTGCAAGTCAAAGTTGAATAGGTTTCCTCGCAGTGATGGATCATTGAACCTTCAATGTGTGGCCTACACCTCACAAAGATCTGATCTAATGAGTCTTAGTAAGTTCGCTAATTTATAGGGAGACTCACAGAAGGCGGGCTCCAATGGCCGTTCTGTGTTATTGGGACTGCCCCGTTCATTGTAAGGATTCTGCATAGCAATGTTCATTTGATATAAACCTGAGACTTACTCATAAGTGTTCACAGCATGTTTAAACTGTGTTTTCAATAAGAAAACAATCTCTAGGATGAAATACGTAGTCTGTAGAGTCAAATATGACCATGGTAAAATCCATATATTTTATGTTACAGCAAAATCCACGATACCCCCTTTTAATAACAGGAAGATCAAAAAAAAGATATCACATTGTTTTGCAGGTTATATCAACATGTTGTGAGTTCAACAGTTTTAAGACCGTGAAGAAAACATGCTTAAAATGTCCTTCTACGCTCTTGGCACCATTTTCTCTTTGTTAAAGAGCATGAGCAAAGAAAAATCTCTTTGTCTTTCTGTCTTTCAATACACATCTCTTGGCCATTAATAAGAAAGGAGGCAATCTCTTAAAAAGCCTTCATTTATATGGCATGTTCAATGGAAACAAAGTTTCAAAACTCTGACGCGTTTCGGCTGCATGGCCTTCGTCAGGGAGAACAAAGATATGATAATACAATATCCTCTTTTGAACAGCTTTTTCCAATCTACCCTGATTTGAAGAGGGAGTGGTTACATAATTCATTGGACAATACCTAATAAGCAATACTATGCACATTCAAAAGTGAAATACTGTAGATATGTCATCAAAAATGCCCATAGAAAGGTATTTCTAACCTTGAATATGACTGGGAAAAGCGCTAAGAATAGTACAGACATCTATTTTGTAGTGCACTAGAACACGGCAAACATGGACAACAACAGTCTAAACATAGCTGAGGGCAATAGAGCAAAAAGTCCACTAGATGACAGCAAATGAACCTCTCACAACCCTACCGGAAAGGTGAGAAATCCATATCTTCGTTTAACTTCTTAGGGAGCGCCCCACCGGCATACTTGTGTTCCTCTAAGCGGTCTTGAAGGCATCTCTTTGTCCGTCCATTGTAGAACACCTTGCACTGTGGACATTCCAATCTGTAGATGACATGAGTGGTTTTGCAGTTAAACCAGGGTACTTAGTGGCCAATAGTTCGTAAATCCAAAAACTTTCCCTTTGGTTTCGTTGTTTAAGATGGTCCCCTTTTCTAATTGAGGCCGGAACATGATCAATACCTATAGCTTGTAGGGAGGCAGGGTGTAAGTGCCTTGCCATGGGGTAGTCTTCATTTCCTACCCCTACGGCATACTTGTGTTCCTCTAAGCGGTCTTGAAGGCATCTCTTTGTCCGTCCATTGTAGAACACCTTGCACTGTGGACATTCCAATCTGTAGATGACATGAGTGGTTTAGCAGTTAACTACTTAGGGAGTAGCGGGCAAGCTAGCGGGCCACTCCCGACACTACCCGGTGAAATGTAAGGCGCCAAATTCAAAATCCAAAAATTGAATTATTAAACATTCATCAATATACAAGTGTTGCATAGTCATCAAAAGCTCTGCTTCTTGTCAATATCACAGCGTTGTCAGATTTCAAAAAGGCTTTACGGCGAAAGCACAACATTTGATTGTTTGAGGATAGCACCCCACATATTTTCCACATTAGCATAAATTCATATCCAGCTCGGGTCACACAAAACCTATATAAGAGCTAAAAAATATCACTTACCTTTCGAAGAACTTCTGCTGAGGGCTTCCCAGGTGTCCAACAAAGACATCCAATGGTTCTTTTGTTAGAAAAAGTCATTTATTATATCCATAAATCTCAGTTTGGTTGGCGCGTTATGATCAGAAAATACACTGTTGAGTCGCCCATTGAACCGTGAAGAGAACACGTTCAAGTTATACCTATACACTTTCTACAAACAAATCAATGTATCCTTATTTGTATATTTACTGTAATATTTCAACCGGACGATAACGTGAACAATAGGAAAGGAAAATAAAGTGGTCTCTCGCGCCCGTCAAACGTTGTAAACAAAAGTGGTCCCCTGACTACTTCCTCTTCCTACCAGTTCTGCTTACTGCTACTGCCTCCAGACTCTGTATAAACACTGTTAACATCTAGTGGAAGCCATAGGTACTGCAGTCTCAGTCCTAGGTAAAATACAAATGAATAGGCAGCCTGAAGAAGGTCATTTACAAAAAAAACTGCAAATCCGGATGGATTTTCCTCGGGTTTTCGCCTGCTATATCGGTTCTGTTGTACTCACATACATTATTTTAACACTTAAAAACTTCAGAGTGTTTAGTACTAATTATGTGCATATCCTATTTTCTGGGCCTGAGTGGCAGGCATTTTACTTTGGGCACGCCAGACTCTCCAAAACCGTCACCTCTGCTGCTGCTCCCTAAGAAGTTAAGGAAATCCTTGACTTCATTCTCCATTTTACTGCAAAACCACTCATGTCATCTACAGATTGGAATGTCCACAGTGCAAGGTGTTCTACAATGGACGGACAAACTGCCCTTCGTCTCCCTCCTTAGAAACATGGAACAGAATATGAAGTTTCTACTCTCAGTAACTTTCCATATACCTAGTTCCCATCTACCATTCATTGACCCCCAACATACACATTCCTTATACATGTAAAGTAATTAACGAGTTCTAGTATGGTAACATGAATAAGTAAATTTCAAGCTAGAATCTAACAGTCCCTCCTTTTTAAATAGTAACACCATACTGTTCCACATTATATAAACTTAGAAATTACTTATAAATGAACAAAAAATAAAAGATTCTCAATTGATTTGTTTGTTTACACCTCCGAGATTTATGGCCTCTGACTATGTAATCTTCTCCCATGGCTTAAGGCCCTGGTCTGCAATTAAAAATCACAATATCCACACTGTTAGTCCCCCTCTATCTGCCATTACCCCTCCTGTTATACAACTGATAATGACATTTCAGCTGGAGCTTGTGCCTTTCTCTTCCTCTTTCAGGTTCCTAATATAGTGATAGCAAATGACATGAAAATCAAAAGGAAACAAAATATGACAGGTATTAGTATTGCGTTAAGCTAGGCCTATTTATGTACACTGCTCAAAAAAATAAAGGGAACACTAAAATAACACATCCTAGATCTGAATGAATGAAATAATCGTATTAAATACTTTTTTCTTTACATAGTTGAATGTGCTGACAACAAAATTACACAAAAATTATCAATGGAAATCAAATGTATCAACCCATGGAGGTCTGGATTTGGAGTCACACTCAAAATTAAAGTGGAAAACCACACTACAGGCTGATCCAACTTTGATGTAATGTCCTTAAAACAAGTCAAAATGAGGCTCAGTAGTGTGTGTGGCCTCCACGTGCCTGTATGACTTCCCTACAACGCCTGGGCATGCTCCTGAAAAGGTGGCGGATGGTCTCCTGAGGGATCTCCTCCCAGACCTGGACTAAAGCATCCGCCAACTCCTGGACAGTCTGTGGTGCAACGTGGCGTTGGTGGATGGAGCGAGACATGATGTCCCTGATGTGCTCAATTGGATTCAGGTCTGGGGAACGGGCGGGCCAGTCCATAGCATCAACGCCTTCCTCTTGCAGGAACTGCTGACACACTCCAGCCACATGAGGTCTAGCATTGTCTTGCATTAGGAGGAACCCAGGGCCAACCGCACCAGCATATGGTCTCACAAGGGGTCTGAGGATCTCATCTCGGTACCTAATGGCAGTCAGGCTACCTCTGGCGAGCACATGGAGGGCTGTGCGGCCCCCCAAAGAAATGCCACCCCACACCATGACTGACCCACCGCCAAACCGGTCATGCTGGAGGATGTTGCAGGCAGCAGAACGTTCTCCACGGCGTCTCCAGACTCTGTCACGTGCTCAGTGTGAACCTGCTTTCATCTGTGAAGAGCACAGGGCGCCAATGGCGAATTTGCCAATCTTGGTGTTCTCTGGCAAATGCCAAACGTCCTGCACGGTGTTGGGCTGTAAGCACAACCCCACCTGTGGACGTCGGGCCCTCATACCATCCTCATGGAGTCTGTTTCTGACCGTTTGAGCAGACACATGCACATTTGTGGCCTGCTGGAGGTCATTTTGCAGGGCTCTGGCAGTGCTCCTCCTGCTCCTCCTTGCACAAAGGCGGAGGTAGCAGTCCTGCTGCTGGGTTGTTGCCCTCCCACGGCCTCCTCCACGTCTCCTGATGTACTGGCCTGTCTCCTGGTAGCGCCTCCATGCTCTGGACACTACGCTGACAGACACAGCAAACCTTCTTGCCACAGCTCGCATTGATGTGCCATCCTGGATGAGCTGCACTACCTGAGCCACTTGTGTGGGTTGTAGACTCCGTCTCATGCTACCACTAGAGTGAAAGCACCGCCAGCATTCAAAAGTGACCAAAACATCAGCCAGGAAGCATAGGAACTAAAAAGTGGTCTGTGGTCACCACCTGCAGAACCACTCCTTTATTGGGGGTGTCTTGCTAATTGCCTATAATTTACACCTGTTGTCTATTCCATTTGCACAACAGCATGTGAAATTTATTGTCAATCAGTGTTGCTTCCTAAGTGGACAGTTTGATTTCACAGAAGTGTGATTGACTTGGAGTTACATTGTGTTGTTTAAGTGTTCCCTTTATTTTTTTGAGCAGTGTATAACAAGAAACTAAGTTTGATAACATGACGATTCCCACCTCCCTTAACCTGACTCTATACCTTCGGGATACTGTTCTGCTGGGGTCCACAAAAATGAAGGCCCTAAAAAACCTCCTCATACTTTCCCCCAGTCTTCCCCGTCAGGTAGCAGGTGTACGACGTCATATCACCCTCACTTTACCCCCCACATCTCCTCCTTCTCTCTCCATGGCCACCCAATATACACGTGCGCTGGCCTTAATTAACTGTAAATCAGCACTGTATACACGTTTCAACATCAATGCCTTCAGGAGGTGATATCCCAGCAATGCTACAAGGTAACCCCTGCTACAACTAACACATCTCATGCTGCATATTTCAAAATACTAATTTGCTCCATAGTCCAGTTCCATGCTGTTACTGTAACATCCTTCACCACTCCTACCGCTCCTTCAGTGACTGTTCCCACAGCTACTGCTGTGAGAATAGTTATTGCATTGAATCGGTCTCCCTGCTGCTGATCTCTCATTGCCAGTGGTTCAATAGATCTAAGACTGAATCTTTCAGATAATCCCTACCAGTCTCCCAACTCTTACCCTTCTTTCTAGCCACCAGCATCTCAAATGGCATCCTATGGTCTGCTACAGTTGGTATCTGTGGATTATACTTCCCTGTGCTCAGTTTAGGTACACATCTCTCATACCAAAGGCCGATCTACACCACACCCCTTTGTGAACACCCTCGATATAGTGTCAACTTTGGTTCCCAATGGTTGATAAGCAGCAACCTTCTGACACTTTCCTTTAACAGTCACTTGGTATGTCAAGTGTTTGCTGGCTGTTAGGAATGGAGGAGAGATTAGTGGCGCGTGGAGAGTGTCCAACTGTACAAAACTCTGAAACACATGTTTCTTAATCACACTCTGCAGCAGATGTGCTGCTACTACCACAGAGAACTTACGCTCCGGTGAGGTGGCTTCCTGTCTACAGGGATCTGTGGCTAGTCTCTCAAAAGTTGTGCCTTCCTCTCGGAAGCCCTCACTGAAAGTTGACAATAGCATCTGAAATGACAACACTATCCCTGCTACTACCACCTTGATCCGGGTATGCGTATCGTTCAATTTATCCTCATCGTAGTCTATATATTGTGCACAGTTAGCGGTCCTTTCTAAACTGCGAGCTATCCCTTGTATCACTACACACAGAGGAGTGGTATCATTCCCCAGAACCTCTATTACCCACTTGCTTAATCTATGAGCCACGCAGATCTCCTCAGTCACATTGAATTCAGCTTTCCCAATTCCATGTAACCCTAATGCCTTGGTTTTTGGAACTCCATAGAATGTACTGATATCGGTCCAGCCAGAATCTGCCACTATCACCCCGTAGGACTGACCCGTAACTCCCTCATCATACCATCACTAGTTCAGCCCCTAAACAAGTCTGTAAGTACGCCTTCATCTGCTAATATGTTGGTTATTTCTTTATCTCCACGTTGTCTCCCTCTTTGTTACGGCCTTCGTATGTTGCTTGAGGAACTAGTATAAGTTGTAGATTACGTATAAGGTCATAAGGACCTAAGGGGCATCAGCTTAGAGATACTACAGGGCTGACTCAGAGACCTCTGGTCCCACATAAAGAATTTGGTCTTGAATGGTAGGTGCCAATTCAAGAGTGCATTTTTCCAAGACATCAGGAATTTCGATCTCAGTGTCCAGTCTGTCTCCGGGGAGGTGGTATAGAGCTAGGTCGTCTATGTGGACAATTGCTCCTTCTGGCAATTGGGATAGCAATTTGGGTGAGTGAGTCATAATGGTCATAGGTCATGGTAATGGAGGTGAATTGTGTGTTAACAAGCCACTTGTCTCCTACTACCTCCATCTGAGGGCTGGTCACATCATTCCTGGTTGTCATTCTTGCACGGCAGCGCTCATCGCTGGGTAGGGGTTTAGGCTGCAAAGGTGTTCAGTGTTGTCCTTAATAAATGGTTTGCTAGGGCATGAGTAATGAACGTCTTTAGATCTGATGCAATTCATCCCAAAGGCGTTCGATGGGGTTGAGGTCAGGGCACTGTGCAGGCCAGTCAAGTTCTTCCACACCGATCTCGACAAACCATTTCTCTATGGACCTTACTTTATGCACGGGGGCATTGTCATGCTGAAACAGGAAAGGGCCTTCCCCAAACTGTTGCCACAAAGTTGGAAGCATAGAATTGTCTCTCGAATGTCATTGTATGCTGTAGTGTTAAGATTTCCCTTCACTGGAACTAAGGGGCCTAGACCGGACCATGAAAAACAGCCCCAGACCATTATTCCTCCCCCACCAAACTCTGCAGTTGGCACTATGCATTGGGGCAAGTAGCATTCTCCTGGCTGCCGCCAAACCCAGATTCGTCCGTCAGACTGCCAGATGGTGAAGCGTGATTCATCACTCCAGAGAACGAGTTTCCACTGCTCCAGAGTCCAATGGCGGCAAACTGGCGGCAAACTTTGCAACACACCAGCCAACATTAACTTTGACTCCATAAAATCCCATTCTAACAAAAACAAGTTTAAATGCCTTTATCATATATATTCCTCAACTGTACCTCAGTCAGTTCCACAGATTCTTTTTCATTGTTCCACTCTATCAGGGACTGATTTAGACCTGGGACAGCAGGTGTGTGCAATTTAATTATCGGGCAGAACAGAAAACCAGCAGGCTCCGGACCTCGTAGTGTAAGAGTTTAATAGGCTACCCCAATTATACAGTACCAGTCAAAAGTTTGGACACACCTACTCATTCCAGGATTTTTTATTTTGACTATTTTCTACATTGTAGAACAATAGTGAAGATAGAGCCCCACCTGTTTTCAGCTCCACATTTTTAGCAAAATAATTATATATATATTTTATAACAATTATATAAAAAAAGGCTTGCCTGTTTTGCATGTTATTTTGGCATTGTCACGCTGGTATAAAGGATTTGGAGACAGGTGCAGGAATACACAATAGGGGTTTTTAAGACACCCAAAACAAACACGTATACAAAAACACTGGGCTGTACCCAAACAAAAGAGAGAGGGTAAACCTTGAACGACACAGGACGATACCCACACACAATATATAAAACACACAGCATAACAGCTGCACCAACGCATAGATACTCACATGACCAACAGACATGGGAACAATAACCGACAGAGGGAACAGAAGGCACATATATAACATACGAATCAGTGGAAATGGGAACCAGGTGTGTGAAATCAGACAAGACAGTACGTGGTTGATGATAATGAATCCCGTTCAGTGAAGCCTAGAAAGCAGGTGACGTAGACCTCCGGAACTGAACAGAATGAGCAGCAGTACCGGGGGATCCGTGACAGGCATTTATACATGTCACATATCAGTTTGCAAACAATGTAAAAATATATATAATTGAGTTAATAAAGTGCATACACACATGGTCTCTACTGTAAGAGCAGCCCATGTTCTGAATTCTGTCGCTGTACCTTTCAAAAGTGCTGAACACAGTTATATTGACTACGTCCGTCGTCGCTCTGTCATTAATGTCTTAATTGAAATTACGGAATGCCTCTTATCCGCTCATCGTTCCCTTATGCCATAGTGAAATAGTGCAATTAATGTATTGTTTAGTGTTGTGTAGTGTCTTTGCTGGCATGCATCTAACTTTTCTTTTTGAGTTCGCCTCACCAAGATTTACATGCTAAAATTGCCACTGGTCTGTTGCCAGTTCGTCTTGTCTCGTCAAGCCTACCAGCGTGTTTTTCCGTACTGTTCTCCTTAGTCCCTGTTTTCCAGTTATTCTGGTTTTGACCATTCTGCCTGCCCTGACCCTGTCTGCCGTTCTGTACCTTGCAGACTCTGCCCTGGATTACCGACATCTGCCTGCCCTTGACCTGTTGTTTGCCTGCCTCCTGTTATATAAATAAACTTCGGTGATTCGAACTGTCTGCATCTGGGTCTTATCCTGAATTCTGACAGATCTAGGCTATAACACGAAGCTTGTGGTCCAGTCAATCACAGGATTGTGCTTTTGGAGCCAGGAAAATCCCCAAACAACCGGAACATGGGGAAATGCAATGAGGAGGAACTGTATTGTCTCACTGTGGTTACCAGAAACCAGTAATTGAACAGGCGCTGTACTATGGGTGACTTCCCCTATAGAGTGGCCATCCAGTGCTCTAAACATCCATGGGCATAGAGAGAGGCTGAGTGGGAATACAAAGCTCCGAAGCATCCATAAGACATTCATCAGCCCCAGAGTCAATGAGCACTCGGATAGACTTAGATTGGTCTCCCCACAGTACAAGAGCAAAAAGGGGTGTGCGGGTGATGGGAATTAGGGAACTCCCAGTCTGACTCACCATAGTACTGGTACCCACTAGAGACAACGGTTTCCTAATAGGGCAGGTAGCTATAAAATGTCCTGCATCTCCACAGTACAGACAACAGTTATTATTCATCCTCTGTGAGCGCTCCCAAACTGATAGCCTAGTTCTTCCCAACTGCATAGGCTCAGAAGTATCCATCTCACCCGTCGTAGATTCATGAGAGAGCTCGGGTGACTTCGACTCCTCTCGGACGAGCTGCCTTCGGAAACTTCCGGATTCCATATGAGGTGAACGCGAGACCAGACCTCTCACTCTTGCGTTCCCTTAGGCGTCCATCAATTTTAATGGTTAAAGCGATAAGGGAGTCGAGGTCCACCGGCAGTTCCCAAGCAGCTGGCTCATCCTTTACCGCCTCAGATAATCCGTGCAGAAACGTATCGAAAAGAGACTCCGGATTCCAGGCACTCTCGGCGGCCAACTTGCGGAAGTCCACCGCGTAATCTGCCACACTACGGGAGTTGATATAAGTCAAGCAGTTTGCTGGCCGCCTTTCTCCCGGATCCCGGAGACTCAAAAACTTCTCTCACCTCTGCCATGAATTCCTCCAAATGACCGCAAATGGCAGATTGTTGTTCCCAAACTGCCATAGCCCAGGAGAGAGCCCTTCCCGACATTAGCGTACTTATATACGCTATCTTCGATTGGTCTGAAGAAAACGAAGATGGCTGTAGCTCAAAAATAAGCGAGCACTGAGAAAGAAAACCCAGGCAGGTACCAGGATTCCCCGAATATCGCTCTGGAGGAGGTAAGCGGGGTTCACAGGGAATCGGGATAGGCTGTACAAACTAACCACAGATAGGGAAAAAATTACTGGGTGATTGGGGTTTTTCAGAGGTGGCAGACAGTCTCTGAGCTAACTCCCTGATTTGTTCCATAATAGCCTTTAACCCATGGTCGTGGCATTCCGTCAAGGAACTGAGCCCTTCCAAAAGGCCCTGTAACAACTCCTCATGTCTCCCAATAGGGGCTCCCTGCAGGGAGACAGCGTGGCAGAGCTGGTCCAAGTCTGCTAGGTCTGTCATGGCCAGTTCGTACTATCAAGGCACAAGGCGAGACCTTGATGCAGACACAGGAGGCAGAGTCTTATAATATTTATTAATCCAATAGGGTAAGGAAAGAGAATGGTTCTGGAGAGGCAAAAGGGTCAAAATAATACCGAAGGGCAGGCAGAATCAAGGTCAGGGCAGGCAGGATGATCAGGCAGGCGGGAAAGTAGTCCAGAGTCAGGCAGGGGTCAAAACCGGGAAGACTATCAAAAAGAGAAATAGATGACAATGGTGGTCATGTCAACTTGTTGTATTTTTTACCAACCACTATGATTGTTTGGTGGCGCAGTCCACTAATACAGTTGGGTCACAAGCTAGGTTTCCATCCAATTGGCGACAGATTTTCATGCAAATATGCTGAAATCCGCATAAAAACAATATGCTCATTTTCCCACCAGAGAAGTTTCCATCAAACTAACTTGTTGTGGATAAAAGGCTGTGCGTGACGACATAGTGCACATGAAAATACATTTAGCAGTTAAATTACCGTATACCAAATGTGCCCACTCTGGTATTGGCACATGCGCCCCTAGCCAACAGTTTGCAGATACATTTATACTGACTCTACACACGCACTGTATGTGCACATTATGTGTGAGTGAGCAAATTATGGAGTGAGTGTTTGTGTGTGTTGGAGTGACAGTGTGTGTGAGTGTGTAGAGCCCTGTGAGTGTGCATAGAGACAAATATTGAAATAAAAGGTCAATACATATACAAGGTCAACTCAGTCTGTGTAGCTATTTTGTTAGCTATTTTTATTTTTTTATTATTTTTTTTATTTCACCTTTATTTAACCAGGTGGGCAAGTTGAGAACAAGTTCTCATTTACAACTGCGACCTGGCCAAGATAAAGCAAAGCAGTTCAACACATACAACAACACAGATTTACACATGGAGTAAAACAAACGCTCAGTCAATAATACAGTAGGAAAAAAAACTAATCTATATACAATGTGTGCAAATGAGGTAGGATAAGGAATATAAGGCAATAAATAGGCCATGGTGGCAAAGTAACTACAGTATAGCAAATCAACACTGGAATGGTAAATGTGCAGTAGATGAATGTGCAAAGTAAAAATACTGGGGTGCAAAGGAGCAAGATAAATAAATGACTACGGTATGGGATGAGGTAGTTGGTTGGGCTATGTACAGGTGCAGTGATCTGTGAGCTGCTCTGACAGCTGGTGCTTAAAACTAGTGAGGGAGATAAGTGTCTCCAGTTTCAATGATTTTTGTAGTTCGTTCCAGTCATTGGCAGCAGAGAACTGTAAGGAAAGGTGGCCAAAAGAGGAATTGGCTTTGGGGGTGACCAGTGATATATATCAGTCGTATTGCTTGGGGATAGAAGCTGTTCAAGAGCCTATTGGTGTCAGACTTGATGCACCGGTACCTCTTGCCATGCGGTAGCAGAGAAAATAGTCTATGGCTTGGGTGGTTGGGGTCTTTGACGATTTTCCGGGCCTTCTTTTCACACCACCTGACACCATAAGAACAGGTGCTTCAAAGAGGATGGAAACCTAGAGTTCAACATGAGGGCCATTTTCTACAGGAGATACCCAGACACACACATCTCTATTGAGGTTAGAAAGACACACAGTTTACTGGGTAGATAAAGGTTACAACACTAATGATTCGATTCACACGTGTGTGTGTGATAATTAATCTGGTGAATAACAGCCTCACATGGAATCTGATGATCACAATACTGTAATATATGCATGACGACACGTCATGACATTCTTATGAGGTATAGCTAAGCTAAGTTATCAGTTGTGTGTCTGTCTCTGTGTTATATATTTGTAGTGGCAGATACCTGAGCTGATTTCAGACCAGCTGGACAGGACATATTCCTATCAGACTTCCAGGGGAATCCATCTTTAGCTTTTGTCATGTCACACACAAGCTAAAAAAATGTCTCTGCATCATATATTACATACACAAATGTAACAGATAAGACTCTCTCTCTCTACTTCACTCCTAGTGAGTGTGGCAGCCCAGTGCCTTCCCCATCCCAATCTAGTGGCCAATGTCCTCTGGACAACATAAACAGACAGTTATACAATACCAGTCAAAGGTTTGGACACACCTACTCATTCAAGGGTTTTTCTTTATTTTTACTATTTTCTTCATTGTAGAATAATTAGTGAAGACATAAAAACTATGAATTAACACATATGGAATCATGTAGTAACCAAAAAAGTTTTAAACACATTTTTAGATTAGTCAAAGTAGCCACCCTTTGACTTGATGACAGTTTTGCCCACTCTTGGCATTCTCTCAACCAGCTTCACCTGGAATGCTTTTTCAACAGTCTTGAAGGAGTTCCCACATCTGCTGAGCACTTTTTGGCTGCTTTTCCTTCACTCTGTGGTCCAACTCATCCCAAAACATCTCAATTGTGTTGAGATCGGGTGATTGTGGAGGCCAGATCATCTGATGCAGCACTCCATCACTCTCCTTCTTGGTCAAATAGCCCTTACACCGTCTCACTAAACGCAAACCAGATGGGATGGCGTATCGCTGCAGAATGCTGTGGTAGCCATGCTGGTTAGGTGTGCATTGAATTCTAAATAAATCACAGAAATTGTCACCAGCAAACACCATCACACCTCCTCCTCCATGCTTCACGGTTGTCACGACTTCCGCCGAAGTCGGTTCCCCTCCTTGTTCGGGCCGCGTTCGGCGGTTGACGTCACCGGTCTTCTAGCCATCGCCGATCCACTTTTCATTTTCCATTTGTTTTGTCTTGTTTTCTATCACACCTGGTTTTAATTTGCCCTCATTACTGTTGTTTATTTAACCCTCTGTTTCCCCCATGTCTGTGTGGGGAATTGTTTGTTTTCATGACGGTTTACGTCGGGTTTGTTGGTTTCACCCGTGCTTTATGGCAGCCGGTACTTTTACGTATATTTTGTACTTTGTGCTGCCTTACTTGGTTTTGGGCATTTGTTTTGTGACGTGGTTGCGTTCTGTATTTTTAAACATTGCCTGAGTAAAGTTCTTATACATTCATCTCTGCTCTCCTGCGCCTGACTTACCTACACAAACTACACCCACCTCATGACAACCACACATGCAGAGATCATCCGTTCACCTACTCTGCGTCTCACAAAAACACGACGGTTGGAACCAAAAATCTCAAATTTGGACTCATCAGACCAAAGGACAGATTTCCACCGGTCTTTCCTTAATGTGTTTGAGCCAACCATTTTTAGCATAAGCAGCTTGACTATGCTAGAGTACTGTAGCTTTATTGATCTACTGTACTTCAACAACAAGTGTACTGACACTGGATGGGTTGATTAGGATTCAAACCTTCTCTCAAACAGCCTTACACATACTCTTAGAGTCGGTTTACCCTATTAACGTACATGGTGTTGTAAACCAGTTTTTTCATGTTAGACATTGTCCCATTCCATTTTAATAAGATGGGGAGGTTTTCCCGGACCCAGATTAAGCCTAGTCCTGGACTAAAAAGGAAGATCAATTGAACATATACAGACAAAATTATTTGTAGTCCAGGACTAGGTGTAATCCGCTTCTTAACCCTATATTTGACCTAGCCTAATACATAAGCCTACTCAGATGGGAAATGGACAAGGTAGTTGACAGCTTTTGAGCATATTTTGAAGCTATACATTGTTTATGTTCCTGTTATAAACAATGGAGTAATGCAACCTTATAGTTTGGGTTATGATAGGGTAAGACAGTTACGCTATGCTCTTGAGACATTTATAAGTTATTGTATTTAAAGGGTCAACCTGTGATTGCTTCATACATTTTTTTACTTTAAATTACTTACACACACCCATTGATTCTTGAATAATATAACTTATATAAAAAAAGCCTCATGAGCTTAGTCCAATTGTCATATAAAACACATTTACATTACCAAGTCCATTTATTGGGGTAAACCCTACTCTAAGAGTATAGGTTGTTTGAGAGAAGGTTTGAATTGTAATCAAACCCATCCAATGTGAGTGCATTTGTTGTTGAAGTACATTAGATCAATAAAGCTGCTTTTGCTGAAAAGCCTTGTTAGTGCGCAGGTTTTGCTGTATTTTTCAGGCTTCAGACAAAAGCAAATATTTCACTTAAAACTTTTTTTATTATTTCCAGAAGGTCTGATAATAGCACAAGTCCTGCCCCAAACATTATTACTGTGCATTATAACTATTTGAAATGGCATAAAGCACAATGGCTGTCAATGGAGGCTTGGTTTTCAAAATGGTAGAGCTCTCTAACAGTTTAAGCTACAGACACTAGACCAACTGTACAAAGGTCTTACAATTACATAACTATTGTAGTTTAGGAACTATAGAATTAATAAAAATTGCATACATTTACATAAAAGGAATACATTTACCAGTACCTAACTTCCCCAATGGTGGATTTATTTAGATTTTTTTTAAAGCGGTTATAATGTCCTTTCTCCAGAACCACAGGACCAGTCTTTACAAAACGTGGTATACAGCATCTAGGGAGAAGGATTTCTCATCTGACTTCTCTTTGTGGCCATCCATGGAAATGGTCTTTCTGGACCAGTCGTCAGTTAAACTGCAGTATGATATGAAACAAGACTGTAGGAGCAGTTGAAACCGTGCTTCTAGACCAGATCCCTGGCCCCTTGGTGTGCACCTGTATGCGTGTTGAAATCTACAATGGCAATAATGACTGATTTTATTGGAGGTGCAGAAAAGGTGGATTTGGCGCAATAAACTTCGATTATTTCCAGACAAGGCATTTTTTTTGTAGCATGTAACTTTTTATTTATACCTTTTTTGGAAGTACATACCGGCCGTGACGGCAGTAATGACAATAACTGATCAGCGAAACTCCATTCTTTGGTAAGTACCGAACATACTTTGACATTAAGCTTCAAAACCTGGTGAATGGCAAGTTGAATGGCTGCTTCCTAGGCTTAAAGGAGAATCGCCATATTCAACGTCTCTGGTTCAGCTAGGCCTAAGTGATGTTCATGCACACTTTCTTTCACATTTATGTTAGCTGTATAGCTAAGCGTAACGTTTTCTACAGATAATTCATGCCAACAATGCCACTTAAATGTCTTGACATCAATTAACTAGCAGAGCATTCATTCAAATAAAACGTACCTCTAAAGTACTGCCCTGTCTCTTCTGGAATAAAATCAATGCAATTTTCTGGTGCTGAACTCAAGAGCGCCCACTGACAAGCTTATGGCGAGGTATTACACCACTAGACCACAGAGTTTCTGTCTTTGAGTCACCAGACCAGGGGCCTAATGTATAATCATTGCGTACATTTCTGAAAAGTCTGCACGCATACAAAAATATTGAGATTGATAAACTTGGCACATGCATGTTTCCCGTTATAAATCAGACCTGTTGTAAAACTGTGCACTTGTGAACAAGCATTAAAACTCCGCCTGGAAAACACCTCCATTCACCTTTTACGGTGATACGCCCTATATTTGCTGTATAATTTGGAACCATTGTTGGCATTTTTAGGCCATACATGTAAAACACAAGTTGTTCAATACATTATTGGGTTTCTATGTTCTACCTTGGTATAGGATCTGAGATTAAAGAGGCAGGGCTGGGGTTGGGGCTGCAGCACCCTCAGCGCCTCTACTTCCCGCAGCTATGGTTTCTAAACATCAAAACAATGGCAAATTGTTGTGGACCTGTCAGCAGAATGTTTGAATTCAACAATGTTTAATATAGACTTTTCCCCCCAACCTAAATATGATGGACTGCCTGCGAATTCTGAAACATAGTACATTAGGGCAGGCTACTCAAAAAAATGCAATTACAGTACTTACAGTAATATTTCTCATGTATTTTTGTTCTACTTGACTTGTTTTATTGATGTTTTATAGTACTACTGATATTCACTACTGGATTGTTGGGAAAGAGCAAGCAAGAAAGGCATTTCACTGTACTTGTGCACATGACAATAAAAAATTTAAACATAGGCCTACTTCAATGTAAAAGATCAGCTGTTAAATTCGACTGTATACCAGTATTATAAATATTATACAATGTGCTGCATATAATATTGCAACTTGAACTAGCCTATCTAATTACTAGGCTACTAGGTCCAATTAAATGAGAGATGTGCATGGTCATTTGTTGTAGGCTATGGCTCATTTGGGAATATGAACCCATCACAGCCAGAAAGGTGAGGAATATATTCTGCAATGTTTATGATTCCTGTCTTTTTTACCCCTTTTTTGATCTTGTCTCATCGCTGCAAATCCCCAATGGGCTCAGGAGGCAAAGGTCGAGTCATGCGTCCTCCGAAACATAACCCGCCAAATCACGCTTCTTAACACCCGTCCACTTAACTTGGAAGCCAGCTGCACCAATGTGTCAGAGGAAACACCGTTCAACTGACAACCGAAGTCAGCCTGCGGGCGCCCGGCCCGCCACAAGGAGTCGCTAGAGCGCAATGAGTCAAGTAAAGTCCCCCAAGCCAAACCCTCCCCTGACCCGGACGACGCTGGGCCAATTGTGTGCCGTCCTATGAGACACCCACTTGTGACACAGCCTGGGATTGAACCCGGGTCTGCAGTGACGCCTCTAGCACTGCAATGCAGTGCCTTAGAGTCTAAAAGTAAAACACATACATTTTCGCTCCTCACTAATGGCAAATGGTTGCATCCTTGTTACTGTTTTCCTGTTTTTAGTTTGTCATGAATACGCTTTTCATCATATCCCCTATTTGCACAAAATATTTACTTGCCAGCTTGCAATACAATATTTCAACCATTAGCAGATGTGAATACACATGGTGTAAACCCTTCAAACTCAACTCTGGACCTTGAAGCCAGTTCCACTGCATTTTTGCATTGTTCCCCTATAAATTAGGGACTGACTTAGACCTGGAACACCAGGTGTGTGCAATTATTTATAGGGTTGAACAGAAAACCAGCAGTTTCCAGACCTCGTAGGGTATTAGTTGAATACTCCTGGTCTAAAGTTTGTGGGGAGGTGAGAACATTCTCAAGTCAAGTTCCATTTTTATAAATACCAACTTTTGCGTGAAAACTGGCGCATGCACATTTTGGGTTATATTTTGTACATACGCAGTTTATAAATAAGGCCCTAGGGCTCTACAACCCTGTTCCTGGAGAGCTACGACCCTGTGGGTTCTCTCTCCAACCCCAGTTGTAACTACCCTGATTCATATTAACCAGCTAATTATTAGAATCATGTGCGCTAGATTAGGGCTGTAGTGAAAACCTATAGGACAGTAGCTCTCCAGGAACAGGGTTGGAGAGCCCTGCACTAGACACTAGTCTAGTAGTATAATACCTCACCATACATACCCTTGTCAGTGGGGCACTCATGAGGACTGGCGATCGACTTGACGATCATCAACCAGAAAATGTGCCATGTCTTACTACAGAAAAGTATGAGCCTTTTGGGTAAACCACCGGGGTAAATCTCAGATAAAAACGTGCCCTGGTCAAAAGTAGTGCACTATGTAGGGTATAGGGTGCCATTTGGGACACAAGAAGGGCTTTAGTGAGTTATCATCAGGGATCATTAGAACAGTTCCTGGAGTTACAGTAGTACAACAGAGGCCTGTTCAGGTTGGGGTGCCACATAATAGAACATTCAGATAGAAATTGTGGAGAAGATATTATGATCATCTGTCATGTAGACTAGGGATTGTGTCAGCTGTATTAGTAACATTTTTATCTGAACAGATTTCTTGGTTCTAAACATTTCACCTCTGAATATTGGCCAGGGTTCTTTTTTGTAACATCCTTAATTTAAGGTTGGTCGATTCAACACCAGGAAGATATCTAACTTCGTTCAAAGAGGTTATCAACTTGCTTCCTGGACTGAGCAGAAGTATTAGTACACTGTTGTCATTTATAAATAATAACTACCAGTAGTTTTCACTCTTACAATCACAGTAAGTAATATGAAATATGTAGCCCAACCGGCTGAAGAAGGTGGTATTATTCATTTTTTAGGTTGTTAATACTGCCATCTTGAGGCCATGTGGGCTATGAAATATGTAGACAAATTGAATATGGAAGAATATATTGTTGATAAGCGATGTCCCCATTTTGAGATTGTTTCGATACAATATGAAGTCCAGTTTTGGCATTGCCTTCATTTTAGCTTCCAGTGAACTAAAATAACTCCCACAGTGACTAAAGCAAAGGGTTGAATTGCCTGCTTTGGATTCAGGCAATATAAGGTGAATGTCAATGGTTTATAAAAAGCATATGATAAACAAAATAATAATAAATAAAGCAAATAATATGATTCAGAACAAAACTGTTGTTAGTCTAAGTCTGTTACTATTCCTGATTTTCCTGTAACCCTCTTCTCCCACATATCACTTCCTCTGGTTTTCAGTGGAGCCACACACACACACACGGTCTACTTCAGGGGTAGTGTTATCTCTCACACACACACACACACACACACACACACACACACACACACACACACACACACACACACACACACACACACACACACACACACACACACACACACACACACACACACACACACACTTTGAGTCAGTTCATGATGGTCATCCGCAGCAATAACAGAACCTTGAGGAGAGACATGAGCAACGCATACTCTTCATTGTTCACATGCTCACATACAAAGGCGTGGACAGAATTTAGAATGCACACACACACGGTTACATGCATACACAAAGTGCACATAACTATGGCACAGCAAACACATGGAAAGAGAGTTATACTTTGTATGAATTCAAGCTATTACAATTTAGTTGCCAATGGTTAGTTCTAGAGAGCAACATAGGAAAGGCAGATGGTTAAATGTGGCAAAGGAAATGGTAATAAGTTACCAAGCCTACCGATTGTGTAACAAACAACAAAATGACAAGGCTGGGTGTTACATACATGTAAGGCAAAAGTGGAGAGAGAACATTCTCCAGAGTGGTGTGGTAGCATCTCAGCATCGAGTAGTGTGTGATATTGAGACCATGGGTGCAATGCATCCAAACACATCCAAAACTGGGGGAGGGGCACACACAGTAAACCAGGTGTTATCGGTCACCCCTGTGTCTGACCCTCACTTGTTAGGTACAATAGGTTCACTGCACAGTACACTCCCCCTGTCCACAACTCTATTCTTCTATCCTATTGTCCCACTCCCATCTCTCCTTTTCCCTCACACAGAAAGGCAATCAAGGTGAATAAAAATAAGACTTCCATTACATGATAACACCAAGTGTACATAAACGAGAAAAACAATCAACACAACAATGTCAAATAAATCCTAAAATGGCAAATACAAAATCTAATTTGAAAATCCATTTCAAAAGAATATCAACTAAAAGAAGCAGCAATGAAAATAGCATAGGCGCAAAAATAAAGGTGAGATGGCGAGAGAAAACAAATAAAACAGTCAGCTGGAATGGCCTCCAAACACACTCCCTGGTCCCCTTCCCCCACTCCAGAACAATATGCTGGCACCCCCACCCTGACAGCGGGCACCTCTCTCCCTGTGTATGCAAGGCCACTTTCGGCACAGACAGACTTGGGCACATGCAGTGTTGTGCCGAGTGGATTCCACTAATGGGTGGTAGTGGAGCCATCTGGTGGCTGCAGCTTCTATAATGTAAACTCAAACAGCGCCCTCATGGACAAGAGGGTTATGTTTATTAGGGCACACCATTTCTCATTGGACGAGTTCAGATGGAACCTGTTTCAGACCACTTTCTTCCGTTTCGTGCCTATTGAACATGACCCAGGAACGAAGGCCTGTTTTCGATCACTTTCAAAATGTATGCCCGATTTTGACACAGCTAATGCGTTCCGTGTCTGTTATGGGGCTAACTTCAAGCTTACGAAGCCTATTCTGTAGAGGCCTTCAATCAAATCGATATGCATGCGTACGATTTCCGGTGGATACCCAATGTGCATCGGGTCTACTGTGTAAATGTCCAGGATTCTATGAATCAATATAGTATTTAGATAAAGTTTGATAACAGGGCCTTATTTCTCAACCTATACAAGGCAAAGCTTACTGAATGCAAACATCAATCAAGTCAAGAAAAATCTAATGTGAAAAATAAGTATTTGAAATAATTTCATCAACCCTCAAAGAACATGAAAGAAATCAAAAACAAAAAAGTCTATACTTTGATGGAATTCATAGACGCACAGGTGCCGTGCAGGTAGCCATGGTGACTGAGCTCCACCCCATTCTGGTGTCCGGCTGCATTGATTGGTGAGTGAGGAAAGAGGCGGGTTTAAGTGGTGATGAGCTCCTGCTACTCCAGTTTCACACCAGTCTTCTCTGTGTTGAGTAGATGGAGACTATCGTCTATCAAGAAACTGTAGAGAGGAAAAAAAGAGACAAAGTTGGTTATTGAATAGAGGAGCAAAACAAATGCGAGCCTAGATGTTGGATGATGGTTGTGTAAAGGTCAAGCTATTGAAAGGTTTCAAGTGCTGTCCTTTTATGGATTATCCATGGGGACTACTTTTGGAGTAGGGGAACTTGAGTGAGCGCTCTGTTAATAGCTTTCAAAAACATGAAAAAGTGCTCTGTAGAGTAAGTGGGAGCAAGTAGCCATTACAATGAGCCTGTCCTCCCCATTTCTCTATCCACCAGCTTCCACTGGAATAGGTCGATAGACAAGAGGTATACGTGCCTGTAAAAGAGGAAATGCACAGGCACAGTGCTGAGGTGCCAGACTGCATGGGCATCCAGGACCCAGAACAGTGGCGGGAAGTCGAGCAGCTCCAGCAGGGCCAGGCCATGGAGCAGCAGCACCACCATGCCACACTTCCACCAGTAGGGCAGTGTCCGCCGGTTCTGCCAGCACCAGCACAGCCACCACAGCAGGTTCACTATGCCTGTGGGAAGGGAGGGATAGGGAACAGGAGGTGGTGGTGAGAGGCGGGAATGAGGAGAGAGAGGGTGGAGGATAGTGTGGGAGGGAAAACGAGAGAGATTGAGACTGACCGCAAGCAGGGGAAATGCTCAAGTGAGTGTTACCATGGGAACAATTGACTAGAATTAAATATTTGTGTTCTTTGCTTGTTATGGATTAAGGTACGGTTAACCGTACCTATGGTGGCGTTGGCAGCCATGTTGTAACCGTAGTCGAAGCTGACGAAGGTCAGGTAAGACACGTGGGAGGTGAAGGCCAGGATGAGCAGAACCCCTACCATGCTAGACACCCCCGGCCTCTTCAGCCCCAATCCTGGGGAGATAAGGGTCAATGTCATATCACACAATGTCCTAAAATATAACCATACAAAGGTTAATAATCACCTTTCATATTTTCCTTGTGTTTACGAGCCATCTATTAACAAACCCAGGAATAAAGCAATTTATGGAAGGATATATTTGTGGCCAACCGCAACAGCTATGCACGTGATATTAACATAAGATAAACATAAATATTATCACTCATGGCTTATTGAGGTCTATTCGATACTGATGCAGTTCGTCTTTGCCAATGATCCTTCAGTGTATTTACCGTATGTCATAAGGGTTAATCAACAATATTCTTGAGGAAAAAGTATAAGAAAAAAAAATACTGTTTTTTATCTTACCTCACACAGCATAGGTAGATGGAGTAGAGGATGACAGCAGATGCGCAGAAGTAGTCCATTTTCTTGAAGAAAGGTAAATACAAAGATTGGCAAATATTTATTTTGTTTATAAAACGGTTAGTTCTGACCAACAACAAAAAACAGTGAAGAGATCACCCTCGACCTCGAGGGAAGTGGCGATGAGGTGTTAGTTATTGACAACAATCAATGGCAAATGCCTGTTAACAGTTCCATCTGAATTATTACGCTGCATCCTAATTCATGAATTGAAAAATGTTCATAAAAAATAAATAGGTCGTTTTCAATTCAGGAATTGAACACCACAAAAATGGTAACTGGCGAGTGGCAGAGAGAGGTCTATCGGAATCATTAGACCCTAGAGTTTGGTTAATCTGATTAGCTAATTGCCTGTTGGTTTTAAAAAGATTGAGTGGAAGCTTTCCTGTGTCCTGGCGGATGGTTTGGCATTGAATGAATCCCACTGTAGCTTAAAGTATGTTCTAGCTACACGCAAATCCAAACTGATTGTCAGGGTTGGGCCTTTTATTCCATCTAAATTTCACTCAATGGAGGAAACAAATTGCATTTCTATGGAGAAACTCTATGTCTAATTCAACAGGAATTGAAGTGGAATTGATTTCTACCCTGGTTTCTCAATGTGTGCTGTGTGTCACAGATGGCTATACCCTCATTGTAACACATGGTGTATTAACTACTTGCTGTATGAAGATTAGGCAGGTTATGATAGGTTTTGACCATTACCTCAGTGAGATAGGTGTCCCGGGTGTGAAACACCGTGGACCAGAACCAAGCATTGAGAGAAACCTGAATAAAGAGAAAGAGAACGTATTAAAAAAAACAAGTTTACATAAGTATACACTTCCGTAGACACTCAAATGCACACATTCCAATGTATAGGAAAATGCTACAATGGTGTAAGTCTTGATGGGCCTTACACACGGCACACTCACGAAACAAACACATTCAAACACACCAGAGAGAAGGCGGTGATGGTGTAGTACATGGGGCTCTGGCGGGGCACAGAGCTGCGGTAGCGCAGCAGCATCAGAAGGCAGGCCAGGCCGTTCAGCAGAGAGGCCAGAGCAGATGCTGGCTCCTCGAAGCACAGGAACCGCGCAAATGGCCACTGTAGAAGAGAGGGACAAAGAAGGAAAGAGTGAGACAAAATAGAGTGACTCCTAGTCTTTCATTATCCCCATATATAGCCTATTGGTTAATTTCCAAACCTCTCCTTGAGTACCCCCAAACCGTTCCACTAATTTGATATATTGCAGTACTAGCGCACCTTATTCAACTAATCAAGGACTTGGACCCCTTGAATTAGAAGGGCTAGTACTGAACAGGAGCTGCTAGTTAAATAAAACACGTGCACACACACAACATACACTACCGTTCAAAAGTTTGGGGTCACTTAGAAATGTCCTTGTTTTTGAAAGAAAAGCTATTTTTTTTGTCCATTAAAATAACATCAAATTGATCAGAAATACAGTGTAGACATTGTTAATGTTGTAAATGACTATTGTAGCTGGAAACGGCTGATTTTTAATGGAATATCTACATAGGCGTACAGAGTCCCATTATCAGCAACCATCACTCCTGTGTTCCAATGGCACGTTGTGTTAGCTGATCCAAGTTTGTCATTTTAAAAGGCTAATTGATCATTAGAAAACCCTTTTGCTATTATGTTAGCACAGCTGAGAACTGTTGTCCTGATTAAAGAAGCAATAAAACTGGCCTTCTTTTGGACGTTGAGTATCTGGCACATCAGCATTTGTGGGTTCGATTACAGGCTCAAAATAGCCAGAAACAAAAAAAATTCTTCTGAAACTCGTCAGTCTATTCTTGTTCTGAGAAATGAAGGCTATTCCATGCGAGAAATTGCCAAGAAACTGAAGATCTCGTACAATGATGTGTACTACTCCCTTCACAGAACAAAGCAAGGCCCCAGTGCACAACTGAGCAAGTACATTAGTGTCTAGTTTGAGACGCCTCACAAGTCCTCAACTGGCAGCTTCATTAAATAGTACCCGCAAAACACCAGTCTCAACGTCAACAGTGAAGAGGCGACTCCGGATTGCTGGCCTTCTAGGCAGAGTTGCAAAGGAAAAGCCATATCTCAGACTGGCCAATAAAAATAAAAGATTAAGATGGGCAAAAGAACACAGACAGTGGACAGAGGAACTCCGCTTAGAAGGCCAGTATCATGGTTTCCAGGTGTTTGATGCCATTCCATTTGCTCCATTCCAGTCATTATTATGAGCCATTCTCCCTCAGCAGCCTCCTGTGATTGATTCACTATCCAAAGTGTAATTAATAACTTCACCATGCTCAAAGGGATATTCAATGTCTGCTTTTTTTATTTATTTTTACCCATGCGAGGCATTGGAAAACCTCCCTGCTCTTTGTTGTTGAATCTGTGCTTGAAATTCACTGCTCAACTGAGGGACCTTACAGTTAATTGCATGTGTGGGGTCTAGAGATGGGGTAGTCATTCAAAAATTGTTAAACACCATTATTGCACACATAGTTTGTCCACGCAACTTATTAACTGACATGTTAAGCACTTTTTTACTCCTGAAGTTATTTAGGCTTGCCATAAAAAAAGGGGTTGAATACTTATTGACTTAAGACATAGCTTTTCATTTTTTATTCATTTGTAAACATTTTTAAAAACACAATTCCACTGACATTATGGTGTGTAGATCAGTGACAACATCTAAATGTAATCCATTTTAAATGAAGGCTGTAATAACAAAATGATTCAGACATTACATAGATAGAGTAATATAACAATTGTTTCTTGTCTATCATTAGCCAGCTTTTGACATTGTTTTTTAAATGTTATGGTCAGAATGGATTTGAGTTGCTGTGGTAGTTTGTTCCACTCAACAGTGCAGGTGTATAAAAAGGTGTTCTTAGCAGTTAGGCTCTAAAATTTAAAACCGGCAACAGAGTCTCTGGCTCTGGTGTTGTATTGGTAGAAATCTCTAATATAAGTAAAATAATTAGATAGGTACCTGGGGCTGAGTCAGTAATAAATCTGTGGAACAGTTGAATTAATATTACCCTTTTCTCTACAGATAGCCAGGCTAGCTGCTTAAAATGCTTCAGTACAATTCTCACCCGCTTGTTTTGATTGGTCTGTATCTTATTCTTTAGATGTTTGGGTCTGCTGGTTAACCATGATGTGCACATAATCAAATTAGCACACCTGCCAGAGTCCTTAGGGTGTCACTATCAAAATATTTTGAGGTCCAAAGCTAGGAATTTACAATTTTGGTTTAACTTTGTTAAAAACTTCAGGACAAGTCTCTCAAATTAGGTACGTATTCAGTTTACACCCATGGTAACTGATTGAGGTTTTTTGCCCACTTTGACACAAAAACCGAGGGATTCTGTTTTTCTAAGATGCAGAAAAATAAAGCCATTTATTGACATAGGATAACTCTGCACTAAGGATCTCATGGTAAGGTTGACCATAGAATGCATAGAACCATACCTTTCCATGGAACTGTGGGATGCTGTAGCCTTCAGCCTGGTACAGTCCCACTGTTTGCCACATGCACTGGTACCGGCAGTCATCACGACACGTCCAGCCTGGACAAGGGACAGAAAGCTGGAGTTAGACAAATGCATGTAGTAAATAGAGAACACACACAATGAAATAAAGTGGTGGGTAGTGTTCAATTACAGCCTATGGGTTCACTGATCTTTTTGACTCTGAACTTGCTTAGTAAGCATAAAATGGCTTTAGTGGTCATTCCTGACAATCTACAGCAGTAAGCCAACTTATCTGATGGAGCACAACACCATAAATGGTCATTGTCTGTCTGTAGTTAATTGATTTGACAGAAGCCAAATGGGCGAAGGCTTGTTGCATCACAAATAACTCCTTAGCAGCACCAATTAAAATGCTCAACTGGCTTCAAAACTTCATGCAGTACCTCATGCAGTGATCACCAAAATGCAACACTGTCTGAGTATACGAACAGGCAAACATGCATTTAAATGACAGCAATATGCATTTTAAGCATTTGTAATTTCGACACTGATAACTAAATTGGTTAGCTAGCTACTATATCAGTGGATGCTGCTCTAGTAGTAACGTTAGCTGGCTGGCGACTGGTTCCCCAGCGCGAGCTAGCTGGTTTTTAAACTTCCAGAACGTGGCAGCGGCAGCAACCCCTCACCTGTCAGCGCCATGTAAGGCGCCTGTGTAGACTGAAAACCTCTGAGCCGAGCTCCGGTGCAGTTGGTCCGGACACATTGCGTGACACAGCCTTGGTAAACTGGCTCCTTGTCGCCTTGGGAGGCATTCACAGCAGTCGCCGAGAGCAGGAGAAGAGCGGCGATTGCCAGGGAAGAGTATATGACAGCTGTGCAGGGGGGCAGTGGCGAGGCCATGGTCGTAGAGTCGGCACGGGGTAGCGACCGCAGCGGAATTTCATGTCACCCAGAGCCGACAACAAAGGCCCAGCTTTGCATACCCAGATCACCAGAACATCTTTCCACCTTCGGTAGTTGAGTAGGTCCCGAAGTGTCTTTGCGGATCACTGCCCTATGGGTCCACTGTGCACTGCTGCACTTTTCCCGTGCAGTTTTCCAAATTCCTGACCAGGAAGTGTGAATAAACATGCGCACTGCGCATGCCGGTGGGTGATAAAGAAAAAAAGACTAGAAGTCAAAGATTTTTTCTAACTAAACAGAGACCATTGCCTGCCGTTTCCAACGAGAACAAATGAGTCATAGTGGGCAGAACAAGTAAGGAGGTGGGCAGAGCCAAGCACGAGCTAGCGAGATTCTATTGGCGTGACATCTGCCTACTTTGAAGTGCGCTTGTGCAATAACTCAATTCGCCTTTGCGCACCTTCTAAACAACGCGATTTTTTTTAGGCAAAGGTAATAATCTCTGTATGAACTATCTAATGTTAGCTAAATTTAGTAATTAATAATTTGGCTACATTTCTTTAAATTGACAATTCTGTGAACTGTCTGGTGCAAGTTTTACATTGACACATTACCTGTTAGCAAAGGTGTCAGCTAGAGATGACATGCAGGAGCTTGCAGGGATTTGTAGTTTTGCATGATGTCTACTTTGAGGGTAATTAGCATTTTCGAATCCGAGGTTAAATAGAGCCGAATATATTGATAAAAGGCACCTTGCCCAAGAGCAATTTCTATAGTTATCAAAATGTAACGCTGGGGTAAGTCTACACGAAATACAGCCCTTATTTTAAGTGTTTCTAAAATACCCTGAGGAAAAATGAATGGTGAAAAAATGATCATTTCCCTGTTTGACCGCTAGGTTTTATGGGTAATTGGAAGCGTTGAATAGGGCTGTGCAGTAAGCAATAGAAGGGAGACCAGTGAGGGCTAGGGCTTTTAACCAATGCTCACTTAAACCAACAGACACGGTGGTACGAAAGACATAGACGTTTTTATTTATAAGTCAATGCTTGTTTTATTTGTTACAGAGATTTCTGACAGAAAATGTTAAGATTTTCTTTTGTCTCCTTTTCTCCATCTCTCTCTTACAATGCACCTACTGCTAAACAATGCTTTCCTCTTATTCAACCGCCCTTCCTTTTATCCCTACTCGTCCCTTTTAAGCTTTCCTTTTTTTCCAGTACATGATTATTTCACGTCAAGTCGAGACAAAACAGGCCTTGCTGGTCAATTGCTTACTTGTTTCAAGTAAACAATAGAACATACACCACAGCACCCAAGAGTAAACGTGTTTTTCTGTAGATACTGAACTCTATATGCATACATGATGTAGGTATGATGCATGCATGCACTGTTCATTCGATAGGGAGAGATAGAGGGAAGAAGAGAAGGAATCGGAGGCAGGGAGGGAGATAAAATAATATTGTACCATCAAAACTATTCTATTTTAAAATAATCCCACTGTCTATACTCACACACAGCACACCTCCGTAGCCTTCAATTCTCTCAACTCAATGTATCTCGATAAAGGAGACAAGTCTTTCATAGTGAGCGGGGTGGAGATGGAGAGAAGAGCGAGGGGAGCGAGAGCGCGTAAGCGGACCACAGAGTTGGAGAAGGGGGGGTAGTGAGGGGGATGACGGAGAGAGGCAGAGGGATTGAAAAGGTGGATTTACTCATCCTCCTTCTCCTCTCCGTGTGTGATGACGTAGCAGATCTGTTTATAGTCTACGTTGCCAGCCACATCTGGGGGAAAGGCAGCCCACAGGTTGGTCATCTGAGGGAGAAGAAGACAGAAGGAGAGGCTTACAACTTCGAAAACATTGCGGGGAAATGGACAAAGTTCAGTGTCAGCACACAGAAATATAATGTAATTAATTATTACTGTAAATAACCATATCATGAAAGCTCAAACACCATGTTGCTCTAAGGGCGAAATATTCCTAGAGCAAAAGAACTGTGCAAAGAGCAGGAAATACTGTAAATCTCATTGTAATCAGTGTGTGGTTTAATTTTGAAACGTTTCTTCAACAATGTGCATTATAAAGGCGATTGTTTATGTATTGCTCAGTTTATGAAAGGTATTAATCAACCCCTTTTTACGCATATTGCTGAAGAAACGTTTCAAATTAAATCACAGAGATTCTAATGAGGTTTATGGTATTTCTTGCTATTTGCACAGTGATTTTTCACTAAGAAAATGTCGCTCTAAATGACTGAATGACTGATGGAATGATAGATCCCTCACCTCCTCAGCGGTGAACCTGTCGCACTGGGTGGTCAGGAGCTCCTCAATGCTGGAGAGGAAAGGAAAGATGTAGGAAAAGAGAGAGAGATAATTATCAATCAGGGCACACATTAAGACTACCTCAAGTGAATTGATAGAATAGTAATGGTAGGAAAGGGTACAGGGTGAAAACACTTACAATTCCTTCTTGATGAAGCCGGTAGCCTCGGGGTCCAGGACCTTGAAAGCGCTCACGATAACATCCTCGGGATCAGCACCTAAGAGGAAGGGAAGAAGAGGGTCCTCAGTTAACCTCTATGTTATCTCAAACTCACAGTTATGAACTAAGAAGTGATGGACTAAGAAAAGTGACGGGATAAGAGTGATGGACTAAGAAAAGCAGTAGAAGTATTAACAAACAAAACTTTGTGTAAAATATATGTACATTATATAGTAACTTATACTGAACAAAAATATAAACGCAACATGTAAAGTGTTGGTCTCATGTTTCATGAGCTGAAATAAAAGATCCCAGAAATGTTCCATTTGTACATAAAGCTTATTTCTCTCCAGATTTTGTGAACAAATTTGTTTACATCCCTATTAGTGAAAATGTCTCCTTTGCCAAGATAATCAATCTACCTGGCAGGTGTGGCATATTAAGAAGCTGATTAAACAGCATTAGCATTACACAGGTGCACCTTGTGCTGGGGACAATAAAGGCTCATCTAAAATGTGCAGTTTTGTCACACAACACAACGCCGCAGATGTATCCAGTGTTGAGGGGAGTGTGCAATTGGCATGGTGACTGCAGGAATGTCCACCAGAGGCGTTGCCAGGAAATGTAATATTAATTTCTCTACCGTAAGCCGCCTCTGACATCATTTTAGAGAATTTGGCAGTACGTCCAACCGGCTTCACAACTGCTAATCACGTGTAACCACGCCAGCCCAGGACCTCCACATCCAGCTTCTTCACCTGTGGGATCGTGTGAGACCAGCCACCCGGACAGCTGATGAAATTGTGGGTTTGCACAACTGAAGAATTTCTGCACAAACTGTCAGAAACCGTCTCAGGGAAGCTCATCTGCATGCTCGTCATCCTCACCAGGGTCTTGACCTATCAGCGTAGTAACCGACTTCAGTGGGAAAATGCTCCCCCTCAATGGCCACTGGCAAGCTGGAGAAGTGTGCTCTTCACAGATGAATCTCGGTTTCAACTGTACCCGGACAGATGGCAGATAGCGTGTATGGTGTCGTGTGGGCGAGTGGTTTGCGGATGTCAACATTGTGAACAGAGTTCCCCATGGTGACGGTGGGGTTATGGTATGGGCAGGCATAAGCTACGGACAAGGAACACAATTGCATTTTATTGATGGCAATTTGAATGTACAGAGATAACGTGACGAGATCCTGAGTCTCATTGTCGTGCCATTCATCCACCGCCATCAGTATGATAATGCGCGGTCCCATGTCACAAGGATCTGTACACAATTCCTGGAAGCTGAAAATGTCCCAGTTCTTCCATGGCCTGCATACTCACCAGACATGTCACCCATTGAGCATGTTTGGGATGCTCTGGATTGACGTGTACGACAGCGTGTTTCAGTTCCTGCCAATATCCAGTATCTTTGCACAGCAATTGAAGAGGAGTGGGACAACATTCCACAGGACACAATCAACAGCCTGACCAACTCTATGCACAGGAAATGTGTTGCACTGCATGAGGCAAATGGTGGTCACACCAGATACTGACTGGTTTTCTGATCAACTTCCATACCTTTTTTTTAAGGTATCTGTGACCAGAAGATGCATATCTGTATTCTCAGTCATGTGAAATCCATAGATTAGGGCCCAATGAATTTCTTTCAACTCAGTAAAATATTTGAAATGGTTGCATGAGTTAATTCTTTTGTTCAGTATAGACATATAACTATGCAACTAGTTTATATTCACTATACAGAAGGTATAGAAAGTACAGAAAGAGGGACTCAAATATCTGACTGCTCACTGTCATTAAGAAAAGCTAATGTAAGTTATGTAGCTTATACAAAACATTTAGCACACCTGCTCTTTCCTTGACATAGACTGACCAGGGGGAATCCATGTGAAAGCTACAGTATGATCCCTTATTGATGTTACTTGTTAACGGGGTATGGTAGTAGGTGCCGGGTGCACTGGTTTCTGTCAAGAACTGCAACCCTGCTGGGTTTTAACGCTCAACAGTTTCCCTTGTGTATCAAGAATGGTCCACCACCTAAAGGACATCCAGCCAACTTGGCACAACTGTGGGAAGCATTGGAGTCAACATGGGCCAGCATCCCTGTGGAACGCTTTCGACACCTCGTAGAGTCCATGCTGTTCTGAGGGCAAAGGTGGGGGGAGTGCAACTCAATCTTAGGGAGGTGTTCTTAATGTTTGCTATACTCAGTGTATGATGGATGCATAACCAGGCCAGTACAGCTCGGCTTGGTTCAGCTGAGTAATGTGAAAAAGCAATAAGTCGCTCCTAGTGGTTGACCTACCCTTCAGCTTCTCGCCGAACATGGTGAGGAAGACGGTAAAGTTGATGGGGCCGCTGGCCTCCTTGACCATGGCTTCCAGCTCCTCATTCTTCACGTTCAGCTGGCCCATAGTGGCCAGCACGTCCCTAAGATCATCCTTGCTGATGATGCCATCTCTGTTCTGATCAATGATTGTGAAAGCCTGGCAGGAAGCGAAGCAGATGAGAGAGTTGATACCATATTATCCACTGTGGAGCAATCCAAATGACATCGATCACGTTAACATGACAGTCTTAAGTAAATGTAATATTTCTATTGCTTAGAAGCGTATGAAAATAAGTTAATGTCATCACACTACCCAGTATCCTATTGAAATGCATTGCCATGGCCTCAATCACCTCATTTCAAAATTCATTAGACTAGTCGATGATAATAAGTAACAAAATTAGGGTGCACTGCATTGTGAAAGTTGAGGTGAGGGAATATTTACATCACAATTCCCAAGATTTTCCAAAGATAGTCCATCAAGATAAATGTGAAAAGGTCTCTCTCCTCTCTCCCCACATAGCTGCATGTGTCACTCAGTGAAACCCAAGAAGGCTATAGAGCACACAGGGGGACTTGGCAGCTGGCCAACCACTTGTCTTTTTAAGGTGTTAAAATGGTCTTGGGATGTCAGACAAGCCTCTTGTGACATTTAAAGAGTCGGTATGATTACACCACTAACACCCCTCCCCTTACCCCCCTCGCCCCCTTCCCTGACTAATCCCTCTGCCACCAACCCCTGTTCCTTTTTTTTTACCCCCACCTGTCCCCAATTGCCAAATCAATCACCCAAAGACAGGGATATACCCAAAGACTCTGCCACTTCCGTTTTCCCCTTAAAAATCGTACAAATTGTTATCAGTTTCCCAAATTATTGTAATTTGTCTACCTCACTGATTAGGTTGTGCTCTCCTAAACATTGAGAGAACTTCCAATGTGAACATTTCCACATGATTTTAACAACTAGTAGGCTATTTCACACCAGGTCAAAGAGCGAAGACTAGGTGTCACAAAAGCTTTTCTGGTTGAGCAGAGGCACAGGTTGGTTGATTGCCTTTTCTGTAAATAGAGGCCTTCAACGTCTTCAATTCTAGGGGTCTCTCATAAATTCTGGCTCCCTTTCTCATCTTCACCCACCCACTAGCGCTAGCCATGCGCTAGCATTAGCATCTACCAGCTGTTGGGCAACACATTCCAGGGGGGGTTACAGGGAGGGGGTTCTGGGGAAGACTACCCAGCAAACCAAAATTGGTTCTGTGAAAGTTCCCAGAACATTTCTTAGGTTGCAGCAAATGTTCTCATGACACAAAAACTGTCCAGTTGTGTTGATAATTATAAAACATTTCTCTGAACACATTTCATTCTTTACAGGTAGATTATATTAAATTACCTGGAAACCTAATGGAGAACATTTGGGGAATGTTCTGTGGTGGTTGTTTCCAAGGATATTTTATTTTAAAACATTTCTGTTGTTATCCTAATGTTAGATAAAACCCTAACTAGAACTTAATGGGTCTCTTAGCTAATGTTCTGGGAAATGTTCCCGGTTTGCTGGGTAGTGACCTGTCCCAGGTGACCTCTGTCATCTGCAACTAAGTAATTTAAGGTTGTCTCCTGCTGGCAGCGCTAATAAAAAAAAAAGGTCAACTGGAGCCAAAAAACGTAATCGAATCAAGTCTGTCTGTCCAGCTCTATGACGGCTATCACTTCCATCAAGCCCACAGTGGTAGATACAGTAAAATGTGAACGCCACCAATGAGGATGCCACCTGCCTTAGGATGTCCTATCTTACCTATTACAAAGTCAATGGGTTGTTTGTCTATTTTGGGCTTTTGCAACACTCTTTCAACAGGATCACAATGTGACACGTGGAGGTGTTACAATGGCATGTATCCCAAGAACTATGCCGGCTGACTTATTACAACTACTTGACCAAGTATTGATATCTAGTCAAAATAGTGTAAGTGTGGCAGAAAATCCCCCCCAAAAAACGTACCTCCTTGTACTCCTGAATCTGGCTCTGCTCAAACATGGAGAACACATTGGAGGATCCACCCTCTCCCTGCTGCTGCCTCCTCTTGGCCTTCTTGGGTGCCTGGGGGTAAACGATGACCAGGACATGTAATTTAACTCACAGTCAACACAACCAACATTTTACTGTAATGGCCTGTTTGGGCCATCCATGCCACTCTGGGTAATTTTGGGCCAAAAGGTCTTAGACCTCCACAGTGGCAAGAGGAACTCCCTAAAGTATTTTTTGAGAATGATTCCTCTCATTGACTTGTCATTGTCAGTGACATCAGTTGGCCAGAAGGGCACAAAGTATCCCCTCTAGGAATGTCCTATGTATTGTCATTGACCTCTAGGGATGCTCTGTGTCCTTCTGCTATTTTAGCTGTTAACCGCCTTTCAATTACTCACATGGGAGTGATGCTTAGCTTTGCTTCAGATTTCTGTGCCTGGGTGCTTTTAGCTTTTGTCTGAATAAGTTGTACCAATTCAAGTCACACTTTATCAGCATATGGCTTTCAAAAAAATGTGAGTTGTATAAAATGCACTTGGTTGTTTCGGTTGTAGCGTCAAAATTGGCTAAGATTCTGTAATATCTTAGAGGCCTCTTGAGCAGTAGTCCCCAAACATCCTTTAAGTATTTCCTTTTGATGCACCAATTCAACAAAGCTAGAGTATCAATCCACAAGACTTGGTCTTGGCTCTTTAGCCCAGGGAAGAACCAGCTTCCACCAATGGGTCCCGAACAAGTTTGGGAAACTGTTATAGAAGCCTTTAAAATGTAATTCAGAGTCCATTTTATTGCCATTATCCAGTTTGCATTGGTATCCTACTATCAATTATGCTTTAAGTTGTCAGTTTATCGAAGACAATCCTAGACCCTAGAAACTGGTCTCCATTGAGAGGAACGCAAACACACTCACCATCTCTTTAGAGTTTGTGGGGGTTTTGGTTGGTCAAGAAGAGAAGCCTATGCCAAGCCGATGTGACTGACATGTCTGTGTTGGCCCCTTGCCTTATATACTAGCTCAAGGGGGCTAACTTTAACTGCACCATCAAGTTTGGCAAGAAAAGAGGGAGGAGCAAGGGGGTGCTCAGGGTATCGCCTTTCCCGCACTCCAAAATAGGCACAGGGAGTCTTGGAATTAGGTGAATTCAAGCATTCAGGCCTTACTTTGGTGTCAGTGTCACACTTGGACTAATATGGACACACCTCTATTGCAGCCTTCGGGACTATTGAACCGCCCATCACCCTTCGTCCTCCTCCTTCTTTCTCTCTTTAACACTTCATTCATAGCATGCTTAGGGTCTTTGTTGTGGCTATTTTTATATTATTTTATTCCATCCACCCAAAGACGGCCAACAACAACACAATGGGCTATTGTGGGATATCCATTGTATCCATGTCATGCCTGTTACCAGTTGCAGGTCCTTCCTGCTACAACACTTTACACTGCCCATAAACAACAGATAAGTAAAGTTGAAGTCGGAAGTTTACATACACTTAGGTTGGAGTCATTAAAACTCGTTT
The DNA here is from genome assembly GCA_030435695.1 of Brachymystax lenok tsinlingensis. Taxonomy (NCBI): domain Eukaryota; kingdom Metazoa; phylum Chordata; class Actinopteri; order Salmoniformes; family Salmonidae; genus Brachymystax; species Brachymystax lenok. The sequence continues at coordinate 26,852,613 of CM059780.1, forward strand.
TTCAATCACTCCACAAATTAACCAGCTATAGTTTTGGCAAGTCGGTTAGGACATCTACTTTGTGCATGACACAAGTAATTTTTCCAACAATTGTTTACAGACAGATTATTTCACTTACAATTCACTGCATCACAATGCCAGTGGGTCAGAAGTTTACATACACTAAGTTGACTGTGCCTTTTTAAACAGCTGGGAAAATTCCAGAAAATGATCTGATAGGCTAATTGACATAATTTACCTGTGGATGTATTTCAAGGCCTACCTTCAAACTCAGTGCCTCTTTGCTTGACATCATGGGAAAATCAAAAGAAATCAGCCAAGACCTCAGGAAAAAAATGTAGACCTCAAAAAGTCTGGTTCATCCTTGTGTGCAATTTCCAAATGCCTGAAGGTACCACGTTAATCTCTACAAACAATAGTACGCAAGCATAAACAGAATGGTACCACGCAGCCGTCATACCGCTCAGGAAGGAGACGCGTTCTGTCTCCTAGAGACGAATGTACTTTGGTGCGAAAAGTGCAAATCAATCCCAGAACAACAGCAAAGGACCTTGTGAAGATTCTGGAGGAAACAGGTACAAAAGTATCTATATCCACAGTAAAACGAGTCCTATAGCGACATAACCTGAAAGGCGGCTCAGCAAGGAAGAAGCCACTTCTCCAAAAACGCCATAAAAAAAGCCAGACTACGGTTTGCAACTGCACATGGGGACAAAGATCGTACTTCTTGGAGAAATAACCTCTGGTCTGATTAAACAAAAATTAACTGTTTGGCCATAATGACCATTGTTATGTTTGGAGGAAAAAGGGGGAGGCTTGCAAGCAGAAGAACACCATCCCAACAGTGAAGTACGGGGGTGTCAGCATCATGTTGTGGGGGTGCTTTGCTGCAGGATGGACTGGTGCACTTCACAAAATAGATGGCATCATGAGGAAGGAAAATGATGTGGATATATTGAAGCAACATCTCAAGACATCAGTCAGGAAGTTAAAGCTTGGTCACAAATGGGTCGTCCAAATGGACAATGACCCCAAGCACACTTCCAAAATTGTGGCAAAATGGCTTAAGGACAACAAAGTCAAGGTATTGGAGTGGCCATCACAAAGCCCTGACCTCAATCCCATAGAAAATGTGCGGGCAGAACTGAACAAGCGTGTGCGAGCAAGGAGGCCTACAAATGCTCAAACCTCAATCCTATAAAACATTTGTGGGCAGTTACACCAGCTCTGTCAGGAGGAATGGGCCAAAATTCACCCAACTTATTGTGGGAAGCTTGTGGAAGGCTACCCGAAACGTTTGACCCAAGTTAAACAATTTAAAGACAATGCTACCAAATACTAATTGAGTGTATGGAAACTTCTGACCCACTGGGAATGTGATGAAATAAATAAAAGCTGAAATAAATCATTCTCTCTACTATTATTCTGACATTTCACATTCTTAAAATAAAGTGGTGATCCTATCTGACCTAAGACAGGGAATTTTTACTAGGATTAAGCGTCAGGAATTGTGAAAAACTGAGTTTAATTGTATTTGGCTAATGTGTATGTAAACTTCCGACTTCAACTCTATAACGTGATTTTATCTGTGGCCAATGACCTTGAGCCTTCTTGGAAGGGCACTAGTAATGCAACTATATGGCAGGACGCAGAGGGCCAGAATCTTCGATGTCTCCCATTACTAAGAGCTGGTGATGTAGTTTCCCCATGAGTGACAGAACACTGAGCCAATCACGGCACAACGCTCCTATTTTCTGCTGGCTTGCCTCCACCACAGAAAGCACTGAGCTAGGCTGAAACACCTGCATTTTGGAGCTGCCTTACTCAAGAAAACAAAACAGAGACCATGTTTGTATGCGGCTTTATTAACTCAATGATTTTTAATATATTTTTTTACATTATTTGCAAACTTATATGTGACTCGTATTAATGCTAAAATAACATGCAAAATAGGCATATATATATTTAGTAAATCCTTGCAGCAATGTTCCGACATCTAGTGGAAAGCCTTCCCAGAATGGTGGAGGCTGTTATAGCAGCAAAAGGGGGACCAACTCCATATTAATGCCCATGATTTTGGAATGAGATGTTCGTCGAGCAGGTCTCCACATCCTTTTGATCATGTAGTGTATCTGAGATATACAAGAAAGCTCAGGGCCCGCATCCACAAAGCTTCTCAGAATCTAGAGACCTACATGCAACAGTATCTCTTGCGCTTTTTACAATGCTTTCACAGGAGGCCTATTTAACATATGACTAAATACATATAACCACTAGGCTAATAAATAAACACATTTCTCTTTCAATTATTTGATAACCTACATCATGTTATTTCAAGTTATCCCTTTGGAGCAAAACATCACATTAGGCATTGAAGTGATGCCTAAATTGGGCTTATGTGAACTTCGATTGTGTTCGATGAAAATGATAGACCATTCACACACTAGATGCAACGCTGTATGCAACATTACTGGCAAGTGACTTGATGCCTACTGTGCCAAAGCGATTTAGAGTTGTTAAACGTGAGTAATGATGAGTGTGTTGATATAACAGTAATATGGTCAAAATTCCTCTTTGAACAACCATCAGAATTGGATAAAAAAGGTTATGTATGCCAACATATTAGGCAATAATTAAGAGTAGGCAAAGTGATCGTATCAGGCAAAAATTATACCAAACGTTTTACCATTGCAACATTTGTTGTAGTCACTTTCACCGTGGTTAGTTATTCCCCATTATTTGCAACTATGTCAATGAGCGTCATAACGATCTTTCCTTTGCGGTACCTCAAACTGTCGTGATTACCAGCTAAGATAAATCAAATCAAATTGATCTCATAATGTTTTATTCAACTAGGCAAGTTAGTTATGAACAAATTCTTACTCCCTTAACACAGACGACACTGGGCCAATTGTGCGCCGCCCTATGGGACTCCTGATCACGGCCGGTTGTGACACAGGCTGGGAATGAGCCAGGGTCTGTAGTGACGCCTCTAGCACTTAGACTGCTGCGCCACTCGGGAATACAACAGGTGTAGACCTTACCGTGAAACGCTTCGTTTATTTAGACAATAAACAGCGAGTAGCAGCAGTGTAAAAAAAGGGGGTCAATGTCAATAGACCGGTTGGCCATTTGATAAATTGTTCAGCAGTGTTATGGCTAGTCTTCAAACAGGTTTTAACATGCTTTCTGAGATGCTTTGTGGATACAGGCCCTGGATATTCTTTTTTTTTTTACCCATATTTAACCCCTTTTGAGGGGGAGCACTAAAGTACTTATATACATTTTTAAACCGGTGCCAGGTTACCTTCAGACGAGTCTTGTGAAGCTTGTGGGCATTGTGGAGCAAAACATCCAACATGTAGCCTATGTGTTCATGAGAACTTTCAATGGTGGGGTCATATTAGTTAGTACCCAAAACTGTTTAGTTCGCTTGGCACATTAGCTGGTCTGACATCAGACAAGTCCCGTGGGGCTCAGTGCCAGCGAAAAGGGATTTCATGTCACCAAGGAGGAACATTTGTGGACACCCAAATGGGGTGTTGGAGTGCTCAGTTATCAGTGGCACCGGATTAATGAATTTCCCATACTGTATTCATTTTTAAGTTGCATCTAACAGCGTTTCATATCCTCTGCATAATTTGTGTGTGTTGAGTTGCTGTGTTGACTAAACTAGACTATTTTTGGAATCTTGCTGGCTTTTGTGAATTTCAACCAATGTGAAGAAGACAACTCACAAATCAATTGCATGTATTATCTATTGAATGTAATAGCTGTATTATTACAGCATTACATGTAATAATATTGTTGCTTATTGGCTCTAATTGGGATAACAACTGTTGATAAATGATTGCCTTTAAATCATAGATATTAATACAAATGATTGAGGAAGAGGAAAACTGTCTAAAAAACATTTATTTTAAAATAATCATTATATATTTTCTTACATTCACAAATGTTCATTCATGTTGGCATTTATTATTGCAATTGGTACAGACTCCTTTGGTATGGACTGTTTACATGCTTATAGTGACATACCATGCTGAATCAACCAAAATCAATTAAGTCTTCTTCCTGAATTACATCTTTCTGTCCCCTGATCAACCAATCAGCAATCAGCTCCTTCACCTCCTTGCCAAAGTCCTCATGCAGTTCGCTAAATTCCACCTTGGGTCCTGACCCAGTCACTGACCACTCCCCTTGGGGCGGGGCTGGGACATTAATAGGCACAACATTTGCATTTCTCTTGGGCCAGAGTTTTGGAGACCTCTTATTGGTTGGTTTAGAGGAAATGGGAGGAATTTGTAGCATTTGATTTGTGCTAAAGCTATGCCCAGCTCCCACACCTGGCCCTAGGTACTGTGAAAGGGTTCCAGAGTTCAGCCAAATCAGCGACTGAGTTGGCCTCTCTGTGTTTGGGCCAGCCAGTGTAGACTGCTGGGATGGGTCACCAGGAAATGCTTTCATGGCCTCTGTGGAAGGAGGAAGGAGTGACTAAGAAAAAAGGTGCTAGGACATTCATGGACACTTTTTCATCAAACACCATTTCCATGAACACAGCTGAACATTGATGAAGGTGCTTTGCATATGTAAAACCATCACATGTATAAGTAGCGTGAACCACTAACCCATAAGTACATTTCAACACGGTCACCAATCCTGATCCTGGAGATATTTAGTACGTGCAGAGTTTTATTCCAGCCAAGCACTAAAACACTTGTTTCAACTAAATCGAGGACTTGATGATTAGTTGAATCCGGTTATTTAATTCTGGGCTTGAACAAAACCCTGCACACCTACTAGCTCTCAACGGCCAAGCTTGACCACTTGTCTTCCAGCTACTCTCACGACCAGGCAAACACCCTGTTGATGCATCTACTCCCAATTATCTAGCTTGCCTAGTGCTGGAATGGAACAAAATCCTGCACCCATTCACCTTTGTACTGTTTCTCCAGATCCATGACCAGCGCGGCCAGGTAGCTGTGGTTGGCCGACAGCAGGGCCCTGATCCAGCTCTCCTGGCTGGGCTGGTCCTCTGCGGCTAGCTTGTAGGTGCGCAGGCCCGGTTCACTGCTCCACACCAGCGAAAAGGCAAACTGCTCCTCAGACTCGCACAGCTGCACTGAGCAGCCCTCCAAAACAATGACTCCAAGCAGGTCGCGGTGGTTGGGCCGGTCCTTGTAGAAGAGCAGATTTGCCTTCAGCACGAACCAGCGCTTCTGATAGGAAGTGTTTCTCTCACCCTGTGTGTTATGGTACAATGGGATGTTTAGTCAAAACAATCTGTTGTTCACAGTTCAACAAGTCTGATGTCAGTATCAGATGCAAATAGTTATTGTTGTTGAATCATTCTGCATTCAAAATAAATACGTGCATAATATTATTTTCCTTAAATCTAGCACAAATGAATGTGCTCTGGAGAGATATATGGCATTAGTAATGTATCAAAAAATATCTTTATCATATTAAAAAAGAACAAAAACAAGTTGACTTTATGTGCAGGCCCGAATAGGCACTCTTCCCTATCCAAGCTCAGCCTACACAGTCAAATACGTGCGCCTGGGCAGTTTATTGCTCAATTGTCACTGAGGGAGGTTTCGATTAGGCTGAACCGGGGCGCACCAGGTAATGGCCCGTCAAAATTGCACTTCTGCTTTATCCAAACTGCTCCGAAAGAGACATATACAGTGCCTTCTGAAAAGTACTTTACTTTTCCCACATTTTGTTGGGTTACAGGCTAAATTTTAAATGGATTAAATTGAGATTTTGTGTCACTGGCCTACTCACAATAAGTTCAGGAGTAAAAATGTGCTCAACAAATCACATAAGTTACATGGACTCACTTTGTGTGCAGTAATAGTGTTTAACATGTTTTTTTTATGACTACCTCAGTTCTGTACCCCACACATACAGATAATTGTAAGGCACCTCAGTCGAGCAGTGAATTTTAAACACAGATTCAACTACAAAGACCAGGAAGGTTTTCCAATGCCTCTCAAAGAAGGGCACCTGTTGGTTTAACAAATATATTATAATAATATTCAATATCCCTTTGAGCATGGTGAAGTTACTAACTACACTTTGGATGGTGTGTCAATACACCCAGTCACTACAAAGATACAGGTGTCTTCCTTACTCAGTTGCCAGAGAGGAAGGAAACCACTTAGCGATTTCACCATGAGGCCAATGGTGACTTTAAAACAATTACTGAGTTTAATGGCTGTAATAGGAGAAAACTGAGGATGGATCAACAACGTTGTAGTTACTCCGCAATACTAACCTAAATTAAAGAGAGAAATGGAAGAATGTACAGAATACAAATATTCCAAACATGTATCCTGTTTGCAATATGGCACTAAAGTAAAACTGCAAACAAATTGGCAAATAAATAAACTTTATGTCCTGAATACAAAGCGTTATGATTGGGGCAAATCCCCAACATGACACATCACCGAGTACCACCATAGATGTCATCTTAACTAACTTGCCCTCCAAATACACCCCTGCTGTTTTCAACCAAGATCTCAGCGATCACTGCCTCATTGCCTGCATCCGTGATGGGTTTGCGGTCAAATGATCTCCCCTCATTACTGTTAAACGTTCCCTAAAACACTTCAGCGAGCAGGCCTTTCTAATCGACCTGGCCTGGGTATCCTGGAAGGATATTGACCTGATCCCGTCAGTAGAGGATGCCTGGTTATTCTTTAAAAGTGCCTTCCTCACCATCTTAAATAAGCATGCCCCATTCAAGAAATTTAGAACCAGGAACAGATATCGCCCTTGGTTCTCTCCAGACCTGACTGCCCTTGACCAGCACAAAAACATCCTGTGGCGTTCTGCATTAGCATCGAACAGCCCCCGTGATATGCAACTTTTCAGGGAAGTCAGGAACCAATATACACTGGCAGTTAGGAAAGCCAAGGCTAGCTTTTTCAAGCAGAAATGTGCCTCCTGTAACACAAACTCAAAAAGGTTTTGGGACACTGTAAAGTCTATGGAGAATAAGAGCATCTCCCAGCTGCCCACTGCACTGAGGATAGGAAACGCTGTCACCACTGATAAACCCACAATTACTAGCCTGTTCAACCTCTCTTTCGTGACGTCAGATTCCCAAAGACTGGAAAGCAGCTACGGTAATTCCCCTCTTCAAAGGGGGGGAGACACTCTTGACCCAAACTGCTACAGACCTATATCTATCCTACCCTGCCTTTCTAGGGTCTTTGAAAGCCAAGTTAAACAAATTACCGACCATTTCGAATCCCACCGTACCTTCTCCGCTATGCAATCTGGTTTCAGGGCTGGTCATGGGTGCACCTCAGCCACGCTCAAGGTCCTAAATGACATAACCGCCATCGATAAGAGACATTACTGTGCAGCCATTTTCATTGATCTGGCCAAGGCTTTCGACTCTGTCAATCACCACATCCTTATCGGCAGACTCGACAGCCTTGGTTTCTCAAATGATTGCCTCGCATGGTTCACCAACTACTTCTCCGATAGAGTTCAGTGTGTCAAATCAGAGGGCCTGTTGTCCGGGCCTCTGGCAGTCTCTATGGGGGTGCCACAGGGTTCAATTCTCGGGCCGACTCTCTTCTCTGTATACATCAATGATGTCGCTCTTGCTGCTGGTGAGTCTCTGATCCACCTCTACGCAGACGACACCATTCTGTATACTTCTGGCCCCTCTTTGGACACTGTGTTAACTACCCTCCAGACGAGCTTCAATGCCATACAACTCTCCTTCCGTGGCCTACAACTGCTCTTAAACGCAAGTAAAACTAAATACTCTTCAACCGATCGCTACCCGCACCTGTCCCCCCCCGTCCAGCATCACTACTCTGGACGGTTCTGTCTTAGATATTTGTAGTTGTCCACATAATCTAGATGTCTGGTTAGACTGTAAACTCTCCTTCCAGACTCACATCAAACATCTCCAATCTAAAATTAAATCTAGAATTGGCTTCCTATTTCGCAACAAAGCATCCTTCACTCATGCTGCCAAACATACCCTCGTAAAACTGACCATCCTACCGATCCTCGACTTCGGTGATGTCATTTACAAAATAGCCTCCAATACTCTACTCAACAAATTGGATGCAGTCTATCACAGTGCCATCCGTTTTGTTACCAAAGCCCCATATACCACCCACCACTGCGACCTGTAAGCTCTCGTTGGCTGGCCCTCGCTTTACACTCGTCGCCATACCCACTGGCTCCAGGTCATCTACAAGTCCCTGCTAGGTAAAGTCCCGCCTTATCTCAGCTCGCTGGTCACCATAGCAGCACCAACCCGTAGCACTCGCTCCAGCAGGTATAACTCACTGTTCACCCCCAAAGCCAATTCCTCCTTTGGCCGACTCTCCTTCCAGTTATCTGCTGCAAATGACTGGAACGAACTACAAAAATCTCTGAAACTGGAGACACTTATCTCCCTCACCAGCTTTAAGCACCAGCTGTCAGAGCAGTTCACAGACCCCTGCACCTGTATATAGCCCATCTGTAAATAGCCCAACCAACTACCTCATCCCCTACCGTATTTATTTATCTTGTTCCTTTGCACCCCAGTTTTTCTACATTGCACATTCATCTACTGCACATCTACCATTCCAGTGTTTAAATGCTATATTGTAATTATTTTGCCACCATGGCCTATTTATTGCCTTACCTTCCTTATCCTACCTCATTTGCAGTCTTTGTATATAGATTTGTTTTTTTTCTACTGTATTATTGACTGTATGTTTGTTTTACTCCATGTGTAACTCTGTGTTGTTGTATGTGTCAAACTGCTTTGCTTTATCTTGGCCAGGTCGCAGTTGTAAATGAGAACTTTGAACTTGCCTACCTGGTTAAATGAAGGTGAAATAAAATAAATAAAAATAGCATGGTGGTGGCTGCATCATGTTATGGGTATACTTGTCATTGGCAAGGACATCTACAAGTCCCTGCTAGGTAAAGTCCCGCCTTATCTCAGCTCGCTGGTCACCATAGCAGGAGTAAAAACAAAATCAACATTTGTTGAATAAAGCTACAGTGAGGGAAAAAATTATTTGATCCCCTGCTGATTTTGTACGTTTGCCCACTGACAAAGAAATTATCAGTCTATAATTTTAATGGTAGGTTTATTTGAACAGTGAGAGACAGAATAACAACAATAAAATCGAGAAAAAACGCATGTGAAAAATTTATGCTGCCTATGACACCAAGAACACCATACCCACCATCAAACATGGAGGTGGAAACATTATGCTTTGGGGGTGTTTTTCTGCTAAGGGGACAGGACAACTTCACCGCATCAAAGGGACAATGGACGGGGCCATGTACCGTCAAATCTTGGGTGAGAACCTCCTTCCCTCAGCCAGGGCATTGAAAATGGGTCGTGGATGGGTATTCCAGCATGACAATGACCCAAAACACAAGGCCAAGGCAACAAAGGAGTGGCTCAAGAAGAAGCACATTAAGGTTCTGGAGTGGCCTAACCAGTCTCCAGACCTTAATCCCATAGAAAATCTGTGGAGGGAGCTGAAGGTTCGAGACGACACAACAGTGGTAGGCTTGATTACCAACAACGACGAGACGGCCTACAGGGAGGAGGTGAGGGCCCTCGGAGTGTGGTGCCCTCTCACTCAACGTCAACAAAACAAAGGAGATGATCGTGGACTTCAGGAAACAGCAGAGGGAGCACCCCCCTATCCACATCGACGGGACAGTAGTGGAGAAGGTGGAAAGTTAAGTTCCTTGGCGTAAACATCACGGACAAACTGAAATGGTCCACCCACACAGACAGCGTGGTGAAGAAGGCGCAACAGCGATTTAGCATGGGTCCCCAGATCCTCAAAAGGTTCTACAGCTGCACCATCAAGAGCATCCTGACCGGTTGCATCACCGCCTGGTATGGGAACTGCTCGGCATCAGACCGTAAGGCACTACAGAGGGTAGTGTGTATGGCCCAGTACATCACAGGGGACAAGATTCCTGCCATTCAGGACCTATATACTAGGCAGTGTCAGAGGAAGGCCCAAAAAATTGTCAAAGACTCCAGTCACCCAAGTCATAGAATGTTTTCTCAGCTACCGCAGAAGTATTTACTTTCTTTTTTTACTTTAGTTTATTTAGTAAACATTTTCTTAACTTCTTGAACTGCATTGTTGGTTAAGGGCACGTAGTAAGCATTTCACGGTAAGGTCTACACCTGTTGTATTCAGCGCATGTGACAAATAAAATGTTATTTGATGTTGATTGTATTTTGATTGGAGTTCCTATAGTAGCCTACAGAAAATGCTAAATCAGTGAGTTAGATGAGTTTGTCAAATAGAAGTAATTCACCATCTGATACGAATACAGTGTCTTCCTCCAGTAACATTGTCACCCACAATAAACTTTTAAAAGAACTGCAATACTACAATTCTGCCATCTGTAGGATGACAACAAGAGTGCAACCTATAATCCAACTGTACACTTTGTAATCCTCATCCTCCTTGAGTCATCCTCCTAGAGTCAGATATATACAGTGAGCTCCAAAAGTATTGCGACAGTGACAAATTTGTTATTTTGGCTCTATACTCAAGCACTTTCGATTTGAAACGATAAGGTAAATAATGTAGCGTGTCATTTTGGAGTCACTTTTATTTTAAATAAGAATAGAATATGTTTCTGAACACTTCTACATTAATGTGGATGCTACCATGATTACGGATAATCCTAAATGAATTGTGAATAATGATTAGTGAGAAAGTTAGACAAACAAATGCTAACCTATCACCATTACAATTAGAGGGGAGGTAAGCATCTTTGATGCTAACCTCCCCTCTATGATATTTGTGCGTTTAACTTTCTCACTCATTGGTGAGTCACTGTTCCAATACTTTTGGAGCTCAGTGTATGAAAAAGCAGACAATAAAAAAAATGCATATAAAATATTGTAGGTCTACACGTCCCTATAATATATCCTATTCAATATGATTATCAGGCAATAGCAGTTTTTTTGTATACAAGGATGAAAGAGGTAGCTTTTTAGTAAATGTATTATTCATCTTCATTCTCAAGCTGTCCCTTTTCAACACACTAGCACAATCAGAACTGAGGTACTAAGGAACTGAGGTATGTTAAGGACGCTTCCATGAAAAAAAAAACTGAAAAGTGGTGCATGCATATGTATTCACCCCCTTCGTTATGAAGCCCCTAAATAAGATCTGGTGCAACCAATTACCTTCAGAAGTCACATAATTAGTTAAATAAAGTCCACCTGTGTGCAATCTAAGTGTCACATGATCTCAGTATGTATACATCTGTTCTGAAAGGCCCCAGAGTCTGCAACACCACCAAGCAAGTGGCACCATGTAGACCAAGGAGCTCTCCAAACAGGTCAGGGAAAAAGTTGTGGAGAAGTACAGATCAGGGTTGGATTATTTAAAAAATATCCGAAACTTTGAACATCCCACGGAGCACCGTTAAATCCATTATTAAAAAATTGAAAGAATATGGCAACAAACCTGTCAAGAGAGAGCCGCTCACCACAACTCATAGACCAGGCAAGGAGGGCATTAATCAGAGGCAACAAAGAGACAAAAGATTACCCTGAAGGAGCTGCAAAGCTCCACAGCGGAGATTGGATTATCTGTCCATAGAACCACTTTAAGATATACACTCCACAGAGCTGGGCTTTACGGAAGGGCGGCCAGAAAAAAGCCATTGCTTAAAGAAAAAAATAAGCAAACACATTTGGTGTTCGCCAAAAGGCATGTGGGAAACTCCCCAAACATATGGAAGAAAGTACTCTGGTCAGATGAGACTCAAATTTAGCTTTTTACCTTAAAAGGAAAATGCTAAACTTAGCAAAAAAAGAAACGTCCCAGTCTTTCAAAAATCCAAATAACTTCACAGATCTTCATTGTAAAGGGTTTAAACACTGTTTTCCATGCTTGTTCAATGAACCATAAACAATTAATTAACATGCACCTGTGGAACGGTCGTTAAGACACTAACAGCTTACAGACGGTAGACAATTAAGGTCACAGTTATGAAAACCTAGGACACTAAAAGAGGCCTTTCTACTGACTCTGAAAAACACCAAAAGAAAGATGCCCAGAAAGGTCCCTGCTCATCTGCGTGAACGTGCCTTAGGCATGCTGCAAGGAGGCATGAGGACTGCAGACGTGGCAAGGGCAATAAATTGCAATGTCCGTACTGTGAGACAGTGCTACAGGGAGACAGGACGGACAGCTGATCGTCCTCGCATTGGCAGACCACGTGTAACAACACCTGCACAGGATCGGTACATCCGAACGTCACACCTGCGGGACAGGTACAGGATGGCAACAACAACTGACCGAGTTACACCAGGAACGCACAATCCCTCCATCAGTGCTTAGACTGTCCGCAATAGGCTGAGAGAGGCTGGACTGAGGGCTTGTAGACCTGTTGTAAGGCAGGTCCTCACCAGACATCACCAGCAACGTCGCCTATGGACACAAACCCACTGTTGCTGGACCAGACAGGACTGGCAAAAAGTGCTCTTTACTGACGAGTCGCGGTTTTGTCTCACCAGGGGTGATGGTCGGATTCGCGTTCATCGTCGAAGGAATGAGCATTACACCAAAGCCTGTACTCTGGAGCGGGATCGATTTGGAGATGGAGGGTCCGTCATGGTCTGGGGCGGTGTGTCACAGCATCATCGAACTGAGCTTGTTGTCATTGCAGGCAATCTCAATGCTGTGTGTTACAGGGAAGACATCCTCCTCCCTCATGTGGTACCCTTCCTGCAGGATCATCCTGACATGACCCTCCAGCATGACAATGCCACCAGCCATACTGCTCGTTCTGTGCGTGATTTCCTGCAAGACAGGAATGTCAGTGTTCTGCCATGGCCAGCGAAGAGCCCGGATCTCAATCCCATTGAGCATGTCTGGGACCTGTTGGATCGGAGGGTGAGGGCTAGGGCCAATCCCCCCATAAATGTCCGGGAACTTGCAGGTGTCTTGGTGGATGAGTGGGGTAACATCTCACAGCAAGAACTGGCAAATCTGGTGCAGTCCGTGAGGAGGAGATGCACTGCATTCCTTAATGCAGCTGGTGGCCACACCAGATACTGACTGTTACTTTTGATTTTGACCCCCACTTTGTTCAGGGACACATTATTTCATTTCTGTTAGTCACATGTCTGTGAAACTTGTTCAGTTTATGTCTCAGTTGTTAAATCTTATGTTTATACAAATACTTACACATGTTAAGTTTGCTGAAAATAAAAGCAGTTGACAGTGAGAGGACGTTTCTTTTTTTGCTGAGTTTATATACATACACACAGTACCAGTTTACATTGTAGAATAATAGTGAAGATAAAACTATGAAATAACACATATGGGATCATGTAGTAGCCAAAAGTGTTAAACAAATCAAAATATATTTTATATTTGAGATTCTTCAAAATAGTCACCCTTTGCCTTGATGAGAGCTTTGCACACTCTTTGCACATGACAGAATCATTAGATCATTTGTTTTGGTCCTGTCCATATGTAGCTTGTTTTTGGTCACAGGTTCAGGAATGGCTGAAGAATTGCATTGATGGAAGATTTGAAAAGTCACAGTCAATCGATCAACAATGTTAATCTTTCATTTACAATCTGTAGAAACTATGAGAATAGAAAGGTTAACAGCACAGTTGAAAAACTGGAAGGTCTTCAGAGAGGGTAACTGAGGGTTGGGACTAAAAACAAACAAAAGATAACTAATGTAAAATATACTGTGTCCGCAAAATGTATGTAGTATGTATAAGCTGGAAATAGAAGCCTAAGTGTTGTTGTCCATTAGTTTTCTCCAATTAGGAAAGGGGTGATTGGGTTAGGGTAAAAAAATTAAAAAATAAATCCAGAAGAAAATGTATAAAGAAAAAATTAATCAGCTTTCTGCTGTGTAATGTCACATGCATCTATCAATAAAGACTAGGATGGGACCATTTCTTTTGTAGATTTTCTCAACTGAAATAAAATATAAAAAAGTGGCTCTGAAAGCGTTTGGAACGGTTCATGCATATATTATGACAACATTTTTGTTAGTTTCGGTCTTCAGCAAAGTTTTTTTCCTGCTATTTGTTCACACAATACTTTTTCCCCTCAAAGCGAGCCTAAGTCGGTAGCCAACGTCTACGCCCCTCCGTCGGTGATTGGTCAACAGTGGGATTCTTCAATGAAGTCTGTGGTCATTCAACGAGAGACTAAACGTTTTCATGCAAATTTTTTCACTTGAGAATTACTGCGCCAAACATCTTAGTTAGATGTCAAATTGCACGAATAAGATCTCCTCGACAAAAACGTCAACATTTATGACAGATTCTATGACTTATCATTAATTCGGACTATTTTGGGCTACGGCGTCTCAAGATGGACAAACGGTACTATTGTCACTTTTGTTTTGTTTTTCAAGTGAATATCTTTTAAGGCAGGGGTTCCCAAACTTGTTCACTTGGGGCCCACCTTTCAGCATTGGGGAACATCCTGCACCCCCTGCGTGCGCCACGTCTATTTTCTATGGGCACAAGCACTGTTCATGACAAACTGTTCAAACCCCTCTTGTTGGTGTAGAGAATTTTGTAGGTTTAAAGCTTATTTCATGCAATTCTACACATTTTGTCATGGGGTGCAAAGAACATTTTGCAGTTTTAAAACTACTTTTCTTGCAATTCTATAGATTTTGCCAACATCTAATGTGTATTCATGTGATATGAGTGACAAAGAAATTACAACAATATCTAAACAACCTAAATATAAAAACAGTAGCTGACATGGGCTAGTTGATCTGGACATTTATGACAAGTTGTAAATAGCACTCTAAGTTATGCAATGACTAACATGGCAAGAGGAAGTGATGATGCACTACCTAATTTCGAAATTTCTGGACCGAGTTCCTTTAAAAAATAACCCCTTGCATGCCCCAGTTTGGAAACCACTGTTTTACAGGCACACTCATTCAGTTCAGCTAGCCTCCAGCCCAACCGAAGCATGAGGACACCTTTAGGGTGATTATTAGGTTGCATAAACATGAGTGCTTTCCCCAAAAAATGTTGGCCTTCAAATTTGTTTTCTAAACATAAATAAAGAGGATAGGTTGCTGCTGGAGGTCAGACTGTGAGACAGGCAGGCTGTCTCCGACTGGGGAGAGAAGCATGCTTGCTAAATAGAGGATGGTGCGGGAGAGGATGGCCGCCATTTTATTAGCTCTTAACCAACCGTGCTATTTTGTTTGTTTTTTCGCATTGTTTGTTACTTATTTTGTACATAATGTGGCTGCTACCGTCTCCTATGACTGAAAAGAGCTTCTGGACATCAGAACAGCGATTACTCACCTCAAATTGGGCAAATCATTTTTCTTTAATGAGTCGGACTGGAAGGATGAACTCCAAACACCCGAACAGGCCCTCATCTCCGTCAATCGCAGGAGAAAGAAACTGAGATTCCGCGGAAGGATATCGGGGAGCCTTATGAGGGTCAGGCGACGAATAGCTAATCTGCCTTTGCCATCCGTACTGTTAGCCAACGTTCAATCTAGTGATGCACCGATATGACATTTTTGGCCGATACCGATATCCGATATTTTCCTTGCAAAAAAAAAACCGATACCAATATTTAAAAAATGTGCGGCGTTTTAAGCATTCTAGTACAGTTAAATAGTTAACACACACATGGACGCAGCAGTCTAAGGCACTGCATCTTAGTGCAAGAGGCGTCACTACAGTGCCTGGTTCAAATCCAGACTGTATCACATCCGGCCGTGATTGGAGGTCCCATAGGGCGGCTCACAATTGGCCAAGCGTCGTCCGGGCCGTCATTGTAAATGGCATTTACTTATGTCCCCATTAGCAGAAAAACATAATCAAAACCGATTTCTTTCACTTACTTGCTGTACTCTTTCGTTGTTCATTTGTTCAGTCGTTTCATTCTCAAGCAGGATTTATTTCTATGGAACGGCGTTTGGGTCTTTGCGTGTCAAAAAAGATACACATCAAAAAACACTATTTGATGTGTCAAATAACACAACATAATCTGTTTCAGTAGCTATTGTTAGCTAGCTAACTATATAGCTAGGTGTCATCTAAAATAACCCTAAATCATAAGACAGTTCGTGTTTAATTAATGGTGGTTGCACCCATCTATGTGAATCTAGCCACAATAAGGATTAGCCACAATAGTGGACTTTGCGGTTAGCCTTCAAAATAAAAGTATGGCATAATTCTACTATTTGTATTCATTTGCATCACTGTCAATTACACTTTTATTTTGAAGGCAAACCACAAATTCCACTATTGTGCCTCTATCCTTATTGTAGCTAGCTACACAACACATACCCGGTCCGGTCGAGCCTCACTAGCCAGATGAAGCTAGCTGGCTGCTTATAACGTTCGCTTTGGGCAACAGGGTTAAGTAGCTGGCAAGCTATTTATTTTCATGAACTGTTCAATTTCAATAGGCAAACAACAAGTGGCAACCTAGCTAATACTTACTCACAAGGATTCCTAAATCATTCCTAAGAATAATGAAAATGACTGCAGTTTCTACTGGTCATTGTTTTCAGGCTGGTTGTATTGGTGCTAGCTAGTCAAAGTCACCATTATTTGTCAGTTGTACAACCAAATGCCTTCAACCGAAATGTGTCTTCCGCATTTAACCCAACCCCTCTGAATCAGAGAGGTGCGGGGGGCTGCCTTTAATCGACATCCACGTCTTGGCGCCTGGGAACAGTGGGTTAACTGCCTTGTTCAGGGCAGAACGACAGATTTTTTCCTTGTCAGCTCGGGGATTCGAACTTGCAACCCTCCGGTTACAAGTCCAACGCTCTAACCACTAGGCTACCTGCCGCCACCAGCCAGCTAGGTACCAAGCTAAAGCTAGCTACCCCAGAAGTTGCAGTCAAACAAATTATGCTTTATTACCAACGCGGTATTGTAAACACTTCGTTCGTGGCCGGTGTTTGCTTGTTTGCAGAAATTTTTGTACAGCTTTGATAGTGCTACTGTATCTTTTTTGACACGCAAAGACCCAAACGGTGTTCCATAGTATGTATGTCGTGAAGCTAAAAGCAGTGACGCTATTACTGTGCACACTTGGTAGTGTGTACCAGTGCTCAACCAGTCGGCGAAAGCCAACATCACCCATGACAGAGAACGGTTGATTGTCAAGGGCAATGAATACCATTATCATGGCTTTTGCTTTTGAGTTATCTCGCTGAAATGTTTACTCTTTCAAATGACTGCTTGACTTGTTGACTGCTCGAGCCACAAAGCAGACATTGTGGGCTAGGTTAGGAATGCTGTGTTGCATGTGTAGCATGACGTAATACGTGCCGTTATTACGTCATGTACCTACGTTATATATATACAGTGGGGCAAAAAAGTATTTAGTCAGCCACCAATTGTGCAAGTTCTCTCACTTAAAAAGATGAGAGAGGCCTGTAATTTTCATCATAGGTACACTTCAACTATGACAGACAAAATGAGGAAAACAAATCCAGAAAATCACATTGTAGGATTTTTAATGAATTTATTTGCAAATTATGGTGGAAAATAAGTATTTGGTCACATACAAACAAGCAAGATTTCTGGCTCTCACAGACTTGTAACGTCTTCTTTAAGAGGCTCCTCTGTCCTCCACTCGTTACCTGTATTAATGGCACCTGTTTGAACTTGTTATCAGTATAAAAGACACCTGTCCACAACCTCAAACAGTCACACTCCAAACTCCACTATGGCCAAGACCAAAGAGCTGTCAAAGGACACCAGAAACAAAATTGTAGACCTGCACCAGGTTGGGAAGACTGAATCTGCAATAGGTAAGCAGCTTGGTTTGAAGAAATCAACTGTGGGAGTAATTATTAGGAAATGGAAGACATACAAGACCACTGATAATCTTCCTCGATCTGGGGCTCCACGCAAGATCTCACCCCATGGGGTCAAAATGATCACAAGAACAGTGAGCAAAAATCCCAGAACCACACGGGGGGACCTAGTGAATGACCTGCAGAGAGCTGGGACCAAAGTAACAAAGCCTACCATCAGTAACACACTACGCCGCCAGGGACTCAAATCCTGCAGTGCCAGACGTGTCCCCCTGCTTAAGCCAGTACATGTTCAGGCCCGTCTGAAGTTTGCTAGAGAGCATTTGGATGATCCAGATGAGGACTGGGAGAATGTCATATGGTCAGATGAAACCAAAATAGAACTTTTTGGTAAAAACTCAACTCGTCGTGTTTGGAGGACAAAGAATGCTGAGTTGCATCCAAAGAACACCATACCTACTGTGAAGCATGGGGGTGGAAACATCATGCTTTGGGGCTGTTTTTCTGCAAAGGGACCAGGACGACTGATCCGTGTAAAGGAAAGAATGAATGGGGCCATGTATCGTGAGATTTTGAGTGAAAACCTCCTTCCATCAGCAAGGGCATTGAAGATGAAACGTGGCTGGGTCTTTCAGCATGACAATGATCCCAAACACACCGCCCGGGCAACGAAGGAGTGGCTTCGTAAGAAGCATTTCAAGGTCCTGGAGTGGCCTAGCCAGTCTCCAGATCTCAACCCCATAGAAAATCTTTGGAGGGAGTTGAAAGTCCGTGTTGCCCAGCGACAGCCCCAAAACATCACTGCTCTAGAGGAGATCTGCATGGAGGAATGGGCCAAAATACCAGCAACGTGTGTGAAAACCTTGTGAAGACTTACAGAAAACGTTTGACCTCTCATTGCCAACAAAGGGTATATAACAAAGTATTGAGAAACTTTTGTTATTGACCAAATACTTATTTTCCACCATAATTTGCAAATAAATAAATTAAAAATCCTACAATGTGATTTTCTGGATTTCTTTTTCTCATTTCGTCTGTCATAGTTGAAGTGTACCTATGATGAAAATTACAGGCCTCGTCTCATCTTTTTAAGTTGGAGAACTTGCACAATTGGTGGTTGACTAAATACTTTTTTGCCCCACTGTAGGTATGCACGGTAGCTTTGACATCGGTCTTTAACATCGGCGTTAAACTAGACATCAGTTGGAATTTTTAGCTAATATCGGCCGATTCCAATATGTTCACTGACATTTCGTGCATCCCTAGTTCAATCGCTGGGGAAAAAATGGGATGAAGTAAAAGCACGTATATCCTACCAATGGGATATTAAAAACTGTAATATCTTATGTTTCACCGAGTTGTGGCTGAACAACGACATTAATAACATACAGCTGGCGGGTATCGGCAGGATAGAACAGCAGCTCTGGTAAGACACTGGCGGCGGCCAATGTATATTTGTAAACAACAACTGGTGCACGATATCTAAGGAAGTCTCAAGGTTTTGCTCGCCTGAGGTAGAGTATCTCATGATAAGCACACTATGTACCTAGAGAGTCTGTATTTTTCGTAGCTGTTTACATACCACCCTAGACGGACGCTTGCACTAAAACCGCACTCAATGAGCTGTATACCGCAATAAGCAAACAGGAAAACAATCATCCAGAGGCGGCGCTCCTAGTGGCCGGGACTTTAATGCAGGGAAACTTAAACCGTTTTACCTTATTTCTATCAGCATGTTAAATGTGCAACCAGAGGGGGAGAGGAAGAAAAAAAGAAAAAAAACTCTAGACCACATTTACTCCACACACAGAGACACGTACATAGCTCTTCCTCGCCCCCCATTTGGAAAGTGTGACCATAATTCTATCCTCCTGATTCCTGTTTACAATCAAAAACTAAAGCAGGAAGCACAAGTGACACGGTCAATAGAAAAGTGGTCAGACGAAGCAGATGCTAAACTACAGGACTGTTTTTCTAGCACAGACTGGAATATGTTCCGGGATTCTTCTGATGGCATTGAGGAGTACACCACATCAGTCACTGGCTTCATAAATAAGTGCATTGATGACATCATCCCCACAGTGACTGTACGTACATACCCCAACCAGAAGCCATAGATTATAGGCAACATTCGCACTGAGCAAAAGGGTAGAGCTGCCGCTTTCAAGGAGCGGGACTTTAAACCGGAAGCTTATAAGAAATCCCCCTATGCCCTCCGATGAACCATCAAACAGGCAAAGGATCAATACAGGGCTAAGATCGAATCGTACTACACCGGCTCCGACGCTCGTTGGATGTGGCAGGGCTTGCAAACTATCACAGACTACAAAGGGAAGCAAAGCCGAGAGCTGCCCAGTGACACGAGCCTACCAGACGAGCTAAATAAATTCTAAGCTCGCTTCGAGGCAAGTAACACTGAAACATGCATGAAAGCATCAGCTGTTCCGGACGACTGTGTGATCACACTCTCTGCAGCCGATGTGAGTAAGAACTTTAAACAGGTCAACATTCACAAGGCCGCAGGGCCAGACGGATTACCAGGACGTGTACTCCGAGCATGCGCTGACCAACTGGCAAGTGTCTTCACTGACTTTTCAACCTCTCCCTGTCTGAGTCTGTAATACCAACATGTTTCAAGCAGACTACCATGGTGTTCTTGGGCACAGGGACTAAGGTAACCTGCCTAAATGACTACCAACCCATAGCACTCATGTCTGTAGCCATGAAGTGCTTTGAAAGGCTGGTCATGGCTCACATCAACACCATTATCCCAGAAACCCTAGACCCACTCCAATTTGCATACCGCCGCAAAGATCCACAGATGATGCAATCTCTGTTACACTCCACACTGCCTTTTCACACCTGGACAAAAGGAACACCTATGTGAGAATGCTATTGATTGACTACAGCTCAGCGTTCAACACCATAGTGCCCTCAAAGCTCATCACTAAGCTAAGGACCCTGGGACTAATCATCTCCCTCTGCAACTGGATCCTGGACTTCCTGACGGGCTGCCCCCAGGTGATAATGTTAGGTAACAACACATCTGCCACACTGATCCTCAACACGTGGGCCCCTCAGGGGTGCGTGCTCATTCCCTTCCTGTACTCCCTGTTCACTTATGACTGCATGGCCAGGCACGACTCCAACACCATCATTAAGTTTGCCGATGACAACAGTGGTAGGCCTGATCACCAACAACAACGAGACAGCCTATAGGGAAGAGGTCAGAGACCTGACCGTGTGGTGCAAGGACAACAATCTCTTCCTCAACGTGATCAAGACAAAGTAGATGATTGTGGGCTAAAGGAAAATTAGGACCGAGCACGCCCCCATTCTCAGCAACAGGGCTGTAGTGAAGCAGGTTGAGAGCTTCAAGTTCCTTGGCATCCACATCACCAACAAATGAACATGGTCCACACACCAAGTCAGTCGTGAAGAGGGCACGGCAAAACCTATTCCCCCTCAGGAGACTGAAAAGATTTGGCATGGGTCCTCAGATCCTCAAAAGGTTCTACAGCTGCACCATCGAGAGAATCCTGACGGGTTGCATCACTGCCTGGTATGGCAACTGCTTGGCCTCCGACTGCAAGGCACTACCGAGGGTAGTGAGTACGGCCCAGTACATCACTGGGGCCAAGCTTCCTGCCATCCAGGACCTCTATACCAGGTGGTGTCAGAGGAAGGCCCTAAAAATTGTCAAGGACTCCAGGCACCCTAGTCATAGACTGTTCTATCTGCTACCGCACAGCAAGCAGTACCGGAGTGCCAAGTCTAGGTCTAAGAGGCTTCTAAACAGCTTGTACCCCCAAGCCATAAGACTCCTGAACATCAAATCAAATGGCTACCCAGACCTTTTGCATCCCCCCCCCACCCCACCCCACCTTCTACACTGCTGCCACTCCCTGTTAGTATTTATGCATAGTCACTTTAATATCTCTACCTACATGTACATATTACCTCAATTACCTTGACTAACCGGTGCCCCCCGCACATTGACTCTGTACCGGTACCCCTTGTATTTAGCCTTGCTATTGTTATTTTACTGCTGCTCTTTAAATATTTGTTACTTTTATCTCTTACTTTTTTTAAAGTATTTTCTTAAAACTGCATTGTTGGTTAAGGGCTTGTAAGTAAGCATTTCACTCTAAGGTTTACGCCTGTTGTATTCGCGCATGTGACAAATAACATTTTATTTGCTTGAGCCTGAGGTTCATAGAAACAGCCCTCTAATTCTGTAGCCAACTAAACACCAGAAGTTTCAAAGTTTATAAAACTACCAAGGTTGTCTTTGAACTCACAAAGTCGAGCCCAATATAACAGTTACCAATTATCACTCATTTTGAGAATTAGCGCTCACACATGCCATCTCGTCACTTCGCAATAGAAACTTTATACCACTTGAAAAATATAATGTTCTATATAATTAACATTTGTGCTTATGAATTGACCATGTTAAAATGTGACTGTACTTTGTTACAATTGTTACAAGAATTAAGGGTTTGTTATGAAATCATTTCCAATCCATCAAATTCATCATGGTATATTATTGGTGGAGTCAAATTCAAGTTCTGCAAGTTATGCGCCTGTCTGATATGCATTTTGAGCTGGAGAAACTGTTTAAATGTAAATGGTTGCAAGTATGGCCCCATTGTCAGCAAGGTAGCATGGTGCATCGTTCAAAAACACACGTCTTTTCCATTCCTCTACTGCAGAGTTCTGTCACAGTGTTTCCTTTATTTTTAGCAGCTACATAAAGTTAAATATAGACTTGGTTTCCTCTATCGTAATCACTCCTTTTTCACCCCAGCTGCCAAACTAACCCTGATTCACATGATCATCCTACCCATGCTAGATTACGGAGACATAATTTATAGATCGGCAGGTAAGGGTGCTCTCGAGTGGCTAGATGTTCTTTACCATTCGGCCATCAGATTTGCCACCAACGCTCCTTATAGGACACATCACTGCACTCTATACTCCTCTGTAAACTGGTCATCTCTGTATACCCGTCGCAAGACCCACTGGTTGATGCTTATTTATGAAACCCTCTTATGCATCACTCCCCCCAATTTAAGATATCTACTGCAGCCCTCATCGTCCACAAATAAACACCCGTTCTGCAGCTAGCGACTGGAACGAGCTGCAATAAACACTCAAACTGGAGTTCTCAATCTCTTCATTCAAAGACTCAATCATGGACAATCTTACTGACAGTTGTGGCTGCTTTGTGTGATGTATTATTGTCTCTATCTTCTTGCGCTTTGTGCTGTTGTCTGTGCACAATAATGTTTGTACCATGTTATGAGCTGCTACCATGTTGTGTTGCTACCATGTTGTTATGTGTTGCTGCCTTGCTATGTTGTTGTCTTGGGTCTCTCTTTATGTAGTGTTGTCTCTCTTGTTGTGATGCGAGTTTTGTCCTATATTTATATTGTATTTATTTTTTATTTATAATCCCAGGCCCCGTCTCCACAGGAGGCCTTTTGCCTTTTGGTAGGCCTTCACTGTAAATAATATTTTTTTCTTAACTGACGTGCCTAGTTAAATAAAGATTAAATAAAATACAAATAAATTAAAAGTCACTTCGTTTTGCCCTGACTTCACCATTGGCTTTGAATGGGCATTTGATACACCTAATTTAGTCAATCTGCAATTAAAAGGCAAGGATGACAAGCAAAGGATTGTGATAGCTGAAATTATAGAATATTCAAGTTAGTCTGTAAGACATGCAGAAAGGCGTGTTCTCGGGTTACCTTTTTATACAGGTATCCTTCTTTGTCGATGGGTGAGCTGCACGACTGAAAATGAGTGAGGATCTTCCCAGTAATCTTCATCTCAACACCATGCTTTTACCATAGGAGTAGCTGGAGTTGGGCTACATAAAAACAAGTTAGTTAGTAGGGCACCCACCACATCACTGCAGCACATTCTCTCACTGCGGACTTTACTTGGCAAAAAAATATTCAAATGTTTTTGAATTATCGAATGATTGTTTTATCTAATGATGTAACGCCATATGCGTTTGAACTTTAAGAGTAATACAAAGGTCGCATACTTCGTTGCTGTGTTGGTGAAATGACGCATCTTTACGAATATTAGGCGTATTCAATATGCGCAAATTAATTCGCTCGATTGTTTAACTACCGTACACAATCCGTAATTATTATATACAATTGTAAAGCAAAAACGCATGGGCTACTGTAGCGTTCATCATGAGAAATGTATTTAACGTATCTGCTTCCGCATTTGTAAAATAAAGCCAAATTGAAGTTTTGTAATATTAATGGGCTACGAAGTCGTAGGCGACTTCTCTTCACCGAGAGGAACTCGAATGAGTATGCCTAGTAAAAGCATAGGGTAAATGCGGTTGTTTACTCACCTCTGCAGAATAACGTGTAAAGGCTCACCTGGCTAGATGGGATACAGTTGTTGTCAAATTGACGTAAAAATAAAATGTTGAATTTTAGCTAACCTAACCCTTTTCTTAACCTTAACCTAATTCTCATAATATGTTACGTTAATTCTCCTAACCTGCTACGAAAAATTAATTGTGACATAAACTGTATCCCTTCTAGACAAAACCGTCCCACCAGCTCCTTGGGTGTTGTCAAACACTTCCTGGTAACTAAGGTGAGCGCTCAACTGAGCACATCGTCCACGTCAGCGCCTCATAGGTATCATGGGACCACGCCCCTCAACTGTATGCTGATAAAGCCAGTGGTGTAAAGTCCTTAAGTAAAAGTACTTCTTAAGTCGTTTTTTGGGGTATCTGTACTTTCCTATATATTTTTTTACAACTTTTACTCCACTACATTGCTAAAGAAAATATATACTTTTTACTCCCATACATTTTCCCTGACACCCAAAAGTACCTGTTACATTTGGAATGCTCTGTCAGGACAGCAATATGGACCAGTTCACGCACCTTTCAATATAATGCGTTGTCATCCCTACTGCCTCGGATCTGGCGCAATCACTAAACACAAATATTGGGCTTGTAAATGATGTGTGTTGGAAGTGTGACCTTGTCTGTCTGTAAAAAATAAAATGTTTGCTTAAATTTGATGCATTACTTTTACTCAAGTATGACAATTGAGTACTTTTTACACTGCCATACATAAGTACATTTTAAAACCCGATACTTTTACTCAAGTAGTATTTTATTGGGTGACTCACTTTTACTTGAGTCATTTTCTTTTAAGGCATTTTTACTTTCACTCAAGTATGACCATTGGGTAATGTTTTTACCACTGAAGCCAGCATTGGATTGAATGAACTGTATTCACAATGTCAGGTCACACTAGATCTGAGGTCATGTTGATAAGGGACTCCTTTGTCATGGGGTTGTATACCCCATTGTCTTCTCTGTTGGTTTATGCCAATCTCATCAACCGGCATACAATCTTGTTGTAGCCTATGAAATCATACTAGGTATTTATCCTTTGAACTGTACAATTAAGTTAATGATTTGTGATCGTTTCTGAATGTGTTGCAATTGCCTCGAATGCACACATAATGGAAATGACTTAGATTAAACTGCTTATGTTAATGTCGATTGCGGAAACAGTCATGGGAATTTGTTCCATACAGTGTTAAATGCCATGTACTATCCTCATGGGTTTGTAATAAAATAAAGGCACATGCTTATCATGTGTCCATTTCATTGTCTGAGTAGTGACTGACCACCAAACACTGTAAGGCTGTGTTTACACAGGCAGTCCAATGCTGATATTTGTTTCACTAATTGAGCAAAAGAACAGAATTGGGCTGCCTGTGTAAACACAGCCTAAGAGTTGCACAATTCCCCACTCTAAGACTAGTGCAATTTTGTAACATGAAGTAGGCCTTTCATTATGACGATTATAAAATTAGAGCATGACATTCTGAGATGAACACTAAAATAACCGTGTTCCTGTTTTGTCCCAACTAGCCACCAGACCAACTGAGCTAATTGATCAGTTGAATGATTGACTAAACTCAACACACCTGAGCCCTATACTAGCCTGCCCCGGGTCAGGCGAACGCCATTTATCCTGAAAGGTTGCATCATTATCCCCTTCATTTGAGGAACATGACAGATTAAATATTCTAATCCAATGTGTGTTAAATAGTAATGTTAATACCTATCAAATTTAGTAATGATAGAATGCATTTGAAATTTCACACACGGTAAAACATTTTGTATGAATTAATACAATTATTGTATCGATAGGAGTGGGGGGGGTGCTTGTGCATTAATACACACACCAACACCGGCATTAACGATAATAAAATAAAGACCGCACTTCTAAAATACTTTTCACACCATAGCCTGCTGAATTTGCAAGCTAACCTTAATTTAATTTTGATTTCGGCACAAATTAAAATGTGTCTGGTTCAGCATTTTCAGTGAAGAGTTCGAAATGCAGTTAACCGTCATTACGGAAACCATCTAGTGTAAGAACCCAAAGATTATGGATATACTGACATGTCTCTCCACCCTAACAATGGAAGTCGTCGTTCACAAAGCAGCACGGTGGGCTGTCTAGCTCCTGCCTATCCTTTCTTTGAATTGGTGGATACATCTCATTATTGTAATCTATTTTTTAATATTCGATGAGGTTTGTTGACATCAACGGCCAGTATTCAATGGAGAGAGATGCTATGCTACTAGCCTCATGACATGAATATGCATGATAAAAAAATGTAAGTAATATGAAACTTCTTGCTTGGTAGGCGAAACAATGAAAGAACTGCTAGAGCGAGACAGATTTTCCTCCGAGTTGGGTCACTTCCTCTTCGCGTATAATACGAATGAAGCTGGATCTACTCATGGTTTTCGGCTAGCCAGAGGTGTAATCATTACGCTGTTTCTATTTTGCAAACGGAAAACTCAAGACTTTCTATTGGACAAATTCAGGTAGGCCCCGCCTTGTTTGGTTCGGTTTGGTATACCCCTCTGGTCTTCCAGGTAGGTTAAATAAAAAGAATGACATGCCGGGGTTGCCTACTCCTCCCTGCATTAGAGGTTGCAAGCCTGTTCAATTCATTCTATTTCTATGTTCTGACATGTAGAAAGAGAGTCCTGACCCAAATCCTCAGTTTACTCACTTCTCTCTTTAATCACCATGAACACAATGTTGTAATGCTAAATATTTGTCACACAACATCCAAGCCTTTCCTGTATGTGTACAGAGGAGATAAATGTTTCAGTGTACAAAATTGTTGCTCACACAGCACTCTCTTATTCAAAAGCCAGTGATAAGAGGTTTGCCTATTGAATAATGAACACTCCAGTGGATCAAAGGTATGCCATCCACTAATGGTCAAAATACATGTTACCCATTGACAAAATCGATAACCTGAATAAACCAGTCAATCCACCTACGAGTATGACCCAATCACTTTACTTTTTCAGCACTGCAGATCTTATGGTAATTTCGGTACCACACACTGTATGTGCATTCATATAGTCATTCATATGCACTGTATGTGCATTTTTATAGTCTTTTCTCAAAAGATTGCTTTGAACGCCTAGTTCGACTGTTGATCTCTCCACGCCTGCTGCAGGTGTAAGGTCTCTCCGATGTGGATCTTCTGGTGCCTCTTTAGGTTCTCCCCACGGCTGAAGCTCTTGCCGCACTGGCCGCAATAGTATGGCTTCTCCCCTGTGTGGACCCTCTTGTGCTTTTTGAGGTCCCCGGCCTGACTGAAACACCGGCCACACTGAAGGCAGCAGTAGGGTTTCTCGCCCGTGTGACAGCGCTGGTGGATACGCAGGTTCCCCACACGGCTGAACGTCTTGCCACACACGAAGCAGCTGTGCGGCTCATCCCTCCTGAAGTGTTGCCTGTGGTGTTTCCTCCCGTCCCTGCTGTTTTTCCCAAACCCAAACCTCCTCCCGACGCTGTTGTGACTCGAGTGGACAAATACGAGTTCGTTATATGGTCCAGTGCTCACATGAGACTTGTGAGCATTTGTTGTTGGGTCGTAGCGTGTGGAATTGCAGCTTAAATCGACACAATCAAAGGTCTCCGGGATAGTCAACGGTTCGGGTGCTGAACACTCGGTGGGCTCGGGTTCCGTCTTGATAACAGTCAGATTGATGCCAAGCTGGGTGTTTCCCTGTGAAGTGTTATTCAGGTCTGAATGAGAGTCATTTTTCACACCCTGAGGCACGTGGACCGAAACAGCTTCATCTGATTGCTGTGCCACCCCCTCGTGATGCCCGGGTAAGGTTAGGGTAAAGTTACACTCTGTCTCATAGTCTGCTGTTTGATCCAGCTCCAGTGCATTGTACTCCTCCTCCTCCTGCCTTAGTCCCACGGTCTGTTCGAAGGTGATCGCTGGTTTCTCGTCTACCTGTGTGGGCTCTGGGCTGTCCTGCCTCAGACTAGGGCTCCAACCCTGCTCTGACGGTTTCTCGATGGTCGCTCTTCCACAGCCACCAGTCACAGGAAATGGTGCAAGTTTAGCAGCTGCAAAACAAAACGGTGAAAGGGTGAACTTGAGCAAGCAGCAGAAAATGCCATCTTATTGATTTGATTATGTTGGCCAGCCACCGAGACACTATCCTGACTCACCTGTGTTCTCTCTCTTCATCTTGTCCTGCATTTCCTGCAATCTTCTCCTCAGACTCTCATTTTCTCTCTGAGTTCTGGCTGTTTTCTCCTGGTACTCTGACACAGTCTCTTTCACAACCTCCAGAACCTCATGCACTGCCACCGTCAGCAGCTTCGCCACACGGGCATTCAGACGCTCAATTTTGGACATCCTGAAAGGAACATAAACAGAGGTGTCTGCTGGTCTGGACCAAAAACTATTGCATTACTTTAATTTCATAATAAGCAAACAGTGCAGTGTTAATTCACCTGCCACTAGATATTGATAAGAGGGATTGACTGTTATTGAATGACATAATGAGCAGCTTATCCAATTCGAACAGAAAGCTCAACCAATGAGAATGCTCATTGGTTGGTCACCCTCTTTGGTTGTACCTCTGTAGTGTAGTGTTGCACGGTATACCAAAACTTCGATACTAGAACATGAAAAACAGTTCGGTACTAGAATTTGTTACTTTCTGTACTTCTGTCAAATGTGTCTCACGTCGTATAATGATTGAGAGGACCAAGTCTGTATCAGCACAGCCAATGTCCCCTTCTGCAGTGAGCGCACTGTTCATGCCTCTTACCTGCTCCATTTACTCATTGCTAGCTCCCCACTCATGCTGCACAGAAGTTACCACACTTGGATAATGCAACACGGCATGTAGAAATGTAACTGTTTGCAAAACAATGTCCATACAGGCTAGAAACCTTCTACAATGCAAGATACCGGTAGCTTCCAGTTGTAATTGTAGGTTAACTTTTCTTGCTAGCTTACAGCTGAAGCTATCATCAAATAATTCACAACCCTAGTACTTTCTTTGTGATATAATGCAAATCATAACGCAAAATATGCTGATTTCAAAGCTGACTGTCACCAAAAACGTTATTAATTCACTTAATCGTCTCTGCATCACATCCAAAGATACTTTCCCGTCTGTCACGTCTCTCTCAACTGACTATATGGGCAGTAGCCTCGTCATGAATGACTTCATTAATGGATTTTATAAAAAAATAAGAGATTGTAAATGTTGATCAGTACAATAAAATAAGTCCCAAATGGGAGGGAAACAGTGTCATCTGTAGCCACATTAAATAATTTTAAAAGTATTTTCTTAAAACTGCATTGTTGGATAAGGGCTTGTAAGCATTTCACTGTAAGGTCTACATCTGTTGTATTCGGCACATGTGACAAATACAATTGGATTTGATTAGTGTAAACAAGCACAATAACTCAATGTATGCATTCACCTGTATTGTGAATAGGCCGCCTAGGCCATCTTGATTTACCATGTTTACCAATAGAGATTTACCATTCAAATAAATGATTACCGTTATGTAAGTTACATTGGAAAAAACAGTCAAATTAATTATGATTGTACAATGTATTAATTGATGCATACATGGCTGTCTCTGAAAAATGTTGAAATCAAATTTAAAATGTAATGATATTGAACTCAAAAGATGTCCAAAGATAAAACAGAGCAGTAGCTGAGTTTATCCGTCTGGATCAAGTGCCATGGTATCGAGTATCGTGATGTATCGAGTTACTAAACCTGGTATCGAAAGAAATTCTGGTATTGTGACAACACACTAGTGGTGGGAACCCAGTCAGTGAGTGGTATACACTTTGTGTATGACACTCAAGTTTATACAAAAAAAGTCAAACAATAGATACCTCTCTTTGTTGACACTTATCCGCCGACTGGGGGTCCAAAACAACAGACAAGTTTGTATGGGGAATGGGCTAGCCAGCTAACGCGTTAGTTAGCACAATACACCACAGTCGCCAGAAAAAAACGTGTCCAACCTTTGGCTTACAACTTTTTAAAGTAATGATGATAAAATGTACATTGTAAACGAAATAATTCTCTTATGAATACAGGTTAACTAATTGAACTAAGGTTCATGTTTTGATAGACAAAAACACGCAGCAGCCTCCAAGTATGACGCCCGCTGTGAAGCAGGTAGGAATAAGGAAGTACTTCCAGGTCACGGATATTCTTCGATGAGGTTTAACAGCGGTTGGCATCCCAAGAAAAATGCATTACCACCACCTACTAGATTGGAGTGAACTCCCTTATACTTTGTTTTAAAAATAATAATAAAATAAACAAATACCCTACACTTACTAAAAACCCACTCCACTGTTTAAATCTATTTAGTTCTACCCCAGGCCAACAGCCTGAAAGGATGTGACACCACCACTCAACACACCCTGTAACTCTTCTGACATCAAGTTTCGCACAACCAAATACCTCTCTGCAGCTGCCACCACCATTTTCTGTGACTTACGTTCCATCCCTGCAGTACAGTTGATAATCATTGCTATAAATGGAAAAAAAAAATCCAATCTTACTGAAACATAACTTTTTTGGCTTATCCCTCTGTACTGGTACAGCTCTACTACTCACACCACTCCTCTCAGGATCCCTCCCCTTGACCCATCTTCCTGTACTGGCTCAGCATATGACAACTTCTGCACTACTTTAACCCTGGAAACCTCAACCTGCCTCTCTCGCACCGGACATTTCTGATCCCCAGATCCCAGACCCATACAATTAACATATACCACTACTTTCCCCAATGCTACACATTCTTTTGCCTCATGCCCTTCTGCACACGTCTCACACCTAGGAACCTCCCTCCTACAGACTGCTGCCACATGCCCATAAGCTTAACACCTGTAACAACGTAATGTATTCGGCACAAAAGCTTGTACGGGATAACTTGTATATCCTAACATCACTTTGTCAGGCAAAGACTCAACATCAAAACTTTAAAGGACAGACAATGACTCTTCTGTTTCACCACTCACACCACCCTGTCTGCGTTGCACCAAATGACGAACATCACAAAACCAGGTCACAGATTTTCTTCTTCTTTAAATTTATATTGGTGGATCGCAACTAACTGAAAGGTGCATACACCGCCACCTACTGTACGGGAGTGTGAGGACGATCATGGACTCCCAATTCATCTGTTTCGTCTACTGTTCTGAAAAGTGAATTCATTACACTTTGTAACACAAAAAAAGGGAAGGGAAAAAGGGAAGAAAAATTCCCCCTACCAACTAACCTTACAACCAATAAAACCTCACAGCTATTCCACTACCTGACCCTATCTGATCCTACACTAGGCCAGCATTCTGGGAGGACGGGACATTATCGTTCAACACACCTTGTAACTCCTCTGCAGTAAACTATCATACACCCAAGTACTTCTCTGCTGCTGCCACAACAACGTCTATTTTCTGTTATTTACATTCCATTTCTGCGGTACAGTTGATAACCATGGCTATGAACGCTAAGAAGCCAGCCATACTGAAGCACATGTTATTCCGATCATTCCCTATTGGCCTCAGGCTACTCTTACATGCTGACCAGACCGGACACGTCGCGTGCACGAGCATAGCAAAATAAGTGTACACATACATGTTATTCAATCATTGCACCCACACTGCTCGCACGCATTAGCAAGCATCTGCGTGGCCAGGCGCTAAAATAGAACTTGGTTCTATTTGTGACGCTCAGCTCCCTGCAAGTCCTGCCTCTCCCATCTCCTCATTGGCTTTTAGGAGCAAATACCCACGTGCCATTTCCTCATTGGTTTTTAGGAGCATATACCCACGTGGGATGAAGATGAACCGAAAGATGAACTGAGGTCCACACTCCAGTCGGTTGTGGTAATGCACCTTTAAAGTTGTTTGCCAACCGCCATATAAATTCCAAAGAAGAAGAAGCCTGAAGGAGGATTACTAGAAAACAAACGTTTACCCTTTTATCTGTGGATTAATTTGTCGGAGTAGAGGACTTTGTGCATTTCAGGTAAAATAACAACCCAATGTTTATATCCCAGGACAAATTAGCTAGCAACACCAAGCTAGCTAGCTAAATGCCCATAAATGTTTAATGCTTTTCGATCTCTCTTGGTGTGGGGGGGACAAAATCAACATGCGCGCGATGGAGCGTGCAGTCAGCATGTTAGGATCCCTTGCCCTGGACCCATCTTCCTCTACTACTCTCTTCACTGTTTCCCGGAAGGGTTTAACATTTAAAAAATATACAAAACATACACATACAAACGACAGCACTACTAAATAAACTAAAGTAAAAAAAGTAACACAATAAAATAACGAGGCTATATACAGGGGCTACCAGTACCGAATCAATGTGCAGGGGTACAGGTTAGTTGAGGAATTGAAATAATTTGTACATGTAGGTAGGGGTTGAGATGGTGCCTCAACACAGCACACAAACTGTATTTATGAATGCACTCATCAGGGAAAAACATACTCCTTCATTAATTATTAATAACCTTTTTTATCATCAATTCTTTGAATGCTGATTTTTATCAGGAAGTATTCCCAAATTGTATTAGAAGCTGTTGTTCAGTAGTCTTATGGCTTGGGGGTAGAAGCTGCTAAGGAGCCTTTTGGACCTAGACTTGGCGCTCCGGTACCGCTTGCCGTGCGGTCGCAGAGAGAACAGTCTATGACTTGGGTGACTGGAGTCTTTGGGGCCTTCCTCTGACACCGCCTAATATAGAGGTGCTTGCCCCCAGTGATTTACTGGGCCGTACGCACTACCCTCTGTAGCACTTTACCGTCAGATGCCGAACAGTTACCATACCAGGTGGTGATGCAACCGGTCAGGATGCTCTAGACGGTGCAACTGTAGAACTTTTTGAGGATCTAGGGACCCATGACAAATCTTTTCAGTCTCCTAAGGGGGAAAAAGCTTTGTCGTGCTTTCTTCACAACTGCCTTGGTGTGTTTGGACCTTGATAGTTTGTTGGTGATGTGGGCACTAATGAACTTGAAGCTCTCAACCCGCTCGACTGCAGCCCCGTCGAATTGAATGGGGGCGTGTTTGGCCCTCCTTTTCCTATAGTCCAAGATCAGCTCCTTTGTCTTGCTCATGTTGAGGGAGAGGTTGTTGTCCTGGCACCACACTGCCAGGTCTCTGACCTCCTCTTTATATGCTGTCTCATCGTTGTCTGTGATCAGACCAACCACTGTTGTGTCGTCAGCAAACTTAATGATGGTGTTGGAGTCGTGCTTGACCATACAGTCGTGGATGAACAGGGAGTACAGGAGGTGACTAAGCACTCACAGATGTGTTGTTGCCTACCCTTACCATCTGGGGGCAGCCCGTCAGGAAGTCCAGGATCCAGTTGCAGAGGGTGGGGTTTAGTCCCAGGGTCCTTAGCTTAGGGATGAGCTTTGTATGCACTATGGTGTTGAACGCTGAGCTGTAGTCAATGAACTTTATTTTTTAAAATTTTAACCTTTATTTAACTAGGCAAGTCAGTTAAGAACAAATTCTTTCTTACAATGACGGCCTACACCGGGCAAACCCGGACAACGCTGGGCCAATTGTGCGCCACCCTATGGGAGTCCAAATCACAGCTGGTTGTGATACAGCCTGGATTCGAACCAGGGTGTCTGTAGTGACGCCTCTAGCACTGAGATGCAGTGCCTTAGACTGCTATGCCACTCGGGAGCCCAACCATATAGGTGTTCCTTTTGTCCAGGAGGTATGTGTGGAGTACAATTGAGATTCTGTCATCTGTGGATCTGTCTGGGATGTTGTTGATGTGAGCCATGACCAGCCTTTCAAAGCACTTCATGGCTACCGACGTGAGTGCCACGGGGCGGTAGTCATTTAGGCAGGTTACCTTCACATTCTTGAGCACAGGGACTATGGTGGTCTGCTTGAAACATGTAGGTATTACAGACTCGGTCAGGTAAAGGTTTAAAATGTCAGTGAAGACACTTGCCAGTTGGTCCGCGCATGCTTTGAGTACATGTCTTGGTAATCCATCTGGCCCAGCGGCCTTGTGAATGTTGACCTGTTTAAAGGTCTTGCTCACATCGGCTACGGAGAGCGTAATCACACAGTCATCCGGGAACAGCTGGTGCTCTCATGTATGCTTCAGTGTTGCTTGCCTCGAAGCGAGCATTAAAAGGCATTTAGCCCATCTGGTAGGCTTGCGTCACTGGGCAGCTCATGGCTGGGTTTCCCTTTGTAGTCCGTAATAGTTTGCAAGCTCTGCCACATCCGACGAGCGTCATAGCCGGTGTAGAAGGACTCAATCTTAGTCCTGTATTGACGCATTGACTGTTTGATTGTTCGTCTGAGGGCATAGCGGAATTTCTTATAAGTGTCCGGGTTAGTGTCCCGCTCCTTAAAAGCGGCAGCTCTAGCCTTTAGCTCGGTGTGGATGTTGCCTGTAATCCATGGCTTCTGGTTTGGACATGTACGTACGGTCACTGTGGGGACTTGAGGAAGCTGGCGGCTGAGGTGGTATATTCCACAATGCCATTGGATGAATCCCAGAACACACTTGTTTTCTCAATCTAAGTAATATAGATTTATGTATGAGCATACAGTATATTTCCATTCACAAGGATACACTGTGTAGTAATGAACGTTTTAAGCAAAAACAATGCGCCAGAGTTAATGCAGGAGCTAGAAAGCTTTTTTAGACCACCACTACCATGCCCCGTTGGACATGAAACATGTCAAAGGCAGCAACCGCGCTTGCTCCGTCATATGCCCACCGCGCAAGGAGTCACAACCCTGGCCTTCTTCATCCAAAACCACTGGCAAAGGAGAGTCTTTCAGCATGGAGGCTATGGACATGCCAGAGACTTGCTGGAGTCTATCAACAAAAAGCTGGCAAAACTGGAGATGCTAGAGACAACCCAACAGAGCATCGCAGAACTGACACCTAGTTTGGAGTTCAGCCAAAAGGAAACATACAAACTGAAGAAGGAGAACGAATCTTTGAAAGGTGCTGTACATTACATTCAGAATGCAGTTGAGACAATTCAACGGGAGAATAGAACACTGAATGAGTCACTGCTTGATGTACAATCTCGGGGAATGTTTAGGGGATTCCTGAGACAGACAATATCTAACCAGATGATAGTGTGAAGGAATTTATGACTGAAAAGCTGAAACTGCCTTCCAATGTCGTGGAGAAAATCACCTTCTCCAGGGTGCATAGAATAGGGAAACCCTTCAGAGCCATACCTCACGCAATTATTGCGCTCTTTAAATGTTTCAAACAGAAGGAAATGGTCAAAAGCAGGGGCAGAAAATTTAAAAGGAACTAACTATGGGATGAATGACCACTTTCCCCACGGCATAAACCAGAGACGCAATGTACTCTATCCTGTCATGCGAGAACACAGGGGGCCGGAGTGACCGAGTTGCAATGGCTGTGGATAAACTGTACATACAGTTGAAGTCGGAAGTTTACATTCACCTTAGCCAAATACATTTAAACTCCGTTTTTCACAATTCCTGATCTTTAATCCTAGTAAAAATTCCCTGTCTCCGGTCAGATAGGATCACCACTTTATTTTAAGAATGTGAAATGTCAGAATAATAGTAAAAGATAATTATTTATTTCAGCTTTTATTTCTTTCATCACATTCCCAGTGGGTCAGAAGTTTACATACACTTAATTAGTATTTGGTAGCATTGCCTTTAAATTGTTTAACTTGGGTCAAACATTTTGGGTAACCTTCCACAAGCTTCCCACAATACGTTGGGTGAATTTTGGCCCATTCCTCCTGACAGAGCTGGTGTAACTGAGTCAGGTTTGTAGCCCTCCTTGCTCTGTTAGGAATAAATTCATATGATTTATGTTTAATGACTAAATTATTATATGTTTAAAATAATATGTTTAAGTAATTACTAAGAATATTATTTTCCTTAAAATATATGTAATAGGTGTTAGAGGAATAGGTCTAGAACTTTTTAAAATACTAAGACATCGTGTTACTATTTTGCAACCTAAGCAGGATGGAGTTGAGATAACAGGAAAACTGTCGACAGACAATTTATAACGGGACCCTATAACAGGAAACGGTTTCTTCACCCAGGGTGGGGAGAAACGGTCAGAAAGCTGTTAGAAGTGATAAGATGTAAGTTGTAAAACGCAGCCCATCTAAAGTGGGGTGGAGTTAAATTGTATGTACATATAAAGGACTGTGTTCTTATTGTGATTTGAGAATTCTCGGTGAATAAACATTTGACATAATGATCTCTGCAGCTGGGTCTCTGTCTGTTTCATCTTAACCAAAGCTTTACGACTTTTGGGTTACAGACAGAGTAGGTCAATTATAGTTCAGTTTGTGAACATTGAGAACAAAATTTCCATAACAATTTGGTCCTTCGAGCCGGATTCTCAATACCTGTTTCTGTCTAGTTCCAGTGGACACCGAAAACCGTGCACGGGCAGATCAGAGATCCGTGAGACAAAGACCTGACCTCTGAATTGGGGTTTTATTCAGGCCGGTGAGAAACTGGAAAACGACAGAGACGGTGACGAGATCCAACCGACATTGCTTTTCCCAGTCTACAGAACAGGTCAGTCTATCTTTATTCACGAATTTGGGGGGATTGATTAAGATATCTTTGAATTGATATTCTAAAATACTTAGAATCTAGCAATAATAGGAGCTTGGTCATTCTAATCAGATTCACCAGTAGTTATAACTTTAAACGATCGATCCAGGGGATCAGGTCCGAGAAGACCTGAGGTAAGGCGCTGCCATAAATAAAACTAGCTTAATAGATTCCGAGGACTGATTAAAAATCTCACTTAAATGTGAGATTAAATCCGTAGTCCACACGGGTTATTAACACAGTTGCTTAATAGATTCCGAAATTTGGCCTCTCTGATTATTAATGCAGGAACTTAATAGTGCTGGCTTGGTTGGCCACACAGGTTATTAAGGTCCAAAAAAGGAGGAGAGGGGAACCTAATATAGCGGTGGGAGAGATAAGATATTACGTCAATATGTCCCAATGTAGCAACAGGAAGATGAGATTTAATAACCAGGGCTTTACGACCCCTGGAAAATAGTTTATAGTTGGATACGGGTGAGACCTAACGTCTAATTGATATTCATCTCTATAGATAAAGTTCCCGGAAACCTAATGTAGCGGAATGAGATATGAGATATTAACTTCAATAGGTCCCAATGTAGCAACAGGAAAATAGATGGTTAACTAGGGCATTATGACCCCTGGAAAATAGTTTATTGTTGGATACGGGTGAGATTTAATGTCCATATCAATAGGACCTCTATAGATCAAAGTTTCCAGACCGGAGAGTTCCCAGAAACCTAATGTAGCGGAATGAGATATGAGATATTAACTTCAATAGGTCCCAATGTAGCAACAGGAAAATAGATGGTTAACTAGGGCATTATGACCCCTGGAAAATAGTTTATCGTTGGATACGGGTGAGATTTAATGTCCATATCAATAGGACCTCTATAGATCAAAGTTTCCAGACCGGAGAGATCCCACACGGTAGAATTCATATCACATAGGTGGTGGGAATACACATAGAAGCATAACCATAGTAGTTTGATAACATTAGGAACCACACACATAGATCATGGAGACCTAATATAGATACACAGATTGGGAACATAGATGGTCAGCCTAGCATACACACATAGGGGGTAGTGACATACACATTACGTGTGAAACACATAGGGATAAAGGTTGATCATTAAGAAGGGTTATAGAATAATTAAGCGAGTATTTACAGGTGTATAAACCCAACCTAGGCGTCTGTAAGGAGACTATCAAAATATATTCGTAAAACCAACAATGGGCAGTAAATCCTCAAAAGAGGTTCCCGAATTTACGGGAGATGAGCGCTATATGGAGTTAAAAGATAAAAGGAATATTTATTTTGGTCCAAAATGGAGAAAGAAATATGGATTTGATGGACGTTTAGATGTAGAAAAGCTAGGATCTATGATAAAACAGATACATATGGAATGTGGAAAGGATGAGAATAAGCAGGGAAAAGA
Organism: Brachymystax lenok tsinlingensis; assembly: GCA_030435695.1. Classification (NCBI taxonomy): domain Eukaryota; kingdom Metazoa; phylum Chordata; class Actinopteri; order Salmoniformes; family Salmonidae; genus Brachymystax; species Brachymystax lenok. The sequence goes on from CM059780.1 coordinate 26,890,866, forward strand.
GGGTTTAAACACAGCTAGAGTCTGGCTTTCGGAAGCCAGAAAGAGAGAGAGAGAGAGAGGGGAAACCTCGATGACGAGGTGCAATTGCCGCTCCAGGCTGGGCCTTCTCCAGTTTATGATCGGGGTGCGGATAGTGCAGTGCTACAGAGAGAGGAAGAGAGAGAAATGGAGAGGGAGCGGCAGCACTGAGAAAGTTGGAGTTGGAGAGCAGATGGGCCGAGACCCAGTCAGTGCAGGTTAGAGACAGGTCGGGGAGGGGAAATATCAGGCACATTCTCCAAGACAGAACCGATCAGGGCTAGCCAGGAGAGTGGCAGATGTAGGAGAAAAGGTAGAACCAAGCCAGGCATGGATAGTACAGATCAGATTGCCAGTTCTCTCGGCGCTCCCGAGACAGGTAGGAAAGGGAGAGAATTCCAGGAACAAAGGTTCCACCGGTGTAGGTGAGAAAGGAAAAGGGGTGAAGTGTTTTAATTGTCAGAAGACAGGGCACTTCACGAGGGAATGCGCAGCCACATGCTATCATTGTGGGAGAAAGGGACACAATCATCGCGATTGCAAAAAGATAGAAAACGTGACCGCGATTGCAAAAACAAACCATAGGAAAAAAAGAGAGGCGCCCAAAACCTGACAACAGGAGGGGGATGAGTCCTGACTAGGTTCGGGACAGACAGGAGAGGAGAACGAGCTAAATACTAAATGTGAGGTATTTGAGTTAGCTCAGATATAACTAAAGTCCTTCATCTGAAAAAGTAACACATTTGCAACCGTAAAAAAAGTGTTATATTTAATAATGGTTAACAGAAATAATCTACAGTATAATAGCTATCAAATGTGCGGTTTGGCAATTGGTCTATTGGAAATTGGTCTATTAACGATAACAGGGTATTTGTACATGATTATGGCAGTGAGAGACCAACCTTACAATACTGTGTGTGTGTGTGTGATGTGAATGGGTGTAGGAACAATCAATGAGATTGTGAACGTCTCACTGGGGTGTGGGATTTATTTGTATAGAAATGTTTTGAAAAGCCAAGGATTTTGAAACAATTCCTGATGAGGAATGATCAACCTCATCACGAATGTTGAAGAAATCAGGAGAATTTCACTAACATTTGTAAGAAATACCATTCTCTATCTAAATTGTACTATTACTTTAGAAGATTATTGTTATCTCCTAAGGAAATTTTGAATATGTTTACTACTTGTGATGGATGCAAAACGGGTACATTGCAGTTATTGACATAGATGGCAGAGTAGGGCCATAAAGTAAGTAAAAGGACATTGTAACAGTTTTGGCAATCTGAAGTCATCTATCTAGGATACACCCTCACTCAGGAAGGCCGCATCCTAAATTGAACTGGGAAGTAGGACATCCTGGAGGCGCCAAAACCTTTGACGAAGAAACAAATGATGAGTTTCTTGGGTGTAGGGCGTGGGTCCCACATTTTGCTTTATATACTGGGAAACTTAGTGATCTGATCTATGGTAGGGCTATGACAGCCAAAGATAAAATTGAATGGACCTTTAAGGTTGAAGGGCAATTTGTTCAGATTAAACAGCTGGTGGTATCAGATATGGCTTTAGCATTCCCTAGATATGACCGTCCGTTTGTAACTGAGATGGAGAAAGTTGTGTTGCATAAGCCTGATTTTACAGATAACCATTGAGAAATTACTTATAGAGGGGTCTTCAAGGTAGAATTCAGACTACTCTGTGCAGCAGGCAAAAATTTAGGTCCTTATGAGTACATGTATGTTGGGTAAATGGAAAAGGGTTTCCATTCATACAGATAGCGCTTGTGCAGCTCGATGGAGAAATAGGGGGATGGTAACTACGGCTCATTTTAAATTGTTAGAGGCAGTTAGCCTACCAGACAAAATATCTGCAATGGAGACAGGAGGGCAGATGAGGAAGCGAAGACAGCTAGTCTTACGACATTGCTACACAGACTCACACTTGACAGAGGAAATGAACAAAGGTTCTACTCTGCTAAAAGATGGCCAAGATAGGGCACAGGTTTCAGATTAAATAAGTGGGAGCAGCTAGGAGCAGTTAGTAAGGAAGAAATTTGGGAAAAAAAGAAATTTACCAATTTTGGCTAAGTAAAGCTAGTGGTTTTTGTTGTTTTAGAGATGCAGTAGTTTGATACAGGGGCAGAGCCTTGTATCAAAAGGAGGGATATGGTAGAGTATGTATGGTAGAGATGAATAGTATAGAGAGGATTGTTAGATATGGTAGAGATTGTTCGACAACACAAATTACTTTGAATAAAAAAATAATAATTGAGCTCAACAGGAGCGAAGGAATGAAACAGTGTTTAAATTGTTATTGTATTATAGGACACATGAATTCTATGATTAAAAGTAGGTTAAGATAGACACACCTGAGTACAGGATGAAATTAGAGTTAGGAAGATACAGTAGCAGATCACATGAGAAGTTGTTTGGTAACTGTTTCTTGATGATCATAACGAAAATCCTAACTAGAAGAGTTATGATTGGATAGGCCTAGAACAGTTATTAATGTGGAGGAGATGTAAATACATATATTGGTATTGTATTGTGTATAATATTTAGTCAAAGGGTAGATTGTTAGGAATAAATTCATATGATTTATGTTTAATGACTAAATTATTATATGTTTAAAATAATATGTTTAAGTAATTACTAAGAATATTATTTTCCTTAAAATATATGTAATAGGTGTTAGAGGAATAGGTCTAGAACATTTTAAAAGACTAAGACATTGTGTTACTATTTTGCAACCTAAGCAGGATGGAGTTGAGATAACAGGAAAACTGTCGACAGACAATTTATAACGGGACCCTATAACAGGAAACGGTTTCTTCACCCAGGGTGGGGAGAAACGGTCAGAAAGCTGTTAGAAGTGATAAGATGTAAGTTGTAAAACGCAGCCCATCTAAAGTGGGGTGGAGTTAAATTGTATGTACATATAAAGGACTGTGTTATTATTGTGATTTGAGAATTCTCGGTGAATAAACATTTGACATAATGATCTCTGCAGCTGGGTCTCTGTCTGTTTCATCTTAACCAAAGCTTTACGACTTTTGGGTTACAGACAGAGTAGGTCAATTAAAGTTCAGATGGTGAACATTGAGAACAAAATTTCCATAACATGCTCGCACACGGTTTTTCAGTTCTGCCCACAAATTTTCTATAGGATTGAGGTAGGATTGAGGATTGAGGGATTGTAGGCCTCCTTGCTCGCACACGCTTTTTCAGTTCTGCCCACACATTTTCTATAGGATTGAGGATTGAGCCTTTCAGGTTATGTCGATATAGGACTCGTTTTACTGTGGATATAGATACTTTTGTACCGGTTTCCTCCAGCATCTTCACAAGATCCTTTGCTGTTGTTCTGGGATTGATTTGCACTTTTCACACCAAAGTACGTTAATCTCTAGGAGACAGAACGCGTCTCCTTCCTGAGCGGTATGACGGCTGCGTGGTCCCATGGTGTTTATACTTGCACACTATTGTTTGTACAGATGAACGTAGTACCTTCAGGCGTTTGGAAATTGCTCCCAAGGATGAACCAGACTTGTGGAGGACTACATTTTGTTTTCTGAAGTCTTGCCTGATTAATTTAGATTTTCCCATGACGTCAAGTAAAGAGGCACTGAGTTTGAAGGTATGCCTTGAAATACATCCACAGGTACACCTCCAATTGACTCAAATTATGTCAACTTTAGAAGCTTCTAAAGCCATGACATCATTTTCTGGAATTTTCCAAGCTGTTTAAAGGCACAGTCAACTTAGCGTATGTAAACTTATGACCCACTGGAATTGTGGTACAGTGAATTATAAGTGAAATAATCTGTCTGTGAACAATTGTTGGAAAAAATACTTGTGTCATGCACAAAGTAGATGTCCTTACCGACTTGCCAAAACTATAGCTTGTTAACAAGAAATTTGTGGAGTGGTTGAAAAATGAGTTAATGACTACAACCTAAGTCTATGAAAACTTCCAACTTCAACTGTATACCATTTAAACTGAGGGATGACTTAGGCAAATTTTTTTAAAGAAATACTATGGCTACAGGTTAATTTACTATTTCAACCACCAATATTGGCGGGGTGTGTGTACAGGTCGCAATGTTAAAATGTATCTTACCTGTTTTTTCTTTATTTGTACTATTTTCTACACTGTAGAATAATGGCTTCAACTGTATGCTTTTTTACCGCTTTTCACAGATGGATCCAAGGACCTAGATAGTGGGCGCACAGGAGCAGGCATTTATGTTCCTGAATTTGATGTGCAGATATGTAGAAGACTAACAGATGAACTTCCAGTATACTCAGTTGAACTGTTGGCGATAATAGTTTCCCTCCAGTGGGTGGAGGACGTAGAACCTGTTATAATTATAGTATGCTCAGATTCTCTGTCTATATTGAGAAGTTTATCATCTGGTAAATCTAATAAGAGTGACCTACTATTGGAGGTATTAATGTTATTATGGATAATTGAGAGAATGGGTGTATTAGTAAGATTCTGCTGTGTCCCAGCACATTCAGGTGTGGAAGGGGATGAAATTGTAGACCGGGTAACCAAAATATCTTTGAAATAAGATATAATTGATATTAATGTTCCACTGGGTAGAGGCAAGGCCAAATGTACTAGGATCAGAGCAATTTTTTTAGATTTGTGGCAGAAGAGATTGGACTCTGAGCCCATGAGCCGGCATTTATATGCCCTCCAAAGAAAGGTCGGCGGACCAAGATTCAAAGGTCAGATTAGGAAGGAAGAGATGGTGTTTGCGCGATTGTGCTTAGGACATTGAACTCATCATTACATCTGGTTTGCATGAATGGTTTGTGTCTGGAGTGTATGGTCGATGAAACGGGGGAGCATGTGCTGTTATACTGTTGTAAGTTTGTTGAAGAGAGGGAAAGATTGAAGTGTAGGGTCATTGAGGTTGGACAGGCTTGGAAGGTATTTTGGGGATGGGGATGGTCTATTAGAAGTTAGTAGGGCTCTTATTTATTTTCTCAGAAGTACTGAGTTAGGAGGATTTAGAAATATTGTAAACCGTGATTGACCACACACTCCAGCATAGTAGGTGGCGACATGCACCTTTAACATTGGTTTGCGGACCGCCATTATATCATAGAAGAGGAAGTAGAAAACGAGAACTGAGTGTACAGTATTTGTTCCCTGATGAAGTTGTCAATGTTTTTGTCATATTTTTGTCATTGTACAGCATTTTATGCACTTGTTTCTTATGCTAAACCACTCAAGTGTTGCTTTAGCAGTATGCTTAGGATCATTGTCCTGCTGGAAGGTGAACCTCTATCCCAGTCTCAAATCTCTGGAAGACAAACAGGTTTCCCTCAAGAATTTCCCTGTATTTAGCGGCATCCATCATTCCTTCAATTCTGACCAGTTTCCCAGTCCCTGCCGAGGAAAAACATCCCCATAGCATGATGCTGCCACCACCATGCTTCACTGTGGAGATGGTGTTCTCGGAGTGATGAGAGATGTTGAGTTTGCGCCAGACATAGCATTTTCCTTGATGGCGAAAAAGCTCCATTTTAGTCTCATCTGACCAGAGTACCTATGTTTGGGGAGTCTCCCACATGTTTGGGGAGTCTCCCTATTTTTTTTCTTCAAGCAATGGCTTTTTCCTGGCCACTCTTCCATAAAGCCCATTCCTATGGACAGAAACTCCAATCTCCGCTGTGGAGCTTTGCTGCTCCTTCAGGGTTATCTTTTGTCTCTTTGTTGCCTCTGATTAATGCCCTCCTTGCCTGGTCTGTGAGTTTTGGTGGGCGGCCCTCTCTTGGCAGGTTTGTTGTTATGCCATATTTTTTTAATGTTTTAATAATGGATTTAATGGTGCGCTGTTGGATGTTCAAAGTTTCTGATAAAAAAAATTATAACCCAACCCTTATCTGTACTTCTCCACAACTTTGTCCCTGACCTGTTTGGAGAGCTCCTTGGTCTTCATGGTGCCGCTTGCTTGGTGGTGCCCCTTGTGTTGCAGACTCTGGGGCCTTTCAGAACAGGTGTATACATACTGAGATCATGTGACACTTAAATAAAGTCCACCAGTGTGCAATCTAAGTTATTGTGTGACTTCTGAAGGTAATTGGTTGCACCAGATCTTATTTAGGGGCATCATAGCAAAAGGAGTGAATACATACAGTATGCACGCACCACTTTTACGTTAATTCTTTTATAGAATTCTTTTAAACAAGTAATTTTTTCCATTTCACATCACCAATTTAAACTATTTTGTGAATGTCCATTACATTAAATCCAAATAAAAATCCATTTAAATTACAGGTTGTAATGCAACAAAATAGGAAAAAACGCCAAGGCGGATGAATACTTTTGCAAGGCACTGTACATGTGCCACAATAGTAATAATTGGACTTATATTTTTTTTAACGAGCACCTTATAAACGGCATATGCACAAAAAAAACTGTTTTGACAAAAACAAAATCACTCATTAAGGGGAAAATCAGGTTGTATGCGCTGTTGAAACTAACCCAATTCAAAAATCACATGAAAACTGGAGGACAACCTACTGATTTTGATTTGGGAGGGGGGGGGTTTGCTAAAACGGAAAGAGAAACGCAACACTTATTTGTCAATCACTCATACAAACGTTTGGGGTGTATGCACTGTTTAAACGAACACTATTCAAAGGCCACAATGAATCTGAGAATAATTTACATATCAGTGGTTAGAAGAGAATTTACTAAAAGACAGTCATCTAAAATCTAGAACAGGGGTTTCAAACTCATTCCATGGAGGGCCGAGTGTTTACGGGGTTTTGTTTTTTCCTTTCAATTAAGACCAAGACGACCAGGTGAGAGGAGTTCCTTTCAAATTCGTTCTTTACTAACCCGCAGACTTCCGGCCCTCGGTGGAATGACACGTGTTCTAGAATGTCGGATGGAAGGCTGCCGAAACAGTGAAGGAAACAAATCAGTTGCTTTGTTATTTAACTTCAAATCACGAACCGCCATAGGATATCAACAGTGACAAGGGTTGGCTGTTATTTGAGTGATAGTTTAACTCTCAAATCCATGAATAGGTGCGAAGCCAGCGTCTTTTATACAGGGAGCATTCATATTTTCCACGCCATTTGAGTTCGAAAATTTAAGTAGAAGACCACTAGTGCATATGATAAAATCAACAGTGCAAAACCAATGATATTGCTCTGTTTTAAGCAATCGATTTTGTGTCATTGTGTTAACCTCTAAATGTGTATACTAACATCACTAATGAGGGGAAAAAGGATGTGAAAATACCCTAAATTCAATGTGGTCAAAACGTGAGGTTGTGTAATGTAGTAACACATTCTGTCCAAGTACAGGAAAGTAGAGTAACAGGGTTGGTTATGTTCCCACTTGACACTGCAGAAATATGTATTCGATGTTTATGTATTCCTATTGGTTGGCTGAATTTACATATTAATATTATGACATTGGTCATGCTTGCAGATAGGGGGGAGATCGCGAACGTAAAATTCTTCCCAGTCTGATATTGACATTCAAGCGGTAGGTCATGTTCTGAAATACTGTATTCTATTTGTCATATTTACAATCTGTGCTATATACACTACTGTTCAAAAGTTTGGAGTCACTTAGAAATGTCCTGGTTTTCCATGAAAACATACATGAAATTAGTTGCAAAATGAATAGGAAATAGTCAAGACCTTGACAAGGTTATCAATAATTATTTTTAATTGAAATAATAAGTGTCCTTCAAACTTTGCTTTCGTCAAAGAATCCTCAATTTGCAGCAATTACAGCCTTGCAGACCTTTGGCATTTTAGTTGTCAATTTGTTGAGGTAATCTCTTCAGATTTCACCCCATGCTTCCTGAAGCACCTTCCACAAATTGGATTGGCTTGATGGGCACTTACGTACCATACAGTTAAGCTGCTCCCACAACAGCTCAATAGGGTTGAGTTCCGGTGACTGTGCTGGCCACTCCATTATAGACAGAATACCAGCTGACTGCTTCTTCTCTAAATAGTTATTGCATAGTTTGGAGCTGTGCTTTGGGTCATTGTCCTGTTGTAGGAGGAAATTGGCTCCAATTAAGCGCTGTCCACAGGGTATGGCATGGTGTTGAAAAATGGAGTGATAGCCTCCATTCTTCAAGATCCCTTTTACCCTATACAAATCTCCTACTTTACCACCACCAAAGCACCCCCAGACCATCACATTGCCTCCACCATGCTTGACAGATGGTGTCAAGCACTCCTCCAGCATCTTTTCTTTTTTTTCTGCGTCTCAAATGTTCTTCTTTGTGATCCGAACACCTCAAAACTTAGATTTGTCTGTCCATAACACTTTTTTCCAATCTTCCTCTGTCCAATGTCTGTGGCAAAAGAACAATCTTAGTACGAGATCTTCCGTTTCTTTGCAATTTCTCACATGGAATAGCCTTCATTTCTCAGAACAAGAATAGACTGACGAGTTTCTGGCCATTTTGAGCCTGTAATTGAACCCACAAATGCTGATGCTCCAGATACTTAACTAGTCTAAAGGCCAGTTTTATTGCTTATTTAATCAGCACTAAAGTTTTCAGCTGTGCTAACATAATTGCAAAAGGGTTTTCTAATGATCAATTAGCCTTTTAAAATTAAACTTGGATTAGCGAACACAACGATGGTTGCTGATAATGGGCCTCTGTACACCTATGTAGATATTCCCCAAAAAATTCTGCCGTTTCCAGCACAATAGTCATTTACAACATTATCAATGTCTACACTGTATTTCTGATCAATTTGATATTATTTTAAATGGACAAATGTGCTTTTCTTTAAAAAACAAGGACATTTCTAAGTGACCCCAAACTTTTGAACAGTACCTGTTAGATATTGGGGGCATCCTGGGATGTGTTTTGTATGTTATTGCTGTAAGAGCGAGTTAATTGTAATGGTCACATTAGCTCCCTGCTAATTCACAGTTATTCCCATGTTAAACAGACAAATCACGAACCTACAGCCATCAACATACTGTTGTCCTGCACATCTATTGTGCTTCCTTGTGTCTATCGTCAGGTACTTACATTTATTGTATATTGTAGTATTTTTATCATTGTTATGTTTGATTACGAAATACCCAGTCTGATATTGACATGAAGCACCGATTCACTAATCTATAGCCATCAACATGCTGATGTCCTGCACATCTAATGTGCTTCCTTTTGTCTATCATTAGAATAAACACCAATAAACTGGGCTCACTGGCTGGACAGTTCTTTCTTTAAAAACACAATGCAAGAGTTACGAAGTACAATCACATCTGCTCTTTCCATGACAGACTAACCAGGTGAAAGGTATGATCACAATATTTACATTTAGCTTTTTGATACCTTCTAATCTGTAAGCATGTAGCCCTTCACACTCATACCCTTATATACGGGTTGAAAATGGCGTATTTGGACACTAATAAGCACCTAAAGTGGAACGTAGTGTACAGCAACATGCTATACATGATGGCAATTCACAGCGTTGTGTGTTTTGACTGACAGACGTTCTGAACTTGAGCACCGCACGCAACAAGTAGCCCCCATCCCTCCCGATAATTGGGCAACTTCTGCAATTTTTTTGCCGTGGCACACGCACCCGAATGTACTCATGACTCCTTTCTATGTGAACCAAAATTACAATCGGTTTCTCTGAATTGCCTTGTGAAAGCCTAACACTGTCAGATCATATAGGTAAAATAATGTTACCTTATAGTTGACGACTCTTCTTTGAGTCATAGAAGTGCATTGAAATTGATTAGGAACTGTAGACCCTTGAGGTGTGTAGTCACTTGGAGACCAGTTAGTCCTCTCACCCTTGTAATTTTTGTGTTCTTCCACATTTTTTAAGGAATCGTTTTATGTTACTGAATGTATCCAGAGTAGTTTCTGATTTCGTTAACAAATGCGGTGAAAAGTACAGTAAATGTAAAATACCCATTTAAAATCAGTGTAATGTTTGGATTCAGACTTGTCAGGTGAACGGTTGTGTACTCACCTTTGGTCTAATATCCCCATTAACTCAAACCATGGTTATGCATATGCTTTTCGTATTTCTTCTGTAACAAACATGTACATTTAGCCCTATCCATATAGACCATTTCCCACATGAAGGGTTTGCATGAATTAAGATGGGTTTCAAATGCATTCTTACTTTAGCTGCTTCGATGCAGCATTTTGATAACTATTTTTAAACTGTAAGCATTTAAAAAGTATTGTTTTTTTTATTAATATTTACCTTTATAACTAGGCAAGTCAGTTAAGAACAAATTCTTATTTTCAATGATGGCCTAGGCAAGTCAGTTAAGAACAAACTCTTATTTTCAATGATGGCCTAGGTTAACTGCCTTGTTCAGACAGATTTTTACTTTGTCAGCTCGGGGATTCGATCTTGCAACCTTTTGGTTAATAGTCCAACGCTCTAACCACTAGGCTACCCTGCCGCCCCCATCTTTTCCTGGAAAGTATCTCACTATGTAAACTTCTTCCACTACTATTAATAATAATACATTCAGCCTGGCTGAGCAAGCGCACAAAGTCTCTACTAAAACATCATTTTCTAGTTGACATAAGCTTTGTCCAATCAATCAATGTCTGGTTGTGTGGGAGTGTTTGCTTGTGGGATCGGCTAAGCCAGTAGAGGCATAGCTCTAAACCTTAATTGCACAAAGCCTATTATTTGGTAGGGAATACTATTATCTACTATGTAGATGAGTGATTCTACGCCTCACTTTGCTCAAGCTGATCTGCTCCAATGGACTCAGAAGTTGTAGAAAAAATGTAAATTAGGGGCAGTTTAAGGGGAGAATCAATGAAACAAACCACAGGACATTATGCTTACAGGGTAAGGAAAACAATGTGATTTTGTAATTTGGGTGAACTATCCAATGAGCCTGTGAATAAGTATCAAATGCTGTCACACATCAACCAATTATACATTTATTTGAACAGCTTATCTATAAAACACATGCTGCATACATACTGTCAGTCCATATAGCGTGTATTGATCCATGCTTGATTATGTCAATTAAGATAACACACATTGTAATGATCTAACCTTACCCGTGGTAAGCGTTTTACAAACACTTCCATGAGTTGACTATTGGGAATGCAGTTAGTGCAGTCACGTTGTTTGCTCTACAGGCCAGTTGCTGGTTTGATCCCAGTGTAACCGATGTGAACTGGCTAGCTAGTTAGCGGTGACCTGCTCAGAGACTTTGAAGTAGAGGTTTTTCCCTCAGGCAAAAGCCTGAGATTTTATGGACTGACAGGTAACAATGCTTTGTGGGTGACAGTTGTTGGTGTGTTCAGAGGGTCCCTGGTTCAAGCAAGGAGAGGGACGGAAGCAACACTGTTACATTAACGCTGTTGACCCGGATCACTCAGTTGGGCTTTGTCCGGAGGAGGTCAAAGTGGGGTGAGTGCAGCCAATGTAAAATTTGGCTAGCTAGTTAGCGGCGCGCACCAGTAGCGTTCAATCGGTGAGGTCACCTGCTCTGAGACCTTGAAGTATTTGTTTCCCATGTTTTGCAAGGTCTGCAGCTTTTGTGGAGCGATAGTTAACGATACTTGGTCGGAGACAGTTGTCGATGTGCTCAGAGGGTCCCTGGTTCGAGCCCAGGTTTTGGGCAAGGAGAGGGACAGACAACACTGTTACACAAACTAGTCCCAATTTCACTCACAAAAAGTGTGGTCTACATTATACCTTGTGACCATGTAAGTAAGTGGCACGCTACGCTTTGGGGGTGCAGCATAAATCACCCCAACATCCATACAAACAGGCCAAAGTTCAACAAATGCACTTCACTTTAGATTCAAGGACAATTCATCTGAAAGTCTGAAACTTTATTCAACACTAAGATGCCTGACAACGTGAATTCTCTGATGCTTCTTAAGGTGACTGGACTGACTGAAAGTCTTGCCGCACTGTTGGCAGCCATACGGTCTTTCCCCAGTGTGGACCCTCTTGTGTTTCTGCAGGTTCCCAGCGTGACTGAAGCGTCTCCCACAGTGCAAGCAGCAGTAGGGTTTCTCCCCTGTGTGACAGCGCTGGTGGATTCGAAGATTCCCGATCCGGCTGAACGTCTTCCCGCACAGGATGCAGCTGTGGCTCTCCTCACGCCTAAGCAGAGGCCTGTTTTGTCGCCGGGCGTCCTGGACCAACTCTGGGTGACACGTGAAGGGAAACGTGTCCACAAAAGTGTTTAGACCTTCTGCGTTAATGTAATGCACTACGCCGTGCATTTCCGGGTTGTTCTGCATGGGTTCCGGGGCACTGTGATTATGCGTTGCGCTACTATTCGAGTCTTCGCACTCAAAAAATGGGTTCTGGTCTGGGGTCTCTTGGGGGGCAGAGGTATATTCCAAGTGCTCAGGTTCGGTTTTGATTTCACCCGAGGACAGACCTGGGTGAGGAGGAGAGCTGGGATGGCTTAGGGGTAACATGTTGGAGGACATATGTCCTGTGTGCATGGAGTCTAGGTCGGCATCACATAAAGAGTGAGGCATGTATACAGTCAGGGCTGCCTCGGTCACCTGTGACAACCTCTCGGGAGGGGCTCCGCCACGCTCAGCTAATGTCAGTGTGACATTACACTCAGTCTCTGAGTCCTCCAAGTGGTCTAGCTCCAGTGAGTTGTTGTACTCTATCTCCAGTCTCCTCCACGGTTTCTGGGTGAGCAATGGTTTGTCCTCGTGCTGCGTAGACTCTGGGTCCTGCTGCCTCGACCAGGGGCTGCCCTCGCTTCCCTCCTCCTGCTCGGTTTTACCTGAAATGGCTGTGGGAGCAGGGGCAGACTGTTGAGCTGCCAAAGACAAAGAGAGTATCAGAAAACCACACCAAACACCACAGAGGGTAACAATTGTTGATTGTATTAATTTGATCAGGCATATCACAACGTCTCTCATCTGTCCCCACAGATGAATAACTAAAGGACTATCTAAACATCAGAATTAGACCTAGTTTCTGCTACATGTGCTTTTGAGGAAAACTACCCAACAACTTGATAGCAGTCTCATCTGAGCAACCCAACAACATGGACTCCGAGCAGAAACAGAATCAGGCCCTCCTCATTTTCAGTCAACTAGGTCTATTACTTCAACAATAAGCATTGAATCTCACCTGTGTTCTCGCTCTTCATCTTGTCCTGGAGTTCCTGTAGTCTCCTCCTCAGACTCAAGTTCTCTCTCTGAGTTCTAGCTGTTTTCTCCTGGTACTCAGACACAGTCTCTTTCACCACCTCCAAAACCTCATGCACCGCCACCGTCAGCAGCTTCGACACACGGGCGTTCAGACGCTCAATTTTCGACATGATTTACAAATTAGGTAATTGGACTACAAAGTGCAGTGAATTACTGTAAGAACGTCCAAGTTTGTCATGTAAAAAGGCAGGGCAGAGCTTACTTCGAAGCCATCGATGACCGTCCAATGGTGGCTGTTGTAAGCTAACTAGCTGCTAAGGTTACAGATCTTAACACGCAGAGGCTCTGACATGCTAACGTTAGCTTCTGACTACATCAATGCCTCTTTTGACTCCGATGTTTCTTCTTCGTCGTCGTCTGCGCGATTAACATGCAAATTCAACATAAAATGTCTCACCTGTCTTGTCTCCATTTGTGGATAACTGCTTAACTGTTTTGATGTAGCACAGGGCTCGTCACTTCCGCAAGTCACGTAAAGGGGCGGATGCCAGAACGGACGCGCCCTCAAGTTCCGTGTTTCACTTTGACAGTGATTTTCATTTACATTATATGTAGCACCAACAGTGGAATATATTTTATTAACTCATACATGTAATAGTACGTAGTTGTACAATTTGTTTATTAAAAATGACAATTACACACATTCTAATCAAATGTAGAGGTTTACTAGTAGTAAATACCAAATAGGAAGATTCCCAGACCCACACGACCAGAATGATAGTAATTTGTGGTCTTGCGCATTAATTCTACCAGTGAGATTGTGTTGAAAATGTCAATCATATTTTCACAATATTGTCCACATCAGAAAACCCGAACAAAGATGAGTAATTATGTCAAGTCAAACATAAAGTAATCAATTATCTTCTGATAGATAGTATCCTTTCACTTTCCTGAACATTTCCCCCATACACTTAATCTGACCAACTCTAAATTAATGGAATGTCATAGTTCTCAGTCAAAGATCCCTTATGTTCTCATACATTATGGCACTGATCCTAGGTGAGTGAGCTGGTGCTTCTTGAAATTACTAGAGTGACTAAAGCGTTTCCCACACTGGGTACAGCCATAAGGTCGCTCTCCAGTGTGGTACCGTTGGTGTATTTTCAGGTAGCCTGACTGACTGAAACGCTTTCCGCACACAGAACAACAGTATGGCTTCTCACCAGTGTGGACCCTCTTGTGTTTTTTAAAATCACCAGCGTGACTGAAGCACCGGCCACACAGAGGACAGCAGTAGCGCTTTTCACTACCGAGATGTCGCTGGAGTATTCTCAACCCTCCTGCTCCACCAAAAGATTTCCTAAACGGGAGGGTATTGTGCTGTTCCTCAAATCTGTCCAATGTCGATTCAGCATTGTTTCCCAATGCAAATGGTTCCCCTGAGCAATTTTGGTTTGGCTGAAAGTACACAAGTTCATAAGACCCTGAGTTAGGTTGAAGGAACTCTCGATTGAGTTGGGTCTGGGGTAAAATGTGGCTTGAGCCTGCACAGTCATAAAAATGCTTTGGTGTTGAATATGTGACATACGCTTCCACTTCAGGTTCTGGTTTGATCTCCTCAAAAGTCAGCAGTGGTTGAGAGGCCTGAAGGGAATCGTTTGGGAAAAGGGAGTTTGAAACGGTGTGAGTGGAGTTCATATGACTCAATAGTGTTTCTGATAGCGCAGTATCAGTCAGAGTGTGGTGTTCCTTTACATGTGTATCATGTCCGATCTCAGATTTAAGATCCAACTCTCTGCTCTTTGTGGTCGTTTCTGGTCGTTCCTCAGTCAGCAAGCTCCTTGGGCCACACGCTGAGTGGAACGACCTGCTCTTCTTTTTCAAACTGATAGGAGGAAAGCCAAATGTTTGGACTTCAAATGGTTTTTCGCTGGTAAGTCCATCATGTGGCTCTGGAGAGAGAATCTCTGTCAACTCTTCTTCAGACGGGAAGAGTTCAGTGTCCTCACCCAGGGAAAGTTCCTGCTTACAATTCTGCAGCTCAAGTTGGACAGTCACAGTCTGCACAGCACCTGTGAACATGAACAAGATGCATATTGGCTTATAGCAAGGTAATAGGCGATTGACTGGGGAGGGTAGCTGATGGTGGTCATAAGCAATACCATTTTATTTGTCCATTGTGAAATGTAAATGTGTTTTTCTGTATTTAGTTTGTTCTCAATCTCCTGGAGATCGCACTAGCCCCTGGAGCTTGTTAGGGTTGGGTCATTCCATGTCATTTCAGCAAGAGATTGTGTAACTGGCCTGCACACAATACCCCATAATGTCAAAGTGTAATTATGTTTTTAGAATTTTTACAAATTCCTAAAAAAATGAAAAGCTGAAATCTCGAGTCAATAAGTATTCAACCCCTTTGTTATGGCAAGCCTAAATAAAATTCAGGAATATACATTTGCTTAACAAGTAACATAAGTTGCATGGACTCATGGTGTGCAATACTGTTTTACATGATTAAAAAAAGAAAAATACCTCATCTCTGTACCCCACACATACAGATAATTGTAAGGTCCCTTAGTCAAGCTGTGAATTTCAAACACAGATTCAACCACAAAGAGCTGGGAGGTTTTCCAATGCCTCACAAAGAAAGGCACCTATTGGTAGCAGGGGAAAAATAATAAAAACAGACATTGAATATCCCTTTGAACATGAAGTTATTAATTACACTTTGGATGGGCGTATCAATACACCCAGTCACTACAAAGACACAGGCGTCCTTCATAACTCAGATGCCGGAGAGGAATTAAACCGTCCCGGGATTTCCCCATGAGGCCAATGGTGATTTTAAAACAGTTAGAGATTAATGGCAATGATGGGAGATAACTGAGGATGGATCAACAACATTGTAGTCACTCCACAATACTAACCTAAATGACAGAGTGAAAATAAGGATGCCCGTTCAGAATAAATAATATTCCAAAACATGCATCCTGTTTGCAATAAGGCACTGAAGTAGTACTACAAAAAAAGTGCAAAAAAAATTCCGGAATACAAAGCGTTATGTTTGGGGAACATCCAACACAAAACATCAGAGTACCACTCTTCATATTTTCAAGCACGGTGGTGGCTGCATCATGTTATTGGTATGCTTGTCATTGGCAAGGACTAGGGAGTTTTTTTTAGGATAAAAGGAAACTGAATGAAACTAAGCACAGGCAAAATCCTAGAGGAAAATCTGGTTCAGTCTGCTTTCCAACAGACACTGGGAGACAAATTCACCTTTCAGCAGGACAATAACCTAAAACATATGGCCAAATATACACTGGAGTTGCTTACCAAGACGACATTGAATGTTCCTGAGTGGCCTAGTTAATTTTTCAAATAATAATAATAATAATAATAATGTGCAAATATTGTACAATCCAGGTGTGCAAAGCTCTTAGACTTACCCAGAAAGACTTAGAATCACCGTTGGCAGCAATTACAGCTCTAACATGTATTGACTCAGGGGTGTGAATCCTTATCTAAATGAAATATTTCTGCATTTAATTTTGAAGTAAATGTGCAAAGTTCTGAAAACATGCTTTCCCTTTGTCATTATGGGGTATTGTGTGTAGGTGGGTGATGAAAAAAAATATTTAATCCATTTTGAATTCAGGCTGTAACGCAATACGACTAGGTATCCCCCTTTCCCCAATGTGTAATAAGTCAATGAGTGTGTGAATTCTTTCTGAAGGCACTTTAAAAGTCAATAAATATAGTACCTTACATCCTATTTGGACCCAACTTTTTTCTAACAATGAGTAAGACATGAGGAATGCAAAGAAATGGTCAAAAGCCACCCACGGTCACCCCACACCAAAAACGAGTGTACAGTATCAGTTCTCTATGGCTGACAAGTAGTATGGAGCTGCAGCTCGGAGTATTGTTTCTTCATCCTATGTATTCTCAGTGAATTTGGTGATGTTTTTTTTCCCCTGTTAAGAGAAATTAGTAATTGAAATTGTTAGGCTTATGCCCCATCCTACATCCTGATAGTACCAGGTTCTAACCACTAGATAGCAGAAACCGCACTATTATGTGATTTTTGTTAAAATAGATAGTTCGCCCAAATTACATATCGTTTCATAACAGTATGACAGCAGCCCTTGCTTTGGTTGTTTACCTGGCCACCGTTTCAAATGCTAACTTTTTTGCATTTGTGGCACAAATCCAATGCAAGTAAATGACAGTTGAAGTTGGAAGTTTACATACATCTTAGCCAAATACATTTAAACTCTGTTTATCACAATTCCTGACATATAATCGTAGTAAAAATTCCCTGTCTTAGGTCAGTTAGGATCACCACTTTATTTTAAGAATGTGAAATGTCAGAATAGTGGAGAGAATTATTTCAGCTTTTATTTCTTTCATCACATTCCCAGTGGGACAGAAGTTTACATACACTCAATTAGTATTTGGTAGCATTGCCTTTAAATTGTTTAACTTGGGTCAAACGTTTCATGTAGCCTTCCACAAGCTTCCCACAATAAGTTGGGTGAATTTTGGCCCATTCCTCCTGACAAAGCTGGTGTAACTGAGTCAGGTTTGTAGGCCTCCTTGCTCGCACACGCTTTTTCAGTTCTGCCCACAAATGTTATATAGGATTAAAGTCAGGGCTTTGTGACGGCCACTCCAATACCTTGACTTGGTTGTCCTTAAGCCATTGTGCCACAACTTTGGAAGTATGCTTGGGGTCATTGTCCATTTGGAAAACCCATTTGACCAAGCTTTAACTTCCTGACTGATGTCTTGAGATGTTGCTTCAATGTATCCACATAATTTTCCTTCCTTATGATACCATCTATTTTGTGAAGAGCACCAGTCCCTCCTGCAGCAAAGCACCCCCACAACATGATGTAGCCACCCCCGTGCTTCACAGTTGGGATGGTGTTCTTCGGCTTGCAAGCCTCCCCCTTTTTCCTCCAAACATAACGATGGTCATTATTATGGCCAAGCCGTTCAAATTTTGCTTCATCAGACCAGAGGACATTTCTCCAAAAAGTACAATCTTTGTCGGCATGTGCAGTTGCAAACCGTAGTCTTGACTTTATGGCAGCTTTGGAGCAGTGGCTTCTTCCTTGCTGAGCGGCCTTTCAGGTTATGTCGATATAGGACTCGTTTTACTGTGGATATAGATACTTTTGTACCGGTTTCCTCCAGCATCTTCACAAGGTCCTTTGCTGTTGTTCTGGGATTGATATGCACTTTTCGCACCAAAGTATGTTCATCTCTAGGAGACAGAACGCGTCGCCTTCCTGAGCGGTATGACGGCTGCGTGGTCCCATGGTGTTTATACTTGCATACTATTGTTTGTACAGATGAACATGGTACCTTCAGGTGTTTGGAAATTGCTCCCAAGGATGAGCCAGACTTGTGAAGGTCTACAGTTTCTCTGTGGTCTTGGTAGGATTTCTTTTGATATTTCCATGATGTCAAGCAAAGAGGCACTGAGTTTGAAGGTAGGCCTTGAAATACATCCACAGGTACACCTCCGATTGACTCAAATTATGTCAATTAGCCTATCAGAAGCTTCTAAAGCCATGACATCATTTTCTGGAATTTTCCAAGCTGTTTAAAGGCACAGTCAACTTAGTGTATGTAAACTTATGACCCACTGGAATTGTGATACAGTGAATTATAAGTGAAATAATCTGTAAACAATTGTTGGAAAAATTACTTGTGTCATGCACAAAGTAGAGGTCCTAACCGACTTGACAAAACTATAGTTTGTTAACAAGAAATTTGTGGAGTGGTTGAAAAG
Organism: Brachymystax lenok tsinlingensis; assembly: GCA_030435695.1. Classification (NCBI taxonomy): domain Eukaryota; kingdom Metazoa; phylum Chordata; class Actinopteri; order Salmoniformes; family Salmonidae; genus Brachymystax; species Brachymystax lenok. Next base: position 26,909,822 of record CM059780.1, read on the forward strand.
GTTTTAATGACTCCAACATAAGCGTATGTAAACTTCCGACTGTATATTAGCATTTTCATACTTCATATCCAAATCATCTAACTAACACCATTGAGTTACACAATCAATTTTTAGATACTTTTTTAGGATGATTAGGGCATTACGCATAAAAATGCTAATATAGGTACCATTGACTTGCATTAGATGTGCCACAAATGCTAAAAAGGTAGCATTTGAAACGATTGATAACAAAACCAAAGCACGGATTGCTGTCATACATTGTCCATAGACGGCATACAGGAAACCAACATATAATTTTGAAATTTGGTGGAACTATCCCTTTAACATTGGGAGGGGGGAGTCACGGCTATCACCTAATAGCACCTAGTGGTCAGAACCTTGTAATATCAGGATGTAGGATGGGACATAAACCTAACAACTTCATACTATGTCAGACATAGAGAACTGATACAATATACTAGTTCTTGGGGTGGGATTGGTGTGGGTAGTTGAGGGTCCATAGGTGACTTTTGACAATTTCTTTGGATTTCTTACTGATTGTAAAATAAAAAATAAAGTCCAAATCAGATGCTAGGTATAATATTGAATATTATATGAATCCTGTAAATTTAAATTGACAATTTCGGCACAATGAATTTGCTTAATTTCCAAGAGCTCAAAAGTATATTTAAACAAAATAATGTTGCAGGAATGCTAATATTATCTGTTTAACAACAGAAACAATTTCATAAACTGAGATGGTGGCTGTCAAAATCCTCTTGTGCTTTGAGGTGGAATACCTAGTTTAGAGTACAATGCGCAAGGGAACATCGCCAAGCATACACTTTTACTACTCGGACTCACCTGTGTTCTCTCTCTTCATCTTATCCTGGAGTTCCTGCAGAATTTTCCTCAGACTCTCATTCTCTCTCTGAGTTCTGGCCGTGTTCTCCTGATACTCTGACACCGTCTCTTTAACCACCTGCAGAACCTCATGCACCGCCACCGTCAGCAGTTTCGCCACACGGGCATTAAGACGCTCAATTTTAGACATCTTCCGAAGGCTTCCATCTGCTTAATAGACGAGGTGCAAAGCTCTTAAAAATAAGCACTAGAAATACAGTTAAAACGTGGTGTAAAATGTATCACATGAATTAAACAATGCACCTGCTACAGATGTCCTGTTCAAGCAACAATGTTGCAATAAATGGAGTGCAAGACTTCCAAGGCAGTAGCTAGGTTTTCATCCAATTGGCGACAGATTTTCATGCGAATATTCTAGAACGCGAATAAAGAAAATCTGCCCATTTTCCCACCAAATGGATTTGAGGATTTTTTTTTTAATCAGTGCGTGATGACGTATTACACACACAATTTACATTGTTATTCGGTACATGACAATCTAAAGTTCAATGTGCTTCAATCGCATTGTCAACTCTACGGATAGCTTTGTCACAATAGAAAATGTGCCTACTCTGGTCTTGGCACCTGCGCTCTATAGCCAACAGCTCGCAGATACAATGCGGGTAGGCTGTACGGGTTGTCTAGTTTACATGATGAGATTATTATGGATAAGCATCGATCATCAAGCATCGATCATCATGTCCCCAGACTAATACCCTCGATATTAATTGGAAAGTAGCATCAAGCTCAACACCGTGCACTTTCACCACCCTGTGAAGTTCATCGTAACTTATTTCACATGCATCTTAATAAACTGTATGGTTTCCCGAGTCGTAGTAGTGGGATGACCACACACCAAATCATCGCGTGACTCCAAATGTACTTCGATATGATGGTTATATCAACATTTGCGCATAAAGGCGTTTCCACCGCCATTTCCATCATAATGAATTTTACCGACACAAAAAGATACCACCATGTCAAAAAAAAACATTATCTGTCGGCATTTATAAAATTACACTAAAACTTCCACAGCTGTCGCGATTTTTTTTTATACTAAGTGACTTTCCTCGCATAAAAACTGTGGATGGAAACGTGGTCAATGACATATATTTACATTACATTTTCACGACGGATAACGTACAAGGATAAATGCGGTTTATGGAACCTTACCCATTTGATTTCTCCTCTCACTCCTTCGAGCATGGAATCCGCCTGAAATGCAAGTTAATCACAAACCGACTATTGTGCTAGGGTGTCCACCAGATTCTTCATTCGATATCTCTAGACGGGGACCATTAACAAGATATTAGAGAAAGATTAGACATAAACAACATTTGTCAGATCATCGTCTCGTCAGCAACACAAAATAAATACTTCCGGGTTATAGGATTTCAAAACAGTTCAAAATAAAAGTCTCCTTTGACATAATCAAATCAAAATGTATACAACTGGTGTAGACCTTACAGTGAAATGCTTACTTACAAGCCCTTAACAAATTATGCAGTTAAGAAAAAGTAAAAAAATAACAAATAATTAAAGAGCAGCAGTAAAATAACAGTAGCGAGGCTACTTACAGGGGGTACCGGCACAGAGTCAATGTGTGGGGGCACAGGTTAGTCGAGGTAATATGTACATGTAGGTAGAGTTAGTGACTACAGTATGCATAGATAATAAACAGAGTAGCAACAGAGTAAAAGGGGGCATTGCAAATAGTATGGGTAGCCATCTGGTTAGATGTTCAGGAGTCTTTTGGCTTGTGGGTAGAAACTGTTAAGAAGCCTTTTGGACCTAAACTTGGCGCTCCGGTACCGCTTGCCGTGCAGTAGCAGAGAGAACAGTCTGACTAGGGTGGCTGGAGTCTTTGACAATTTTTAGGGCCTTCCTCTGACACCGCCTGGTATGGAGGTCCTGGATGACAAGAAGCTTGGCCCCAGTGATGTACTGGGCCATACGTACTACCCTCGGTAGTGCCTTGTGGTCGGAGGCCAAGCAGTTGCAATACCAGGCAGTGATGCAACCAGTTAGGATGCTCTCGATTGTGCAGTTGTACAACATTTTGAGGATCTGAGGACCCATGCCAAATCTTTTAAGTCTCCTGCCCTCTTCACGACTGTCTTGGTGTGTTTGGACCATAATAGTTTGTCGATGATGTAGACACCCAGGAACTTGAAGCTCTCAACCTGCTCCACTATGGTGGAGGGCACTATGGTGTTGAACGCTGAGCTGTAGTCAATTAATAGCATTCTTACTTAGGTGTTGCTTTTGTCCAGGTGGGAAATGGCAGTATGGAATGCAATAGAGATTGCATCATCTGTGGATCTGTTAGGGTGGTATGCAAATTGGAGTGGGTCTAGGTTTTTTGGGATTATGGTGTTGACGTAAGCCATGACCAGCCTTTCAAAGCACTTCTTGGCTACAGACGTGAGTGCTACGGGTTGGTAGTCATTTAGACAGGTTGCTTTAGTCTTCTCTGGCACAGGGACTATGGTGGTCTGCTTGAAACATGTTGGTATTACAGACTCAGACAGGGAGAGGTGGAAAATGTCAGTGAAGACACTTGCCAGTTGGTCAGAGCATGCTCGGAGTACACGTCCTGGTAATCCGTCTGGCCCTGCGGCCTTGTGAATGTTGACCTGTTTAAAGGTCTTACGGCTACGGAGAGCGTGATCACACAATCGTCCGGAACAGCTGATGCTCTCATGCATGCTTCAGTGTTACTTGCTTCGAAGCGAGCAAAGATGTAATTTAGCTCATCTGGTAGGCTCGTGTCACTGGGCAGCTCGCGGCTGTGCTTCCCTTTGTAGTCGGTAATAGTTTGCAAGCCCTGCCACATTCGACGAGTGTCGGAGCCGGTGTAGTACAATTCAATCTTAGTCCTGTACTGACGCATTGCCTGTTTGATGGTTCGTTGGAGGGCATAGCAGGATTTCTTATAAGCTTCCGGGTTAGAGTCCCGCTCCTTGAAAGCAGCAGCTCTGCCCATTAGCTCAGTGTGGATGTTGCCTGTAATCCATGGCTTCTGGTTGGGGTATGTACGTACAGTCACTGTAGGGACGACGTCATCGATGCACTTATTGATGAAGCCAGTGACTGATGTGGTGTACTCCTCAATGCCATCGGAAGAATCCTGGAACATATTCCAGTCTGTGCTAGAAAAACAGTCCTGTAGCTTAGCATCTGCGTCATCTGACCACTTCTTTATTGACTGAGTCACTGGTGCTTCCTGCTTTAGTTTTTGCTTGTAAGCGGGAATCAGGAGGATATGATTAGATTTGCCAAATGGAGGGCGAGAGAGAGCTTAGTACGCGTCTTAGTACGCGTCTCTGTGTGTGGAGTAGAGTTTTTTCCCCCTCTGGTTGCACATTGAACATGCTGGTAGAAATGATGTAAAATGGATTTAAGTTTCCCTGCATTAAAGTCCCCCGGCCACTAGGAGCACCGCATCTGGATGAGCGTTTTCCTGTTTGCTTATGGCCAAATACAGCTTATTGAGTGCGGTCTTAGTGCCAGCATCGGATTGTGGTGGTAAATAGACAGCAACGAAGAATATAGATGAAAACTCTTGGTAAATAGTGCGGTCTACAGCTTATCATGAGATACTCTACCTTAGGTGAGCAAAACCTCGAGACTTCCTTGCTATTAGATATTGTGCACCAGCTGTTGTTTACAAACAGACCTCCACCCCTTGTCTTACCGGAGGCAGCTGTTCTATCTTGCCGATGCAGTGTAAAACCCACCAGCTGTTCAGCCACGACTCGGTGAAACATAAGATATTACAGTTTTTAAAGTCCCGTTGGTAAGATACAGTGGGGCAAAAAAGTATTTAGTCAGCCACCAATTGTGCAAGTTCTCTCACTTAAAAAGATGAGAGAGGCCTGTAATTTTCATCATAGGTACACTTCAACTATGACAGACAAAATGAGGAAAAGAAATCCAGAAAATCACATTGTAGGATTTTTTATGAATTTATTAGCAAATTATGGTGGAAAATAAGTATTTGGTCACATACAAACAAGCAAGATTTCTGGCTCTCACAGACCTGTAACTTCTTCTTTAAGAGGCTCTTCTGTCCTCCACTCATTACCTGTATTAATGGCACCTGTTTGAACTTGTTATCAGTATAAAAGACACCTGTCCACAACCTCAAACAGTCACACTCCAAACTCCACTATGGCCAAGACCAAAGAGCTGTCAAAGGACACCAGAAACAAAATTGTAGACCTGCACCAGGTTGGGAAGACTGAATCTGCAATAGGTAAGCAGCTTGGTTTGAAGAAATCAACTGTGGGAGCAATTATTAGGAAATGGAAGACGTACAAGACCACTGATAATCTTCCTTGATCTGGGGCTCCACGCAAGATCTCACCCCGTGGGGTCAAAATGATCACAAGAACGGTGAGCAAAAATCCCAGAACCACACGGGGGGACCTAGTGAATGACCGGCAGAGAGCTGGGACCAAAGTAACAAAGCCTACCATCAGTAACACATTACGCCGCCAGGGACTCAAATCCTGCAGTGCCAGACGTGTCCCCCTGCTTAAGCCAGTACATGTTCAGGCCCGTCTGAAGTTTGCTAGAGAGCATTTGGATGATCCAGATGAGGATTGGGAGAATGTCATATGGTCAGATGAAACCAAAATAGAACTTTTTGGTAAAAACTCAACTCGTCGTGTTTGGAGGACAAAGAATGCTGAGTTGCATCCAAAGAACACCATACCTACTGTGAAGCATGGGGGTGGAAACATCATGCTTTGGGGGCTGTTTTTCTGCAAAGGGACCAGGACGACTGATCCGTGTAAAGGAAAGAACGAATGGGGCCATGTATCGTGAGATTTTGAGTGAAAACCTCCTTCCATCAGCAAGGGCATTGAAGATGAAACGTGGCTGGGTCTTTCAGCATGACAATGATCCCAAACACACCGCCCGAACGAAGGAGTGGCCGTAAGAAGCATTTCAAGGTCCTGGAGTGGCCTAGCCAGTCTCCAGATCTCAACCCCATAGAAAATCTTTGGAGGGAGTTGAAAGTCCGTGTTGCCCAGCGACAGCCCCAAAACATCACTGCTCTAGAGGAGATCTGCATGGAGGAATGGGCCAAAATACCAGCAACAGTGTGTGAAAACCTTGTGAAGACTTACAGAAAACGTTTGACCTCTGTCATTGCCAACAAAGGGTATATAACAAAGTATTGAGATAAACTTTTGTTATTGACCAAATACTTATTTTCCACCATAATTTGCAAATAAATAAATTAAAAATCCTACAATATGATTTTCTGGATTTATTTTTCTCATTTCGTCTGTCATAGTTGAAGTGTACCTATGATGAAAATTACAGGCCTCTCTCATCTTTTTAAGTTGGAGAAATTGCACAATTGGTGGCTGACTAAATACTTTTTTGCCCCACTGTATATACGTGATCGTAGTTCGTCTGTGTTGTTATCCAATGATTGTACGTTGGCTAATAGGACTGATGGTAAAGGCAGTCTAAACATAAAAAAGTATTCATATTTGATCATATTTTAAGTGACATTTGCATTAAATGTGGGTTTTAAAACATGTTCGATGGTCAAACCTTCAAAAGTATTTTACACACATCATAGGTGTCCATTACAATATATGCAATAATCGGAATGCATGTCACCAGTAATTGAAAACGTGAATAAAACTGTAAATACATTATGCGCCATACATACATACATACCGTACGCACCTACAGTTGAAATGACAACACGAAATACAGAAAATAAGGAACTTACTTTGATAGGAACGCACACGTCCAAAGTTATTATGTGTAAGGAAAACAACAAGGAAGGCAAAGCGAACATCAGCAAGAAAACATTCAAATTCTTGCAAGACTGCGCAAATATTTTCATACTTGATCTGCGCAAACATGAGTGAAGTGCGGTGGGTTCTCCTGGAAGAGAAGTTTATCCGGCTCGGTATAGCCTAAAACAAATTGTCCGCAACGCTGAAATGGACTACTTCTATATGAATTAATGAGGATACTATTTAATGAAGTTGCCAGTTGAGGACTTGGGCGGCGTCTTTCTCAAACTAGACACTCTAATGTACTTGTCCTCTTGCTCAGTTGTGCACCAGGGCCTCCCACTCTTTCTATTCTGGTTAGAGCCAGTTTACGCTGTGCTGTGAAGGGAGTAGTACACATCGTTGTACGAGATCTGAAGTAGCCTTCATTTCTCAGAACAAGAATAGACTGACGAGATTCAGAAGAAAGTCTTTGTTTCTGGCCATTTTGAGCCTGTAATGGAACCCACAAATGCTGATGCACCAGATACTCAACTAGTCTAAAGAAGGCCATTTTTATTGCTTATTTAATCAGAACTAAAGTTTTCAGCTGTGCTAACATAATTGCAAAATAGTTTTCAATTAGCATTTAAATTTATAAACTTGGATTAGCTAACACAACGTGCCATTGGAACACAGGAGTGATGGTTGCTGATAATGGGCCTCTGAACGCCTATGTAGATATTCCATAAAAAATCTGCCGTTTCCAGCTACATAAGTCATTTACAACATTAACAATGTCTACATTGTATTTCTGATCAATTTGATGGAATTTTAATGGACAAAATAATTAGCTTTTCTTTCTAAAACAAGGACATTTCTAAGTGACCCCAAACTTCTTAATGGTAGTGTATGTCCCCATTAAATCAAATCAAATCAAATTTTATTTGTCACATACACATGGTTAGCAGATGTTAATGCGAGTGTAGCGAAATGCTTGTGCTTCTAGTTCCGACCATGCAGTAGTATCTAACAAGTAATCTAACAAATTCACAACAACTACCTTATACACACAAGAGTAAAGGAATGAATACGAGTATGTACATATAAATATATGGATGAGCGATGGCTGACCGGCATAGGCAAGATGCAGTAGATGGTATGGAGTACAGTATATACACATATATATGAGATGAGTAATGTAGGATATGTAAACATTATATAAATGGCATTGTTTAAAGTGGCTAGTGATACATTATTTCATCCAGTTATAATTATTAAAGTTATAATTATTAAAGTGGCTAGAGATTTGGGTCGATGGCCGAACGGCATTGGCAAGATACAGTAGATGGTTTAGAGTACAGTGTATACATTTGATATGAGTATGTCGGATACGTAAACATTATATACAAAATTGTTTAAAGTGGCTAGTGATACATTTGTTACATCCAATTCCTATGTTTAAAGTGGCTAGAGATTTAAGTCAGTATGTTGGCAGCAGCCACTCAATGTTAGTGATGGCTGTTTAACAGTCTGATGGCCTTGAGGTAGAAGCTGTTTTTCAGTCTCTCGGTCCCAGCTTTGATGCACCTGTACTGACCTCGCCTTCTGGATGATAGCGGGGTGAACAGGCAGTGGCTCGGGTGGTTGTTGTCCTTGATGATCTTTTTGGCCTTCCTGTGACATCGGGTGGTGTAGGTGTCCTGGAGGGCAGGTAGGTTTCCCGGTGATGCGCTGTGCAGTCCTCACTACCCTCTGGAGAGCCTTACGGTTGTGGGCGGAGCAGTTGCCGTACCAGGCGGTGATACAGCCCGACAGGATGCTCTCGATAGTGCATCTGTAAAAGTTTGTGAGTGATTTTGGTGACAAGCCGAATTTCTTCAGCCTCCTGAGGTTGAAGAGGCGCTGTTGCGCCTTCTTCACCACGCTGTCTGTGTGGGTGGACCAATTCAGTTTGTCCGTGATGTGTACACCGAGGAACTTAAAACTTTCCACCCTCTCCACTACTGTCCCCTCGATGTGGATAGGGGGGTGCTCCCTCTCCTGTTTCCTGAAGTTACCAGTAAAACATAATCAAAAGCTATTTCTTTCACATACTTGCTTTGCTGTTTCGTTGTTCATTTGTTCAGTCTCAACCAGGATTTCATCATACATGTCAAGCAGTGAAGTTTCAGCTCTGTCTGTCCGTGGCCTCTCTTCCTCGGTGCGCACCGTCACTGTGTCTGTTTCCATCTTGTCCAGCTGTGTCTGTAACATTTCATGTAAACCCTGTTTGTCTGCATCGATGTAGCGGTCCTTGTGCCTAGCATCAAGCATGGTGGCAACACAGTAAAGAGGCTCAGAAAGAATGCCACCGAATCGCTTGTTCACTGCCTCTTGTAGAGTACTTTTGCTTTAACCCCACGGTCTATGTCAGCAGTTTTGTTGAGCAGGCGTTTCAATGCTACGAAAGAGGGTATCACGTCTGCTGCAGACGCAGTTGATTAGCTTATTTCGAGTCAGTTGTTCGAATGGAGCAAGAAGTATGTTCATGTTTCCACATTTCAAACGTGTTCTCAAATGCCATCGAAATGGCAGCAGCGGTATGAGCACCAGCACATTCTTGAGCATGCAATATGGCTTTCTTCAGTACGAAATCCTCACCAACCCACTGTGCTGTCAGACTCAGCATGCTCATGGGGCTGACATCGCTGGTCCAAATGTCAGTTGTGAAGCTAATAGCAGTGTCGCCCATAGCATGTAGCTCAGGGATGTGCGTTTAAACAATACTGTGTAACTCCGGTAGGGCAACATCTGAAAAATAGAGCCTACTTGGTAGTGTGTACCGGGGCTCGAGGTGCTCAACCAAACGGTGAAAGCAAACATCACCCACAACAGAGAATGGTTGATTGTCAAGGGCAATGAATTCCATTATCTTGGCATTAATGGATTTCGCCTTTGAGTTGTCTGGCTGAAATTTTCTTACTCTTTCAAATGACTGCTCGACTTGAACTTGTTTAGTTGTTGGAAGTGTGAGCTTAGTATTTTTCTGCATTTGTTCTCTGTAGCACTGTATTTTTTGTGGCGTCATTACGTCATCTACCTACGTTATATAGGTATGCACGTCAGCTTTGACATAGGTTTTGCACATCGGCGTTAAACTAGACATCGAGCTGATGCTGATGTTGGCATTTTTAGCTAATATCGTCCAATTCCGATATGCTTACCGATATATCGTGCATCCCTGGTGTTATTTCATAGTTTTGATGTCTTCACGATCATTCTACAATATAGACAATAGCAAAAAATAAGAAAAACCCTTGAATGAGTCGGAGTGTCAAAACGTTTTAATGGTACTGTATACATTCTACAGACCCAACTGAGTATTCCAAACCCAACTTTTACGTTGGCACATAGAATAGTTTTTTCTCTATAAGCCATTATATAATTTACAGGCCCAAAGTGTATTGCATTGGGACCAATGGAATGGGTGGAGTAGAAAGGGCTGCTGGGTATTTATACCACAGTCATCCAAGAAATAACACCATATTGTGGCTGCGTTCCAAACTCATAAAAGACACACCATCCTCCACTTACCTTCGCCGTATGCCCTTGGGGGAATCCCCATCACCATCTTGGCCGCATTTTTGATCGAGTTTGTGAGTGTACAATTATGTTCACATCGGGGGCTGAAACGCCCCATAATTCAATTTGCGATGATTGTACATCCGCTAAGAAAAGTCCGCCAAAACTTAAAACCTCAACGTCAATATGGAGAAGTCGACATACAAGTGTAAGTAAAAACAAATGTAAATTAGTTTGAAATTGTGCTACTAATGCACATGACGGCACAAACACGTCTCGTAAAAGTTATGTTTTTGTTTGGTTAGGTTTAGGAAATTGTAGAAATAAAACATTTTCCTTCTTCTGAAGTTCCAGCTAGGCAGGCTAACGTTAGTTAGCTAATTAATTAGCTAACTATCATACAGTAGGCGTACATTAATAATGATATAGTTAATAAGTAGACATGCAATCATAATTGACTGTAGCACATATAAAGCACCCACCTGTGCCTGAAAACACAATCGTCGCAGACGAACGAGTGACGAATTTCCGGGAAACTAATTCATTCATTCCTTCCTCCCTCGCCCCTTGCCCTGCAAGTGTAAACTCACCAGATGTCATCAGTGTTCATTTCATTTGAGGGCTGAGGGGGAGAGGGTGTGTCTGTTAAGTGTTTGGAATGCAGCCATATACTCTAGCGCTAAATCAATAGGGTCTGTAGAATATTATGTTATTTACATTAATTTACTTAAACTCCAACCATTTATCAATGTGCTCCACCTTATACTATTATTTATCTTAAACTCGTAATTATCTTTAGGTTAGATTTTTCTTCCCAATGCAGTTTTAATTTTGTAACATTGCACTCTGCAAAGCTGCAAAATGATTGATTTCGTATCATACACATAGCGTATTACCACAGACTTTTATTTTTAAAGAAAAATTGGAAAACTGGAAGTCTTAATGCTGCTGTAGGGACACTAATGTTGCTGCCTTGACGCCAATCGTCTTTATGCTGCTAGATTGCATCGAAAAGCCAATGTTTTACTGCCACCTACTGAGTTGGAGATTTAGAGCAGGCCGCAATAGTAGTCAAAGGGCCAACCACCAAAAATGTCTTGTTCCGTGACCCAGGAAACAAAACTGCAAAATGTCAACAACATTACGTATATAATGTTATGAATATGAACACTGTGTTTTTCAAAACTTGTAAAAGTTGCACATTATTTTCTTATTTTTAATAAAAGACTTTTTGCTTTGAAATCATAGCGCATTTTCAGTAATGTCCTATACTTTTGTTGCACAATTGCGCACAGAACACATAACTAATTGTGCGCTCGGTGTTCGTCCTTGCATATTAATAATGTATTTATTTTATATAGCGCCTTTCATTATACAGATAATCTGAAAGACACGTAGTTCTTGGCCTGGACAATGGTCTTCAACAGAGGCTGGCGCGTCAAGATCACGTGCTTCTCAGGTGGGCTGCACATAGTAGTGATGGGTCGTTCGCGAACGAATGGTTCTATTTGAACGGATCTTTTCGAACGTCGGGAGCCAAATAGCATCGGCGAAAGAGCCGTTCATTTGACTTCTGATTTGCATAGTGCCACTACGTTTTTTAAAACAAAATAATTCTCTAAAGAGGGTGAATCCTCACTGCAGAAACAATAAATAGGCTAGTGGGGAGAGTGTGTCAATCTGGTCCATACTGATTTTTTTCAGTGCGTAAATGGGCTTTACATTGGAGATTTGCACCCCCCCCATGGTTCTACAATCTAGATCGATGTTTAAGCATTTTGAAAGAGACGTTTGGGAGCCAAATGAGCCGGCTCTTTTACGTGAACAGACCCAAATGAGCAGGCTCACCGCAAAACAAAATACTCGGAATGCCCAACACTAACTAGCACATAGGCCAAGCCTACAACAGTGTCCTTAAAGTCAGTCAAGAGCCTTCACTCTCCACCCTCAGCCACACTGTTCTCATGGGGGAGAAGTCCGAAAATACGGGTTCCAGAGATTTCGGAACCGCATTCGTAATTTTTTATTTTAGTGTACAGGTCTCCCGTGTGAATTAAACCCACAACCCTGGCATTGCAAATGCCATGCTCTACCAACTGAGCCACACAGGTTACTATCTAATAAGATATGTTTTTGACAAATATTTAATAAATGCTTAACAGTTCCTAATGTCTGGTTTGCGCTTTGTCAAGTCATTGTTATGTATTAGGATCCAATATAATCAGATATGAATTTGAATGGCATAAACATAGACATCATACATGTAACCTGTCAATATGCAATGGGACCAGGAAGGACAACAAGGTGTGCCTCCATGACACTAGAATTCTTGTAATCTTCACAATGAATATTGGTTTGTCAATATTATTACATGTGCACTATCAAAGTTAGTCTGCAGTCTAATGAGGGTGGGGGGTCAACGAGCCTCATTATTGCAATAATTAATCAATATTTGTAATGGGTCTGGGTGTAGCTGGTGCAGATGAGTCAGGCGCAGGACAACAGAGATGAGTACCACAAATAACTTTACTCAAAAATGTACTCATTACAATCGAGAAAATACCAAGCCCACAAATACAGACCGTATACAAAACAAACAATCACGCACAAAAAACATGGGGAAAACAGAGGGTTAAATAATGAACATGTAATTAGGGAATCGAAACCAGGTGTGTAAAACAAAGACAAAACAAATGGAACATGAAAAGTGGATCGGCGATGGCTAGAAGACCGGTGACGTCGACCGCCGAACGCCGCCCGAACAAGGAGAGGGACAGACTTCGGCGAAAGTCATGACAATATTAAATAAAGATGATTGTTTGAAGAAATGACCAAATCTCTCTAAGTACTGAATTTCCACGACAGCTTGCAATTGCATGTATTATTATTATAATTTCAATTACCGTAAATAAATTGTACATTTTACAGGTTATGATCAAAACAACAACCAACTCTGACATATAAAGAGAGAGGGAGAATGATAGAAGACGGAGAATGTTAAACAGGGACTTCGAACAGATATCTCTGTGTTTGTAATGCGTCCGTGTGTAGCTGGTGTAGAGTCAGGCGCAGGACAGCAGAAATGAGTAATAATAGCAAATTTACTCAAATATCAATCATAATACACAACAAAAAATGCCAAGCCCACAAATAACAGACCGCAATACAATAACAAACACTCACAAACAAACATGGGGGAACAGAGGGTTAAACAATTAACAAGTTAATGTGGGATTGAAACAAGGTGTGTAAAACAAGGAAAAACCAATTGAAAATGAAAAGTGGATCGGCGATGGCTAGAAAACCGGTGACGTCGACTGCCGAATGCCGCCCGAACAAGGAGAGGGACCGACTTCGTCGGAAGTCATGACAGTGTTGTCTTTGACAATATAGCCAATTTTGACTTTGTGGCTGTGTCATATGTGGCTGTATACAGTACCAGTCAAAAGTTTGGACACACCTACTCAATCTAGGGATTTTCTTTATTTGTACTATTTTCTACATTGTAGAATAATAGTGAAGACATCACAACTATTAAATAACACATATGGAATCATGTAGTAACCAAAAAAGTGTTAAACAAATCAAGATATATTTTATGTTTGAGATACTTCAAAGTAGCCACCCTTTGCCTTGATGACAGCTTTGCACACACTTGGCATTCTCTCAACCAGCTTCATGAGGTAGTCACCTGGAATGCATTTCAATTAACAGGTGTGCCTTGTTAAAAGTTAATTTGTGGAATTTCTTAATGTGTTTGAGCCAATCAGTTGTGTTGTGATAAGGTAAGGGTGTGATGGATTCTGTTAAAATGTAACATGTTTAAAGTTAAACGGTAGTTTGTTTGTATCCTGTTTAGTGAATTATTACTGTGAGTATCAATTTTAGGAGTTTAGGCCATGAAACTGTGCGTATGCTAATTTGGAAAGGTTGACCTAATCAGATAAGAGGAAATTGCCTAGGATCAGAGAGCAGGGTCAGGCCCAGGAGAGTGAAAGATGGACGGGGTGTGCTTCTGACATCTAGCTAAACAAAGAGAGGACCATGAACATTCCACAGGGGAGATATGGGAAACTCATTGGGGACATAAAATGTATAGCTGGGGAGGTGACACCTACAAGAGTGTGGTGACCAAAAGGAGGGAAGAGTATAAGATGTGTTGTGAACCTTCTAAATGTATGCACTCAGCTCGCGGCATCCTTGCTAATAAACACTTGAAACTTCTCTGGAGCTTTTGGTCTCAATTGCTTATTGCAAAGAGGTTGCAATAGCATTTTTCTTTTTAACAGGTGGTATACAGAAGATAGCCCTAATTGGTAAAAGACCAAGTCCATATTATGTCAAGAACAGCTCAAATAAGCAAAGAGAAATGACAGTCCATCATTACTTTAAGACACTTTGAAAGTTTCTTCAAGTGCAGTCGCAAAACCATCAAGCGCTATGATGAAACTGGCTCTCATGAGGAAAAGGAAGACCCAGAGTTATCTCTGCTGCAGAGGATAAGTTCATTAGAGTTACCAGCCTCAGAAATTGCAGCCCAAATAAATGCTTCACAGAATAACAGACACATCTCAACATCAACTGTTCAGAGGAGACTGCGTGAATCAGGCCTTCATGATCAAATTGCTGCAAAGAAACTACTACTAATGGACACCAATAACAAGAAGAGACTTGCTTGGGCTAAGAAACACAAGCAATGGACATTAGACCGGTGGAAATCTGTCCTTTGGTCTGATGAGTCCAAATTTGAGATGTATGGTTCCAACCGCTGTGTCTTTGTGATACGCAGAGTAGGTAAACGGAGGATCTCCGCATGTGTGGTTCCCACCGTGAAGCTTGGAAGAGGAGGTGTGATGGTGTGGGGGTGCTTTTCTGGCGACACCATCTGTGATTTATTCAGAATTCAAGGCACACTTAACCAGCATGGCTACCACAGCATTCTGCAGCGATATGCCATCCCATCTGGTTTGCGCTTAGTGGGACTATAATTTGTTTTTCAACAGGACCCAAAACACACCTCCAGGCTGTGTAAGGGCTATTTTACCAAGGAAATGGAGTCCTGCATCAGATTACCTGGCCATCACAATCACCCGACCTCAACCCAATTGAGATGGTTTGGCATGAGTTGGACCGCAGAGTAAAGAAAACGCAGCCAACATCTGCTTTTCAAATGATAGTCCCATCTGTCCGGTACAGTTCAATGTTTGGAGAAATTGCACCTGTGGGGGACGCTACTGAGCACCCCATGGCCACCAGGGGTAGGGTATTGCACACATATGTCTGATTCATTCCAAAGATATTTTGTGCAAAGCCACAAGTCTGAACTACAAAAAAACTAAAACTAAAAATTGTGGGGATTCCATGACCAGACATGGCTTGTTACAATATGTTTTCAAGGGGTGTATTTAGCTTCATGGTGTGAAAACAAGTGTATGTACGTAAATGTTTATAAAACTGTGTTCAAACAATATTGGAGCATTGATAATATCATATACTATTTAAACATTCTAAACATTTGATGTTGCAATTCAACCCCTATACCCATTACCCGCATATGGCCTAATGGCCATAACCGCACCTGTATTGCCATGTTGTCCGGCACAGAATGTTTCTGATAAGCAAGACAACGATGCACAGAATTTCTCACCGCCTATCCAAATAGAGCAGCTGTGCCATGATTTGGCTTTCACCTTCAGGAAATATATGCTGCAAGTAGCCAACAGAACCCATGCCGAAAAACACACCTGTTGTCTCCATGCGCAAAACATTTTGCGGGTCAATGACATAGTGGTAGCCTACAGAAAGAATGCAGGTAAGGTAATACACATAATAGCATGGTATACATAGACCTATAATTACAATCTATAGCTACTCCTAGACTATTATGCCTATAATAAAATCCCATCGCATATATTATTGCATAGGCCTATATTGCGCAGGCCTAATTGAAGGTCAGTCGGCCATTTAATAAGCTCGACTGTTGTTCCCTGTTACAAATCGATTAAACTTTTTGGCCTAAAGCAGGCTATGTTTGTAGAAGTAATAAAATGTTAAGTGGACAGTGGTTTGCTGTTGTGCAGCTCCATGATATAGTAAGTAGCCATAGTGTCTTCATCCTTTTTTCACGTTGCTTGAGCTACTTACTGTATCTTTCTCTGACTTCTTGTCTGTCTGCCATACCCATAAAACGTAATTTGGGTAAAGTAACAGGAGCCTTTAGGCCTAAATGGTGCAACTGCCCCTTCAAAACACCCTAATTCTTCTGACACCCCTCACGCAGGTCCACTGATGTGTCGGAATCACTCTTTCAATGTGCCTAGACATTGAGTGTACAAAACATTAAGAGCATCTTTCTATGACAGACTGACCAATTGAATCCAGGTGAAAGCTACGACCCCTATTGATGTCACTTGTTAAATCCACTTCAGTCAGTGTACATGAAGGAGACAGGTTAAAGAAGAATTTCTAAGCCTTGAGACATTGATTGTGTATGTGCACCATTCAGAGGGTGAATGGGCAAGACAAAATATGCAATAAATTGAAACACGCACACACACACAGACCTGCTAGTGCTCAACATCACAACCAAATATTACACAATTGCTCACGTTGAAGTGACATAGTGTGCCCAGTGGGAACAGTGTGCAGTCCAACAGGAACAGCACAGTCTTGGAGATGTTACCAATCTATAGACAATGAAAGAGAAACTGGAAATGTAGGACTAGAGAGTATGCTAGAAGGGCAGTTGGTCAGATACTAACACACCATCATGCAGTTGGTAACGCAAGTTTGTTTTGCAAAGCACTTGTACCGTATTAATGAATGATAATGTAGAGACAGCGTTACTCTGGACCCTGATCTCTCTTTTGACGAACATATCAAGACCGTTTCAAGGACAGCTTTTTTCCATCTACGTAAAATCAGAAACTTTCTGTCCAAAAATGATGCAGAAAAATGTATCCATGCTTTTGTCATTTCTAGGTTAGACTACTGCAATGCTCTACTTTCCGTCTACCCGGATAAAGCACTAAATAAACTTCAGTTAGTGCTAAACACGGCTGCTAGAATCTTGACTTGAACCAAAAAGTGTGATCATATTACTCCAGTGCTAGCCTCTCTACACTGGCTTCCTGTTAAGGCAAGGGCTGATTTCAAGGTTTTACTGCTAACCTACAAAGCATTACATGGGCTTGCTCATACCTATTTTTCCGATTTGGTCCTGCCGTACATACCCACACGTACGCTACGGTCACAAGACGCAGGCCTCCTTACTGTCCCTAAAATTTCTAAGCAAACAGCTGGAGGCAGGGCTTTCTCCTATAGAGCTAAATTTTTATGCAATGGTCTGCCTATCCATGTGAGAGACACAGACCCGGTCTTGACCTTTTAGTCTTTATTGAAGACTCATCTCTTCAGTAGGTCCTGTGATTGAGATTAGTCTGGCCCAGGTGTGTGAAGGTGAACGGAAAGGCACTGGAGCAACGAACTGCCCTTGCTCTCTCTGCCTGGCCGGTTCCCCTCTCTCCACTGGGATTCTCTGCCTCAAACCCTATTACAGGGGCTGAGTCACTGGCTTACTGGTGCACTTCCATGCCGTCCCTAGGAAGGGTGCGTCACTTGATTGGGTTGAGTCACTGACGTGATCTTCTTGTCCGGGTTGGCGCCCGCCTTGGGTTTGTGCCATGGGGGAGATCTTTGTGGACTATACTCAGGCTTGTCTCATGATAGTAAGTTGGTGGTTGAAGATATCCCTCTAGTGGTGTGGGGGCTGTGCTTTGGCAAAGTGGGTGGGGTTATATCCTGCCTGTTTGGCCCTGTCCGGGGGTATAGTCAGACGGGGCCACAGCGTCTCCCGACCCCTCCTGTCTCAGCCTCCAGTATTTATGCTTCAATAGGTTATGTGTCTGGGGGCTAGAGTCAGTCAGTCTCCTTTCTTATCCGGTGTCCTGTGTGAATTTAAGTATGCTCTCTCTTTCTTTCTTTCTTTCTTTCTTTCTTTCTTTCTTTCTTTCTTTCTCTCTCTCAGAGGACCTGAGCCCTAGGACCATGCCTCAGGACTACCTGACCTGATGACTCCTTGCTGTCCCCAGTCCACCTGGTTGTGCTGCTGCTCCAGTTTCAACTGTTCTGCCTGCGGCTATGGAACCTTGACCTGTTCACCGGACGTGCTACCTGTCCCAGACCTGCTGTTTTCAACTTTCTAGAGACAGCAGAAGCGGTAGAGATACTCTAAATGATCGGCTATGAAAAGCCAACTGACATTTAGTCCTGAGGTGCTGACCTGTTGCACCCTCTACAACCACTGTGATTATTATTATCTGACCTTACTGGTCATCTATGAACATTTTAACATCTTGGCCATGTTCTGTTATAATCTCCACCCGTCACAGCCAGAAGTGGACTGGCCACCTTTCATAGCCTGGTTCCTCTCTGGGTTTCTTCCTAGGTTCCGGCCTTTCTAGGGAGTTTTTCATAGCCACCGTGCTTCTACACCTGCATTGCTAGCCATTTGGGGTTTTAGGCTGGGTTTCTGTACAGCACTTTGTGACATCAGCTGATGCAAGAAGGGCTTTATAAATACATTTGATTGATTGATTGATTGATGGAAGCAACAATCTATCCGCAATATTAAAGCTGATCCACCCCTTAAAATAAATATATATAATAATAATAAAAAGTATATAAATTATATATATGTGTTATACCTAGGGTTAGGTTTAAGGATTTTAGGGCAAAAAACAGTATGGGTTTATAGCCATCTTGCTCAGCCCTGTGGCCTTCAGCAGGTACTACATACATCATTAGCGACACTTAAATCAAATCAAATCAAATATAATTTTATTGGTCACATGCAGATGTTATTGCGAGTGTAGCGAAATGCCTGTGCTTCTAGTTCCGACAGTCCAGGAATATCGAACAAGTAATCTTACAATTCCACAACAACTACCTAATACACACAAATCTAAGTAATGGGATGGAATAAGAATATTTACAGTACATATAAACATATGGATGCGCAATGACTGAGCGGCATAGGCAAGATGCAATAGATGGTA
Organism: Brachymystax lenok tsinlingensis; assembly: GCA_030435695.1. NCBI lineage: Eukaryota > Metazoa > Chordata > Actinopteri > Salmoniformes > Salmonidae > Brachymystax > Brachymystax lenok. The sequence continues at coordinate 26,929,071 of CM059780.1, forward strand.
TAAAATACAGTATATACATATGGGATGTAATGCAAGATATGTAAACATCATTATTAAAGTGGCCTTAATAAAGTGACTAGTGATACATTTGTTAGAGTGGCCAATGATTTCATGTCTGAATGTAGGCAGCAGCCTCTCTGTGTTAGTGATGGCTGTTTAACAGTCTGATGGCCTTGAGATAGAAGCTATTTTTCAGTATCTCTGTCCCAGCTTTGATGCACCTGTACTGACCCCACCTTCTGGATGGTAACAGGGTGAACAGGCAGTGGCTCGGGTGGTTGTTGTCCTTGATGATCTTTTTGGCCTTCCTGTGACATCGGGTGCTGTAGGTGTCCTGGAGGGCAGGTAGTTTGCCCCCGGTGACCCTCTGTAGAGCCCTGCGGTTGTGGGCGGTGCAGTTGCCGTCCAAGGCGGTGACAACACCCGACAGGATGATCTCAATTGTGCATCTGTAAAAGTTTGTGAGGGTTTTAGGTGACAAGCCACATTTCTTCAGCTTCCTGAAGTTGTCACCACACTGTCTGTGTGGGTGGAACATTTCAGTTTGTCCGTGATGTGTATGCCGAGGAACTTAAAACTTTCCACCTTCTCCATTGCTGTCCCGTCGCTGTGGATTGGGGGGCGCTCCCTGTGCTGTTTCCTGAAGTCCACGATCATCTCCTTTGTTTTGTTGACGTTGAGTGAGAGGTTGTTTTTCTGACACCACACTCTGAGTGCCCTCACATCCTCCCTATAGGCTGTCTCGTCGTTGTTGATGATCAAGCCTACTACTGTTGTGTCGTCTGCAAACTTGATGATTGAGTTGGAGGCGTGCAAGGCCACCCAGTCATAGGTGAACAGGGACTACAGGAGGGGGCTGAGCACGTACCCTTGTGGGGCCCCAGTGTTGAGGATCAGCTAGGTGGAGATGTTATTTCCTACCTTCACCACCTAGGGGCGGCCCGTCAGGAAGTCCAGGACCCAATTGCACAGGGCGGGGTTGAGACCCAGGGCCTCAAGCTTAATGATGAGCTTGGAGGGTACTATGGTGTTGAATGCTGAGCTGTAGCCAATGAACAGCATTCTTACATAGGTATTCCTCTTGTCCAGACGGGATATGGCAGTGTGCAGTGTGATGGCGATTGCTGTGGACCTATTGGGGCGGTATGCAAATTGCAGTGGGTCTAGGGTGACAGGTAAGGTGGAGGTGATATGATCCTTGACTAGTCTCAAAGCACTTCATGATGACAGAAGTGAGTGCTACGGGGCGGTAGTCATTTAGTTCAGTTACCTTTGCCTTCTTGGGTACAGGAACAATGGTGGCCATCTTGAAGCATGTGGGGACAGCAGACTGGGATAGGGAGAGATTTAACATGTCCATAAACACACCAGCATCTGGTCTGCGCATGCTCTGTGGACACTGCTAGGGATGCTGTCTTGATAGGCAGCCCTGCGAGGGTTAACATGTTTAAATGTCTTACTCACGTCGGCCATGGAGAAGGAGAGCCCACAGTCCTTGGTAGCGGGCCACCTCTGTGGCACTGTATTATCCTCAAAGCGGGCGAAGAAGGTGTTTAGTTTGTCTGGAAGCAAGATGTCGGTGTCCATGACGTGACTGATTTTCTTTTTGTAGTCCGTGATTGTCTGTAGACCCTGCCACATACCTCTCGTGCCTGAGCCGTTGAATTGCAACTCCACTTTGTCCCTATACTGACATTTTGCTTGTTTTATTGCCTTGCGAAGGGAATAACAACACTGTTTGTATTCGGGCCATACAGTGGGGCAAAAAAGTATTTAGTCAGCCACCAATTGTGCAAGTTCTCTCACTTAAAAAGATGAGAGAGGCCTGTAATTTTCATCATAGGTACACTTCAACTATGACAGACGAAATGAGGAAAAAAAATCCAGAAAATCACATTGTAGGATTTTTTTATGAATTTATTTGCAAATTATGGTGTAAAATAAGTATTTGGTCAATAACAAAAGTTTATCTCTATACTTTGTTATATACCCTTTGTTGGCAATGACAGAGGTCAAACGTTTTCTGTAAGTCTTCACAAGGTTTTCACACACTGTTGCTGGTATTTTGGCCCATTCCTCCATGCAGATCTCCTCTAGAGCAGTGATGTTTTGGGGCTGTCGCTGGGCAACACGGACTTTCAAAGATTTTCTATGGGGTTGAGATCTGGAGACTGGCTAGGCCACTCCAGGACCTTGAAATGCTTCTTACGAAGCCACTCCTTCGTTGCCCGGGCGGTGTGTTTGGGATCATTGTCATGCTGAAAGACCCAGCCACGTTTCACTCAAAAGGTTTTCACTCAAAATCTCACGATACATGGCCCCATTCATTCTTTCCTTTACACGGATCAGTCGTCCTGGTCCCTTTGCAGAAAAACAGCCCCAAAGCATGATGTTTCCACCCCCCATGCTTCACAGTAGGTATGGTGTTCTTTGGATGCAACTCAGCATTCTTTGTCCTCCAAACACGACGAGTTGAGTTTTTACCAAAAAGTTATATTTTGGTTTCATCTGACCATATGACATTCTCCCAATCCTCATCTGGATCATCCAAATGCTCTCTAGCAAACTTTAGACGGGCCTGAACATGTACTGGCTTAAGCAGGGGGACACGTCTGGCACTGCAGGATTTGAGTCCCTGGCGGCGTAGTGTGTTACTGATGGTAGGCTTTGTTACTTTGGTCCCAGCTCTCTGCAGGTCATTCACTAGGTCCCCGTGTGGTTCTGGGATTTTTGCTCACCGTTCTTGTGATCATTTTGACCCCACGGGTGAGATCTTGCGTGGAGCCCCAGATCGAGGAAGATTATCAGTGGTCTTGTATGTCTTCCATTTCCTAATAATTGCTCCCACAGTTGATTTCTTCAAACCAAGCTGCTTACCTATTGCAGATTCAGTCTTCCCAACCTGGTGCAGGTCTACAATTTTGTTTCTGGTGTCCTTTGACAGCTCTTTGGTCTTGGCCATAGTGGAGTTTGGAGTGTGACTGTTTGAGGTTGTGGACAGGTGTCTTTTATACTGATAACAAGTTCAAACAGGTGCCATTAATACAGGTAATGAGTGGAGGACAGAGGAGCCTCTTAAAGAAGAAGTTACAGGTCTGTGAGAGCCAGAAATCTTGCTTGTTTGTATGTGACCAAATACTTATTTTCCACCATAATTTGCAAATAAATTCATAAAAAATCCTACAATGTGATTTTCTGGATTTTTTTTCCTCATTTTGTCTGTCATAGTTGAAGTGTACCTATGATGAAGTGTACCTATCATCTTTTTAAGTGTGAGAACTTGCACAATTGGTGGCTGACTAAATACTTTTTTTCCCCACTGTATTCCCGGTCACCTTTCCATGGTTAAATGCGGTGGTTCGCGCTTTCAGTTTTGCGCGATTGCCGCCATCTATCTACGGTTTCTGGTTAGGGTAGGTTTTAATAGTCACAATGGGTACAACATCTCCTATGCACTTCCTTATAAACTTACTCATCGAATCAGCATATAAATCTATATTATTCTCTGAGGCTACCCGGAACATGTCCCAGTCCGGTGTGTTACTAGGCTCATAATCTGAGGTAGCAACTGCATCAGATCTACAAATCAATGAGCAAGACCTATCAATTTCGTGAACTTGCGCAGCATTCACTCAATTCGATGCCTACGAACAAACAGATTTAGACTAATATCATTACCCAGCATCCATTTAGAAACAACAAATTGTAAAAAAAAAAAATGTTATTTCTTAATTAGAAAAATGTCTTCTGGCTGTTTAAATCGGCCACATCTTGAAAAAGAGGACAGGGACATGCGTTTTGTTTAGTTTTTACACCTTTTTCTGGAAGAAAAATATGGTTAACGCAGGTCTCATTGCTAACAATAGCGAAGCATTGTGATGCAGAACAATGGGCTGGTAATAGAACGTTCAGAAGGTGAGTTAGTGCTACGTGCGCAATAGAATTAATAGGAGCTGGCAGGGTGAAAAATGACCTAAAATAAGGTCAGTTGCAGCTGGGACATATGGTAATATTATGAAACTGGGCTCCATTGTGGATACAATGAACTATCTTTGCATGTGTGGCTCCATGTGTGGCTCCTTACCACAATCAATCAGTATGGCAAAAAGTATCTCTGCTCAGAGGGCCTTAGAAAAAAATTTGCAGAGAGAGAAGCTAGTGTGTAAGGAGCGTCTTTCTACTCTGGAAGATTTTCTTTTCGTCAATTCGGAGTATGACAGTGAGTTGGAAAAAGAGGATGAGATTGACTTTCAGCCAGCCCCAGGACCAGCTCGTCCTGGGGACCTTTAACAGAATGTGCCCCGGCGGCAGAGGGACAAGCTAGCTGGAATCAAGTCAAGCGGGTGGACCGCCTTCCCCTGTTTTACAACCCTGGGCCCAACGTTACTGTTGATGAGCAGCTTATTTCATTTAAGGGCCGCTGCCCTTTCAGGCAGTACATACCGTCTAAACCCGCAAAATATGGAATCAAGATCTGGGCTGCCTGTGATGCTGCTTCATCATATGCGTGGAACTTGCAAGTGTATACGGGGGAAGCCAGATGGAGGAGTCCCTGAGAAGAACCAAGGGATGCGGGTTGTCCTGGACGTGACACAGGAACTCCGTGGCCACAACATCACGTGATAACTATTTACTTCGCACAAGCTTGGACAATTTAGACAAGCTGGTGACTGGCTACAGCTGCAAAAGAACCCTACGCTGGCCACTTGTGATATTCTTCAACATCTTGGACATCTCGGCATACAGCGCATTTGTCATCTGGATGGCGTTGAACACAGATTGGAACAGAGGGAAGCTCCAGAGGAGACAGCTCTTTCTCGAAGAACTGTGCAAGGCATTGGTAAGACCTCCAATCCAGAAGAGGCAACATATCCCAGCTTTTGCAGCCATCGTGGGAAGGATTCAGGAGGATGCTGGTTCCCCATCCATCCGCCCGACCCACAGAACCAACAAGTAAGTGTGAGTGATGTTGTCGCATGTGTGTGTATTTGACTCTCCTACCTGGGCCTGCTGTAACTATTTATGTGAGTGAGTGAGATGTTAGTCAAATTCCTGAAATAAGTGTTTTCATCATTCTAGATTGCAGCCGGTAGCAACAAGAAGCGCTGCGATGTGTGTGGACCCAATGACAGGAAGACACAGTACACATGCATCAAGTGCCCCTCATGTGGTGTGTAGACCGGCCTTAATTTGTGTTTAACGGGGCTCATTTATAATTTCCATGAAATACTGTATGTAAAATTTGTCCTTCCAATTTGTTCAGCAATAAACATCAATAGTGATGAAAACCTTTTCATTTATATTTGTTCAAGATAAACAATAATTCCACCCATGTCTTAATTAAAATTGATTTGTTCACAAAAATCACATTGCATAAAAAAAAAGTGCTTTATTGGGGCGGCAGGTAGCCTAGTGGTTAGAGCGTCGGACTTGTAACCGGAGGGTTGACAAGGAAAAAATCTGTCGTTCTGCCCCTGAACAAGGCAGTTAACCCACTGTTCCCCAGGCGCCGAAGACGTGGATGTTGATTAAGGCAGCCCCCCGCACCTCTCTGATTCAGAGGGGTTGGGTTAAATGCGGAAGACACATTTCGGTTGAAGGCATTTGGTTGTACAACTGACTAATAATGGTGACTTTGACTTACGTAAATGTAATCTAGCAGATGTAAATGGCATATTAAACATGTGTGCTGTCGATATTTCTTGTAATTGATATAAGTCAACATCTAAGTATTAAGTAGTTTATGTAAATTGTTATGGCTGTATTGTTTTAAAAACCCAATAATGTTGTGGGTCCATCAGACCCGGGAACATTGGGTGAATAACAAAAACACCACACAAGGGTTAAGCTTACACGCAGGTGTTCGGAGCATGCTAATTAGCACAGGTGGCCGCCTGTCTTCCGTAAACAAGCGCTGTAATATGGAGATATGGCCGTGTGGGAACATGAACCTTTTACCTAGATGTGTGTGAATTGCAATTATATTATTTTCAGTAAATCTTTGGGATGATACATTTTTTCCCCATCTATGGACCACATGTAATCAATTGAGCATGAATAGACAGGATAAGCTTCCAACATCTCTTTAATTGGCTTTGAGTCCTGGATTATAGCAGTAAAAAATGAGCTATTAAACATTTTCTTACCATCACCAAAATAGCTGATTGTGAATATACAAAAGACATGAAAAGTTCATAACGGAATAATGTATATAATCACTTGGCCCATTCTTTTAATGCAAGCAACTACAAATTGGAGTAAGAACTTGTTAACTTACAAAACATAACAAACTTGACACATTTCAAGCAAAACAATTGTTCGAAACAGGCATGTGAAAAACAGAAACTGAGAACTATATACTGGCAATTCATTCCAGTGGTTCTCCATCTATTACAATGTAAAGCCGGAGTTTGTACGTTGTCTTTCTACACAATTTACAGTCTCGTTCTCAGAGTTGTCCTTCCAACGTAGAAGTCGTCTCGTCGAACAGACTGAGCAGGTTCTTTGGTTCAAAGCTGGGTCGAGGGAGGGGCTCTGAGCGGACCCAGTTCCGGACGGGCCATTGGGAAGTGTGTGTGGATGTGTTGTGCTGACTGTGTGCGTCCATGGACAGGTCTATCAGGCTGAGTCTGTGAGAGCCTGTGTCTTTGGGGGACCCTGTGAGTGCTGTCAGTGTGAGGCGGGATCTGTCTGAGTGGATGCTGGAGGGTGTGTGTGCGAGGTTGAGGCTACGTGAAGGTGTGCGGATGTTACCAGAGTGTGTAGGGGTGTGGGCAGGACTGAGTTGATGGAATACTGGGGGGGAGTTCGGCAGAGGGGTGGAGGTGCTTCCCACGGATAGCCGGGATTTGATTCTGTTGAATGAGAAAAATTGTGTGAATGTCAAAGGGAAATAATAAGTGAAATATAAGTTAAGCCTTTTTCTATTGAGTAACTGTGGCTGAAAGGATGGACAAAAGATTGATCTCACTATACTTTTTCAGCAGCGCTAACATTGCATTTTATTTTAATAAATTTTTATTGTTGACTCTTTTAGCTTAACAGGTACAGTTGCAGACAAATATATTGCCACCCATGCACTTTTCTTAAGTAATTCCTGATTTATTCTCAAATAAATTGAAATAAATAATCAAAACTGTTGCAAAACCTTCAGCCAAGATGTTCAAGGCCCCCTCGTATCAGAGGCAGCAAAGCAACCCCAAGGCATTATCAAATCTCCCCCATGTTTGTTTGTAGGGAGGATGTTCTTTTCATTTAATTCTTTTATATACATTTTTTTCACCTTTATTTAACCAGGTAGGCTAGTTGAGAACTAGTTCTCATTTGCAACTGCGACCTGGCCAAGATAAAGAAAAGCAGTGCAACACAAACAACACAGAGTTACACATGCAATAAACAAACAGTCAATAATACAGTAGAAAAAGTCAACATACAGTATGTGCAAATGAGGTAGGATAAGGAAGGTAAGGCAATAAATAAGCCATGGTGGTAATTACAATTATAGTAATTAAAAACACTGGAATGGTAGATGTGCAGAAGATGAATGTGCAAGTAGAGATACTGGGGTGCAAAGGAGCAAGATAAATAAATAAATAAATGTAGTATGGGGATGAGGTAGTTGGATGGGCTATTTACAGATGGGCTATGTACAGGTGCAGTGATCTGTGAGCTGCTCTGACAGCTGGTGCTTAAAGCTAGAGAGGGAGATATGAGTCTCCAGCTTCAGTGGTTTTTGTAGTTTGTTCCAGTCATTGGCAGCAGAGAACTGTAAGGAAAGGATGGCACTGTGATAGACTGCATCCAATTTGCTGAGTAGAGTGTTGGAAGGCTATTTTGTAAATGACATCGCTGAAGTCGAGGATCGGTAGGATGGTCAATGTTTGGCAGCATGAGTGAAGGATGCTTTGTTACGAAATAGGAAGCCGATTGTAGATTTAATTTTGGATTGGAGATGCTTAAAATGTGAGTCTGGAAGGAGAGTTTACAGTCTAACCAGACACCTAGGTATTTGTAGTTGTCCACATATTCTAAGTCAGAACCGTCCAGAGTAGTGATGCTGGACGGGCGGGCAGGTGCGGGCAGTGATCGGTTGAAGAGCTTGCATTTAGTTTTACTTGCATTTAAGAGCAGTTGGAGGCCACGGAAGGAGAGTTGTATAGCATTGAAGCTCATCTGGAGGTTAGTTAACACAGTGTCCAAAGAAGGGCCAGAGGTATACAGAATGGTGTCGTCTGCGTAGAGGTGGATCAGAGAATCACCAGCAGCAAGAGCGACATCATGGATGTATACAGAGAAGAGAGTCGGCCCGAGAATTTAACCCTGTGGCACCCCCATAGAGACTGCCAGAGGTCCGGACAACAGGCCCTCCGATTTGACACACTGAACTCTATCAGAGAAGTAGTTGGTGAACAAGGCGAGGCAATCATTTGAGAAACCAAGGCTGTCGAGTCTGCCGATAAGGATGTGGTGATTGACAGAGTCGAAAGCCTTGGCCAGGTCAATGAATACGGCTGCACAGTAATGTCTTTTATCGATGGTGGTTATGATATCGTTTAGGACCTTGAGCGTGGCTGAGGTGCACCCATGACCAGCTCTGAAACCAGATTGCATAGCGGAGAAGGTACAGTGGGATTCGAAATGGTCGGTGATCGGTTTGTTAACTTGGCTTTCGAAGACCTTAGAAAGGTCTGGAATGAACCAAGGGCTATATCTGTTCCTGGTTCTATTTTTTTTTAATGGGGCAAGCTTATTTAAGATGGTGAGGAAGGCACTTTTAAAGAATAACCAGGCATCCTCTACTGACGGGATGAGATCAATATCCTTCCAGGATACCCGGGCCAGGTCGATTAGAAAGGCCTGCTCGCTGAAGTGTTTTAGGGAGCGTTTGACAGTGATGAGGGGTGGTCGTTTGACCGCAGGCCCATTACGGATGCAAGTTGGTTAGGATGATATCTATGAGGGTGCCCATGTTTACGGATTTGGTGTTGTACCTGGCGGGTTCATTGATAATTTGTGTGAGATTGAGGGCATCAAACTTAGATTGTAGGATGGCCGGGGTGTTAAGCATGTCCCAGTTCAGGTCACCTAGCAGCACGAGCTCTGAAGATAGATGGGGGGCAATCAATTCACATATGGTGTCTAGGGCACAGCTCGGGGCAAAGGGTGGTCTATAGCAAGTGGCAACGGTGAGAGACATGTTTCTGGAGAGGTGGATTTTTAAAAGTAGAAGCTCAAATTGTTTGGGTACAGACCCATGCTCCTTATAGGACACATCACTGCACTCTATACTCCTCTGTAAACTGGTCATTTCTGTATACCCGTCGCAAGACCCACTGGATGATGCTTATTTATAAAACCCTCTTAGGCCTCACTCCCCCCTATCTGAGATATCTACTGCAGCCCTCATCCTCCACATACAACACCTGTTCTGCCAGTCACATTTTGTTAAAGGTCCCCAAAGCACACACATCCCTGGGTCACTCCTCTTTTCAGTTCGCTGCAGCTAGCGACTGGAACAAGCTGCAACCAACACTCAAACTGGAGTTTTAGCTCAATCTCTTCATTCAAAGACTCAATCATGGACACTCTTACTGACAGTTGTGGCTGCTTCGCGTGATGTATTGTTGTCTCTACCTTCTTGCTCTTTGTGCTGTTGTCTGTGCCCAATAATGTTTGAACCATGTTTTGTGCTGCTGCCATATAATTTTTAAAAATTTTTATTACAGCCCCCGTAGGAGGCCTTTTGGTAGGCCGTCAGTGTAAATAAGAATTTGTTCTAAACTGACTTGCCTAATAAAATATATATATATATTTTAAGCTGGTTGAGAGTGCCAAGTGTGCAAAGCTGTCATCAAGGATCTCAAAAATAAAATATACTTTGATTAACACTTTTTTGGTTACTATATGATTCCATTAATGTTATTTTATAGTTTTGATGTCTTCACTATTATTCTACAATGTAGAAAATAGTAAAAATAAAGAAAAAACATGAATGAATAGGCATCCAAGCTTTTAACTGGTCCTGTATATTATCCATTGACAGTAAAGTAGTCATTGTACAAAACATTAGAAACACCTTCCTAATATTGAGTTGCACCCACTTTTGCCTCAGAACAGCCTCACTTCGTTGGGCACGGATTCTAAATTGTGTCGAAAGCGTTGCCCACGAATGCTGGCCAATGTTGGACTCCAATGCTTCCCACAGTTGTGTCAAGTTAGCTGGTAGTAGATCTCTACTCTGATTAGCTCGTTTCATCTCATCCCACATATGCTCAATTGGATTGAGATCTAATGACTGGGCAGGCCACTGCAGTAAGCTTAACTCACTGTCATGTTCATGGAACCATTCCTAGACAATCCTAGCCTTGTGGCATAATCCTGCTGAAAAAAAAACTGATTTGCAGATGGATACACTACTGCCATGAAGGGATGCGCCTGATTGGCAATGATGTTCAGATATCCTGTGGCATTCAAGCATTGCTCCACTTTCATTAAGGGGCCCAATGTGTGCCATGAAAACACCCCACACCACCAGCCTGCAATGTTGATAACCACTTGAGTAAATGCATTTCTCCATACCCTAGTCCTCCCATCAGCAGGAACCCAGATTCCAACCAGGCAATCTTTTTTTCCAATTCTCCAGGGTCTACCGTTTTCATTCCTTAGCCCACTGCAATCGCAGTTTCTTGTTTTTTTGCTGAAAGAAGTGGAACTCTGTAAGGTTGTCGGCTGGACCCAGCAGGGTTGCGGTTCTTGGCAGACTCAAACGGGTGCGCCTTGCATCTACTACCATACCCCGTTCAAAGACAGTTAAATATTTTGTCTTGACCATTTACACTGAATGGCAAACATACACAATCCATGTCTCAAAAATACTTATTTAACCGGTCTCCTCTCCTTCATCTACACTGATTGAAGAGTATTTAACAATAAGGGATCATAGCTTTCACCTGGTCAGTCTCATGGAAAAAGCAGGTGTTCCTAATGTTTTGTACACTCTGTGTATATGATAAGGCAGAAAAAGGGAAAATAAGGTTGCATTAAATGGAGAACTCCCTCCCAATCAATATCTCAAACGCTCACTCATGTGGACCTTTTTGGTCTTGTGTCAGTTCAGAGTTTTTAATTTACTTGTGAGAGAAGATAGGGGAGTGCTCCGGTCCCGGGGCGTCGGCCAGAAACGCCAGGTCCTCTAGGCTGCCTGAGTCAGTGTGCATCATGGCACTTGGGGGAAGCATGAACTCCTTCTCCGAGCTCTCCTTTGGAGGGGTGCATGGGGAAGGGGGCGTCCAGCGTGGAAGGAACGGGAGGTTGAGAGAGGAGAAGAGCCCCCAACCAGAGTATAAAATAGACTAAAAGAGAAAGGTAGAAGATCCACAAGTTTATTTGAATAGAAGTACAAATCAAACAAGTCCATCTTGAACAACATTAAGTCTATCCACAGGGATGCAAACTGGCGAGGGCCCAAAAAGGTGACACTTATTTGAAACATGCAAAAACAAAATACCTGCTAGGGGGAAATGCAGGTTAACTAATTAAACAACAAATAATATGATCTACATGATCAGTCTCTGAATGTAAAATAAAAAGTGGTTAATGTGAACCTAACTCATACCCCAAAAAATGTAAAGAAAGCAATCCAATGTTATTTGTTGCCTAGACTACTGCAAATGACTCAAGTCTTGAGAAAAAACAATACACTAATATTGCAGTTAGCCATGACAGCCTTTATAATAGAACGCTTGTGACCAAACACACACACCTAAAATATTGCACTTGTGAAAAAAACACCTTAAAAGTAGAAATAGAATGAAACTGGCATTCTCTTTTTGTGCTCTATTATAGTGGCCACTATAGTAGACATCGATCAAGCGCACAAGGCTACATGTGCAAAAATAACATTCACTGAGTAAAAAAAAAAGTAACAACCCCCCTCACTCACACAAGTGATACTGTCAAGTTCAACAACAAAAGCAATATCTATGGGCTACACTGCACATTATTACATTGTACACTTTCTGCCTGTGGACATCAGTTCTACAATGTGCCAGCAGAGCATGATACCATTTGTTGGCATTATTGATCTCTTTCAGGCAGAGAGTACACCTAGCATACCCCTTTTTATCCACTGTATTGAAAAAGTGAGAAAGAGGGAAAGTGTGTGGTGTTCCTTTCACCTCTATAGTGGCATCTAGCTTAAGCCAGGCCCAGCTACACTTGATCCCTGAATCTACTTGTTTAACAAGTAACGCCTCATTTTCACCTAATTCTCTCATTCTGAAAATTAACCACATACTGTAGAAGGAAAATTTGTTCACAGATAGTTTGTTAGCTAGTTAACATTTCACACAAATTGCCAGGGTCCTAGTAAGCAACTAAAGCGTTATAACTTGAGGAACGGCAAGGAGTCATATAAATTACCAGTTAATACTAGAGCGAATTGGTTAGGTTACTAACGTTCGCTCGTCTAATGTTAGCTGTTTGACTTTATTAGCCAACTAATTTTCACACCATAAACTCCATTTTCTGATCAGTTATGTTGGCTAATGTTACTCAACATTTCTCTGGTTAGCTAACGGAGATTTCGATTCAGCTAGCAAGATACTTAACAATGCTAATAACACTTGTTCCACCACACTTTCTCCCTCACCTCAAACTCTCCAAATGCCTGTTTTTTTTGCAGTTAGCTACTTTAAAATATATTTTATTATGCTGGTTAGCAGTTGAGTTTGAAGAAAATATTTATTTATTTATAAACTCAACTGATAACCAGCATAAGGAAATATATCTTGAAATTGCTACGATACACATGTTGGATACAGGGATGCAAACTAGTCACCTTTATCATTATTATAGTTAAATCGCCAGTTTAGAGGGAGGCAGAAAGTTATGGCGGCTGGGTTTACCAACCTGACAGAAGGTGGCTAGTGTGAGCAGGGTTTCGCGGAGGAGGAGGGAGACATGGCGCCTCCACCTGTGTCTCCTGACCACAGGCAGGGAGAGGAGCTCGGGCACGGTGGCCCTCACAGACAGCTCCGGGGCCAGCATCAACCGCAGCACAGTCTGCAGCTCCACTGACAGGCCTGGAAGTACACAGACAATGGGAAACATAAAATTAAGATAAAAAGGATGACCCTAATAGGCATAAAATGTGAATGTCCAGACTCGAGACAAACTTGCCAGTTGCAAACCATATGAACAAAATTATTCCCTTACACTGATGCTCCTGATTGCATTTCTATATTAGACAAACACATGGAAGGACGTGACAGTGTGCAGGTTAATTTCACTGCTAAAAAGGAGTACAAGTCAAACGGGTAAATCTTGTATAACATTGAAAGTCAATCCAACATGTGTATCGTATATATTTCTTAAGATCTGGGGCCGTAGCCACAAAGCGTTTCAGAGTAGAAAATTGGTTATAAGTGCTAAGAGACATTTTACCCTACCCTATTAGGTAAAAGAAAAAAAGAAGCTGTGCATAAGCTGTCCTAACCAGTTAAAAGTTACCAGCAGGTGTCTTGATAATAGAAAAGGGCATTGAGCCAGTGGTTCCTGTGTCACATTCAATTGCTTTGGATTTGTTTAAAGAATTTCTAGGATATGATCAATCCATAAATAATCTAAACCTACATGCATCTCTTGGGCATTTGACAATGATTTCACAAGGCCTATTTCACAAGGCAAAGAGATTGTGTCAGGCAAAAATGATATTAAGCGTTTTACCATTGCAACATTTGATGTACAGTTACATTCCCCGTGGTTGTCCGAAGTGTGTTCACAGCTGGCGATGCCTTGCCGCAATTGGGTATTTCCCATAATTTGTAAGAACATCAATGTGCATCATCACCATCTTTCCTTTGCGTTACCTCAAAGTGTCATGATTAGCACCTGAGAAACTTTTATGAGGAGCTTTACTCCTGGCTCAGAGCTTGAGCAATGTCTTAACATCATCCAAAAACCTACTCTGAGTTTAGTTTTTTTGTCTTAAAAAACAGGTTAACAGCATTCCTAGTACTTTTTCTGAGATGCTTTGTGGATACGGCCCCAGATGTGTAAAAGCTGCTATTACCATTGGTAAACTCTGCGGGTAGACGGCCTTGTCTGAGCTGCTGCCAACCCTCTCCCCCTTTCGGCACCTCCATATTGCACGCCAGCTCCAAGATGGACACGCCAAGACTGAGAGAGACAGGAAAGTCTCATTATTACTAATTGATTAGATACGTTTTTTTTCCCCACCAGGTGCTAAAAGCACTTCACATTGTAAAGGGGAATCACTTCCTCCATTATTAGGGAGTATAGGGAGCACCGGCATCATCACCTGAAAACATCAGCAGCAGGGCCATACTCGCCCCTCAGCAGCTCTGGGGCCATGTATCGGGGATCACCCTCCTGGACATCCTCCTTCTCCCTCCCCTTCCCCTCCGCCAGGCCAGTGGCGACCCCCTCCCCTCGGAGCTCCAGTGCCAGCCCAAAGTCGCCTAGTTTGAGGCGGCCAGAGCGCGTCAGGAACACATTGGCCGGCTTGAGGTCCAGGTGGGCAAAGCCACGGGCGTGAAGGTGGTGCAGGGCCGAGAGGAGGTCGCACAGGTAAGCCCACGCTGCAGGCTCATCTGTAGAGTAATGGGAGAAAAATGTGTCATTATGGACACACACAGGGTTACATTCCTCAGGTATTGTTATCACAGCCGTATTGTGCATCAGTGGCAGTCAGACAAGGTGTATCAACAGAAATCATCACACCCCAAATATGTCATAGAAATAGGTAACAAGAACTATAATCAAATACAAAGAAATTCACATTAACGACATTTAATTTCACTGCCATTCACAAATCACATCCATAAAACAGTGGTATGCAACATGTGCACTGTGTGACACATCCTCTTTCCAATTTTTACTGACTGACCTGGGCTGGAAGGTTGGGCCTCGGCATGCAGCAGCAGGCTGGTGCAGCACAGCTCCGTCTGGATGTACAAGCGGCCCCCCTCCTCCCAGGCTGCCACAAAGCCCAGGATGTGTGGGTGGGGGCACAGGCGCTCGTGGTTCTGGGCCTCCCGCATGCTCCTGTTGCGCTCACGGTTGCCCCTGAAGCGCTGGACTGAACGCTTGACAGCGTAGTAGTGCCCGTCCTGGAGGCTCAGCACCTGGGAAGTGGTCAAGTGGAGCTCTGAGATCTTGTTCTCGTGTTATTTTCATTTCCTGTGCTTTCGTTTTGGACAGCTCCCACTCACCTTGTACACCTCGCCGAAGGACCCTCTCCCCAGCAGGCCCAGGTTGGTGAAGCACTGGTTGAAGTAGGACTGCTGTCTGCCGGGGTCGTACAGCGACAGCGGAGGGGGAGATTTGATGAGGGAGTGGGAGAGGGGGACCAGGGGGACGGGGGGCGCTGGGGGAAGACCCGGCTCAGAGGGGGGCAGCCCTTGGACGGGGGGCGCGGGGGTAGTGAGTGCGAGATAAGGGCGGGAGGCGAGAGAGATGAGGCGGAGGATGAAGAGAAGGGGAGGCGGCGTTTCTTAAGGGAGAAAGACTGCTCCGCCTTGGAGAAGTGGGTGGGGAGGGGGAGAGGTGTGGTGGCCACTTTGGTTTCCAAGTACACAGACATGGCTTGGAGATGTTGAGGGATAAATAAAAAGGGGCAATGGCCTGGGAAGTGACAGGGAAGGTATGGTGACCGTAGGATCCTGAGTCTCTGAGCGCAAATTTTGAGATTCAGAGCTGAGAAAATAGAAAGGTCAACATTAGTGTGCTTTCAACATAGTCAAGACAAGGTGATGTTGACATTGGGTGCGAAACAGATAACAAATCTGTAAAAGACAACCTAATAAAATCCACTTTAGGTAGCTAATAATAATAGCCTGAACCATATGGGTGACGTGTCAATCAAATGCCCATTTAATACTGACCAACTAAGCTGGCACAAATATAATTGATTTTGCTGCTGGTAAATAAATGAACGTTGACAGCAAATAACTGTAGCCTTGCCATCTATTTGGGTAATCTTAACGTTAACATTACAGGGAAATTGCATTATTCAATGTAAACAATAGCTAGCCAGCTCTCCAAAAGGTGTTTACTTACCAGACTGGACGAATTCTATCAAATTAACAGCTTAATTCCAAGTGACAGTCATCAATGTAGCATTCTTATGACCAGAGAACCACGAAAGTCATCGTTAGATTAAAATAACGTTCGATAGTTAGTCGATAGAGCTGGCTAGCTCCTATCCAAGTCAAGAACACTGTATTTTATGGAAAAGAGATGTATGTTTCTGAACCAGAGGAGAACGATTTCCCCCGCCTCAATCAAGTACGGTTAGCTGCAGCCCAACATGGCGACTGGAGGACTTCTTCTTCGATGAGGTTTAACGGCGGTTGGCATCCAATATATGTTGCATTACCGCCACCTACTAGACTGGAGTACAACTCCCTTATGCTTTGCTTGAATTTTTTTGTATAAAAATACCCTACCATCTAACACTACACTCACAAAATAAAATACATTTTATATAAAAAATAAAAAAAAACACCCTACTCCACTATTTACATCTATTTAGTCCTACCTCTTCTTTGGACACTGTGTTAACTAACCTCCAGACGAGCCATACAACTCTCCTTCCGTGGCCTCCAACTGCTCTTAAATGCAAGTAAAACTAAATGCATGCTCTTCAACCGATCGCTGCCAACACCTGCCCGCCCGCCCAGCATCACTACTCTGGATGGTTCTGACTTAGAAAATGTGGACAACAACAAATACCTAGGTGTCTGGTTAGACTGTAAACTCTCCTTCCAGACTCACATTAAGCATCTCCAATCCTAAATTAAATCTAGAATCAGCTTCCTATTTCACAACAAAGCATCCTTCACTCATGCTACCAAACATACCCTCGTAAAGCTGATTATCCTACCGATCCTTGACTTCGGCGATGTCATTTACAAATAGCCTCCAACACTCTACTCAGCAAATTGGATGCAGTCTATCACAGTGCCATCCGTTTCGTCACCAAAGCCCCATATACTACCCACAACTGCGACCTGTATGCTCTCTCGTTGGCTGGCCCTCGCTTCATATTCATCACCAAAACCACTGGCTCCAGGTCATCTATAAGTCTTTGCTAGGTAAAGCCCCGCCTTATCTCAGCTCGCTGGTAACCATAGCAGCACCCACCCGTAGTACGCGCTCCAGCAGGTATATTTCACTGGTAACCCCCAAAGCCAATTCCTCCTTCGGCCGCCTTTCCTTCCAGTTCTTTGCTGCCAATGACTGGAACGAACTGCAAAAATCACAAACTGGAGACTTATATCTCCCTCACTAGCTTTAAGCACCAGCTGTCAGAGCAGCTCACAGATCACTGCACCTGTACATAGCCTATCTGTAAAAATCCCATCCAACTACCTCATCCCCATACTGTTATCTATTTTATTTATTTTTGCTCCTTTGCACCCCAGTATCTCTACTTGTACACTCATCTATCACTCCAGTGTTTAATTGCTATATTGTAATTATTTTGCCAATATGGCCTATTTATTGCCTTACCTCCGTTATCCTACCTCATTTGCACACACTGTATATAAACTTTTTCTACTGTATTATTGACTGTATGTTTGTTTATTCCATGTGTAACTCTGTGTTGTTGTTTGTGTTGCACTGCTTTGCTTTATCTTGGCCAGGTCACAGTTGTAAATGAGAACCTGTTCTCAACTAGCCTACCTGGTAAAATAAAAGGTGAAATATATAAAAAAATAAAAATAAACACCACCACCACCCTGTAACTCTTCTGATGTCAAGTCTCGCACTGTAAACCATGCAACGCCTTTAACGCAATTCTGCACCCATACTCCGTAGAATATGCAGCTGCCACCACCTCAATTTTCTGCGACTCCATCCCTGCAGTTAAGTTGATAACCATTGCTATAAAATGCTAAAAATCCAATCTTACTGAAACATGTATCACTTGTTGGCCTATCCCTCTGTACTGGTACAGATCTACTACTCACACCACTCCTCTCAGGATCCCTCCCCCTTGATCCCTCTTCCTCTAACTTCTTCACTGCCTCAGCATACGACACCTTCTGCACTACTTTAACCCTGGAAACCTCAACCTGTCTCTCTCGCACGGGACATTTCTTATCCCCAGCTCCATGGGCACCCCTACAATTAACTCATACCACTACTTTCCCCAAAATGCTACACATTCCGTTTAGAGAGAAATTGTCAAGGAAGTGAGTTTGTGTTTATACAGTACCTCCCGCCCCCAACTACCATCAACCAATCATATCAACGCGGTAATATATGGAGCTATACGGAGCCCTCCACATTGTTACAACATTTGGAGCTCAAAATATTTGTAATTCTGGTAGAGAGTTCTGGAATCTTTGTTTGTGTATAAAGTATTTGGCAACAAGAATAAAAAAAGGCACAATCATAGCCAATTATTTTCAACCACTCCACAAAATTCTTGTTAACAAACTAGTTTTGGCAAGTCGGTTAGGACATTTTTCCAACAATTCTTTACAGACAGATTATTTCACTTATAATTCACTGTATCACAATTCCAGTGTGTCAGAAGTTTACATACACTAAGTTGACTGTGCCTTTAACCAGCTTAGAATTATGTCATGGCTTTAAGAAGCTTCTGATAGGCTAATTTACATAATTTGAGTAAATTGGAGGTGTACCTGCGGATGTATTTCAAGGCATACCTTCAAACTCAGTGCCTCTTTGCTTGACATCATGGAAAAATAAAAACAAATCAGCCAAGATCTCAGAAAAACAATTGTAGACCTCCACAAGTCTGGTTCGTCCTTGGGAGAAATTTCCAAATGCCTGAAGGTACCACGTTCATCTGTACAAACAATAGTAGGCAAGTATAAACACCATGGGACCACGCAGCCATCATACCGCTCAGGAAGCGCTGTCTCCTAGAGATGAACGTACTTTGGTGCGAAAAGTGCAAATCAATCCCAGAACAACAGCAAAGGACCTTGTGAAGATGCTGGAGGAAACAGGTACAAAAGTATCTATATCCACAGTAAAACGAGTCCTATATCGACATAACCTGAAAGGCCTCTCAGCAAGGTAGAAGCCACTGCTCCAAAACCGCCATAAAAAAGCCAGACTACGGTTTGCAACTGCACATGGGGACGAAGATCATACTTCTTGGAGAAATGTCCTCTGGTCTGATGAAACAAAACTAGAACTGTTTGGCCATAATGACCATCGTTATGTTTGGAGGAAAAAGGGGGAGGCTTGCAAGCCAAAGAACACCATCCCAACCGTGAAGCACGGGGGTTGCAGCATCATGTTGTGGGGGTGCTTTGCTGCAGGAGGGACTGGTGCACTTCACAAAATAGCTGGCATCATGAGGAAGGAAAATGATGTGGATATAGCATCAAGAGATCAGTCAGGAAGTTAAAGCTTGGTCACAAATTGATCTTCCAAATGAACAATGATACTTCCAAAGTTGTGGCAAAATGGCTTAAGGACAACAAAGTCAAGGTATTGGACTGGCCCTGACCTCAATCCCATAGAAAATTTGCAGGCAGAACTGAAAAAGCATGTGTGAGCAAGGAGGCCTACAAACCTGACTCAGTTACACTAGCTCTGTCAGGAGGAATGGCCTAAAATTCACCCAACTTATTGTGGGAAGCTTGTGGAAGGCTACCCGAAACGTTTGACCCAAGTTAAACAATTTAAAGGCAATGCTACCAAATACACTCAATTAGTATGTAAACTTCTGACCCACTGAGAAAGTGATGAAAGAAATAAAAGCTGAAATCAATAATTCTCTCTACTATTATTCTGACATTTCACATTCTTAAAATAAAGTGGTGATCCTAACTGACCTAAGACATGGAATGTTTACTAGGATTAAATGTCAGGAATTGTGAATAACTGAGTTTAAATATATTTGGCTAAAATGTATGTAAACATCCGACTTCAACTGTATATCCTAAATGTCAAAAACATGAGCAGTGTTCAAAAAGGTAAATAAGTATTCTGCAATGTTTTCCCCAAAATCTATCACAGATTTAAATTCATAGAACAAGTTTGCAAGATTTTCACCTTTTTCGCAGAAAACACAGATATCATCAATATCAACAAATTTGGACAACATAGAATTACATGGATATATTTAATTTAGAATCTTAAAGTGGACTACCTTACATTTGTTTGGTATACAATATTTGTAAGGCATCAACTAAGCTTTTTTCCAGACATTTTCCTCTAGGCGTAAGTTGGTTCTGTGAATGGAAAATGTGTCTTATGTATTTGTTACAAGAATTCTCAAGTAAGCCCACGCTTTCTAAGCTGAGTTCTGGATAAGTTCTGTGATCATCACCAAAGCTAAGATGAGGTTTCATTAGTGTAGTTAGTCCACTGGGAATGGCTTTGATCACATAAATAAACTCTCTGAAAGGTATTGGAAACTCATTCATTGTTATAAATTGTTCATATGAAAGAATACTACCCCTGTTGTCTAGAACATCAATAACAAAGTCAATATTCCTCTCATGCCTGCTAGGGTAGAACAATGACTTATTCCTTACAGTTATGTCTGAATTATTCCATAAAATAGCTTTATTTGAGGAAAACAAATTTTCCAGGACATTAAAGATTGTTGGTGAAACCTAGCCAATTTAGCGGGTAATCTTTCAGGAATATAATTACATTTCAGTAAAAATTTAAGACATCCCAATTTATTACACATTGTTTGGGACTAAATACTAAATTGATTCTGTACTGACCAAACATCTTTTCAACCAATTGATCTTGAACGTGTTATTTATGTCAACAAAATCCAACACTTCCAGACCTTCAGATCTTTTATTTGAGATGACTGACTTTTTTAGTTTGTGAGATATATTTTTCCAGATGAAGTCAAGAAGGGTCTTGTTGATCTCTTTACAGGTAGAGGGATTTACAAATAAAGATAATGAGGGGTACAAAAAGCGATACAGTCCCTCTGCCTTGAACAGAAGCACTCTCCCAAGTATAGATAGATCTCTTTGTAGCCAATTATTAAATATATTCTTGGTTTTCTTAATTTTAGGAGAGGAATGTATACGTTGTCTGACTAAGTGTTAGATATATTGATAGATATATATACAGTGGGGCAAAAAAGTATTTAGTCAGCCACCAATTGTGCAAGTTCTCTCACTTAAAAAGATGAGAGAGGCCTGTAATTTTCATCATAGGTACACTTCAACTATGACAGACAAATTGAGGAAAACAAATCCAGAAAATCACATTGTAGGATTTTTAATGAATTTATTTGCAAATTATGGTGGAAAATAAGTATTTGGTCACATACAAACAAGCAAGATTTCTGGCTCTCACAGACCTGTAACTTCTTCTTTAAGAGGCTCCTCTGTCCTCCACTCGTTACCTGTATTAATGGCACCTATTTGAACTTGTTATCAGTATAAAAGACACCTGTCCACAACCTCAAACAGTCACACTCCAAACTCCACTATGGCCAAGACCAAAGAGCTGTCAAAGGACACCAGAAACAAAATTGTAGACCTGCACCAGGTTGGGAAGACTGAATCTGCAATAGGTAAGCAGCTTGGTTTGAAGAAATCAACTGTGGGAGCAATTATTAGGAAATGGAAGACATACAAGACCACTGATAATCTTCCTCGATCTGGGGCTCCACGCAAGATCTCACCCGTGGGGTCAAAATGATCACAAGAACGGTGAGCAAAAATCCCAGAACCACACGGGGACCTAGTGAATGACCTGCAGAGAGCTGGGACCAAAGTAACAAAGCCTACCATCAGTAACACACTACGCCGCCAGGGACTCAAATCCTGCAGTGCCAGGCGTGTCCCCCTGCTTAAGCCAGTACATGTTCAGGACCGTCTGAAGTTTGCTAGAGAGCATTTGGATGATCCAGATGAGGATTGGGAGAATGTCATATGGTCAGATGAAACGAAAATAGAACTTTTTGGTAAAAACTCAACTCGTCGTGTTTGGAGGACAAAGAATGCTGAGTTGCATCCAAAGAACACCATACCTACTGTGAAGCATGGGGTGGAAACATCATGCTTTGGGGCTGTTTTTCTGCAAAGGGACCAGGACTGACTGATCCGTGTAAAGGAAAGAAACGAATGGGGCCATGTATCGTGAGATTTTGAGTGAAAACCTCCTTCCATCAGCAAGGGCATTGAAGATGAAACGTGGCTGGGTCTTTCAGCATGACAATGATCCCAAACACACCGCCGAACGCAAGGAGTGGCTTCGTAAGAAGCATTTCAAGGTCCTGGAGTGGCCTAGCCAGTCTCCAGATCTCAACCCCATAGAAAATCTTTGGAGGGAGTTGAAAGTCTGTGTTGCCCAGCGACATCCCCAAAACATCACTGCTCTAGAGGAGATCTGCATGGAGGAATGGGCCAAAATACCAGCAACAGTGTGTGAAAACCTTGTGAAGACTTACAGAAAACGTTTGACCTCTGTCATTGCCAACAAAGGGTATATAACAAAGTATTGAGATAAACTTTTGTTATTGACCAAATACTTATTTTCCACCATAATTTGCAAATAAATAAATTAAAAATCCTACAATGTGATTTTCTGGATTTTTTTTCCTCATTTCGTCTGTCATAGTTGAAGTGTACCTATGATGAAGATTACAGGCCTCTCTCATCTTTCTAAGTTGGAGAACTTGCACAATTGGTGGCTGACTAAATACTTTTTTGCCCCACTGTATAAATATTTAATACAGTCCTTAACAGGAATATTTTATATTTCTTTATCATCAGAGTCATATAAACATAAGATTTCAGATTTAGAAACGTTCAGTAGTATCGTCAGCAGCCAGTTGGGACATTTTTATTTCTCTGTTAACTTCTTAGGGAGCAGCTGCCGAGGAGACGGTTTTGGAGAGTCTGGCGTGCCCAAAATAAAATGCCTGCCATTCAGGCCCAGAAATTAGGATATGCACATAATTAGTACTATTGGATAGGAAACACACTGAAGTTTCTAAAAGTGTTAAAATAATGTATCTGATATAGCAGGCGAAATCCGTATGGATTTTCTTCAGGTTTTGCTGGGTTTTTTTTGTAAATGACTTTTTTCTCCTTGTGCCTATTCATTTCCCTGTTTTGTAGGACTGAGACTGCAGTACCTATGGCTTCCACAGGATGTCAACAGTCTTTAGACAAGGTTTCAAAACAATAGGGCCAAAGGGAACAATATAGAATAAGATTTACTGAAGGAAGTGGAAATGAGAAATACTTTTTCCGTTCACGAGAACGAGAGCGCGCCTCACTTTATTTTCCTTTCTTATCAGTCAGGCTACAATCCGGTTGAAATATTATAGTAAATATACATAAAATTATACCTAAGGAAACATTAAAAATGATGTTTGATTTGTTTGGAGAAATATGATAATTTGAACGCGTTCTCTTCGCGGTTCTATGGGCGACTCGACGGTGAACATAACGCGCCAACCAAACAGAGATTTATGGATATAATAAATGACTTATTCTAACAAAAGAAGCATGGATTGTCTTCGTTGGACACTTGGGAAGCCCTCAGCAGAAGTTCATCAAAGGTAAGCGATTTAATATTAGCGATTTTATGCATTTTGTGAGACCCGCGTTGGTTATGGATTTATGCTAATGTATAAAATATGAGAGGGGCTATCCTCAAACAATCAAATGTTGTGCTTTCGCCGTAAAGCCTTTTTGAAATCTGACAATGCTGTGATATTGCCAAGAATCAGAGCTTTTGATGACTATGCAACACTTGTATATTGATGAATGTTTAATAATTCAACTTTTGGATTTTGAATTTAGCGCCCCACTGCTCCCTAAGTAGTTAAAAATGGATTAGCCATGCAGATTTGCATTATTCAGAATATCTAAAGATACTACCAAAATGAATAACATGTAACGTCTGCTTCCAACTCACACTCTCAAACACATAAATCCCCTGATCACCTGTTCACACACACCTGTGTGTCATTTACACACACTATTTAGTTCAGTTTTCCGCACCCCATTATTGTGAGGTATTGTTTGTTTTGATACACATTCTATTTGGAGCTCTGTTTATTTCCGTATTAGTCCTCCCGTGTATAGTCGTTTTTGGCCATCCTCACTAACGACGCCTTTTTGCCTATTCCCTGGCTGTACTATTGCCTATCAGATTTCCTGCCTGATCTCCCAGACTATGTTATTAGCCTTTTCCCTGCCTGTACTGTTACCTTTTTGGATTCCCTGTGTATGACCTGCTGCCTGCCCCTGGACCCAGCTACCTGCTTCCTCCTGTAGTCCTTTACTAATAAACACCTGCTGCGCCCTGCACTTGAAACCAGCACTCTGTTTCCCATCGTAATCATTACAGTACACTTCTGTTGATACTAAACCTTAATAAATCCAATATATTCAGTATCACAGATCTATTTCTATCTTTGTAAAACACAGGAATGACTTTGATACAATTTTCACCAAAACCCAAAAGTTATAGAGACCAAAAAATACATTTGTGTTCAATTGTCTCAAAGGCTTTGCAGAAGTCCCAAAATAAAACAACAGCATCTGAGTCAACTGCATCTGAATAATCTAAAAGGTCCAAGACTAAACGAATGTTGGAACTTATGTGACGGCCCTTCATATATCCTGTTTGAGTCTCAATTATAATGGTATCTATTCCTTTCTTTAATCTTTTGGCATAAACCAGAGCAATCGATTTGTAAACAATATTTAATAAAGTAATTGGTCTCTAATTGTTAATGAGAGAAGAGTCTTTATCAGGCTTCGGAATCAGTGAAATAATGCCCTAGCGGAGACCATTTCATAATTTTCAATGAAAGCTTGAAACATTAAAAATAGGGTCTTCTAGCAACTCCCAAAACTGCTTATAGAAGTCAACTGACAGGCCATCAGGGCCAGGTGATTTCCCTTTTTAATTGAATTCAGAGCCTCTCTAATTTCTTTGATTGACACAGGTGATTTGCAAACTGAGTGGAAATTATCCGCAATTACAGGGACATAATTCTGAATGTGGCAAATGTAGCTCTCCCAACCATCTTCCTGAAATTGTGAGTTGTAAAGGTTTTCATAAAAGGAATTAACAAACGTTGATATTGTAATGGGATCTTTGCATAATACATCATTAACTTTGAGTGCAGGTATAGATTTTATTTTGTAGTTTCTCTTTTCAAGAGAATTTTGTAGTTTCTCCCATCTTCAATCCCTTTTGATCTTGATCTGACAAAGGCACCCTGTGCCAGATCCGTGTAAAACTGTTCTAAATCTAGTTGCAAAGATTTAAGAAATATATTATCTTTCTTTAGAAAACTGTCAAGGTTGCTCATCAAATCTTTTTCTCTAAGGTTTTACAGGTGCTTCAGCTCTTTGGCCCGTTTAATGGCTACAACTCTGACTTTATATTGGAAGAATTCCCATGACCCAAGTCTTTTCTTGCAAAAATATATTTGGCTAACGATTTTGAAGGTTTCCAATGGAAATAGGATCTTTAAGAAGTGTGTTGTTTAATTTCCAATATCCTCGAATACCCTTAGAATAAGAATACCATCATCAACAGAGAGATCCTTGCATAATGTTGTGATTATATTGCTATTTTGAGAGCTTTGACTCATTCGAGGAGGAAAACGATCAGCAGTCATCAGGTGTATGGGATCAATATAATGCCAAATGTATTCGCAAATGTAAATCATCAATCCACAAATGTAAATCACCAATCCACAAAAGATTTACATTTGTGAATTGCTGATTTACATTTGTGGAAAGTGATTTACATTTGTGGAAAGTAATTTATATTTGTGGATTAGTCATTTACATTTGTGAATACATTTGGCATGATATTGATCCCATACAGGTGTTTTGTTAAAATCCCCTAAGAGAATTAGAAAAGCGTCTGAGTATTTGTTTGCGTAAATCTTGTAATTTTCTGTAATTTTTTTATTTTATTTTTTGGACCAAGTGAGTTATGTCCATACACATTACAGATGATGAAAATAGCATTGTCAAGTTGAACAGTTACTATGACCCATCTCCCATCCTGTGAAGATGTGGATTCTAGAATGTCACCTTTAAACTTGTGGATAAGCGTCAAAACACCAGCAGAATGGTTTGATCCATGACTGAGATAGGCCATGTCTCCCATTGTGACTTCCAAAATTTCCAGTCACTTTCACACAAATGAGTTTTCTGAAGAGAGGGTTACTCCGACGGAAAACTACGCTCAACAGTATAACAAACCCCACTCACAGTTCAAGTGTGGTTCATGTCATGTCACCAGTTAACCAGTAATCTATCTTCCTTCGAGCCTTCAGTATAAGCGACTACAGTTTCTCCCTGGCAGTCTGATCCTGCGGTATCAGAGCCTCTATTATGCGGAGCTTCTTCTGGTCCAGAAACTTTTGCCAGGCTTGTTGACCAAACAAACCGAGGCAGGGTATCAACCAGAGAACGACTGCCCTCTCGCATTGAGGATTTCAAGTTGGAAGGCCGGCGGTTGTACTGCACACATTCTTTCTTAAAACAGAATCCCCATTATAGTGAATGTAGAAATGGCGATCTACGGGGTCAATATTTGTGGATATATACAAAAACATAATTGCTTTTATTTCACCAGATGTATGTCATTGCAACGATTACTTTAAAATCACACAGATAAAGGTAGTTGCTAATTGCAGCCTGCGGTACCTTTTTCGGTCTTCAACGAGATCAAATCAATAATGTCACATGCTCCGAATACCTTAGCGTTAACTATTTACTTACAAACCCTTAACCAACAATGCAGTTAAGAAAATATTTACTAAATAAAACAAGAGAATGCGGTTATATACAGGGGGTACCTGGTCAATGTGCGGGGAACAGGTTAGTCGAGGTATTTTGTACTGTCGTGGCCAAAAGTTTTGAGAATGACACAAATATTAATTTTCACAGTTTGCTGCCTCAGTTTGTATGATGGCGATTTGCATATACTCCAGAATGTCATGAAGAGTGATCAGATGAATTGCAATTAATTGCAAAGTCCCTCTTTGCCTTGCAAATGAACTGAATCCCCCAAAAACATTTACACTGCATTTCAGCCCTGCCACAAAAGGACCAGCTGACCTCATGTCAGTGATTCTCTCGTTAACACAGGTGTGAATGTTGACGAGGACAAGGCTTGAGATTACTCTGTCATGCTGATTGAGTTCGAATAACAGACTGGAAGCTTCAAAAGGAGGGTGGCGCTTGGAATCATTGTTCTTCCTCTGTCGACCATGGTTACCTGCAAGGAAACACGTGCCGTCATCATTGCTTTGCACAAAAAGGTCTTCACAGGCAAGGATATTGCTGCCAGTAAGATTGCACCTAAATCAACCATTTATCGGATCATCAAGAACTTCAAGGAGAGTGATTCAAATGTTGTGAAGAAGGCTTCAGGGCGCCCAAGAAAGTCCAGCAAGCGCCAGGACCGTCTCCTAAAGTTGATTCAGCTGCAGGATCGGGGAACCAGCAGTATAGAGCTTGCTCAGGAATGGCAGCAGGCAGGTGTGAGTGCATCTGCACGCACAGTGAGGCAAAGACTTTTGGAGGATGGCCTGGTGTTAAGAAGGGCAGCAAAGAAGCCACTTCTCTACAGGAAAGACATCAGGGACATACTGGTATTCTGCAAAAGGTACAGGGATTGGACTGCTGAGGACTGGGGTAAAGTCATTTTCTTTCCTATTGTTTGTGGCATTTGGAAAAAAGCTTGTCCGGAGAAGACAAGGTGAGTGCTACCATCAGTCCTGTGTCATGCCAACAGTAAAGCATCCTGAGACCATTCATGTGTGGGGTTGCTTCTCAGCCAAGGGAGTGGGCTCACTTACAATTTTGCC
The DNA here is from genome assembly GCA_030435695.1 of Brachymystax lenok tsinlingensis. Taxonomy (NCBI): domain Eukaryota; kingdom Metazoa; phylum Chordata; class Actinopteri; order Salmoniformes; family Salmonidae; genus Brachymystax; species Brachymystax lenok. The sequence continues at coordinate 26,956,915 of CM059780.1, forward strand.
TAAGAACACAGCCATGAATAAAGAATGGTACCAACACATCCTCAGAGAGCAACTTCTCCCAACCATCCAGGAACAGTTTGGTGACGAACAATGTATTTTCCAGCATGATGGAGCACCTTGCCATAAGGCAAAAGCAATAACTAAGTGGCTCGGGGAACAAAACATCGATATTTTGTGTCCATGGCCAGGAACTCCCCAGACCTTAATCCCATTGAGAACTTGTGGTCAATGCTCAAGAGGCAGGTGGACAAACAAAAACCCACAAATTCTGACAAACTCCAAGCATTGATTATGCAAGAATGGGCTGCCATCAGTCAGGATGTGGCCCAGAAGTTAATTGACAGCATGCCAGGGCGGATTGCAGAGGTCTTGAAAAAGAAGGGTCAACACTGCAAATACTCTTTGCATCAACTTCATGTAATTGTCAATAAAAGCCTTTGATACTTATGAAATGCTTGTAATTATACTTCAGTATTCCATAGTAATATATGACAAAAATATCTAAAGACACTGAAGCAGCAAACTTTGTGGAAATTAATATTTGTGTCATTCTCAAAACTTTTGGCCACAACTGTAGGTAGGGGTAAAGTGACTCAATGAGGGGGCAACACTGGGCTAGCTTGGAACATCACTTCCTAGAATAGTTCAAACATTGCATGTGATGTTTCCAAAAACTGAGAAGGGGGTGCATCCTAATTGAATACCACAGTATGAGTCATAAAACCTGGAAATGGATCCAATTGTTTTTTCGTTAAGGGTTTTTAGAAATACTTAATATAAGGTGTGTTTCGTGTAGGCTTACCCTGGTGTGACTCTTTGATAAGCGTGCAAATCTCTTTCGGACAAAGGTCACTTTAAAAAATATATATATTCGCTTGTAATTACCACCAAAAAACAAAATGCTAATGTGGCTATCATACTACACATCTTGTCGCAAGCTTTGACGTCAACCCCAAGGAACGTTTCTCCATACATACTCATCAAGTAGCAAGTGACCTAGCAAATAACGTAGATGTTGTAGCCTTTTTAGTTTGTCGTGTAAATAAATGATATTGTGTGTTTCTCGTGCGTATTCTTGTTTAGTATTTTTCAAATTACCTAGCTAACTACCGTAGCATTTTAAAATTACTATAATTTTTAAATTACCCTCTGCATTTGTAGCAAACTAACTTTAGCAAACCCCCGGTCTCTCCGTCGATCAGAAGCATCTGTGCTATGTACCGGATTGTAACCACTACTCCAATAAGCATACGTGCATTATCTTTTATCGTTTTCCGACCTCTAAGTGAAAGGCGTCGCTGGAGCCATGTGATAAGGTAAGCCCTGTTTGCTACATGCTAACAAGCAATTTCGGTTCGATCAAAGATCTGTGTTTAGCTAGGTGCTTATGAAAATTACAAGTTAAAAAGAACCAGCATAGGTTAGCATAATGACTGTTATGACCTTTTTATTGACATGTCTTTAGTGAGCTAGCCAGTTACCTTTTTTCACGTGGTGACATGCTAGCAAGCGAAAGCCCACAAGGGAAGGGATATTTAACTAGCTGAGTTTTTAACTCACCGTTCATGTAGTCAGACTTTGTAGTTATCGTTAGGCAGGCACCGTGGCAAGAATAGTTGCTTAGCTAGCATGTCACCACTTAAAAAACTCTGACTACATGAACAGTAAACTGTTAGCAATCTAGCTAAATATCGCCTGGTGGGCTAGCTAGTTAGGCACCTTGGTTGGTTACAGGGCCTTAAATTAACTTTTAGGTCCACCAGCCACTGTGGCAGGTAGATAAAAAAATCAGCCACTCTTTTTTTTTACCAGCCAAAATATATATTTTTTTGTTGCCATAATTACATAAAAAAACGGATGACCATGCTATTTAATGTTTCTAAAACAATATATATATATATATATATATATATATATATATATAAAATGAAACAGGCAGGGAGCAGGCCTCAAACCCTCAACCTTCTAGTTTGAAGTCCAGCGCTATTGACTGTGCCCCAAAAGCATGCTCAAGCGACAGAGTTGATATCCACGCTTATAAACCCAAGGTCGTTACACTACTCCCTCCTTTCAAAGAGTGTGTCCTCGCGCTAGCTTGCGAATCTACATCTTATACCCTGACTACACCGCTCGCATAGCATGCTCGAGCGTTGCAAAATTATTTTTGGAAATCTATGTTATTCCATTATTGTACCCACACTGCTCGCGAGCGCCAACGAGCGTCTGCATTGCCAAGGGCTAAAATATAAGTCAGTTCTATTTCTGACGAAGTCCTGCCTCTCCCATCTCCTCATTGGTTTATAGAAGCAGGTATCCATGTGCCATCTCCTCATTGGTTATACCCACGTGAGTGATTGAAAGACGAACTGTGTAGCCGGTTAGTTTAGATGCCAATCACCATATAAGTTCAAAGAAGAAAAAGCCTTGAAGGAAGAGAGATGACTAGAAACGACTCGGTTGACCGTTTTATGTGTGGATTAATTGTCGGAGTAGAGGACCTTGTGCATTTCAGGTAAAATAACAACTCAATGTTTATATCCCAGGACAAATTAGCTAGCAACAGCAATCTAGCTAAATAGGACAAATTAGCTAGCAAGTGCAAGCTAAATTGCCATAACTGTTTAATGCTTTTTGACCTGTCCCCCAAAAAATGTAATTGGTTCAGAGTTTGTTTTGATATTTTAACCTGCATGTCGTGATCGCATTTGGTGTGGGACAAAATAAATGTATGCACGATGGCGCACGCGCACAGCCGGTTTGGGTTCCGTCTTATAGGTACGCGCTCACTTGTCAAGCACACGCACTGTCGTGGATGCAAGGTCCGATCACTTCTGACATCAATGTAATGAAACGGGCAGGGAGCAGGCCTCGAACCATCGACCTTCTAGCCCGAAGTCCAGCACGCTATCGACTGTGCCCAAAAGCATGCTCAAGCCGCAGAGTCGATATCCGCACTTATGAACCCAGGGTCGTTACTATATATATTTAGTTAGTTAGTTAGTTAGTTAGTTAGAAGTAATGTGGTATTTTGCTCAATTTCATTTTGTCACCGGAGTCTTTTAATCAAAATAGCAGACAAAATGTTAAGCTGCCCCTTTAACGGCGGGAGGTTACCGTGGTAACGAGGCCACTCAACCTGTCACGTGTGAGTTTTGGGCTCTTCACTCTGTTGAAGCAGCAGATTCAAACTAATGTTGAAAAACAACCAAGCTTGTGAACAAAATAATGTAATTAGCCAAGAAACACTTTGTAGACTTTTGAGTAAATTAGACCAACTTTTTGCCTGTGTGCTGCGCCTCATTGCGCACAGCTCCCCTGCCAGGCAATGTTTCCGCGCGCGAGGTGGGATTTTGGATTCTTTGTGCAATTTGCAGCTAGTAAAGAAAACAGCAGAAATACTTAAACAGCTACTGCAGCGTTTTTCTAACCCAAACTCACACGTGCTCATGCTTGAATGTAGAAATCATGGTCAGCTGGCCAGTGCCCAAAATCCTTATGTTCCATCCCTGCATATCAGTCCCTTAAAGACAATCCCCCCTATCACTGTTAGTCCTCCGTATAGCTCATCGCAATACTTCACCTCTTTGGGCAAATAGTACCATAGACTGTCCTGATCATCTAGTTGAGCATTCCAGATGATTCTTCCATCCCAGCAGAAAAGTCCCATCCCCATAAGATTCTAGATGCGCAGATAGACCAAAGCCCAGTCTATTTTACTGTAACTATAGTCAAGTCTAGGTTATGGTATTTTAATATACACTACATCACCAAAAGTATGTGGACACCTCGTCGAACATCTCGTCGAACAACATTGGCATTAATATGGAGTTGGTCCCCCTTGCTGCTATAACAGCCTCCACTCTTCTGGACTTGCTTCCATTCAGCCATGAGCATTAGTGCGGTCAGGCTACTGATGTTGGGCGATTAGGCCTGGCTTGCAGTCAGCGTTTCAATTCATTCCAAAGGCCTTCGATGGAGTTAGTCAGGGCTCTGTGCAGGCCAGTCAAGTTCTTCCATACCGATCTCAACAAATCATTTCTGTATGGACCTCGCTTTGTGCACGGGGGCATTGTCATGCTGAAACAGGAAAGGAGGGCCTTCCTTAACCTCTACAGGATCGCCCCGCCCCCCGCAGGACAGTTGATCTAACGTGCGCTAATGTGATTAGCATGAGGTTGTAAGTAACAAGAGAATTTCCCAGGACATAGACTTATCTGATATCGGCTGAAAGCTTAAATTCTTGTTAATCTAACTGTACTGTCCAATTTACAGTATCTAATACAGTGAAAGAATACCATGCTATTGTTTGAGTGCGTAGCTATGTACTTAAATTTATTAATAAACCAATTAGGCACATTTGGGCGGTCTTGATACAACACTTTGAACAGAAATGTGATGGTTCATTGGATCAGTTTAAAACTTTGCACATTCACTGCTGCCATCTAGTGGCCAAAATCTAAATTGCCCCTAGATTCCTACGTCATAGTGGCCTTTCTCTCGCATTTCAAAGATGATGGAACCAAGAAAAAAATATACGTTTTTTTTCTTTGTATTATCTTTTACCAGATCTGTTATATTCTCCTACATTAATATTCTCCTACATTTCCACAAACTTCAAAGTATTTCCTTTCAAATGGTATCAATAACATGCATATCCTTGCTTCAGGTTCTGAGCTACAGGCAGTTAGATTTGGGTATGTCATTTTAGGCGAAAATTGAAAAAAAGGGTCAGATCCTTTTTTTAAACTGTTGCCATAAAGTTGGAAGCACAGAATCATCTAGAACGTCATTGTATGCTCTAACGTTAATATTTCCTTTCACTGGAACTAAGGGAACAAGCCCGAACCATGAAAAACATTCCCAGACCTTAATTCCCCCTCTACTAAACTTTACAGTTGGCACTATGCATTCGGGCATGTAGCGTTCTCCTGGTATCCGCCAAACCCATCATCATTCGTCCGTCAGACTGCCAGGTGGTGAAGCGTGATTCATCACCTTTGTGATTTGAACTTATGTTCACTATATTACTTTAGTTGGCTGCTTTGAGGAAAACTTGAATGTAATATAACCTATTCTAGTTACCTATTGTTTATGTATGATCTTTATTCATTGTTCACTTCTTTTTCAACAATATCAGATACAGTCAGGGATGATCGGGGCCTTCAGCAAGTAAGACACGGGCTAAGAAATAATTTGAACATCGTAGAAACAGTATAAATTCCCACTGTGCCAGGACACCTACAACACTTGATGTCACAGGAAGGCAAAATAGATCATCAAGGACAATAACCACCCAAGCCACTACCTGTTTACCCCGCTTCCATCCAGAAGGCGAGGTCAGTACAGGTGCATCAGAGCTGGGACAGAGAGATTGAAAAACAGCTATCTTAAGGCCATCAGATTGTTAAACAGCCACCACTATCACAGAGAGGCGGCTGCCTACCTACAGACTTGATGTCATTGGACTATTAACCGAAAGGTTGCAAGATTGAATCCCTAAACTGACAAGGTAAAAAATCTGTCGTTCTGCCACTGTTCCTAGGCCGTCATTGAAAATAAGATTTTTTTCTTAACTGACCGGCCTAGTTAAATAAAGGTCTCTCATTACTCCTCTCATATGTATATACTGTATCCTACACCATCTATTCTTTACTATCTATTGCATCTTAGCTGCCTTGTCACTGCTCATCCATATATTTTATACTTACATATTCTCATTCCATTCCTTTACTAGATTGTGTATTAGGTTTTGTTGTGTGATTTGTTAGATGTTAGGTTTTGTCGTGGAATTGTTAGATATTACCTGTTATTACTGTTGGATCTAGAAACACAAGCGTTTCACTACACTTGCAGTAACATCTGCTAACCATGTGTATGTGACCAATAACATTTTATTTGATTTTACATTACTTTCGTTGGCTGCTTTAAGCAAAACTTGTATGTAATGTAACTTGTTTTGTGAGCCAAGTGTGTGTGTGTATGAACTGTAAAATATTTTGGGACCATTGGCTTTCCTGAAAACAGGTACTGACAGGAGGAGCAATATGAGTCTGCCAGAGTTTGTCATGGTGATGGAGGCCTTGGTGGTCCACACAATGAAGCAGTTGTTCCTTCCAGTGATGTGGAGCAGACCTTAGAGCTGGTGCCAGTAAGGATGGTGTTCAGAGGCTGTAAGACCATCCTTGATTTAGAAATCCTTTGACTTCACTGCCTCCTCAATGGTAATGTCCCTTGCAGCATTGGGACACTTGACCTCCACCACTGCTGTGGTGCCCACCAGGCCATCTGGTGAGGCACCCAGGATCCCAGACCCTGTGACCCATAGCCCTGACTCCTGCACATCTGTCCCTGTGGCCATTTTCGTTATCTGTGGCCCACTTTACAGACAACATCCCATCCAACGACTGTGAACACCTTGAAATGCATTCATTGTAAGAAATGTGCTTTATAAATAAAAGTATGATTTGATTGATGACATTATAGCTGTAGAATATTTAATAAACTGTAATTTTCACATGAGGACAAGTACAGTTATTCCATAATCTTTTTAATTGATCATTTGGGATTTTATCACTTGACATATCAGTCATATAGTGGGAAGGATCCTATAAATCAAGATTGGAAATGCATGTACCACTCTGAATAAATCAACACAATAGATTTGTCTCTGGTCATGAAAATACAGGCTAGATGTCTAAACAAAGTCAATCTTGAATGTCAATAGGTTTTTAGATATTTTATATTGAGTTATTACTCAGTCTGGTATCTGGGGTAATCTGGTTAATAATTAAATGGCTCTTTCCTTGTAGAATGCTGACAGCTGTATAGAACACATTGTATTGCTAAGAGGCAGTTTTCCACATGGCAAGCCTTTATAGGGGTATTCTTCCCTTTTTAATGCTCATATGCTCATCCTTGAAAAATTCTAAATGGTCTGAAATAGACAAGTCGACATACGGTATAAACAAGTATAGGCAAGTAAAATGATTTTGTTTAATCTACTGTTCTGCTAACTAGCTAGCTAAAGTGTAGTCCGTGGCTAGCTAAAACAGAAAGGGGACATAAGAAGTTAATGGATTGGACACAGGTCTCTGGTCTTGCTGGTGAACGGTAGCTGACAGTGTCGGCTAGAGATGACGTGCAAGAGCTTCCTGCAGGAATTTGTAGTCTTGCTCAGTCAGGCCTTCTCTGTTGGTAATTAGCGTTTCACTTTGTTTTTGTAAATTGAGGCGAATCTATTGATACAACTCACCTTGTCTGAGATAGATTTAAATGGTTATCAAAATGTCACGCTTGGGTAAGCCTACACGAAAAACTTTGAAGAATAAAAAATATAAAATATATTTTGATTTGTTTAAAACTTACTTTTTACTTATCTATTTTTTACTTAACACTTATTTTTCTAAAAAATGCATTGTTTGTTAAGGGCTTGTAAGTGAGCATATCACTCACTGTAGGGTCTACACCAGTTGATTTTTGGAAAATTTGATTTGACTTGACAATGTAGGAAATAGCAAAAATAAATGAAAACCCTTGAATGAGTAGGTGTGTCCAAACGTTTGACTGGATCTGTATATATATATGTATATATATACAGTAATATAGGATAACTTTGAAGAGCTCAGTTTGTCTGCTTAACTCCAAGTGCTCCTGTTTAATATGCCACACCTGTCAGGTGGATGGATTATCTTGGCAAAGGAGAAATGCTCACTAACAAGGATGTAAACAAATGTGTGCACAAAATTTGAGAGAAATATGTTTTTGTGCGAATGTTACAATTCTGGGATCTTTTATTTCAGCTCATGAAACATGGGAAAAACACTTTACATGTTGCATTCATATTTCTGTTCAGTGTAGTATTTAAATGGTACAGCAGTTTAAGTATACCCTTTAGATTCCTCAAAGTAGACTAGAGCCTCTATAGTTTCTGTGCAGCAGCCTGAACGTTTTACATACCTACTGAGTGTAGTTAGTCAATAACAGTAGACATAAGACAATATTGTGTTTGTCAGCCTAAAATGTATTTTATGGGCTGTATCATGTATCATGAGCCATAATTGGGTCACTCATAATGCTGAAATAACTCTCTCCAGGCTTACTAAATGCTAACTTGTTGTGCACTGTATTTGTATGTATACTTAACATCAAAATTCTCCTGTGGTGTATTCATTATGCAGATTCTGTTGCAAAACATTCCGTCTGTTCCAAAACGTTTTGCAACAGAAACCTTTTACTCCAAACATATATTTCTTTTTTAATTGGACAAATTCAGGTAGGTCCCTCCCAGTTTCGTTCCGTTTGCTTCCGTTTGGCTCTTAAACGGTAAACGGTTTGGGTTGCAAGAAGTAATTAATACACCCCTATTCTTTCCTCTCTCTCAGGATGTGTTCCTTATGATCCGGCGTCAGAAGACCACCATTTTCACAGACGCCAGTGAGTCCACCACCGTCTACGAGCTGAAGCGCATTGTCGAGGGAATTCTCAAGAGAGAGACTCTTCAAGGTATCACAGGTTCTACTTTAGTAGTGAGTTGGGTTGAGGTGGAGTTACGCGATTGTTAATACACTACACCTGCTCGTCCAACATCTCATTCCAAAATCATGGGCATTAATATGGAGTTGGTCCCCCCTTTACTGCTATAACAGCCTCCACTTTTCTGGGAAGGCTTTACACTAAATGTTGGAACATTGCTGCAGGGACTTGCTTCTATTGAGCCTCTTGAGCATTAGTGAGGTCGGGCACTGATGTTGGGCAATTAGGCCTGGCTTGCAGTCGGCATTCCAATTCATCCCAAAGGTGTTCAATGGGGTTAACGTCTGGGCTCTGCAGGCAATGGTGTAAAGCACTTAAGTAAAAATACTTTAAAGTACTATCTTTAAAGTACTATCACTATTTATCTTTGACTACATTTACTTCACTACATTCCTAAAGAAAAAAATGTACTTTTTACTCCATACATTTTCCCTGACACCCAAAAGTACTCATTACATTTTGAATGGCTAGCAGGACAGAAACATTGTCAGATTCATACACTTACCAAGAGAACGTTCCAGGTCATCCCTATTGCCTCTGATCTGGCATTGCACAATAATTGTTTGTCGGGAGCTTCATGAAATGGATTTCCATTTCATGAAGCTACTGACAAACAATTATTGTACTTACGTTGCTTCCAGAAGCAGTTTGGAAATCGGAAGTCAGTGTTGCAAATAAGGAAAGACGATTTTTATGCTCTACACGTTACAGCACTCGGCGGTCCCGCTCTGTGAGCTTGTGTGGCCTACCACTTCGTGGCTGAGCCGTTGTTGCTCCTAGACGTTTCTACTTCACAATAACAGCACTTACATTTGACCAGGGCAGCTCTAGCAGGGCAGAGATTTGACGAACTGACTTGTTGGAAAGGTGGCATCCTATGATGGTACTATGTTGAAAGTCACTGAGCTCTTCAGTATGGGCCATTCTACTGCCAAGGTTTGTCTATGGAGATTGCATGGCTGTGTGCTCAATTTTATACACGTGTCAGCAATGTGTGTAGCTGAAATAGTCTAATCCACTAATTTGAAGCAGAGTCCACATACTTTTGGCCATGTAGTGTGTTTTTGTTAGCTATACGATTTTTCAAGAGGGATATGTCAGTTAGCCACTCGGATCTCCATCTCACCAGAAAGTTAACTTCTCTAACTTTTATCAAATGTGAGCTAGCCTCAGTTTAAACAGTCAAGTAAATGTTTAAAAAAATATATAATTATGCATTGGGGTCCACCCCCAACAGTGTCAGATTTTGTCGTCACTTTACAACATCATTTAGTGTCTCATGACTTTCAGTCACATTAGCAAATGTAATAATATCTTTCTTCCCCCAGGATGACCAGTTGCTAGAAGACAGTAAAACTCTTGGCGATTGTGGCTTCACCAACCAGACTGCAAGACCTCAGGCCCCAGGCACTGTTGGACTGGCTTTCCGAATGGGTGGTACATCCATTTACACTAACTCCTCCTCCAGCTACTTTACTGTCACCAGTCCCAGTGTAGTCCCTCTCCATTGGATTTGGATTAGTTCTGCAAAATTGGTTTTGAAATATTCTTATCAAACAAGGTACAGGCTTACAGGGTGCTTCCGAACAAAATGCGTTAAAAAACAGCAACTCGATTGTTTTCAATGAGAGCAGTACGTTTGGGGAGGGCCTAGGATTGTGTTGTGCTGTCCTTCGGGAAAGTTGGGGACGTTAAGGATCTTCCAATGGTATCGTTGAGATTCTATTTTCCAGAGCTGACACGCATATTCACACTTAAATGTTTTTTTGTATATTTGGGCTTTGGATTTAGAAAATAAAAATGCACTCAAATGCTCTGTATGTCCACCCGCCAATATGTCTGGTAAGAAAAGACATTCCAGGCAATGCCAAACTACCAGCATGTGGTTGGTGTTAATTTACCACCCTGTGTAAGTGTTAGATAATTATTGTTCTTACTATTACTATTCTTAAAGGAAAAATCTACCCAAAACCACTAATTCCTATAATTTACAGTGTTAAAAGAATACTATGTGAGAACAATATTTTTCATTTTGTCGTTATAATAAGGTTGGTAGCAACATGTGAAAATCGTTGTGGGAATCTGTTGCAGCTCAAGTTGACTACAAACCCCCCCAATGGAATGGTCTCTATGGGCTGGCTACAGTAGCTAGGTAGGTTGGTAGCTAGGTAGCTAGGTAGCTAGCAAGCAAGCAAGGAAACGTAGCTACACACAATAACACCAAAGTCAATATCGGCATGTGAAGTAGCTAGTTATCTGTAAATTTGCCTAAACAAACTGCACTATCAATTTAGGAGTCTACAATCTCACCATGTTCAACATGCAGATCGATGTGCCTCACAGAGGTCTGACATTCGCAACGGCACCATGCAATGCACCCTAGACTGAAGGGGAAGACAAATATGAGAAATGTGCTAGACCCTCTCAAATTACACATTTCTCGAGGTAGAAATTTTGCTAAATTATGAGAGAGAAGACAACCCCTTGCGTTTTGACATCGGGAAGTATTTTAAAATCTGACGTATGATAGATGTTTTCGCAATCTAAAAGTCATATTCCTATTAACTTCCAGTGTAATGAGAGCGGCTTTATCGCAATGGTATGTCTTACCGGCCAACTTTCTGCCTGTGCAACCAGTGTGAAATGGCTAGTTAGCTAGCGGGGTGCGCGCTAACAGCATTTCAATCGGTGACGTCACTCACTCTGAGACCTTGAAGTAGTTGTTCCCCTTGCTCTGCAAGGGCCGCGCCTTTTGTGGTGCGATGGGTAACGATGCTTTGTGCGAGGGTGTCATTTGTAGTAGGGGCGAGGAGAGGGACGGAAGCTACACTGCTTGAACGGCAATAGCTTGGATACACAAGATAACATGAAAAGACCCTGGTAATCGATCGCTCAGAGATGCACAAAAACATTATAACATTCAAAATGGGTGAAACTTTAAAGTGGCATTTGTGTGTAACAAACAATGTACTGGAAAAAATGTGCATGGGTTAGGAGTTGAACATTAAAACCTGCAAACATGCATGAGCGAATCACATTGTAAAGAACAAGAAAAAATACTCAACGCTTAAATCTCCACCATTGGATAGTCTTTCATCATAAATTATCATCATGTTCCCCAGTTCTCTTCTCTGGGCCACATTCAAAATAGTCAAATGTTGTTGAACGGTTGCAGATAGAAATGTCATGAATAGATCTGACGTGATTGCTTATTTTACGCAAAGAGCAGAATGTTTGTTCCACATCATATATTCTTATCTGAACACTCCACAATGTTGTGTGCTGCTAAATGCAGCTCAGGTTAAGCCAGTTACAGTATGCATTTCTGAATAGATTTCTTTCCACACTTAGACCTGGAAGGAAAACTCCTTTACACTGTAAGGTAAATGCTGTTCTCCTTCATTATAGCATCGTAATAGCTTATTTTATTTTATGTCATGTGGAAATGTCAGCCCCTTCACTCTTGTTTGTTTGCACTGAGACCAAAGGCTTGGAACTCCTGGACTAAGCAGGAGAACCGGTTGGTTGAGGAAATCTTTTAGTGACATTTAAAACAGTACTTGGCAGAAGATGGTATAAGCATTGGACTGGTCTTTGGGGTGGGCATGCCATACATCAGGTCATGTGACAAAGAAAACGGTGTGACATCAGTTTCCCCCCAAATGAAAAAACAGACTGTAACTGTGAGCTTAAATAAATATTTCTTTATTTTTTAAAACATGTTTGTTGCTCTATTCAATTGACAGTATTTCAGTGTTTATATTATTTTTATTAGTGGCATACCTAAGAAATGACTAACATTTAGTTGAGGAATGTCATTGTAAACCATAGTCAGTCATGCTTATTGCTTAGTCAATTCAGAATTGAAGTATTGCTTTTTCAATGTTTTTGGTCACATCCACTATTGAGGAGAGGATTGAAATTCTCAATTCTGTAGCAACAATTCCCGTACTTATTCCTTGTGAATGAAGCTTGACATCTCTAACCAAATGTGTTTTCTAGATTAGATTAAATGGGTGTAACTGTCACAATTTTTATCCTAGCAGACACGACGTGAAGGACACCAATTGGAAATGGATAATGCAAATGCGCAACAACACCTCTTCACAGCTACATCATTACCGTTAGTTTGGCGCTTGCCAAAAATCAAAAATGTTCTATCCCAAATATGGACTAGGAATGTAAAAGGTGACCTCACTTGTCGGGATATGGGGGGGTTGTAACAAATGATGTATATAAAATCTGGATTGCCAATACTATGTATTTGCCAATGAGAGGTTTTGAAGGCACCGGTCGGCCATATTGGCACTCCCCAGAAGAAGGAATTCTCCATAGGAATGAATAACATTCTACATTATTTAAATTAAATGGACAAAATAACATGTATTTAAGTTAAAGAAAACAACAACATTGTAGTGGGGACAATAACATAACTTTAAAAAAAATATAGATACTTTAAGGAAATTGTTTTTATATTTGATATTTTTTTATTTATATGTTTACCTCACAGAATATACTTTAAAAGTATGCATTAAGGTGTCTATAATATAATAAACGTGTCAAAAACAAATGTTCACATTAATTAATGCATTTCTGTTGCTTCCAAAATATGTTTTACGCCGTTGGGGGAGTGCCAAGATGGAGGCGCGGTGGCTTCAAAGCATCGCCCTCTGGATGTCATCTAGTGTGTATATATATAACGCATTGGTTGTAACCGCAGTAATTTAACTACGCCTTCTCTCGTCTGTGGTACCAGTAGGCATAATACAGGAAGAGAGTCGTGGAGGAAAAGAAACGGGACGCCCTTTTTTTATACTCGCATAGTTAGTAGATAACGGAATCGAAAAAGTTATTCGGGGCCAACGCAGACAATAGCCCTGTTACAGAGATAATATATCCAGCCATACCATGGACGTTTGACGACCTAGGTTCAATATAATAAACCATCCACTACAAGCTGATGCTGATCATATTAATCTTTTCTCACATCAAGAGGAAAAAAAACTCATTTCAAAATTTACCATGGATGATTTGGGTATGTATTGCAAATTGACCCCATTGTAGCTACGTGTTCCTAATGGTATTGAAGAACGATGGTTGGAGTACTGAGGCAAGGAAAAAAGTAACATTTTTGTTTTCTTGAAAGAGATCCATCTTTGCTGGAATTTGGAGCAAAAGTAAATGGACATTGAAATGGGATAGTTTAGAAAATAATGTTTTCTTATAATCTATGATAATAGATATGAACATGATTAGGCATAAGATATTACCTATAAATAGTACGATGTTTGAAAATGCATCTTGGCTCCTATTCCTATTAATCAAGCAACATTTTACTTATATCAGGTCATTTTAGACTTGAAAGAAACAGCCCTTATCCTCAAGTCTTTGTTATTGTGCCTATAGAGTCAGCTTTGAATGTATCAATATATCGACTACATTAGATGTAGGCCTAGCTAGTAGCTACTATATGGGTGGTCTCTTATCATCCATGTTTATGAGAGATCGTTATCTAGTGAAAATCAGCTGGTCTCAATTGAATAACCTTTTTAACCATAGAACGACTCAAATATGATCTTCCAACTCAAATCTTGCTTTCTCTACATTTGTTCTCCTCTTTTTTAAGGGAGAAAAGAAGATCAGGAAAAGCTTAATTTTGTGACATTTTTGTTTTACCACTCCAGCAATGTAAAACAGCATGCTCCCTTAACTCTATGCCAGGAAAACAAGGAGTTTACTAATGTAACTGTATCCTATGTCAACATGCAGTGTTTCTAGCTCTAGCCACAAATTCAATCAAAATTAGATCATCCTCTGTAGGCCCTCTCTGTCTATAATGCTATCGATGAGTCAGAGATGGACTTTAGTGAGCTTCATAACATAATAAAGATCTTAATGTATTTCATTCAGCCATCAGGGGAAAATAGTGTGACTATCATTAGTGTTAGTGAACTACTGGGTGGATTTAATAGTTAGAAGAGCCCCTTTCGAATGACTATTGATACAGAGGTTGAGGAGTACATATACCCCTCTTTTCTTAAAAATGGTGGCAACTTTCAGCATGGAAAGCAATGTCCCAGCCCTCTTCATCTAGCACTGAAATAGCCTAGGGCCACGATGGCTCACCAAGACTCTTGAAGTTCAGTGAAAATAGGAGGGTTGTGTGCTGCACCAGACCAGAGAACAAAGCATTTGCTCTTGTGGCCTACTCGCTCGAAGAGTAGTGTGTGCAACATATTTCAAAAAGGAGGGATTTTATGCTTAGCAAGCATGAGGCACAATGTCTGCATCTGGTTCAGCACATCTGGATAGGATTGCACTTCAAGGTTCAGTTGTTGCTGGGTGACTGGCAACGTGTTTCTCAAATAGGGGAACGGTGTTTATGTCGGTGGGTTTATGCTGTAGTGTTGTGTGTTATATTGTAAGTTGATGTATTTGGTTGGTGTGACTTGTGGAGTTTTTCAGCGAGCCCACTTGTTAAGAGAGGCTATGGCCAAGTCAAACAGTCGGCAGGCAGAGCTCTAAATATGGTCATATTTCACATTGAGAGAATTTCAACTCCTTATATGAGCAGCCCAGTCTGTAAGTGTGTGTGTGTGTGTATAAGAGAGGGAGAGAGTGAGGAAGAATGTGTGTGTGTGTGTGCGCGAGCGAACAACATTCTCTCCACATGTTTGTACCAGTGTGAATCATCAGTGTGAGAAATGACCACAGACAGTGATGATAAAAGGCAGCCTCACCAGCCCCAGTCATATGTAGGTTTAATATGTCTAACTCTTACCAAGAAATTATGAATGTGACGTACATATAAACACCAAATAAACTCTAAAATAAATACACTGACCTCAACTAAATATTCAATTTTGAAAATGTAAAGCAGTCATTTTCCGAAATATCCTTATTTTGCTCTGAAGTTGCTTCAAAGTTGCTCAAAAGTTGCATGAATTGATGCTCTGTGCATCTTCCACAAATATTATTGTCAAAATAGATTTTCCTGGAAATATGTTTTGATAATTCATGTATTGTTTCAGATTCTGCATGGTTTGCAAAAGTTAACCATGTAAGTTAGGAGAAAAGCTTGTCTAATAATCCAATAAGACACATTGGCCTGGTTTTGGCCATAAAAGGGATACATCCATGATGTCAATCATGTGTTGTAAAATACAGTATGCCATGGAGGAATACTAAAATGGCATGTACTTCTAGTGAAAATGAGGTTTGAGTTCGATATCAGTTGACAGACACCCTTCCTCCACTGCTTCCTTATCACTTTGGCATGTCCAGAAAGGTCTACAGAAATGTTCTATTTTTCATGTGACTTTAGCTTGTTTGCTCATTTGATGTCCCTTGCTTTGATTGGTCAATGTGTTATTCTCGCTCTAATTGGCCCGCCTCTCTGTGTCCTCTCTGCTGCCTGCATCTGATTTGCGTCTCTCTGATTGGTCACTGAGTCCGTCTGTCTACCCTCAGGAGTTCCTGACTCACCTAACTACCCTCTCAGTCCTCGTATTGTTGTGTTTGGTACGTAACTGTCTGTATGTATGTTTGTTTGTTTGTGTGTTTCACCCTCTTTCTGTAGTGTCTCAGTGTGTCAAAATACTTTGTTTCCATGTCCTCACCTCCTCCATGTGTCCCTTTGTTATTACATCTGTTTTCCATCCTATTTTCCATCTATTTCCATTCCCATTCCCATTTCTCAGATTTCTTGTATTTAACCAGCATTAACCATCAACATGCAGTTGAAGTCGGAAGTTTACATGCACCTTAGCCAAATACGTTTGAACTCAGTTTTTCACAATTCCTGACATTTAATCCTAGTAAAAATTCCTTGTCTTAGGTCAGATAGGATCACCACTTTAAATGTCAGAATAATAGTAGAGCAAATGATTTATTTCAGCTTTTATTTCTTTCATCACATTCCCAGTGGGTCAGAAGTTTACATACACTCAATTTGTATTTGTACCATTGCCTTTAAATTGTTTAACTTGGGTCAAACGTTTCGGGTAGCCTTCCACAAGCTTCCCACAATAAGTTGGGTGAATTTTGGCCCATTCCTCCTGACAGAGCTGGTGTAACTGAGTCAGGTTTGTAGGCCTCCTTGCTCGCACACGCTTTTTCAGTTCTGCCCACAAACGTTCTATATGATTGAGGTCAGGGCTTTGTGATGGCCACTCCAATACCTTGACTTTGTTGTCCTTAAGCCATTTTGCCACAATTTTGGAAGTATTCTTGGGGTCATTGTCCATTTGGAAGACCCATTTGACCAAGCTTTAACTTCCTGACTGATGTTACTTCAATATATCCACATTATTTTCCTCCTCGTGATGCCATCTATTTTTTTGAAGTGCACCAGTCCCTCCTGCAGCAAAGCACCCCCACAACATGATGCTGCCACCCCCGTGCTTCATGGTTGGGATGGTTTTCTTCAGCTTGCAAGCCTCCCCCTTTTTCCTCCAAACATAACAATGGTCATTGTGGCCAAACAGTTCTATTCTTGTTTCATCAGACCAGAGGACATTTCTCCAAAAAGTACGATCTTCGTCCCCATGTGCAGTTGCAAACCATAGTCTGGCTTTTTATGGCGGTTTTGGAGCAGTGGCTTCTTCCTTGCTAAGAGGCCTTTCAGGTTATGTCGATATAGGACTCGTTTTACTCTGGATATAGATACTTTTGTACCTGTTTCCTCCAGCATCTTCACAAGGTCCTTTGCTGTTGTTCTGGGATTGATTTGCACTTTTCGCACCAAAGTACGTTCATCTCTAGGAGACAGAACGCGTCTCCTTCCTGAGCGGTATGACGGCTGCGTGGTCCCATGGTGTTTATACAGTGAGGGAAATAAGTATTTGATCCCCTGCTGATTTTGTACGTTTGCTCACTGACAAAGAAATGATCAGTCTATAATTTTAATGGTAGGTTTATTTGAACAGTGAGAGACAGAATAACAGAAAAACGCATGTGAAAATTTTTATCAATTGATTTGCATTTTAATGATGGAAATAAGTATTTGACCCCTCTGCAAAACATGACTTAGTACTTGGTGGCAAAACCCTTGTTGGCAATCACAGAGGTCAGACGTTTCTTGTAGTTGGCCACCAGGTTTGCACACATCTCAGGAGGGATTTTGTCCCACTCCTCTTTGCAGATCTTCTCCAAGTCATTAAGGTTTCGAGGCTGACGTTTGGCAACTCGAAACTTCAGCTCCCCTCCACAGATTTTCTATGGGATTAAGGTCTGGAGACTGGCTAGGCCACTCCAGGACCTTAATGTGCTTCTTCTTGAGCCACTCCTTTATTGCCTTGGCCGTGTGTTTTGGGTCATTGTCATGCTGGAATACCCATCCACGACCCATTTTCAATGCCCCAAAGCATAATGTTTCCACCTCCATGTTTGACGGTGGGGATGGTGTTCTTGGTGTCATAGGCAGCATTCCTCCTCCTCCAAACACGGCGAGTTGAGTTGATGCCAAAGAGCTCCATTTTTGTCTCATCTGACCACAACACTTCCACCCAGTTGTCCTCTGAATCATTCAGATGTTCATTGGCAAACTTCAGATGGGCATGTATATGTGCTTTCTTGAGCAGGGGGACCTTGCGGGCGCTGCAGGATTTCAGTCCTTCACGGCGTAGTGTGTTACCAATTGTTTTCTTGGTGACTATGGTCCCAGCTGCCTTGAGATCATTGACAAGATCCTCCCGTGTAGTTCTGGGCTGATTCCTCACCGTTCTCATGATCATTGCAACTCCACAAGGTGAGATCTTGCATGGAGCCCCAGGCCAAGGGAGATTGACAGTTCTTTTGTGTTTCTTCCATTTATGAATAATCACACCAACTGTTGTCACCTTCTCACCAAGCTGTTTGGCGATTGTCTTGTAGCCCAATCCGGCCTTGTGTAGGTCTACAATCTTGTCCCTGACATCCTTGGAGAGCTCTTTGGTCTTGGCCATGGTGGAGAGTTTGGAATCTGATTGATTGATTGCTTCTGTGGACAGGTGTCTTTTATACAGGTAACAAACTGAGATTAGGAGCACTCCCTTTAAGAGTGTGCTCCTAATCTCAGCTCGTTACCTGTATAAAAGACACCTGGGAGCCAGAAATCTTTCTGAGATTGAGAGGGGTTCAAATACTTATTTCCCTCATTAAAATGCAAATCATTTTATAACATTTTTCACGTGTTTTTCTGGATTTGTTTGTTGTTATTCTGTCTCTCACTGTTCAAATAAACCTACCATTAAAATTATAGACTGATCATTTCTTTGTCAGTGGGCAAACTAACAAAATAACCAGGGGATCAAATACTTTTTTCCCTCACTGTACTTGCATACTATTGTTTGTACAGATTAACGTGGTACCTTCAGGTGTTTGGAAATTGCTCCCAAGGATGAACCAGACTTGTGAAGGTCTACAATTTTTTTTCTGAGGTCTTGGCTGATTTCTTTTGATTTTCACATGATGTCAAGCAAAGAGGCACTGAGTTTGAAGGTTGGCCTTGAAATACATCCACAGGTACACCTCCAATTGACTCAAATGATATCAATTAGCCTATCAGAAGCTTCTAAAGCCGTGACATCATTTTCTGGAATTTTCCAAGCTGTTTAAAGGCACAGTCAACTTAGTGTATGTAAACTTCTGACCCACTGGAATTGTGATACAATGAATTATAAGTGAAATAATCTCTCTGTAAACAATTGTTGGAAAAATGACTTGTGTCATGCACAAAGTAGATGTCCTAACCAACTTGCCAAAGCTATAGTTTGTTAACAAAAAATTTGTGGAGTGGTTGAAAAGTTTTAATGACTCCAACCTAAGTGTATGTAAACTTCCGACTTCAACTGTAGGTATCGGCCAATACCTGTGTACTAACCACCCTCTTAGGCAAAATGAATGACTGCACAGTATACAACATCTTGAATTCCTCTACAAAGATTCCCATTGAAATAGAATCTCAAAAAATCTATATAACTTTTTCTATGCACACTCCCATCCTCTCTGACTCTGTAGACGCCCTCCTCGCTGACCTAGAGAGCACCAGCTCTCCCCTGGCCAGGTGCCCAGTCCTGCTTACCTCTGATCCCCCGGCGACATCTGACCCCGCGCCTGCCAGCCCTCAAGACAACGCCCAGACCAGGCCACCGCCCCCAGCTTACACACCCCAGCAGGTAAGAGATTTGAGGTAGACTTAACAACTTGATCAGATTACCTTAGCCCCAAACCTTAACCATTAGGAGGGGTGGAAATATATCTGAGCCTGAATCAGTGGTGAGGGCCAACTTCAACCTACTCCAGGTGAGGTAAAGAGAGAAGTCAACACAGAACAGGCTTTTGGAAGTGTCTTATACTGTAGATAATTATAAAATGCTAAACGAGGATCGGTAGTAAGGAGGGATCAGACCCTGCTTAGAAACTCAACTTGTCAAAGTTAAATGTTTTTATAGAATAGTTATGAAGTACCATAACTTGTATTGTGTTGATGGGTGAGCATTGAGTTCAGAGCAAAATTGACTTTCTGATTGAAAAACAAGTGGATTTTGTTTATAATGTGCAAACTTTTCTTTTAGACGGTGTCTGCTGCAATGAAGTCCAATGGTTCTCAGAACTCAAACCCAGACAAACAACTGTACAGGTACTATTTTCCTTTATTACTAGTTACTTTACTACGTAAAACAGAATGGTCAAAGCAGCGGCGATTAAGCTGGTTCCACCAGGCTATTATTTTACAGCCCTATATGATTTTTTGTTTTTATGGCCCTGGCTTTATAAGTGAATTCTACATTTTTATGCAGTTGGGGGATATGGTTGGGGTGGGGGGGTCTCAGATCTAAATTCGTATGTAGAAGTACTAAGGAGCTCATTTCTGGACAAAAAGGACATTCTACTCCAAAAATGAATGAAAACAAGTATGCTGACACCATCTAAAATAGAATTCCACCTCCAGAAATGAGCCCAATAACACATTGGTAAAATTATTTGCTAAAATGATTTTAACATATTGGGCCATGTACAGTATATAGCCTATGCATGGTCCATATTATCAGGTATGCTATTAGCAATAAACATTATCACCTTTAGCCCAACTGATGCAGCAAAGTGCAAGTAAATAGGCTGAAGCATGGGGTTGCCTATCTGCATTTACCCTATTGGGCTAATCATTAGCCAGATCTCAAATGTGATCTTTTAACTAGATATTTTCATATCAATGAATTTTATGTCCCAAAAACACTTGCATAAACGCTGAATATAATGTGGGCCTACATGTTAGGGTAACTTGGGGTAACTCGCCACCCGGGTTCTCACAGAAAACACTTAGTCGCAATTTTTCCCCCAACACTTTCCCTGGTTATCTGTCTCATCATTCCAAATAAATTATTTTGAGGTAGAGAGGCGTTGTACCCAAAGACACCCTACAATTGACCGGTGTCACATTTAGTCCCACTCTCCCCTATACACTCACTGCGAATTGCGGAGCGGTAACGTGCTTTAAAACATGTTTCTGCTAAAAATCCCGGGTTTAAAATGGACAGTTCGCGCATATTTAGGAGTTGAGAAATAAATAAAGTAGGAATGGAAAGCTGGGATTCCCCTCTTATCAACAAAATTAAAACTGCTGTTTTCGCGATTGCAAGAATTGTTGTCCATTTTCCTGCTTGTCAGAATGTTTCCGTCTCTATGGCACTTATAACATGAATGCGCCACGAGAGGAATATTTATCTAGCATAGAACACAACAACAAGCCTACTAGGTAAATATATAAACTATTCTACTATGGGGTTGTTAGATTTTTCTATTGTAATTACTTTTTTTGTTTGCATAGGAAAAATACATGTGGAATGCATCTTCAAAATGCGCCTGTTCATGTTCCATATTTTTTGTTGTTGTTGCGTGGCGGCAATGATTTTGCCGTGGCGCACCATGAGTGCAGCGGAAACACTGGATGATTTTACAAGAAAGATTGACAGACAGCAAGATTGGTGATAAATTGTTGCTCTCTCAGAGTCCAAGTTGTAACAGTCAAGAGAAGAAGTTGTAACAGTCAAGAATTGCGTGAACGATATTAAATAAAATACATAATATACCAGAAAAGTCTGACTTGTAAGTAAGTAATGAAGGAATAGGAGAGAGATTTGCTTGCAGTGCTTACTATTTTTAGATTTTATTTGGTCTGTAGAATCAGCATTCTTCCTTCAGTACTCTTGGTCTGTGAGAAAAAACACTGCTATTAGTTTCAGCCATACTTTACTGTAAAGAAATATCCAACTATCCCTCCATAACTGTCTTTTAAAAACATTATTATCTGTCTTACACCACAGCTTAAATCTTAATGAATTTACTTCTGTAGATTGTTTTCAAAAGGCTGTGGCCCAACTTTTGGTGACATACTGAGCGTGTGCCACAGCTAAAGCACTGATGGGAGTCTGAACGTTACCAATAAATGTGTTTAAAAAAGTGGGAGCTTTCCTTAGCTCAACAGCCCATTATGTTTCAGTTTTTTTTATATTCGCTTTGGTGCTATTTTCACCAATAGTATGCAGCTGCAGCCTGCAATTCGGGGCGTTTCTTCGAGTTCCCACTTCGAGCATCCCATTGGTTCTTTCATTGTCAACAATCTACCCATTTCTGTAATGTCAAAGTGGAAGAAAGATTCTAACATTTGTAAAAAAAGATATATATGACAAATAAAACATGAGTATAGCATGATTAGATAAGTATTCAGCCCCGTGAGTCAATACATATTAGAATCACCTTTGGCAGCGATTATAGCTGAGAGTCTTTCTGGGTAAGTCTCTAAGAGCTTTCCACACCTAGATTTTGCAACATTTGACCATTATTCTTTTCAAAATTCTGTTTCTGATCATTTTCAGGTCTTGCCATAGATTTTAAAGTAGATTTAATTTATTTAAATGTTATTTAACCCTTATACTTCAACAAAGTATTGACTCAGGGGGTGTGAATATGTATGTAAATTTGCAAACATTTATCAAAAACATGTTTTCACTTTAGTCATTATGGGGTATGGCAGGGTTCCCCAACTGGCGGCCCTCGGGTGGTTTATTTGGCCCCCCAAGTTTTCTGACCCCCCCAAAAACAAAACGATATACAGTACCAGTCAAAGGTTTGGTCACACCTACTCATTCCAGGGTTTTTCTTTATTTTTACTATTTTGTGAAGACATCAACATGTCTTGAAATAACCCATATGGAATCATGTAGTAACCAAAAAAAGTGTTAAACAAATAAAAATATTTTTATATTTAAGATTTTTCTAAGTATCCACCCTTTGCCTTGATGACAGCTTTACACACTCTTGGCATTGTTTCAACCAGCTTCATAAGGTAGTCACCTGGAATGCATTTCAATTATCAGGTCTGCCAATCAGTTGTGCTGTGACAAGGTAGGGTTGGTATACAGAGATAGCCCTATTTGGTAAAAGACCAAGTCCATGTTATGTCAAGAACAGCTCAAATAAGCAAAGAGAAATGACAGTCCATCATTACTTTAAGACATGAAGGTCAGTCAATCTGGAAAATTTCAAGAACTTTGAATTCACAAATCGCTGATGTGATTTTAATTTAAGAGAACTGTTACCAAGTTTTCTCATGCATAATATAGAGACACGTGATCATATACAAATGTAAGCAAGGTTATTATGTTATAACATTATTATCTGTTTGGGCTTCTTGCGGTCAATTTGCAGTCTACAGATTATTTCGAATTATGTTCCAGCCCCCGACCATCCGCTCAAGAAAAAATCTTCCGGGTGCTGAATCTAGTTGATGATCTCTGGGGTATTGTGTGTTGATGGGTGAGAAAAAATATAAACTCAAGATTCAACACTTTCAAATATTTTACTGAGTTACAGTTCATATACGGAAATCATTAAATAAATAAATAAACGAGGCCCTAATCTATGGATTCCACATGACTGGGCAGGGGTGTAGCCATGGGTAAGCCAGGCCCAGCCAATCAGAATGAGTTTTTCCCCACAAAAGGGCTTCATTACAGACAGAAATACTCCCTCAGACAGTCCCACAGGTGAAGAAGCCGAATGTGGAGGTCCTGGGCTGGCGTGGTTATACGTGGTCTGCAGTTGTGAGGCCGGTTGGACGTACAGCCAAGTTCTATAAAACGACGTTAGAGGCAGTTTATGGTTGAGAAATGAACATTCAATTCTCTGTCAATAGCTCTGGTGGACCTTCCTGTAGTGCGCATGACAATTGCACGCTCCCTCTGTGGCACTGTGTTTTGTTACAAAACTTCACTTTTTAAAGTGGCCTTTTATTGTCCCCAGCATAAGGTGCACCTGTGTAAGGATCATGCTGTTTCTTGATATGCCACACCTGTAAGGTGGATGGATTATCTTGGCAAAGGAGAAATGCTCACTAACAGGGATTTAGAACATTTGTGCACAAGATTTGAGAGAAATAAGCTTTTTGTACTTAAGAAACATTTCTAGTTTTTTTTATTTCAGCTCATGAAACATGGGACCTACACTTTAAATGTTTAGTTTATGTTTTTGTTCAGTGTTCTTTCTGAAGGCACTGTAGGTGTACTGTAATCAAATGAAACAAATGAAATAATTGAAAGAAACAAAGTTTAAAATAAAAAAATAATGTTTTATTAGCAGGCACTAGTTTGCTTCAAGCCTGTCTTGAGCATTTGGGCATAGGTTCTCATCGACATCACAGTAAATGTCCTCATTGTTCATGCATCTGGAGAAAAATCTTTTGGCATGGAGAATCCAAGCCTGGCATACAGTAGGTCGGGATTGATGTCATTGCATGCCTCATCCATGGCCTGAAGAAGGTTGGCACACCCATGGGGACCTTCTACCTGTATTGTATTTTACAGTATTGTATTGTACTTATGTATTGTAGTGGTCCTGTGTGGCTCAGTTAGTAGGAGCATGGTACTAGCAACACCAGAGTTGTAGTTTTGATTCCCACTGGGGTCACATATGAAAATGTGTGGACTCACTGTTGTCACTGGATAAAACGCCTGTTACGTAAATGGCACATACTATTGTATTTGAGTACAATAATATATGCGTCGCCCAATGCAATTTTAGTACATCAGCGTGGACCCCCCATCAAAAAAACGCTTCTAACTTCATTTTGGATACATGTTTACTGTAATGGGGTTGCCTTTGTGACATACATCTCGAATCTTGTCAATATCAGATTTAAAAAAAACTTTATGTGAAATAAAATCATAATAGTCATCATCATAATAGTACATTACCCTGTTAAAACTGTAACTTGTTTTTACTGTAACTTACTGGCAGCCGTTACCTGTAAGTTACTGTAAAAACGTTACAGTATGTTACTGTAAATTCCAAAGAATCTTGGTTTAACAGTATATTACTGTAAAGAAGTGCTTTCTTTACAGTAATGTACAAGAACTCCACCTCGTTCTTAACTGGTCGAAGGGCCTCCAGACATAGCTCCCCCTCATTGTTTGTTGGTGGAAGGGCCTCTAGCTGGTGGTCCACCTCGTTCTTCGCTGGTGGAAGGGCCTCCAGGCAGAGCTCCACCTTATTCTTCACTGGTGCAAGGGCCTCCAGCCGGAGCTCCACCTTGCTGTTGGTCGGTGGAAGGGTGACCAGCTGGACACATTTTTTATTTGCAGGAGGTATTGAGTTGATGATACTGTCGTGGTTGCTTCACTGTCAGTCCAAAATTGCCAAACTGTGTGGTTACATGTAACAAAGCATAATTTTACTATCATCATTGGGGTACTGCCGCTTTCTTAAAATGTTGCTTTTGGTAAGCTTTGGCCTTTTGGTGCATAGTCTGCCCTGTCTGACACGGTAGGATACATAACCTACGATTGGCAACAGTTGGATAGAAGCATGCAATGAAGCAACCACCACACAATGCTCAACTCAATAGCCCTTACAAATAAAACATGTCCCTTCAGTTTTTTGGTCTCTGGATATGCTGCTAATATTCTCAAGTCTGGATCATTTGGGATCCTGCCAACCCTATCTCTCCAGAAAGTTAATTTGCTTCGATAGGCCTTGCATGAACCCATGCTATCCACAAATTATAATAATCCATTTAGGTTCACATGGGTATGATATCAGATTAGATAGACAACATTGCATGATTTCCCCCCAACTTGATTGAATTACTTTGATTGATGGTCTTTTGTTGAGGTGAAAAACCAGCCAGACTGGCTTCTGATTATTGGTTTTGCGGTGTCCCAATGTAAATGCTACATTGTGGAGTTTACACTTTATACATGATAGGGTTATTTTTCAGTAGTTTTACCGTAAGAGGGTTTGCAAACAGGGTCCGAATTATTCGGGTGCCACGAATGTGCATTCCTGTAACAAACCAGCAGGGCATCAGGTAAATTTTTATATACACTATATTTATGAATGTTTATAAAATATTTATATCATATTGTTGAATATACACTACCGTTCAGAAGTTTGAGGTCACTTAGAAATGTCCTTGTTTTTGAAAGAAAACCACATTTTTTGTCCATTAAAATAACATCAAATTGATCAGAAATACAGTGTAGACATTGTTAATGTTGTAAATGACTATTGTAGCTGGAAACGGCAGATTTTTTATGGAATATCTACATAGGCGTAGAGGCCCATTATCAGCAACCATCACACTGTTCCAATGGCATGTTGTGTTAGCTATTCCAAGTGTATAATTTTAAAAGCTAATTGGTCATTAGAAAACCCTTTTGCAATTATGTTAGCATAGCGGAAAACTGTTGTTCTGATTAAAGAAGCAATAAAACTGTCCTTCTTTTGACTAGTTGAGTATCTGGAGCATCAGCATTTGTGGGTTCGACTACAGGCTTAAAATGGCCAGAAACAAAGAACTTTCTTCTGAAACTCGTCAGTCTATTCTTGTTCTGAGAAATGAAGGCTATTCCATGTGAGAATAGATCTCGTACAACGCTGTGCACTACTCCCTTCACAGAACAGCGCAAGCTGGCTCTAAACAGAGTAGAAAGAGGAGTGGGAGGCCCCGGTGCACAACTGAGTAAGAGGACAAGTACATTAGAGTGTCTAGTTTGAGAAACAGATGCACGGACGCAGAAGAAATTAAAAGATGCTGGAGGAGTGCTTGACGCCACCTGTCAAGCATGGTGGAGGCAATGTGATGGTCTGGGGGTGCTTTGGTGGTGGTAAGTGGGAGATTTGTACAGGGTAAAAGGGATCTTGGAAGACTATCACTCCATTTTGCAACGCCATGCCTTACCCTGTGGACAGCGCTTAATTGGAGCCAATTTCCTCCTACAACAGGACAATGACCCAAAGCACAGCTCCAAACTATGCAAGAACCATTTAGGGAAGAAGCAGTCAGCTGGTATTCTGTCTATAATGGAGTGACCAGCACAGTCACCGGATCTCAACCCTATTGAGCTTTTGTGGGAGCAGCTTGACCGTATGGTACGTAAGAAGTGCCCATCAAGCCAATCCAATTTGTGGAAGGTGCTTCAGGAAGCATGGGGTGAAATCTCTTCAGATTACCTCAACAAATAGACAACTAGAATGCCAAAGGTCTGCAATGCTGTTATTTCTTCAAATGGAGGATTCTTTGACGAAAGCAATGTTTGAAGGACACAATTATTATTTCAATAAAAAATCATTATTTATAATCTTGTCAACGTCTTGACTATATTTCCTATTCATTTTGCAACTCATTTTATGTATGTTTTCATGGAAAACATGGACATTTCTAAGTGACCCCAAACTTTTGAATGGTAGTGTATGAATGTTGGTACAATTCATTTTTTTGTATTTTTAAGCCTGTTTGAGTTATAACATTCTTTCCCCATCTCTCGCTCTCTCTCTCCTTTTCACTCTCTCTTTCTCTCACCCTCTCTCTCCCTATCTCCCCTCCA
Source organism: Brachymystax lenok tsinlingensis (assembly GCA_030435695.1). Classification (NCBI taxonomy): domain Eukaryota; kingdom Metazoa; phylum Chordata; class Actinopteri; order Salmoniformes; family Salmonidae; genus Brachymystax; species Brachymystax lenok. The sequence continues at coordinate 26,984,310 of CM059780.1, forward strand.
GCACAGTGAATAAGCCTCGCTCCCCCCGCACGGCGGACCCTCCCCCTCCGGCCTTCTCATCCTCCTCTGTGTTAGGAGGGGGTCTCAGCGAACTGGACCACCTTCTGCAGGAGCTCAACGCCACCCAGTTCAACATCACAGGTCAGTATAGGCTTGCCCTCACAAGCCTCCACTGGACAGTGTTTGCTAAATGTTTGATGATGTAAACAAGGTCATCTTCATACTGTTGTGTGTGTGTGTGTGTGTGTGTGTGTGTGTGTGTGTGTGTGTGTGTGTGTGTGTGTGTGTGTGTGTGTGTGTGTGTGTGTGTGTGTGTGTGTGTGTGTGTGTGTGTGTGCAAGCAACATTTTCTCAACGTGGTATTCATGCTTTGCGTGCTCTTCTTTGTCTTTGATTGGTAGATGAGATTCTGGCCCAGTTTCCCACCACTAAAAAGGATGAGAGGGACAAGATAAAAGAGTTCCAGGGGTCCAGGGACAAGGTCACAACACCCTACCCCAGGTACCCATATACACTCTCCATATACCCTAAAGCAGGGATAATCAACTAGATTCAGTCACAGGTCCATTTTTCTCTTGAACGGATGGTCGGGGGGCCGGAACATAATTTGTAGACTGCAAATTGACCGCAAGATATAATATTTGCCTAAAACGATAATTTCGGGCCTTACTGACTTTTGTATATGATCATGTCTCTCTATTATGCATAGGAATACTTGGGAACAGATTTTCATAATACAAATTACTGGTAGCTGATTTTCTGGTGTTTTTAGATTATTTTATGCGATAAAAAAAATATACAGTACCAGTCAAAAGTTTGCACACGCCTACTTATTATAGGGTTTTTCTTTATTTTTATTTATTTCTACATTGTAGAATAATAGTGACGACATAGAAACTATGAAATAACACACATGGAATGATGTAGTAACCAAAAAAGTGTTCAACAAATCAAAATATATTTTATATTTGAGATTCTTCAAAGTAGCCACCCTTTGTTTTGATGACAGCTTTGCACACTCTTGGCATTCTCTCAACCATCTTCATTAGGTAGTCACCTGGAATGCATTTCAATTAACACGTGTGCCTTGTTAAAAGTTAATTTGTGGAATTTCTTTCCTTCTTAATGTGTTTGAGCCAATCAGTTGTGTTGTGACAAGGTAAGGGTGGTATACAGAAGATAACCCTATTTTGTAAAAGACAAAGTCCATATTATGGCAAGAACAGCTCAAATAAGCAAAGAGAAATGACAGTCCATCATTACTTTAAGACATGAAGGTCGGTTTCTTCAAATACAGTCCCAAAAACCATCAAGCTCTTTGATGAAACTGGCTCTCAACATCAACTGTTCAGAGGAGACTGCGTGAATCAGGCCTTCATGGTCGAATTGCTGCAAAGAAACCACTACTAAAGGACACCAATAATAAGAAGAGACTTGCTTGGACCAAGAAACATGAGCAATGGACATTAGAACGGTGGAAATCTGTCCTTTGGTCTGATGAGTCTTTGTGTGAGATGCACAGTAGGTGAATGGATTATGTCCTCATGTGTGGTTCCCACTGTGAAGCATGGGGGGAGGTATGATGGTGTGGGGGTGCTTTGCTGGTGGCAATGTCTGTGATTTATTTAGAATTGAAGGCACACTTAACCAGCATGGCTACCACAGTATTCTGCAGTGATACACCATCCCATCTGGTTTGTGCTTAGTGGGAATATAATTAGTTTTTCAACGGGACGGTGACACAACACACCTTCAGGCTGTGTAATGGCTATTTGACCAAGAAAGAGAGTGATGGAGTGCTACAGCAGATGAAATTGCCTCCACAATCACCCAACCTCAACCCAATTGAGATGGTTTTGAATGAGTTGGACCTCAAAGTGAAGGAAAAGCAGCCAACAAGTGCTCAGCATAAGAGGGAACTCCTTCAAGACTGTTGGAAAAGCATTCTTCATGATGCTGGTTGAGAGAATGCTGTCATCAAGGCAAAGGGTGGCTAATTTGAAGAATCTAAAATCTAAAATATATTTTGATTTGGTTACTACGTGATTCCATATCAAAGTCACCATTATTAGTCAGTTGTACAACCGAATGCCTTCAACCGAAATGTGTCTTCCGCATTTAACCCAACCCCTCTGAATCAGAGAGGTGCGGGGGGCTGCCTTTAATCGACATCCACGTCTTGGGCGCCCGGGAACAGTGGGTTAACTGCCTTGTTCAGGGCAGAACGACAGATTTTTACCTTGTCAGTTCGGGGATTTGAACTTGCAGCCCTCCGGTTACAAGTCCAACGCTCTAACCACTAGGCTACCTGCCGCCCCCTATGTGTTATTTCATAGTTTTGATGTCTTCACTATTATCCTACAATGTAGAAAATAGTAAAAATAAAGAAAAGCCCTTGAATAAGTAGGTGTGTCCAAACTTTTGACTGGTACTGTATACAGTATTCATCCGCCTTGGTGTTTTTCCTGTTGCATTACAACCTGTAATTTAAATTGATTTTTATTTGGATTTTATGTAATGGACATACACAAAATAGTCCAAATTGGTGAAGTGAAATGAAAAAAATAACTTGTTTCAAAAAATTCTAAAAAATTTCATTAATCAGAGGGCATTAATCAGAGGCAACAAAGAGACCAAAGATAACCCTGAAGGAGCTTGAAAGCTCCACAGCAGAGATTGGAGTATCTGTCCATAGGACCACTTTAAGCCGTACACTCCACAGAGCTGGGCTTTACGGAAGAGTGGCCAGGAAAAAGCCATTGCATAAAGAAAAAAATAAGCAAACACGTTTGGTGTTCGCCAAAAGGCATTTGGGAGACTCCACAAACGTATGGAAGAAGGTACTCTGGTCAGATGAGACTAAAATTGATCTTTTTGGCCATTAAGGAAAACGCTATATCTGGCACAAACCCAACACCTCTCATCACCCAGAGAATACCATGTTTTTCATCGACAGGGACTGGGAAACTGGTCAGAATTGAAGGAATGATGGATGGCGCTAAATACGTAAATTCTTGAGGGAAAACTGTTTCAGTCCTCCAGAGATTTAAGACTGGGACGGAGGTTCACCTTCCAGCAGGACAATGACCCTAAGCATACTGCTAAAGCAACACTTCAGTGGTTTAAGAGGAAACATTTAAATGTCTTGGAATGACTTAGTCAAAGCCCAGACCTCAATCCAATTGAGAATCTGTGGTATGACTTAAAGATTGCTGTACATCCAACTTGAAGGAGCTGGAGCAGTTTTGCCTTGAAGAATGGGCAAAAATCCCAGTGGCTAGATGTGCCAAGCTTATAGAGACGTACCCCAAGAGACTTGCAGCTGTAATTGCTGCAAAAGGTGGCTCTACAAAGTATTGACTTTGGGGGGTGAATAGTTATGCACGCTCAAGTTTTCTGTTTTTTTGTCTTATTTATTGTTTGTTTCACAAGAAAAAATCTTCAAAGTGGTAGGCATATTGGGTAAATCAAATGATACCAACCCTCCAAAAAATGTATTTTAATTCCAGGTTGTAAGGCAAAAAAATAGGAAAAATGCCAAGGGGGTGAATACTTTCGCAAGCCACTGTATATATACAAAAGTGTTCAGAAAACTTGGGGGACCAAATAAAATCTCCCGCGGCCGCCAGTTGGTGTTTACATTTACAATGTTTTCAAACATTGGAGTAACACAAGCTTATATTTTGGGTACTTATGGGGTACAACAGTTGAAATAAGCTCATGAGGCATTTATAAATTAGATTCTCTTCAAGAATCAGTGGGTATATATAATTAATGTAGAAGTCCAAATATGGATGTAGCAACTGCAGATTACCTCTTTAACTCCTTCCCAAGTTGTGTTCATTAGGGAATGCTTTTACAAATGTTTTGCAACAGAAAATGTATGTTTATTATTTTCTTAAGTCAAGGTAGTCTACCCTGTTTCAGTCCGTTTTCTTCCGTTTGACTAATGAACACAATCCTGTACTCTAGTTGTGTTCATCCTTTATCATTTTTTACGTGTGAAATGTTGTCTCTCTAACTGGAAAAGCTTAACCTGTGTTTTAAATGATCAAATAAATGTATTAATTCATTCAGTTCGGTGAAGCCGTCAGCCACCTCAGCTACACTTGAGCTGGACAAACTCATGGCCTCTCTGTCTGACTTCAGAGTCCAGAGCACAGTAAGAGCCCCACCACCAACCTGTACACTTCACATTAAACACTACAGCCTGTACGCTACTGCACAGTTTAGTTCACTACGGGCAACATTTTTGTGACGCAAAAGAGCACAGATTTGTGCAAAAATACTGTAACCCTCATTATAATCTGGCAGTGTAATTGAACTTTAAACTTTCCTTCAACAAAGTGTGTGATCAGGTGACAACTCTATGCATGGGGGGAAAGGGGGGTACCTAGTCAGTTGTACAACTGAGTGCCTTCAACTGAAATGTGTCTTCCGCATTTAACCCAACCCCTCTGAATCAGAGAGGTGCGGGGGGCTGCCTTAATCAACATCCACATCTTCGGCGCCCGGGGGACAGTGGGTTAACTGCCTTGCTCAGGGGCAGAACAACAGATTTTTACCTTGTCGGCTTGGGGATTCGATCCAGCAACCTTTCGGTTACTGTCCCAACGCTAACCACTAGGCAACCGCTCACTTTTCTGAACACACATTGTTGTAGAAAAGTACAAAATGAAATCACGCTGCCAGATTATAATGATGCTTACTGTATTTTTTCTTTTCATAGATCTGCGCTCTTTTGCACCACGAAAATATTGCAAATCATCTTATAATACTGTATATACAGTACAATGTTATTGATGCATTGCATTTATATATAGTCCTCTTTCTCTCTCTGCTTGTCTATCGTTATCCACTCATGCTCTACGCATTAAGAACGCTACAGAGTTCAAAACTGCGGAGCCGCAGAGCCATGCGGTCTATTGTGACGTACGTCGCCCGCGACTTGATAACAGCCAGTTAAATGAGGTTCGTAAATGGGCTGCGCGGACTGTCGCGTCTCTGCGGCTGTGCACTCTGAATTGAGCTTTACTCTTTGTTTACAATTATATGCTTGTCTGTCTCTGTCCTTCCATGTCTGCTTGCCAGTGTCAACGGTTGCGTTCCAGGTCGTCTTTATTGCAGTCGATGCCGCACATCTCAGAAGATTGCCATATCATATTGATTTAGTTCCCTGAGATGTTACTGGTCTCAGGGCAGTATTCACCAAGCTTCCCAGAGTAGGAGTAATGATCTAGGATCAGGTCCCCCCTCTTATTCATTTTTATTTAAAAGGCAAAACCGATCATAGACCGATCATACTCTGAGATGCTATGTGAATATGGGTTCAGATCTCACAATGTCTGATGACTTCACCAGGTATTGTGAGATCTGATAATCAGTGCAGTGCGACTGCAACACAGACGACTTGGAACGCCCGTTCAGTTCAACTAATTCAAAAGCAACACAAGAATCACCATGCACTCTCTGGTCCTAATGCATCCTAATCCTATGGACATTTGTGTCACAGGTGATCCTTGGTTTGTTATCTAACTCTCCTTCTCTCTTGTTAGCCAGCTCCAGCTGTCACGCCAGTGATCACAATACCACAGCATCCGGTCCCGCCCCCACAAGCCTCTTCTGGCGGCTCATTGGACAGCATGCTGGGTCTCCTCCAATCGGATTTAACCAGGCAGGGAGTCCCCACATCCTCCAAGGGTAGCTGCTCGGCCTGTCAGAAACCGGTTGTAGGACAGGTGATCGCTCAACACTGTCCCATTGTGGAGATTCTTCCTGTACCTTGTAGAACATAACAATTTTTGCTAAGAAAGTTATTAACTTAGTTCTGTTTCACATGAAATGCATCACATTTGTGCTTCATCTATGGGCAAGCCAGTACCCTTTTCACACTTGTGCCAACCCAAACCCCACTGTGCTGGCTCGAATGTTTTCTTTTAACACTGTCCTGTGCAGCATGGTTCCAGTAACTATGGTGGATGCGTAACCAGGCCAGCTCAGTACAGTTTGGCTTGGCTCGATTCGGTTCAGTAGTGCGAAAAGCCATTAAATGACTGACCTTTGACCCTCCAGGTGGTGACTGCTCTGGGGCGGGTATGGCACCCGGAACACTTTGTGTGCTCGGAGTGTGAGACAGAACTGGGCAGCCGGAACTTCTTCGAAAAGGACGGTCAGCCGTACTGCGAGTCGGACTACTTTACCCTCTACTCTCCCCACTGCGCACACTGCAACAAGCCTATACTCAATGTAAAAGCTCCACCTGACACTGTGTGTGTTTGTGTGTGTGTATGTGTGTGTGTGTGTGTGTGTGTGTGTGTGTGTGTGTGTGTGTGTGTGTGCAGGAGCGTGCATGTATACTGTCTACTTCACCACAAATGTCTATGTACTTACGTAAAACAGTGTCAAAATTAATACATTGTGTTTACCTACTGTATATAACTAATTTCCTCCATTACACTCCTTCTCGTTTTCATGAACATGTCCAGTGATATTAGCCTTAGCTATACAACCCTTACAAAAGTGTGTATGCCACCTGAAGCCATAAAAACTGTTTTCTGTGTTGCCTGTGTAGAAAATGGTCACCGCCCTGGACAAGAATTGGCACCCGGAGTGTTTCTGTTGCGTCAAGTGCAGCCGGGCATTCGGAGAGGAAGGTAATAAACCCACGCTTCCTGTCAAGGGCCACCCTGGGATGTAGACAATAATGAACCATGGGTTGTTTAGTTCCATGATCCTCAGCAATACAACACCAGAAAACACACTTACTTTGTTGTTCCACGAATAGAGTGCCTTTTGCAGCCCTTTGATATTTTAATAAAGAATTGTGCACCAATATTGAATTTTAAAAGCCTGTTATATTAAATTAAGTGTCTTTTAATAATATAAATATATTTTCCTGTTTATCTGATTTCAAGGAAGATTTTAACCTACTTAACCCCTACATTTCCCCAAGTATTCACCATCTTCTTTTGTTCTCATCTTCCGTTTTACCCTAGTTCTTTTGTTGCTTTGACAAAGTAATTTTTGAAGATTATTATTTATTTCATATGATAAGTGATTCATTTACATTTGTCCCTCATTTTATGGTCAATCCTGTTTCGTGAACTGAACTCTTGTTTTAATATAGGGAAACCATTCCTTAAAAAAATATATATTAAAAAGAAACATTGAACAGGTAAGAGTCAAATCATAGTGTAAAAGCAGGTGAGCTGGTTTTACTCTTTTTGGCCATTTGCTGGTGTTTCGTGGTAGAAAGCGTTGAGCATAACACGTCAACCCTGTTACCCATAGATAGAGAAATGTTTTAACAACTTTTGTCATTTTGTTAAGCTTGCTTTCTATCACCACAATGGGAACGAGAAAGCGTGTGCATGCTCCCATACAGAAAACTATCGCTCAAGTCCAACAAAATGGAACATAACATTACGGATAAAGTTTGGAATGACACAATTTCATGTGTACAACATCTAAAGACCTGCATCACTATACTGAGAGCGTTGCCGTTTCTAAAATAATGTATTTGGGTGAGCCTTTGTTCGTGTTTTTTATTATGTTTACCATTTTTATAACAAACTGTTAAAATAACGTGAACAAAAAAAATATTACACCTATTACACTCTGCAAAAGGCCCTCTTTTCATGGAATGACCCTACTACTGAGGCTTACAAACACACGTATTACTTCATTACTTCCAATTTGGCATGTATTTTGGCATATATTTCAATGAGTGAATGTAAATGTACTACCATGTATTTGGAATACATTTTCTATGTTTCTTGATTTGTTTTACATAATACTTAACTGCCTGTGTCTCCTCCCCTCTCTGTAGGTTTCCATGACCGTGAGGGTCAGCAGTACTGCCAGCAGTGCTTCTTGTCTCTCTTCGCCTCCCGTTGCCAAGGATGCACCCAGCCAATCCTGGAGAACTACATCTCTGCCCTCAACTCCCTGTGGCACCCGCAGTGCTTTGTGTGCAGGGTAAGTGTGTGTGTGTGTTGGGGGTCTGTGTCTTTATGTCAATAATGAAAAAGATTGGCCTAACAAGGACACTTGTTACGAATGTGAATTGAACACCACACAAACCACCATTTTTTTTATCACATGTTCATCTCCAACTCAACTCCCTTTGCCTTTTGTCGTGTCTGCAGGAGTGCTACTGCCCCTTCGTCAACGGCAGCTTCTTCGAGCACGAGGGCCAGCCGCTGTGCGAGGCCCACTACCACCAGTCGCGCGGCAGCATGTGCCAGGCGTGCCAACAGCCCATCCTGGGCCGCTGCGTCACCGCCATGGGTGCCAAATTCCATCCGCACCACCTGGTGTGCCACTTCTGCCTCAAGCCCCTCAGCAAGGGCTGTTTCAAAGAGCAGGAGAACAAGCCCTACTGCCACCCCTGCTTCATCAAACTCTTTGGCTGAGCACCGAGAAGGACGCTGCCCATCCTTTCTTCTTCCATAACTCCCATACCAGGTGTATGTCGTGTTCATTTTGCAACAGAAAACGTAAATGAGCATTTCTTATTGGACAAGTCCAGGTCCGTCCCTGTTTCACTGCGTTTGGTGCCTAATGAATACAACCCAGCTCTTTTCTAGTCAAAGTTGAACAAATATCTGTCGGCCATTTTGTTTTGTCGCAGAGAATGAGAGAGAGATCAGAGCTGGACTCTTTCTGAGTTATAAGACAATATTGGCAACTAGAAAGAGAGAGAAAAGGCTAAGACAATCCAATTCTCTATTAGACTGGTACCATGCAGGCAAAACTGGTTGAAATGATGTCATAATGAACATTTCAACTAGTTTTGTCCGCAGGGTACACAGAAGTCTAAACGTGACAGAGGCCAACAAAAATATTTGAGTGAGAAGGGAGCATAGATCTCCAAGACACATAGATGACCAATGAGGAAGCCATAGCTAAACTTTTGAGGAAGTTTTCCAAAGAGAAAATAATAGAAAGTTGGTGTATGTAAATCCATGACCTATCAAATGAAATATTGACCACTGATTTATTTTAAATTTACATTTTTGATGGTATCGAATGGAACCTTTTTATGAGCATTTTGATGAAGGATTTTTAATTAAAAACCCATTTAATATATTTGCTTTACATTGCAAAGTATAATTATCACTGCTATTGCATTTCTATATTGATATATTGTCTATTTTAAATTTGAGGCTACCATGTATCGCAGTTGTAGTGCCAAAGATTTTACAATGTTTTTTCACCATTGTGCTATGCAATTATGTATAAAGAATACCAAAGAGTAAAATAAACACAATTTTGTTCTGCCCTGACTTTGGTGTTGAGGGAATTTATTCTGTTTCAAGAAATAAACATCCATTCTAATTTGCACGTAGAAACAAGCAATGGACGTTATTGTCATTTTGTTCTGACTGTTGTTAACATCCTTATTACCAGTAATATTTTAGGCTGTACCATAATTATGGATATTGCATGCAAACATGCATTTTCTAATTCACAGAGGGAATGCGCATGTATAGTTTCTTCCAGAGGCCCCGCCCCCGACAGGTGTGGTCATTTAAAACGCTAATGACCATGCAAAGATGTCTAAAAAGAGAAAGGTAGCTGAAAGGTAAACCGACCCGTAGAAGTGTAATATTTTCAGAAAATATTCAATGAGTGACTCAGAACAACAAGTAAGTTGACCGTTTTTGCGCTTCTTCGTGTGCAATGCTGAGCTACACATGTATTGTTTAAGTACATTGGGCTAAACATTTCATAATTCCCAAAACAACTAGCCTACACGTGCTGCATCACATGCGTCGAATACACGCGAATGGTCATACGTCAAAGTTGTATTAGCCATCGAGTAGTGAATTCTAAATTGTATGTCAAGTTATTCAATGGCGGTAGTATCGACAGCAGATGTCACCCTTGTATTTTCCTCCCTCTGTACTTTCTTTCAGGAGACTGAAACGGCAGTCTCTCAACCTCAGTGGCCAGAGAACGGAGGCCAATGGAGCGATGAAGAAGGGGGGGCAGGCATGGACGAGTGTGGATTGGCAGAGATGGCAGAGGAGGATGAGGAAATAGATATCTACAACAATGAGACGTTTGGATTGGGTATATGTTATTATTTTTTTTACTGTTTAATGATGTATCCGTGCATCAATATAAGTAAAATAAAAAAATCCCCATCAAAATCTGTCAATATAAGCTAGAAATATATATATTTTTTAATGGGCTGCATCTCAATCCTCCGCATCCACCTATGTCGGCCTTCCGCATGTGCGGTGGCTGTGTTTGTCAGACCATGAGACATCTTGAAAATTGGTCTTCTCACGTGTCTGTTGTGTCCAAAGGGGAGACTCTCACGAACACAGTGATCTATGACCCCCACAAGTGTCACTGGACTCCTCTGAAAGTAACCCATACAAATGAATGGAAGTATGGAGATAGTTTTGTGCCAACAAATGGGTTAAATATGTGGCCAAATTACTAATATTTCCTGAGCTCACTATTATCTCCTAGATATAGGACCCCCCACACACAGTTAGGAACTGTGACAGCAAGTGCCAGGAATAAAACTAAATAGTTAGTTATGACGTAAATTATTCTATTTAAATGTTTTACAATGGGCCTCTAGATATGGATACAGGAGTGGGGGACACAGAAGGGGATCCCACCAGCCCTCTGTTCCAATTTGAAGAGAAGCCACCTGCCCCACCTGCCTTGCCATCCCTCTCCCCCAGCTCCCCCTCCTTCTCTCCCAGGGCCCGGCCACAACTCCGGGTCCAGGGCCCTCCGGGCCGACGAGGAAGGGGACAGAGGGGAGGTCAGGCCATGGCGCAGATGTTTGAAGACCCAGCTGTGGTGAGGACTGTGGAGGGGCGACCAAGTTTGCAGGTGATTACTACTCTTGAGAAGTCCGTTGTATCCAGTAGGAAGAAAATGTTTTGAAACTGGATGTAATACCTGAACTTGTCAAATAAGACACGTTTTCTATTGCAAAACATGTCCTCATTCAACCATTTTATTCCATGGTCTCTAGTTTACACATTACCATTTGTTATTTTCTCAGAGCTTGGACAGCGCTATAGTGGACGTTGGGAGCGTCTCCTACTGGGATGATCTAGATCCAGATGCTGTGAGTCATTTGTCACAACACTGTTCTGATGACAAAATATATTTACTGTCATTTGACCTACTCTGCTCCTCTTTTCTCACACAGTGGATGTTATCATCTTATGAGAGAACCAGACACGCCTCTGGATCAGTATTACAGGTAGTGGGCATTACATGTGGAAGACTACCAATACAGCAAAGAAACACTTTTTCAAAGAAATCTGATACTGAATATGAAGGATTATGGTACATTTAGTAGCATTAAACCCTAATGGTTAGTTTGGCACATTTGGGTGTTCACTTTCGACAGGACCCGGCCATTGTGTGTGTGATGGACAGTCATGCCCCTGGCAGAGGACCAAACTACCTGGACTCTCACTACCCATTCTCCAACTCAAGTGGGAGGAGAGGGGGCCTAAGAAGGTCATACTCAAATAGACCATTTGGGCAAAGATGCCCGTCTCCGGTAATTGACTGGTGGAGAATTTGTATTAAGACTAGGGTACAAAGGGGAGATGGCCATAGATGGTCTATTGCTGGGTAGTTGACCTGAATCATTAGTAAATATTTGTTGAAAGACTATGGAACACACTGCCCAGTCTATGGCCGATGGCAAATGTACATGTATTTGTTTAACTTTTCTTGCAGATTAATACCATGTTGCCCACCTCTCCCATCGTCTCCCGGCGACCTTTCACCACACAACCGCATTATAACCAGGTTCCTGCCTTCCCATCAATAGTTCCCCTGTTGTGTACATTTAGAAATGATCTGCTCACAATTTGTATGAATTTGTTAATGTATCTGCATACCAGAAGCATGTAGGAAGATGTAATTCTCTTGTTCTGTTGGGGTGAGTTGTAATGGAGATGTTCTGTTCACTCAGGCGGGGGGCTTCCTCTCGCCCTCGCCACTTCCCTGCCCCTCCACCCCTCAACCTCTGACCCCGAAAATGATGCAGCTTCGCTTTGGTGCAAACTCCCCAAGACCCTCTCCCTTCTACAGCCCCTCGTCAAATCGTGTGCAGCGATTCAGGTCTGTGTCGTAATTAGATTTTGTTCCGTACCTTTCTGAGTGAAGAACCTACAAGGACGAGTTGGGGACACCTGCTCTGGTTCTTTTGTCTCTGACCACAATGTATCTCACTATTCTATCAAATGGCTTATAATTGTACTGCGTCGTCTTAGAGATAAATAGGGTTTGACCTATAGTTGTCACATGTCTCTCCCCCACAGGTTCCCTGGTCCCGTGACACAGCTTCACCCCCAACACAGACGACTGTTGAGTCAAAGGCAACCGAGATCCCAAAGGTTTGGCACATGCTTCTACTTATTTTCAGTTGCCATATATTTGATATTACCCTAGGTCTAAAATGTGGTTGCTTGACCAGTCCTAGAGTGAGTTATGTCCAGAGATCAAATAAACTATTATCGTATTCAACACGATTATGCCTACTATTGCTGCAAATGTTTTGCTTCTTGTACGCATTAGTTTTAAACCTATTTCCCAGACCCTATTCCTGTAATAAAGCGCTTTCAATGGAGGTTCTCTATTGTACTAGCTTTTTAGGACAGGATATGCTTGAGCCCTATTCGGACAGTATTAATTTTACTGGAGGAGGTCGGGTAATGTAATTTATATGCATGAGCATAACACCACATTTTAATTTCAATCCTGTTCGAATCTGCCATGTCAGTCATTTTTACATGGTGGATTAGAAACAAGTCCAGCCAGAATAACCTACTGTTTTTTTCCGGGGAACTCAAGTCCTCTGATAATACTAGGCCTGTGCGCGTCAACATCCCTGTGTTTTCCGAGACATTCGAGTTGGACAGGTGCTGCTCGTAGTTTGAGCAAGAAAATAAGAACGGATTTGATAAATTGTTTCCTAAAGCAAAGTGCTGCGCATATATTTAATGGCATGCATTATCAACTTTCACAGTGAATACTTTTGTTTATACGTTTTGTGCGAATGTATTGAAATTCAACATCGCCAAACGCGGCAGTTTAATAAGGCCTAAATGTGCTCATGCCTATTTAATGAAACCCTGGCTGTGGTTCGCAAAGCAGGGCATCCCTGACTCCCCACTGAGAAACATTTTGGAAATAGCAATTTCTCTTTCTCGTCCTTAAATGCGTCTCGTGTGCTTCTGAACAGTGAATTTGCACATCAGCTGGATGGAGGTTTTTTTTTATTAGGAGGGATGTCTACCATGGATTGCTAAATGGCCCTAATGATTATGATCACATGTAAATATTATGGACCCCAAGCACAGGTTATCAGTGTAGCCCATTATTGTCTAGACACAGCTAGAATAAGCTGTGCTTGGGGTCCATAATGAGTCGAAATTAAGAATTGCAGGGGGGAGTTTGGAAAAACAAGTCCTGTGTGAATTGTCCTCTGGAATAACGCGCCTGCTCGGGTAACAATTACGTAACCACTGTTAGTAATACTAGTCCTGTCCGAATGGGGCTTTAGTCTGTGTCAGGGTTGCGGTCAATTCGGAACTTAATTAAATTCCACGCTTGAATTGGAGTTGGACACCCCACAGGAAGCAGAATTTGAATTAAATGATGTAGAATTTAATTAAACAGAGACATGATTCATGAAAGTATCATTACTTTGACAAGTATTTTACCAAAAGCATCTGTCCCTTATTATTGCAAAGAATACAGATGGCACTTCAAATATATTAGCTTGATTGCCTGCCCAAACGGAATTTGAAGGTATATTATTTTTTTATATAAAAGCTTTGCTTTGATAATTTAAGCTTATAATGACTTGTTGACCCCCTCCCCCTCACTAGAAAACCAGACAGCTGGGACCCCTACTGTAACCTCATGTCGGCTAAAGAGAAAGAGTGGATCATTAGACTACAGATGATTCAGCTCCAGAGTGAGAATCCCCACCTGGACGACTACTACTACCAGGTACTGTAGGTTGGCTGGCACATCTCACTCCGCTCGTTCTTTGTTATCTTTAAACTTCAATCCTCCGATTTTATAGGATTTTAGTTCCCCACATTCTCCAAAATAGGGTTCTAGTTCCCCACATTTCTCAATGGCATTTTAGTTCCACATTCTCCTCCAATAACTTGGTACCCAATTCTCCACTCAAACACCCACAGCTATCTTTCTGCATGTTCTTTTATAACATAACCACAGTTTACATTTGGAATGATTTCCAGAAAGGGCTGTTGCATGATGGCTCTCCTCTCACATTGTGCTGTAGGAGTACTATCGGCGAATGGAGGCCAAGCTGGCAGAGGAGGAGTTGGGCATGAGGGGCAAGAGGGAGCCGCCCAAACTCACCACCCCCTACGTCACCAAGATGGAATCTTACACCCCAGGTTTCTCCATGTACCCCACATGCACTTGTCCTTATCTGTGCATGGTGCTGAAGTGTATTTTGGAAATGGTCATTGTTTGTATACTGCTGAATGTTTTCAACCCGAGTGATGCTGTTGCTCTTTCAGTGGTGCACATCGAGGGTTCCCTAGGCCAGGTCGCCGTGTCGACGTGTTTCTCTCCTCGACGGGCGATCAATGCAGTTGCAGCCCACTGTCCACATGAGGTGAGAAAAGGACATGCTTTGGACACTTTTTGAAACACTTTTTGAAGAATGTACAACAGTAAAAGTGTACGTTCTCTGAATGGTCTCTTCCTGCAGGAACTGAAAGACATCAGGCAACAGCGATTGGACGTCCTAAAAAAAATAGAAAAGGTGAAGTACAAAAAATGGCATGTTAAATGTATTTGGCTAAGGTGTATGTAAACTTTAACTGTATATATTTATACCAATATGGTCATAGGAAAATACTTAAGACAGCCTACCCTTAGTCAGAGGCAACACCCTATCCTTCTTCCCATTGGTCAAAATCACAAATATGGCTAAGAACTATAAATTCATCATAGTTATCAATATTACAAATGACCTTCAAATCAGTATTACAAATTACCTTCATTATCCAAATGGCGTTCCAGTGAGGGTGATCAAACCACACCGGAAAGTCAGGTCAGAGGTCATACAAACCCTTCAAAGAAGTGTTTCTTACTATATTATTAGACAAATTATTGAAAAACAGTCAAACATTTGGTACCCACTGCTCTCCCCAAGACGAAACATTCCAAAGAGATAATGAAACCTCTTCTGGAAAAGAAAGTGTACATTTTGCTAGCGTTCACTGTGCTACATCTTAATCAGCAATCCAAAAGTATTAATTATAAACCAAACATGATAATGGTAAATCCCACTGTCTTTACTCCATTCATTAAATGTTTGTTTTAATCCACCCCATCGTTTGTATCCTTTATTTAGCATGTACTACCCTTAGACACGGCGACGATATCTCGCCACCAAATTTAACAATTCGCTGGTCTCTTTTCCCCATGATTCTCCATAACCACCGCACCGCAATGTTCATGAACCCCAAAAAATTTAAAGTTCAGTTTTTGGTAACCAATGCTAATTCCTCGTGACCCCTCCTCACGTTCGTCCATTATATAAATCTATTTCACAATAAAGCGTAAAATGTCTCTTGAGATTAACCCCCCCCGAGTTTGCGATGTGTTTGGCCATTTAATTCTAATTTGTTACCTCTTTAGAATCCATTCCGCTGGCATTTTTGCATAGATTCTTCAAGCCAAAATCCTTTTTCCTGTGGCAAATTTAGCCAATTTCTCATAAGGAATCTGCGATATTTGATCCCTGGCATCTATTAAAAAGTTGTGATACGTGGTCTTCCCTTCACATAAAGACCGTAATCTCTATGAACCACTATTGATCTAACCAAGGCCAAAGACTGCTATGTGAAAGTTCTCTTTCCTGCTTCTTTGGGAGTGTATGCTACTGCTGTTTTGACAAAGACTGCATCGGGTGCGGTTGTCTCATTATCATTTTACTCATTCTTCCAATGACCAACAGCCCCACACCTAAAACAGGACTCTGTTGATTTTTTCCTTTCCTCCTGTCTCTAATACACACCTATTAACTA
Organism: Brachymystax lenok tsinlingensis; assembly: GCA_030435695.1. Classification (NCBI taxonomy): domain Eukaryota; kingdom Metazoa; phylum Chordata; class Actinopteri; order Salmoniformes; family Salmonidae; genus Brachymystax; species Brachymystax lenok. The sequence continues at coordinate 27,000,383 of CM059780.1, forward strand.
TTTTCCAAGGTGGTGCTACCACTTCCTCTGAGAAGTTATGGTATGGTATTTGTGCCCATTAATTGGTCACCTTGTATTAGAACCAATACTATAGCGTCTGCAAATGTGTTACTGGAGAATACGGATGACCAAATCTTATTCCAGTGTTGCGCCTCAAATATGACTGATAACACACGTTACCAAAATTATTCACACTTGTATTCCTATATCCATATAATCCCCAATAGGGCATAAACTAACCTCTCTCCTTATTAATACTTTTAACCATGAATGTGGCTTTCCTTCAGAATTGATATGCAACTGTCTATTTTAAGATTAACCTGTAATGCGCCGAATGTAGTAAACACATCAACCAATTCTCAAAGAAAATGCATTTCAGTGGGCACAATACTACAGCAATTTACTACCACGAGCCCAGTTTTATCATGCAATAATTAATAACCATGTTTAGTTTTCAATTATGATCATAGTCACAGCTCTATCGCAATTACCTATCCACTATTAGGTTTAGGTAACTCATCTGATCACGCTACAGGTAATACAAAAAGCATATATTCATTTCTATATTATTCATATATGATTGAGTTATTTAAATACAACTCCATTCTGTTATTCCAGCAGACCATTTGGGCAACACAAAGCGTATTCCCTCGATATAGCCCACACAGAAACCCACAACATTTATCAAAATATTACCTAATTAGTGGTCCCAAAACAACACTCACAATAGCCTCTAACAATAGTAACCCAGGCCGTACCTGTTTACCTCATTTATCAAAACATTACACGTTATAATTTGAACTTCACTAAGCCAAATGCCCTCGCAAGGCGTCACCTGCACTTTTGTTCCTCGTTCAATACGTTAACCTCACCAGTTCTACAGTACCATGGATCTGGACTTTTGGTAGCCCGCAACTGGCTAATTAACAATCATGTCCAAGGATACCTCACTTAAGAGTGCTCTTATCTCAAATCTGCTAGTTACCCCAGCTGTGGCCCGCTTAAGGAAGACCTCGCTCTGAGCATACCCTCAATAGGGGCTTTTATAAAAAAAAATATCTTATCACTTATTGATTGTCCACTCCGACATCAATGTTCAATTAATGTCCTATTAGTACTATCAATTCAGTTCACGTTCAAGTTCAATTATTTAAGGGTGGGACTGGTTTCTTTAATCAAATTCTGTTCGAAATGATTTATCCATTCAGCTGACGCTCTCAGCCAGGTGGGGATCCGATCTGCTCCAAATAGGGGAGTGTGGCTTTCCCCAGCTGCATCTAATGCAACTCCCCGTGCACTGTTAACCTGAATTTCACTGGGAACAATCAGAAAAATTAAGTTCATCCTCGTTGACAAAATTGTTGTGGAATTATTGTAATCAAAAGGAGACTGTTTTGAAGAAATGTAAAAGTCCAACATTATTTAATTACTGCAGTATTGGGGCTGGTCAACGACCCTCCCGTTGGTGATTCGTTGAGAGCCCAACGAGCGGTTTTGAGCCACAGTATTTTATAGCAAAGTCCATCCTCCTGGATGTTCATGACAAACTGATGTATGGAATGGGTCACAAGGTTAGGATTCATATGAAAGATACTAATAATTCACAGTAAACAGTATGTGGTGTAAAGACTGTTCTCATTGTGTAGAGACCAGGGTCTGGCCCCCAACTACTTGAGCCATCTCCCCCTGGTACCCCAGTACAGAAACATTAACTCATGCTATTGAATGCGGTCTTGTTAGGCTTATCACAACAAAGACATTGTAAATCTCCTGTCTGAATGAATGAACATTTTTATTTTTGTGTCAAATCGCCAATTGGCAACCCATCCCTTACGGGATTGACACACAAACAAACATTATGCGTTTGGAGCAGTGCGTATCACATAAAGAGATTTTTATTATTATACATAGTAAATAAGGTTATCCAAACAATAATTACATCCCTGGAGCAGTAAAATGTTATCTCGGGAAAAAAAGATGTCTTCTCGCTGTCTACTGTTTATTTTCAGCAAACTTAACGTGTAAATATTTGTATATACATAAGATACAACAACTGAGACCTAAACTGAACATGTTCCACAGACATGTGACTAACAAATGGAATGTGTCCCTGAACATAGGGGGTCAAAAGTAAGTCAGTATCAAGTGTGGCCACCAGCTGCATTAAGTACTGCAGTGCATCTCCTCCTCATGGACTGCACCAGGAAATCAAGCACAGAACGAGCAGTATGGCTGGTGGCATTGTCATGCTGGAAGGTCATGTCAGGATGAGCCTGCAGGAAGGGTACCACATGAGGGAGGAGGATGTCTTCCCTGTAACGCACAACGTTGAGATTGCCTGAAATGACAATAAGCTCAGTCTGATGACGCTGTGACACACCGCCCCAGACCATGACAGACCCTCCAAATCGATCCCGCTCCAGAGTACAGGCCTCAGTGTAACGCTCATTCTTTCAACGCGACAAATGCGACTCCGACCATCACCCCTGGTGAGACACAACCGCAACTCGTCTGTGAAGAGCACTTTTTTTTCCGGTCCAGTGACGGTGGGTTTGTGCCCATAGGTGACGTTGTTGCCGGTGATATCTGGTGAGGACCTGCCTTACAACAGGCCTACAAGCCCGCAGTCAAGCCTCTCTCAGCCTATTGCGGACAGTCTGAACACTGATGGAGGGATTGTGCGTTCCTGGTGTAACTCGGGCAGTTGTTGTTTCCATCATGTACCTGTCCCGCAGGTGTGATGTTCGGATGTACCGATCCTGTGCAGGTGTTACACGCGGTCTGCCACTGCGAGGAGGATCAGCTGTCCGTCCGATCTCCCTGTAGCGCTGTCTTAGGCATCTCACAGGACGCACATTGCAATTTATTGCCCTGGCCACATCTGCAGTCCTCATGCCTCCTTGCAGCATGCCTAAGGCACGTTCACGCAGATGAGCCGGGACCCTGGGCATCTTTCTTTTGGTGTTTTTGAGTTAGTAGAAAGGCCTCTTTAGTGTCCTAGGTTTTCATAACTGTGACCTTAACTGCCTACCGTCTGTAAGCTGTTAGTGTCTTAATGACCGTTCCACAGGTGCATGTTCATTAATTGTTTATGGTTCATTGAACAAGCATGGGGAACAGCGTTTAAACCATTTACAATGAAGATCTGTGAAGTTATTTGGATTTTTACGAATTATATTTGAAAGACAGGGTCCTGAAAAAGGATGTTTCTTTTTTTGCCGAGTGCATATATACAGAAAAAAAATAATGGAAGTCACTTGAACCCAGTCTGACACAGAAGATTCATATGGTAGACAAGCCTATACACACAATTAACCACATAGAAGCTAAATATTTTTACTATTATAGGTAGCCCTTTTTTCTTTTATTCCAGACTTAATCTAAATATTCCGCAAACGGAAATACACAATGGACAAAAAAACATTAAAATTTCTCCTCATCACTCAGCCACATAACAGGTTATATCTGGTGTGCTTTCTGGAATAAGAGCGAGCGTATATCGTGGTAGAAAGAACAATAGAGGGTAAATTAGTTTTGTTCTCTATTTCTTCGAGGTCATAATTACCTAGTCTTTCCTCTTCCATTTCACCACATTACCGACCTGTTTCAATACGCAATATCCCTGATCTTACCTATGCACATAGCGATCTCCTTTTTTAGGTAGGTTATAAGTGATATATATCTCTCACACATGAATTCACCCTTAATCAAACAAAAGGTTCTCAATTTGTTAGTTAAATCTCTGAGGCCCTGAAGAACCCTCTATTCTGTTGCATAAATACTATCTGATGCAATTAGTGTTATAACATAATCGTGCAATTTTCTTCATAACTTCTGTACATAAAGGTTTAAAAAAAGTGAACCACTCATTTAATTTCAATATGCCATCTTGTAGGATATGTTGGTTCCCAAAGTGAATCATTTTAAAATGGGGAAGTGTGTTAATTTGTGGGAAATTAACCCCCCCACTGTCTCCTGTAGTTGTTCATGGTGCTGCTGGAGGTAGAAGAGGGGCAGAGGATGAAGGCACAGGTGCTGGGGGAGGGGGAAGAGAAGGGGCTGATGGAGAAAACTGAGATAAAAGTGGAGTACATCTACTCCCAGCTACAGCATCCCGACCTGTGAGTCCTGCTCTATGCCGGTTGTATCAAGTTCCTTCAAATTATTCATACCTCTTCACTTATTCCACATTTTGTTACAGCCTGAATTAAACTCACAATACCCCATAATGACACAGTGAAAAAACATGTTTTTAGAAATGTTAGCAAATGTATTGAAAATGAAATGTTAATCTCATTTACATAAGTATTCACACTCCTGGGTGGGTACTTTGTAGGATTACTTTTGGAAGAGATTACAGATTTGAGTCGTCTTGGGTATGTCTCAGCTTTGCACATCTGGATTTGGGTATTTTCTCATTCTTCATTAAACAGCAATCAAGTCTTTCCACAGATTTTCAATGGGATTCAAGTCTGGGCTTTGGCTGGACCACTCAAGGACTATCATGTTCTAAAGCCATTCCAGCGTTGCTTTGGCTGTATGCTTGGTTATTGTGCTGTTGGACTGTAAATCTTTGCCCCAGTCTGTCATTTGCACTCTGAAGCAGGTTCTCATCAAGGATTTGGTTCCATTCATTGTTCCTTCTATCGTTACCAGGCTCTGTCCCATAGCATGACGCTGCCGCCACCATGCTTCACGGTAGGGATGGTGTTAGACGGGTGATGAGCTGTGCCTGGTTTTCTCCAGACATAGCACTTTGCATTCTGGGCAAAGAGTTCATTTTGTCTCATCAGACCACAGAATCGTTTGCCTTATGATCTCTTTCACGTGTCTTTTGAACTCCAGGTGTATTGTCATGTGCCTTTCTCAGGAGTGGCTTCAGTCTGGCCACTCTCCCATGAAGCCCAGATTGGTGAAGTGCTGTAGACTGTTGCCCTTCTGGCAGGTTTTCCGATCTCAGCCAAGGAACTCTGTAGTTCTGTCAATGTGTTCTTGGTCACCTCCTTGACCAAGGTCCTTCTTGCCTGGTTGCTCAGTTTGGTCGGACAGCCAGCTCTAGGCAAAATCTGGGTAGTTCCATATTTTTTTCAATTTCCCTTTGATGGAGACCACTGTGCTCTTGGAAACTTTCAACTCTAGAAATTGTTTTATACCCTTCCCAAGATGTACACTACGTGTCAAGTTCTAGAACACCTACTCATTCAAGGGTTTTTATTTTATTTTTACTATTTTCTACGCTGTAGAATAATAGTGAAGACAAACTATGAAATAACACATGGAATCGTATAGTCAACAAAGTGTTAAACAAATCAAAATATTTGAGATTCTTCAAATAGCCACCCTTTGCCTTCATGACAGCTTTGCACACTCTTGGCATTTTCTCAACCAGCTTCACCAAGAATGCTTTTCCAACAGTCTTGAAGGAGTTCCCACATATGCTGAGCACTTGTTGGCTGCTTTTCCTTCACTCTGCAGTCCAACTCATCCCAAACCATCTCAATTTGGTTGAGGTCGGGTGATTGTGGAGGCCAGGTCATCTGATGCAGCACTCCATCACTCTCCTTCTTGGTCAAATACCCCTTACTCAGCCTGGAGGTTCATTGTTCTGTTGAAAAACAAATGATAGTCCCACTAAGCCCAAACCAGATGGAATGGCGTATTGCTGCAGAATGCTGTGGTAGCCATGCTGGTTTAGTGTGCCTTAAATTCTAAATCAATCAGGTCCACCAGCAAAGCACCCCCATACCATAACACCTAAATGCTTTACGGTGGGAAATACACATGCGGAGATCATCCGTTCACCCACACCGCGTCTCACAAAGACATGGCAGTTGGAACCAAAAATCTAATTTGCACTCATCAGGCCAAACGACACATTTCCACATGTCTAATGTCCATTGCTCGTGTTTCTTGGCTCAAGCAAGTCTTCTTATTGGTGTCCTTTTAGAAGTGGTTTCTTTGCAGCAATTTGACTATGAAGGCCTGATTTACGCAGTCTCCTCTGAACAGTTTATGTTGATATATGTCTGTTACTTCAACTCTGTAAAGCATTTATTTGGGCTGCAATTTCTGAGGCTGGTAACTAATGAACTCTGCAGCAGAGGTAACTCTGGGTCTTCCATTCCTGTGGCGGTCCTCATGCATGATAGCCAGTTTCAGCATAGCGTTTGATGGCTTTTGCGACTACACTTGAAGACACTTTCAAAGTTCTTAATTTTCTGGATTGACTGACCATGTCTTAAAGTAATGATGGACTGTCATTTCTCTTTGCTTATTTGAGCTGTTATTGCCATAATATGGACTTGGTCTTTTCCCAAATAGCGTTATCTTCTGTATATCAGCCCTACCTTGTCACAACATAACTGATTGGCTCAAACGCATTAAGGATAGAGATTCCATAAATTAACTTTCAAACAGGCACACCTGTTAATTGAAATGCATTCCAAATGACTACCTCATGAAGCTGGTTGAGAGAATGCCAAGAGTGCAAAGCTGTCAAGGCAAAGGGTGGCTATTTGAAGAATCCCAAATATATAGTTTGATTTGTTTAACACTTTTGGTTACTACATGATTCCATATGTGTTATTTCAATGTTTTGATGTCTTGACTATTATTATACAATTTAGAAATAAATAACATTGAATGAGTAGATGTTCAAAAGTTTTTTTATAATTGTAGTATATGCCTCATCTCGGAGCGCTATGGTATAGTTTCTGATCTGACATGCGCTGTCATCTGTGTGACCTAAATGTTTTGTAAAATCAGTGTATAACACCTGCTCTCTTCATGACAGACTGACCAGGTGAAAGCTACAGTATGATCCCTTATTGATGTCACTTGTTAAATCCACTTCAATCAGTGTATATGAAGGGGAGGAGACACGAACCTGTTAGGGAGAGGCAGCAGTGTTCGGAGTTTTGGAGAGTCTGGTGTGCCCAAAGTAAAATGCTTGGTACTCCGGCCCAGAAACTAAATTATGCACATAATTAGTAGTATTGGATAGAAAACACTCTGAAGTTTCTAAAACTGTTAAAATAATGTCTGAGAATAACAGAACTGATTTGGCAGGCCAAAAACTTTTGCCATTGACTTGGTATTGGAAATGCTGGATTCCAGCTCCCAGGTTGCAGTACCTATGGCTTCCACTAGATGTCAAGTCTTTAGGCAAGGTTTCATGAGTTTATCTAGAAAAATAGAGTAGAAGAAGTCTTTCCAAGGGGAGTGAGGAAGTCACTTTTCTCTTTGGGACCATAAGCGTGTGCCTCGGTTTTTTCCTTTTCTATCGCCCAGGATATTATCCGTGTGAAATATTATCGTTAATATACATATTAGTGTACCTAAGGATCGATTTAGAAACGTTTGATTTGTTTGGACAAAGTTTATTTAAAGGTCTGTCTTGTAAAATGGACGAGTGGATGGTGGATTTACTGAACAAAACACGCAAACCAAACGGAGCTTTATGGATATAAAGAGGGATTTTTTTCGAACAAAAGGAGCATTTGTTGTCTTTCTTGGACCTTTCAGATTGCCATCAGAAGAAAATCTTCAAAGGTAGCGATTTTATCTCTTATGAGTTCTGTGACACCTGTGCTGGTTATATTATTATGCTAATGGGGGAAGTACGCAGGGCGCTGTCCTCAGACGATCAAATGTTTTGCTTTCGCCGTAAAGCCTTTTTAAAATCTGACACCGCTGTGAGATTGCCAAGATTCTAAGCTTTTGAACAGTGCAACACTTGTATTTTCATGAATGTTGTATATTACTACATTCTTAATTTGAATTTGGCGCTCTGCATTTTTACGGATGTTGTCAAGGACGGGGCGCTAGCGCCCCACTGATCCTTAATTATCCCCAAGAGGCTAAAGGATCATTTAAACCTTGAGACATTGATTGTGTATGTGTGCCATTTAGATGGTGAATGGGCAAGACAATAGATTGAACTGCCTTTGAACGGGGTATGGTAGTAGGTGCCAGGCGCACCGGTTTGTCAAGAACTGCAATTCTGCTGAGTTTCACGCTCAACAGAATGGTCCACCATCCAGCCAACTTGATTCAACTGTGGGAAGCATTGGAGTCAACATGAGCCGGCATCCTTGACTCCATGCCCTGATGAAATTAGGCTGCTCTGATGGCAGGGAGTCCAACTGTGGCCAATTGTTTGGACATGATTTAGAAACTGTCTATACACAGTGTACAAAACATTAAGGACACCTTATTAATATTGAGTTGCGCCCCACCTCCCCCTTCGAAAAACTTTGCCATTGAGTTTTATTTTTATTTTCTCACCCATCTATTTAATCTGTTTTGAATTCATGCTGGAACACTACAAAGTGTGGAATAAGTCCAGGGGGTATGAACACTTTCTGAAAGCACTACTTTAAACACCAAATTCAAAAGGTAATCCCTGTATCCATTTTCTTAATTTGTGAGATGATCTGAAAGTTATTATGTTATACAGTGATTCAGCACTTGTCAAGTACTTGTCATATATTTCACCCTAGAGAGGCAGGGGAAGAATTTCTGCCATGTCTCCTGGTGTCCAAAGGAAAGCAGCTACTGGCTCGACTCCTCCCCTTCCTGTCCCATGACGCCGCGCTGAAAGTCTTAAGCATGGTGACATCTCACCTGCCTGTACTCATGAGCAGAGACGCAGATGAGGTCAGTTGAAAATAAAATGTATAAGTAATGTTCCGGGTGTATGGCACCGTGTTAAGTTTGGAACATTTAAATATATATTGTATAGAACAAACATGCCTCTGACTTGTAGAGTAAGGAATCAATTCAGTTATTTTAGTTTTTCCTACTGAACATGGCACTGTTCATTTGTATGAAATGCTGCCTGCTTGACTGAAGAATAATTAAAACTCTCACTTTCACACAACTGTGGCGTTCCACACAACCCTGCAGTCTCTTCCGGTTTTGTACCCGTCTCTTCGAATTGTGATCGGAGGCATGACCTTCAGTCAGCTCATTGGGGTCCTTAAAGACTTTACGGCATCACTTCCAGACTCCAGCGATAGCAGCATGTGCCTCTCACTTGTCTGCCAAAGCAAGGTTTGTTACGCTTTTCACTTTCTCACATACAAAGCATGGTATGCTAGGCTACAATATTTTACTATTGTGTTGCGCTGGCCTGTTCGTCATTCTCCCGTTTTACCTTTCAGTTTGGGCTCTCCTTACTCTACGCCCTGCTGTCCCAAGGAGAGAGGCTACTGTCCTCGGATGTTCCTCTGGAGCCCAGCATTGGTGACTTTGAAACCTGGTACACGTGCCTTCATTCCTAGCAATATCTTTGTCCATATGGAACACTGTCCCTAAGTTGTAAATAGACATACAACACTGTCCCTAAGTTGTAAATAGACATACTTGTAGGCTACAGTTAAGCGTGTCTGTACATGGTCCTTGTTCATATTGACCATTTGTCATCATTATCTCCAGGACAGACACAGTCTTCCTGGTGGCATCGCAGCTATCCCAGAGTGCTCTGGTGGAGCCCCTCCTCCTACCCTCGAACCTTCTCACACTCTTCTGCCGCTACCTGGACAAGCGTACCGTCCACCAGCTGAAGAGCAATATGGAGTGAGTTTCATAGAATTGACAGCACATTTTTCATTTTTTTATTTTATTTGAGATGTTCTATGTTTTTGCAATGCTTGCAATGTAGTTCATCGTAACCAATCCCAAGGTGTATTCATTCAAAAACATTATCTTCCATCTAGATCTGCAACTGGATACCTTGCTCTTCCGTCGTAGTAGGCAACATCTGAAGCAGAGACTGTTTTGGCTAATGTACAGAATGTAATGAGCACCAAAAATTTAAACGAGTGGGCATGCATACCCTGAGGTATTCCCTCCGCCTAGACGTACAACAGTATGGCTGCGTTTACAGACAGCCCAATTCTGATATTTTTTTTCAATAATTGGTATTTTGACTAATCAGATCAGCACTGAAAAATATTTGATGTGAAAAGATCTGTGATTTGTCAGGACCAATTAGTGGAAAGAGTATCAGAATTGGCCTGCCGGGGGAAATGCAGCCTATGCTACCCATGAATTGTTCTCCTTGTATGCGAAATGTGTTGTCTTAGAACACATGAATGCCATTCTTCTTGTTCTTTCCTTTTTTTTTTCCTTCCCTCATTCCCTCACTTTTTTTGCACCATTCCGTTGTCTCGATCTGTTTCCTTTATCTGCTCCTTTTATTTCCTACTTTCCTCCTTTTAGTCTCCAGTCCAGCAACTCAGATTTGCTCTCTAATCACCAAAATTATCTTTATTTTTAACCTCTATAATCCAGCCCATAGTTTTAACTGCTACTGTACCATAGTACCACAATGTGGTGTAATGGACATAAGTTAGTCCTATGATGTAACACAGCCAGTAGATGGGGCTGAGCGATTGATACCTCGGCTCTCACTCTCCAGCTAACCTGCCTAATGTACATGTCAAAATGAAAATATCAATGTGTAATATCATTTCGGGAAGAGTGAGCTGTCAATTATCATTTGCTTGATTTCTTCAAAGAAATGGGTGTCTGAATCATCATGGAGGATTGTGCAGTAATTTGATTGTGCAGTTGCACTTTGTTAGTAGGTGTGTAGGTTACATTTTGTCATGGAAAAAAATGTTTTCGTAAAATCTAATAGACTTCAAAAAAATATTTGCATGTTTGGTTTCTTTCTAAAAGATAAATGTATATGGTTTTCCAAGGTGTACCCTCTATGCATATGTGCCATATGCTTTCTTCGATATCTATTTGAATATTTAAGTTGTAACTTGATCAAATTTAATCAGTTTAGTTGGAAACAGAATAATCACTCTTGTATAGCACTTGCAACATAAGAAATAAAATTCTTTAAAAATAATTTGTCTTTAGTTTGAACAGTGTACACGCCCCAAAACCTGCTCTGCAAGAGTAGACTTGTTGTCTGTTAGATATGGATCTCTTTGTAGGCAACTGGACAATTTTCTGTAAATATATTTTCAACATACACTGTGTGTGTGAATACCCCTTCAAATTAGTGGCTTTGGCTATTTCAGCCACACATATTGCTGACCGGTGTGTAAAATTGAGCACACAGCCATGCAATCTCCATAGACACACACTGGCAGTAGAATGGCCTTACTGAAGAGCTCTTTCCACGTGGCACCGTCATAGGATGCCACCTTTCCAACAAGTCAATGTCAAATTTCTGCCCTGCTAGAGCTGCCTCTGTCAACTAAGTGCTGTTAGTGTGAAGGCAAACTTCTAGGAGCAACAACTGCTCTGCCTTCAAGTGGTAGGCCACACAAGCTCACAGAGCGGGACCACCGAATGCTGTAGCGCGTAAAAATTGTCGGTCATCAGTTGCAACACTCACGACAGTTCCAAACTGCCTCTGGACGCAACATCCGGCACAACTGTTTGTCGGGAGCTTCATGACATGAGTTTGTGGTCGAGCAGCCGCACACGAGCCTAAGATCACCATGTGCAAGGCCGAGCGTCCGCTGGAGTGGTGTAAAGCTCGCCGCCATTAGACTTTGGAGCAGTGGAAATGCCTTCTCTAGCGTAATGAATCACGCTTCACCATTTGGTGAACGCTACCTGCACAGTTTGGCGGAGGAGGAATAATTGTCTGGAGCTGTTTTTCATGGTTCTGGCTAGTCCCCTTAGCTCCAGTGAAGGGAAATATAATGCTACAGCATAAAATGACATTCTAGACTATTCTGTTCCAACTTTGGCAACAGTTTGGGGAAGGCCCTTGTTTCAGTGTGACAATTCCCCCATGCACAAAGCAAGGTCCATACAGAAATGGTTTGTTGAGATGTATCACAAAGCTACTTTCAGAATGTCTGCTGATGTAGTTGGTTAATGGATGTTGAAGGACACTTTGGCAAGTTTATATGACAATATTCAAGACTAGATATACAGTGAAAGCGAGGACATTTCAATCTGTTAAGCCATTCAAAGTATTCATTTGAGAAATAACCCATTGCATACTACCATTCTGTGTAGTTCTTGGTAAATTCCTTGTGAAGCGTTTTTATATAAACTCGGCAAAAAAAATCCCTTTTTCAGGACCCTGTCTTTCAAAGATAATTTGTAAAATCCAAATAACGTCAGATGTTCATTGTAAAGAGTTTAAACACTGTTTCCCATGCTTGTTCAATGAACCATAAACAATTAATGAACATGAACCTGTGGAACGGTCAGCTTACAGACGGTAGGCAATTAAGGTCACAGTTCTGAAAACTTCGGACACTAAAGAGGCCTTTCTACTGACTCTGAAAAACACCAGAAGATGCCCAGGGTCCCTGCTCAGCTGCGTGAACGTGCTTTTTAGGTATGCTGCAAGGAGGCATGAGGACTGCAGATGTGGCCACGGCAATAAATTGCAATGTCCGTACTGTGAGACGCCTAAGACAGCGCTACAGGGAGACAGGACGGACAGCTGATCGTCCTTGCAGTGGCAGACCACGTGTAACAACACCTGCACAGGATCGGTACATCCGAACATCAAACTTGCGGGACAGGTACAGGATGGCAACAACTGCCCAAGTTACACCAGGAACGCACAATCCCTCCATCAGTGCTCAGACTGTCCGCAATAGGCTGAGAGAGGCTGGACAGAGCTTGTAGGCCTGTTGTAAGGCAGGTCCTCACCAGACATCACCGGCAACAATGTCGCCTACGGGCACAAACCCACCGTCGCTGGACCAGACAGGACTGGCAAAAAGTGCTCTTAACTGATGAATCGCGGTTTTGTCTCACCAGGGGTGATGGTCGGATTCACATTTATCGTTAAAGGAATGAGTGTTACACCGAGGCCTGTACTCTGGAGCAGGATCAATTTGGAGGTGGAGGGTCACAGCATCCTCGGACTGAGCTTGTCATTGCAGGCAATCTTAACGCTGATTGCCTAAGTTAAAACATTAGTATTGTGTTGTTTAAAAATAAATATGAACTTATTTTCTTTGCATTATTCGAGGTCTGACAACACTGCATCTTTTTTGTTATTTTGACCAGTTGTCATTTTCTACAAATAAATGCTCTAAATAGCAATATTTTTATTTTGAATTTGGGAGAAATGTCAGTAGTTACAGAATACAACCAAAATTTTCATTTTACCCAAACACATACAGTGGAGAAAAAAAGTATTTAGTCAGCCACCAATTGTGCAAGTTCTCTCACTTAAAAAGATGAGAGAGGCCTGTAATTTTCATCATAGGTACACTTCAACTATGACAGACAAAATGAGGAAAAAAAATCCAGAAAATCACATTGTAGGATTTTTTATGAATTTATTTGCAAATTATGGTGGAAAATAAGTATTTGGTCAATAACAAAAGTTTATCTCAATACTTTGTTATATACCCTTTGTTGGCAATGACAGAGGTCAAACGTTTTCTGTAAGTCTTCACAAGGTTTTCACACACTGTTGCTGGTATTTTGGCCCATTCCGCCATGCAGATCTCCTCTAGAGCAGTGATGTTTTGGGGCTGTCGCTGGGCAACACGGACTTTCAACTCCCTCCAAAGATTTTCTATGGGGTTGAGATCTGGAGACTGGCTAGGCCACTCCAGGACCTTGAAATGCTTCTTCTGAAGCCACTCCTGCGTTGCCGGGCGGTGTGTTTGGGATCATTGTCATGCTGGAAGACCCAGCCACATTTCATCTTCAATGCCCTTGCTGATGGAAGGAGGTTTTCACTCAAAATCTCACGATACATGGCCCCATTCATTCTTTCCTTTACACGGATCAGTCGTCCTGGTCCCTTTGCAGAAAAACAGCCCCAAAGCATGATGTTTCCACCCCCATGCTTCACAGTAGGTATGGTGTTCTTTGGATGCAACTCAGCATTCTTTGTCCTCCAAACACGACGAGTTGAGTTTTTACCAAAAAGTTCTATTTTGGTTTCATCTGACATTCTCCCAATCCTCATCTGGATCATCAAAATGCTCTCTAGCAAACTTTAGACGGGCCTGAACATGTACTGGCTTAAGCAGGGGGACACGTCTGGCACTGCAGGATTTGAGTCCCTGGCGGCGTAGTGTGTTACTGATGGTAGGCTTTGTTACTTTGGTCCCAGCTCTCTGCAGGTCATTCACTAGGTCCCCGTGTGGTTCTGGGATTTTTGCTCACCGTTCTTGTGATCATTTTGACCCCACGGGTGAGATCTCGCGTGGAGCCCCAGATCGTGGAAGATTATCAGTGGTCTTGTATGTCTTCCATTTCCTAATAATTGCTCCCACAGTTGATTTCTTCAAACCAAGCTGCTTACCTATTGCAGATTCAGTCTTCCCAACCTGGTGCAGGTCTACAATTTTGTTTCTGGTGTCCTTTGACAGCTCTTTGGTCTTGGCCATAGTGGAGTTTGGAGTGTGACTGTTTGAGGTTGTGGACAGGTGTCTTTTATACTGATAACAAGTTCAAACAGGTGCCATTAATACAGGTAATGAGTGGAGGACAGAGGAGCCTCTTAAAGAAGAAGTTACAGGTCTGTGAGAGCCAGAAATCTTGCTTGTTTGTATGTGACCAAATACTTATTTTCCACCATAATTTGCAAATAAATTCATTAGAAATCCTACAATGTGATTTTCTGGATTTGTTTTCCTCATTTTGTCTGTCATAGTTGAAGTGTACCTATGATGAAAATTACAGGCCTCTCATCTTTTTAAGTGAGAGAACTTGCACAATTGGTGGCTGACTAAATACTTTTTTCCCCCACTGTACCTATAAATAGTAAAACCAGAGAAACTGATATTTTTGCAGTGGTCTCTTAATTTTTTCCAGAGCTGTATATACACTGAACAAAAATATAAATGCAACATGCAACAATTTTGTTACAGTTCATATAAGGAAATCAGTCAGTTGAAAGAAATTAATTAAGCCCTAATCTATTGATTTCACATGATTGGGAATACAGATGTGCATCTGTGCAAAAAATGGGGTCGTGGATCAGAAAACCAGTCAGCATCTGCTGTGACCACCATTTGCCTCATGCAGCGCAACACATCTCTTTCGCATAGAGTTGATCAGGATTTTTATTGTGGCCTGTGGAATGTTGTCTTACTCCTCTTCAAAGGCTGTACAAAGTTGCAGGATATTGGCGGGAACTGGTACACGCTATTGTACACGTCGATCCAGAGCATCCCAAACATGTTCAATGGGTGAGTATGCAGGCCATGGAAAACTGGGACATTTTCATCTTCCAAGAATTGTGTACAGTTCCTTGCGAAAAGGGGCAGTGCATTATCATGCTTAAAAACATGAGGTGACAGCGACAGATGAATGGCACAACAATGGGCCTCAGGATTGCGTCACGATTTCTCTGTGCATTCAAATTTCCATCGAGAAAATGCAATTGTGTTCCTTGTCCGTAGCTTATGCCTGCCCATACCATAACCCCACCGTCACCATGGGGCACTCTGTTCACAATGTTGACATCAGCAAACTGCTCGCCCACACTAATATGCCATCTGCCTGGTACAGCTGAAACCGAGATTCATCCGTGAAGAGCAGATTTCTCCAGTGTGCCAGTGGCCATCGGTTACGACGCTGAACTGCAGTCCGGTCAAGACCCTGGAGAGGACGACGAGCACGCAGATGAGCTTCCCTGAGATGGGTTCTGACAGATTGTGCAGAAATTCTTCAGTTGTGCAAACCCACAGTTTCATCAACATTTTAGTGGCCTTTTATTGTCCCCCAGCACAAGGTGCACCTGTTTAATGATCATGCTGTTTAATCAGCTTCTTAATATGCCACACCTGTCAGGTGGATGGATTATCTTGCCAAAGGAGGAATGCTCACTAACAGAGATGTAAACAAATTTGTGCCATAAGCTTTTTGTGCGTATGGAACATTTCTGGGATTTCAGATCATGAAAATGGGACCAACACTTTATACATGTTGCGTTTATATTTTTGTTCAGTGTGTGTGTACATATATATATATATATACAGTGGGGAAAAAAAGTATTTAGTCAGCCACCAATTGTGCAAGTTCTCTCACTTAAAAAGATGAGAGAGGCCTGTAATTTTCATCATAGGTACACTTCAACTATGACAGACAAAATGAGGAAAGAAAATCCAGAAAATCACATTGTAGGATTTTTTATGAATTTATTTGCAAATTATGGTGGAAAATAAGTATTTGGTCAATAACAAAAGTTTATCTCTATACTTTGTTATATACCCTTTGTTGGCAATGACAGAGGTCAAACGTTTTCTGTAAGTCTTCACAAGGTTTTCACACACTGTTGCTGGTATTTTGGCCCATTCCTCCATGCAGATCTCCTCTAGAGCAGTGATGTTTTGGGGCTGTCGCTGGGCAACACGGACTTTCAAAGATTTTCTATGGGGTTGAGATCTGGAGACTGGCTAGGCCACTCCAGGACCTTGAAATGCTTCTTATGAAGCCACTCCTTCGTTGCCCGGGCGGTGTGTTTGGGATCATTGTCATGCTGAAAGACCCAGCCACGTTTCATCTTCAATGCCCTTGCTGATGGAAGGAGGTTTTCACTCAAAATCTCACGATACATGGCCCCATTCATTCTTTCCTTTACACGGATCAGTCGTCCTGGTCCCTTTGCAGAAAACAGCCCCAAAGCATGATGTTTCCACCCCATGCTTCACAGTAGGTATGGTGTTCTTTGGATGCAACTCAGCATTCTTTGTCCTCCAAACACGACGAGTTGAGTTTTTACCAAAAAGTTATATTTTGGTTTCATCTGACATTCTCCCAATCCTCATCTGGATCATCCAAATGCTCTCTAGCAAACTTTAGACGGGCCTGAACATGTACTGGCTTAAGCAGGGGGACACGTCTGGCACTGCAGGATTTGAGTCCATGGCGGCGTAGTGTGTTACTGATGGTAGGCTTTGTTACTTTGGTCCCAGCTCTCTGCAGGTCATTCACTAGGTCCCCGTGTGGTTCTGGGATTTTTGCTCACCGTTCTTGTGATCATTTTGACCCCACGGGTGAGATCTTGCGTGGAGCCCCAGATCGAGGAAGATTATCAGTGGTCTTGTATGTCTTCCATTTCCTAATAATTGCTCCCACAGTTGATTTCTTCAAACCAAGCTGCTTACCTATTGCAGATTCAGTCTTCCCAACCTGGTGCAGGTCTACAATTTTGTTTCTGGTGTCCTTTGACAGCTCTTTGGTCTTGGCCATAGTGGAGTTTGGAGTGTGACTGTTTGAGGTTGTGGACAGGTGTCTTTTATACTGATAACAAGTTCAAACAGGTGCCATTAATACAGGTAATGAGTGGAGGACAGAGGAGCCTCTTAAAGAAGAAGTTACAGGTCTGTGAGAGGCAGAAATCTTGCTTGTTTGTATGTGACCAAATACTTATTTTCCACCATAATTTGCAAATAAATTCATAAAAAATCCTACAATGTGATTTTCTGGATTTTTTTTCCTCATTTTGTCTGTCATAGTTGAAGTGTACCTATGATGAAAATTACAGGCCTCTCTCATCTTTTTAAGTGAGAGAACTTGCACAATTGGTGGCTGACTAAATACTTTTTTTCCCCACTGTATATATATATATCTGCACAATGCACATGAGTGTTTTGTACATCAGACCATTTGGACCGCTACCTCCATGAAACTACTGCTTGTGTCTTCTGTCGAGAAAAACCTTTTAAACAGGGCTCCGCTTTACCGCCCTGACCCCTATAAAATGAATGATTTGTTTTTGAGGGGAAGCGAGAGAGGAGTTAAAGGCTATGTACGGCGCTAGGTAAAATATCCCCTCTATGCTGATGTACGAACGGTAACATTCAGTTTGTTTTGGCATGATGCACTAGTCCTCTATCACCACTGTAACACATTGATGTAGTTAGGTTATGTGTAACCCGCGGTCAGTCATTAACCTTTTTCCCATCTTTACAACGAAAGCTCAACTTGTACCCCTCTAACTTGGTCCACAAACAGTTTTTCTGTGAACCATTAGTGACTGAATAATCTCATGCTTGGGGTGAATCTCATCGACTCAATGCTGTTTTGTGCCCTACAAGTCCTCAGTCACTCTTTCTCTTGCTTTTGGCAGAAAGGGTCACGGGGATCTAACCAAAGTGATAAGCCTGCACTGTGCAGAAACGCCACGGTGTGAAATTCCTACCGGGGGAAGCGGTGATTGGCAGGACATGATGTTGCCCTAGGATGGGATATGAAAGGGCTAGGGTACTCCATGGGAAAAATGCGTAGACTGAAGTAGGTACATGGCAGCTTGTTATTGGCCACATGGTTGAGCCATGTCTGATCAGTGAAGTAGGCTACTGTGTTAACACACTCCTAGCTTTTCTTGTAAGATATACCCGTTGAGATTGCTCAGGACATAAGAATGTGCATAATGTCTCTCCCATTTTGGTGTGTGTGTGTCTGTCTCACATCTACAGACAGTCTAGATCAATTCCAAAGTTGTCAGACAGAGACAATATTGTCCCATTGTCTGGAAATGAGTTGGAATGTGAGACCAGGGGGACAAACTGTGTGGGTATCTGTGTGGAATGTTTAAATTGAACGGATGGGAGAAACTGGAATGGTGGGGGATAGGCAGGTACAGCAGAGAGGCAATGAACATGACATATGCTGCAGTCCATTTCAAGATATCACATTTTGATATTCTGTTAATCCCTGCTCTGCCATGATCGAAAAGTATTGTGTGTTTGCTGTTGTCCCGATTTCTCTTGTAGATGCAAGTCTCCTCTGACAGTTATCATGGGAACAAATCGCGTTAATACCAAATGTTTGACAGATGTATAGCGTGAGGGTTGAGGTGCTAGCGGTTGACATGTTCACAAACACAAGTTGCTCTGGGTTAGAGCATTTGCCGTTTACATCTTAAGGTAGCTAGATGAGACAACCACATTTAGCATCTGCTAAATGGTTAAAATGTCATATGTACAGTATGCTTGGCCTTCATGGCATTGTGGTCACTGGTCTTTGATGTAAGAATTTTCCTATCAATCTATTGTATTTATTGACCAGAGCTATCAATCATGGCTGCTCTCACCCCTGGATCTCTGTGTTTAGCTAGCTATCCCACCATCTCACACCACCTTGTCTGGATGATCCTATAGGATTGTTTATTCATGGAGGCCTTCTGGCCCCAAATATAACCCTTCACTGAAAAGGGCACTCTGGGTGAGAGACAATGGCTGGTGGTTTTGTGTCAGACAAACAGTTGGGTCTATATCACCAACTTGACATGACAAATGTGACATGACTGTACTGTAATGGATCGAGATACCCAAGCTCTGGTCTTTTTTACGCAAGCTTTAAACAAAATGAACAAATGTCTTTTAAAATATGATATGCAAATCTGCATAAGGGATGATGAAATGTCAAGTTTGTACAAGAAAAAGGATTCCTTTACATGATTTGTTGAGCAAGTAAGTTGCAGGGATAACATGATTTGAACTTCTTTTGTACTTCTCAAAGCACGTCTTCAGATCATCATCTAGGTATAGTCAGCGATGCATAAACAACAATATTGGGCTGACTTCTACAACAACTAAAAATAAATCGCCAGGCTAAACTTCTCTGCTGTTTTTGGGCCTGCAGCTATCGCATTGTAGCTGCGTGACACGCACCCGTGCACATGCAGTGATATTTGTTTGCGACTGAAACGTCTTGCATCGTGCTCATCTGCAATATCTGCTGTTCCTCCTGCTGCTTGCGCCAATGTCATAACGCCGAGTCGTTTGTCTATTGACGCACCCGTTCTACAATCTAGGTAACATAATAAAACAATCCCCATCAAAATCCGTCAGTTTAAGCTAGAAAATCGTCCATCTCCCCAAAGTGTCTATACGGTTTGGCTTAAAAACTAATACCACGTTATGGATTGATTAGATTCTTGCGAACGTGATGGTATTCTCAGAATTTGCTCTATGACCCCTACAAGCCCCACGGACTCGTCTGAAGTCGGTAACGCTGATGTGCCAACTTCTGTCTGTAGCGTCCAAACCATTTGAGCTACAAACTAATATGACCCCATTGTGGAATGGGGAGACTCTCACAATAGTGTTCTCCATTGCTCTAGGACCCCCACAAGTGTTACAGGACTTGTCTGAAGGTAACCCATAAAAATGAATGGACATATGGAGGTAGTTTTGTGCCAACAAAAATAACGGGTTAAATGTGTCCAAAAATATTTAGAATCCTGAGCTTTCTTATACAGTATCTCCTAGATATAGAACAGACACTTCAAAACATTATTCCTTATAATTAATTGTTTGACTGTCTGTTTTGCCATTTATGAATGTGTTGTTTCCCCCCGAGGTTCATTTTTAGGTGAAATATCATGGAAGCCGTACTGACTGTTTCCAAATGCTCGCCAAATCTCCTATGGCGCTTTCAAAGCCATTCCTGCAGGCTTGTTTGCAATGAATTTTAAAGGATCTCAGGCTAGTTCAACTGCTTCTGCAATGCCATTTAGCGTCAGTCTCAAATAGCTGGCAGACTGGACTGGCCCAGAACCAAATTGTTCCGGGATCAGAGCTTAGACGGCAGCCCCACCACCAGTGCCATACAAGCCCTACACCTGGCTTTATATACAGAGCGAAGAGACCGGAGTGGAGAGTTGGAGAATCCCTTTCCAAACTATGGTAACATTGTGTTCTCTGGACCATTTTTTTTTGTACGGTACACAGAGCGGTACATTAACATCCTGTCACCCACAGCCTCAACCCATCACACACTGTAGTTCAGTGCAGAGAGGGTATGTCAGGGAGAAGGAATTTGGCTATGATTATTTGTCTTTACTGTGCCTGAAAAGTTGCCATACTGACAACACGTGTGTCTGTCTGTCTGTCTGTGAGGTCTGCATAAATGTCCATGATATGTTTATGTATATGCATACCTTATTGGAGATGTATGTATGCAACCTGTATTCAGTGGTAGACGTAACATAGTAACGGTAAATCTGGGATACTCCAATTAGTATGATATGTTACGTTTCGTATGGTGTGTTCATTTATTTAGTATGATATGTTACAAATTGCAATTCGACATGTTACTAATTGCAATTCTCAAAAGGAGATAATTCAGGGAGGATTTCAGGACGTCAATGGAAGAATGAAGTTCAGACGATTTCTTGCCAATTTTCAGTGAAAGACCTTTGTTACCATCTTGAATTTTCAGGAGGAGAGTAACAAGCATGCCGGAAGACTCGTAAGAGGCTGCTGAGAGGAACAGTGTGGAACTGTCATCTGAGTTATCAGGGCTAATGCTAATCTTGCTAGCTCATTATCTTGGAATTCAACACGACAGTTCATCATTACTTTAAGACATGAAGGTCAGTCAATACGCAAAATTTCAAGAACTTTTAAAGTTTCTTCAAGTGCAGTCGCAAAAACCATCAAGCGCTATGATGAAACTGGCTCTCATGAGGACCAACACAGGAAAGGAAGACCCAGAGTTACCTCTGCTGCAGAGGATAAGTTCATTAGAGTTAACTGCACCTCAGATTGCAGCCCAAATAAATACTTCCCAGAGTTATAGTAACAGACACATCTCAACATCAACTGTTCAGAGGGTTCTGCGTGAATCATGTCTTCATGGTCAAATTTCTGCAAAGAAACCACTACTAAAGGACACCAATAATAAGAAGAGACTTGCTTGGGCCAAGAAACACAAGCAATGGACATTAGACCGGTGGAAATCGGTCCTTTGGTCTGATGAGTCCAAATTTGAGAGTTTTGGTTCCAACAGCCGTGTCTTTGTGAGACGCAGAGTAGGTGAACGGATGATCTCAGCGGGTGTGGTTCCTACCGTGAAGCATGAAGGGGAGGTGTGATGGTGTGGGGGTGCTTTGTTGGTGACACTGTCGTGATTTATTTAGAATTCAAGGCACACTTTTAACCAGCATGGCTACCACAGCATTCTGCAGCGATACGCCATCCCATCTGGTTTGCGCTTAGTGGGACTATCATTTGTTTTTCAACAGAACAATGACCCAACACACCTCCAGGCTGTGTAAGGGCTATTTGACCAAGAAGGAGAGTGATGGAGTGCTGCATCAGATGACCTGATGATCAATCAATCACCCAACCTCAACCCAATTCCAAATAAAATAAAATGTTATTTGTCACATGCGCCGAATACACCTGACAGTGAAATGCTTACTTACAAGCCCTTAACCAACAATGCAGTTTTAAGAAAAATACCTAAAAAGAAAGAAAAGTAACAAATAATTAAAGAGCAGCAGTAAAATAACAACAGTGAGGCAGAGTTGAGGTAACAGAGTTGAGGTAATTGTTATTAAAGTGACTATGCATAGATAATAACAGAGAGTAGCAGCAGCGTAAAAGGGGTAGCCATTTGATTAGATGTTCAGGAGTCTTATGGCTTGGGGGTAGAAGCCTTTAGAAGCCTCTTGGACCTAGACTTGGCGCTCCGGTACCGGTTGCCGTGCTGTAGCAGAGAGAACAGTCTATGACTAGTGTGGCTGGAGTCTTTGACAATTTTTAGGGCCTTCCTCTGACACCACCTGGTATAGAGATCCTGGATTGCAGGAAGCTTATGTTAGGAATTCCAATGTGACTAACGTTAGCTAGGTGGCAAAAGCTAACATTCGCTAGGTGGCTAACATTAGCTGGGCTAGGGTTAGGAGTTAGGTTAAAGGGTTAGCTAACATGCTAAGTAGTTGCAAAGTAGTTGCAAAGTTGCTCATTAGCTAAAATGCTAAAGTTGTCCATGATGAGATTCAACTCATGTAACCATACCAAATGTAACAGACTAATTTAAGGGTCCCGGATTTACATTTACTATGAGGGGCTCCCGGGTGGCACAGTGGTCTGCATCTCAGTGCAAGAGACACTGCATCTCAGTGCAAGAGGCGTCACTACAGTCTGTGGATCGAATCCAGGCTGATTTACATCCGGCCGTGATTGTGAGTCCCATAGGACGGTGCACAATTGGCCCAGCGTAGTCCGGGGTAGGCCGTCATTGTAAATAAGAATTTGTTCTTAACTGACTTGCCTAGGTAAATAAAGGTTAAAAATGATAATAATGTTACGTCTAGTCTATGAGACCAGGCTGATATATGAACATGTGAATGGCTCTTAGTTTGAAGGACAATGTTCTTTCAAACCCTCAACATTTTGGCATATATTGACTTGAATAAAATGTCATTGTAGGATTACTTTGTCAAAAAATACTATTTGTTGTGAATCTTTAATTTAACTGTACATAGGATTAACTTTAATGTCTTCAAGGTGAAAATGGTATTAGATACACAGTACAGTAGTCTTAATAGTTGGGCTGTGAAAGACAAGATTGTCAGATACACAGAGCCAGGAAAAAACAGACAGGCCTTTTCCAGGACACCAATAAAAAAGAACGGACACTCCCAGCAGCAGGTATGTGACACCCAGCAGCAGGTATGTGACAGACTTGGTTTTGTCCGACATACAGTATTTCGAGAGTCGAGTGGTGACCAACGGATTCAGTTCAGTCGGTCGTCCTGATGAGCACTTCCCAGCTAACTTGTTTATGCTAGATTGTTTAGGATCATTCAGTTGAATAGTTTTTTATGTAGACGTTAATGTCGTAGTTGTACATTTTCGGTGAAAATAACTATAATAAATGTGCATTAGCGGTCACCCTGGCCTGATATTGTCTATCTAGTTACTTCCCTCTCCTTACTCTGGCAATTGGGAGCGAAGGACACTGTGCCCGGTGTTGTTGTGTTGCCGGCTTGCAGCGCAAACTCTCTCCATTGAGCAGTAGACTGTATCACGGTGACATCCAAGGTGGTTACTACCAATATTACAAATTATTTAGCGTGTAGGCTTCTATCCTACTCAAGTGGGATAGAACAAAATTACATTGGTAACACTGTATCTTGAAATCAACAGTGTGAGCAACAATAGTGGAATCGGCAGTTCACCTTCAAAATAAAAGTCCCCAATTTGAAACCGATTCAAAAGGATAGAAATAGTCGAATCATGCCACAATTGGACAATATAGCATTCTAAACTTGTTTAGCATTATATATTCCAATTGTGACATGATTCCACTATTTTTTATCCGTTTGCATGTTTCAATTGGGGACCTTTTATTATGAAGGCACACCGCCGATTCCACTATTGTTGCTCACGCTATTGTTGTTCACGACACACACATCAAATTGGCCACGTTAGCTACAGCCGGCGACTTGATAGCCCAGCTGCGCAGTGGGAAGCGAGACGCAACATCCGCAAGGACCTCGCACCGGCTTGTTATGTTAGCTAAAATTGTGTTAGCTAAAAAGTTTTAACTAGCGCTATGCTGCGTTTCCCAAACTAGCTAGCTTGGAATGGCTCATCAGTATGGGATCAATATCATGCCAAATGTATTCGCAAATGTAAATCACCAATCCACAAATGTAAATCACTTTCCACAAAAGTAAATCACCAATCCACAAATGTAAATCACTTTCCACAAAAGTAAATCACCAATCCACAAATGCAAATCACAAATCCACAAATGTAGATCGCTATCCACAAATGCAATTCACTATCCACAAACAAACACCTTTTGATTTGTATTTGTAAATCGATATATTGCATTAGAATTTTTTTATAACTACAAATATGCAGGTCATTTCCAAGGGCCTTCAGTAAAATGACTGCCATAAAGATTTGCACATAGGAGAGATGCGCAAACATTACAAATTTGGCAAACCTACAACTCCATATTTGGAAGCGCTTAGGTCACCTGACTTGGCAGTGATTTGACGACAAGAAAAAGACAAGACCTGTGTTCAAATACCCACACTAACATACTGTATACTACATACTTAATGAGTACATACTATTAGTTAATTTTAGTATACTGTAAACGGAACAGTATCCTTTCAGTTGAGAGCATGCTAGCTCTTCGCTGGTCTACCGGAAGTTGATGCTGTTGCTATTTTTTATTTTTTATTTCACCTTTATTTAACCAGGTAGGCAAGTTGAGAACAAGTTCTCATGCGACCTGGCCAAGATAAAGCAAAGCAGTGCGACAAAAACAACAACACAGAGTTACACATGGGATAAACAAACGTACAGTCAATAACACAATAGAAAAATCTGTATACAGTGTGTGCAAATTAAGTCAGGAGGTAAGGCAATGAATAGGCCAATAGTGGCGAAGTAATTACAATTTAGCAATTTACACTGGAGTGATATTTGTGCAGATGAGGATGTGCAAGTAGAAATACTGGTGTGGCTTTGGGGATGGCCAGTGAAATATACCTGCTGGAGCGCGTGCTACGGGTGGGTGTTGCTATGGTGACCAGTGAGCTGAGATAAGGCGGAGCTATAGATGACCTGGAGCCAGTGGGTTTGGCGACGAATATGTAGCGAGGACCAGCCAACGAGAGCATACAGGTCGCAGTGGTGGGTAGTATATGGGGCTTTGGTGACAAAATGGATGGCACTGTGATAGACTGCATCCAATTTGCTGAGAAGCGTGTTAGAGGCTAATTTGTAAATGACATCGCTGCAGTCAAGGATCGGTAGGATAGTCAGTTTTACAAGGGTAAGTTTGGCAGCATGATTTAAGGAGGCTTTGTTGCGAAATAGGAAGCCAATTCTAGATTTAACTTTGGATTGGAGATGCTTAATGTGAGTCTGGAAGGAGAGTTTACAGTCTAGCCAGACACCTAGGTATTTATAGTTGTCCACAAGTCAGAACCGTCCAGAGTAGTGATGCTAGTCAGGCGGGCGGGTGCGGGCAGCGATCGTTGAAGAGCATGCATTTCGTTTAACTAGCATTTAAGAGCCGTTGGAGGCCACGGAAGGAGTGTTGTATGCACTGGCGGTTCTCGGGGGCAGTGCCCTGTGACAACAATTTTGGACCCCTTGTGGCCCCCTAAATGTGGAGTATGAAATAATTTTTGCATAACTAATTTTTGCTATCGTTCTTTTTTTACATCCATTATTAGACAGTGGCAACGCGGAACACTAATTAAACCCACACATTTACTAGAGGGACATGGTCTTTTGCCTGCTAATGCCTGCAATGAAGTGATATGACAACAATAACGTCTAATGTAACTGGCCCCCAGTTGAAAGGGTCTAGAACCTCCACTGGTTGTATGGCATTGAATCTCATTTGGAGGTTTGTTAACACAGTGTCCAAAGAAGGGCTAGATGTATACAGAATGGTGTGGTCTGCGTAGACGTGGATCAAAGAATCACCCGCAGCAAGAGCGACATCATTGATATATACAGAGAAAAGAGTCGGCCCGAGAATTGAACCCTGTGGCACCCCCATAGAGACTGCCGCAGGCCCTCCGATTTGACACACTGAACTCTATCTGAGAAGTAGTTAGTGAACCAGGCGAGGCAGTCATTAGAGAAACCAAGCCTGTTGAGTCTGCTGATAAGAATACGGTGATTGACAGAGTCGAAAGCCTTGGCCAGGTCGATGAAGACGGCTGCACAGTACTATCTTTTATCAATGGCGGTTATGATATCATTTAGGACTTTGAGCGTGGCTGAATTGCACCCGTGACCAGCTCGGAAACCAGATTGCATAGCGGAGAAGGTACGGTGGGATTCTAAATGGTTGGTGATCTGTTTGTTCACTTGGATTTCGAAGACTTTAGAAAGGCAGGGCAGGATGGATATAGGTCTGTAACAGTTTGGGTTTAGAGTGTCTCTCCCTTTGAAGAGGGGGATGACCGCGGCCGCTTTCCAATCTTTAGGAATCTTAGACGATACGAAAGAGAGGTTGAACAGACTAGTAATAGGAGTTGCAACAATGGCGGCGGATAATTTTAGGAAGAGAGGGTCCAGATTGTCTAGCCCGGCTGATATGTAGGGATCCAGATTTTGCAGCTCTTTCAGAACATCAGCTGTCTGGATTTGGGTGAAGGAGAAGCGGGGGGGGCTTGGGTTGGGGAGCAGAGCTGTTGGCCAGGGTTGTGGTAGCCAGGTGGAAAGCATGGCCAGCTGTAGAGAAATGCTTATTGAAATTCTCAATTATCGTAGATTTATCAGTTGTGACAGTTTCAATCAATCAATCAAATGTATTTATAAAGTCCTTCTTACATCAGCTGATGTCACAAAGTCCTAGCCTCAGTGCAGTGGGCAGCTGGGAGGAGGTACTCTTATTCTCCATAGACTTTACAGTGTCCCAAAACTTTTTGGAATTAGTCCTGCAGGATGCAAATTTCTGTTTGAAAAAGCTAGCCTTTGCTTTCCTAACAGACTGTGTGTATTGATTCCTGACTTCCCTGAAAAGTTGCATATCGCGGGGACTATTCGATGCTAGTGCAGTACGCCACAGGGTGTTTTTGTGCTGGTCAAGGGCAGTCAAGTCTGGAGTGAACCAAGGACTATATCTGTTCTTAGTTCTACATTTTTTGAAAGGGGCACGTTTATTTAAGATGGTGAGGAAAGCACTTATAAAGAACAACCAGGCATCCTCTACTGACGGGATGAGGTCAAAATCCTTCCAGGATACCCGGGCCAGGTCGATTAGAAAGGCCTGCTCGCAGAAGTGTTTCAGGGAGCGTTTGACAGTGATGAGGGGTGGTCGTTTGCCCGCGGACCCATAACGGACGCAGGCAATGAGGCAGTGATCGCTGAGATCCTGGTTGAAATCAGCAGAGGTGTATTTAGAGGGCAAGTTGGTCAGGATAATATCTATGAGGGTGCCCATGTTTCGGATTTGGGGTTATACCTGGTAGGTTCTTTGATAATTTGTGTGAGATTGAGGGCATCTAGTTTAGATTGTAGGACGGCCGGGGTGTTAAGCATATCCCAATTTAGGTCACCTAGCAGTACGAACTCTGACGATAGATGGGGGGCAATCAATTCACATATGGTGTCCAGGGCACAGCTGGGAGCTGAGGGGGGTCTATAACAAGCGGCAACAG
Organism: Brachymystax lenok tsinlingensis; assembly: GCA_030435695.1. Classification (NCBI taxonomy): domain Eukaryota; kingdom Metazoa; phylum Chordata; class Actinopteri; order Salmoniformes; family Salmonidae; genus Brachymystax; species Brachymystax lenok. Next base: position 27,028,227 of record CM059780.1, read on the forward strand.
TGAGGGACTTATTTCTGGAGAGATGGATCTTTAAAAGTAGAAGCTCAAACTGTTTGGGCATAGACCTGGATAGTATGATAGAACTCTGCAAGCTATCTCTACAGTAGATTGCAATTCTGCCCCCTTAAAAGCAGTTCTGTCTTGATGAAAAATGTTGTAATTGGGGATGGAAATTTCAGGATTTTTGGTGGCCTTCCTAAGCCAGGATTCAGACATGGCTAGGACATCAGGGTTGGCGGAGTGTGCTAAAGCAGTGAATAAAGAAAACTTAGGGAGGAGGCATCTGATGTTAACATGCATGAACCCAACGGGCTACGGCTTAAGACTATAAGAACTGGTTGTCTAGTGCTTTGGGAACAGAGAATAAAAGGATCAGATTTCTGGGCGTGGTAGGATAGATTCAGGTCAAGGGTATGGTAGGGTGCGAGCACAGTGGGGGTAAACCTAGGCATTGAGTGATGATGAGAGAGGTTGCATCTCTGGAGGCGCCAGTTAAGCTAGGTGCGGTCTCCGCTTGTGTGGGGGGTGGGACAAGGGGGCTATCTGAGGCGTGTTGAGCAGGACTAGGGGCGCCGCAGTAAAATAAAACAATGAGAGCTTCCCTAAACAACAGTATACAAGGCATATTGACATTAGAGAGAGGCATAAAGCAATCACAGGTGTTGATTGAGAGAGCTAAGACAACAATGGGTGAGACAACAACGAGTAAACAGCTAGGACAACAACAACGGGTAAATGGCGATAAATGGGCAGAGAGGGTCATTTAGCTACACACTGGGCCTGAGTTCGAGGCTGGGGCCGACAGATAAACAAAATGAAGTACCGTGTTAATGAACAGTCTAGCAGGCATCAGCTGTGTAGCCGAGTGATCATAGGGTCCAATGAGCAGCATTAGATGAAACAGGGAGCCGGATCGGCGGGGCTCCGTGTCGTCAAAGGCTCCAGGCCAAATTGGCAAGAGAGGTATTGTAGTTGGTGTACTTTGTTTGCTAGCCGGGAGATGTGCCTAGCTCGAGGCTAGCTCGAGGCTAACTGGTGCATGCTTCTGGACAAGGGCGTTAGCCACAATAGCCACTCGGTAGCAGCTAGCTAGCTGCGAAGATACGGTGTAATGGTCCAGAGCTTGCGGCAGGAATCCGGTGATGTAGTGGGGAAAAAGCAGATCCATTCCACATTGGGTGAGGCGGGTTGCAGGAAGGTATATTTAATTCGAAATGGAAAAAAGAGATTGAAATATATTGAAAGGTATACAAAAAATTAAGAAAAAGACTGAATATTTACATGGGACAAAAACAAATACATCTTATTGCTGCGCCATCTTGGAAAAAAAATTGCAACCTCTTGCTAGCTAGTTAGCATAACAAATGACTAGTTAGACATTTTACGACTTTCGGCGTGTTCTTAACATCAATCTAGAGTGCCAGAGTATGCTCGTAGATTCAGTTGTCAGATTGTTTGTTTGTAAATTCAGAGCGTTTCGCTCTCGGAGCGCACACTGGATGCTCGGGCCGTGGAGCAGGGTTGATTTGAGCGTTCTGACCTTACAACAGCAGTCAAGCACCCAAGCTAACGTTGGCTAGCTTGCTAGCTACTTCCAGGCACAAATGTGACCATTTTTTCTCGCCCTATCAGAGCTGGTTAGGCAGTTTTCATGTTATCTAGAGCGTTGGTGACTAACTGTGTTGCTGGCAACAATTTAATGACACTTTTTTTCCCGTTAACTGACACTGGCCATATTCAACCATAAATTCATTATTCTGCGCTCTGGTACACTCAGACGAGAGTGCTCTGAAAGTGCTCTGAAATCGGAGTAGATAGCCAGAGCGAATTTACGAAAGCACCCGAATAGTTGAATTAGCTGGCCAGTGTGATAGCACCACTAAATGTGAAGGATATGTCATACATTGTACATTATTATAATCCATCCGCTGTCTCATGTTGCACAGACGATGAGCATTAAGGAGACATAAATATTCCTGAGGCCTCTAACCGTTTCTCCCAGGAGAGGCATGCAAAAGGTAGAGGGGAGGTGTAGGATATGGGATCAGACTTTGTAACCCTATTACTCGGTACCACTAACCAGTGTTGCCAACTCCTCAGTAAGGAAAGTAGCTATTGGCTGTCCTAAAAGTTGCTAGAAGTCGCCAAATGACGCCATCACCTAATTTGCATAATTGACCATGTGCATGTAATTGTGATGGACGCTGTAAGAAAGAGGAAGAAAGTTAATTTGTAGTTCTAAACATATTTGTGTGTTTTTTACTCACTTTTTGTCTCTCCCACGACGCTATTCCTCTCTCCTAGATCACATGCCAGCATGGAACAGTGTTCAGCGATAGCTAATGCCATGGTGGCCTCAGCCTTTTTTGCAGAGTATTTTTTTTAACCATAAATGGCAGCTTGTTTTGGGTGGAACTGTTATAAGGCTTTGCCTTTTGAGTATGTTTTTGAGTTGTCATGTGTTTTTTTACATCACTAAGTTTGGCGTAGAAATCAGCCTTACAATACAGGCAGCCTTACAATATGCCTGTGTATCATCTCCAATAAACGGCTTTAACCAGACCAGTGAATTCAGGGTTTGATTCCCACTCCTTTCTGTATTTTTGAGTGTATAGTTTAGACTGAGACATGATGAGCTAGCCAGCTAGATGTTTAGCTTATGTCACAGAGAGGCACACACACAGTGGACAAGGTGAGTAAGTGATTGAGGCTGTGTGTCAAATGCAGTGATTTATTTTAGACAAAGAACATTTTACATTTACATCCCGCCCTGGGCGGGGATCAGCCAGTGGCGGCTTCCCACATGCGCGATTCATTTGCAGTCTGGACTCGGAGGGGTGAACGTCTCCTGCTCTGACTGTAGCTGGGAGGGACTGGGCCGCATGTGAGTGCTTTGGGACGGGGGTGGGGCCCACGGCAGCACCCGCTGCTCGTTGAGAAGAGTAAGAACGATACGTGCTTTCACGTCAGAGTCTCCAAAAGTCTCCAATAACACCAGAAAAAGTCGCTAGATTTGTCGCTAGTCGCTTTTTTTGAAAATGTGTCGCTAAAGGGGTCTGAATACTCGCTAAATATAGCGACAAAGTCGCTAAGTTGGCAACACTGCCACTAACTAGCTAGCCAATTCACACTCGTTACACTCACCCCCTTTGACCTCCTCCTTTTCCGCAACAACCAGTGATCCGGGTCAACAGCATCAATGAGGTCAACTTTTTTTTTCTACGACTACAAATCGCTTTCTACGCGTGATAACTTTTTTTTTTTTTATTTGTGAGAATTTCTTGTCTTTATTGTTGTCGTCAAATCCCTGCCAAAAGTCAGTTGACCTAAGCGCTTCCAAATAATGAGTTGCAGGTTTGCCATATCTGTAATGTTTGCGTATGTCTCTCCTATGTGCAAATGTTTATGGCAGTCATTTTACTTGAGGCCCTTGGAAATTACCTGCATATCTGCAGTTAATAAAAAATTTGAATGCAATATATCGATTTACAAATACAAGTCAAAAGGTGTTTGTTTGTGGCTAGTGAATTGCATTTGTGGATACCGATTTACATTTGTGGAAAGTGATTTACATTTGCGAATACATTTTGCATAATATTGGTCCCATACATCAGGGTGACTGACTGAAGTCAACCAAATCCATTCATCTCCACACTCGACTCTCAGCTGCGCCATATAAATCATCAATTTAGGCACCATGCGTGTCCATATAGCCTCTCCCATCTCAGTAACCAGGTTTTCATCCAACCGTAATTCATGCGGCTGAATTACCTGATGCAGTGGTGGATTTAGGTATAGGCGACATAGGCAACCGCCCAGGGGCGACGTCTTGCTGGGGGCCGCATGGGGCGCCCGGTTTTCTATTGCTCATTTGCACGTAACGTCAATGATGTCATGTCACCGTGTTGGACTGTGGGTCAATTAACCTTGTCGGAGTGGTTGCCCTGATTCTAGTTTGTGAGCTAGGCAGGATACTGCCTGGGAAGGTCTCCCACTCAGAAGTACGAGATGGGGAGGGGGGCGGGGGTAGGTTGACCTCAGGTCTCCCCACTGGAAGCCTGAGGTAGGGGGAGCGGGGGAATCTATCAAATAGTGCATCTCTAACTTTGATTTTACTAATTGCATTAGTACTGTACAGTCACACTATGAAATGCTACCAAATAAACCACAATTAATTCATAATACTGTGAATATATAGTTTCACAGACATATTGTTGCATTGTTTTCTGTTTTGTGCAAAATCATTAAGATGAATATAAACTCAGCAAAAAAAAAGAAACGTCTCTTTTTCAGGACCCTGTCTTTCAAAGATAATTCGTAAAAATCTAAATAACGTCACAGATGTTCATTGTAAAGAGTTTAAACACTTTCCCATGCTTGTTCAATGAACCATAAACAATTAATGAATATTCACCCGTGGAACGGTCGTTAAGACACTAACAGCTTACAGACGGTAGACAATTAAGGTCACAGTTATGAAAACCTAGGACACTAAAGAGGCCTTTCTACTGACTCTGAAAAACACCAAAAGAGAGATGCCCAGGGTCCCTGCTCATCTGCGTGAACGTGCCTTAGGCATGCTGCAAGGAGGCATGAGGACTGCAGATGTCTTTGACGACTTTGTTTTACTTTGGCTGTGTAAGTGTCACTTTTCTTCCTTCTTAACGAGCATACTAAAATTGGGCACAAACAAACCAAATGCCCACCTTAAACACAACACCTCTAACTTTAAATTCAGCAGTAAATATTGTTGTAGTCGTTCTTGTGCTCGGCCAAACACCACTTCACACTCTGTGCTGCTGCATCCTCCACAGACAGGCTTTTTCTGCAATATTTAATAAAATTATAATTTATGATTTTTGGAAATAGTGTAAGACACTGCTTTTAGTTTGTGCTAATTTAAGCAATAAGGCCCGAGGAGGTGTGGTATATGGCCAATATACCACAGCTAAGGGCTGTTCTTAGGCACAACGCAACGCGTTGACACAGCCCTTAGCCGTGGTTTATTGGCCATATATCACAAACCTCCGAAGAGCCTTATTGCTATTATAAACTGGTTACCAACGTAATCAGAGCAGTAAAACTAAATGTTTTGTCATACCCATGGTATATGGTCTAATATACCATGTCTTTCAGCCAATCAGAATTCAGGGCTCAAACCACCCAGTTTATAATGGACCATATGTACTTGACTGACGTGTTTTTAAATTGCTGAATGTATTTATGATGGTTGATTGAGTAACTTCTGGCAATAGATATAGTAAAAATGTTTACACGATTACAAAAATATAAGAAATATAAAAAATCATGACCACGTCCTGGCATTCTCATATGTGCCCTGAAATAAAAATAAACATGAAATAATTTCTCATATTGTTACCAGTTGAAACCACAGTACCCAGATGGCATCAATCCAGAGCCACTGACTGTTGGCAGTTATTCCATTGGTTTGGAAGAATGAGACTGTGGGAAGGCAAAGAAGCAGGAGGGAATCCACAAATCCAACCTTAACTGGTCCTTACCAAGATTTGGTGAGTTTTTGTATCATCTTGGGGTGTGCAGAGGTGGGCACTGGGCTTGGTGGGAAGCCAAGCGGGTGAGAGGTCTGGGTTGGGGGTTAAGAAGTCAAACATTAACTTTCCCTTGACCCCATAAGATGCGGATTTGGGCAAGCAGTGTGGAATGTATGTTGAAGGTGAGATATCTTTCTTCTTGCACCCCTTTTTTTGGAAGCATACAAAGAGTCACTCATCCTCTGTGTGTGTGTATATAATCTGAGATCATGGACATTCTTTCACAGGCGAAAGGAGCTAAGAAAGCAGAGGACAATCAATGAGATGAGTATCTCGAAGAATATTCTGGACTGGATTATATAGTACCTGATGTGTAACGATAGTTACTGGGTATGCAACTCCAGTTCTATGAGTGGAGCGGAGCCCCATAGGGGGTGTCGCTCCTATTGGTTTATCCCGCTGCCTAAGCAGCACAGCCTGAAAATATAATTATGCACGCGCTTCAGCCAATGGGAGCCCAGCTGGCCCTACACATCTGCCTCCGAAAAGTCTTCAGCGAGACCCCGGTGGTCGGTCAGGGCCTGAAGCCCAATGGGGCTCCGCTCCACTCATAGAACTGGAGTAACATACCCTATAGCTATCGTTCTATATCGTGGAGCTCCGCCCTATAAGGGGGCTTCGCTCCTATTGGTTTAGGGCGGAGCAAGCGCACCGGAATATACTCCCTGCCGGTCCCAACACTTCCCACATAATGAAAAGTTAGGCCCAAGTACAACAGAAACGTGACACAAAGTGCTACAGCTTACTGTGTCCTCATTCAGTCCGCCACACCCAGTCAAAGACTGATGGGCAAAAAAAGGTAATGAACTGGAACTGAACCTTGCAGACAGTAATTATGAACCCCCCCCCCACATGTCCCTCACATAAAGGGGGCTGTCCGGAAAAACACTTGACAGCCCACCATATAGCCCCAGCAGCAACGCCGAGTACAGACTGTGTAAGAGAGCTCGAGGACATATCCAAAAGGGAAAGTGGCCGTCCAAGCACCGCAGCGCCATAGCACACAAACAGCCGAGGCGATGACCTAATCTTTGCCGGGCATTCCACATAACGGGCCAAAGTGTGCACTTGGCACAGGCAATGAAGCCGTTCCTCTCTCTCCTCCCCATGTGAAGAAGGGGAGAAAGCCCATAGCTCAATGATCTGCGATCTGTACGAGCTCTTGATAATGTTAGGCATAAAGGCCGGATTAGGAAGCAACACCGCCCTGTTCAGATCGCCATTGAGGCGAGACAGTCGGGTCACGTCGACAGAGTGCATAAGTTAGATCAGGGCAAGTAACAATGCATCTTCAAAGACTGCATGTTTAGAGGAATCTGGGCCAAGTGCTCGAACGGTGGCTGACAAAGCACTTCGAGCACCAAGGCCAAATCCCACAGGTCTGAGCCTCCGTGTCTCCAATAGAAAACCTTTCATGAGGGATGGCTAAAGACAGACACTGCCAAACCCCTTATGACAAGCAGAAATCGCCAAGGCATACACCTTAGTGGTGGACGGAGAACGTTGCTTGTCAAATAGAAACTAAAGGAACAAGAGAATTCGCTCTATCTAGTAACACACAGGGTCAACATCCTCTCTGTCAAACCATTGCGTGAACACGTTCCATTTACTTGCATATCTCCTGGACGTGTATCCGCCTCGCGCTGATAGCAGCAGCCGATAAACGATGGGACGCTAACCTGTCAGTCTCAGGAACCAAGCCATCAGTGGTTGGCCTAGGATGGGTCACAACCCGATTGAGCCTCCCGCCTGAAACAGAGCGTTCCAACAATGTGGAATTAGCCAAGGTGCCGAAACCAGCATCTGAATCATCTCTGTGAACCACAGAGCCCCCGGGCGATCAAATCAAATGTATTGGTCACATACACGTGTTTAGCAGATGTTAATGCGGTTGTAGTGAAATCCTTGTGTTTCTAGCTCCAACAGTGCAGTAATATCTACGTAACAATTTCACAACAATACACACAATATACACAAATCTAAAGTAAAGGAATGGAATTAAGAATATATTAATATTTGGACAAGCAATGTCAGAGCGGCATAGACTAAGATAAAGTATAATAGAATACAGTATATACATATGAGATGAGTAATGCAAAACATTATTGAAGTGACTAGTGTTCCATTATTAAAGTGGCCAGTGATTTCAAGTCTATGTATATAGGGCAGCAGCCTCTAATGTGCTATTTAACAGTATGGTGGCCTTGAGATAGAAGCTGTTTTTCAGTCTCTCGGCGCCAGCTTTGATGCACCTGTACTAACCTCACCTTCTGGATAATAGCGGGGTGAACAGGCAGGGGCTTGGGTGGTTGTTGTTCTTGATGATCTTTTTGGCCTTCCTGTGACATAAGGTGCTGTAGGTGTCCTGGAGGGCAGGTAGTTTGCCCCCGATGATGCGTTGGGCAGACCGCACCACCCTCTGGAGAGCACAGCGGTTGCGGGCGGTGCAGTTGCCATACAAGGCGGTGATACAGCCCGACAGGATGCTCTCAATTGTGCATCTGTAAAAGTTTGAGGGTTTTAGGTGCCAAGCCAAATTTCTGTTGCGCCTTCTTCTCCCCTTCTTCTCCACACTGTATGTGTGAGTGGACCATTTCAGTTTGTCAGTGATGTGTACGCCGAGGAACTTGAAGCTTTCCACCTTCTCCACTGCGATCCTGTCGATGTGGATAGGGGGGTGCTCCCTCTGCTGTTTCCTGAAGTCCACGATCAGCTCCTTTTGTTTTGTTGAGTGTGAGGTTATTTTTCTGTCACCACATTCCCAGGGCCCTCACCTCCTCCCTGTAGGCTGTCTCGTCATTGTTGGTAATCAGGCCTACTACTGTTGTGTCGTCTGCAAACTTGATGATTGAGTTGGAGGCGCGCCTGGCCACGCAGTCATGGGTGAACAGAGAGTTCAGGAGGGGGCTGAGCAAAACTGTCTGAGGGCCTGCAGCAGCGCAGCCTTCCGAGGCTCCAAAACCCGTGCCATCATGGTCGTGGTGTTCAACTGGAGACCCAGATAGACAATCTGCTGACCAGGCCATGGCACGCTCTTTTTCCAGTTCACTGCGAAACCCAGATGAGTGAGATGTATCACTAGTGTGGTTGTGTGCGCTATCGTCCAGCTCTGTTGACGGGGCGAGAACGAATAGGTCGTCAAAGTAGGCCAATACCCTAACTCCTTGGCGACACAGGAGCTCTTTAGCCACTTCAACGCATCGCATTTGGAAAAGGTGCGAGGGGCCAGGGCGTACCCAAAAGGCATCCTTGTGTATTTGTACTCCACTACCTGAAAGGCAAAGCGGAGAAACCTTGTGTGACGTGGCAGCACCTGCACATGGAAGTACGCATCCTTCAGGTCAGCCTCCAGTATCTATGCTGCAAAAGTCTGGTGAAATTCTCCTGCCTTATCTGGTGTCCTGTGTGAACTTAAGTATGCTCCCTCTAATTCTCCCATCTCTCTCTCCCCCCTCCCAGAGGACTTGAGCCCTAGAACAATGCCTCAGGACTACCTGGCCTGATAACTCCTGGCTCTCCCCGATCCAGTCTACCTGGTCATGCTGCTGATCCAGTTTCTGCTGCTTTGCCTGGGCTATGGAACCCTGACCTGTTCACCAGATGTGCTACCTTGTTGTGATGCTGCTCCAGTTTCAACTGTTCTGCCTGCGGCTATGGAACCCTGACCTGTTCACCTGATGTGCTACCTTGTCCCGGACCAGCTGTTTTCAACTCTCCCTCTCTCTCTTTCCCTCCCTCTCTCCCGCACCTGCTGTCTCGACCTCTGAATGCTCGGCTATGAAAAGCCAACTGACATTTACTCTTGAGGTGCTGACCTGTTGCACCCTCTACAACCATTGTGATTATTATTTGACCCTGCTGGCCAGCTAGGAACATTTGAACAACTTGAAGAACGATCCTGCCCTAATGGCCATGTACTCTTATAATCCCCACCCAGCCCAGCCAGAAGAGGACTGGCCACCCCTCAGAGCCTGGTTCCTTTCTAGGTTTCTTCAAGGATGCTTTTCTAGGGAGTTTTTCCTAGGCACTGTGCTTCTACATCTGCATTGCCTGCTGTTTGTGCTTTTAGGCTGTGTTTCTGTATAAGCACTTTGTGATATCTGCTGATGTAAAAATGGCTTTATAAATGCATTTGATTGATTGATATACTCGTGCAAAGTATTTTTGGTGGATACATTCCGGCAGACGTTTTGTCGTAAACATTCGAAAAGGCCTTTTGGCTACACTCTTGTATAGAACGCGTAACTCCATAATTGTGTTCCAGGCTTTTGTTTTTCCAATTATTTTTCGAGGATGCACATTAGCACGTGGGGCGCACCAATTGGTGTCACCTCGTTAGTCAGTTTGTGTTACACCTGTGCTGACTTGTCATCTCGTTAGTCAGAAGGTGTTTCACCTGTGCTAGCCCAGGTGATATTTAAGAACGGCTGGCCCAGTGCTCGAGTTGTCTTGAGAGATGTGGAAGGTTAACACCTTTAGTTGGCTATCCCTATTTGAGTTTTAGAAAAACAAGCCATTAGCTGATATTTCCTGTTTTTGTTTTGCTCTACTTTTGGGTTTTCTTCCTGTCTTTAAGTTTGGTGTGGGTTTTTCATTTGTTTGCCTCTTCTTGGGCAAATTTAGTGGGTGCTCATGGGGGGTGTCTTTTAGGTCCCAGTTGTTGTTGCTAGTTAACTTTCAGTGGACACCTCCTAAAACCCCACCTGTTTTGTTTTGTTTGTTGTCAGGGACTCTTTATTAGTCCCCCCATCTGCTTGAGTGACAATTTTTGCGATATCTGTGTTTAGAGCAGCGACCTTCTCTGGTGATGTAATCTCCACGACCCCCAAAAAAGTGGTCCAGTGAAATTGTATAGTTTAACCCTTCCTTAGCGTCTGGTCTAGCCAGGCGGAAAGAGTACAGCTTCCCATGAAAGGGAGAGGCAAGTGTGTCAGGCTTTTACAGTTAATTTGATAGTTCCCATCGAATGTCTTGTCTTTCCTTGTTTTATTTCTTCTGTCATGCGTCTTATATGAAATGTATCATCATGCTATCAGATGCTGTCTCTTTCAAGTCTTTTTCATGTCCTCAATAGGCAATTCTGCCTGTGTACTGTGAAATAACTCCTGTTTCGTATTTGTTTTCCTAAAATGTGGGTGCAGTTTTCTGAGTCAATGATGCATGATATTGGCTTAAATTTACATTGTCTGTGACTTTTATGCCTTCATAGTTGATTGACTGTGTTTTATACTATATTTAATATGTATATTTTATTTACTTGAGCGTAAGTCTAGTCTTGCTGTCTGAACGTTTTGTTTCAGTCGATTTTGAAATTATTTAAAGTGTAAACTGTTTGGAATTGTGTCTTTCACTGGGTTACATTAGGAGGTGAAAATAAAGTTTTCACCTCAGGTTCCTACCTGTAGACTAGAGTCTAGACTGATCCATGTTGAAAATATTTTTTTAAAGTGATGTATAGTCAACCCTTTGTCTGTGATATATGAATTACTAAGATTTGTTGTAGTGTGTAGTTGGTAGATTTTGCTCCTTGGTGTAACTACAAGTTATATTCCCTGTAGTTGTACTGAAGGGATGCAAGTCTTTCATTGGTGCAAGGCAGCATATAAATCTTTAGAAAGGTACAGTTTACCGATTTTAGCTTGTTTTTTTTTGTCAAATTGTAAACCTTGTTAAGACAAACTTACTAAGGCTGATTGCCCACAAGTCAGTGCTAAGCAACTGCTTTGGTTTAAGTGCCCTGTGTTGGCTTCTTTTTCCCATATATTCAACCTTGTGGAGCCCATCAGTCACTGTCCTATTTGGTAAACCCCCTTCTCTTAGTCTAAGTGTTAATGTACTTTAAGTGTCCAAGTGTGTGTACACCATGGCCAAGGAATTGGGTTGTGGGGCTGTCGTGTTTCCTAGAAAAGGGAGGAGCATCTCCAAAATGGGAACGTCCAAAGCTAGAGAGGTGATGAGAGGAGGGGCACCTGAAACAAGACTGTATATGAAGCACTTACATGCACAGAATATGCCAACAGTGGAGCAGCTGCATTCCTTTTTCTGCTGGTGTTTCTCTCTCTTTTGGCTTTTTCATTCTGTTGGGTCTCCACCATGTTGGGATGGCTACTTCTACGGACTGTGCTGGTCCTTTGGCTGGCGCATAGTGCACACCTGAAGAACAATGGTAAGTGGGAGAGTTGTGGAAAGAGAGAAAGGGTCTGTCACGTATTTCTCAGAAGTATCCGTGGCTTTGATGGCTAAGTAGATTGGAGCATGGTGCTGGTAACACCAGGGTTGTGGGTTCAATTCCTGGACGGGCCACATACAGTATGTGGCACTGTTAATGTTGCCTGTTCTGTAAGTTGCTTTGGGTAAAATTATCTACATGACGCCAACCTACTGACAATCCTCTGAGAGATACTCACAGATGGCAATATCTAAGTGCTACCCTTGCACTGGCACACGGAACAGGGAATGGCTGTAGTTGAAGACCTTAAGGAAATGTAATTTGTTACAAATCCTTCAATCTTTTTGATTCTTAGACATTCCTTTTTATTTATTTCTTGAACATTCTTGCACAGAGGCTATTATTTGAGTCTTGAATTGCACCTTCATTTGCAAATATTGTATTGGGCTTAATATTGATTTATTACCTTGGATGTCAGTATGCAGGGAAACTGGTGTAGCTAGCCTACACTAGTCTTACATTTTTATGGTGGCATTTTGATCATTTAGATTAGTATATAATTGCTGATTTTAATTCCACTAAATCTTTACAATTTAACTTTCTTTGGAGAATTTCATGAAGTCAGTAGATTGTCAGGGGCATGTCTGCTATGAGAAGGTGCAACGCTCCATGAACCACAGCTTTTGAGTTATGAGCGTCGAGACATGTGGCCAGCAGTTATGATGCTGTGGCTCAGTAGCAGTTGGCGCTGAGGTGGTTGTCTCTGTTTTATGTTTGTGTGAGCTCCCAATAGCTACCTTTGGCTATTTGCAGTGTGGGTTTACTCGTGTCACTCAAATACAATTCTTAAGACGTGGACATGTTGGTTTCAGTGGTACAGTTCAAGTAAACAGCTGTATCCACCTGTTGCTACTCATTGCTCATTCATAAGGCATTATACTGTACATGTTTATGCAACATTAAACTTGGTATACAGTACTACTTGTATAAACCTCACATCAACTTTTAAAAAGCTAATTTAAAAAGTATATAATGGTATGTCTTTATATGAGGCAGTTTTCCAACAGACTCAAAATGGTTTATAATAAAACTCAGGATCATTAGAGGATCACGATGATGATAACACAATGAGTTTATAGATACTTGACAAGTCTTATGTATTATGACCATATTCTAAGGCATTACACTTGTTATCTAGGTCAAAATACGATCTTCAACCTAGCCTGTTGTAAAGGTCTTTTCCATTTGCTTGAAGGCAAACATGTCCGTTTCACTTGGAGCAGTTAATTACCATTTGTACCATTTTCTTTAACTTGGATTGGTTTTTAAGGAGCCAGACACCTACAGTACATGTATAAAACATTATGGATGTGTGCCCTCTAAAGACCTGATGTGAAATGCACCGTTATTTAGATTATCATACAAAAGGGATGTTGTAACTAGGAATGTGTATTGAGACACTTGGAGATGGGTGGTATGCTGCATGGGGATTCAAATCCGGCTTGAGTCTGCAAACAATATCAAATAAAATTTTATTAGTCACATGCGCCAAATACAACAGATGTAGACCTTACAGTAAAATGCTTACTTACGAGCCCCTAACCAACAATGCAGTTTCAAAAAATACGGAAAAGAATAAGAAAAGTAACAAGTAATTAAAGAGCAGCAGTAAAATAACAATAGCGAGACTATATACAGGGGGGTACCGATACAGAGTCAATGTGCGGGCGCACCCGGTTAGTTGAGGCAATATGTACATGTAGGTAAGTGACTATGCATAGATGAGGGGTAGAAGCTGTTTAGAGACCTTGGACCTAGACTTGGTGCTCCGGTACAGCTTGCCGTGCGGTAGCAGAGAGAACAGTCTATGACTAGGGTGGCTGGAGTCTTTGACAATTTTTAGGGCCTTTCCTCTGACACCACCTGGTATAGAGGTCCTGGATGGCAGGAAGCTTGGCCCCAGTGATGTACTGGGCCGTTCGGACTACCCTCTGTAGTGTCTTGCGGTCGGAGGCCGAGCAGTTGCCATACCAGTGATGCAACCAGTCAGGATGCTCTCGATGGTGTAGCCGTAGAACCTTTTGAGGATCTGAGGACCCATGCCAAGTCTTTTCAGTCTCCTGAGGGGGAATAGGTTTTGTCGTGCCCTCTTCACGACTGTCTTGGTGTGCTTGGACCATGTTAGTTTGTTGGTGATGTGGACACCAAGGAACTTGAAGCTCTTCACCTGCTCCACTGCAGCCCCGTCGATGAGAATGGGGGCGTGCTCGGCCCTCTTTTTCCTGTAGTCCACAATCATCTCCTTTGTCTTGATCACATTGAGGGAGAGGTTGTTGTCCTGGCACCACACGGCTAGGTCTCTGACTTCCTCCGTATAGGCTGTCTCGTCGTTGTCGGTGATCAGTCCAGGATCCAGTTGCAGAGGGAGGTGTTTAGTCCCAGGGTCCTTAGTTTATTGATGAGCTTTGAGGGCACTATGGTGTTTAAAGCTGAGTTGTAGTCAATGAATAGCATTCTCACATAGTAGTTCCTTTTGGCGCCGGTTATGAATTTTGAAAGTATTATGTTGCGCACTTGCAGTGTATGTTTCTATGCAATATATTATTGCAATATATTATATTATGAAAGTCAAGACAACATTCAATGTAAGCATATTTTTTTTTTATGATGCCAGATACTGTTGCTCTGTTCAACAGTATGAATTAAGTTAAAGATGGTGGCGTTTGCATAGGCCCTCTTACATTTATTCATTATTCCCTGTGATTGCAAGAAGGGTGTTAAACGGGCAAAGTCTGTCTTCTTTTAAATCTCTTTTCAAAACGTTTAATAGATGGCTTTTAATTGATTGGCATGTACACAGTGAATTGTAGTATACAGTTGATTACTTGGTGTGGGTTTTATCTAACCTTTTTGTCTTTATATTTTACTCATTGATAGTTTCACTGTGTGTTGTCTTCACCTGTTTTAAAGGGGCAATCTGCAGTTGCTACATCCTTTTTTAGACTTATATATATACCCATTGATTCTTGAATAATATAACTTATAATTTCCTCATGAGCTTAGTTAAACTGTCATTCCCCATCAGAACTCAAAATATGAGCTTGTTTTACCAGGTAAGTTGACTGAGAACACATTCTCATTTACAGCAATGACCTGGGGAATAGTTACAGGGGAGATGAATGAGCCAATTGTAAGCTGGGGATGATTAGGTGACCATGATGGACAGCTTGGGAATTTAGCCAGGACACTGGGGTTAACACCACTACTCTTACAATAAGTGCCATGGGATCTTTAATGACCTCCAAGAGTCAGGAGGCCTGTTTAATGTCCCATCTGAAAGACAGCACCCTACACAGGGCAATGACCCCAATCACTGCCCTGGGATATTTTTTTAGACCTGAGGAAAGAGTGCCTCCTACTGGCCCTCCAACACCACCTGGTCTCCCATCCAGGGACTGACCAGGACCAACCCTGCTTAACTTCAGAAGCAAGCCAGCAGTGGGATGCAGGGTGGTATGCTGCTGGCAGGTAAAGGCTTGTGAACATTGTAAATGTAAACAAACACTGTATAGCCTTAAAACATGGTTAAAACTATAATCTTGAGATCATGGATGGTTAGACCCTATATCCATGGCTCTGGCCATGAGTTTGAGAGTGGTTTAATTTCTCCAGCCCGATCCCTCAGCTATTTACCAAATTAGTGGCAGGGTGACGCTTTGTTATTGTTCGACAGATTGCCCATTTAAGTGTTTATTGTACATTTACAAATTGTAATATTTTCCAGTTTTTTTGTGTGTGCAAAGCACTTTGAACAGCTGTGTGTAAAGTGGTATCGAAATAGTAATTGCAATTAGTATTACTAAAAGTATTTGCTACACAATTACATGTAATTTTGTTGAAAGATGGAGCTAGTATTACTTTCATGAAATGGTCCAGTCCGCATGCCTGAATGAAGAAGACAGAGAAGGCAAAGAAGAGAGAAATCTCTAGCAAATGCTGGTGTTTACCTGTCACATTTCAAACGATCGTGTCAAGTTGAAGAAAGACAAACATCTGAGTGATGCTTGCTATGCAACTCTTAA
The DNA here is from genome assembly GCA_030435695.1 of Brachymystax lenok tsinlingensis. Lineage (NCBI taxonomy): Eukaryota > Metazoa > Chordata > Actinopteri > Salmoniformes > Salmonidae > Brachymystax > Brachymystax lenok. The sequence goes on from CM059780.1 coordinate 27,044,051, forward strand.
GTGCATTGCTGTGGCCCTCAAGTTTTCTTGTGATCGTGCGAAACAACCATATATTCCATGTCCTCTTTTTCCACGGGTTCTCTTTCTTGAAATCAAAGGCGGCTAAGCTTTGGTGGCAGCGACAGTCTACATTTGACATCTCTTTTTCCACTGGTTCTCTTTCTTGAAATCAAAGGCAGCTAAGCTTTGGTGGCATCGACAGTCTAAATTTGACATCTCACTGAGAAAATAGATTTTACTACTTGTACACAGTCCCTGTATTGAGGGATTTTACAATAGTGTCAATGGATCTCATTTCCCCTAAATTATCTGCAAAATGCAGACTCACACAGGAATGTCATAGTTTTTATATTTGACATACATTTTCATCATTAAAAAGTAGCCAATCAGTTTCTCCAAATGTCATGTTGATTAGTTAATGTGAGATTACATCACTGTCAAAATGTGACACCTTTTACACATATAGACTGGCACCGGCAGCTGGTGTGCCCGATGGACGTGGCCCTCAACCCAACTCAATTCAACTTAGGCTATTTGAGATCTTTATGCTTTATCTTAAAACCTTTTATTTTCCCATTTCAGGAAATGGTGGGGGTGTTGGAAGGATGTTGATGCCATCTAATGGATATGGATACAAGGGAAATGGTAAGTTGTGTGAAGAGGTTGCTGTCGGCTGCTTGGTCTGTACATTATGTGCATTAGGGTAAATATGTGATAACTGGTATGGTAGTCTGACCTGGGTCAAATCATTTCAAATACTTTGAACATTTGCTTGAGTCTGCCTGGAGTGCAGGGTTTTCAATTCTTTGACATTTGTTATTGGTGCATTAAGCCAGGCAAGCTCAAACAAAGTGTTTGAAACAATTTTGAAGTATTTGAAACCTAGGTCTAATGGTAATAACAGTTGCCATACTAATTGTAGGATATTTATTAACTAGGCAAGTCTCTCTTTTAAAAAACATGTTACTGAATTGGGAAAAAAGCTCAAATTCAAGATAGGGTTTCTTTACAGAAACAGGGCTTGTCTGTCCGCCGTAAATAGAAAACAAATTGTGCAGGCTACTTTTATGTCCGTTTTAGATTATGGTGATATTATTTATATGCATGCATCGGCAAACACATTAAAACCACTGGATGCTATTTACCATTGTGCTATCAGGTTTATCACGGGTAATAGTTACAAAACTCATCACTGTATCCTATATCAATATGTGGGTTGGGCCTCTCTATCTGTGAGGCGAGAGCAACATGCTCTTTTGTTTATTGATAAAGCACTTCTTTTAAAACGACCTCCATATATATCATCATTAATTTCAACTAGATATACTCATTTTAAAACCAGATCACAGATGTGGATTACATTAGAGACTCCTGCAGTCTCCACAGAGTTGGGAAGGACTGCCTTCAGTTCCTTTGCACCTTATTTATGGAACAAACTGCAGATCCAACTTAAGTTAGACACTCTGGTGTCCCTTGCCAATTTCAAAAATGTTATGGAGGATCAATATGATGTTGTCTGTGATTGTTTCTGTTGAATTGTGTCTTTGTTTTGTATGTTTTGAAATGTTCTTGTCTGTATGCCTAGAACTGTACATGTCAACATGTTTACACAGGGCACAGCCGTAAAAGAGATCCAGGTCTCAGTCTGTTTTCCCTGTTAAAATAAAGATAAAATAAAAAAGTCAGTTAAGAACAAATTCTTATTTACAACAATGGCCTACCCTGGCCAAACCCTAACCCAGACAACGCTGGGCCTATTGTGTGCCACCCTATGGGACTTTCAATCACAGCCAGTTGTGATACAACTGGGAGCCCAGTGGTGCAACAAATGAACAAGGGGCTAAACCTAATGGTAGATTTAAAAAAAATCATTGTGAATCTGCTTTATTTTGTCAGAGAGGATTGAGTTTGTGAAACAGTGTTGTATAATCATGTTTGGTATAACACTGTATGATCCCAATTGAAGTTTCTGGTGCTTGAGGTTGACTGCCCGATGGACAGGGGGCTAAACCCAATGGTAAATCCACCCTATTTTGTGTGTGTTTTTTAAGGCACACAGGCAGCCAATTTCTGATATTTTTTTACTACTAATTGCTCTTTTGACCAATCAGATCAGCGTTTTGCCAATAATTGGGCAAAAGATCAGAATGGGCTGCTTGTGTAAACGCAGCCTAAGAGTTTACATCCTACTGTATATCAACAACTTGAATGCTTGACTATTGACCAGTAGGTGTCATGTCCTAATCATTGTCTTGTAAACATTGTCAAATCAGCAAAAGGGTCAATCCACCAAATGAATACCTTTTGTGTCCCTTTGAAATTTTAAGTAGAAATGTGCACCAATATTGAATATTAAAAGTGCCCTTTTTAATATACTGTATACCACATGGAAACATTAAATACATCAGATTTTGTATATGAATGAAGACTTGCTAAAGTGCCAAAATTCTGCATTTTGACATGCTCCACTGTGTACCCTGTTATTTCTCTGAAGATTTGAACCCACTTAACCCCAACATTTCTCCCAATTCTCATCAGCCCTCGCTATTTTGTTGCTTTGACAGTCATTTCTGAAGATTATTATTTATTTAATGTGATTAGTGATTCATCTAATCACATGAAATGTCTGTCCCTCATTTTAAGTGCCTAAGAACACCAACGTAACCTATCTGAATGACTAACGCCCCGTAGCACTCACATCTGTAGCCATGAAGGGCTTTGAAATACTGCTCATGGCTCACATTAACACCATCATCCTAGAAACCCTGGACCCACTCCAATTCGCATACCTCCCCAACAGATCCATAGATGACTCAATCTCTATTGCACTCCACACTGCCCTTTCCCACCTGGACAAAAGGAACACCTACATGAGAATGTTGTTCACTGACTACAGCTCCACGTTCAACACCATAGTGCCCTCCAAGGTCATCACTAAGCTAAGGACCCTGGGACTGAACACCTCCCTCTGCAACTGGATCCTGGACTTCCTGATGAGCCGCGCCAAGGTGGTGAGGGTAGGCAACAACACGTCTGCCATGCTGATCCTCAACACAGGGGTGCGTGCTAAGTCCCCTCTTGAACTCCCTGTTCACCCATGACTGCGTGGCCGCACACGACTGCAACATCATCATTAAGTTTGTCGACGACTTGGCGGTGGTAGGGCTGATCACCGACGACGATGAGACAGCCTATAGGGAGGAGGTCAGAGACCTGTCAGTGTGGTCCCAGGACAACAACCTCTCCCTCAATGTGGGCAATACAAAGGAGCTTATCTTGGACTACAGGAAACGGAGTGCTGAACACCCCCCATTTACATCTACGGGGCTGTAGTGGAGCGGGTCAAGAGCGTCAAGTTCCTCGGTGTCCACATCACTAAGGACCTATCATGGTCCAATCACACCAACACAGTTGTAAAGAGGGCACGACAATGCCTCTTCCCCCTCAGGATATGGTGACTATTATTTTTTAAATATATATAGTGAGGAAAAAATGTATTTGATCCCCTGCTGATTTTGTACGTTTGCCCACTGACAAAGAAATGATCCGTCTATAATTTTAAAGGTAGGTTTATTTGAACAGTGAGAGACAGAATAACAACAAAAAAATCCAGAAAAAACGCATGTGAAAAATGTTATGAATTGATTTGCATTTTAATTAGGGAAATAAGTATTTGACCCCTCTGCAAAACAATGACTTAGTACTTGGTGGCAAAACCCTTGTTGGCAATCACAGAGGTCAGACGTTTCTTGTAGTTGGCCACCAGGTTTGCACACATCTCAGGAGGGATTTTGTCCCACTCCTCTTTGCAGATCTTCTCCAAGTCATTAAGGTTTCGAGGCTGACGTTTGGCAACTCGAACCTTCAGCTCCCTCCACAGTATTTCTATGGGATTAAGGTCTGGAGACTGGCTAGGCCACTCCAGGACCTTAATGTGCTTCTTCTTGAGCCACTCCTTTGTTGCCTTGGCCGTGTGTTTTGGGTCATTGTCATGTTGGAATACCCATCCACGACCCATTTTCAATGCCCTGGCTGAGGGAAGGAGGTTCTCACCCAAGATTTGACGGTACATGGCCCCGTCCATCGTCCCTTTGATGCGGTGAAGTTGTCCTGTATCCTTAGCAGAAAAACACCCCCAAAGCATAATGTTTCCACCTCCATGTTTGACGGTGGGGATGGTGTTCTTGGGGTCATAGGCAGCATTCCTCCTCCCCCAAACATGGCGAGTTGAGTTGATGCCAAAGAGCTCCATTTTGGTCACATCTGACCACAACACTTTCACCCAGTTGTCCTCTGAATCATTCAGATGTTCATTGGCAAACTTCAGACGGGCATGTATATGTGCTTGCGGGCGCTGCAGGATTTCAGTCTATCACGGCGTAGTGTGTTACCAATTGTTTTCTTGGTGACTATGGTCCCCGCTGCCTTGAGATCATTGACAAGATCATCCTGTGTAGTTCTGGGCTGATTCCTCACCGTTCTCATGACTCCACGAGGTGAGATCTTGCATGGAGCCCCAGGCCGAGGGAGATTGACAGTTCTTTTGTGTTTCTTCCATTTGCGAATAATCGCACCAACTGTTGTCACCTTCTCACCAAGCTGCTTGGCGATGGTCTTGTATCCCATTCCAGCCTTGTGTAGGTCTACAATCTTGTCCCTGACATCCTTGGAGAGCTCTTTGGTCTTGGCCATGGTGGAGAGTTTAGAATCTGATTGATTGATAGCTTCTGTGGACAGGTGTCTTTTATACAGGTAACAAGCTCAGATTAGGAGCACTCCCTTTAAGAGTGTGCTCCTAATCTCAGCTCGTTACCTGTATAAAAGACACCTGGGAGCCAGAAATCTTTCTGATTGAGAGGGGGTCAAATACTTATTTCCCTCATTAAAATGTAAATCAATTTATAACATTTTTCACATGGGTTTTTCTGGATTTTTTTGTTGTTATTCTGTCTCTCACTGTTCAAATAAACCTACCATTAAAATTATAGACTGATCATTTCTTTGTCAGTGGGAAAACGTACAAAATCAGCAGGGGATCAAATACTTTTTTCCCTCACTGTATATATAAAAAAGAAACATTGTACATCGAATAGTTGAATCAAAGTGTAAAAGCAGACAAGCTGGTTCTTCTCTTTTGGGTCATTCTCTGGTGTTTTGTGGTGGAAAACTGAGCGGGTCGAGTATAAGATGTTAACCATATATAGGCTAGAAATGTTTTACAATTATTTATTTTTTGTGAAGCTTGCATTCAATTGCCCCTCCCTGTTACACTCAACAAGCTTCCATTCCCCCTGTCACAAGGGGATTCATGGCTTATTTTAAGATGAAATCGTCTACCCTGTTACGGTCAACCCTGTTACGGTCAACCCTGTTACTTTATTTGGCACTTAATAGACACTTACAATAGTCCTTTTTTTATTTAACCTCTTGAAATGGGACAACAGGTTTTTTATTAAGTTGTGCTCTTTATGATAATGTTTAAATCAGGTGAAATAAAACCTTTTTTTTGGTTACACTACCCCAAAAATACTAATTTGGTGGAACGAACCATAACGCGATGTATAACATTTATACCTGTAATGCCAATGCTAACATTTTATGTGTTCATAATTTTCATATGTTATACAGTATATGTTTGTAACACCTGGGTGTTCTTTAGGTTACCGTGCTGGAGCTGGGGTGCCCAATGGAAACAGTGCAAAACCCAATGGTAAATACTCACTTCGCACTGTGTTTTTCTGTTTACACTATGTTTCTTGCACAGTACTACAGTTGGAAAACATGTTTTGGTTGGTGTTGAATTGATGACCTCTCATCAGTGTATGTACAGCAGGGTTGGTGGGGTGTGACACGTTGTTCCATGAGAGTTGAGTTTATTCAATAGCTAAATGACATATGGAGGGTTTACACCTGTGGAGTGCAGGGATTTAATCTACATGCAATGTTTGTTTTATTTATATAGGTTTTGGTGCTCCTGCAGCTGTGTCCAATGGAAATGGTGCTAAACTCAATGGTTAATCTCCCTTTTTTCTTTCAATGCCAATTTCTCGTGAAAGCAAGTAGTCTGCATTAGTACTTTTTCAGAGATTAAGTAAGTGATACAACTTTGACCATTGGTTTTAATCTGTCTGATCTCTAGGTTATTATGGTGCTCCTGCAGCTGTGCCTAATGGAAATGGTGCTAAACCCAATGGTAAATGACCTCCGTATCTGTACTATGTCATATCGGATTTATTTGTTGATCTGGTACAATCATGCATTTTCTGTAACACTGTGACATCCCTGTTGAAGGATATGGTGCTCCAGCCGCTGTACCCTATGGTCAAAAGTCAAAAGGTAAATCACATATTTTTTCTTTGAGTATCAATTTTGTGTTTTAGTCATTTATACTGGTATTAGGTTTTCAGAGGTTCAGTAAGTGACACATGTACCATTTGGTTTGTTTGAGTTAACATCTGTCTGATCTCTAGGTTATGGTGCTCCTGCAGCTGTGCCTAATGGAAATGGTGCAAAGCCCATTGGTAAACAATTGTCTTTGTATGCCATTTAGTCTTAGGCTATAGCAAGTATATTCATATTTTGTTTTCAGAGGTTCAGTAAGTCACACAACTACCATGTGGTTTGAGTTAACAATTGTCTGATCTCTAGGTTATGGTGCTTCTGCAGCTGTGCCCAATAGAAAGGATGCTAAACACAATGGCAAATTATCCCCTTATCTGTACTATGCCATATCAGATGTATTTGTTTATCTGGTACAATCGTGCTTTTTCTGTAACACTGACATCCCTGTGGCAGGCTATAGTGCTCCAGCTGCTGTACCCAATGGAAATGGTCAAAAATCTAAAGGTAAATAATTTTTTTCTTTGAGTATCAATTTAGTATTTTAGTAATTATATTGGTATTCAGAGGTTCAGTAAGTGGCACAAGATGAATTAACATCTGTCTTATCTCTAGGTTATGGTGCTCCTGCAGCTGTGCCTAATGCAAATGGTGCTAAGGCCAATGGTAAACCTCCTTGGCTTTGTTTCTGTCCATATCTAGATCATTCATGGTGAATTAGCAGTATATAATAATTGTTTTGTTGTGACAACTGTGTTATTTCCAGGTTATGGTGCCGGTTACGGTGCTGCTCCGGCTGCTGTGCCCAATGGACAAGGAGCTAAGCACAATGGTACGCCTAAATTAATTTTGTAAAGTGTGTTTAAATATCAATAGAATTGTATAATATTGTTTAAATATAAATTTATAAAAATAAGTTGTTTGGTGTCATTTACCTGAAACCTCTAGGTCAAGGAGCTGCAGCCGGTGCACCCAATGGACATGGTGCGCCGAATCCAAATGGTGTGTGTTGTACTCGTGTTGTACTCATGTGTTGTACTTAAGAGTCTGTACAACTAAAATTGGCATATAGATGGGTTGGTTGTTTAGCAACAAAACTGATACTTGCGCAACTATGCGGCAAAACAGACTTGGTTGGCTTAGATTGTTGACAACAGGTCAACTATATTTTGTCCCCAATGTTTATGGAAAGCATAAATACATCTGCACAATATTTCTCAAATACATTATTAGTTGTTGGTTAGCTAGCGAATTTAAGTAATATTAGCATTGACATGAAATGAGTCAAAACACCTCAAAACAAGACATCGTATCAAGAACAAGATGAAACTATCTGAAACGAGCCACTTACGATTCCCCACATGGCAGTTTCTTGTCATTGTTGCTAACTATCTGGCCATCAGAATCACAACAACATATGGCCTTTTGCCCCATTGAAGCTTGTGCATCGTTTTCGTGACGTTGTCAACCCACCTATATATTGCCAATATTCATTCAGCATGACTAAATTAATAAGTTTACACTAGCACTGGATGCTAGTCTTGTTACATGATTAAGTAGCTTGCCTCATCTTTTCCAAGATTACTTCTGCATGTCCGTGTGTGTTTAATGGTGGAGGAGTTTGAGTTAAGTCACAGCATGTTGTTTTGTGTATTGTATGTGTTTCACAGCTGGCATGAAAGGACCCTTGAAAGGATACGGCCGACCACCTTTTGGTGCAGGTAAAGTACTGTGTTCTCTAACCACCCACCATTTCTTTATAGCATAATAATCTATAATATATCACAATGACCACATATTTGCTCCTTTGTTATTGTTTTGGTATCAGGTGCTTCTCTTGGAATGGGGGCTCGAAAGGGTCTGGGGGTACCTCAACTAGCTGCAAACAGGAGGGGAGGTAAGTGAGAAACTGAAAATTGTGTATATGAATTCACTTTTTATAGATGCTTGTTTTAACTAACTATTAATGTTGTAATTTGTGTTTCCAGTGTTTGGCAGTAATGGGTATGGCGGGAATGGATATGGCGCACAGCCAATGAATGGTGAGTCAATACAAAACTCTATCTTAACTATTACATTATTTTACTAATCATTTGGAATATTATAGTATATCCTTGTATACTGTTGACCCTTGTCCATTGTCTAACCAGGCTACAGGCCAAATGGTGCCTATGCCAGGGCTGGTCTTGGCATGGGTGGTGGCCTTTCGGCTGGATACTCTAATGGAGGAGGCCAAAAAGGACCCACGCAGGGTAAGCTTAGCATTGTGTTTGAATAAGTCTTTCTCAGCTGTTGATATGAAAAGCTTTGTTTATTTACACCATTTGTGATTCTCTCTGTAGGTTACAGTGGTCCCAATGGACAAGGTGTTAAACCCAATGGTAAATCTCCCTTTTTCTTTATATGCACATTTTGTGCTTTACCAAGTTAGTATCTTTTACGATATTCAATAAGGCTATACACATACTTTTTTACTATTTGAAGGATGCCACTCTTCACATTTCTCACTTCGCCATAGTGTGGAAGTTTGGGTTTGGATCAATATTTTGTCAATCATGGTAAAAGGAAAAAAGATTAGCTGTAGCATTTGAATTATGTCTCTGCAACCCATGTATTCTACATACTTAAACTTGATTTGGGCATTCAATTTATGGGACATTGCAACTCAATAGATGCTAGTCAGCCTGCAAAGTATACACTTCTAAGGTAAGTTAAATACATTACATGACAAAAGTATGTGGACACCTTCTCGTCGACCATCTTATTCCAAAATCGTGGGCATTAATATGGAGTTGGTTCCCCCTTTGCTGCTATAACAGCCTCCACTCTTCTGTGAAGGGTTTCCACTATATGTTGGAACATTACTCCGGGGACTTGCTTCCATTCAGCCGCAAGAGCATTAGTGAGGTCAGGCACTGATGTTGGGCGATTAGGCCTGGCTCGCAGTCGGTGTTCCAATTAATCCCAAAGTTGGGTGATGGGGTTGTGGTGAGGGCTCTGTGCAGGCCAGTCACGTTCTTCCATATCGATTTCAACAAACCATTTCTGTATGGACCTCGCTTTGTGCACGACGACATTGTCTTGCTGAAATAGGAAAGGGTCTTTCGCAAACTGTTGCCACAAAAGTTGGGAGCACAGAATAGTCTAGAATGTCATTCTATGCTGTAGCGTTAATATTTCCCTTCACTGGAACTAAGGGGCCTAGCCCGAACCATGAAAAACAGCCCCGGACTATTGTTCCTCCTCCACCAAATGTTATAGTTGGCACTAGGTAGCATTCTCCTAGAATCTGCCAAACCCAGATTCGTCTGTTGGATCGCGTTTCAACTGCTCCAAAGTCCAATGGCGGCGAGCTTTACACCACTCCAGCCAACGCTTGGCATTGCACATGGTGATCTTAGGCTTGTGTGCGGCTGCTCGGCCATGGAAACCCATTTCATGAAGCTCCTGACTGGTTGAGAGAATGCCAAGAGTTTGCAAAGCTGCAAAGGGTGGCTACTTTGAGTAATCTCAAATATATAAAATATATTTTGATTTGTTTAACACTTTTTTGGTTACTACATTATTTAATAGTTTTCATGTCTTCACTATTATTCTACAATGTAGAAAATAGTAAAAAAAATGTAAGAAAAACCCTTGAATGAGTATGTGTGTCCAAACTTTTGACTGTTACTATATTTACAGTGTATTTGGAAAGTATTCAGACCTCTTTACTTTTTCCACATTTTGTTACGTTACAGCCTTATTCGAAAATGGTTTAAATAGTTTTTTCCCACTCATCAATCTACACACAATACCCCATTTAGACAAAGCAAAAACTGGTTTTTAGACTTTTTTGTAAAATGTGTGTAAAAAACATATCACATTTCCATAAGTATTCAGACCCTATGCTCAGTACTTTGTTGAAGCATCTTTGGCAGCGATTACTGCCTCGAGTCTTCTTGGGTATGATGGTACAAGCATGGCACACCTGTATTGGGGAAGTTTCTCCCATTTCTTCTCTGCAGATCCTCTCAAGCTCTGTCAGGTAGGATGGGGAGAGTCTCTGCACAGCTATTTTCAGGTCTCTCCAGAGATGTTCGATCGGGTTCAAGTCTGGGCTCTGGCTGGGCCACTCAAGGACATTCGCAGAAGCCACTCCTGCATTGTTTTGGCTGTGTGCTTAGGGTCGTTTTCCTGTTCAAAGGTGAACCTTCACCCCAGTCTGAGGTGTTGAGCGCTCTGGAGCAGGTTTTCATCAAGGATCTCTGTACTTTGCTATGTTCGTCTTTCCCTCGATCCAGACTAGTCTCCCAGTCCCTGCCACTGAAAAACATTCCCACAACTTGATGCTGCCACCACCATGCTTCACCATAAGGATGGTGCCACGTGAAAAGTCACTGAGCTCTTCAGTAAGGTCATTCTACTGCCAATGTATTCTTTGGAGATTGCATGGCTGTGTGCTCGATTTTATACATCTGTTAGCAACGGGTGTGGCTGAAGTAGCCAAATCCACTAATTCACATACTTTTGTATATATGGGATGTATAGACATTATGGACGGAATGTGGATAGAATATGTACTATATATGAAGAATACGTAGATAGAATAGTATATGTGCAGCAATATTTTAATAGGATGGCCTTGACAAGAATACAGTACAGTGGGGCAAAAAAGTATTTAGTCAGCCACCAATTGTGCAAACGTGGCTGGGTCTTTCAGCATGACAATGATCCCAAACACACCGCCCGGGCAACGAAGGAGTGGCTTCGTAAGAAGCATTTCAAGGTCCTGGAGTGGCCTAGCCAGTCTCCAGATCTCAACCCCATAGAAAATCTTTGGAGGGAGTTGAAAGTCCGTGTTGCCCAGCGACAGCCCCAAAACATCACTGCTCTAGAGGAGATCTGCATGGAGGAATGGGCCAAAATACCAGCAACAGTGTGTGAAAACCTTGTGAAGACTTACAGAAAACGTTTGACCTCTGTCATTGCCAACAAAGGGTATATAACAAAGTATTGAGAAACTTTTGTTATTGACCAAAAACATATTTTCCACCATAATTTGCAAATAAATAAATAAAAAATCCTACAATGTGATTTTATGGATTTCTTTTTCTCATTTCGTCTGTCATAGTTGAAGTGTACCTATGATGAAAATTACAGGCCTCTCTCATCTTTTTAAGTTGGAGAACTTGCACAATTGGTGGCTGACTAAATACTTTTTTGCCCCACTGTATATACATACAGTACCAGTCAAGTTAATACACACCTGCTCATTCCAGGGTTTGTCTTTATTTTTACTATTTTCTACATTTTAGAATAATAGTGGAGACATCAAAACTATGCATCATACAGGGATAATTTCTGTATTTTGAAAGTTACATCCCGCAATTCAATTCTGCCATGAGGCAGAGAGAGAACTTTGCCTTTTTAAAGCTTAAATTACAGTGCATTTATGTAAAAACAAAATATATATAAAAAAATTGGTGAATACAAGAAGTGTTGAGTTAAACTATAATTGGTGGAGTACTGTGGATGCCAATATCCCTGTGAGCCTCCCAGACCCATGTTGCCCCAGGTTAAGAACATAAATTGTAGATTAATATTAGTACATTGTATTACACCCTCTAAACGTACTCAAAGGACCCCTGTGCCAAAATTAGTTTAATCTGTTCTTAGTAATATTCATTAAAAAAATGAAATGTAAAAAAATACACTGTGTACAAAACATTAAGGACACCTGCTCTTTCCATGACAGACTAACCAGGTGAATCCAGGTGAAAGCTATGATCCCTTATTGATGTCACTTGTTAAATTCACTTCAATCAGTGTAGATGAAGGGGAGGAGACAGGTTTAATGACGGATTTGTAAGCTTTGAGACAATTGAGACATCCATGAGACATGGATTATATGTGTATCCCATTCAGAGGGTGAATGGGAAAGACCAAAGATTCAAGTGCCTTTGAACGGAGTATGGTAGTAGGTGCCAAGCATAAAGAACTGCAACGCTGCTGGGTTTTCACTCTCAACAGTTTCCCGTATAAAAAATGGTCCACCACCCAAAGGACATCCAGCCAACTTGACACAACTGTGGGACGCGTTGGAGTCAACATGGGCCAGCATCCCTGTGGGCTGTTCTGAGGGCACTTTGAGGAACCCTGGCATGAACATTGGTCTGAATCTGTCTGATCTCTAGGTTATGGTGCTCCTGCAGCTGTTCCAAATGGAAATGCTGCTAAAAAAAACAAAGGTAAATCTCCCTTTTTTTCTTTGTATGCTAATTTTGTGTTTTACCAAGTATTTTAGTATTATCTTATGCTTGGAGGTTCAGTAAGGGAAACATGGTTCTGCTGTGCCCAATGGAAATGGTGCCAAGCAAATGGTAAACCGCCTTGGCTCTGTTTCTGTTAATTCTAGATAATTAATGTTGAATTAGCAGTATATTATAATTAGGTGTGCTTGCTGAAAGCAAGAACAACAGCTGAAATCTGACATATTTATTATTCGCCTTCCGCTGCCACCTGTAGCACCAAAACCATCAAAGCTACTAATACCAAAAACAACTATAAAATGTACAAGCTGATTTGTCTTCAGGTTGCTAGAAATACACTTCTTGATACTAATTATACTTTTCACACTACAACCATATTTGCATAAATCCCAATGCATTTCAATGGCCATAGACTTGAATGGTAAAAAAATATACACAAATGGAGACATCTCCTATTTCAACTAATGTTGAAATTTGCAGACTGACTAAACAGATTGCTTATATACAGCTTTTTGTTACTATTTGTAATTTGAATCATAACAATTTGTCATTTGCATAAACGGTCTATAGGCTTTAATGGGAAGTATTTGGATTCGCCACTGCTCAACCGTTTATTCTACAAACACCACTCTAACGTTGAAATGTGTAGACTGACTCAACTAATATTGGTTTTAAAAAGCTTTTTGAATATATTTATACTTCTACATTTACTTAAAAGCTCCATAGGCTATGATTGGTACATTTTGCTTTTCCTCACTTCTCTTGAACCGTTAAAGTTACAAACACCAAACGTTGACATGTACAGATTGACTGAACTTAGATTGCTTGTAAAAAATATTGTTGATACTATTTGTACTTTTAACCCTAACCATTTTATATTTGCAATAAATGCTCCGTAGACTTCAATGGTCAAAATGGATCCGACACCTTTCTTGAACCATTTATGCTACGAACACCAAACTACTGCTGACGTGCTGACTGACTCAACTGCTTGTCAAAAGATTGTTGATACTATTTGTACTTTTTGTACTAGAACTATTTTAAATTTGCACTATTTTAAATTTGCATCCATAGTCTACAGAAAGGCACATTTTGAGTTTGCCAATGCTCTTGATCCGTTTAAGCTACAAACACCGAACCAACGTTGAAATATGCAGACTGACCAAACTTAGATTGCTTTAACACATATTTTTGCATCCGTTCATAATGTATAATCTATAAAGCTTGTTGTATTCCCAGTTCAATGGCAGAATGCAGGCTTCAACATTCTAAACTGAGATCACTGCTACAGAACTTTCAAAATGTTCAAAAACATTTTGACAGCTTTAAAACACATTTCAAGGCTTATGATGCTATAGGGTGCATTTGTAAATTCACTCTGGCTGTCTATTCCGATTTCAGAGCGCTCTCATCTGAGTGCAGAATAACTGATTAATTTACGACTGCTCAACACCCGTTGAATATGGCCGGTGTCAGTAAACGTTGGCAAAAAAGTGTCATTAAATTGTTGCCAGCAGCACAGTTACAGTCACCAACGCTCTGGATAACATGAAAACAGCCCAACCAGCTCTGCTAGGGCAAGTAAAATGGTCAGAGTGAGGTGTTCTCTCCTTTGTGTCTGGAAGTAGCTATCAAGCTAGCCAACGTTAGCCAGTTAGCTTGCGTGCTTGACTGCCGTTGTGAGGTCACAACACTCGGATCAATCCTACTCCTTGGCCAGAGTGTCCAGTGTGCGCTCTAAACGCTCTGAGATAACAGATAACACTCTGAATTTATGAACGCCCAGAGTGCACTCTGAGCACACTCCGGCACTCCAGAGTGAATTTACAAACACACCCATAGTACTCCCTCTAGCCTACTATACTAACTCACTATAGTAACTCCACACTACAGCCCACCACACAACTGACCCATGGGCCTATTACAGCCCTATTACTACCATTGCTACTACTAACATTACTACTACAGTCACCACCACTACTATTTCACAACAATAAATACTTTAAGACATGCAAGCACACACATTTTCTTTAGAAAATGTCATTTTCTAGTTGTTTTTGTTGTGACAACTGTGTTATTTATAGGCTATGGTGCTGGAGCTGATGTGCCAAATGGACAAGGTGCAAACCCAACCAAAACAGTTCTGTGTTTGTCAATTTATCGTTAGTGTTTTAGCATATATCAGTATTATGTTTTCAGAGGTTACGTGACACAACTACCAGTTGGTTTGAGTTAACATTTGTCTGGTTTCTAGGTTATAGTGCTGGAGCTGGTGTACCCAATGGACAAGGAGCTAAACCCAGTGGTAATGTAAACCCCTACATTGGTGCTACAATCACAGCTATTAAAGATGCCATTGCCAAGTGAAATTCCTATTGAGACTGTTTTATAACTACATGTAGTCCAAGGATTCTTGAAAGATGGGACAATCCCAATAAATAATTTTTTTTTAATATTAACAACATTGTAAATATACTCCATCAGACACCATAAAAGGCATTTACAAAAAAGTGTTTAAAGACCTTGATTGTTTCATTCTAACATTAGATTATTCAAATATGTAACCCAATAGTAAGTCCCCCCTGGAATTTTGTTTGTGGAGTTTCCTAAATCTTATGATTGTTGTTGTTGAACCATGTAATTCAAGGACCCAATTTTGTTTGAAATCTGTCACAATCATCTTTAAGTAAAAAGTTTTGAATGTATTCTTCCTGTGGGGATAACTTCAGGTTATGGTGGTGTACCCAATGGATATGGTCCCAGACCCAGTGGTAAGACTACAACGTTACTCAGTTGTATTAATTCCTTTTTTGTTCTATAGTTATGGTCATTTGATATCAAACCAGTTGTAATGACCATCTAAGACCATAAGTCAATGCATTTGTCTGTTTCTGATGCCTAGGGTATGGATATCCCAATGGTGGGGCAAAGGCACCCAAACCAGGTAAATATCAACAACACGTCCCAACCCATGTACGACCCGACCCGACTGATTTCAGATAGAAATGCGAGTTATAGACCTGTCATTCTCATTTAATGCAAGTCTGATAAGTGGTAGATCCTTTTTATGAGCGATACTTCTATGCTTTCCTTTCTGTAAGTTCTGTTTTTTTGTTTTTTACTTTCCGTTTTGTACATCAGCTTCAAACTGCTGAAACTATAATATTTTTGGTTATTGAAAAAATATTTCACAGCGTTTTAGATGGAACAATCTTGAGCCACCCATAAGAAAATATATGCACACATTACTGGAAGTCGCTTTGGATAAAAGTGTCTGCTAAATGACATATATTATACAATTGTATTATATATTATTATATACACTACCGTTCAAAAGTTTGGGGTCATTTAGAAATGTCCTTGTTTTTTAAAGAAAAGCAAATGTTTTGTCCATGAAAATAACTTAAAATTGATCAGAAATACAGTGTAGACATTGTTAATGTTGTAAATGACTATTGTAGCTGGAAACGGTTGATTTAAAATTAAAATAAAATTTAAAAAAATGGATTATCTACGTATGCGAAACTGTCTGCCTTCAGACTAGTTGAGTATCTGGAGCATCAGCATTTGTGGGTTTCTTCTGAAACTCGTCAGTCTATTCTTTTTCTGAGAAATTAAGGCTGTTTCATGCGAGAAATTGCCAAGAAACTGAAGATCTTGTACAACGCTGTGTACTACTCCCTTTACACAACAGCGCAAACCAGTCTCAACGTCAACAGTGAAGAGGCGACTCGTGGATGCTGGCCTTGAGCCCTATCTCAGACTGGCCAATAAAAAGAAAAGATTAAGATGGGCAAAAGAACACAGACATTGGACAGAGGAACTCTGCCTAGAAGGCCAGCATTCATTCCGGAGTCGCCTCTAAACTGTTGACGTATTAATGCTACATTAATTCTATTTGATCTCAAGGTTATGGTGCAGGAGCTGGTGTACCCAATGGATATGGAGCTAAACCTAATGGTAAATTAGTGTTTGAAAGTTTTTGAAAGTCCTGAAAAGTGTATTCAATATTATTTTTTTCTACACATAATACCCCATTTTTTTATATATATTTTTTTTTATTAAATACAGAAATATCTAATTGACCTAAGTATTCACACCCCTGAATCAATACTTTGTAGAAGTACCTTTGGCAGCAATTACAGCTGTGAGTCTTTCTAGTTTAAGTCTCAGAGCTTTCCACACCCAGATTGTGCAACAATTATTTTCCAAATTCTTCCAGCTCTGTGAAATTGGTTGTTTATCATTGCTAGACAACCATTTTCAGGTCTTGACATAGGTTTTCAAGTAGATTTATGTCAAAACTGTAACTTGGCCATTCGCGAACATTCTAGGTCTTCTTGGTAAGCAACTCCAGTGTCGATTTGGCCTTGTGTTTTAGGTTATTGTCCTGCTGAAAGGTGAATTCCTCTCCCAGTGTCTGGTGGAAAGCAGACTGAACCAGGTTTTCCTCTAGGATTTTGCCTGTGCTTAGCTTCATTCTGCTTCTTTTTTATCCTGAAACTGCCCAGTCCTTAACGATTACAAGCATACCCATAACATGATGCAGCCACCACTATGCTTGAAAATATGGAGAGTGGTACTCCATAATGTGTTGTATTGGATTTGCCCCAAACGTAACACTTTGTATTCAGGACAAAAAGTTAATTGATTTGCCACATTTTTTCTTTAGTGCTTTAGTGTTGCAAACAGGATGCATGTTTTTGAATATTTTTATCTGTACAGTCTTCCTTCTCTTCACTCTGTCAGTTAGGCTAATATTGTTGAGTAACTACAGTGTTGTTGATCCATCCTCAGTTTTCTCTTATCACAGCCATTAAACTCTGCAACTGTTTTTAATTCACCATTGGCCTCATGGTGAAATCTCTGAGCGGATATTCAATGTCTGCTTTTAAAAAAAAAAATTTTTTATCCATCTACCATTAGTTACACTTTGAGGTATTGGAAAACCTCCCTGGTTTTCCAATGCCTTTTTTAACCCATATATCAATAGTTACCCTTTGTGAGGCATTGGAAAACCTCCCTCGTGTTTATGGTTGAATCTGTGTTTGAAATTCACTCCTCGACTGAGGAACCTTACAATTATCTGTATGTGTGGGGTACAGAGATGAGGTAGTCATAAAACATTCATGTTAAACACTATTATTGCACACAGAGTCCATGCAACTTGTTGGGTTAAATACTTTTCAGCTTTTAATTTTGATTAATTTGTAAAGAATTCAAAAAAACCTAATTCTGCTTTAACATTATGGTGTATTGTGTGTAGGCCAGTGACAAAAATCTAAATGTAATCTATTTAAAATTCAGGTTGTAACACAAAATTTGTAAAAGGTAAAATGGTGTGAATACTTTCTGAAGGCACTGTATCTGATCTGTTGAGTAGGAAGTGTCTACATGAAAACTATTATGGTGAATTTGCAGTAGGTCGATTAGGACTTTTCAGTAGGTCTAAATCGTAATTGTTTTGTTGTTTCCAGGTTATGGTGCTGGAGCTGGTGTGTCCAATGGACAAGGAGCTAATGGTAAGTCTACCCTGGAAGTTTGTTTAGATTCCATCCCAGGTAATACATGTATCTTCTTGATTGTGCTGTAGCAAGTTGATATGTTACTGGTATATGTTGTAGGTTATGGAAATGGATCACCTCGACCTCAAAATACTAAAGGTGTCGGAGCAGGTGCACCCATTGGAGGAGCTAAAGCAGCAAATGGTGGTAAGCATTCATTATCAAAAGCTGCGATTGTGTAAATGTTAAGAACTACGCCCCTATGCACTGTATGTTTGAACATTTTAATTATTTAAAATAAAACATTTGCTCACTCTATCTGATGTTTGTCATTTTCCAATGTTTGTCAAATTGCCTCTTTGATCTTAACTTATTGGTCATAAGCAATGTATATTGTAATGCGCACTTGATTTGTGAGTCAGTATTTTTACACTCTTGTGGTTCATAGGGTATGGTGTTCCTGCTGGTGTACCCAATGGACATTTGGCTAAAGTAGTCAATACTGGTAAATGCTCCATGTTGTCTGATTGTGGCCTCAGCTTTTAACCAGTTTGCTGAGTACATTTTGTTCTGTATGGTTGAGTTTATCTTGTATGTGGTTTGTCTCAGCATGTCTTACAATATGTGTCTTCTAATCTAATATGGGTGAAACTAGAAGTATGTTGTTTAAAGCATGTTTTCAGTTTCTTGCATGTTGTAATTTGTGTCAATCGGTCTGTACTGTACAGTTTGTCTTTATATGTGGTTTGTCTCAGAGTAACTGTACTAAGGTATTATGGTGCATGCGTTTTATTTTCTAAGCAATAATTGAGCAGTATTGCATTTCAGATTTCAAGCATGTCTTCCTGTTCTACTTATGCATGTGCTGTATGTCTGTCGTGGTTTGTGTTAATCGGTAAGACGTCCCTTGTTTGTTTTTATCTCCTCTAAATTATCATGTCAAGATACTGTCATACTGCATGTTTCACTGTTGCACTTTTCACTGATTAGTTATCTTTTAGTTGGTACAAAGCTACTGTGTTTTGGTTCCCAGGTTACGGCATGCCAAATGGATACAGCATGTCAAATGGTCAGGGTACTAAAGGTGTTGGTGGACCGAATGGAAAGGGCCCCAAAGGTGAAGTTCTTACTGCTGAAGCACCAAGCCTTGCACCAGCACCCGAGCCAGGACTTGTAGTACCTGAGCCAACAAAGGGTGTAGCTCTATTCGTTCCACAAGGGAAGACATACCCTAAGCCAGCACCATTTCCACAAGGGAAGCTTTTCCCTAAGCCAGTACCTATGGTACCACAGGCAAAGAGTCCAAGGACAGCGCCAGAGCCAGCACCGGTTCCACAAGGAAAGACATACCCTAAGCCCGCACCAGAGCCAGCAATGGTTCCACAAGGGAAGACATACGCTAAGCCAGCACCACAGCTAGCACCTGTCGTTCCACAAGGAAAGCCGTGCCCTAACAAAGCACCAGAGGCAGCACCAGTTTCACAAGGGAAGACATCCCCGAAGCCAGCCCCAAAGCCAGCAGCTGTAGTACCACAGGCAAAGAGTCCGAAGCCAGCGCCAGTTCCACAAGGGAAGTCATACCCTGAGCCAGCACCTGTCGTTTCACAATGGAAGCCGTACCCTGAGCCAGCACCTGTCATTTCACAATGGAAGCCGTACCCTATGCCAGCACCTGTGGTTCCACAAGGAAAGACGTACCCTAAACTAGCACCAGAGCCAGCATCACAGGCAAAAAGTCCAAAGCCAGTGGCACCAGCCGTGCCCCAAGGAAAGAGTCCCAAAGTACCAAACATGGGTAAAACTCTACTATTCTCTGCATGTCCATGAGGTGGTGTGCCATGTTAATGGCATGCTTCGTATTTAGTTAGAATTTGTATGACACTGGCCAAGGGGTGTAAAAACATCCGATTTTCTTAAAGCATGTGAGTAGCTAGCTATGGAAATAACCTGTATTGAAATGGATTATCCTTACATAAACAGGATAATGGTTTGGGATGTTCAATCCAAGGGAGAATATTTTTAAATCAACCTTTACTTGGTGATTCTTCCTTCTTGACTTGGAAGGAACCGTTGTCTTCTGAATTCCCATGGCTAGTTGCAGGTGTATTTTGGAATTTAGGAAATGCTCTGTTAAAATAAATGTTTGTGCCATGAAGTAATCCAACAATGTACAGTGGGGTTCGCAATTATTGACACCCTTGATTAAAGATTAGCAAAAATTACTCTAAAATAAATAATACTGAGCTATATTGTATGCAAAAAAACATTTGGGAAACTGTTATTGTATACTCATACAATTGCTCATTGTATACTCATACAAAATATAGGGGTCAAAATTGACACCCCTATTTTCAATAACTTTCAATACCACACCTTGTGAGGATAATGACAGACTTTTTCTGAAATGTTTTATAGTTTGGAGAACACATTGGGAGGGATCTTAGACCATTCCTCCATACAGAATCCTTCCAGATCCTTGATATCCTTCGTCTGCGCTTATGAACTACACTCTTCAATTCAAACCACAAGTTTTCAATGGGTTTCAAGTCCGGAGACTGACATGGCCATTGCAAAATGTAGATTTTGTGGCCAATTAACCATTTCTTTGTTGATTTTGATCTGTGCTTGGGGTTGTTGTCTTGCTGGAAGATCCACTTTCAGCCAAGTTTCAGTCTCCTGGCAGAGGCAACCAGGTTTTTGGCAAAAATATCCTGGTACTGGGTAAGGTTTAAGATGCCGTTGACCTTAACAAGGGCCCCAGGATCAGTGGAAGCAAAATAGCCCCATCACATCAAAGATCCACCACCATATTTTACAGTAGGTACAGTGGTTCTTCCTTTAAAGGTTTTGAGCTTAAGCCGTTACCGTTTGTGGTAGATGGTGACAGATTGTGGTCAATTTCTGGCAACACCGGCTGGCACTTAAATAACGTGCCATAGAATTCTGCGGCACCCCGCAAGCTGTGCTGCAGAATGCCGCAACTTTTAAAGGAAGAACTACTATGTGGTCTTTTTCTGCTCATGCATTATAAATTAGACCCCAAACCCACCACTGGTGTGCGTGGCCAAAGAGCTCTATTTTCATGTAATCTGACCAAAGCACCGGTTCCAATCCAAGTATGGTGGTGGATCTTTGATGTTGTGGGGCTATTTTGCTTCCAATTTGATCTTCCAGCAAGACAACCCCAAGCACACATCAAAATCCACAAATAAATGGTTAATTGGCCACAAAATCAACATTTTGCAATGTCGGTCTCCGGACTTAAACCCCATTGAAAACCTGTGGTTTGAATTGAAGAGGGCAGTCCATAAGCGCAGACGAAATATATCAAGGATATGGAAGGATTCTGTATGGAGGAATGGCCTAGGATCCCGCCTAATGTGTTCTCCAAGTCATAAAACATTCTAGAAAAAGGCTCAGTGCCGTTATCCTTGCAGGTGAGCTATTGAAAACAGGGGTGTCAATAATTTTTACCTCTACCTTTTCTCTGAGCAATTGTATTAGTATGATATTTTTGAGCATACAATATAGCTCAGTATTTTTATGTTATTTTATACAGTCATTTTTGCTAATCTTTATCAAGGGTTTCAATCATTTTGGACCCCACTGTATACTGTATGCCACCATCTTTTCGAAAGCACAAATGTGCCTTCCAAGTCGAGAGTATCGCCAAGTTAAGGTTGGTTGAAAAATGATCTCCTTTGGATTGAACATCCCAAACCATAACGGCTGTTCATGGGAGGATAATCCATCGCGTTACTGGTTATTTCCATAGCTAGTGAGTAGCTTCACCACTCAAATCTGGTATGCTGTAAGTAGCATCATATATGGGTGAAAAGGCTGACACATTGTAGATTCCCAAATATCATTTTCTATCAGCAAAGGTCTAGCCAGTGATCATTTTCTGTACTAGGGACTGGATATCTTTAGTCCTTCTCTTTTTAGAAAGCACTGACCGGTCAGCAATGTCCTGTGGACAGGTACCCCGACAACAGTCAAGCACTCTAGTCTGAAGTTTTTTACACCCCTTTTCCCATGATCGGAAAATAGTCTACTACTATGGTACTCATGTTTAATGCATTCTAACATGTGCTATGTTATACTACATGTATGGTCAATCTGCATCACTTGTTGCTAATTTGCTAGTATAGAAATTGGCACTGTTTGAACATGTCAGTCTATTGAGTTATTTAAGAATTGTTCAATGAATCTCCTTTCTTATTCTAGGATCTGCTGTTTTTCCTATACAATGTCAATTCAAATGTTTTTTTCCCCCGATTAGTGGCTTCAGAAAATATTCATACCCCTTGACTTATTCCACATTTTGTTGTGTTACAGCCTGAATTAACTACACCATAATGAAAACATGGTTTTAGAAATGTTTGCACATTTATTGAAAATAAAATACAGAATTATCTAATTTACATAAGTATTCACACCCCTGAGTCAATACATGTTAGAAACAGCTTTGGCAGCAATTACAGCTGTGAGTTTTTAGTGGTATGTCTTTAAGAGCTTTGCACAATATTTTCTTTTTATTCTTCAAGCTCTGTCAAGTTGGTTGTTGATCATTGCTAGACAGCCATTTAAGTCTTGCCATAGATTTTCAAGCAGATTTAAGTCAGACTGTAACTCAGCCACTCAGGGACATTCACTGTCTTCTTGATAAGCAATTCCAGTGTAGATTTGGCCTTGTTTTAGGTTATTGTCCTGCTGAAAGGTGAATTCATCACCCAGTGTCTGGTGGAAAGCAGACTGAACCAGGTTTTCCTCTAGGATTTTGCCTGTGCTTAGCTTCATTCGGCTTCTTTTTTATCCTGAAACTGCTCAGTCCTTAACGATTACAAGCATACCCATAAAGATGCACCCGCCACTATGCTTGAAAATATGGAGAGTGGTCCTCAGTAATGTGTTGTATTGGATTTTCCCCAAACATAATTTCCCAAAGATAAGTTTATTGGATGCATGTTTTGGAATGGATTTTTTTCTTTCTGTATAGGCATCCTTCTTTTCCCTCTGTCAATTAGGTTAGTATTGTGGAGTTACTACAACATTGTTCCATCCTCAGTTTTCTCTTATCAAAGCCATTCAACTTTGTAACTGTTTTAAAATCACCATTGGCCTCATGGTGAAATCCCTGAGCGGTTTCCTTTCTCTCCGGCAACTGAGTGTCTGGGTGTATTGATACACCATCCAAAGTGTAATTAATAACTTCACCATACCCAAAGGGATATTCAATGTCTTATTTTGTATCATCTACCAATAGGTGCCGCCTTTGCGAGGCTTTGGAAAACCTCCCTACTCTTTGTGGTTTAATCTGTTTAAAATTCACTGCTCCACTGAAGGACCTTATAGATAATCAATCCAATCAATCAAATGTATTTATAAAGCCCTTCTTACATCAGCTGATGTCACAAAGTGCTGTACAGAAACCCAGCCTAAAACCCCAACAGCAAGCAATGCAGGTGTACAAGCACGGTGGCTAGGAAAAACTCCCTAGAAAGGCTGAAACCTAGGAAGAAACCCAGAGAGGAACCAGGCTATGAGGGGGTGGCCAGTCCTCTTCTGGCTGTGCCGGGTGGAGATTATAACAGAACATAGCCAAGATGTTCAAATGTTTATAAATGACCAGCAGGGTCAGATAATAATAATCACAGTGGTTGTAGAGGGTGCAACAGGTCAGCACCTCAGAAGTAAATGTCAGTTGGCTTTTCATAGCCGATCATTCAGAGTATCTCTACTGCACCTGCTGTCTCTAGAGAGTTGAAAACAGCAGGTCTGGGACAAGGTAGCACGTCCGGTGAACAGGTCAAGGTTCCATAGCCGCAGGCAGAACAGTTGAAACTGGAGCAGCAGCACGACCAGGTGGACTGGGGACAGCAAGGAGTCATCAGGCCAGGTAGTCCTGAGGCATGGAAATACTCCAGATATAACAGATTGACCCTAGCCCCCCGACACACAAACTATTGCAGCATAAATACTGGAGGCTGAGACAGGAGCGGTCGGGAGACATTGTGGCCCTGTCCGACGATACCCCCAGACAGGGCCAAAAAAGGCAGGATATAACCCCACCCACTTTGTCAAAGCACAGCCCCCACACCACTGGAGGGATATCTTCAACCACCAACTTACTATCCTGAGACAAGGCCGAGTATAGCCCACGAAGATCTCCCCCACTGCACGAACCCAAGGGGGGACGCCAACCCGGACAGGAAGACCACGTTAGTGACTCAAACCAATCAAGTGACGCACCCTCTCTAGGGACGGCATGGAAGAGCACCAGTAAGCCAGTGACTCAGGCCCCGTAATAGGGTTTGAGGCAGAGAATCCCATTGAAGAGAGGGGAACCGGCCAGGCAGAGACAGCAAGGGCGGTTTGTTGCTCCAGTGCCTTTCCGTTCACCTTCACACTCCTGGGCCAGACTACACTCAATCATAGGACCTACTGAAGAGATGAGTCTTCAATAAAGACTAAAATGTTGAGACAGAGTCTGCGGACCATTCCATAGGCAGACCATTCCATAAAAATTTTGCTCTATAGGAGAAAGCTCTGCCTCCAGCTGTTTGCTTAGAAATTCTAGGGACAGTAAGGAGGCCTGCGTCTTGTGACCATAGCGTATGTGTTGGTATGTACGGCAGGACCAAATCGGAAAGATAGGTAGGAGCAAGCCCATGTAAAGCTTTGTAGGTTGGCAGTAAAACCTTGAAATCAGCCCTTGCCTTAACAGGAAGCCAGTGTAGAGAGGCTAGCACTGGAGTAATGTGATCAAATGTTTTGGTTCCAGTCAAGATTCTAGCAGCCGTGTTTAGCACTAACTGAAGTTTATTTAGTGCTTTATCCGGGTAGACGGAAAGTAGAGCATTGCAGTAGTCTAATCTAGAAGTGACAAAAGCATGGATAAATTGTTCTGCATCATTTTGCAATGTTCATGGATACATTTTTCTGCATCATTTTGCAATGTTACATAGATGGAAAATTAGGTAGTCATTCAAAAATGATGTTAAACAGTATTATAGCACACAGTGTGAATCCATGCAACTTATGTGACTTAATAAGCACATTTTTACTACTGAATTAATTTAGGCTTTGTGGTTTAATACTTACTGACTCAAGACATTTTTTATAATTTAATATTTCTAAAAATGTAATCTCACTTTGATATTATTGGGTATTGTGTGTAGGCCAGTGACAAACAAATATCAATTTAATATATTTTAAATTCAGGCTGTAACAAAACAAAATGTATGTCTAAATCTGTTTACATGTTTTATTACTGTGTTTAACATTGTCTGCTTTAGTTGGTGGTGTTTGCTTTAGTTTAGACAATGAAAGCTTTGACAGTGCCTGTATATACACATTTTGGGCTGAATCCTAACGTGAGATCCATGCAACCAAGTCAGACTTTCGCATAGATCATGCACTGAAATGATGTCAATGAGACATTTGTGCAAAGTTTCAAGATAGGGGTGCGGATATCATGTTGGGTTTCCACCCTGTGTGTTTTCAGTGTTGACAATGTGCAATTTTTTTGCACACCATGTTTGTTGTTCACTATCTGTCATAGTTTTTTGTGTCCACCAAAATGTTTCTGTCCATTGATGTTCTAAAAAGAAATGCCTTATGTGGTAACTTCACCGGGAATGTTTAATTTTAGGCAAATAACTAAAACCAGATGACATATTTGTTTACAATTTCAAACTAAAATGACCAGTGGCTGTAAATGGTGATGACCTTGTGGCCCTTAGGTTATGTCACTGGAAGTGAGGTCCCTGAGAAAAAAAATGGTGGGTCGGGCACACCTCCTGGGAAAGGTGATTGGGGCGTAGACCCTGAACCTCAGGCGCCTAAAAGTACTGGACCCATGGTTACAAAGGTTGTGCCTGCGTTGGTACCTGAAACGATGGCAGCTAAAAACACTGGTCCCACCGTCCCTGGAGAAACCCTGACTAAAGGTGCACCAGGGGTGGCACCGGAAGAAGTGAGCATTAAAAGTGAGCCTGCAGTTGTACCTGAAAAATCAGCAGTGGAACATGAGGTGCTGGAATCTAAAGTTGGGAGTCCACCTGGTAAACTAAAACTTGATATTGTTTGTGTCTTTGGATGTGTAAGTGCTGTCATATAAACACAGTGTATGTTTGTCACATAATCACTGGTTCTTGCATATGTCTACGCCTGTCCCGCACCTGTGTAATGTGTAGTGCATGTGTATGTACATGTCAAGTCTTCTGTTTGTCTTGTCAACAAGTTCGTCACATGTTGCTGGCATTCATATGGCATCATTTATGGCCCTGTCAGGTCTGTTTGAATGTGGCACATTATTTATTTTGAATTGTTTTAAAAGTGTTGGTTGTCATATTAATTTTATGTTTTTGTTGCATGCTTTCTTGTGGAGTTGGCTTGTCGCCAAATAATTTAAGAAAATGTAGGTTGGTTAATGTCATGATGTGTTTTTTCTTATTGCACTTCTCATGTGTTGGTCTGTTGGAATTTCCACTGGTGCACTGCTGCATCCAATGTTATTGGGCATGAGTAATCTAAATGATACCGTATAGATTGTAGGTTCAAGTATTAGTTTGATGTTGAGTGTGAAGCCTGTGGTCTGTCTGTCTATGTAGCCATTGGTTGTTACAAGACATCTCTTTGTGTTTCCCTAGTTTGAGATCGGTTTCAATCAACGTTTTAAGTATGATTACTGGATTACTGGCGGTTATTTGTCTTGATAAATCTGTGGTGTAGCCTAATATTTCTCTGCGAGTAAGAGGGTGTATGTTGAGGTCGGCCTTGCCAGTCTAGTTTTATTGATACCGTTGTGACCTCTAGTAGATGGTGAAGGAGCTGGGAACCCCAATGGCAATGGGCAGGCAGCTAAACCAGCCAAACCTGGTAAACGTCAGTTACTAGTAATATCAAGTAAAAATAAACAGTAAAAATACACCCATAGATAAATACAAGTATAGCTAATGTAGAAATAGTTTGCTACCCCAGCACTGCATTTTTATTGTGCTATTAGTATAATTATAGTTGGGTTTTCTCATTTTATTCATTTGTTTACTTGAAGACATGGCATTTTATTTATATTGCATTTTTCTGACATGGATATTCTAGACTGTGGACCATCAGGAGTTCCAAATGGACAATGGGTGAAAATACCCAGTAATGGTAAACCAAGAGTATTATGTGTTATTGACAGGTGATCTGAATGGCATTTATTAAACAATGTGCCATGATCACCTCAACCTAAATGGTTTAAAGTGCATGCTGTTTTCTGTTTTTGTCTATTTGTGCAGTTAATGTTTTTGCATGGATATTGTTTTTTGATCTGACATGGTAACAACTGTTGGAATGTCTTTGTTATTGTACAGTGAATGTTGAGTCTCACTCTGAATGCATGACCTTTGACTCATGCTGCTTGTGACCCCTCTTCCCTAGATTGTTCACGTTGAGCACATACGATGTGTCCCACTTGGTTGACCTGTGCTGGTGGAGGAATTGTTCATTTATAGTGCTAAACCTAACTTGAACACAATAATAATATACAACATGTATAGGAGTTACACATTTGTAGAACAGTTAACTCGTACCTGATTTCACTTCACACCATGTTATTTAAGGTTATGGTCCAGGAGCTCGTGTCCCCGTTGGCTTTGGTGCTAAACCCAATGGTAATTTGCCCTAGAGCCTAATATCATACATTCTTGTGCATGCCATCAAGGAGGTCTTCCACACACTCAGCTTTATGTGTATGATGATTAGGTTACGGAGGAGGAACTGGTGTAAACGGAGGTGGTGCCCCCAATGGCTATGGCGCGAAACCCAATGGTAAATTGTTACTGGTTACTCGAAGCCGTCATAGTAGCTATTTATTATAGATTATTTAAAGATGAACGTTACCACGTAGGCCCACAACATAACAGTCACTCTTATACAGTGCATTCGGAAAGTATTCAAACCCCTTCCCTTTTTTCAAATGTTGTTACATTACAGCCTTATTCTAAAATGGATTAAATAGTTTTCCTCATCAATCTACACACAATACCCCATAATGACGAAGTGAAAACAGGTTTTTAGAAATGTTTGCAAAAACAGTAATACCTTATCTACAGAAGTATTCAGACCCTTTGCTATGAGACTCGAAATTGAACAGGTGCATCCCGTTTCCATTGAAAAATTGGCACATGACAGCCGGCTTGGAGTTGCCAAAAGGCACCTAAAGGACTCCCAGACCAAGAGAAACAAGATGCTCTGGTCTGACGAAACCAAGATTGAACTCTTTGGCCTGAATGCCAAGCATCACATCTGGAGGAAACAGAGCCCGGACAACGCTCCCCATCCAACCTGACAGAGCTTGAGAGGATCTGCAGAGAAGAATGGGAGAAACCCAAATACAGATGTGCCAACCTTGAAGCGTCATACCCAAGAAGACTCAAGGCTGTAATCGCTGCCAAAGGTGCTTCAACAAAGTACTGAGTGAAGGGTCTGAATACTTATGTAAATGTGATATTTCATATTATAATTTTTGTACATTTGCAAAAACTTCAAAAAAACAGTTTTTGCTTTGTCATTATGGGGTATTGTGTGTAGATTGATGAGGGGGAAAAATGTAATCCATCTTAGAAATAGGCTGTAACAAAATGTGGAAAAGATCAAGGGGTCTGAATACTTTCCGAGTGCACTGCATGTGGTGCTGGCAATATAATACCCAATGCTGAATTCATTATAAAATAACTTTGGCAGAGATAATCGTGTATGCAGGAGTTGGCTTTTATAATAAGTGTTTTAGTGGGGGGTTGTACAAATTTGTACATTATTGTGCATGCTATCAATGAGATCTTCTACACACTTGGATTTCTGTTAATGGTGAATAGGTTACGGAGCCGGTGCACCAAACGGACGTGGAGCCAACCCCAATGGTAAATCTACTCTATTGTCTTGTGTGGTTTTAAGCCTAGACAAAACGTTTGCCATTTCATGGTGGCATCAGGTTTTCCATGAAGGGTCATATTTTTTGTTGAGCTGTTGTCTTTGTCGATTTTAATGGTTTGTGGGAGTTGACTTTTCTATTAAGTTTACAGTTTTCATCATTCATTCTTGTGCATGCCATTAATGAGGTCTTCCACACTCTAAGATTTTGGTTAATGGTCATTAGGTTACGGTGCAGGAGCTGGTGTACCAAATGGAGGCGGTGTCCCCAATGGCTATGGTGCTAAACCTAATGGTAAATCGCTACTGTTTTGAAGAAGTCATATGTGGTTCTTGGAATAAAATCCCCAGTGTTGAATTATCAAAATTCTTTATTGTTGACGTTTCAGTCTTTGGTCACATACCTAAATGTTGACATGTGCAAAGGTAATAAAGTGTGCAGTAGTTGTCTTTTATATTTTAAATGACAGTTTTCATCATACATTCTTGTCTGTCTTTTACTATCTTATGGTGGCACCAGGTTTCATCATTTTTGATGGGGTGTTGGTGTTGTCAATTTGCATGTTTTAAACGTTGTAGTCTATTTCCCCTCTGTTCTAATTCATGTTTAAAAGATGTCTCTAAGTGTGTGTAATGTATTTGTTTCTAACCCATTTATTGACTGTGTGCAATGCACTCAGTGGCTCTGTTTTGGAAATGCCTTTACGGATTGTCTTTTTAGAGGCTTCATTTCAAGTAAATCTATATGCCCTGACCGAATAAATGCATTTTACTAGTGTCATTGGGCCACAATTCATCTCCGTACGCATCTCCGATTTTGCTCAATTTAATGTAAATGTTGTCTTGTGATTCAAAGGTAATGGTGCTGTTGCAGGGGGCTATAATCCTGTTGCTGCCGGCTATGGATATGGGCCTGGAGCAGGTAATACCAATACTCACTGTAGAATGATTGAGTGTGAACCATTTTCATTTTTGTACTGAAGAAAACATGTTCAATATAGGCTACTAAATGTCCTAATATATATTCCTCAATGTATTTTCTTTGTGCAGGTGAAAATCCTTTTGCAGGGAAACCCAAACAACATGGTGGTGAGTACCCAGCTAGCACACAACATTCTAAGAGAGCATGCCCAAGTGAAAAAACTATTAATTGTATTATATTACAAGTATACTTAAATATACAAAACATTAAAATAATGTACTTAAAACATGAGATGTACTTCTAGTATATCTTAAGTATACTATAAAGTAAACACTTAAAAGTTTACTTTAAATTCATCGTTTTTTCAGTCTTTTCGTGTACTATAAATATACTATTATCAACCTTCAATACACTTATTAAAAGTGTACTTCAAATTCATTGTCTTAAAGTATACTATATGTTGCCTATCATTAAACTTAAACACACTCATTAAAACTACTAAAATGTCAAACGCTTTAATTGTAATTTAGTATATTAATTCTAAATACACTTGGAGTTGAAGCATAGATTTATTTTTAAAGGAAACTCAGATTGTGAGTGATCAAGTACACAGTGCCTTGCAAAAGTATTCATAGTCCTTGTATTTGTTTATTGTGTTACAAAGTGGGATTAAAATTGATTTGTCATTTGTTGTCAACAATGAACTCAAAATACTCATGTCAAAGTGGAAGAAAAAAAAGTTTGATTAATAAAAATGTGATAAGTAAAGTCGTTGCATAAGTATTCAGACCCTTTGTTTAGGCTAGCCTAAATTATGCTGAACAAAAATATAAAGTGCAACAATTTCAAAGATTTTACTGAGTTACAGTTCATATAAAGAAATCAGTCAACTGAAATACATTCATTAAGCCCTAATCTATAGATTTCACATGACTGGGAACAAAGATTTGCATCTGTTGGTCACAGATAAATGGCAAAAAAAAAGGTAGGGGTGTGGATCAGAAAACCAGTCAGTATCTGGTGTGACCACCATTTGCTTCTTGCAGCGCAACACATCTCCTTCACAGAGTTGATCAGGATGTTGATTGTGGCCTGTGGAATGTTGTCCCACTCCTCGCTGCCGTAGGTGTTTCTAGCATGTATTGTGTCAAGGAGCTGAATACTTTTAATTTTATCAAATTGTTCAGAGAACTTTAAGAAACAACATTCTGTTATAGGAATTTCAGTACTTCAATGTAATTTTTCCTAGAGGTTCCCAAAAGTTCTATTTAAAAACATCTGACTATATTCTGGGAATGTTCTCCAAAATGTTGTGACATTAAAGACAACTTAGTGAAACAACATTCTTTTTGGACAATGTCATTACTTCAACAGAACATTTCATACAAGTTCTCATATGGTTCTATTTAAAAAATGGTTTCGCTTTTGTAGGTTATGGTCAAGGTGTCTACCCTGGAGCTGGTTATGCAAATGGTAATGGCTACGGTGCACCTGCAATTGGTAAGTTTAGCATTGCAGGCTACTGCATGTTTGGATATTAAAGGCACACCGGTCTTGCCCTCATGTGGTAACCCTTTTTTTTTTTTTCTTACCATACAGTGCATTCGGAAAGTATTCAGACCCCTTGAACAAATCGTTTCTATGCGACATGGCCACTTGTAGAAGTAGATGGTTCGTCACACAGTGCGACCAAACAGATATGCACACATGCAAGAGGCATATCTCATCGGATACAGAACATAGATTTAATATGTTTCAGAATTTTCTATTATTTTTGGAAAGCCACCTGCAACAAGCTACTTTTTTCACATAATCGAGAACTAAGAAAGTGTTGCCAAGAAGAGGTTAGTTGAAAAATCTATGGTGGCGGTTTGTATGGGGCTTTCCTGTAATGGACACCAAAAACTGTAGCACATTATCTGGCCTACAATCTGTAGCTACATAAATGCTACCTCGTTAGAGGTATCCCACTGAGCACAAGATGTTGAAAAGACGTGCTCAGTTGGATTGTTCAAAATCACGCCATTTGGTCTATCTTGTATCTGTACCAATTCAAGTTAGTCGAGTAGTCTAAGTTGAGGGAGAGTTGACTGTTTTAGACACACTGGCTAGGACTGCTACACCTAGATGTGAGAAGCCTGGTTTCTAAAATTGAATAGTTTTTTTCCTTCATGAAATAAAAAATGTATTTGTCACATGCGCCGAATACAACAAGTGTAGACCTGACAGTCAAACGCTTACTTACAAGCCCTTAACCAACAATGCAGTTTTAAGAAAATACCTAAAAAAAGTAAGAAATAATTAAAGAGCAGCAGTAGAATAACAATAGTGGGGCTATATACAGGGGGTACCGGTACAAAGTGAATGTGCGGGGGCACCGGTTAGTCGAGGTAATATGTACATGTAGGTAGAGTTATTAAAGTGTCTATGCATAGATAATAAGAGAGTAGCAGCAGTGTAGGGGGCAATGCAAATAGTCTGGGTAGCCATTTGATTAGATGTTTAGGAGTCTTATGGCTTGGGGGTAGAAGCTGTTTAGAAGCCTCTTCAACCTAGACTTGGCACTCCAGTAGCAGAGAGAACAGTCTATGACTAGGGTGGCTGGAGTCTTTGACAATCTGACACCGCCTGGTATAGAGGTCCTGGATGGCAGGAAGCTTGGCCTCACTGATGTACTGGGCCGTACGCAATACCCTCTGTAGAGTGTCGCGGTCGGAGGCCAAGCAGTTGCCATACCAGGCAGTGATGCAACCCGTCAGGATGCTCTCGATGGTGCAGCTGTAAAACCTTTTGAGGATCTGAGGACCCATGCCAAATCTCTTCATTCTCCTGAGGGGGAATAGGTTTTGTCGTGCCCTCTTCACGACTGTCTTGGTGTGCTTGGACCATGTTCATTTGTTGGTGATGTGGACGCCAAGGATCTTGAAGCTCTCAACCTGCTCCACTACAGCCCTGCCGATGAGAATGGGGGCGTGCTCAGTCCTCCTTTACCAGTAGTCCACAATCCTCTCCTTTGTCTTGATCACGTTGAGGGAGAGGTTGTTGTCCTTGCACCACAAGGTCAGGTATCTTCTGACCTCCCTATAGGCTGTCTCGTCGTTGTCGGTGATCAGGCCTACCACTGTTGTGTCATCGGCAAACTTAATGATGGTGTTGGAGTCTTGCCTGGCCGTGCAGTCATGAGTGAACAGGGAGTACAGAAGGGGATTGAGCACGCACCCCTGAGCGGCCCCCGTGTTGAGGATCAGCGTGGCGGATGTGTTGTTACCTACCCTTACCACCCTGGTAGGCTCGTGTCACTGGGCAGCTCTTGGCTGTGCTTCCCTTTGTAGTCTGTAATAGTGTGCAAGCCCTGCCACATCCGGTGAGTGTCGGAGCCGGTGTAGTTTTTGATCTTAGTCCTGTATTGACGCTTTGCCTGTTTGATGGTTCGTCGGAGGGCATAGCAGGATTTCTTATAAGCCTCCGGTTTAGAGTCACGCTCCCTGAAAGCGGCAGCCATACCGTTTAGCTCAGTGCGGATGTTGCCTGTAATCCATTGCTTCTGGTTGGGGTATGTACGTACAGTCACTGTGGGGCTGACGTCATCAATGCAATTATTGATGAAGCCAGTGACTTATTTGGTGCACTCCTCAATGCCATCGGAAGAATCCTTAAACATATTCCAGTCTATGCTAGCAAAACAGTCCTGTAGTTTAGCATCTGCTTCATCTGACCACTTTTTTTATTGACCGAGTCATTTGTGCTTCCTGTAAACTTTTTTGCAATTCCACATAATGACAAAGCAGGTTTTACCTGTTATAAATACACCTCATCAATCTGTTAAATACACCTCATACCTATTATAAATACACCTAATCAATCTACACACAATACCACATAATGACAAAGCAAAAACAGGCTTTTATAATAGGTATGAGGTGTATTTAACAGATTGCCCCTCATTATGCGATATTGTGTGTAGATTGATGAGGTGTATTTATTTTTGAATCATTTTAGAATAAGGCTGTAAACGTAACAAAATGTGGAAAAAAGTCAAGGGGTCTGAATACTTTCCGAAAGGCACTGTATGTGCTAGATTGAACTATAATGTGTAATGACCTGTGATCCTTTAGATATTCAGAGAAAAATGAGGATTGATTATATTACTGGATTTGACAATTCATTCACATGCTTTTTATAGTAGAACATTTTGATTTGACTAAAAAACAGTATATTGAGTCCAAGAGTGAGTGCCCTAGTTTTCAAAATAACAGGGAATGTCCAACGTTTCATATTTCTATCAAGGTGTGCCTGCTGGTATGGAGGGAAAATCAGGTATGTAGGCGACTATATGTCATAAACAAATACAACATCAGTCCTAGCCTCCCACCATGTCAAGCAATCAATCTATGCCAATGAATGAATCCATACATCCTAATGCAGGTGGGGGTGGTGCTGGACTTGGAGAGCCTGCAAATGGTGGCAAATATGGTGAGAAGGGCCCCCTCAAATTTTAAGAACAAATTAGTGCATGACAACACTGAATGGATCAGGAGAATACTTTAAAAACAAAATTAGAATTGCCTGCATTCCCCTAATTTTCTTTCTTACAGGTGGTTCCGGACCTTATGGCGGAGCACCAATCATTCCTGCTGGACTGGATGGTAGGATTACACCCATACCTACACACAGTGCTTATCGCATGTACAGTGTGTGTACACTCGTAAACACAGTTGCTGAAATGCGTCTCTCCTCTTGACAGGAACAAGTCAGTTTGAACCTCAACCCGCTGGCCTACGTCCTGATGGGAAATCAGGTGGAATGTATGGTGGTGAGTTGGTTGTACACAGACAGACACATTTTCTTCAGGAAATGTACCTTTTCTAGATAATATTTAAACTGCAAAAAAAAGATGTCCCTTTTTCAGGACCCTGTCTTTTCAAAGATAATTCGATAATCCAAATAACATTACAGATCTTCATTGTAAAGGGTTTAAACACTGTTGCACCTTTGGAACGGTCGTTAAGACACTAACAGCTTACAGACGGTAGGCAATTAAGGTCACAGTTATGAAAACCTAAGACACTAAAGAGGTCTTTCTACTGACTCTGAAAAACACAAAAAAAGATGCCCAGGGTCCCTGCTCATCTGCGTGAACGTGCCTTAGGCATGCTGCAAGGAGGCATGAGGACTGCAGATGTGGCCAGGGCAATAAATTGCAATGTCTGTACTGTGAGACGCCTAAGACAGCGCTACAGGGAGACCGGACGGACAGCTGATCGTCCTCGCTGTGGCAGACCATGTGTAACAACACATGGTCATGCCACCAGTCGTACTGCTCGTTCTATGCGTGATTTCCTGCAAGACAGGAATGTCAGTGTTCTGCCATGGCCAGCGAAGAGCCCGGATCTCAATCCCATTGAGCACGCCTGGGACCTGTTGGATCGGAGGGTGAGGGCTAGGGCCATTCCCCCCAGAAATGCCCAGGAACTTGCAGGTGCCTTGGTGGAAGAGTGGGGTAACATCTCACAGCAATAACTGCCAAATATAGTGCAGTCCATGAGGAGATGCACTGCAGTACTTAATGCAGCTAGTGGCCACACCAGATACTGCCTGTTACTTTTGATTTTGACCCCCCTTTGTTCAGGGACACATTATTCAATTTCTGTTAGACACATGTCTGTGGAACATGTTCAGTTTATGTCTCAGTTGTTGAATCTTGTTATGTTCATACAAATATTTACACATAGTTTGCTGAGTTTACACTTTTTTTGCTGAGTTTATGTGTAAAATTGAAATGTAGTTTGCCCTTTTGCTCTGTCGATCACAGGATTGGGTGGGCCATACGGTGGTCAGCCCCTCGGAATGGGCCCAGAGGCATCTCAGACCAAATATGGTGAGTGAGTTACTTGTGGTGGGGCTCAGGGTTTGCCTTTCTCCAACGATACAGATTTACAGGAAAATAATGAGAAACGGAAGATAAGTGTATAACTTATGCTGCCTCGCTTTGTGGACCTTTAGAAATAGTAATTGTCCACATAATGTGGACATTTGTCTTTGGCTTCACATTAACATCACAGCAGAGTGACTCACAATGAACAGTAGCTTACAACAGTCTACTAGCCATCCTTTGCTTTTATGCCCACTCTCTCTCTCGCTTCTTGCCCTAATACGTTATCTTGCTCTGACTCAGGCATTGGGGGGTTGCCATTTGGTGGTCAACCCCTCGGGTTGGGGACTGATGGTGCAGGCAAGTATGGTATGTGTACGGTATACGGCCTGCTGTGTACGGCCTGCTGCATCTACGGGTAACTGCCAAAATAATGTAAACACTTGAGTATTTGTATTTATTAAGGATCCCCATTAGCTGCTTCCAAGGCAGCAGCTACTCTTCCTGGGCTCCATCAACATTAAGGCAGTTATATACCATTTTAAATATTACATTACATTTCATAACACTTTTCACAACACATTAAGTGTGTTCACTCAGGCCACTACTCTACTATCACATACAGGTATCTACAATACAAAATCCATGTGTATGAGTGAGTGTCTTATGTGTGCCTGTGTGTCTCTTCACAGTCCTGACTGTTCCATAAGGTGTATTCTTCTGTTTTTTTAAATCTGATTCTACTGCTTGCATAATTTACCTGATATGGAATAGAGTTCCATGTGGCCATGGCTCTATGTACTACTGTGCACGTCCCATAGTCTGTTATTGACTTGGGGATTGTGAAGAGACCTTTGGTGGTATGTCTTGTGGGGTATGCATGGGTGTCCGAGCTGTGTGCTAGTAGTTTAAACAGACACCTCAGTGCATTCAGCATGTCAACACTTCTTACAAAAACAAGTAGTGATCAAGTCAATCTCTCCTCCACTTTGAGCCAGGAGAGATTGACATGCATACTATTGTTAGCTCTCTGTGTACATCCAAGGGCCAGCCGTGCTGACCTGTTCTGAGCCAATTGCAATTTTCTGAGGTCCCTCTTTGTGGCACCTGACCACACGACTGTACAGTAGTCCAGGTGCAACAAAACTAGGCCCGTAGGACCTGCATTGTTGATAGTGTTGTTAAGGTAGAGCAGTGCTTTATTATGGACAGACTTCTCCCCATCTTAACTACTGTTGTATCAATAGGTTTTGACCATGACAGCAGTTTAGTCATGTCCAATTAATTTTCACATTATTTATTACAAGATTTAGTTGAGGTTTAGGGTTTAGTGAATGATTTGTCCCAAATAGAATGCTTTTAGTTTTTGAAATATTTAGGACTAACTTATTCCTTGACACCCATTCTGAAACTGACTGCAGCTCTTTGTTAAGTGTTGCAGTGATTTCACTCGCTGTAGTCGCTGACGTGTATAGCGTTGAGTCATTTGCATACATACACACTGGCTTTACTCAAAGCCAGTGGCATGTCATTAGTAGCGATTGAAAAAAGTAAGGCGCCTAGATAGCTGCCCTGGGGAATTCCTGATTCTACTTGGATTATGTTGGAGGGGCTTCCATTTAAGTGATAATGCCCGAGAAGCCAGTGTTTGGAGGATATATTGGCATGGGTGTTGTTCGTTGATGGCCAGCAAACCATGCCAATATATCCTCAAAACACCAGCTTCGAGGGTATTATCACTTTTATACAACGGGTTACCAACACATTCAAATAATGATTGACATTTTCATGAACATTATTTTGATTAATTTATTCATACTACTTCATCCTTCCACAAGATATAGTCCCAACACATATCTAGGGTTGCTACTCAAACCGGCTGGTAGTTTGTTCTGTATCTATGGACGCAACCCAGTCATTCGTTCTAAACGTTCCATTGCCATACTGGCTGGCAACGTTCTTATAACCCTTTCTTGCTAGCTAGCCAACTGTGGCTAACTTACAGTCATGTCAAAAAGGTGCATTCTGAGTCACACAAGTAGCTGCATTTGCATTTGTTTAAGCTGTTTTCTAGAGACATTTATTTGGATACGACCATAACAATGAACTAATAAGACACGATTTCGCCTGGCATAGAAAACGTGCTCACTTGTCAGGTCACTGTTGTTCAGAAGAGCTAGCCAACAAACAGCTAGCACAATCACTTCAAACTCAAGCTGGAAAGACTACAAACTAGCTGCACTTTGTTTCGTTTTTACTTTATTTCAAATTGAGAAAAAAGAAACCCACACACTGCTCATTAATAAGCTTTACTTATCGGCCTCAAGACCTTCGTCAGAGCTTTGGTGCTCACTATTTGCGAGACCAGGATACTAACACATACCCACCAACAAACTTTATTCTAGAGTTGGCTGAATATGTTTTGACGTTTAACTATTTCAGGTTGGATGATGAATACTACCTCCAAACGAATGGAACATTGATGGGCTCCACATTCGCTCCAAGCTAGGCTAACCTTTTATCATCAGACCCAGCTTTGCCAGCTGAATTTAAGAATCCACCACTTATTGTATATAGGACAGGTCACAATTTACGCGATAAATTGGTCCATGCCAACTGCCAGCCACAAAATAAACTTTTACGCCCTCTTCGGAATGGTAGCTATAAATGCAGAGGTTGCGCACAGTGCAACAATATGATGAAGTGTGAATATTTCTGCCACCCACATACAGGAAGAATTTCCCAAATAAATTACATTATGTGCTCCACCCCCCGATTACATCAACATAATGAAATGTCCATGTGGGCTGTGTTATGTAGGTAAAACCTCTCGTTCTCTCAAGCAGATAATTAGTGAACATAAGTTTGATCAGGAGAACCGACAGTCACAGTACATTTTAATGTCCAAAGACATTTCTACCTCTAGATTTTGTGGCATAGAGAGTTAAGATATCAGACACGGGAGGTAATATAAATAATACTCTGAGCAAAAGAGAATGTTATGGGATTTTCACCCTCCAGACATTATTTCCTAAAGGTCTTAATGATGAAATGCCTATGTATGTTATAAATGTGAACATGAATTAATTACGCTGACGTTTTTCTTGCTCTGTACTCAATGATGTATGAAAACCTGCTTGGTGGGTCGATGTCCTCATTGTGGTTTTACAGACGTGTTTAATACCTTTTATGTACACACTTTATTCAAATATTTATGAAATGCACATTGTTATATTTGGTAACACTTATTTTCCCTCGACTCCAACCCCATTCGATGCATGGAACGGATGTGGGTGGAGCTATGTCGTCATACGGGCGCTAATACATTTTTCTCAAGTAGTGAGCACAAAAGCTCTGACGAAGGCCTTGAGGCCGATACGTAAAGCTTATCAAAAGCAGTGTGTGGGTTTCTTATTTTTTCTAATCTTATTCAACTGTTACTATGCACCTGCAATAAACATAGCTCAGATGTGCGAGTGCCTTTTGAATTGATCTTTTTTCAGTTGACATTCCTTTGTATATATCCATAAAAATATGGAACACAGAGGGTTTTAACCAATCATCATTCAGGATTATACCCACCCGTTGTATAATAAAGAACACCCCCTGTGTTCTGTTAGACAAGTAACTCTTTATCCACAATATAGCAGGGGGTGTAAAGCCATAACACGTGTTTTTCCAGCAGCAGCTATGATCGATAATGTCAAAAGCTGCACTGAAGACTAACAAAACAGCTCCAACAATCTTTTTCTCCAACAATTTCTCTCAGCCAATCATCAGTCATTTGTGTAAGTGCCGTGCTTGTTGAATGTCCTTCCCTACATAAGCGTGCTGAAAGTCTGTTGTCAGTTTGTTTACAGTAAAATAGCATTGCATCTGGACAAACACAATTTTTTCCCAAAAGTTTACTAATGGTTGGTAACCGGCTGATTGGTCTACTATTTAAGCCAGTAAAGGAGTCTTTACTATTCTTAGTGGAATTACTTTGTTTCCCTCCAGGCCTGAGGGCACACACTTTCTAATAGGCTTAGATTGAAGATATGGCAAATAGGAGTGGCAATGTCGTCCTCTATTATCCTAAGTCATTTTCCATCCAAGTTGTCAGACCCCGGTGGTTTGTCATGATAGACAAAAAAAGAATCACCTCTTCCACACTAACTTTATGGAATTCAAAATTACAATGTTTGCCTTTCATAATTTGATCAGTTATACTTGGATGTGTAGTGTCAGCGTTTGTTGCTGGCATGTCATGGCTAAGTTTGCTAATATTGCCAATTACTTTAATATTTTTTTCATTGGCAAGATCAGTGGGTTTTGATGATCTGATTCAATGAATGATGGAGCTGAGTTTGCCTTTTTGCAAAACATTTCATTGAAGATGCTCCAAAGCTTTTTACTATCACTCTTTTTATCATTTACCTTTGTTTCATAGTATAGTTTCTTCTTCTTTTTATTCAGTTTAGTCACATGACAATTTACAGTATGTTTACCAATTGGTTGGCAGCCAGACTTATTTGCCATTCATTTTGCCTCATCCCTCTCAAACATAATTTTTTTAAATTCCTCATCAATCCATGGGGATTGAACAGTTTTTACAGCCATTTTCTTAATGGTGCATGCTTATTAATAACTGGAATCAGCAATTTAATAAATATGTAAAGTGCAATGTCTGGTTGCTCCTCATTACACACCACAGACCAACAAATATTCTTTACATCAACAACGTAGGAATCTCTACAAAACGTATTGTATGACCTTTTTATACACTATATTGGGAACAGCCTTTGGAACTTTGGTTTACCTAGATATGGCTACTATATTGTGATCACTACATCCTATGGATTTGGATACTGCTTTACAGCAAATTTCTGCAGCATTAGTAACGATGTAATCAATAAATGTTGACAATTTCATTCCTGTGCTGTTTGTAACTACCCTGGTAGGTTGACTGATAACCTGAACCAGGTTGCAGGCACTGATTCAAGTTAGAAGCATTTTTTAAATGTATTTGTTAGTGGGTAGATCAGCCTTAATACTGCAGATAGATTGTAGCTTCCATCAATGTAATTGTCTGCATAATTTCCAATCCCCCATATATATTTTTGTGTGTGTACACACAGTACCAGTCAAGTTTGGACACACCTACTCATTCAAGGGTTTTTCTTAATTTTTTATATTTTATACATTGTAGAATAATAGTGAAGACATCAAAACTGTGAAATCATGTAGTAACCAAAAAAGTGTTAAACAAATCAAAATATATTTTAGATTCTTCAAAGTTGCCACCCTTTGCCTTCATGACAGATTTACACACTCTTGGCATTCTCTCAACCAGCTTCATGAGGTAGTCACCTGGAATGCTTTTCCAACAGTCTAAAATAAGTTCCCACAAATGCTGAGCACTTGTTAGCTACTTTTCCTTCACTCTGCTGTTCAATTCATGCCAAACCATCTCAATTGGGTTGAGGTCGGGTGATTGTGCAGGCCAGGTCATCTGATGCAGCACTCAATCGCTCTCCTTCTTGGTCAAATAGCCCTTACACAGCCTGGAGGTGTGTTTTGGGCCATTGTCCTGTTGGAAAAACAAATGATAGTCCTACTAAGCACAAACCAGATGGGATGGGTTATAATTGCAGAATGCTGTGGAAGCCATGCTGGTTGTGTGCCTTGAATTAACTCTGGGTCTTCCTTTCCTGTGGTGGTCCTCGTGAGAGCCAGTTTCATCATAGCGCTTGATGGTTTTTGCGACTGGACTTGGAGAAACTTTCAAAGTTCTTGAAATGTTCCGTATTGACTGACCTTGTCTTACTTGTCTTAAAGTAATTAAGGACT
This sequence comes from Brachymystax lenok tsinlingensis, assembly GCA_030435695.1. Lineage (NCBI taxonomy): Eukaryota > Metazoa > Chordata > Actinopteri > Salmoniformes > Salmonidae > Brachymystax > Brachymystax lenok. Next base: position 27,085,691 of record CM059780.1, read on the forward strand.
GTCGTTTCTCTTTGCTTATTTGAGCTTTTCTAGCCATATTATGGACTTCGTCTATCTTCTGTATACCACCCCTACCTTGTCACAACACAACTGATTGGCTCGAACGCATTAAGAAGGAAAGAAATTCCACAAATTAACTTTTAACAAGGCACACCTGGTCGAGGGAACGCCAGGAGTGTGCAAAGCTGTCATCAAGTCGATTCTGAAATATAAAATATATTTTGATTTGTTTTAACACTTCTGATTCCGTATGTGTCATTTCATAGTTTTGATATCTTCACTACTATTCTACAATGTAGACAATAGTACAAATAAAGAAAAATCCTAGAATGAGTAGGTGTGCTAACTTTTGACTGGTACTGTATACATATATACAGTTGAAGTCTGAAGTTTACATACAGTCATTCACTTGTTTTTCAACCACTTCACAAATTTCTTGTTAACAAACTATAGTTTTGGCAAGTCAAATAGGACAACTACTTTGTGCATGACACAAGTAATTTTTACAACAATTGTTTACAGACAGATTATTTCACTTATAATTCACTGTTTCCCAATTCCAGTGGGTCAGAAGTTTACATACACTAAGTTGACTGTGCCTTTAAACAGCTTGGAATATTCCAGAAAATGATGTCATGGCTTTAGAAGCTTCTGATAGGCTAATTTACATAATTTGAATCAATTGGAGGTGTACCTTTGGATGTATTTCAAGGCCTACCTTCAAACTCAGTGCCTCTTTGCTTGACATCATGGGAAAACCAAAAGAAATCAGCCACCTCAGAAAAAAAAATTGTAGACCCCCACAAGTCTGGTTCATCCTTGGGAGCAATTTCCAAATGCCTGAACGTACCACGTTCATCTGTACAAACAATAGTACGCAAGTATAAAGACCATGGGACCGTGAAGCCGTCATACTGCTCAGGAAGGAGACGCGTTCGGTCTCCTAGAGATGAATAGAAAATTTGTGGGCAGAACTGAAAAAGTGTGTGCGAGCAAAGAGGCCTACAAACCTGACTCAGTTACACCAGCTCTGTCAGGAGGAATGGGCCAAAATTCACCCAACGTATTGTGGGAAGCTTGTGGAAGGCTAGGCTGAAATGTTTGACCCTAGTTAAACAATTTAAAGGCAATGCTACCAAATACTAATTGAGTGTATGTAAATTTCCGACTCACTGGGAATGTGATGAAAGAAATAAAAGCTGAAATAAATAATTCTACTATTATTCTGACATTTCACATTCTTAAAATAAAGCCAGTGTATCTTTACTAGGATTAAATGTCATGAATTTAGGAAAAACTGAGTTTAAATGTATTTGACTAAGGTGTATGTAAACTTCCAACTTCAAATGCATGTGTATATATTTTTTCAGGTCTCTCCATATATGTTTGATCAGGTTCAAGTCCAGCTCAGGCTGGGCCTCTCAAGGACATTCAGAGACTTCATCTTTCCCTCAATCCTGACTAGTATCCCAGTTCCTGATGTCAAAATCACCATTATTAGTCAGTTGAACAACCAAATGCCTTCAACTGAAATGTGTCTTCCACATTTAACCCAACCCCTCTGAATCAGAGAGGTGTGGGGGGCTGCCTTAATCAACATCCACGGCGCTCAGGGAACAGTGGGTTAACTGCCTTGTTCAGGTGCAGAACGACATATTTTTACCTTGTCAGCTCTGGGATTCGAACTTGCAACCCTTCGGTTACAAGTCCAACGCTCTAACCACTAGGCTACCTGCCGCCCCACATCATGATGCTGCCACCACCATGCTTCACAGTAGGGATGGTGCCAGGTTTCCTCGAGACGCCACGCTTGGCATTCAGGCCAAAGAGTTCAATATTGGTTTCATCAGACCAGAGAGTTGTGGTGACTTCATCAGACTAGAGTCTTTAAGTGCCTTTTGGCAAACTCCAAGCGGCCTGTCATGGCTTTTACAGAGGAGTGGCTTCCATCTGGCCACTCTACCATAAAAGCCTGATTGGTGGAGTGCTGTAGAGATTGCTGTCCTTCTGGAAGGTTGTACCATCTCCACAGAGGAACTCTGAAGGTCTGTCAGAGTGACCATCGGGTTCTTGGTGACCTCCTTGACCAAGGACCTTCTCCCCCGATTGCTCGGTTTGGCCGGGAGGCCAGCTCTAGGAAGAGTCTTAATGGTTCCAAACATCTTCCATTTAAGAATGATGGAGGCCGCTGTGTTCTTGGGGACCTCCAATGCTGCGGACATTTTTTGGTACCCTTCCCCAGGTCTGTGCCTCGACACAATCCTGTCTGGAGCTCTACGGACAATTCACTCGACCTCATGGCTTGGTTTTTGTGGGACCTTATATAGACAGGTGTGTGCCTTTCCAATCAATTGAATTTACCACAGGTGGAATCCAATCAAGTTGTAGAAACATCTCAAGGATCGTCAATGGAAACAGCTCAATTTCGGGTCTGAAAACTTAAATAAGGTATTTCAATTTTTTATATTTAATAAATGTGAGAAAAAAAATCTGCCTGTTTTCGCTTAGTCATTATGGGATATTTTTTTTCAAATACATCTTCCTTTTATTATTTCCCACTAACCCTACCACTTAGCAATATTCTTGGGATGTCTGGTGTGAACCACTCTCTTGAGGTCATGCCACAGCATCTCAGTCGGGTTGAGGTCAGGACTCTGACTGGGCCACTCCAGAAGGTGTTTTTTCTTTTGTTGAAGACATTTTGTTGTTGTTTTGGGTCGTTGTCCTGTTGCATCACCAAACTTCTGAGCTTCAACTCGTGGACAGATAGCCTTACATTCTCCTGCAAAATGTCTTGATAAACTTGGGAATTTATTTATTTTACTGGCGATGATAGCAAGCTGTCCAGGCCCTGAGGCAGCAAAGCAGCCCCAAACCATGATGCTCCCTCCACCATACTTTACAGTTGGGATGAGGTTTTGATGTTAGTGTGCTGTGCCTTTTTTTCCACACATAGTGTTGTGTGTTCCTTCCGAACAACTCAACTGTAGTTTCATCTGTCCACAGAATATTTTGCCAGTAGCGCTGTGGAACATCCAGGTGCTCTTTTGCAAACTTCAGACGTGCAGCAATATTTTTGGGGGACAACAGTGGCTTCTTCCGTGGTGTCCTTCCATGAACACGCTTCTTGTTTAGTGTTTTATGTATCGTAGACTCGTCAACAGAGATGTTAGCATGTTCCAGAGATTTCTGTGAGTCTTTAGCTGACACTCTAGGATTCTTCTTAACCTCATTGAGCATTCTGCACTGCGCTCTTGCAGTCATCTTTGCAGGATGACCACTCCTAGGGAGAGTAGCAACAGTGCTGAACTTTCTCTATTTATAGACAATTTGTCTTACCATGGACTGATGAACATCAAGGCTTTTAGAGATACTTTTGTAACCCTTTCCAGCTTTATGCAAGTCAACACTTCTTAATCTTCTGAGATCTCTTTTGTTCGAGGCATGGTTCACATCAGGCAATGCTTCTTGTGAATAGCAAACTCAAATTTTGTGAGTGTTTTTTATAGGCCAGGGCAGCTCTAACCAACATCTCCAATCTTGTCTCATTGATTGGACTCCAGGTTAGCTCACTCTGACCAGGGTTGTTTAGCTGTGTCTATGTTTGGTTTTGAGTTGGTTCCCAATTAGAGGCAGCTGTTTGTCGTTGCCTCTAATTGGGAATCCTATATAGTTTGTTTTCTCCCCACCTGTGGGTTATTATTTGAATGTTTCTGTTAGTGCGCTACACATTGACGTTATGATCTGGTGTTTGTTTGTTGTTTTTTGATGGTTTCACTTTTGATTAAAATTATGTGGAACCCTACACTCGCTGCACCTTGGTCTGTCCTTCCACAAGATCGTGACACACTCCTGACTCCAATTAGCTTTTGGAGAAGTCATTAGCCTCGGGGTTCACATACTTTTTCCTACCTACACTGTGAATGTTTAAATTATGTATTCAATATAGACAAGAAAAATACAATAATGTGGGTGTTATTAGTATAAGCACACTGTGTTTGCCTATTGTTGTGACTTAATTATGCAGAAATCCAGGTAATTCCAAAGGGTTCACATACTTTTTCTTGCCACTGTACATTATCAAGCATTTCACACATGTTATCCAGATACTGACTGTTAGCACTTGGTGGTCTATAGCAGTTTCCCACAAGAATGGACTTTAGGTGTGGCAGATGAACATATAGGTACAGTGGTTGCTCAAGTAAAAGTTGTGCGATTATGCTGCAGGATTTAGAGGTAGTTTGTGGTTTAGTACGGTACCCTGCGTCACCACTTCATTGCTCCAGACCAGCGCAAGGGGGAGTTAGACCACTTATTATGCTTTTGGGTCCCAAGGTGCTACTGTGTCTCTAAAAATACACTTTTTTTGTTATTACTGGTCAGTATTACTTACTAAAACTTTTCTTACGCTAAGGTTTTTCTCCTAAGAGAGACTACAATTAGGGTGTGGAAATGTTAGGATTATTTTGCTCTTACTGTAGTACTGTAGCCTACTCCCGACCGGTCACATTGTACAGCGCCCGAGTGGCGCAGCGGTCTAAGATGCTGCATGCACTGCATTGCTACAGATGCTGGTTTAATACCCTGTTGGGCGTGACTGGGAGAGTTTAGATTTTTCTCCCTCTAAAAACAGAAATAAATAATTCTTAATAACAAACTGGCTTTATTTACAAATTAGTGACAATGTCTCACCCCATGTTCAAGAATGGCCTTTTTCTCGCTCACTTTACGTTATTTGGAAACAAAATCATCTCCAAAATATTGTTATTTTTAAAACAAAGTTATTATTAATTCATTCCTTTTGAATTATATAAAAGCCCCTTAGATATTCTCACAGATCAGATTTGCCCTAACGAAAAATGCCCCTTAGATATTAATTTAGAATCGTCCAATCCTCTTATGCACTTAGTACTGTAGCCTACTCCTGACCGTCACACTGTACAGTGCCATATTTCCCATCCTAATGGAAACCTTGAGGGTTTCGTTTTTCTTGGAATAGAAACACCATATTATTAAGCAAATTAATTAAGAAAAAATTATTTAAATTAATCTCATATACAATGTTCTTACAAATAAGGTTTTAAATTCTCTAGTAATGTTAATATAGAAGACAATCAAATGCTTCTCAAAGATGCCCTCTGGTGGTCAAACTAGCACTAACTCGCATTAATGGTAAAAATGACTGACAATTAAATAACGTGCCATAGAATTCTGCAGCAGCCCGCAAGGTGTGCTGCAGTATGACGCAACTTTTAAAGGAGGAACCACTGTATATTACTTCAACATTATTTGACATGAGATCCTCTTTAAGCTTTACAGGAATGTGGTTCTGAATATAAACAGCAACACCTCCACCATTGGCATTTCTGTCTTTTCTCTAAATGTTATAACCATGTATTGCTACCACTGTATCATCAAATGTATTATCTAAGTGAGTTTCAGAGATTGTCAGAATATGAATCTGTTACTAGCAAATTATTGATTTCATTAACCTTGTTTCTTAAGCTACATATTTTAACGTGGGCTATTTCTAGCACTTTTCTGGGATGCTTGATTGTTTTCATTGTTTTACTGGGAAGCTTTGCAAAAGTAGACATGCTCATGTTATGACAGTACAGGTTGAGTTGCATACAGTGTACTTCCTTCTAGGGCACACTGCCTCCGTGCTAACTCTTGTTCATAGGCACGTGATTACTGCATACAATAGCTGTACGATCAGCAGAGGCATTCACGTCAGTTAGAGGGACATAAATTAGGTTACTTACATTGTCTACCAACGCCCATGGGATAATGTACATTTGCTGAAACATTATGACAACTCAGAGACACAATGGTAGGGATTAACTGAACTGGGCATGGGTCTCAGCGCAGCCTTATAATGCTGTGAAAGGATCCAGGAACCCAAATGATTCGGGTGGATCCCATTCACCTTATGAAATGAGCTTTGGTTCCAGAAGGTAAATGTTTCACCCACAGAGCTGCTTTAGTCAGGTAGCCAGTTATGGACATCTGTTGAAATGTTCAATGCCACGATTTAGGGAGGGCATAGGGCCAGATATTATGGAGATACAAAGCTTATTGAAAGCAGGTGATTCCACACAGGTGTGGTTCCAGAGTTAATTAAGAAATAACATCCCATCATTCATAGGGTCATGTATATAAATGCTGGGCAAGCCATTATTTTGGCTACCATGGCTTTGTCTCATAGGATGACAATGCCCCCGTCCACAGGGGTACAAGTGGTAACTGAATGGTTTGATGAGTATGGAAATGATGTAAACCATATGCCATGGCCATCTCCGTCACCAGATCCCAACCCAATTGAACACTTATGGGAGATTCTAGAGCGGTGCCTGAGAGCGTTTTACATCACCATCAACAAAACACCAAATTATGGAATTTCACTTGGAAGAATGGTGTCGAATTCCTCCAAAAATCTGTCATTTTGCACCCTGAGCAAGGCAGTTAACCCACGGTTCCCCGGTAGGCCGTCATTGTAAATAAGAATTTGTTCTTTACTGACTTGCCTAGTTAAATAAAGGTAAAATATTTTTTGTATTTAAAAATAAATATTGAATCTATACCAAGGCGCGTTGAAGCTGTTCTGGCTCGTGGTGGCCTAACGCCCTATTACGACACTTTGTGTTGGTGTTTCCTTTGTTTTGGCAGTTACCTGTATGTCAGTGTACCTTTTTATGTTAACATTGTAAATGCATGTGTTTATATAATGTGTTGTATGCATGTCTGTTGATTACTGGTACGTATGTATTTATCTCAATGTATTTATGTAATCATGCATGTATGCATTTAGTGTATGTGCCAGTATGTATGTTAATTATTAGATATTTCCTTTGTCTGTTTCTTACAGATATTTTCTTCACGTAAAAGAAAATGCACTGCGACTATGCTATATTCTGCATCTATACACTGAGTATACAAAACATTAAGAACAGCTGCTCTTTCTATGACATATACTGACCAGGTGAATCCAGGTGAAAGCTACAGCATGATCCCTTATTTATGTCACTTGTTAAATCCACTTCAGTCAGTGTAGATGAAGGGGAGGAGACAGGTTAAAGAAGGATTTCTAAGCCTTGAGACAATTGCGACATGGATTGTGTACTTGTGCCATTCAGAGGGTGAATGGGCAAGACAAAATATTCAAGTGCCTTTGAACGGGGTATGGTAGTACGTGCCAGGCGCACCGGTTTGTGTCAAGAACTGCAACGCTGCTGGGTTTTTCACACTCAACAGTTTCCAGTGCGTATCAAGAATGGTCTACCACCCAAAGGACATCCAGCCACCTTGACACAACTGTGGGAAGCATTGGAGTCAACATGGACCTGTGGAGAGCTTTCAACACCTTGTGGAGAGCTTTCAACACCTTGTGGAGAGCTTTCAACACCTTGTAGAGTCCATGCTCCGATCAACTTGAGACTGTTCTGCAACTTAATATTAGGAAAGTGTTCCTAATGTTTGGTATACTCAGTGTATGTACAGTATGTTTTTTTCTCTATCTACTGTATGTATTTATGCATGTACTGTATGTGCCAGTATGTCTGTATTCTATGGGTTTGCATTTTGTTCTAAAATTTGTCTCAATCGCGCTCAGGAAATGGTGGAAGCTCCAACGCACCTGGACCTGATGTTGGCAAGTCAGTTGGTAAATACGGTGAGTGCCATACATTTCTCTTATCACTGAGAATCTGTAAATCTGAATTATATCACTATTAATATATTCATTGCACTGCTTACACAAACAGGAAATGGTGGTCTACCCTATGGATCTCAGACTCTTGGATTGGGTGCTGACCCCAAATCCTCTGGAAAATACGGTAAGTTTATCAATCAAATGTATTTAATAAAGCCCTTTTTACATCAGGAGTAGTTACAAATGGCTTTAAAGATAACCAGCCTTAAACCCAAAGATCAAGCAATGCAGAGGTTCCAGCCTCTGGAACGTAGGAAGAAACCTAGAGAGGAACCAGGCTCCAAGAGGTGTCTCTTCTATCTGTAAGGGGGCAGGGGGTCAATCTGTTAAACCAGTAGGGCTAGTTTTTTTTATAGGTTTTTAATCCAGGACTAGGCTTAATCTGTGTTCAGGAAACCGGACCCTAAACAAATGATTTAATTCTGTTTCAGGTGGGCTAGGCACTGGAATGGGAGTGGATCCTGCACCTGGAAAATATGGTGAGCTACCTAATTTCTATCTGAAAAGGACCTCTATAATCCAGACAGACCTATGCAATATCTGATGAAATATTATAATAATGGATGTTTTCATGCATGGCAATAGGCCTAGTAAATAAAAAAAAAAAGCTAATTTCTTAAAGTTCCAATGCGGCAGTTTATATCTCAATATCAAATCATTTATGTGTAACAATTAAGCACCTTACTGTGATTGTTTTCTATTAAAGTGGTCAACAAGAAACAAAAAACCTAGTCCAGGTTAGGGTCATGTAATTTGTAATTGATGACATTTCAGTATTTCTCTGTTTTAGAATTAGTTGCTGCCTAACCAATGGTGTGACGTGTAGGCCTACGGTGGCAGTTCAGGAAGAGAGTCAAAGGCTTATTAATTTTGTATTTATTTATTAGGCCTAGTCCAAAAAATTAACTATCTTGCGCGCGGACTAACCTATAGCCTTTGTTCTGTTCAGTTTGAGAAGGAGGTCGGAAAGATGTTTTATTTTTTTATTTAACCTTTATTTAACTAGGCAAGTCAGTTAAGAATAAATTCGTATTTACAATGACTACCTACCCTGGCCAAACCCGGAACGATGCTGGGCCAATTGTGCGCCGCCCTATGTGACCCCCAGGTTAAAGAAGGATTTTTAAGCCTTGAGACAATTGATACATGGATTGTGGATTGAGTCAACATGGACCAGCATCCCTGTGGAGCGCTTTCGACACCTTTTTAGAGGCCATGCCCCGACAAACTGAGGCTGTTCTGAGGGCAAAAGGGGTGCAACTCAATATTAGGAAGGTGTTCCTAATGTTTTGTACACTCAGTGTTTTATCAGAGTTATTGACCTCACAATTAGCCAGATTCAAGAAACTTACATTGTGGTGCTGACACTTGAAGCAGCAGCCACCGCACAATCAATCGGAAATGGACAGCTCATGGTGCTGAAAGTATGCAAAACCGTCTTCATTTTAATTAAACTTCACTAACAACAATAGGGCCTACCTCTGTGTGCTGTTAAGTTAAAACCAAGACTCGAATTGAGGTGGTATGAGAGGGTATGCCATAGACCTACCTTTTTATTAAAGAAAATGGCAATGACAACAAAAGCACAGGCCTACCCTTTGTAAGCTTAAGATTTTGAAGGAAATAAAACAGATCTGATTATATAACGTGTTCTATAACGCATTTTTGGCCGCGACGCTTTATACTATAAACAAGCTGAAAATACCCGGGAAAGATGTGACTTCGATGCATAAGGGGATATTAATCTTCTATAGCCGATTGACATTGCTTGGGAAGTAATCTAATTCTGTCACTATCAATTGATTTAAGCTATTCACTTTCTGTACAGTAGATGGCTTTAAGGGAAACACTTGTGACCTTCTCTCATTGGGTTAAACCAGAGAAGAAGAGTAGCCAGCAGTTAAAGCTTACACTTTTCTGCATTCGTAGACCTACTCTGTCTGGGGTGGAACTGTGGCCCAACTTTTGAAAGTACCATGCTCAGATTCCTAATGATGTCTCACACAAGACACGGATTTGGCATTGGAGAAATATGATAGATGAACGTATAGGCCTATCTCTCTGTCCATTCTTAGCCTGTAATTTCAGTAATTTGTGTGCTATTAAAAAAGGCTCTGGTAAAATTACATAGAATTGCATAACATTTTTATAAAAGGCAACTTTTTCTCAGACCTGGAAATACTATGATAGGTTCATGCAATGCTTTAACTATAAAGGAGATGTTTCCACCCCTACTCTTGTCCATGGTGGTCTGCGAACCCACATCGCACAGGACTGCGGGCCAGAAGGTTATCAAAATTCAAGCATTGCCATGTAATGCTTACAGGACTAAGAACAGTTCGTAAAACTGCATATCTAAGGCTCTGGTCTGTCCAAAAAGTGAGGATAAACGGTAGACATGGTGTCTGCTATCCACTTTGTTTTAATTATTATTTTAGGTATAGGGGAGGTTCACTCAGGGATCAGGGAGGGTTTAGGTCAAAAATATTTTGCTGAAGGGAGGGCCATCCATTTTCATTTCAGAGAGGTCTGATTTTCTCCATGTAACCCTTATTATATAATACTTGTGGGGAGGGGAAAACGGAACATTTGCTGTTATTGGCATAGGTTTGGAACTCTCTTTCTTATTGGTCTATTAACTAATTTACCTCCTGGTGATGTCACCAGGCAGGCTAAAACTCCATCCCACCAAAAGAGGCTGAAATTTCAGCCGGTCTTTTCAAACAGCTCTTACACCAAAAGAGCTGTATTATTCCAACTTCATAGTGTTTTTGACTGCGCTAGGCCTTTAATAATGTGAAATGGATGCAACAAATAATTAATTTCAGGCAACTTGGATCAACAAAATGCTGTTGATTGATGCTAGTTACAGGTAAATTCCTCCAATGGTGTAATACAATGAAATCTCTGTCTCACCCTAGGATATGGTGCACCCTATGATGGGCAACATCTTGGCCTAGGGGGTGATCCTGGGAAATCAGCTGGCAAGTATGGTAAATGCCTCTTTCACTTCTCCTTTGTCAGTCAGGTTGCGTCCTGATTCTTTACCCAGTGCCGGAGCTACGGGGGCATTGGGGGCAGTGCCTCCCTAAATTCACTTCCGTGCCCCCAAAAAAAAAAAAATGAACAGTTGAATAAAATTACATTTTCTCAAAATGCATTATATTATCATCAATATATTGCTACAAGAACACATCACCCACACCAGTATCTACAGCAGGGATTTTGTGAATGAATTCATGAATGTATCTCTGTCTGTCCTCTGTTTGCAATGCATCAGTGCAGCAATTTAGGCTATTTATCAACACTATCCAACCACATCAAACCAGACCAGCGCTACACGCTCTCACCATTCAAACGCTCTTCTTACCAGTTCATTGCCAACTAAAAATAAGTGACCAAAACTACATTGCTATTCCTGGGACTCGCATTGAGCTAGGCTACTCGTAAGCCTACAAGAGCTATTAGGAATAGAAAGAGGAGAGGAGAAGAGAGAGAGGCCAGTGGATCTGATGTCATCCGGAGATTCAAGAACAGTGAAGACAGAGAGATGTGTAAATTAGAAATTAGGATCTGTCATTCTTGGCCTATGCTGCCATACTCTTTTTTTTTCTTTTTTTTTCTTTTACCTATACTGCATTCGGAAGGTATTCAGACCCCTTGACTTTTTCCACATTTGATTACGTGGTTCCCTCATTTCAGTACCTCTATGCCTTCCCCCTCCCTCTTTCTCTCCCTTCCTCCCTCCTATTCGCGCAGGCTACGGAGAGGTGCCATACGAGCCTCAGCCTCTTGGACTTGGCCCCGATTCCGGTAAATCGAATGGAAAATATGGTATGGCTGTTTTTGGCTTTTACTTCATGTTCTTTCTCTGCTTTCTTTACATACATTTCTTTATGTATGCATTGCACTGGTGTTTATGGACCATGCTGTCTGCTATGACTGTCGTGCTCAAGTTTAAAGATCAAATATAGAAGTTTGTTTACATAAATACTGTGTTAGTGTTTGTATCTGTTCCGTGGTCCACATTAGGAGCCGTATGTTTTTCTAAGCATACTGCACGTATGTATTGTGCTATTCTTTATTTTGTGCTATTCTTTATGCCGCCATAGTCTAAACAAGAGGTGTGCTAATAGTGTATGCCCACTCACACATACTTTTGCTGTTTTTTTTTACAGGACAGGGTGGGTTGACATACGAGCCTCACTCTCTTGGGTTCGGTCCAGATGCTGGAAAATCTGCAGGCAAATATGGTGAGACTCAGTAAACATGGGGTGTATTAATTGTTTAAAAAACAAAACGTTTTGCAACAGAAAATGTTTTGCAACAGAAAATGTTTTTCAACGAAAAAAAGAGTTTCTATTTGACAAATTCATGTAGGTCCCTCTTTGTTCGTTCGCTTCTGTTTGCTTCCATTTGGTTCCATTTTGTTCCTAGTGAATACACCCCTGGCACCCTCCGTCTTTCTGTTTATTTGTCATTAGCATTATCAGACTGTCTGACATGTCTATTTTCTCTGTGGTTGCCATGTTAGGGGGCGGTGCACCAGAATCCTATGCACCAGAACCTCTTGGCCTTGGTGGTGAAGGGCAGAAATCTGCTGGGAAATATGGTGAGATTTTCACCTTGCTATTGTTTTTTCAGTATTGTTCATTCTGTCATCTCTTCCTACCCATCTTAAAGCTACTCTCTGTAAACTCCTCTTGCAAAGAGCTGCAATATCTTTGTGTATCAAATACTTGACCAGTAATCTAGTCCTGGCTTTTCTCCACAGGTAACCTTGGACCATACGAGCCACAGACCCTTGGATCAGTCACTGATGGCAAATCCACCGGACAATACGGTAGCTACATCTCTTCTTTAAAGCCACACTTTTCAAATTGTGTATAGGCTCAATGAAAGGGTGACTATTTTATTGAAATTATTTGACATCCATCCCATCCTGCCTCTTGCTCTATGAAGTTAATCAATAAGTGCTACATTGTCGAACCCCCTTTTAATCTCATCTCCTCTCTTTTCTCTGTCATTAGAAAATCCTATGCCTTATGAGCCTTTGCCCCTCGAATCAGAGGCTGTCGGAAAGTCATATGGTAACGGTATGAGTGTATGGTGAATTGTAGACATTTGTTTTTGCTCAAAGCTACAGTAGCCTAGTCCCAGATCTGTTTGTGCTGTCTTGTCAACTCTGTCACTCATTGACATGTTTGGCAATGACATCAGCCATAGGAGTTTGCTATAGGCCTACAGCACAAAATGATGTGGGACCAGCCTAACATACCTCATGCATTTCCCAGTAGATCTGCCGCTTTCAAGGAGCGGGACACTAATCCGGGTGCTTATAAGAAATCCTGCTATGCCCTCAGACAAACCATCAAACAAGGAAAGCGTCAATACAGGATTAAGATTGAATCCTACTACACAGGCTATGACACTCGTCGGATGTAGCGGGGCTTGAAAACTATTATGGACTACAAAGGGAAACCCAGACGCGAGCTGCCCAGTGACGCGAGCCTACCAGATGAGCTAAATGCCTTTTATGCTCACTTCGAGGCAAGCAACACTGAAGTATGCACGAGAGCACCAGCTGTTCTGGATGACTGTGTGATGACGCTCTCGGTAGCCGGTAGCAAGAATTTTAAACAGGTCAACATTCACAAAGTCGCGGGGCCAGATGGATTACCAGGATGTGTACTCAAAGCATGCCTGGACCAACTGGCAAGTGTCTTCACTGACATTTTCAAACTCTAAAGGAACACCTAGGTGAGAATGCTGTTCATTGACTACAGCTCAGCGTTCAACACCAAAGTGCCCATGAAGCTCATCACTAAGCTAAGAACCCTGGGACTAAACACCTCCCTCTGCAACTGGATCCTGGACTTCCTGACGGGCCGCCCCCAGGTGGTAAGGGTAGGCAACAACATGTCTGCCACTCTGATCCTCATCCTCAGCCCCTCAGGTGTGTGTACTTAGACCCCTCCTGTACTCCTTGTTCACCCATGACTGTATGGTCAAGCACGACTCCAACACCATCATTAAGTTTGCTGACGACACAACAGTGGTAGGCCTGATCACCGACAACGATGAGACAGCCTAAAGGGAAGAGGTCAGAGAACTGGCAGTGTGGTGCCAGGACAACAACCTCTCCCTCAACGTGATCAAGACAAAGGAGATGATTGTGGACTACAGGTAAAGGAGGACCGAGCACGCCCCCATTCTTATCATGGTCCAAATTCACCAAGACAGTCGGGGAAAAGGGCACGACAAAACCTTTTCCCCCTCAGGAGACTGAAAAGATTTGGCATGGGTCCCCAGATCCCCAGATGGACCATTGAGAGCATCCTGACCGGTTGCATCACCTGGTATGGCAACTGCTCGGCCTCCGATCGAAGGTACTTTAGAGCCACCCTAGTCATAGACCGTTCTCCCTGCTACCACACGACAAGCGGTACCGGAAGCGCCAAGTCTAGGTCCAAGAGGCTTCTAAACAGCTTCTACCCCCAAGCCTGCTGAACAATTAATCAAATGGCCACCGGAATATTACATTGACACCCCCCCACCCCCTCCATTTGTGTTGTACACTGCTGCTACTCGCTATTTATTATCTATGCATAGTAACTTCACCCCTACCTACATGTACAAATTACCTCAACTAACCTGTACCCCCGCACACTGACTCGGTACCGGTACCCCCTGTATATAGCCTCGCTATTGTTATGTTATTGTGTTACTTTTTATCATTTAAAAATACATATTTTCTTAACTCTTGTTGAACTGCACTGTTGGTTAAGGGCTTGTAAGTGAGCATTTCACGTTAAAGTCTACACTTGTTGTACTCGGCGCATGTGACAAATAAAGTTTGACTTGATTTAATCTCCCCTTCTCAGAGAAAATAGGAGAAATAGCACCAGCACAACCTACTAGACATGAAGAAGAGGGGAAATCTATTGACAAATATGGTATGAATTGTCTGGACATACATTGACTTAATTTATATTGTTTGTTTCTGTGTCTGTCTGGACATGCACCAAAATTAATTTAGATTATTTGTTTTCTGTCTCCCAAAGTATTTATTTAATCCCAGTGTACTCTCTACATTTCAGGCAATGGTGGTTATATAAATGGACAAGTTCAGCCAGAAGGTAACGAAAGCACCCAGTTGTCTAGTTACTACATTTGCAAATCATGTAAAATAGTAATACAACTGCAATAATCTCAACTTTAATTTGTCTATGCTCATACATTACAGAAACATAATTATATTTACATCAGTAGTCCCAACCCCAGTATTAGGTGTATGCAATAGCAACAACGTTTTGTTTGACATATCCCATACATTTATTTTGTGTCTTCGTCCGAGTTCTTGTACACTACATGACCAAAAGTATGTGGACACCTGCTTGTCGAACATCTCATTCCAAAATCATGGGCATTAATATGGAGTTGGTCCCCCCCTTTGCTGCTATAACAGCCTCCACTCTTCTGGGAAGGCTTTCCACTAGATCAGGTGTTCCCAAACTGGGGTACATGCAATGCCATCGGGGGTATGCCAAATAAAAATGTGATTAACATAAAAAAAAATACAAATATACATACAGTTGAAGTCGGAAGTTTACGTACACCTTAGCCAAATACATTTAAACTCAGTTTTTCACAATTCCTGACATTTAATCCTAGTAACAATTCCCTGTCTTAGGTCAGTTAAAATCACCACTTTATTTTAAGAATGTGAAATGTCAGAATAATAGTTCAGCTTTTGTTTCTTTCATCACATTCCCAGTGGGTCAGAAGTTTACATACACTCAATTAGTATTTAGTAGTGTTGCCTTTAAATTGTTTAACTTGGGTCAAACATATCGGGTAGCATTCCACAAGCTTCCCACAATACATTTTGTCCCATTCCTCCTGATAGAGCTGGTGTAATTGAGTCAGGTTTGTAGGCCTCCTTGCTCGCACACGCTTTTTCAGTTCTGCCCACAAATGTTCTATGGGATTGAGGTAAGGGCTTTGTGATGGCCACTCCAATACCTTGACTTTGTTGTCCTTAAGCCATTTTGCCACAACTTTGGAATTATGCTTGCGGTCATTGTCCATTTGGAAGACCCATTTGCAACCAAGCTTTAACTTCCTGACTGATGTCTTGAGATGTTGCTTCAATATATCCAAATATTTTCCCTTCCTCATGATGCCATCTATTTTGTGAAGTGCACCAGTCCCTCTTGCAGCAAAGCACCTCCACAACATGATGCTGCCACCCCGTGCTTCACGGTTGGGATGGTGTTCTTCGGCTTGCAAGCCTCCCCCTTTTTCCTCCAAACATAACAATGGTCATTATGGCCAAACAGTTCTTTTTTTGTTTCATCAGACCAGAGGACATTTCTCTAAAAAGTACGATCTTTGTCCCCATGTGCAGTTGCGAACCGTAGTCTGGCTTTTTTATGGTGGTTTTGGAGCAGTGGCTTCTTCCTTGCTGAGCGGCCTTTCAGGTTATATCGATATAGGACTTGTTTAACTGTGGATATAGATACTTTTGTACCTGTTTCCTCCAGTATCTTCACAAGGTCCTTTGCTGTTGTTCTGGGATTGTTTTGCACTTTTTGCACCAAAGTACGTTCATCTCTAGGAGACCGAACGCTTCTCCTTCCTGAGCGGTATGACGGCTGCGTGGTCCCATGGTGTTTATACTTGCGTACTATTGTTTGTACAGATGAACGTGGTACCTTCAGGCGTGTGGAAATTGCTCCCAAGGATGAACCAGACTTGTGGAGGTCGACAATTTGTTTTATTAGGTCTTGGCTGATTTATTTTGATTTTCCCATGATGTCAAGCAAAGAGACACTGTTTGAAGGTAGGCCTTGAAATACATCCACAGGTACACCTCCAATTGACTCAAATGATGTAATTTTGCCTATCAGAAGCTTCTAAAGCCATGACGTCATTTTCTGAAACAATATTTTCCAAGCTGTTTAAAGGCACAGTCAACTTAGTGTATGTAAACTTCTGACCCACTGGAATTGTGATACAATGAATTATAAGTGAAATAATCTGTCTGTTAACAATTGTTGGAAGAATGACTTGTGTCATGCGCAAAGTAGATGTCATAACTGACTTGCCCAAACTATAGTTTGTTAACAAGAAATTTGTGGAGTGGTTGAAAAACGAGTTTTCATGACTCCAACCTAAGTGTATGTAAACTTCCGACTTCAACTGTACATACATAGTTTTTTCTTCACATTTTCAAACAGTCCATTTAGTAAGGTCCGCGTCCATTGAGACACATACCAGCTCTACTGGTAGTACTGCTACTACCATCAGTACTACACCTGCACCTGTCGACGACACAAGTTGTTCTGCTTCCACGAGCATATCTAATGCTAGCATCAGTAAATCAAAACATTTTGTCAGCCCAGCTAGCATGGACACTGACAGTTGTGAATTTGGGCTAGAAGTATTTTTTCCCTCACTGTATATGTGCAAAAGTACTATCTCACAACTCGATGAAACCTTCACACTTGCCAGACATTTATAGAAACAAAAAATGCCAATTTGAAAGATATGCCACATTAGTTTTTTGAGCAAGAATTAAGATGACTTTCGAGTAGTAAGACATGTACAGTGGGGCAAACAAGTATTTAGTCAGCCACCAATTGTGCAAGTTCTCTCACTTAAAAAGATGAGAGAGGCCTGTAATTTTCATCATAGGTACACTTCAACTATGACAGACAAAATGAGGGAAAAAAATCCCGAAAATCACATTGTAGGATTTTTTATGAATTTATTTGCAAATTATGGTGGAAAATAAGTATTTGGTCACATACAAACAAGCAAGATTTCTGGCTCTCACAGACCTGTAACTTCTTCTTTAAGAGGCTCCTCTGTCCTCCACTCGTTGCCTGTATTAATGGCACCTGTTTGAACTTGTTATCAGTACAAAAGACACCTGTCCACAACCTCAAACAGTCACACTCCAAACTCCACTATGGCCAAGACCAAAGAGCTGTCAAAGGACACCAGAAACAAAATTGTAGACCTGCACCAGGTTGGGAAGACTGAATCTGCAATAGGTAAGCAGCTTGGTTTGAAGAAATCAACTGTGGGAGCAATTATTAGGAAATGGAAGACATACAAGACCACTGATAATCTTCCTCGATCTGGGGCTCCACGCAAGATCTCACCCGTGGGGTCAAAATGATCACAAGAACGGTGAGCAAAAATCCCAGAACCACACGGGGGACCTAGTGAATGACCTGCAGAGAGCTGGGACCAAAGTAACAAAGCCTACCATCAGTAACACACTACGCCGCCAGGGACTCAAATCCTGCAGTGCCAGACGTGTCCCCTGCTTAAGCCAGTACATGTTCAGGCCCGTCTGAAGTTTGCTAGAGAGCATTTGGATGATCCAGATGAGGATTGGGAGAATGTCATATGGTCAGATGAAACCAAAATAGAACTTTTTGGTAAAAACTCAACTCGTCGTGTTTGGAGGACAAAGAATGCTGAGTTGCATCCAAAGAACACCATACCTACTGTGAAGCATGGGGTGGAAACATCATGCTTTGGGGCTGTTTTTCTGCAAAGGGACCAGGACGACTGATCCGTGTAAAGGAAAGAATGAATGGGGCCATGTATCGTGAGATTTTGAGTGAAAACCTCCTTCCATCAGCAAGGGCATTGAAGATGAAACGTGGCTGGGTCTTTCAGCATGACAATAATCCCAAACACACCGCCCGGGCAACGAAGGAGTGGCTTCAGAAGAAGCATTTCAAGGTCCTGGAGTGGCCTAGCCAGTCTCCAGATCTCAACCCCATAGAAAATCTTTGGAGGAGTTGAAAGTCCGTGTTGCCCAGCGACAGCCCCAAAACATCACTGCTCTAGAGGAGATCTGCATGGAGGAATGGGCCAAAATACCAGCAACAGTTTGTGAAAACCTTGTGAAGACTTACAGAAAACGTTTTACCTCTGTCATTGCCAACAAAGGGTATATAACAAAGTATTGAGATAAACTTTTGTTATTGACCAAATACTTATTTTCCACCATAATTTGCAAATAAATAAATTAAAAATCCTACAATGTGATTTTCTGGATTTATTTTTCTCATTTTGTCTGTCATAGTTGAAGTGTACCTATGATGAAAATTACAGGCCTCTCTCATCTTTTTAAGTTGGAGAACTTGCACAATTGGTGGCTGACTAAATACCTTTTTGCCCCACTGTATAAAAGCAACAGATACATTAATACGAATGGGCTAGAAGCATCTTATATGGTGAGCTAGTGGCTAGGACAGGCAAGCCCCATACTATTGTGGTGGACTTAATTCTTCCTGCTGCCGCGGATATGGCTGGGACAATGCTGGGGGGAAAAGGCCCAAAAAACTATACAGACAATCACTTCATCAAACAACATTGTTTCACGACGCATCAGTGACATGGCAGGAGATGTTTTGAAACAATTACTGCTTCGCATACACGCCAGTGAATTCTATGCGTTACAGCTGGATGAGTCAACAGACGTGGCGGGCCTGGCACAGCTCCTGGTATATGTCCGTTACGTTTATGGGGGGTCAATTAAGGAAGACATCCTCTTTGCAAACCACTGGAAACGAGGACAACAGGAGAGGATATTTGTAAAGTACTGGACAGCTTTGTGACATCAAATGGACTTTGGTGGTCAAGATGTGTTGGTATCTGTACTGATGTGCAAGCAGTTGCTCCCGACGCCACTTGGGTACACTGCAGCATCCACGAGAGGCTCTTACTGCCAAGGGAATTTCTGACAGCTTGCAAGACGTTTTGGACACTACAGTGAAAATGCTTAACTTTGTTAAAGCAAGGCCCCTGAACTCTCGTGTACTTTCTGCACTATGCAATGATATGGGCAGCGATCGTGTAACGCTTTTACAACATACAGAAGTGCGCTGGTTATCAAGGGGCAAAGTATTGATACGATTTTTTAAATTGAGAGACGAGCTTAAAGTTTTCTTTACTGACCATCATTTTCACTTGTCTGACCACTTGCATGATGACGAGTTTCTCACACGACTGGCTTGCGAAAGTATTCACCCCCCTTGGCATTTTTCCTATTTTGTTGCCTTACAACCTGGAATTAATATAGATTAATATAGACGTTTCATTTGCACAACATGCCTAACACTTTGAAGATGCAAAATATTTTTTATTGTGAAATAAGACAAACAAATGAAAACTTTGAGTGTGCATAACTATTCACCCCCCCAAAAGTCAATACTTTGTAGAGCCACCTTTTGCAGCAATTACAGCTGCAAGTCTCTTGGAGTATGTCGATATAAACTTGGCACATCTAGTTACTGGGATTTTTGCCCATTCTTCAAGGCAAAACTGCTCTTGCTCCTTCAAGTTGGATGGGTTCTGCTGGTGTACAGCAATCTTTAAGTCATACCACAGATTCTCAATTGGATTGAGGTCTGGGCTTTGACTAGGCCATTCCAAGACATTTAAATGTTTCCCCTTAAACCACTCGAGTGATGCTTTAGCAGTATGCTTAGGGTCATTGTCCTGCTGGAAGGTGAACCTCTGTCCCAGTCTCAAATCTCTGGAAGACTGAAACAGGTTTCCCTCAAGGATTTCCCTGTATTTAGCGTCATTCCTTCAATTCTGACCAGTTTCCCAGTCCCTGCCGAGTAAAAATATCCCCACAGCATGATGCTGCCACCACCATGCTGTGGGGTGTTCTCAGGGTGATGAGAGGTGTTGGGTTTGCGCCAGACATAGCGTTTTTCTTGATGGCAAAAAGCTCAATTTTTGTATCATCTGACCAGCGTACCTTCTTCCATACGTTTGGGGAGTCTCCCACATGCCTTTTGGCGAACACCAAACGTGTTTGCTCATTTTTTAAGCAATGGCTTTTTTCTGGACACTCTTCTGTAAAGCCCAGCTCTGTGGAGTGTACGGCTTAAAATGGTTCTATGGACAGATACTCTAATCTCTGCTGTGGAGCTTTGCAGCTCCTTCAGGGTTATCTTTCGTCTCTGTGCTGCCTCTCTGATTAATGCCCTCCTGGCCTGATCCGTGAGTTTTGGTGGTCGTCCCTCTCTTGGAAGGTTTGTTGTGGTGCCATATTCTTTCCATTTCTTTTGTAATGGATTTAACGGTGCTCCGTGGGATGTTCAAAGTTTCTGATATTTTTTTATAATGCAACCCTGATCTGTACTTCTCCACAACTTTGTCCCTGACCTGTTTGGAGAGCTCCTTGGTCTTCATGGTGCCGCTTGCTTGGTGGTACCCCTTGCTTAATGGTGTTGCAGACTCTGGGGCCTTTCAGAACAGGTTTATATATACTGAGATCATTTGACAGATCATTTGACACTTGGATTGCACACAGGTGGACTTTATTGAACTAATTATGTGACTTCTGAAGGTAATTGGTTGCACCAGATCTTATTTAGGGGCTTCATAGCAAAGGCATACATATGCACAAACCACTTTTCCGGGTTTAAAAAAATTATAAGTTATTTTTTTCACTACACCAATTTGGACTATTTTGTGTATGTCCATTACATGAAATCCAAATAAAAATCAATTTAAATTACAGGTTGTAATGCAACAAAATATGAAAAACGCCAAGGGGGATGAATACTTTTGCAAGGCACTGTATCTGGGTGATGATTTTCTCGCCTGAATGATCTGAATCTAGGATTACAGGGACTCTCCACAACTATATTCAATGTGCGGGACAAAATTGAGGCTTTGATTAAAAGGTTGAAGCTCTTCTCTGTCTGCATTAACAAGGACAACACGCAGGTCTTTCCATCATTGTATGATTTGTTTGTGTGCAAATGAACTTAAGCTTACGGACAATGTCAAATGTGATATAGCGAAGCACCTGAATGAGTTAGGTGCGCAATTACGCAGGTACTTTCCCGAAACGGATTACACAAACTGGATTCGTTATCCCTTTCATGCCCTGCCTCCAGTCCATCTACCGATATCTGAACAAGAGAGCCTCATCGAAATTGCAACAAGCGGTTCTGTGAAAATTTTATTTAATCAGAAGCCACTGCCAGATTTCTGGATTGGGCTGCGCTCAGAGTATCCTGCTTTGGCAAATCGCGCTGTTAAGACACTGATGCCCTTTGCAACCACATACCTATGTGAGAGTGGATATTCGGCCCTCATTAGCATGAAAACTAAATACAGGCACAGACTG
This sequence comes from Brachymystax lenok tsinlingensis, assembly GCA_030435695.1. Classification (NCBI taxonomy): domain Eukaryota; kingdom Metazoa; phylum Chordata; class Actinopteri; order Salmoniformes; family Salmonidae; genus Brachymystax; species Brachymystax lenok. The sequence continues at coordinate 27,107,581 of CM059780.1, forward strand.
TGTGTGGAAAATTATTTAAGACTGAGACTCTCTCCAATACAACCCAACATTGCAGAGTTATGAGCATCCTTTCAAGCACACCCTTCTCATTAACCTGTGGTGAGTTATTCACAATTTTCCATTAACAAATAAGGTTTCATATGTAAGATGGTTAAATCAAAGCTGGAGGTTGAATGTTTGAAGGGGTAGAGGACTATAAAACGTTTGGGAACCACTGCACTAGATGATGGAACATAGCTGCAGAGACTTGCTTCCATTCAGCCACAAGAGCATTAGTGAGGTCGGGCACTGATGTTCACTGATGTTGGGCGATTAGTCCTGGCTCGCTGTCAGCATTTCAATTCATCCCAAAGGTGTTCGATGGGGTTGAGGTCAGGGCTCTGTGCAGGCCAGTCAAGTTCTTCCACACCTATCTCGACAAACCATTTCTGTATGGGCCTCGCATTGTGCACAGGGGGCATTGTCATGCTGAAATAGTAAAGGGCCTTCCCAAACTGTTGCCACAAAGTTGGAAGTACAGAATCGTCTAGAATGTCATTGTATGCTGTAGCATTATGATTTCCCTTTACTGGAACGAAGGGGCCTAGCCCAAACTATGAAAAACAGCCCCAGCCCATTATTGCTCCTCCACCAAACTTTACAGTTTGTGTGCTGACGTTGCTTCCAGAGGCAGTTTGGAACTCGGTAGTGAGTGTTGAAATCGAGGACAGACTATTTGTACGCGCTACACGTTTCAGCATCCGGCGGTCCCATTCAGTGAGGTTCTGTGGCCTACCACATCGCGGCTGAGCTGTTGTTGCTCCTAGACGTTTCCACTTTACAATAGCGTTACTTACAGTTGACCGGGGCAGCTCTAGCAGGGCAGAAATTTGACGAACTGACTTGTTGGAAAGATGGCATGCTATGACGGTGCCACATTGAAAGTCACTAAACTGTAAAATAAGACCATTCTACTGCCAATGTTTGTCTACGGAGATTGAATGGCTGTGTGCTCGATTTTATACACCTGTCAGCAACAGGTGTGGCTGAAATAGCCGAATGCACTAATTTGAAGGGATGTCCACATACTTTAGTATCTATAGCATATCTCCATGTGTTTCATATTTTGTTTAGTGTCAGTCTGGCTTTGGTTTGTTCTGTCTTATTGTCGTTGTGTTCATCCTGATTGTGCTTTTGAGCTTTTGCATCTCTGTGTGCTTTACAAACCCTCCCCTTCTTTCTCCCCTTCTTTCATCCCTCTTCCATCCTGCCATGCCATCCACTCCTCCTCTGTTCTATAAAATCCCTTCATCCTCTTTCCTCAGTCGTCTCCTTCCCCCCAGCTCCCACTCCTTGGCCCTCCATCTCCTATCCTCCCATCCCCTCATTTGTGCCCGTAGTGTCCTTCTTCCTTCCCGAGGCCCCTGCCACAGCTGTTTCAGAGGCCCCACCCAAGCCTGTGGGCACTGCCAGCCTCTCCCTTGCATCTGCGCCCAGCACCCAAATGAAAGCCCTACCACACGGGCCTGACACTGCGCTGCTTCAGCCGTCGCACCAGATACACATTCAGCAGCACCTCAAGCTGCACATTCACCCGCAGGGCAAATCATGGCAAGGTAAAAAGTACAGTCCAAGCAGACCAGGGTTATGTTCATTAGGGCAAGCAATGCAAAAACGCTTTAAAACGCTTGGCAACTGATAATGGAAATGAGAGTTTCTTATTGGACAAGTCCAGGTAGAGTGCCTCCCTGTATCAGTCAGTTTTTTCCGTTAAATGCCTATTGAACATGACATAGGGCCAATGGAGTAAGGAGAGTGGAGCAAAGTTGAGTTCACATAGCCACCTTGAGTAAGACACCATGAGCTTGATTGTATTTTGACTAAGGGATTATGGTAACCAGTCAGAAGTCAAATAGACACTAGACTGTATTGATAAGAGTGGATAGTGATAAATCTCCTACTTGGAGAGATTGGATCCCGGGAAGTAGAGTAGCAGTTAAGATAGAACAGCTTTGCACACCTGCTGGCTTCACATACCTATTGCTATTGCTTTGTGCTTTGCTTTGCTACCCCTAAACTCACTTGTTTTTACCTTTTTTACCTAAAGCCAACCTTTAGAAATAACAAATACAACCTTATGGAACATTCCTTGGAAAGCTTTTCAGAATTCATTGATAAATTGGTCCACATGGAAAACTAAAAGAATAGAAACCATAAATGACTTGGTAATAGGAAATACATTTATTTCCATGACAGCTTTAAAAAGCAATTTTGGGTTGACCAATGTCGATATTTTCAAATACATATTTGATATCACAAAATGTTTATTTGAAATCTGGACATCAGAGCAATCTTGAGGGAATCTTATTTGAGTCAGAAAAGGGTATTTATATTATAGGTAATCTGTTCAAAACCTTACAGAGATCTATTGGAACCAAGATTTTTTGGGGGGATATTGGCACAAGATGGATGGAATGTTGGAACATAACTAATCGGATTACAGTTAATGAAAATGCATGCTTAATCCAGTATAAATGAATGTATAGAATGTATTATACAAGAGACAATTCACACATTAAGTCATGTCTGAAGTGTAAACTACTAATGATTCAATAATTCATCCCTTCTTGGAATGTTGCAAAATTCAAAAGTTATGGGCAGAGTTACAAAGATGGATGTTTCAGAGGTATTGACATGTAAATGTGTTTTAATTAATCTGTGTATATTTCAAGACATGACATATGAGGGTGCAGTGAGATACCCAATGAGGAGATACCCAATTATATATTTTTTAAATTCTACTCAAACTGGAAATCAGCCCATCCTACGTTGTTCACGCAATGGAAAGGTCAAATGTTTTATTATCTCAAAATTGAAAGAACGTGGGCGATGGAGAGAAACAAAATTGTGCAGTTTGAGGCCATGTGGCAGAAAGTGATAAGGGCACTGGAGATAGGGGTGGGGGCTAGTGGGTCTGGGCAGGTGTGATGTTTGTATGATGTAGTCATTTGTATGTTGTCTATTGTTTATAAAATATAAAATCTTAAAAAAAAATATATACACTATATACACTACATTGTAGAATAATAGTGAAGACATCAAAACTATGAAATAACACATACAGAATCAAAATATATTTTATATTTGAGATTCTTCAAATAGCCACCCTTTGCCTTGATGACAGCTTTGCACACTTGGCGTTCTCTCAACCAGTTTCATCTGGAATGCTTTTCCAACAGTCTTGAAGGAGTTCCCACATATGCTGAGCACTTGTTGGCTGCTTTTCCTTCACTCTTTGGTCCAACTCATCCCAAACCATCTCAATTTCAAATCAAATCAAATTGTATTAGTCACATGCTCCGAATACAACAGGTGTAGACCTTACAGTGAAATGCTTACTTACAAGCTCCTAACTGACAGTTCAGTTTCTAAAAATACGGATAAGAATAAGAGATAAAAGTAACAAGTAATTAAAGAGCAGAAAATAACAATATATACAGGGGGGTGCCGGTACAGAGTCAATGTGCAGGGGCACCAGTTAGTTGAGGTAGTATGTACATGTAGGTAGAGTTAATTAAAGTGACAATGCATAGATGACAACAGAGCGTGGCAGTGGTGGGGAGGGGGGGCCTCTTCAACCTAGACTTGGTGCTCTGGTACCGCTTGCCTTGTGGTAGCAGGGAGAACAGTCTATGACTAGGGTGGCTCTGTAGTGCCTTCGGTCGGAGGCCGAGCAGTTGTCATGCCAGGCAGTGATGCAACCAGTCGGGATGCTCTCGATGGTGCAGCTGTAGAACCTTTTGAGGATCTGAGGACCCATGCCAAGTCTTTTCAGTCTCCTGAGGGGGAATAGGTTTTGTCGTGCCCGCTTTGCGACTGTCATGGTGTGCTTGGACCATGTTAATTTGTTGGTGATGTGGACACCAAGGAACTTGAAGCTTTCAACCTGCTCCACTGCAGCCCTGTTGATGAGAATTGGGGGGTGCTCGGTCCTCTTTTTCCTGTGGTCCATAATCTTCCTTTGTCTTGATCACGTTGTTGTCGGTGATCAGGCCTATCACTGTTGTGTCATCTGCAAAGTTAATAATGGTGTTGGAGTCGTGCTTGACCATACAGTCATGGGTGAACAAGGAGTACAGGAGGGGGCTGAGAATGCACCCCTGAGGGGCCCCTGTGTTGAGGATCAGCGTGGCGGATGTGTTGTTACCTACCCTTACCATCTGGGGGCGGCTCGTCAGTAAGTCCAGGATTCAGTTGCAGAGGGAGGTGTTTAGTCCCAGGGTCCTTAGCTTATTGATGAGCTTTGAGGGCACTATGGTGTTGAACGCTGAGCTGTAGTCAATGAATAGCATTCTCACATAGGTCCAGGTGGGTCCATAGGTCCTTTTGTCCAGGTGGGAAAGGGCAGTGTGGAGTGCAATAGAGACTGCATCAGCTGTGGATCTGTTGGGGTGGTATGCAAATTGGAGTGGGTCTAAGGTTTCTGGGATGATGGGGTTGATGTGAGCCATGACCAGCCTTTCAAAGAACTTCATGGACAGACATGAGTGCTACGGGTCGGTAGTCATTTAGGCAGGTTACCTTAGTGTTCTTGGGCACAGGCACTATGGTGGTCTGCTTAAAACATTTTGGTATTACAGACTCGGACAGGGAGAGGTTGAAAATGTCAGTGAAGACACTTGCTAGTTGGTCAACGCATGCTCGCAGTACACGTCCTGGTAATCCGTCTGGCCCTGCGGCCTTGTGAATGTTGACCTGTCTGAAGGTCTTACTCACATCGGCTGCGGAGAGCGTGATCACACAGTCTTCCGGTACAGCTGGTGCTCTCATGCCCGTTTCAGTGTTACTGAAAGAGAGCATAGAAAGAGAGCATAGAAGAGAGCAAAGAGAGCATAGAAGCAGTTTAGCTCGTCTGGTAGGCTTGTGTCACTAGACAGCTCTCGGCTGTTCTACCCTTTGTAGTCTGTAATGGTTTGCAGGCCCTGCCACATCCGACGAGCGTCAGAGCCGGTGTTGTACGTCTCGATCTTAGTCTTGTATTGACGCTTTGCCAGTTTGATGGTTCGTTGGTGGCATAGCAGGATTTCTTATAAGCTTCCGGGTTAGAGTCACGCTCCTTGAAAGCGGCAGCTCTAGCCTTTAGCTCAGTGCGGATGCTGCCTGTAATCCATGGCTTCTGGTTGGGGTATGTACCACACGCACCACAATGCCATTGGAGGAATCCCGGAACATATTCCAGTCTGTGCTAGCAAAACAGTCCTGTAGCTTAGCATCTGCTTCATCTTCATCACATTTTTTTTATTGATCTAGTCAATGGTGCTTCCTGCTTAAGTCTTTTCTTGTAAGCAGGAATCAGGAGGATGGAATTATGGTCATATTTGCCAAATGGTGGGTGAGGGAGAGCTTTGTATGCGTCTCTCTGTGTATGGAGTATAAGTGGTCCTGAGTTCTTTTCCTTCTGGTTGCACATTTAACATGCTGATAGAAATTTGGTAAAACGGATTTAAGTTTCCCTTCATTAAAGTCCCCGGCTGCTAGGAGCGCCGCTTCTGGGTGAGAGTTTTCTTGTTTGCTAATGGCGGAATACAGCTCATTCAATGCCATCTTAGTGCCAGCCTCTGACTGTGGTGGTATGTAAACAGGTACAAAGAATATAGATGAAAACTCTCTCGGTAGGTAATGTGGTCTGCAGCTTATCATGAGAAACTCCTAACCGACGCCGCTGTTCTATCCTGCCGGTACATCGTATAACCAGCCAGCTGTATGTTGATATTGTCATCGTTCAGCCACGACTCCGTGAAGCATAAGATGTTAGGTTTTAATGTCCCGTTGGTAGTTTAATGTTCCCAATAACTCGTCCATTTTATTGTCCAAACATTGCATGTTTGCTAGCAGAATTGAGGGGAGTGGGGGTTTATTCAGATCACTGGGGTCGAGGCCTGTTCCCGAGGGTTATCCGTATATCCTCCGCCTCGGGCTCGTCAGAGTCGTGAAAGAAGAAAAAAGATTCTGCTAGTCTGTGGTAAGTAATCGCAGTCCTGTTGGTTGAGGTCGGGGGATTGTGGAGGCCAGGTTATCTGATGCAGCACTCTATCACTCTCCTTCTTAGTAGGGCTCTAAGGCACTGCATCTCAGTGCAAATGACAGTCCCACTATTCCCAAACCAGATGGGATGGCGAATCACTGCAGAATGCCTTGAATTCTAAATAAATCACAGACAGTGTCACCAGCAAAGCACCCCCACACCATAACACCTCCTTATACACATGCGGAGATCATCCGTTCATCCACACTGCGTCTCGCAAAGACACAGCGGTTGGAACCAAAAATCTCCAATTTGGACTCCAGACCAAAGGACAAATTCCCACCGGTCTAATGTTCATTGCTCGTGTTTCTTGGCCCAACCAAGTCGTCTTCTTATTGATGTCCTTTTAGTAGTGGTTTCTTTGTAGCAATTCGACCATGAAAGCCTGCTTCACGCAGTCTCCTCTGAACAGTTGATGTTGATGTGTCTGTTACTTGAACTATGTGAAGCATTTATTTGGGCTGTAATTTCTGACGCTGGTAACTCTAAGGAACTTATCCTCTGCAACAGAGATAACTCTGGGTCTTCCATTCCTGTGGTGGTCCTCGTGAGAGCCAGTTTCATCATAGCGCTTAAAGGTTTTTGCGACTGCACTTGAAGAAACTTTCTTGAAATGTTCCATATTGACTGACCTTCATGTCTTAAAGTAATGATGGACTGACGTTTCTCTTTGCTTATTTGAGATGTTCTTGCCATAAATATGGACTTGTTTTTTCCCCAAATAGCCCTATCTTCTGTATACCACCCCTACATTGTCACAACACAACTGATTGCCTGAAACGCAAATATTAACTTTTAACAAGGCACACCTGTTAATTGAAATGCATTGAAATGTGACTACCTCATGAATCTGGGTTGAGCGAATGCCAAGAGTGTGCAAAGCTGTCATCAAGGCAAAGGATGGCTATTTGAAGAATCTCAAATATAAAATATATTTTGATTTGTTTAACACTTTTTTTGGTTACTACATGATTCTGTATGTGTTATTTCATAGTTTTGATGTCTTCACTATTGTTCTACAATGTAGAAAATAGTAAAAATAGAGAAAAACCCTTGAATGAGTAGGTGTTGTAAAATTTTTGACTGGTAGTGTACGTGAAATGACAAATATAAAGCAAACTTATGGCACTTTCAATGGACAAGTTATAGAGGGCCTCAATATTGTAACCATTGAGTAAATTGAGTGGATTCTGTCAAATTGTGCAGTATAAACTCATAGAGTGCCTGCCTTTATAGGACATAAGCTTGCTTCCTACAGCATAATGAAATGCATAGTATCATACAGGATTCCAATATTGAACTGTTGTCATCATTGTAAGCAAACTCAGCAACAACAAAAAAACATCCCTTTTTCAGGACCCTGTCTTTAAAAGATAATTCATACAAATCCAAAGAACTTCACAGATCTTCATTGTAAAGGGTTTAAACACTGTTTCCCATGCTTGTTCAATGAACCATAAACAATTAATGAACATGCACCTGTGGAACGGTCATTAAGACACTAACAGCTTACAGACGGTAGGCAATTAAGGTCACAGTTATGAAAACTTAGGACACTAAAGAGGCCTTTCTACTCACTCTGAAAAACACCAAAAGAAAGATGCCCAGGGTCCCTGCTCATCTGCGTGAACGTCCCTTAGGCATGATGCAAGGAGGCATGAGGACTGCAGATGTGGCCAGGGCAATACATTGCAATGTCTGTACAGCGAGACGCCTAAGACAGCTCTACAGGGAGACAAGACGGACAGCTGATAGTCCTCGCAGTGGCGACCACGTGTAACAACACCTGCACAGGATCGGTACATTTGAACATCACACCTGCGGGACAGGTACATGATGGCAACAACAACTGCCCGGGTTACACCAGGAATGCACAATCCCTCCATCAGTGCTCAGACTGTCCGCAATAGCCTGAGAGAGGCTGGACTGAGGGCTTGTAGGCCTGTTGTAAGGCAGGTCCTCACCAGACATCACTGTCAACAACTTCGCCAATGGGCACAAACCAACCGTCGCTGGACCAGACAGGACTGGCAAAAAGTGTTCTGATGAGTCACGTTTTTGTCTCACCAGGGGTGATGGTCGGATTCGCGTTTATCGTCGAAGGAATGAGCGTTACACCGAGGCCTGTACTCTGTAGCGGGATCGATTTGGAGGTGGAGGGTCCGTCATGGTCTGGGGCGGTGTGTCACAGCGTCATCGGACTGAGCTTATTGTCATTTCAGGCAATCTCAACGCTGTGCGTTACAGGGAAGACATCCTCCTCCCTCATGTGGTACCCTTCCTGCAGGCTCATCCTGACATGACTCTCCAGCATGACAGCGTGATTTCCTGCAAGACAGGAATGTCAGTGTTCTGCCATGGCCAGCGAAGAGCCCAGATCTCAATCCCATTGAGCACGCCTGGGACCTGTTGGATTGGATGCTGAGGGCTAGGGCCATTCCCCCCAGAAATGTCAGGGAACTTGCAGGTGCCTTGGTGGAAGAGTGGGGTAACATCTCACCGCAATAACTGGCAAATCTGGTGCAGTCCATGAGGAGGAGATGCACTGCAGTACTTAATGGCCACACCAGATACTGACTGTTACTTTTGATTTTGACCCCCCCTTTGTTCAGGGCCACATTATTCAATTTCTGCTAGTCACATGTTTGTGGAACTTGTTCAGTTTATTTCTCAGTTGTTGAATCTTGTTATGTTCATAGAAATATTTACACATGTTAAGTTTGCTGAAAATAAACGCAGTTGACAGTGAGAGGATATTTGCTGAGTTTATAAGTAATTTTACTCTGTTTGTCTGACATGCATGTCTCAGTTCCTATTGGTATTTTTAGTAGAAGAACTTAAAATGCATATTTACGCATGCATAGCCGCGCGGGAAGTAGGCATGCTGACTGCAGCACCCCCCGGTAAATATATACATATATTTTTGAATTATTATAAAAAAATTATGTCCACAAAATTTGTGAACTGGCCTTCATTATTCCTTACTTTATTACTCCTTACATCCCTTACTTTATTACCCCATCGACAGGACCCCTAACCCAAAATATCTTCCCGCAGCCATGCACAAGTCCAACCAAGGTATTGAAAGATCCGGTTGAAGTGGTGGCATTGCCATGCCAGCTTTTGTGGGGGACACTGTCTGCATTGCCCCCTCTGGATATATTTAAAGAGCAGTGTTATTATGTAATCAAGCATACAAACGTCTGTGTCTTTGAGTGGTTATCTTGGGCAGATTAGAGATAAATTGATACAAAATTGTCTTATTTTTTCTATACTCTTTCCTTTTATTTTCAGGAGGTGCAAAGGAGAACAAATATGAATTAACAGGATTCTTTGGGAATAGCGGATACTAAGGTAAAACATTAAAGGTAGACTAAACTTGTCCTATAGATGATCCCGTATGATCCTATATATTTGAAATATTGGGCAATATGAATATGAATTGTGTTGACAACTTACTTTCCCTCTGTCTTTCCCCTCTTAGGTTGACAAGGGCGACGGTGGCCATTTACAGCATTTATCTTCACTAGATTTTTTACATTGCTGTTGTTGTTGTTGTATATTTGTTTTAATTCCCTTTTTAATTGATCCTTAGTTTTTCTATAATTATTCATATCTCCCTGTCCATGCCAAACCAGTCCTGCCTGCCATATTTTTTATAGTTTTCATGCCATGTCTGTAATATCACTAGCACTAAGAAAACACACATTTAAGTCTTGTTAGGGCATACCATCTTTGTAGTTTAGATTTTCTACAAGTTTATCTTGATTATGTGTCTGTCTTATTTCATTTCGTAACCACCTGTCTTACTACGCTTACTGGATACGATGAATCATGTTTTGAGAGTTTGTGTGCTACAAATATTTAATGTGTTGATTGAATCAGTCCAGTTTTTGTCTGCATAGTTTTATAAACTCAAACTCAAACAAATGTATTTTGTATGGGTACGTTTTTTTGGTTTTTTTTTACTACCTGTAGCAAACACCTGTACATTTTTGAACAGTTTTGATGGAATAAAAACAGACTGGAAATACCATCAGTGTGGTAAAAGTTTATTTTATGCATGTATTTATTTTTTATCTTTCAAGATGTGATGTCATTTCTTTCAAACAATATCTTGTTGGTGTAATAGGTGGTAGTGTGTTTGAGCAGTACTGTAGGTGGCCCATCTTGAAATGGCCTGTGCCACATTTACCATAGCTTCTTTAAAGCATCTTTATCCCAACTATTCCTCATACTCATTAAGGTGGTGCAATCCCTAGATGGGCCACTGAAAGGACAGTACTGTAGAGCAAGAGCATTGGAATATACTGTACATGCAGCCTAGAAACTCCACAACAAACAGACAAATTGAGGAGCATGTTGAGTAGAGGCTTGGTGGCAACCGGTATATGACATTGAAATAGTGAGCAGAGCACACCGCACACAGCTTTCCAGTGAGGATTACACCAGATTTAACCCTATGAATAACAGTGATTGCTGATTGGTCACACAGAAAGCATGCCACTCTGTGAGCTCAACAGGTCGCTTGCTAAGACGTTCAGTACCTGTTCCAAGGATGAGACTCGTGCCGACATTATCCTGCCAACTATCCTGCTTGACTTGACAATGTATGTGCCTGAAGTACTTACTGGAGACTCTTTCAGGATATGTGTGTATTGCACTATCAACTGATGTCCTGTAAACTCAGGGGGACATTGGCTGGAGAAAGCCATCATGGCTTGCTTACATGGACCACGACTACTGAATTTGGAGAAAACCCCTCCTCATCTTCAATTCAATGACTTGATCCTGACGGGCTACCGGCCAATTTCAACCTTTCAGGGGTGCATCAGAAGCTTGTTCTACTTGCACAATGAATTTGGTAACATTTATACCCATGGTAAGTATACGCCCCCTACCATTGAAATATGAGTTGGCATAGTTTATTCATAATTTACACTTCAGAATAACTCATGAATGTCTCATTATAAAAGTGTTTATATATATCTAAATGATTATACATATATAACTGACGCTTATGTAACGCTTATACATTTGTATGTTTACAAAAAATGTATGAAATACTAATTGATTTATTATTAATACAAAGTGTATTCATGATTAATAATTCAATATTCTAAAGTGTTATCTATGGTTCTCCTGTTTTTTTACTAAATTGCCTCATCTCATGTGTATTATGTATTTAATGTATAGTCTAAGTGAGTATTTAGTCCTTGTAGGCTAGTAGATTTCTTACTACACCAATAATTAAATTGTTAACCGCTGCAGGTTTGAAAAAGAGGCCACTTTGGGCTACTCTCACTTATGGGCCAATTACAAGCATACCGGCACTTGACAAGTATGTGTAACGAGACAAGGATATGGGGGATTACTCGTAATCTGTCCTTGTCCTGGATATATTGCACTAGTAATTGGCCTTGGAGTTGGTTGTATGATGGACCCATTAAAGTGGTAAAAATAGTCAAAACACTTTTCTATCTTCGGCAACAACTCTCAATAGGCTATGCATGAAACTCGAAAGATGCACCAAAAAAAAGCAATTGTTATCATACATTTAGGATACAGTTTGTTTGTATGATTATTTTCCACTCTCTCAGAAACCCTGCAACTGAGATGTACATAATGCTATGCAATGCATAACATTGCAGAACATTAGTTGTTTAAGCACGTGCAGCTATGCACCCTTGAACTAAGTGTGGCATCCTCTATGATGTGACTCCTCCTTGGATATCCTCTGTAGCTAAGCACATTAACACTAACTCTAACTCAGGAGGGGATTAGCATAGGAGAGTTGCTCAGCAGGCTGCAATACACCTGTGAGAGAGACTTCAGAGAAATACAATGGTGTTGGAGGAAACAAACTGCAGGGCTATTGCACAATGAGGGCCATTTCACTGACACAGATTAAGGCTTTCTCTGGTGTACTCCCCTGCATGTACTGGTACCAATATACAGGGCCTAGATTGTGTTGAATCCACTGCGCCTCCATCTTGGAACTCCCCCACCGTTGTAAAAAATATTTTGGAAGGTATAGAAATGCATTTATTAATGTCAACATTCGTTTTTGCCACATGTATTCTATTACAGACACCTTAATGTATACTTTGAAATTATATTATGTGAGCTAAACATAAAAATAAAATGAAAACAAAATTACACTTTTTTTTTTTATTAATATCCCCACTACAACAACAAAAAATATGAAATACATGTAATCTTTTCCTTGAAAGATTTAGTTGAAATACCGTAGAATTCAGATACTGTAGAATATCTGTGTCTGATTTATGTGCCAGACCACGCCCATGTGGATGCTTATTGGTCAGTAGCGGCCATGTTGTTTGAGGTGCTAGCCTGGAAAATATTGCATTGAGAGAACTTGGTCCATAGATGCCATGTTTTAGGTTTCGGTCACTCGGTGCGAGAGGAGTAGCGTTTTAAGTTTTTCACAAAATTCTAAATGGCGGAAAATCCATCATGGCGGATATTATGGGTCCTAGAGGCAAATTTGTTTCTTGTGAGGAGAGGGACATATGTACAACATTTTATGACTCTAAGGGAGAATCTCAGTTGCATACTCCTCGCGTCCTCTCTCTCCTCACCTCCTCAAAACAGGACCTCTGGCTTTCTCATTCAGTGGATTTTGCGAAGGAGAGAGGACACAATGAGTATTGAGATTCTCCCTAGGTCTCATGGGGTGAAGGGCGTGACCTTCAAAGTTTGCATCTTCAATTGCTTGTTATAGCACCACCATGTGGCCAATTTACATGACACTGCTTGACAGCGTGTGGCCCTTTACCTTTTTGCAAAGTCTCAACCTTGTAGGCCTTACCATCTCACAAATTTGAATTTGTGTGAATTTGAACCCCAACAAATACAATAAGGTTTCTTGCAGCTTCGCTGCTTGAACCACTAATTAGCAAAGCATGGCAAAATAAGAGTCAATACTGAGACATCTCCCTCCATCCATCCAGGAATCCCGTTCTTCTGTTTCCTTGTGCTGCTGCCACTTAACATCCCCTGGTCCGAGGTGGAGCAAACGTGGATGTGTGTGTTCCACTACCTTGCCTGCCTGTCCCCCACAGTGGGCTCAGTGCTTTACCACACCTTCATGAACCATGAGGCCGGGGAGCCCATCTACGACACCCTCCTTTCCCTTGACATGGTCGGAGTCTGCCTGGTCAACACCTTGGGTAGGTAAAGTCAGATTCCAGATCAGTTTCTCAGGTCCTGTTTGAAATATGTTGGAAAACGTATCCTTCCTTCCTATTCTCATCACATAGTCACTCACACATCTATCCACATCCATCTTCATTGACTCTCCTGTTTCTGTGTCAACCAGGATGCCTGCCCATCATCTATATCACCCTGATGTGCTACCCTGTCACTTGTATCCTGGCCCTCCTGACCTACAGCCTAATCTCAGCCTGGGGCATCCTCTGTGCCACCACAGCGCGTAGCAACTATGGGCGCCTTCGCGCTTTCATCTGGCAGGCCCTCTTCCGTGTGCTCCTTTTCCTATTCCGTTGGCTGGGCGACGGCGTAGGCAGCCCAGCTTCGCTGCGCCTCTTCTTCACCATGGACATGCTGGCTATCATGGGGGGCCTGGTGAACCTTAGCCGGGTGCCCGAGCGTTTTAGCCCGGGCCTCTTCGACTACTGGTGCAACAGCCACCAGATAATGCACGTGCTGGTGATCTGCTCCATTATCTACATGCACTGGGGGATGCTGGAGGATTTAGCCTGGATTAAGACGTTCCAGTGTCCAGTGTTGGAGTGAGGGACAGAGAAGGATTGACAAGGCAAGGCCAGGAAACAAATAGGGCTGGGGCGTAGGATTTAAGGAGGGGTGGGTAGGAGTGACCATAAAAATAGAATGACCAGAACGGGCATCCCCAAGTCTATGTTCGGTGATGGGTAGACTGGCGGCCATATTGAATGTACTTACCGATAAGTGCACATTAACATTTCTGTGGTCTGAGGGGCTTTGAACCTTCCAGTAATTCTATTTCTATGGGTGATGAGGGAGTGAAATTAAAGTTTTTAAAATGCACTTTAGGACTAGCTGCTGAAATTACTGTAAGGATTACAATTGATTCACTGTCCATTTTTAAATATTCGCCCCAGTACAGCAGAAGAATGTAGGGATAAGAATCGATTGGTGCTATAATGATGGACGTCAGGGAATTGTTGTATAGCTTCTGAACCCAAATTTCAGCATTATTACTTTGCAATGAAATGGACACACATCTACATGATTCTGTATCAGTTAAAATGCAGTAGGCCTCTGCCTCCAGTGAACAACATAAATATTTTCAATGAAAAGCAATTAAATAAATATATATTTATATCTTCTGTTTCCAGTTATACTCCCTTTCAGTGTTTGATCGTGATCATTTTCTTGTCAGAAACAACTGTTACTGAGGCATCAAAAAGTACAAAAGTTACTACGAAAAGAACATGTCGGGACAAGAAAACGTAAGCTTTGGCGGTTTTATTGCAAGAAAGAGATATATACACACTCGAAAGGAAAAATGTAGATGAAAAACTCTCATTAGAAATGAATTATACATGTTTTACCAATATTAATACACTGTCCTAGCATTTTATATACAGACCAATCAGGTGTGTATTTTCTGTATATTTATTATTATTTGTGTTTTATTCAGACTTGGCACCAAACAAATTACAGGCTTAACCATAGCATTAATGTAAACCAGAGTTTATCTTTCAGGCTTAGCATTGGTACCACCTCTACTTGCACTGCGCCTTAAACCTTTAAACCAAAAAGCAAATTCTGTGAGTATGATGATAAAACAATAATGGACAGGTTTTGCACTCTATTTCGTCTTGCAACTTTGCGCTGTGTTCCTCTCAGTTCTGCAGACTAAGAGAACCCCCAGGTCTAATTTCTCTGTTGCAGCGTGTCATTTATTCTTCATCAGAGCTGCTGTCATCCTCAGGCTCCGATAGATCAGCGATGGGGAAACGCAAGATGGCCGCCACTCCACTGAGCTGGGTCAACTCTGTACAAGGGAGAGACAGAGGAGGAGAATGGTCAATTGTTTAAGCAAATTATACAATATTTGGTTGACAAATAATAAATATCACACTCAATGACGCAATGCTACTTAGTAACCCTATCAGGGAAATCCCCTATGATGAGAAGAAACATGGGGTGTTTCTCAATATGCATACTACTGTATCTCCACACTCTTATTCGTGACTACCTGGCTAGCTAACAGTACTAGTAGCTATCCCTATTGACTAATTATGGGCTTGCGATCTACGGTATGTAGGCCGGTAAACATGCCAAAATTAACACAGCATGTATTTATTAACGTTTCAAGATAAAATATTGTAGTCAGGCAACATATGAAATGTGAATAGGCAACATTCCATTCTGAAGTCGGAGTGTTTTTTTCTTTCGCTTCAGCTCAAATAATAATACATGTTTCATCATTTTGTACGTAGTTGTGTACAAAATACTTTCCGTTGACGTTTACTTCGATGCATGTACAAACGGAGTACGCATTTGAGAAGTGGACTCTGTGCTCCGTTTCACACACTTTGATTTGGACTCATACTACGACCCTCCCGTGCTCCAATTTGCAACGCTCGGAGCACGGGAGTATGCATTGAGAAACACCCATGGTATACTACCAATAACACATCTGTGAAATTGGCATTGACATGTCACTGAATATGGAAGGAACACAACGTACGTTCTCCAGATACATGAAGGCTTGAAAATATTCTGTGGAAGAAAATAAAGAGAATCGGAATGAGAGTTGAGAACATGATCACTATAAGAAACAATCATCATAATTACAGTATAATTTGTCTACAGTAGCCTATCATATTTTTTACTCATCATTTTCCACCATTATCATCGTTTCTCTTCCCTGCCTATCCCTACCTCACGGTTCCACCATTGTCTCTCACGTTGTCTACCAGCCGTACGTATCTACTCCGTGTGGTCACATCCTGGTGCCTGGGGACAGAGACGCCCAAATGAAATGAAGAACACGCACAGATAAGCGACGATACCCCCTCACAGCTCATCTTCTCGCCACCTGCTCTTTCCATGACATAGACTGACCAGGTGAATCCAGGTGAAAGCTATGATCCCTTATTGATGTAATTTGATAAATCCACTTCAATTTGTGTAGATGAAGGGGAGGAGACAGGTTAAAAGAAGCATTTTAAAGCTTTGAGACAATTGAGACATGGATTGTGTATGTGTGCCATTCAGAGGGTGAATGGACAAGACAAAATATTTAAGTGCCTTTGAACGGGTTATGGCAGTAGGTGCAGGCCCACCGGTTTGAGTGTGTCAAGAACTGAAATGCTGCTGGGTTTTTCACACTCAACAGTTTCCAGTGTGTATCAAGAATGGTCCACCCGACAAAGGACATTCAGTCAACTTGATACAACTGTTGGAAGCATTGGCGTCAACATGGGCCAGTATCCCTGTAGAACGCCTTTGACACCTTGTAGAGAGCCTTTCCCCAACAAATTGAGGCTGTTCTGGGGGAAATTCAATATTAGGAAGATGTTCCTAATGTTTTGTACACTCAGTGTAAGTCTACTTATCTTGAGAATAGAATAACTTTCTTTTTTTCTGGAGGGAACTTTGGTTGTGGCATTCAAGTTAGGTTTTAAACACATAGGAGCACAATTCACACATGACAGACGCACATGCATTGTATGTGTATGTCTCTATCCTCACTTTCTCAAATATTTATATAAAACACACACAAAATACAAATGTTTTCCCCCACAGAAATCCAGATATAATTCCATAAAACTACATACCTGAAGAGCTTATCGCTAATCAACAAGATGTCAATAGCCAGTGCTTCGGAAGCTTTCTCCATGTGAGCCAACCTGCAACATCAAGTGAATAGAAAGGTCAGTGTTTAGTAGTGGTGTAACATGAGGACTCTCAACGTCCTAGTCAGTCATTGGCGTGGTGTTCAGTAGGGCACACCGTAGCAAAACGTTCTGCAACGGAAAACGTGTTCTTATTAGCCTAATTCAGATTTTAGCGTCAAAGAAAGAAAACAAAGCAAAACAGGGAGGGACTATCAAGACGTGTCCAACAACGTAAATGTTTTGTTTTCTGTCGCCAAACGGTAAAAATAACTTTTTTGCTGTATGCCCTAATGATCACGACCACGGTCTCTCTCTCACCCATAGAAGGCTCTGTCGGGCTCATGTTGTAGCATCTTGTAGAAGTCCTCTAGGGCTTTCACCTCCCCTGCTGCCTGTGAGTCACAGAGAAGACATAGACAGAGAAGCATGAATAAATTGCAGTATTTCTATTGAAAGGGTCACGCAGCGTACAACTTTCTACACAATAAATACATTAACACCGGATTAATAGACTATTAGTAGGATTAATAGACTAAATGGGACACTCACCTTGGTATCAGACAATCTAGCCGTGACAGCTGGATCGCATAGAATCTCTACAGGACAAAACCCAACCCAGTAAGCATTGCCCCACAGAAAAGGAAGAAATATCAAAACAACATTCTGAAATAAAATAAACATAAGTAACACAATTTTTAAAGTTGACAAGTATATGTATTATTACATGTTACAAGCATGATAATAAGATATAAGGGGTTACAGATGCTTATGGCAATTCTTACAATGCATTACAACCACATTAATAATGCATCGTAATAATACATTGTAACATTACCTTTTAGGGAGTATTTGTGTCCCGAGGAGGAGTGGACTAACATGAACTTGGGCCTATTCTCCAGCAGAATCTTGGAGTCTTGTCGGACTGCCTCCCTGAAGAGGTAGGCCATGAACTGGTCCTTCACAAACCCTGGACTGGCCACCAGTATACACTTCACCACTGACACAAAAAAGAAAGGGGACCGGAGTGAGAAAGAGGTGATATTGGGTAAAAGGTGAGCAAAATGGAAGGTGTGTAGGGGGAGCGACCGTCACGTGATCTAAATCCGCCCCATTTCACAGGCCAGATGATGCCTGCTTAATCAGCCCTGAGTTGTGTTCAGTAGGGAGTTTCACCATGAAGGGGAATATACTAGAGGACCTACCGTCAAAGTTGATATGTCTGAGGATCCCCTGCATCACTGCCTCATAGAACCTATCCAGGGCCTGAGAGAGCGAAAGAACCAATTAGGAAACCAAACCCTTGCACATACTGATTGTTAAGACGCTTACACACAGGAAAATAAAATTCAGCCTCCTCCGTTGGTTTCTATGTAAAGCTGGCGGCAGGTTTGCCTCCCACCCTGGCGGGAGCGGAACAGGGAAGGACGGCAGCTGCACCAGGTTGGCCAGACTCTCATGCATCACCAAGGCTAATTACCTTTGTATTACCACAGAATAGTCAATATGGCAATATACCATGTCACACGGATTTCAAATACTTTCTAAAACACTCAAAATGGCAACCACCCACTGATGGTAGAACTGTATGTAGTATGGCGTATGATCATCGTTCTGTTTGTTCCAAATATGACAACAACCATAGTTGGCTACACAGCACAAATAGATCTGGGACCAGACTAGGATTATGTAGCATAGTGATAGTGTAACAGAGTTAGATTTGCAGCATGCCGCTCCTGCCGACTTTGGCAGCTCCCTGTCTGTAAGCCCCTTTAGTGATGGGGTCATGAAGCCTATACTGACCTTCTCGTGCTGGGTGCAGCTGCCTCTCCTCTTGCGAGGGATGGTCACCTCCACCTTGGCCCGTAGTAGGGTCATAGCAGGGGTCACCAGCACCAGGTTGGCCAGACCCTCCTGCATCACCACGGCCGCTACGTCTGCATTCTGGGTGGGGTCACATGCCTGCTCTGAGAGGGCCACAGGAAATAGAATAAAAGTTCAGGTTGCATACAGGCCTAGGTATTCAAAACAGGGTTCCCACTCTGTGGTAAATCCATTTACTTTTCCACGACTTTCCATGTCTACAGATAAGAATTTCCATGTGACAACTTTCACACACATTAGGCAATGCAATGTACATGTTTCTGATCATGTAATGTATAAACTGTGATCCATATGAAAAATTCCATAATTGCATCAATCTATTGACTAAATTCCCTGACTTTTCCTGTCTGGAATGCGTATTTGAAAAGTCCATGATATTCCTGACATTTCTCGACCTGTGGGAACCCTGTCAAAACAGGTCTCAATACAGAGAACCATATGAAAGACTTAGTGAGTGGAATACCTTGAAATTCAATGATTTTGATAGACAGATTACGTACAAAAACAACAAAACAGTGATTTAGGTCTTTGAGGAGCACCATCAACTCACAGGTTACAAGTAAACACTCACCGATCCTATCGAGGACGACACTATCCCAGATCTTTTTGGCAAGTGTGAACTTCCTGTTTAGCTCCAACTCAATGGTGTGGTAAGCCCCCATCTAAGGACAGAGGAAAAAGCACTTCCTTCACTAGCAACTACAAAACAACAAAATATTAAATTGGAAACTCCACGCCACTTAGACCACTAGCATTAGCTTTCCTAGCATCATGATTTGTCTACTGGTCATTTGACAACGCCAAACTGACATAATAACAGTTACAGGCTAAAGTGGAAGTGCGTTGTTTTTGTCCTCAACGTTGTTCATCTCTGACCTTCACATATTGATTCTCCTGGATGTTGGTTCCCTTCACCCTCAGCTGGCAGGCCTGTGAGTCAAAGTCAATAGTATCCACACACACACACAGGGTGGTGCGCACTCTCGAGCTCCCCACGCTGCCCGTGGATGACTCAGTCTGCACCTTTCTGAGGAATCGGGGAGAAAGGCATCATGGGTCACTAAGGCTGCGCCTTTTAGTAAAGGTGTGTGTGTGTGTGTGTGTGTGTGTGTGTGTGTGTGTGTGTGTGTGTGTGTGTGAGTGAGTGAGTGAGAGACAGATAAAGTGAGGTAGATAGAGCATTACAGCTCAAGTGACAAAAGCTAATTATTTTTGAATTACCATAAAATAGTCAATATGGCATTATACTATGTCACACAGATTTCAAAGACTTCCTGAAACACTCAAATGGCGACCACCCACTGATGGTAGAACTGTAGTATGATCATGGTTCGCAGCAGGATTATATTAACCTAGTACCAGATCTGTTGTGCCAAACATGACAACAAACATATTTGGCTACACAGAACAAATAGATCTGGGACCAGACTAGGAATATGTACCATAGTGATAGTGTAACAGTTAGATTTGTAATCTCACTCGTTAGCTTGAAATGTTTCCACCCACACGATCAAATCGCCAACTTTTCTATGGCGCAGTTGGCTAAGACGTTGTCAAGTGGGCAGTCATGGGAGTTTGCAAGACAGAGGATCCAAGATTGAGTACCAGTGCAGGCTCGAGTGGAAGGAAGTTATGCTGTTAAGCAAGCACAATGAAATCCGTCACAGTAGAAAGTTACCTAATAGTAGAGGCCATAAGACTGTCACCAATCTGCAGTAAGTTGTAGGTGTGCCACATGTCCTCTGCCTCTTCCGGCATCAGTGTCACCTGACTGGGAGAGAGAAACACACACACATAACCTTGATAACAGAGCGGAGTTCAGGTTGTGTGAGATTAAAAGTAATCAAAATCAGCAGTAACGGGAATTGCTATTAGTGGTTCAAGTCAATGTTGGAAGTTTGAAAGTCCCTTTTTACCGAGGTTAGTCATTCAATTTGATCAAGACAAGAATAACTGTTTCTGTGTAGCAATGAGGATGGAAATGTATTGAGCAGGGGTTTTCAAACTGGGTTCCGCTGCCCCCAAGGTACTGCAGGGGGTCTACCAGTCAAAAGTTTGGACACACCTACTCATTCAGGGTTTTTTCTTTATTTTTACTATTTTCTACATTGCAGAATAATAGTGAAGGATACTTATTTCATAGTTTTGATGTCTTCACTATTATTCTACAATGTAGAAAATAGTAAAAATAAAGAAAAACCCTGGAATAAGTAGGTTTGTCCAAATCTTGACTGGCACTGTATATATACAGTTTTTTTAACGTGAAAAATAATTATTTAATGAATATCACTAATTGCAACAGAATACCACCGTGGATAGGTCAGTCCTACTTCCGGCGCCGACAGAGATGGCAGCCTCGCTTCACGTTCTCAGGAAACCATGCAGTATTTTGTTTTTTTATGTATTACTTCTTACATTGTTACCCCGGAAAATATTACGTTTAATTACATACAACCGGGAGGAACTATTGGATATAAGAGCAACGTCAACTTACCAACATTACGACCAGGAATACGACTTTCCCAAAGAGGATTCTCGGTTTGTTAACCCAAACACAACAATAGACTGGATAGCACCCGGCGACTCAAAGCAACGGCGGCGCCGGAGAAGAGGGAAACGCGGCGGTCTTTTGGTCAAGCTACGTCGACGGGCGCATCGTGCACCTCTCCCGAGTATTTTAATCGCCAATGTACAGTCTCTTGACAACAAAGTAGACGAAATCAGATCAAGGGTTGCCTTTCAGAGAGACATCCGAGACAGCACCGTTCTTTGCTTCACGGAAACATGGCTCACTCAGGACACGTTATCAGAGTCGGTACAGCCACCTGGTTTCTCCACGCATCGCGCCGACAGAAACAAACATCTCTCTGGTAAGAAGAAGGGCGGGGTGTGTGTCTTATGATTAACGAGGCGTGGTGTGATCATAACAACATACAGGAACTCAAGTCCTTTTGTTCACCTGACATAGAATTCATTACAATCAAATGCAGACCGCATTATCTACCAAGAGAATTCTCCTCGATTATAATCACAGCCGTGTACATCCCCCCTCAAGCTGATACATCAACGGCACTGAAAGCAATTCATCGGACTCTATGTAAACTGGAAACCACATATCCTGAGGCTGCATTTATTGTGGCTGGGGATTTTAATAAGGCTAATTTAAGAACAAGGCTCCCGAAATTTTACCAGCATATCGAATGTGCCACCCGGGCTGGTAAAATCCTGGACCACTGTTATTCCAACTTCCGTGATGCATACAAGGCTATTCTCCGCCCTTCTTTCGGCAAGTCTGACCATGACTCCATTTTGTTGCTCCCAGCCTACAAACAGAAACTAAAACAGGAAATGCCCGTTCTCAGGTCTGTTCAACGCTGGTCCGACCAATCTGATTCCATGCTGCAAGATTCGAGCACGTGGACTGGGATATATTCCGGATAGCATCTGACAACAACATTGATGTATACGCTGATTCGGTGAGCGAGTTTATTAGCAAGTGCATTGGTGATGTTGTACCCATAGCAAATATCAAAACCTTCCCCAACCAGAAACCGTGGATTGATGGCAGCATTCGTGCAAAACTGAAAGCGCGAACCACTGCTTTTAACCAGGGTAAGGCTACCAGAAACATGACTGAATACAAACAGTGTAGCTATTCCCTCCGCAAGGCAATCAAACAAGCTAAGCGTCAATATAGAGACAAAGTAGAGTCACAATTCAATGGCTCAGACACAAGAGGAATGTGGCAGGGTCTACAGTCAATCACGGACTACAAAAGAAAACCAGCCCGTCGCGGACCATGACGTCCTGCTCCCAGACAAACTAAACAACTTCTTTGCTCGCTTTGAGGACAATACAGTGCCACCGACACGGCCCGCTACCAAAACCTACGGGCTCACCTTCACCGCAGCCAATGTGAGAAAAACATTTAAATGTGTTAACCCTCGCAAGGCTGCCGGCCCAGATGGCATCCCTGGACGTGTCCTCAGAGCATGCGCAGACCAGCTGGCTGGTGTGTTTACGGACATATTCAATCAGTCCCTATCCCAGTCTGCTGTTCCCACATGCTTCAAGAGGGCGACCATTGTTCCTGTTCCCAAGAAAGCTAAGTTGACTGAGCTAAATGACTATCGCCCCGTAGCACTCACTTCCGTCATCATGAAGTGCTTTGAGAAATTAGTCAAGGATCATATCACCTCCATCCTGCCAGACACCCTGGACCCACTCCAATTTGCTTACCGTCCCAATAGGTCCACAGACGACGCAATCGCAATCACACTGCATACTGCCCTAACCCATCTGGACAAGAGGAATACTTATGTAAGAATGCTGTTCATCGACTACAGCTCAGCATTTAACACCATAGTTCCCTCCAAGCTCGTCATTAAGCTCGAGACCCTGGGTCTCGACCCAGCCCTGTGCAACTGGGTCATGGACTTCCTGACGGGCCGGTCCCAGGTGGTGAGGGTAGGAAACAACATCTCCACCCCGCTGATCCTCAACACTGGGGCCCCACAAGGGTGCGTTCTCAGCCCTCTCCTGTACTCCCTGTTTACCCGTGACTGCGTGGCCAAGCACGCATCCAACTCAATCCTCAAGTTTGCTGACGACACTACAGTGGTAGGCTTGATTACCAACAACGACGAGACGGCCTACAGAGAGGAGGTGAGGGCCCTCGGAGTGTGGTGTCAGGAAAATAACCTCTCACTCAATGTCAGCAAAACAAAGGAGATGATCGTGGACTTCAGGAAACAGGAGAGGGAGCACCCCCCTATCCACATCGAGGGGACAGTAGTGTAGAAGGTGGAAAGTCTTAAGTTCCTCGGCGTACACATCACGGACAAACTGAATTGGTCCACCCACACAGACAGCGTGGTGAAGAAGGCGCAACAGCGCCTCTTCAACCTCAGGAGGCTGAAGAAATTCGGCTTGTCACCAAAATCACTCACAAACTTTTACAGATGCACAATCGAGAGCATCCTGTCGGGCTGTATCACCGCCTGGTACGGCAACTGCTCCGCCCACAACCGTAAGGCTCTCCAGAGGGTAGTGAGGACTGCACAACGCATCACTGGGGTTAAACTACCTGCCCTCCAGGACACCTACACCACCCGATGTCACAGAAAGGCCAAAGATCATCAAGGACAACAACCACCCGAGCCACTGCCTGTTCACCCCGCTATCATCCAGAAGGCGAGGTCAGTACAGGTGCATCAAAGCTGGGACCGAGAGACTGAAAAACAGCTTCTACCTCAAGGCCATCAGACTGTTAAACAGCCATCACTAACATTGAGTGGCTGCTGCCAACATACTGACTTAAATCTCTAGCCACTTTATACATAGGAATTGGATGTAACAAATGTATCACTAGCCACTTTAAACAATTTTGTATATAATGTTTACGTATCCGACATACTCATATCAAATGTATACACTGTACTCTAAACCATCTACTGTATCTTGCCTATGTCGTTCGGCCATCGACCCAAATCTCTAGCCACTTTAATAATTATAATTGGATGAAATAATGTATCACTAGCCACTTTAAACAATGCCATTTATATAATGTTTACATATCCTACATTACTCATCTCATATATATATACACACACACTGTACTCCATACCATCTACTGCATCTTGCCTATGCCGGTCAGCCATCGCTCATCCATATATTTATATATACATACTCGTATTCACTCCTTTACTCTTGTGTGTATAAGGTAGTTGTTGTGAATTTGTTAGATTACTTGTTAGATACTACTGCATGGTCGGAACTAGAAGCACAAGCATTTCGCTACACTCGCATTAACATCTGCTAACCATGTGTATGTGACAAATAGAATTTGATTTGATACCATTTTTATGTCTCTGAGTCCAGTATGAAGGAAATTATAGGTAGTTTCATGAGACAATGCTAACTTGCATTAGAACAATGGCGAAATCTACAGGAACAGTTAACATGCTACCTGTTTCTGTTCACCTGACTCTGAGGATGTCGATAAATAAATTACAGTCATTGGAGCTTATTTCTATATTGAAAATTCTTAGGTGGGCCGTCTAAGTGGTTATTTTCAGGATGGAAAAACTGTTTGTGTCAACTTAAACAACTAAAACCAGATAGAAAGCATAAAGAAAATATATATTTTTATAGATTAATACCATTGTTGAGAACTAACAATCAAATACAAGCTAAAAAAAATGATAAAACTTGTATTTTCTTCTGGCACCGACTTTGTTGATAAAATCATAACTTGGAAGGAAAATGTACACTACATGACCAAAAGTATATGGACACCTGCTCATGGAGTTGCCCCCTGCTGCTATAACAGCCTCCACTCTTCTGGGAAGGCTTTTCACTAGATGTTGGAACATTTCTGCGGGGACTTGCTTCCATTCAGCCACAAGTTCCAATTCATCCCAAAGGTGTTCAATGGGGTTGACGTCAGGGCTCTGTGCAGGCCAGTCAAGTTGTCCAACACCGATCTCAACAAACCATTTCTGTTTGACCTCGCATTGTGCACGGGGGCATTGTCATGCTGAAACAGGAAAGGGCCTTCCCCAAACTGTTTCCACAAAGTTGGAAGCACAGAATCATCTAGAATGTCATTGTATGCTTTAGTGTTAAGATCTCTCTTCACTGGAACTAACGGGTCAAGCACAAAGCATAAAAAACATCCCCAGACCATTATTTCTCCACCACCAAACTTTACAGTTGACACTACACTGTCGGGCAGGTAGCGTTCTCCTGGCATCCGCCAAACCCAGATTTGTCCGTCAGACTGCCAGATGGTGAAGCGTGATTCATCATTCCGGAGAACGCGTTTCCACTGCCACCAGAGTCCAATGGCGGTGAGCTCTACACCGTTCCAGCCGACGCTTGGCATTGCACATGGTGATCTTAGGCTTGTGTGTGGCTGCTCAGGCATGGAAACACATTTCATGAAGCGCCCGACGAATAGTTCCTGTGCTGAAGTTGCTTACAGAGGCAGTTTGGAACTCAGTAGTAAGTGTTGCAACAGAGGATAGATGATTTTTACGTGCTACATGCTTCAGCACTCGGCGGTCCCGTTCTGCGAGCTTGTGTGGCCTACCACTTCGCGGCTGAGACGTTTCCACTTCATAAAAAGAACACTTACAGTTGACCAGGGCAGCTCTACCAGTGCAGAAATGTGACTAAATTACTTTTTGGAAAGGTGGCATCCTATGACGGGGCCACGTTGAAAGCCGCTGAGCTCTTCAGTTTGGCCATTCTACTGCCAAAGTTGACCTATGGAGATTGCATGGCTGTGTGCTCTATTTGATACACCTGTCAGCAACAGATGTGGCTGAAATAACCAAATCCACTAATTTGAAGGGGTGTCCACATACTTCTGTATACAGTGTATTCGTAAATTATTCAGACCCCTTCAGTTTTTCCACATTTTGTTACGTTACAGCCTTATTCTAAAATTAATTAAATTGTTTTTTCCCCCCTCATCAATCTACACACAATACCCCATAATGACAAAGCAAAAACTGTTTTTTTTCTCTTCACATTTAATACAAAAACTGAAACATCACATTCACGTAAGTATTCAGACTCTTTACTTAGTACTTTGTTGAAGCATCTCTGGCAGCGATTACAGCCTTGAGTCGTCTTGGGTATGACGCTACAAGCGTTGCACACCTGTATTTGGGGGGTTTCTCTCATTCTTCTCTGCAGGTCGGATGGGGAGAGTTGCTGCACAGCTATTGTAGGTTTCTCCAGAGATGTTAGATCGGGTTCAGGTCCAGGCTCTGACCGGGCCACTCAAGAACATTCAGAGACTTGTCCCGAAGCCACTCCTGGTGCTGGAGCAGGTTTTCATCAAGGATCTCTCTGTACTTTGCTCCGTTCATCTTTCCCTCGATCCTGACTAGTCTCCCAGTCCCTGCCGCTGAAAATCATCCCAACAGCATGATGCTGCCACCACCATACTTCACCATAGGTATGGTATTGGCCGGGTGATAAGCGATGCCTGGTTTCCTCCAGACATGACGCTTGGCAATAAAGCCAAAGAGTTCAAACTTGGTTTCATCAGACCAGAGAATCTTGTTTCTCATGGTCTGAAAGTCCTTTAGGAGTGTTTTGGCAAACTCCGAAGAGGCTGTCATGTGCCTTTTACTGAAGAGTGTTTTCCGTCTGGCCACTCTACAATAAAGGCCTGATTGGTGGAGTGCTGCAGGAAGGTTCTCCCATATCCACAGAGAAACTCTGGAGCTCTGTCAGTGACCATCGGGTTCTTGGTCACCTCTGTGAGAAAGGCTCTTCTCCCCCGGTTGCTCAGTTTGGCCGGGCAGCCAGTTCTTCAATTTATGAAAGATGGAGGCCACTATGTTCTTGTGGACCTTCAATGCTGCAGAAATTGTTTGGTACCCTTCCCCAGATCTGTGCCTCGACACAATCGTGTCTTGGAGCTCTATGGACAATTCCTTCGACCTCATGGCTTGGTTTTTGCTCTGACATGCACTATTAACTATGGGACCTTATATAGACAGGTGTGTGCCTTTCCAAATCATGTCCAATGAATTGAATTTACCACAGGGGGACTCAAATTAAGTTGTAGAAACAGCTCAAGGATGATCAATGGAAACAGGATGCACCTGAGCTCAATTTCGAATCTCATAGCAAAGGGTCTGAATACTTACATAAATAAGGTATTTCCGTTATATATATACACATACATACATACACACACACACACATTTGCAAAAAAATCTAAAAACCTGTTTTCGCTTCATCATTATGGGGTATTGTGTGTAGATTGATGAGAGAAAAAAGTGAAGGGGTCTGAATACTTCCCGAATGCATTGTATATAATAGCGTACTATTTTAAGAAGAATGCAAGAAAAATGAACTCTAAGTTGCTCTGGATAAGAGCATCTGCTAAAAGGCCGTAAATGTAAATGTCAAGGAGAATTGAAAATTCCAAAAACCAGGCATTCAGGGCACATGCTCATTGATTTTGTTATAATGTTTGCGCAGAGGAACACAGCATTTGCCATGGCAAAATGCACAAAATTCAAGTAAATTAGCTTCAAAACTTCAAAATGTGTACTGCAGAAAATGTGATTTCCAACAGTAACATTTTCTGTATGCCAAGAAACCTTTACATTTCTAGTTAAAAGACTATGTTAGAGTTTACACTTCCTCTCACAATGAACTGTGGCCAGGGGAGGTCAAATTAAAAATTAACTCTCTACCAAATCTATGTATTTTAAAATGTTGATTACTTCTACTTGCCATTCACCTTATGATAAGACAAGACGGGATTATATATATATTTTTGCTAACATATGGGTAGGCTGGGCAATAGAACGAGTCAAAAATCACCCAAGGATGAAAAATGGCAAAAGAACTTTGGCTAAACTGGAACACTAGCGCGAGCCCATAGCAAATGAATGGAATCGAACGTTCACAGAGCCTGTTTTGACTAGTGACGCTTAGAATTACATTTCGCCTAAATGGCACCAAAAAAGGTATCCCTTTTTATTTTACCACTACAATCTGTTCTTAGGACGCAACTTAAAAATAACAACTCGTGTAGAAAGTAATGGTGCCAAGTGTGCTTATGTCTGCATAACAGGAAGTAGGGAAAGAAAATGCAACTTTTGACTATTTCTGGTCTAGTGACCGATGACAGGAGAGTACGCTGCCCAACCTTGTGTAATTAGAAAGAGCAGATTATCCTGATTAAAATCGTGTCCGAATTGAAAAGATCTAAATTCACACATTGCGAAATATTTGGCAAAATAGACAGACATACCTATATTTCCCTATAGTAAACAATGGGACGACCTCAGAGTTCCATAATATTTTTTTGATGTTGTTTACATTTTAACTACCAGCAACGTGGGCAGGTCTCGTGGCCATCAATAGCAAAGCAGGCATTGTGACGTAGAACAATAAACTGGGAATAGAACGTTGGGAAGGCGAGTTGGTGCCACGTTGCTCAATATAACTAATAGGAGCTGGCAGGGTGGAAAATGCCCTTAAAATAAAGACAGTTTTTTCGTGATTACTTCAAAACTACAGCAAGCAGCTGGGACATATGGTAATAATATGAAACTGGGCTCCACAACGCATGCAATGAACTAGTTATCAGAAAAAAAGCATTGTTTAAAATGTAATGTGTCCAGGCTAATATGGGGGCCTAGGGTCGCCGGTTTGGCTGCACGGGGGTCGCTGGACAACAAAAGTTTGAAAACCCCTGGTATAGAGCACTCAGCACAACAATAGTATAATGATGATATTCTAGCTAGCTAGTATGCATGAGTATGGACAACTGCCCATATTTGGTGCTCGGCAGCTGATAAACCAGGACGGCCATTTCCAAGTCACATCCAACACATGGATACAACATTGTTCTTGTTTAATGATGTATCGAAATGCATACAATACACTGGTGGTGACTGTGAATAGTTGCACTGTACCAGAAATATATATTGCTACGTCGGACACTTGTGCTAGCTAGCAACAAAATAACGCGACTGCGCTAGCATTAACGTTCGTTAGCTTGCCAGCTAGCTAGCCTGTTGACGCTTACTTACCCGGCATTGTCTTTTTCGATATCTTTATGAAGCAACTTCATGGTGTAATAGCTTCGTTATAAACAACAGTATTATTTGCTAGCATATGAATGCGTTATTATTACATTTAGCTAGTGTCATATTTACTCCCTCTCAAGAGTCAAGCCATTTATCTATTTTCTTAGAATGAACCGCACGAGATTAGGGTTGGTGGCCTGACCTCCGTTCCACCAGCAAGAATAAGTAATACCTAGCAAGAATAAGGCGGCAATTTCCCTTCAAAATAAAAGTCCCACAATAGCGCAAATAATATTATCGCATTGACCTTATTGTTAACAGCATTAAGAGTAATGATTAAATCTAATGAAGTTGTCACGTACACACACATTTTGCAGCGAAACGCGTTTGTTTCTAGCGCTAGCTCCAACAGTGCAGTAATACCTAACAATACAAAACGAGACATAAATAAATAAAAATTACAGAAATAACAGAAAGAGCAGAGTCCAGAATATAAATGTATACATGTATATATAATGGTGTGTATAGACAGTATGGACAGTATATTCATAGAAAATGTGCGTACAGAAGTAGTTATTTAGGACGAAGAGCCTTGACTAGAATACAGACTATACATATGAAGTGGGTAAAAACAGTATGCAAACATTGTGACCAGTGTTCGATCACTATTTACCGTACCTTCAGAAAGTAATCACACTTCTTGACTTTTTCCACATTTTGTTATACTACAGCCTGAATTTAAAATGGATTAAATTGAGGTTTTGTGTCACTGATCTAAACACAATACCCCATAATGTCAAAGTGGAATTATGTTTTTAGACATTTTTACAAATGAATTAAAAATTAAACTCTGAAATGTCTTGGGTCAATAAGTATTCAACCCGTTTGTTATGGCAAGCCTAAATATGTTCAGGAGTAAAAATGTGCTTAACAAGTCACATAATAAGTTGCCTGGACTGCAATAATAGTGTTTAACATGATTTTTGAATGACTACACACATACAATTATCTGTAAAGTCCCTCAGTCGAGCAGAGAATTTCAAGCACAGATTCAATCACAAAGACCATTGGTAGATGGGTAAAAAACAACAGACATTGAATAATCCCTTTGAGCATGGTGCAGTTATTCATTACACTTTGGATGGTGTATCAATACACTCAGTCACTACAAAGAGGCCCTTCCTAACTCAGTTCCCAGAGAGGAAGGAAACCACTCGGGGATTTCACCATTAGGCCAATGGTGATTTTAAAACAGTTATAGGGTTTAATAGCTGTTATAGGAGATAACTGTGGATGGATCAACAACATTGTAGTTACTCCACAACACTAACATAAACACCATAGTACCCTCCAAGCTCATCATCAAGCTTGGGGCCCTGGATCTGAACCCAGCCCTGTGCAACTGGGTCCTGGACTTTCTGACGAGCTGCCTACAGGTGGTGAAGGTAGGAAACAACACCTCCACTATGCTGATCCTCAACACAGGGGCCCCACAAGGGTGTGTGCTCAGCTCCCTCCTGCACTCCCTGTTTACCCACGCACACCTCCAACTCAATCATCAAGTTTGAAGATGACACAATTATGGTAGGCCTGATTACCAACAACGACGAGACAGCGTACAGGCGAGGGCCCTGGCGTAGTGGTGCCAGGAAAATAACCTCTCCTTCAACGTGAACAGGAGACAGCAGAGGGGAGCACGCCCACATGTACATCGACGGGGCTGCAGTGGAGAAGATGAAAAGATTCAAGTTCCTCGGCGTGCACATCACTGGCAATCTGAAATGGTCCATCCACACAGACAGTATGGTGAAGAAGGCGCAACAGCGCCTCTTCAAACTCAGGAGGCTGAAGAAATTCGGCTTGGCCCCTAAGACCTTCACAAACTTTTACAGGCCTGTCGGGCTGTATCACCGGCTGATACGGCACCTGCACCATTTGCAACCGCAGGTTTTTCACACTGTTGAGTGTGAAAAACCCAGCAGCATTGCAGTTCTGCCTAAAAAAATTAATGTACTTTGTCTAGCCAAAACGTTTGACCTGATGCATGTTTTGGCACGTAAGGTTTGGCCTTGGGCCAGTGGCGTGTATTCATGGATGCCAAAGGAAGTTGCCAGGCTTCAGGGATGCCAAAGGAAGTTGCCAGGCTTCCCCAAAACATTTATTGTTTCATAATTTTCCTTCAATTCACAATAGGCTGAATGTATGTAACAGGAGAAAGCATCCGAGCAAGCGAAACAGTGCCCCGCTGTCTCTCTATGTGTTGGCCATCTACCTGATGCTGTCTGGTCCGAACAAGTATGACATTGTTGGCGCCCGTAGCATTGAAGGCAAGGGAAGCGAGCGAGCATTTGGCCTCCCTTTACAAAAAATAAAATAAAACATTTGCCAGTTTTGAGCTAAACTTAGTGAGCTCAACTGTGAATGGTCCTGACGCACCAAAATAAGGTGTCAAGTGAATTGTTGCATCTCATTATATTTTTGTCCTCAAGTGGCTTGGCTTCCTCAGTGATTTTACCCACGCACCGCTAATGCCTTAGGCTGATTTACATGTGTAAAGTCTGCAGCCTGCTCATCATCATTAGGATAATGTAGGGCATTTATAGGTATGCAAATCAGTTAACACTCCATTTACTGATTACATTGTCTCCATTGTTTCCCTTTAGCAGTTAGCTTCTCACCTAATCACCCTCAAATAGTCGGGATTTGGCACCTCCATTTTAAAGGCAAGCCAAGAGTCTGATATGGAATGGAATTTTTAATTCACACTGGAAGCAAACAGAGAGTAAGTTAAAATAGTTCATGTATTCCTTAATAATTAAGATATATCCCTGAATTAGTCAGTCAGCAGAGTTAAAGTGACAGTACAAAAGTTCAGACTGGACCTTGGTTTTATGAACATAATATATAGTTTTTCCTGTACAGCGCTGTACAGTATTTGTACCATATAGTGTCTAGGGGGCCCACGGAAACTCTAACTAATCTGTTTGGTTTGCTCGGGACTCTAGTGAGTAGGCTGGACTCTGGTTTTATGGACACACAATCGATTATGTACGGTGTAATATGTATGTCTAATAAGATTTTTTAAACTGCATTAAGCTGATTGGCCACTCTTTAAGGGCCGCTCCTCGGTGTGTAAATTATGTGGATTTGGAAAGTAGAATTGCTCCTGATTAGAATGGACACCCTTATTACTGCAACACAATGTGCAGGCAATTATGTACATTCCAATAAATGATAGGAGTGCACAAACAACATTGTTGACCTTTAAAATAAATACAAATATATATTATAGAAATACTTTTAATCATTCTTTGTATAATATCTAGTATAAAATATATTGCTAATTGTGCACATGTTTCATCATTTCCGCCCTACTTATTCATTTCATAAGTATACAGGACGGGACTCTTATTCTGAAGGATTGCGCCGGGCTCCAACACCGGCTTCAGTGCTAGTGCGCAATCGTGACCCGGAAGTGCTTAGTTATTCTTGCCTGTTTCACATTGGTGGTGGCCTGTACATTACATCATAAAGGGGCATAAGTTCCGTTATAGAAACACGGTTTCAACTGCTCGTACAGTTTTGCTTCGGTACTGCAGTTTAACCACAGAGTTTCTATGTACCCAAAGACAGTACAGTATAAAGCTAGGCAAAATGCTTCTCCATTATAAATCCCCGGCAATGTCATGTTGACGCCGAGATAAAGACAGTTTCAGGTTGGATATTCGGCTTTCAAACCTCAATAGCTTTCAAACCACAGACTCCAAATAAGTGTCACCTTGGTTATGTGACCTACTGGACTCAAACAAGGTGCAGAATGTCCAATGACTACCCATCTATATTGCAAACCCTTTAGTTTGTCCATTTTCATCTCCCACGTTCTTACATTAATTTTTCAAACTTTCTAATTTCAATAGCTCCTTGGTTATGTGACCTACTGGACTCAAACAAGGTGCAGAATGTCCACTGACTACCCTTCTAT